>CM060560.1:118946005-120230798 GCA_030625065.1 Alectoris magna
CAGACATAGTCAACAGGAGTTTGTGAAGGGAATGTCCTGCCTTGGTAATTTGATCTCCTATTCTAAAGTCTCTGGCTTAGTGGATGAACAGAAGGCAGTGAATGTAATCTTTCTGGATTTTAATCAGATATTTGATACCTTCTCTCACAGCATCCTTCTGGAGCAATTGTTCAACTGTGAGCTAGCAGCATGCCCTGACAGCCAAAAGGACAAACAGCATTTTGGGGTATGTTAAACACAGCACAGCCAGCTGCGGGTGGCAATTCTTCTGCTATATTTAGTGCCGGTGCAACCTCATCTTAAATACCATGTGCACTTCTGCGCTCCACAACAGAGAGGGAATGTTCAGATACTTGAACGGATGCAAAGGAGGGCAACAAAGCTGGTAGAAGTGCTGGAAGGCATGTTCTGTGAGGAGAAGCTGAGGATGTTCTGGCTGACTGGTATGGATGAAAGGAGGTAGCCTTATTTGTCTCTAAAACTTTCCGAAGTGAAATGGAGAGGAAGGTGCCATTTACTTCTTCCTTCTCACAGATGAAAGGACGCAAAGGAACAGCACGATATTACATAGGGATGGCAGGACTGGATGGCAGGAAACATTTATTTTCAGTGAAGGTGGTTGAAAACTGGAAGAGGCTTCCAGGAGAGGCGCTTCATGTCCCACGCCAGTCAGTGTTCAAGGGACATTTGGGCAATGCCCTTATTAATCATTCTTCATCCTTTTGTTAACTCTCAGGTAGTTAACTACATGGCCTTCATAGATTGCATGCACCTCCTCTCCTCTCCTCTCCTCTCCTCTCCTCTCCTCTCCTCTCCTCCTCCTCTCCTCTCCTCTCCTCTCCTCTCCTCTCTCTCCTCTCCTCTCCTCTCCTCTCCTCTCTCCTCTCCTCTCCATCTCCTCTCTCTCCTCTCCTCTCCTCTCCTCTCCTCTCCTCTCCTCTCCCGGCCCCTCCCCACCCCTCCCCTCCCCTCTCCACTTTTTTCCTCCTTACTCTTTTATCCTATCCTATCCTATCCTATCCTATCCTATCCTATCCTATCCTATCCTATCCTATCCTATCCTATCCTATCCTATCTTACCCTATCCTACTCTGCTCTACTTTACTCTACTCTTGGAAAGAATGTAGCAGAGCAGAGATCTATCAGAACCAACATGTGTCAGAAACGCATCAGAGAGACCTCCTTGGGAAGAGACCAGATGACAGCATTCCCCTAAAAAGGGCCTTTGAGGGCTTCCACGGCATCCTTCCTCACCCAGAAGATGCTATATGAGGCAACCTCTGTGGTGACAGTGGTCGTAAGGAAATCTCCAGTCGGAGGTCAAATCATAAGCACCTTGTGCAGGGGCTGCCAGCCCAGCATCCCTCTGTGGGTAGCTCACAGAGTTGTTCTTCCCACAGGTCTGGGGCTGCAGTGAGGACTGGAGCGCAGCAAAGCTGTTTCCGGCTCAGCAGCGAGGTGAGCCCTGTCCTTGTGTCCCCAGCCTCTGCATTCAGCCCTTTGGATGGGGTTTGTGGCTGAGGCTGGGTGCTAGATAGAGGACAAAAGCACCTCCCGCATCCCTCCTCCAGTTTGTGGGGTGACGGGGTGCCCGGTGCCAGGTTCCCCCCAAGAGTGGGTCCCCCACTCTGCAGCTTAGTTCTTGTCTTCCAGCTCTGAAGGCACACGCCTGCTGCTCTCCAGGAGGGTGGAGTGGCTGCAATGGGAATGGAGAGGTAGGGGGAGCAGCGGTGCAGGGGTGCTGGGGTGCCAGCAGCACTACATTCCTAACAGGAGTTGGGTCCTGGTGCTGTTTCATGCTGTGGGGCACCTCCCAGCTCCTGGGGGGGTAGGGGCTGCCTGGGGACACGGCATCCTGGGGGCAGCTGAATCTTGCCTGCCCTCCTGCACGAGCAGTGAAGGTGCAGTGGTGCAGCTGGGTTCTGCTGGAGGTTGTGAGCAAGAAATGGCAGAAGCAGCCCATCAGCGAGAAGTTCTCTGTTCTTTAAACCGCAGTGTCGCTGGTCCCCGCAGATGGTGGAACATCACAGTGCCCCCATCCAGTTCACTGTTCCCAAGGGCCCTGCTCAGCACTTGAGCCCCTCCCTGTTTGTTCCCCAGCTCATGGCTGAAGCTGAGGCTTCGCAGGGTGATGCTGCTTGCTGGGAGCTGCCTTTGGGACAGCAAACATTCTGGTGCACTACGGGTGCAACCCCAAGTGCCCTCCCACAGCCAGACTGAATTCCGTGGCACAAAGAGGAGCGGTACATCTCTGGTGAGCAGAAATTTTTAATTTCTAGTTGTTCCTGCAGATATGGCCACAGCGTTGTGATCGGATTCCATTCTTACACATCTTATAACAAGAGAAGCCACAGGGAGGAGGACAGCAATGGCAAACATGAATGTAGAGGGTCCTGCTGAGGAAAAAAGAAAGGCCGGGGGGAGTGGGGTGCCCTCCGGCTGAGGAGGAGACCCCGTGCGTGGGTGTGTGCTGGGGCTTAGCCCTCGAGTTTTCGAGGGATCCCGTGCATGCGTGTGGAACTGGGGTGTCCTACGGCTGAGGAGCGGACCCCGTGCGTGGATGTGGGATAGGGCTTAGCCCTCGAGTTTTCGAGGGATCCCGTGCATGCGTGTGGAACTGGGGTGCCCTCCGGCTGTGGAGGGGACCCCGTGCGTGAATGTGGGATAGGGCTTAGCCCTCGAGTTTTCGAGGGATCCCGTGCATGCGTGTGGAACTGGGGTGCCCTCCGGCTGTGGAGGGGACCCCGTGCGTGAATGTGGGATAGGGCTTAGCCCTCGAGTTTTCGAGGGATCCCGTGCATGCGTGTGGAACTGGGGTGCCCTCCAGCTGAGGAGCAGACCCCGTGCGTGGATGTGGGATAGGGCTTAGCCCTCGAGTTTTCGAGGGATCCCGTGCATGCGTGTGGAACTGGGGTGCCCTCCGGCTGTGGAGGGGACCCCGTGCGTGGATGTGGGATAGGGCTTAGCCCTCGAGTTTTCGAGGGATCCCGTGCATGCGTGTGGAACTGGGGTGCCCTCCGGCTGTGGAGGGGACCCCGTGCGTGGATGTGGGATAGGGCTTAGCCCTCGAGTTTTCGAGGGATCCCGTGCATGCGTGTGGAACTGGGGTGCCCTCCGGCTGTGGAGGGGACCCCGTGCGTGGATGTGGGATAGGGCTTAGCCCTCGAGTTTTCGAGGGATCCCGTGCATGCGTGTGGAACTGGGGTGCCCTCCGGCTGTGGAGGGGACCCCGTGAGTGGATGTGGGATAGGGCTTAGCCCTCGAGTTTTCGAGGGATCCCGTGCATGCGTGTGGAACTGGGGTGCCCTCCGGCTGTGGAGGGGACCCCGTGAGTGGATGTGGGATAGGGCTTAGCCCTCGAGTTTTCGAGGGATCCCGTGCATGCGTGTGGAACTGGGGTGCCCTCCGGCTGTGGAGCAGACCCCGTGCGTGGATGTGGGATAGGGCTTAGCCCTCGAGTTTTCGAGGGATCCCGTGCATGCGTGTGGAACTGGGGTGCCCTCCGGCTGTGGAGCAGACCCCGTGCGTGGATGTGGGATAGGGCTTAGCCCTCGAGTTTTCGAGGGATCCCGTGCATGCGTGTGGAACTGGGGTGCCCTCCGGCTGTGGAGGGGACCCCGTGCGTGGATGTGGGATAGGGCTTAGCCCTCGAGTTTTCGAGGGATCCCGTGCATGCGTGTGGAACTGGGGTGCCCTCCGGCTGTGGAGGGGACCCCGTGCGTGGATGTGGGATAGGGCTTAGCCCTCGAGTTTTCGAGGGATCCCGTGCATGCGTGTGGAACTGGGGTGCCCTCCGGCTGTGGAGCAGACCCCGTGCGTGGATGTGGGATAGGGCTTAGCCCTCGAGTTTTCGAGGGATCCCGTGCATGCGTGTGGAACTGGGGTGCCCTCCGGCTGTGGAGGGGACCCCGTGCGTGGATGTGGGATAGGGCTTAGCCCTCGAGTTTTCGAGGGATCCCGTGCATGCGTGTGGAACTGGGGTGCCCTCCGGCTGTGGAGGGGACCCCGTGCGTGGATGTGGGATAGGGCTTAGCCCTCGAGTTTTCGAGGGATCCCGTGCATGCGTGTGGAACTGGGGTGCCCTCCGGCTGTGGAGGGGACCCCGTGAGTGGATGTGGGATAGGGCTTAGCCCTCGAGTTTTCGAGGGATCCCGTGCATGCGTGTGGAACTGGGGTGCCCTCCGGCTGTGGAGCAGACCCCGTGCGTGGATGTGGGATAGGGCTTAGCCCTCGAGTTTTCGAGGGATCCCGTGCATGCGTGTGGAACTGGGGTGCCCTCCGGCTGTGGAGCAGACCCCGTGCGTGGATGTGGGATAGGGCTTAGCCCTCGAGTTTTCGAGGGATCCCGTGCATGCGTGTGGAACTGGGGTGCCCTCCGGCTGTGGAGCAGACCCCGTGCGTGGATGTGGGATAGGGCTTAGCCCTCGAGTTTTCGAGGGATCCCGTGCATGCGTGTGGAACTGGGGTGCCCTCCGGCTGTGGAGGGGACCCCGTGCGTGGATGTGGGATAGGGCTTAGCCCTCGAGTTTTCGAGGGATCCCGTGCATGCGTGTGGAACTGGGGTGCCCTCCGGCTGTGGAGGGGACCCCGTGCGTGGATGTGGGATAGGGCTTAGCCCTCGAGTTTTCGAGGGATCCCGTGCATGCGTGTGGAACTGGGGTGCCCTCTGGCTGTGGAGGGGACCCCGTGAGTGGATGTGGGATAGGGCTTAGCCCTCGAGTTTTCGAGGGATCCCGTGCATGCGTGTGGAACTGGGGTGCCCTCCGGCTGTGGAGCAGACCCCGTGCGTGGATGTGGGATAGGGCTTAGCCCTCGAGTTTTCGAGGGATCCCGTGCATGCGTGTGGAACTGGGGTGCCCTCCGGCTGTGGAGCAGACCCCGTGCGTGGATGTGGGATAGGGCTTAGCCCTCGAGTTTTCGAGGGATCCCGTGCATGCGTGTGGAACTGGGGTGCCCTCCGGCTGTGGAGGGGACCCCGTGAGTGGATGTGGGATAGGGCTTAGCCCTCGAGTTTTCGAGGGATCCCGTGCATGCGTGTGGAACTGGGGTGCCCTCCGGCTGTGGAGGGGACCCCGTGAGTGGATGTGGGATAGGGCTTAGCCCTCGAGTTTTCGAGGGATCCCGTGCATGCGTGTGGAACTGGGGTGCCCTCCGGCTGTGGAGGGGACCCCGTGCGTGGATGTGGGATAGGGCTTAGCCCTCGAGTTTTCGAGGGATCCCGTGCATGCGTGTGGAACTGGGGTGCCCTCCGGCTGTGGAGGGGACCCCGTGAGTGGATGTGGGATAGGGCTTAGCCCTCGAGTTTTCGAGGGATCCCGTGCATGCGTGTGGAACTGGGGTGCCCTCCGGCTGTGGAGCAGACCCCGTGCGTGGATGTGGGATAGGGCTTAGCCCTCGAGTTTTCGAGGGATCCCGTGCATGCGTGTGGAACTGGGGTGCCCTCCGGCTGTGGAGGGGACCCCGTGCGTGGATGTGGGATAGGGCTTAGCCCTCGAGTTTTCGAGGGATCCCGTGCATGCGTGTGGAACTGGGGTGCCCTCCGGCTGTGGAGCAGACCCCGTGCGTGGATGTGGGATAGGGCTTAGCCCTCGAGTTTTCGAGGGATCCCGTGCATGCGTGTGGAACTGGGGTGCCCTCCGGCTGTGGAGGGGACCCCGTGAGTGGATGTGGGATAGGGCTTAGCCCTCGAGTTTTCGAGGGATCCCGTGCATGCGTGTGGAACTGGGGTGCCCTCCGGCTGTGGAGGGGACCCCGTGCGTGGATGTGGGATAGGGCTTAGCCCTCGAGTTTTCGAGGGATCCCGTGCATGCGTGTGGAACTGGGGTGCCCTCCGGCTGTGGAGGGGACCCCGTGCGTGGATGTGGGATAGGGCTTAGCCCTCGAGTTTTCGAGGGATCCCGTGCATGCGTGTGGAACTGGGGTGCCCTCCGGCTGTGGAGGGGACCCCGTGAGTGGATGTGGGATAGGGCTTAGCCCTCGAGTTTTCGAGGGATCCCGTGCATGCGTGTGGAACTGGGGTGCCCTCCGGCTGTGGAGGGGACCCCGTGAGTGGATGTGGGATAGGGCTTAGCCCTCGAGTTTTCGAGGGATCCCGTGCATGCGTGTGGAACTGGGGTGCCCTCCGGCTGTGGAGGGGACCCCGTGAGTGGATGTGGGATAGGGCTTAGCCCTCGAGTTTTCGAGGGATCCCGTGCATGCGTGTGGAACTGGGGTGCCCTCCGGCTGTGGAGGGGACCCCGTGATTGGATGTGGGATAGGGCTTAGCCCTCGAGTTTTCGAGGGATCCCGTGCATGCGTGTGGAACTGGGGTGCCCTCCGGCTGTGGAGGGGACCTTGTGAGTGGATGTGGGATAGGGCTTAGCCCTCGAGTTTTCGAGGGATCCCGTGCATGCGTGTGGAACTGGGGTGCCCTCCGGCTGTGGAGGGGACCCCGTGCGTGGATGTGGGATAGGGCTTAGCCCTCGAGTTTTCGAGGGATCCCGTGCATGCGTGTGGAACTGGGGTGCCCTCCGGCTGTGGAGCAGACCCCGTGCGTGGATGTGGGATAGGGCTTAGCCCTCGAGTTTTCGAGGGATCCCGTGCATGCGTGTGGAACTGGGGTGCCCTCCGGCTGTGGAGGGGACCCCGTGAGTGGATGTGGGATAGGGCTTAGCCCTCGAGTTTTCGAGGGATCCCGTGCATGCGTGTGGAACTGGGGTGCCCTCCGGCTGTGGAGGGGACCCCGTGCGTGGATGTGGGATAGGGCTTAGCCCTCGAGTTTTCGAGGGATCCCGTGCATGCGTGTGGAACTGGGGTGCCCTCCGGCTGTGGAGGGGACCCCGTGCGTGGATGTGGGATAGGGCTTAGCCCTCGAGTTTTCGAGGGATCCCGTGCATGCGTGTGGAACTGGGGTGCCCTCCGGCTGTGGAGGGGACCCCGTGAGTGGATGTGGGATAGGGCTTAGCCCTCGAGTTTTCGAGGGATCCCGTGCATGCGTGTGGAACTGGGGTGCCCTCCGGCTGTGGAGGGGACCCCGTGAGTGGATGTGGGATAGGGCTTAGCCCTCGAGTTTTCGAGGGATCCCGTGCATGCGTGTGGAACTGGGGTGCCCTCCGGCTGTGGAGGGGACCCCGTGAGTGGATGTGGGATAGGGCTTAGCCCTCGAGTTTTCGAGGGATCCCGTGCATGCGTGTGGAACTGGGGTGCCCTCCGGCTGTGGAGGGGACCCCGTGATTGGATGTGGGATAGGGCTTAGCCCTCGAGTTTTCGAGGGATCCCGTGCATGCGTGTGGAACTGGGGTGCCCTCCGGCTGTGGAGGGGACCTTGTGAGTGGATGTGGGATAGGGCTTAGCCCTCGAGTTTTCGAGGGATCCCGTGCATGCGTGTGGAACTGGGGTGCCCTCCGGCTGTGGAGGGGACCCCGTGCGTGGATGTGGGATAGGGCTTAGCCCTCGAGTTTTCGAGGGATCCCGTGCATGCGTGTGGAACTGGGGTGCCCTCCGGCTGTGGAGGGGACCCCGTGCGTGGATGTGGGATAGGGCTTAGCCCTCGAGTTTTCGAGGGATCCCGTGCATGCGTGTGGAACTGGGGTGCCCTCCGGCTGTGGAGCAGACCCCGTGCGTGGATGTGGGATAGGGCTTAGCCCTCGAGTTTTCAAGGGATCCCGTGCATGCGTGTGGAACTGGGGTGCCCTCCGGCTGTGGAGGGGACCCCGTGCGTGGATGTGGGATAGGGCTTAGCCCTCGAGTTTTCGAGGGATCCCGTGCATGCGTGTGGAACTGGGGTGCCCTCCGGCTGTGGAGGGGACCCCGTGCGTGGATGTGGGATAGGGCTTAGCCCTCGAGTTTTCGAGGGATCCCGTGCATGCGTGTGGAACTGGGGTGCCCTCCGGCTGTGGAGGGGACCCCGTGAGTGGATGTGGGATAGGGCTTAGCCCTCGAGTTTTCGAGGGATCCCGTGCATGCGTGTGGAACTGGGGTGCCCTCCGGCTGTGGAGGGGACCCCGTGAGTGGATGTGGGATAGGGCTTAGCCCTCGAGTTTTCGAGGGATCCCGTGCATGCGTGTGGAACTGGGGTGCCCTCCGGCTGTGGAGGGGACCCCGTGCGTGGATGTGGGATAGGGCTTAGCCCTCGAGTTTTCGAGGGATCCCGTGCATGCGTGTGGAACTGGGGTGCCCTCCGGCTGTGGAGGGGACCCCGTGCGTGGATGTGGGATAGGGCTTAGCCCTCGAGTTTTCGAGGGATCCCGTGCATGCGTGTGGAACTGGGGTGCCCTCCGGCTGTGGAGGGGACCCCGTGAGTGGATGTGGGATAGGGCTTAGCCCTCGAGTTTTCGAGGGATCCCGTGCATGCGTGTGGAACTGGGGTGCCCTCCGGCTGTGGAGCAGACCCCGTGCGTGGATGTGGGATAGGGCTTAGCCCTCGAGTTTTCGAGGGATCCCGTGCATGCGTGTGGAACTGGGGTGCCCTCCGGCTGTGGAGGGGACCCCGTGAGTGGATGTGGGATAGGGCTTAGCCCTCGAGTTTTCGAGGGATCCCGTGCATGCGTGTGGAACTGGGGTGCCCTCCGGCTGTGGAGGGGACCCCGTGCGTGATGTAGGAGCCCCCGATGAAGGGGTCTCTCCCACGAGTGGGTGTGTGTGCCTACCTGGTTTTTGTTGCAGTGTTGGGTCCTCTGTCTCCTCCGTAGCTGAGGTGGCCTTCCGGTTCTTTAGGGTCTGTCTCTTGTCACATCTTCATGCCCATCTGGTGGCTGATGGCCATGTGCAGGTATCCCAAGCTGAGCCTCTGTCTGGGTTTGCAGTTTGTCTCCAAGTTCTCTTGTTTCGCAAGCTCTCTCTGTTTTCTCTTCTTCTTTCTAGGCAAAAAGAAGTATATGCACTTGTTATTTTCTGGCAACTTCTGTCTTCTGTGGTTCTGCATCTTTCTTTCAGCCCGTCCCCTCCCACATTTATTTTCTTTCAGCTGTCAGTTGTTATTTTCCCCATCCTGACAAAATTATGATTTTACCACACTTACTTTATTTTGGCCATGGCTGAGAAGGGGGAATGCGCTGTATAGAACTGAAAACATGAATTAAACTGGGGGCGTGCAGTCCTACAGCTTTGGAGTGAGAAACTGCAGAGCGCGGTTACGCAGCAGGTGGGAAAACTGCAGTCTGGATGTTCTGAACGTTAACGCTGCAGCTCTGCTCAGTGGCACATCTCTGCAGCTGACATCTCCCTTGGGTCTGCGCTTCCACCGAGCCGCTGCCAAAACGGTAACTGCGGGTGTCTGTTTAGAGACAAACCAAACACCCGAGCAGGGCGGTGTGATGTACCCAGCACTCAGAGCAGAAATTACGGAGCATCAGCCTGAACGTCTTGAATTACTTCTTTCTAGGAGAGAAGAAAAGCGAAGGTATCCTGCTGCAATACATCAGCAGCCACAGAAACCCGAGAGGAGCCATTGAGACAACAGAAAATGTTTACGCCAGCTGAATGGGCCTTAAGGAGACTCCAACGGAAGGGGCAAAAAAACTAGTCACAATATGCCCTTGGAGTCATGCATGCGCATGGGACCACTTGGAAAGAGAGAGGACTTCTGACTTCTCAAGGATGCATTGCAAGGCGCACTAAACAAGAAGCAACCCTAATGCGAAAGGCAACAACTGGGCTGTTTTGGAATCTAAACAGGTGGCGAGAAAGGGAACTGCTGAGATCCAACTACTGTGACCAGATGGACAGGTACAAGGAGAGAATCTAGGTGAGGGAAGGCCAAGGTATATAAAGGAGGACTGTAAGTTGATGAAGGATCTGGGAGAGGTCATATCTAAGGAGGGTGGAGGCTGGTCTAAGACTGCAGATGGGAAGTTGGTAGTTCCTTCCCCAGTCTGATGGAAGTTTGTGCAGAGGGAACATGGGAAAACACATTGGGAAGCAGAGGCTTTATCTAAGTATTTAAGCCAGAAGGTAATAGCCGGACATTTATATACCGTGATCTGCCAGGTAACACAACAGTGTGAGATTTGTTTAAGGGCGAATCCTCGGCAAGGTAAATCAACCCCATTTGCGGTAATTAAAGGAGGGAATTACCCTGGACCAAGAAAAGGGGGGTTACTGATATCTTTTAGTGTTAACAGATACCTTCTCAGGATGGCCAGAAGCGTACCCCTGTGGGACCAACAAAGCAAGAGAGGTAACCAAGACTCTCCTATATGAGGTAACACCATGCTTTGGACTTCCTGCTGTTGTGTCCTCAGATCGTGGGCCTCACTTTATAGCTCAGGTAATACAGCAGGTTTGCCATCTTCTGGGAATCTGGTGGCATCTGCACACACCCTACCAACCACAATCTAGTGGACAAGTGGAAAAAAATAAAAAACAAATGAACCACCTGATGAAAACCCAGATTGTTAAGATTGGACAGGAGGCAAATCTGGATCGGCCTAAGGTTCTACATCAGCCTTACTTAGAATAAGAACAAAACCCCACTCAGAGCAGGGGTTGTCACCTTTTGAGATATTATATGGGAGGCCGTATCGGGTACAAGCCCCACAAAGTAATGGGGAAGAAAGTCTTACAGGATATATGATATTTTTGCAGAACCAACTTAGGGATATTGAGAAATTTGTTTTCGGAACACGGGCACGAGGGTTGAATGGTCCGGTTCATCAGATAAACCCTGGGGATAAAGTACACGTTAAAGTGTTACGGGACTCACTGGAACCTAAATGGGAGGGTCCATTTTTAATAGTAATAGTTGGGCGAGCTGGAGCAGGAGCCGATTTCCTTAAGGTAGGAGAACCTACAGACATCGCTATCTATCTCCTCCCCGGCCAAATCCCCAAATGCGTTCATGAATAACATCAGAGCACAGCAAGCTGTACGTTTGCAGAAGCATCCGGCGGTCCTATTGCTCTCTAGCGGTGCGGTCGAGAGGGCCTCGGTCCTACAGCCTGACGGCAGTAACTGGGCAACCAAGGAGCTTCTCACGGGACTGCTCACTTGCATACCCTGACACCGCATACGTACCCCTCGGAGGGTGAAGTCCTCGAGAGTGCAACAGAGGCCGAGTGCTGAAAGCACGGGAGAGTCCCCGCAGAAACCGCTGCTAACGCGTCGGGAAAAGCCTTCCCCTTCCACAGTGCCCGGAGCAGAGAACGTTGCACCTGGGCCCCAAACTAAAAGCCGGCCTTAACTCTGCGAAGTGAAGAACGGGCTGCACCGACCAGCGCGGCACACGCTGACTGAACGGCAGCAAATACGAGCCCCGGCACCGCTTCCACTGTCGATTAACCGCGACGGGAAAAGCAGACGGGCACCGACGAAAACTGCCGATCGCGTTAATTACGGAGGCGCTGCCGGCACTCGGGGGAGTGGGAGAGCCCGGGGCTACTCGGCTCGAAGCGCTCCCCGCCCGCCCCGTTTTTCCCCACCTGGCAGCGCGGCGTCGGGTCGGCTCCGGGTGCAGCTTCCGGCGCTCCCGGCAGGTGGCGTCACAACACCACTGGGTTCCCAGCCGGCTTCCTTGGGCACCGCGGCACCGACGCGGGCGGCGCCGCGGAAGGGGCCGCCAGCGGGACGCGAGTACGCGCCGACCGGACTCAGGCGTGCTCAGCGGCGTCGCGGCGAGAAAGCCGCTAGCAACGGCACGCGTTCTAACGGGCTGCGTGCCTCCCAGCGAGCCGGCAAGCGGAGGTCGCCGGCAAGCGACCCGCAGGAGCGAACGTGATCGAGTCAGCGTCGCTCTTCCCAGCTCGGGAGCTCCCTTGCTCTAAATCCGCACTTGCGCTGTAACGCGCCTTGCGACGAGGAGAGGGGGACAGCCGGGGGACGCTCGCGCGTTCACGCGTCTCCAGGGCGCGCGCAGAGCCGTGCGTTGCTGCCACCGCCGCACAGCGCCCGCCCGAGCCGCGCGTCGCCACGGCAACGGCTTCCCCCCCTCCTCCTCGCGGCTCCTCCTCTGCCTGCCCCCCACTCCGCGGGCCGCGTAGCGGTCCCGAGCTGAGTGCTGGCTGGGCTGGAGCGGGACGGCATCCGTGGGCAACGACGGCACGGCACGGCACGGCACAGCGTAGCGCGGCACAGCACAGCGTAGCGCAGCACAGCGCGGCACGGCACAGTGCGGCACGGCGCGGCGCTGCTGAGGGGCAGCGAGGAGCTCTGTGCCCGAAATCCGACGGACGCTCCCTCTGCGCGCTCCGTTCTAAAGGCTGAAGGCTGTCGGGCTTTGCGAATACGAGTTTCTTGCTGCTCAAAACGACGTGAGACATCTTTCCCAGCCGTAATGATTCTGTGGTTCTACCTTTCTTTTTGAAGTGTGGGTTTACTCTTTGAAAATAGCAAACTCTAGCACAGCAGCTACAGAGGGCGCAGTGACGCTACTCTGTTCAAGGCTGCTCTTCAAGGATGCCTTTCTGTGAGCGCTCGAGCTCTCCATCCCTCTGAAGGAGAAAGCAGGCGGAGGAGGCAGGAAACCAGCATGGCTTAGCAAGGACCTGCTGGGCAAACCGAGGGCCAAGAAAGGTGCACGCAAGCTTTGGCAACGAGGGCATGTCACCTGGGAAGAGTGCAGGGATGCTGTCTGGACTTGCAGACGTGGGATCAGGAAAGCCAAGGCACAGGCAGAACTGAACTTGGTGAGGGATGTTACAAACAAGAAGAGCACGTTCTACAGGTGCATTGGCCGGGAGAGGCAGGCCAAAGCGTGTGTGCCTCCTTTGGCAAACGTAAAAGGAGAGCTGGCTTCAACAGACGGGGAGAGGGCTGAGGTACTGAATGAGTTCTTTGCCTCGGTCTTCGCTGGCAGCCAGGATTCTTGTATTTCTCACGTCCCTGACCCCTGCATCCGTAAACCTCTGGGTGGGGACTGGGGGAGTAAATCCTCCCCCCAACCCCCACGGTAAGGGCAGAGCAAGTCCGAGACTGCCTCACGAGACTGAAAGCGTGCTATGGGGCCGGATGGCACGCACCCCAGGGTTCTGGAGGAGCTGGCTGAGATGGGTGCCGAGCCGCTCTCCGTCATGTGTGAAATTTGTGGCTGTCAGGAGAGGTCCCGGGCGCCTGGAAAAAGGTTCACATCACTCCCACATATAAGAAAGGGAGCAAGGAGGACCCCGGGGAACTACAGGCCAGCGAGTGTCACCTCTGTGCCTGGGAAGATGCTGGATCAGATCCTCCTGAATGACACACTAGATCACATGAGGAATGAGCGTGTGATCCGAGAGAGCCAGCACGGCTGCACCAGGGGAAGGTCATGCCTAAGGAATCTGGTGGCCTTCTATGATGGGGTGATGGCATTGGTGGAGAAAGGGAAGGCGACCGATATCACTTGGCAGGACTTGTGCAAGGCCTCTGATGTGGTCCCCCATCACATCCTTATCTCCAAATGGGAGAGATGTGGATTTGATGGGTGGACCACCCGGTGGATAAGGAATGGTTGAAAGGCCGCAGACAGGGGGTGGTGATCGATGGTTCCATGTCCAGGTGGAGGCCGGTAATGAGCGGCGTCCCCCAGGGGTCTGTCTCGAGACCGGTGCTCTTTGACTTCTTTGTCAATGACATCGATGATGGAATTGAGTGTACCCTCAGCGAGTTTGCTGATGACACCAAGCTGAGTGGTGCAGTTGATGTAATGGAAGGAAGGGATGCCATTCAGAGGGACCTCATCAGACTTGAAAGGTGGGCCCGGGTGAATCTAATGAGGTTCAACACAGCTAAGTACAAGGTTTTGCACTTGGGCCGGAGGAATTGCAGGCATATATAGAGACTGGGAGAAGTAATTCTTGAAAGAGTAGTCCTGCAGAGAAGGACCTGGGGGATCCTGGTGGATGAAAAACTGAACATGAGCCAGCAGTGCGCTCTTGCATCTTGGAAAGCAAATGGTATCCTGGGCTCCATCAGAAGAGGGGTGGCCAGCAGGGAGAGGGAGCTGATTGCCCCTCTGTACTCTGCCCTTTGTGAGGCCCCATCTGGAGTCCTGCGTCCAGGTCTGGGGCCCCCAATACGAGTGTTGTGGGACAAGGTCAACCAGGGGATGGGCCTGAGTAAGGAACTGCTAAGATAACAACAGCCCGAAGCAGCTGAAGCAGAACCATGGATCAGGGATACGAAGAAGCACTTTACCTGATGCCCCGCGTTGACATGGTTTATGCAAGAGAGGACTCTGGGAGTAGGAAGGTGTCGTGTGTGGGGTTGCGTAGCGGGTGTACGGGACACGCATGCGTGGAGGCCATGCTGGTATATAAGCCCTGTGACGCAGCATTAAATTGAGAGAAGACTTCATGGCATCCATGATTATGTCTCTCTCTCCCCCGGGAGGTCGAGGCCCCGGGATAAGTCGGGCTAATTGACGGCTATGTCATACGAGAAAGACAGGGAGCTGTTAGAGATGGTCCAGAGGAGGGCCACAAAGATGATCAAAGGGCTGGAGCACCTCCCCTACGAAGACAGGCTGAGGGAGCTGGGCTTGGTCAGCCTGGAGAAGGGAAGGCTGCGGGGTGACCTCCTTGCAGCCTTCCAGTGCCTCAAGGGAGCCTGCAAACAGGAGGGGAGTCAACTCTTTACGCAACTCTTTACGAGGGTAGATAATGGCAGGACAAGGGGAAACGGATTTAAGTTGAAGGAGGGAAGATTTAGGTTGGATGCCGGGGGAAGTTCTTTACCAAGAGAGTGGTGAGCTGCTGGAACAGGCTGCCCAGAGTGGTTGTGGATGCCCCATTCCTGGAGGTGTTCAAGGCCAGGCTGGATGGGGCCCTGGGCAGCCTGGTCTAGTATTAAACGTGGAGGTTGGCGGCCCTGCCTGCGACAGGGGGGCTGGAGCTTCATGATCCTTGAAGGCCCTTTCAACCCAAGCCATCCTATGATTCTATGATGATCCTATGACCTACTCACGTGCCCTTCCCACCTCTTGCACGCCTCCGTCTGTTCAGTGGAGAGGCGCAGTGAGAAACAGTGAAGGAACTGATGCCGTTCAAACACTGCTCAGCCTCAACTAAAACACTGCTGTGTTATCAGCGTTGGCCTGGCCACAGATCTAAAGCACTGCAACACACGAGCTGCTGAGAAGACAATGAACTTCCTCCCAGATAATCCCAGTGCACTCCGTCACCTCCAGCTCTTCCACCACTCTCTGCAGGAGTGGTAGAGGAGGAAGGGAGGAATCTGCGGGTTTTGGTTTGTGGGGTTTTGTTTGCTTTAGATTCTGTACTCCATAACTGTTTCTACAGAGAGGGTTTGGCAGATTCTTGCAGACTCTCTCAGTTGTGCTTTAGTTGTTCTGTCATCACAGCTAAATACAGCATTGCTCTCATTTGAGCAGTTTTCGGAGAACATCCAAATGTTCAACAAGCGCGCTGTCTCACAGACACCAGAAGCCTTGGCGTGGCTGTCTGGGAAGGAGAGTGATCAGAAGAGTGATCAGAAGCACAGCACGCAGCAGAAGCGCTGGATTCAAACAAACCAAGTTCTCAAAACCTGCCACAGCGTTGAGCAGGCTGCAGAAGGGCAAAAGCTTCCCTGTCTGCAGTGCTGGAAATGGCACATCTTGACCTGAGCAGGAGCTGCACGAAGCGGCAGGACTGAGGATGAAAGCGTTAGGCTGGGAGACAAAGGTCACAGAGTGGCTGATGCTGTACAAAATAACCTGACTTGCCTGAAAACAGACATGCTCAGGCTGGGATCCGCATGGCAGGAAACACTAAGAAACCATAACGAAATGGCAAGAGAACGGCATGAGAGAGAGGTGCTGGCAAGCAGGTGGGTTTTAGCCTCCGTCTTGGAGAGATGAAGAAGAGGGGGAAATCGGTATATTTAACAAAATAGTAAATCAGGAAGTTCTGTGAAAGTATTATGCTTGGGAGTTTCACCGCTAAAGCTACGAGGATCTGTTAAAGATCTCAGAAAGCTGCAGCTGGCCCAAGGGGCTCCTACCTCAGGAGCCATTTTCCCAGGCTCCTAGCAAGAAGGTCTCTGTATTACAGACGTTCTAACTCCCAGACTCTCACTAGCAGCCAGCAGCCAGCCAGCAGCCAGCACCAGCAACCTGGCACTGCAATATTTGTGAGAAAAGTGCAGACTTCCTCAATTCAGAAACCTTGCAGTCAGAAGATTAACTTGGACTTCACAGAGTAAGGGGAAATGCTCGCTAAGGGTACCATCTAGTGGTAGTAAGAGGCAAAGACTTACAGAGCCAGCGGGTTTAGGTTCTGTAGAGCAGATGTCAATCCTATCCAGAAGCTGCTCACAAACTCCTTCCTTTTCAAGCAGATGATGTCAGTGAGTAGGACTGGGATCAGATCTCATCCAGCCCGGCATGTCTGAGCTCTGTGGGGTGAAGCCACACGAAGGAAATCCTTGGTCCTGCACTTTGGCCGTAACAACGCCAGGCAACGCTACAGGCCTGGGGCAGAGTGGCTGGAAGACTGTGTAGAGGAAACGGACCTGGGGGTATTGGCCGATGCTCGGCTGATCGCGAGCCAGCAGTGTGCCCAGGTGGCCCAGAAAGCCAATGGCATCCCAGCTTGCATCAGAAATAGCACTGCCAGCAGGAGCAGGGAAGTGATCGTCCCTCTGTACTGAGCTCTGGTGAGGCTGCACCTGGAGTACTGTGCTCGGTTTTGAGCCCCTCACTGCAGTAAAGACATGGAGGCCCTGAAGTGTGTCCAGAGAAGGGCAACGAAGCTGGTGAGGGGTCTGGAGCACAAGCCTTGTGAGGAGCAGCTCGGGAAGCTGGGATTGTTTAGCCTGGAGGAGGCTCAGGGGAGACCTTATCACGCTTTGCACCTACCCGAAGGGAGGTTGTGGTCAGGTGGGGGTTGGCCTCTTTTCCTGTGTCACTACAGTGGGACTAGAGGGAATGGCCTCAAGCTGTACCAGGGGAGATTCAGGTCGGACGTTAGGAAATGCTTCGTCTTTGGGAGGGTGGTCAGGTGCTGGAATGAGCTGCCCAGGAAGATGGTGGAGTCGTCACCCCTGGAGGTATTCAAGAAACGTTTAGATGTTGTACTGCGGAACATGGTTTGGTGGGAAATGCTGCTGATAGGTCAGTTTGCAGTGAATCGTGTTGCATGTGACAGGAGCTGATTTAGCTCCGCAGTGACGTTTTCTTATTTCCCTTCTCTCATACATAGCAATGCCATGAACTGAGAGAACAGGGTAAAAGGAATCATAATGGAAGTAACTGCTTTCTCTCTGTAATCACGTCAGCAGTAAATTAAGAGTGCTGAGAACAAGTCCCTAGAAGCCAGGAAACTTGAGCATAGCAAAAAATGCCTGTCTCAACCATCCCTTACGGACAAAATCTGCCATGCTGTGCTCAGAGTCGAACAAACTTCACATGTCCATTGTTCCTTGTGGCAGGCTAGGAAGACCACGCTGCCCCAGCAATGTCTGCGTGCCAGAGTTTGTTTCTAGAGCCTTACAGAGAAGAGGCATCAATTACAAGATGGACCACAAGAGGCCTGCTCTGAGATTGGCTTTCTTGAGCACGGAAGCGAATATGTGCTGTTTCCTACATCCTTAGCATGTAGCAGTAAAGTGTGCACAAAGGCCAGCTACATGTAAAAACCCTGGGTGCTTTTGGTCTGGATTAATAGGCACCTAATACCTGAAGCTGTGAGTAGATGCCTAGTGGGATTTTCAGAAAGGTGTATATCTAACTCCTGCAGAAATCACCTCCTTGAAAAACTGCAGGCATGGACATATTTCAAAATGAAAAATCATGCAATGAGAAGCTGAGGGTGCTTCATTTGCTTGCTTTTTTTTTTCCCCAAAAACAAACAAACAAACAAACAAAGATGAAAAGATGTGGTAATTACAGGGTATTTAAGTACTTCCTCTGTGGGGAATTCAGAGCCCTCAAAGTCTTTTCCATTCAAGAAAAAAGCATAACAAAAATCAAAATTTGGAAGCAGAATCATGTAAACTTCTGTCTGAGAAACAAACCATTTCTATACAATGTCTTGTGTTGCTATATAAAGAAATACATTTGTAACAGCAAGGAGGTTTATTCACCCAGTCAAGTAACAAATTCTTCTTCCTTGACATCTACGGGTGAGGTCTGGCTGCTTTCAGGATTATGCCTTTCAGTCAAACTCCGGTTATTCCCATCCCTATATATCTCTCTCTCTATATATAAGGGAACAAAACTCTATGGCCTACATTGTGCAGGCAGGAAGAGCAGATGATGCAATTGTCCATTTTGGCCTACTGAGATAATTTTAAAAGGCTTGCATGACATTTGGAGCAGTATCACTTTGTAATTAATCTGAGGTAAAAGTGCTACAGCATCACTTTGGCAAAAGAACTCCAAACCAGGCTCAGCTGTACTGAAGGCTCACAAAGGCAGATTGTGTTCTCAATATTAGATGGTAAAACTCTTTTGGACTAGAAAGACTTGTGAAAAATGCTTATTCGTACCTTTTACAGAAGTTCCAAGTGAAAGTGCAACACGATGCACTTAATCACAGAATCACAGAATCGTTGGGGTTGGAAGGGACCTCTAGAGATCATCGAGTCCAACCCCCCTGCCTAAGCAGGTTCCCTACTCCAGGTCTCACAGGTAGGCATCTTGTGATGCTCTCCATTGTATTTGAAAAGTTGTGGCTGTCAGGTGAGGCGCTTCGTGTCCCACGCCTGTCAGTGTTCAAGGGACATTTGGACAATGTCCTTATTAAGTCCGTTTGTTAAAGATATTAAAATGCAATGCCGTTCATCCAGTTAGTAACATGAATAGCATTTTAAGTGCTACAGCACACCACTGTTATGTGATTGCTTTCCTTTCTTAATTTAGAAGATGTACACCCTCCTGTAAAAACAAACAAACAAATGAAAAACCAAACCAGTTTTCATGCATGAAGTTGACTTCTCGAGGTTTGACCGGATGATCTAGTAGGTCTTTCCCAACCTCGGTGATTCTGTGATTCTATGATCTGTGCTATAAGTGTAGTGATACATGTGACATGACATGGTGGAATTCTGAGCTTTACAAAATTTTGCTTATTTTGATGTGCCATTTCAATTAATACCTTATACAGAATCATAGAAATATTAAAATTGGAGGGACCATTAGAGCAGCTAGTCCAACCATCGACCTATCACCACCATACCACCAAATCACGTCAATAGCATATCAAAGTGTTCCTATAAAAATGAAGCAGGAAGGTATTTTCCCACAAGTCAGGTACAACATGGGAGCATCCTTTAAGGGTTTAAGTGTAGATGATGCTTTTTTTCTTCCTCGTTCTTGTTTTGCTTTGGTTTTTCCTCTACTTAATGAAGAAAGAACCTCGGATCATGATGGACAATTAAATAAACACGGGGACTTAGTAAGGTGATGTCATCTTCGTATTTTATGCATCCATGGAGAGCTGAATGGAAATACGAGGTACAGGGGAATGGGTAATACTTTTGCATGTATCATCAACAATTATCTTAAAGCAGCTATTCTAAAAGAGGCTTGCTCAAAAAGTAGAATCGTAGCATCAGAGAATTGTTAGAGTTGGAATGGACCTCTGAAGGCCATCTAGTCCAGCTCCCCTACAGTGAACAGGGACACCACAGCTAAATCATGTTGCCCACGACCTTATCCAGCTTCACCCTGAAGGTCTCCAGGGACGAGACATCAATCACATCATTAAGCAGCCTGTTCCAGCGCCCCACTATAAAAGACTTTTTCCTCGTATCTAACCTAAAGCTACCCTCTTTGAGCTTGAAACCACTCCCCCTTGTTCTATCACCACAGACTCTGTTAAAGAGTCTGACTCTGCTAAAGAGTCTGCTAAAGAGTCTGTCCCCTTCTTTCCCATAGCTCCCCTTTAGATACTGAAAGGCTGCTATCAGGTCACCCCAGAGCCTTCTCCAGGCTGAAGAGCACTGGCTATCTCAGCCTGTCCTTGTAGGAGAAACACTCCATTCTGTGGATCCTTTTTGTGGCCCTTCTCTGGACATGCTCCAACAGGTCTATGTCTCTCCTGTATTGAGGACTCCACATCTGGATGCAGTACTCCAGGTGAGGTCTCTCTAGTGCAGAGTAGAGGGGCAGGATCACCTCCTTCCATCTGCAGGCTGTGCTTCTTTTGATGCAATTGAGGATACAGTTGGCTTTCTGGGCTGCGGGAGCACACTGCTGGCTTATGTCCAGCTTCCCATCCACCAGTACCCCCAGGTCTTTTTCAGCAGGGCTGCACTCAATCCTTTCATCCTCCAGCTTGTATTGCTAAAGGGGGTTGCCTCGACCCAGGTGCAAGATCTTGCATTTGGATTTGTTTATCCTCATAGGGTTCTCCTGGGCTCATTGCTCAAGCATGCCTTGGTCCCTCTGGATGGCATCCCTTCCCTCTGGTGTGTTGACCACACCACACAGCCGGATGTCATCAGCAAACCTGCTGAGGGTGCGCTCAACCCCAGTGTCAAAGTCATTAATGAAGATATTAAAGAGTACTGACCCCAGCACCGACCCCTGTGGGACACTACTCATCACTCATCTCCGTCCAGACACTGAGTCATTGGCCACCACTCTCTGGACTTGATCCTGCAGTCACTGAACGGTCCACCCAAGTAATGCCTTCTATTTAATTATGTTGGCCCACAATACCAAGCATGGGTGTTGTTGGTACAGCAGTAGAAGTTGAACCTTCACACCAACAGTCCACTACATTTTGTTACCATGGGACAGATGGCAGAAGAGGGGCAGCCTGACAACATGGTGTCTGATATGGAAGAGTGTAGGAAGGAAAGGTGTGGAACTGAATTCCTCCATGTAGGAAAAATGGCACCCACTGACATTCTTCAACACTTGCTGAACACTTATGGAGACCAAATAGTTGAATGTTAACACAGTGAGGCAGTCAGTGGTGCGTTTCAGCAGTGGTGACAGCGATGTGAAAGACAAACCATGTTCTGGATGGCCACGCAGATTTGGATGAGAGTAGCAAGCAGGCTCTTGCTCATCACTGGCAAAAAAGCATAGCTAGTGGTGGTGACTGTGTTGAAAAGTCATGGTTTGTAGCTGAGAATATGCTCTATCAAATGGTGTTATTGTGCTCTTAGTATCTGTTGACATTTTCATGGAAATAAGTAGGAGGCACTACTTTCAGAGTGACCTACATGTTTGCAACAGCTCAGAAAGAAACCAAAAGAGAAACAAAAACATCATTTTCAGAAAAAGGTGGATTGGTTTGGTTTTGCCCAGTGGAAGCTGTCATCTGGCTGGGTCCTGAGTGCCAGGGCAGAGCTGTTGAAGAAGGTATCTTCCACCTCCTCAGCTGGATCTGGCTGACGCTTTGGATGGTAGTGGAGCTGAGAAGATCTGAAATTAGCTTTGGGAAATGGGGATTTGTGCATTTTAGAACAAGGCATACATCAGTGTGTAACTGGCGAGTCTTGTTCAGGAGGAAAACATTTCCTGTGGTTAATTCTCCACAAGAGGGAACTAGAACTATCTGTACGGAAATGTCTGCAATACAGCCTGCCAAACCTTGCAGGCTTGCCTCACCCTTGAAGCATTTGCAGCATCAGCTGCTGCAGGGAATCCGCTGCTCAGAGACGCCGGGAACTGCCCTCATCCGCTGCAACTGCAAGCAGAAAACAAATTCTCTTCCTTTTTCCCCATATACCTGATATGTACTATGCCAAGGAATTATTAAAAATGTAAATAAATTCTGTTATGGTAGTGGGAAGACACAAGTGTCTTACCACCTTGTTTGAACAGTTAGCAAAAAATGCAGTCCCTTGTCTGCATGTATCATTGTGCACATCTGAGACAACAAAGGCAGGAGGCAAAATGGGGGAGCAAGGGAAGTAGGCATAAAATATTCAGTGCCTTTATATGCGATATAGGATAGGAATGCTTTCTGCATCATTGAACTGGATCTGTAAAGCTTTATTTCCTACAGACCTACAATCACTTACTTACTGACTTATTCAATCTGGAACACAGGAAGTTCCATGTTAACGCAAGGAAGAACTTAATCAGTGTCAGAGTGATGGAGCACTGGATCAGGTTGCCCAGAGATGTTATGGAGTCTCCTTTCCTGGAGATATTCAGGACTCACCTGGACACCTATCTGTGTGACCTGCTGTAGGAAACCTGTTTAGCAGAGGAGTTGGACTCACTGATCTCTAGGAGTACCTTCCAACCCCTACAGTTCTGAGATTCTGTGTGATTCTGTGATTAGTATGCAAGAACAACTGATTTACACTGGGGAAAATGGAAATTACTGGCTGAATTTCAGCAAAAACATGTGCATAAATGGTGAATGGAGTTGAAAAAAATGAGTACCATGATTTAGCGCCTGCATCCAAAGATGCTCTTCTTCCATTTTAATATTTGTGAGGTATCCATTAAAACTAAGCCTGGAAATAAACTGAAATTACAGCCACGCCTTTGAATCATTGGGTCTCACAGTGTTAAATAGAGATTCTCAAAAATAATGAACCATATTCAATCACACTGCTCTCACAAGTATTATTAATATTTAAGTGACAACAATTTTTTGTATTATTAAGAATTAAAATACTATTTCATCTTCATTTCTATTTTTGTATGTTTTTTACTGTAAATAAGTACAATATGTGCATATTTACAGTGGGGCAATTATATATACTTAGCAGTAAATAAATTTACATATATCGGGAGTCAAATATCAATTTGAAGACCACTGTCCTAGACAACCATAGATGGCATTACAATATTTGTAAATCCTAACTAGACAAAGAAACAGTCTTCAAGAAAATACTTCAAAACTTCTGCTTTGAAATCTGCCTGCATACTTCGCTTTACTACTTACAGAAATTCCTATGAATTCATTTCTGAAAGTCCTTTGTTCTCATTCTTCAGTGTCCTATCCTACTTATGAGATACCCTTCTTGAGCTTTACCACTAAGCCCAAATCCGTTCAATCAAAAGAACCCTTAAAAGTTTTTCTTCTTATATCAGGAAAGTGTTTGAATTCACTACTTTTAGCGAGTAAGCAGAATTTTTAAAATATGCACATGCCATAGTGGGGCAAGACGCAGACTCCGTTAACCCTTGTGCCGTTTCTCCCACACAACATTAGCTGTGCTTGTCCAGATTTCAAATTGCTAAGGCAAATCTAGTATTTTTTCTTTGCAGGAGAGCAGAGCAAAGTGGATGAGTGGAGCACTTTGATGAAATAATTTTAAATTGCCTTGTTCATGTCTGTATACAAGTCGATTATTCTAATTTGGGGAGTTCAGAACAAGCGTATAGTGACAGCTATAACACTGTAAAAGCCCCTATGCAGGAGCAAAACATGATAACCCGCTTTGTAATCACCATTTGAAGTTACCTGATAAAAATGAGGAGTCTCCTGTATAAGGACATTCATTTGTTTTCTTAATGTGCAGCAGTCCACGGTGAATATTTCTCATAAACTCAGAAGTGATATATCAAGAAACTGTGCAATTCAGGAAGATATTTAGGTATCAGGTATAACACACAAATATAGGCATTTAAAGCGGGACATCAGTTACCTGAGATCAAAACTGTGGTAAAGAAAAAAGCAAACTATGGCTCAGCTCCTCCAAAACCCTAGACATGACTGCATTCCACAGTGTTAGGTTGTCAAGATGTCTAGTGGCATCACCTCCTCCTCCAAAAGTGCTAGGAAAATCACTGTTTCCTGGTGAACACTGAAGATAGACACCAGGGAAGAAAAGGAAAGAAAACGCTCAAATCTTCACTCAAGGAAGTGAAAGACCTAAAAATGCTGTCGTACACAAAGTACTCTTTTCCTTCTGCCTTTTCAAGGCAGAGAAATTATTAGTTATCTTGGTAATATCACTTTCAAACTATTTCCTTGCAGTTAAAATGCTTCTTTGTCGTGACAAATGAGACAGGATCCCTCTGTCTTCTTCCTCTACTATATCAGTAGAGGAAGTCAGAATCTCTAACAGAAAGTTGGAAGAACTAGGGACAAATAATCTCTAGACCGTTACTTTCCAGCACAGTAGGTGCATAAAAAATAGGATCTAGAAGTGGAAATCTGTGCTTACTTCATCAATTACCCGGCAGAAATGAGATGCTAAAATCACTGCAATCTATAGCTGTTTCATCATTTGGCTTTAGTGTGGCTGATCCTTACGGCTATGTTCGAGAAGTGAAGTTGAATGTATATCCTTTGTTTTGTTAGGAAAAGTCAAGCAGTAGCCAAGTTCAGAATGTCTTTCCTGAAAGCCTACGGCCCACCATGAGAATTCTTACTAAACAGTTGTACGTGTGGAGAAAGTGGAATACTGTTAACTGCATGATGTTGAGCAAGAGCAATTAGATTAGTCTCCTCTAGAAGTTTTTAGAGATTTCAGGAGCTTGTGTACAAAATTTAATTCACTCTATACTTTCTAAAAATGTCTGACATTTCTTGCGTTTTCTGAGACAGAAATGTGGTGGGGGTTTTTCTACCCTCGTATATATGTATGGGGTGCAGTCCTGACATGAAAAAGCATGCAAGCTTTTGATAACATCTCTGCCTTTACAAGCATAAATTCGGAGGGCTCTGTGAAAACTGACTGTGGATTACAACACAAACGTAAAAATACATCTGAGCCCTTTAAATTCAAATTCTTTCTCCAATATGAAAAGACAGTAACAGAATCCTTATCAAATTTGCATACTTTGAGATAGAAGCTGGGCTATTAATCATCACAAAGGTAGAATGAAATAAATATTAAATGGCTATAAAATGAGAGTTCCTCCTCTGAGGTAAACAGATGATCATGTGATGAGAACATCTAGTTGGGTTTAATATTACTTAGCATATCCAGAGCTTTTAGGAGCCTACGAAAAGCTGAGTGAAACTCTTAGGATCTGCGATGTCCAGTTTATTTTCTTCTTTTTGTCTAATTATTGCTATAATTGAGTCAATGATGGGACTTCTAGGAAATGGGACTATCTTGGCCGTCAGTTCAACTAGTTGCATCAGGAGCAAAATATTGTCCTCCTATGATGCGATTATGATCTTTCTGAGTATATCCAGGTTCTTTTTGCAGTTCTGGATGATGCTGGATTGCTTCCTAAGTATTTTTTGTCAACCTTCCTTTTATAAAGAAAATTTATTTGTAACCTTCAAGACGGTTTTTATATTCCTGAACTCTACTAGTTTTTGGTTCTCTGCCTGGCTTAGCGTCTTCTACTGTATCAAGGTTGCCATTTTTAACCAGTCATTCCTCATCTGTCTGAAGCAAAGGATTTCCAGTCTCATTCCCTGGATGCTGATAACATCATCTCTTTTTTCCTTTGCAACCTCTCTTCCTTTCTCCTGGGATAGCTACAACGTACACAGCAACTTCACTACTCCTTTATCCATGACAAACTCTTCAGAAAGGATAGCCACAAGGAAAACTAATATTTTGGTTTTGATCCTTCTCTTTAATGCTGGTATTGCTTTGCCTTCAATAATGTTTGTTTTTTCAAGTATCCTGCTGATTAGATCTCTGTGGAGGCACACCAGACAGATGCAAAATAACGCAACTGGCTTCAGGGATCCCAGCTTAGAAGCTCTTACTGGTGCCATCAAGACAGTCTTCTCCTTCCTCCTCCTGTACATTACAAATTTTATTGCTTTGATTCTCATCTTATCTGACACTTTTGTACTTTTAAGCATTGAGGAAGCTATATGCGTTGTTGTAGTGGCTGCCTGTCCTGCAGGACAATCTATGGTCTTAATCTGGAGCAACCCCAAATTTCGAGAGCTGCCCATTAGCATTTTGCACCGCATAAACTGTTGGGTCAGAGCTAGATGCAGTCGAAAGACCAGGGCTAGCCTGCTCTTTCCAGTTTAGATCCAAATCAATTAAATTGAAGTCACTGTAGTTACAAAATATTAGAAACATGAAATAGTAGATTATAGCCCCAAAATGGAATCGTTAAGAAGCTGAGATGTTAATTTGTTTGAATGTGATTCTTAGGATGGATAATTTTCTAAGTTTCCTCCTTTTTTTTCAGAAGATGATTGCCTGTGGAATATAGGTATTGTATTTATTGTATTTTCTTTAGAAATCACCATTGTTTGTCTGAGCAGAAAACAACAAGGCTAAGACTCAGACAATAATTAAATCTCATGTGATGGTTTATGTTCACACTTACAAATCTGATTGTCATTACCTTAACAGAACAGACTTGCTTAAGCACAGGCATGCTCAAATTTACTGTGTGAAAACTCTTCAAATGTTTCTAGAAACTAGAACATCTCCATCAAGTGTCTCACTTCTCACAAAAGTACGTCCTGTAATACTTTTCTACACAGGGATTCCTTTGGCTTTAGAAATGAATTGCAATTTCCTTGACAAATCACATACTTGTGAGTCTGAAACTACACACAATTTTTGCACTACAACTGGAATTATATGAACTTTTTCAGGTGGAGTGAAAATTTGGATTTCATACGTGGCTCCAGTCTTCTGTTGTGATTCACACTGGACTGAGTCCATTCTCTTGTGTAATATCTGGTTGGTGTTGTCTCACAGTCAATCTGTTTGAAGAAATTCATGTGTATTTAATTGGAGTTTGCTCTGAAATGTGATTTTTTTTAAAACTTAAATCCAGATAAGAAAATTTAAAATCCAGATTAAAAAAATATTTTTCTTGTTGTTTATCTTCTCCTTGCAACTTAAACTGGTTTTACAGGTAGCAATAGTGGCTTGCGGGTGGGTTTTGTATAATTTTTAACACAGGTAGTGAGAAATCAGGATTGTGGCAATCACACCATTGTTGGGGAAGTATCCATGAATCTCAGTTGTTTCTAACTTAGCACCATGTAAGCCCGCTTTTGGAGGTTTGATCTATCCTCTTTCCTCTCTGTGCTGTCCATTTGCCAGCCTTAGAGAACTGATATGTCTGAGAACAGGAACAAACAAGACATATGAGTATATTTAACCCATGAAACAGACATTTTGTCCTTCTACAGGCTGAGTTATCAGTTATGTAGCTACTCAACAGGACATCCTGAACAGGCTCTATCACATCAGTTGCCTTTCTTTTCACTTGCCCCCCTAATGAATAAGCAAGCTAGTTATGTTACTTAGTAAACATGACATTTGAAGGAGATTCCTGTGTTGTTTTTCAAACTCTTCCCTCCAAAGCTTTCTTTGCACTCTGTTAAGTAAAAATATTATCTATGCATCAATATGCATCTTGGAACCTAAGAGGGAAAGTAGATAGAATCACTGGAAGGCAAGTTTCTAGAAGACTACCTTCTAGTCTACTTTCTAGTCTGCCTTTCTTTCTGTAACTAAACAGTTGACCTAACTGCCATATTAATAATATTTAAAATGTGTTTCATAAACAGTTTACTAAATCCTTCTTGCTGTTTGACAAATGAATAAATGAGACTGAAATGCAGATGTACAAGGGTCAAAAATACATTTGCTAGTAGGAACAAAGTAGTTACCAAAGTCAATGATTCTTTCAAGTCATGTATTTTATCTAATAGTAGGTGTTTTTCTCTCTTATCTAAGTCTGGTTTATAAGCTAGAAGTTGGTTTCATTTCCTTCATCTTGAACTTACCAATTTGCAAGCTGAAGGAAGTCTGAAATTCATCTTACCAGATACTGAAATTTCGTAACTATTCCACACACACCTATACTACTTAGGGGTACTGCCAGCTGTATACAGTAAATAAAACTGGGAAACAAGATAGGTTCACAGCTCGTCCTACTGTAACACTGTCTTAATTAGATTATATAAATCATGTAGTGTTGTAGTTATTTTCATTGGGAATCCAAAAAAGAAATCCAAGGTATTCTGAGAAATTCTGTAGTGTAGTATAAAAAAGGTATGCTAGCACTTGGAACAAAGTTATTTTCCATTAGGGAGACTTTTCTGTAAGTTGCTAGTTTAATTAGAAATCTTTCTTTTGGCCTAAGGAGCAGAATCACAGAATCACAGAATTGTAGGGGTTGGAAGGGACCTCTAGAGGTCATTGAGTTCAACCTCCCTGCCAAAGCAAGCTCCCTACAGCAAGCTGCACATGTAGGCATCCAAACAGGTCTTGAATATATCCAGAGAAGGTGAATCCACAGCCTCCCTGGGCAGCCTGTTCCAGTGCTCTGCCACCCTCACTGAGAAGAAGTTCCTTTACATATTGGTGCAGAACTTCCTGTGCTCCAGTTTAGGGATGTTTCCCCTCGTTCTGTCCCCACAGACTGCTGAAAAGAGGTTGGCCATATCCCTTTGACTCCCACACTTAAGATATTTATAAACATAAATAAGATCCCCTCTCGGTCTTCTTCTCTCAAGGCTGAACAGATCCAGGTTGCTCAGCCTTTCTTCATAGTGGAGATGCTCTAGGCCCTTTATCATCTTTGTGGTCCTCCACTGGACTCTTTCCGGGAGATCCCTGACTTCTTTGTACTGGGGAGCCCAGAACTAGATACAGCAAATTCCTCATAAACTATCATGTGATGTGATTTTGGTTCCCTGAAGAAGTATTATACATCTGCAACATTCTGACTATATTTTAACAAAGTCTATGATAAGCCTTGAAATTCCTTTGTAGAAGACAGAATGAAAATTTTTGGTGTTATACTATGTGAATCTCTGGACTGTCGGATACTGATGATGCAGAAAAGCACTGAACAAAATTATTAAGGAAAGGAGTGATAGTCAGAACTTCAATTCTGTGGTAATATCCATATAGTGTATTAAACTAGAATGTAGATCCTTGATAAATCATGAAATCTTTCATAATGACAAAAAGAAGAAGAAATAATCAGAGTCATTCAGAGAAAAAAGGGCAATCACCTTCATTTGATTTCTAAATCAGTCTGGCCTTTTTTCCAAGTAATGAAACAGTAATTTGATTGTAATAAATAGCTCAGGCTAAGAAATGCAAAGATGTTCAGTGAAACTGGCACATCACTACAGATTCTTCTCTCATTTGCATGCCCATAAACACAGCTGGAGTGTTCATAATTGAAATGTCAGAAAATATGAAACCCTATCAACAGCAATTGGTACAGTTCCTTCCTTGCATGCCTTCCTGAAATGGACACTATGTGTACACACCAACACCCAATCATTTTACATGATGGTTCTTTATATCTCTGCCAGTGCATATAAAAATGGAAGGCAAAGTTTCAACAGTAACGTGGATAGCTATTTATACCAAAATATACATCATTTGAAAATGCATATTTTCTTCACTGACACTTTGTTTTCTTTCATTTTCATGTGGCTTAATTTGTGGAACCTTGTTTTACTTGTTTATTTAGGTAAATTCACATGTTCTCTTTGAATTCATCTCCTGGCTTTTTACTTATGGAGAAAAACATCTTAAAATAGAATTTTTCTTGCATGAAGGGGGTTAAAATGATTACATGCTTAGTTTTTAAATTATTTTCCTCCATCCTATGAAGTTGAGCTCCTTTCTTTTTTGACATCTTGAATGCTATCCTAAGCTTAGAGAGGAAAATTTTAATTTCAGTTATCATAGAATCATAGAATGGCTTGGGTTGGAAGGGACCTCAAGGATCATCAAGCTCCACCCCCTCTGTCGCAGGCAGGGCTGCCAAGCTCCATATCTAATACGAGACCAGGCTGCCCAGGGCCCCATCCAGCCTGGCCATGATCACCTCCAGGGACGGGGCATCCACAACCTCTCTGGGTAGACTGCTCCAGCACCTCACTGCTCCAGCATCTCACCACTCTCTTGGTTAAGAACTTATCTTCAAGTTGTTGCAAAATTTTATGTTGAATGAATCTAGATTACACTTTAGGCAGTTCATAATGATGGCATATATGTGTTTGTGAAAGCTTAGGAGCAGTTAACATCAGCTCCTCCAAGAACACACTTCTTATTTGTAGCTCATGTCACTTCTCAGTAGATTGGTTCTGTTATGGCAAAGCCAGGTCATCTTCTGGAAGAGTAGCAGTGAAGGTAACACGTTCATTAATGTTCCAAATGCTTGAATAACAATATAGCCTTTCTTAGGAAGCACAAAAGCAAGAGAAGGACATTGGTGATGAAAGTTTCAGACACCTATGGATTTTCCCTGTTTATCTGAAAAAAAAGAAAAAAAAAGAAAAGATTAAAAGACTGTAATTTTGAGGAAATCACAGGTATTTCTTTGTTCGGGATTTTTAGCAAAGTAATTTAGTCTTTCAGTCACACCATAAATGAGGCAAAATTTTATATATTTTTGTGCTCATTGAATACAATTCTCAACAGTTAAGTGGATGACTTGAAGCCCTACACACACTTTTTAATGCATGTAGTATTTTAATTTATAAGTGAATGCAAGACAATCTTTCAAATTGTTTTGAAAATCCTTTGTATGGTTATCATATAACTACATAACTACTTGCTTTTAATAATTTCTTACTGTAACTTGTATTATAATTTCACCCTATGTTTATTTATTGTTTCAGACACTTTGAAGATAATTTCCTAACTCAATTAAATTATTCAATTTTAACTTTGGAATTTGTAGGTAAATCTTATATAAATGATAAAAGTTTAGGTAAACTGTCATTAGTCCTGTAATTTCTTTTGTCAAATAATACTGTTATGAATTAAACTTTTCAGAGTATAATATTCAAATGTACAGGCACATGGTATCTGCGTGGATTTTTTATGAATTTGTACAAGTTTGCATGAGAACAGTGAATGAGAATTTGAAAATAAGAGGACGACTGTGACTGCTGTTATCTACTGTAGCTCATCTCTACTAATGGGTTAATCAAACCAATCAAGAACTGTGCTTACACTCTGGTTACAGCAATAGCTCAGAGATAGCAGGGTTTCAGATATTACAGATAGGTACATATTTAGGAGAAGACTACAGAGGAATTTATCCTAGAAACAGTTCTACCAATCTCATGTTTAGTAGGAGAGAAATGTGATTCTCTTCCCTTTCCTTGTCTACTATCTTGAATACTTCTTCATGGGAAACAACTACAATTTAATGACTTCTTCAGCATGAAAACATGCAAAACAACAACAACAAAACAAAACAAAACCATGCTCAGAATTTTCTTAACCTCAGGATATTTACTAACTGTGGAGTGAGTTGACCAAGGAGGAGGTTCTCTTCACTCACTTAGTAGGGATCCTTCATAGTATACTAACTGGAAATGACAGAGAACATATTTACCATTAAGTATCTTGAGCAAGGAGAATGGAGTCCTTGTTTCCAGACCTTTTTCTATCCATGGATGATTAGTTTTACATGAAGCATTTGCTGGACAAGGATCCAGTAGAAACTGGGGAAAAAAGCAAAGCAAAACAAAACACCACAACATGTGAAATTCTGCAGGTAGATTTAAATTTCTTCCTGGGAATGTGATGTCATATTCATCTTTGAGTTATGCACTCTTGGCCTACATGTTTCAGCAGAACAGTCCTAGCTGTCCTCTGTTCTTATATACGCTACTGCTTCCCTGTGGGGATCCCATCACCTTGTGTTGCCAAATCAGTCTCTTACAAGAGCCTTGGATATTGATTTTAGATAGCTCTGCTATATCCCAGGGTGTAAGATTATCAGTTCATCATAGACTGTTCAGCTGCCATTTACAAAACACATACACAGATAAAAATTAACTGGCACAGCTTACAGTAATTTATTTCCTGTTCTTTCTGGGTGCAAGATGGAATTCTACAGAAAGATGATATATTGGTTGACCATTGAATGAGATAAATTATACAAATAGGACATGCAAACAGCTGTTCACTGTAGTTTGCATCTTTATGATTACTGACTAGACATCTATAATCAAATCAGTCTTCTAATGAGCGAAGAGAGATAGAAAATAGTCTTGTATCTTTGAGGCTTCCCCAGTGTTTTGGGCTCATTAACTTAAAAGCAGTACTATGATACTGATTTTAATTTGTTTAATGCCTATATACTTACAATACATACATGAAAGATAGGAAATAAATTAAGAGAATGTGTTTAAATTATATGTAATTCTAATACATATATAGTATGTAACATAAAAATGTAATAACCACTGTTTGCAATGTGATTACTTCCACAAAGACAAATATATACATCAAATTCTGCTTCTTGACATCTTTCTGGTTTTTTGTTGTTGTTGTTGTTGTTGTTGTTTTCTTTTTTAACCTGAATTGGACTTAATTCAACTTATTTTGTCCCATAAAATAGATAAATATATCCCTCTAGGTTATGATTCACGTATGGCAACAAATATAACTGAGGTAAACAAGCAGTTCATTACAGGGATGGAAATGACAAAAAAAAAAAAATCAACTGTTATATCAATATAAGCTAGTAACTACAAAAAAAAAATTGTAAGGGATCATAAAGTATTTATTAAATCTAGTAAAAACATGAATTATAATTCTAATATATAGCGGAGCCCAGAACTGCACACAATATTCAAGATGAGGCTGCGCCAACACTAAATTTAGCAGGAGGATCATCTCTTTTGAGCAGCTGGGTCTTCTGTGTTTAATGTACCCCAAAATGTGGTTTGCCCTCTTGGCTACCAAGACATACTTCTGCTTCTTGCTGAGCCTGCTGTCACCAGCACCCCCAGGTCCCTAACCGTACTCGTGACTGGCATTTACATGTATTCATAACATCTGGTGTTTACCCTTGTTGCACTTCATGCAGTTTCTGATTGCCCAGATCTCCTATCCATGTAGATGCCTCTACAAGGCCTTTCATCCCTCCTGAAAGTCAACAGTACCTCCCAATTTGCTATCATCATTGAAGTTGCTGAGGATGCATTCAACTCCTGCATCCAGAACCTGAAAAACATTTGTTCTATTTTTGTGTGTGTGTGTATGTTAATTGGTTTTATTTCTGTTTTAATTTTTAATATACTTATCTATTTTTGTCAATTTTAACAACGATTTTTCCTTTTACTCCCAGTGAACTTATGAATACCTCCCTTTATCCATGTGTGAGTTGTGAAGATATCTTTGCCAACAACACTACAGGGAGTGATGATTTCATACTTCTACCTCACAGAAGACTGTTTCAAGTGAACACGAACATGAAAGAATATGTTTTTATCTTGATGCCCAGCATCAGCAGCCCCATGTTAGTGTCTCTACTGCTCTTCTACATGTTTGGCAAGTCAGGGGCAGGGAGAAATACGTGCATAAACTTTCTGGATGAATTAAAGACTTGGTCTTAGGATGGTGAATGATTTGTAGGAGATTCACAGCATCCACTTGAAGGTTTTGGCACATGATCTGTGCAGCTCACCAAAAATGGAGGCTTCCACACATATCAGTGCTGTCAACATTTCAACCCTTTCAAACAAACACGAAGGACAGAAAGCATAATCTGAGATGAAGATTTCTTTTTATATTACTTTCAAGATCGCTGGCATTTTTGGTGGTGGTTGGTCATGTTAATGTTCTTTCCTGTTCCTTCTTCACATTAAGGCAGGCATCTGTCTGGACAGCACCTTCAAGAGATTGAGAGTATTTTATGGAAATTTCCTGATTTTCTGAAACAAGTATATCATAACATCTTATAGTTGCCTGAAGTAGCAGTATGTATTGGTTTTGTCTGAGATAAAGTTAAATTTCTTCATAGTAGATGATATGGTACTGTGTTTTGGGTTTAGGAATGTAGGTAACATAACTTTAGTTCTTGTTGAGCAGTGCTTATACTAGGTGAAGAACTTTCAACAGCTTGTACTGCTTTCCCAGCAAAGACACTGGAGTTCACAAGAAAATGAGAGGGGATAGAACCAAGACAACTGACACAAACTGGTCCAAGGAATATTCCATACCATATGGCACCATGTTGGTGTGTTGGCCAAGAGGAGCACCTGCTGCTTCGAAACTGGCTGGGCATCAGTCAGTGGGTAGTAATCAATTGCATTGTGCATTACTCATTCTGTATATTTTTGTGAGCTTTACCTTTTCCAGGTTTTTTCATCTAATCTGGGGCCTGAACAGTTGAGATAAGAACAGATATGATCAGAGCATGTAAAACAAAGTTACTATATACATCACAGTATTTTAATATTTGCTGACTGCAATGTTGAATTTCTATTCTTAGAGTTGTTGTGTTTGCTCTCAGACTTGCGCTTTGTTGCGCCTTTCTTTCTACATAGGTTCCCTGCTGTGCTGTATATCATCTCTGAGGTCTAGGTTAAATTTATCACTTTGATGTAATCTGCAACACTGGTTTATGATAGGACGAAATTACTGGTCATGAGTCTGATCTGGGATATGTACTTGGAATTGCTGTCATCTCCATACTTTTGGGACCATCTCTCAGAAACTATTAATGATTACACACTGTAACTTTTCTCCTTGGGGGCAGGGGGGGGCAATCTATGGGGAAGGTAAGGAGACACTTCTTCACCCTCTCTTTTGCCTTCACCTTCTCCTTCTCTTCCAAGCTCTTGACAATTTTGAATATCCTTGTGATGTTCAAACCAGCATGTTCCTATTGCTATGAATGTGTTCCAGGTCTTGTTTAAGATTAAACAACTATTTAAGAACATCCCTACAAGGATCTGTCCTGAGGCAAGGAGTATGGGAGCAGGTACCCAGAACAGTAGGCGCCTCTAGTGTTTTGGAAATTCATTCTTAAACAAGTGCAGAATCCTGAAAAAATAAGGAAAATTTGAAGAAAAATGCTGTCACTTTCGCAGTCCCAGAGAGGACAAGTCACTGCAGGCTGCTTGAGCCTGGCTCAGGCTTTCCAAACCTTGGTCAATACTATTCAGCAAACTCAGGGGGAAGAGAAGGCCTCTGGATACAATGATAATGCAGCAGGCTCTGTGGCTGAACCAGAGAATGAACTTATGCTGTTATCAGTTGCTCTTACACACAAGACAAAACAATGACTGTGAAAGTCAGCTTGTTTAGTTAGTGAAGAAACTCCCACTGAAAAGGGGAAGGAGGAAGAAGGTGATGCAGATAACTACAGCAAGTAGGGACATAATAAGAACAGGAGGAGGAAAGGAAGAGATAGGTAACATAGAAGAGGCAGTAACCATCTGAGCCCTGAACCCTAGAGAGAGCTATAAGATATATGAAAAGATTCCAGCTTATACTTGAGCATTAAAAAAAACAAAAAACAAACAAAAAAAAAACAATTTTGCCAAATGTCCATATATTTTTTAAAACATGCTTTCCCTGAGTCACTTGTTTTAGAGACATAGTCTTGTTAGAAACCTTCTAACTGCTATTCCTTCAAAGGAATTTGGGTTCACCAGAGAACAGCAGAGTTTATGATTTGCTTTTGGAAGTTTTTGAAAAAGACATTGATAAGGATTCACAAAAGCAAATAACTTCAGATAACATCATTTTAGATGTTTGTTTAAGCCACCATCAGTTTGAGATACAGAGATTAATCCTTCTCAAAGCCAAAGCTCAGGTTTAACTTAACCACAGGATACATTTAGTTTCTGTGAAACTGAAAATCTCTCCAGCACAATCTGAGTAATGAAAAAAAGGGTTTCCTTCCTAACTGCTCATTTTCCTTCACATGCCTCCAGCTTTACTTTAGTGTCGAGTATATTAGCTCATTCTCTTAGAAAACACCTATCTTTTGTTTAAAGATAACAACAGCTCAAAGACACACAGACTGTTAGAGACCAAAATCCAGATTTGTAGCAGCCTGTGTTAACTTAGAACCACCAGATATGTGTTTATGCGTGTTTATCTTCCTCATTGACTTTCACAGATGCGTGAGGCCAAACTTCTAAAGACCTGGAGGTTTTTATTATTTTGTACAGCCTTCTGAATAAAAGCATCTGTATTCCAATTAAGTCCATTTAATAGCACTATAGGATAAATATATGAGTAGGGTTTTTGTTTGTTTTGGTTTTTTTTGTTTGTCTGGCTGGTTAGTTCTTTACCTGTAAGTCTGGTTATTTGGAAATTTACCAGAATCTCTTACTGATAACCCTGCCTGGTAAGGAGAGAGCACAGTGGCTTTTTTTCTGAATGCTACAGAGCAGCAATTGCCACAGTTGGGGCAGTAGCCCCTCCACCTGCCTACCTTTCACCTGATGAAGAGGCTGATGGAGGTGAATATCAAAGGTGCAGCATTAGCAGCTCTAGGATGACAGCCACTGAAATGTTACCTGGCTTGTCTGGGTGGAGAATGGCAAATTAGTGACGAGTTGCTATGCTTTGTCAATTTGAATTGGAAAACTCTGTACCTCTGGGGTCAAAAGTGTAGAAAACATTTCTAGAGGGATCTAGCTCCCACCATTTGAGGAGAACATTGTGTCATCATGTGGTAGAAGGTATAAAAATAATCAGATGAGCTGTTTACATCCTAGTTATGTTGTAGTAAGCAGTATATATTTCAATTCTAAATTTTAAGGTGCTGCAACCAAAGCATTGGTATAAATTTCACAGAAATATAACAGAACTGGGTTTAGGGGTGTTGGAGCTATATATTAACATTGCAAGCAGAAATCTTGAGATAGGAGGGCATTTTATGGGACATCTGACTTAAGGCTCTGCTCAGATACTTTGTTTCTGACACAAAAGCCCCTGCAGATGAATTTGCAATCTGTGCCTATGTGCAAAGGGGAAAACAGTAACCAGAAATCAGGAAATCAAAGAAAGGAGAGGTAGGTGCTAAGAGGCAGCATGGAAAAGCCTCCCAAGAATACGTAAGGCCTGTTGACTAGCAGTCTTGAGAATCCACAAGAACAGATAAATTCAGAATATTAGTCAAGACCACTCAGCACATAATTTTCTCACCTGTGGGCATCACATCCTAGACCACATCCTAGGGTGTCGTGACTGCTATGAACAAAGAAAAAAATGTATACACACTTGTGGAAAATATAGGTCCTCAAGGGTCATTCTGAGCATCAATTAGAAGCCTCTGAAAAAAAATAGCTCTCTCTTCCTGAGATAAGCTTTCCAGATCTTGGTCTGAACAGGGAAACATTAATGAGTGTCTGTGTGAGAGCAGGTAATTAAATATACGGTGTGAATAGTTACCTGCTATTGTAACAATAACTTGATTTTATGAATAACAGTTTAACTAGTAAAATATGATCTCACAGGCATTGATTACAATATGTTTCACTCCTGGCTCAAGCCAGTATGAAGAAAAAATGCAGTTCTACCAATGAAACCACCCTCTTCTTTCTTGACTCTCCAGAGTTAACACAAATTTATCAGTAGCTCTCTGAGTCCCATATGTATCTTGCTTGATCAGTAAATATTCTACTGATACCTTATGTTATTGCGTCTCTTGTATTTGGTTTGTGACAACGTATGGAAAATTTGCATCTTCATTCCCCAGAATCCATTGTCAAGTATGGCATGAAAATGCTACATAGTATCTATAAGGAAAGTTACTTCTTTCTTCTCTACAGAGGTACACCTGCTCATGTTAAGCTCTGCCATATGTTGATTCTTTTCCTTACTTCTTTGCAAGCTGGGAAACAGAGAGTTCTTCCCACTCCTTAAATCTTATTCCTCCCAGTAAGGAGAACTGAATCAGCATCAGATTTTCAGGCAGGGTAACCAAGAAGTAATTCTTAACCAGAAAGTATCCCTAGAGCTGCCAATAGGAGACCTTGAAAGAAAGAATGGCATTCATTTGCATCATTATTCTTACATGTTATGATCATGACAATAGCAGAGCTATTATCTCTCAATGTAACTGGCTCAACTCAACTCTGTTTACTGGCTTAAGGTCCTCCAGAGTTTGCTTTCCTGAAAATGAGATAATCTGATTGTGCCAATAAGAAAACAACAAAATGTCTCATTAAGTAGTCTATTCATGTCTGGTCATTTGCTTGACTGATTTACCATATGCTTACAGTGAAAGTGCATACCTAGCCACAGAAACTCTGATTATAACTGTATGAGTGTTGACAAACATTCCTGGCCCATAACTTCGCAAATGGGATTCAGTATAGAACAGTAGTTACAGAGTTAACATGGCTGCAAGTATGCACACACGATGAACTAGCAGCTTAATTTGTCTTCAGACTATATGACAGCCAAGAGTGCTGTTTGAGTAGTGGTGTGTCTTGAAGCATCCTCCTCAGCAACATGATGCTTTAACATCAATGGATAGCTAAGCAGAGCCACTGCCCAAGCCACTGGTTTGCTCCTTTCTTAACAAAACAGATGATAAATTCCTCAGAACTACCTCCTTTCCCAGATGATAAGATATTCCTCAACTTCTCATTTTATCGGTGTACAGTTGTTATTATAGAAGATTGTAACATGAATAACCAGAGGTTATAGGGGGAACAACTCACCCACTCTGAGGCTCATGGCTAGAATGGATGCTCACCACAAGGAAGTCCACACAGGAGCAATCTCCAAAAGAAACACTGCCTTAGTAGTGGTCAGCCCTTAAATGGGATCTAGGAGAGGTGGAGTCAAGCTCCACCCCTTCCGGGAGCACAGCTGAATTACCTTCACCTGTGCTCCCACAGCTGACCCATCACTTGCCTCAGATGGTTAATCAGAGGTTCAGGCTGTGATTAACAGTTTCCCATACAATCAGTAAGTTCTTCAGAATATCTCCAGTTGTTAGGATGCCACCTGCATCCCACAAAGATGTCCCAAGCCAAGCTCCTAGGCCAAAATGCTAGCTCCTACACCTGGTTTCCAGGGTGGCAGTCAGTTTCTCCTGTAAGTATTTAGCAGCCATTTTATGTCAATATTTTCTCAATATAATCAAGCTAGCCCTGTAGTAACTCCCATCAATTATATAGAATTATGAAAATATTATATATAGAGAAATATGCCATATCCAGATCAAGTGAAAATATATCCTCAAAGTTTTTCATAAAACATTATTAGGTACGTGTAGTGGAAATGCTGTTTCACAGCTTGAAACACAGCTTGAGCACCTGGCAGGAAGAAGGAGGAGCTCAGGTGCATGCAATGCATCTGAGTGACTGAAAGGAGTGGAGCCAGGATCCACCCCTTCTCAGACCTCATTTAAGGGTTGGCAGTGAAGACAAGGGTGTTTTGCTGGAGATCCTAGTGTACCTGAGACTTTCTAAAGGTAAGCAGGTTTGTTTGGTTTTTTTTTGTTTTGTTTTCCTCTTTTTTTATGGTTGTTGCTTTTGAGGGAACCTACACTTGCTGCAGCTTGGGATCTTGCTACTCTGCTGTCATTAGTGTGCTTTCAATTGTGTTACACTTAGTGAATCAGGCAGGTATGATAGCAGCATATGTATTTAGGACTGATGTTCTTAAAAGGACAGTGTGTTGGCTGGTTGTTGGGACCCTCTAATACCTCAATGAAGGAACTTTGGGCGAAACCCTGAAATTCCTGGGTTCCCCGTAGTTGAGTACTGCATGGGTTATTGAAGAGTGAGGACCTATGAGAGATAATAGTGTTGTCATTAAATCCTCATCCACGATGGCAGAATTTTTGAATAAGTTAAAGCAAGTTTTCTTAAGGACTGAGGAAAGAGTTGTAGTGACATCCTTTGTAGCATGCCTATTGCTACTAAATATTAATGTGTAACATTTCTCTGAAGAAGGATTGAAAAATGGAAATGAGCTTTTAAAAGCCCCTGTGAGACAACTGGAAAATGAAGTTGCACTTTTGAGGGGGTGAACTGCCTCATCTTTGATGCACTGGAACAGGCTGCCCAAGGAGGCAGGTGAATAGGCTGCTTGGAGGTATCCAAGGCCAGGCTGAATGTGGCTCTGGGTAGCCTGATCTAGTGGTTGGTGACACCGCATGTAGTGGGGGGTTGAAACTAGATGATCGTTATGGTCTTTTTCAACCCAGGTCACTCTATGTTTCTATGATCTTTAAATGGCATTTCCCCTCTAAAATGAAGAACTATATCATTAGAAAGAGAAAAGGACTTAAATTAGCAGGATCCTTTGATCCTAGCTGAATCTAAAATAGAAGGAAAATGGAGAAGACTGAAGTCCAGCTAGAGGATCTAGGAACCTCAAATCCTCTAGAAATAAGACCAGTAATAACTCAAAAAACTAAGTCTGAGGTAGACCAGCACAATTGCTGCTTCAGAATTGGCCCCCTGCCCCCTCTACATTACATGTGGCATGCACTGGTATGTGGCTGCTGAACTCATGGATGTATTACAGTAATTTTAACAGAAATCACCAGAGAGCATACCAGCTTGGTTCTTGAGATTATGGGACTTGGAGGCCAAAAGTGTGGTTATTAATTGATCAGAGATTTCTAAACTTGCATCCAACACCATACGTCTGGCCCTCAGACAAAGACTGTATGTTACTGTAGTGCATAACAATGAAAAAAAATCTTTAATTTTATAGATAATGGCTTCATGTAGGACTGTGTGGCCAAATAAAAACAATGTCCCAATAAATACTGCTCTATGGACTTTGATGGAGAAACTTCAAAGTTATATCAGAGAACTGGGAATGAAGGAGGTGATTTAAGATGACAGTTCTGAGAGTCTAGACCTGGTGAAATTCTCCTCAGGGATGAGGGACCTCATCTTAGAACAAGTGCCTCCCTACCAATATGGCTTACTAGTGTCTATGATAAACCCTTTGGTAGCCTCAGAGGCTGGTGTTCAACAAGCTGCTCAGTTGATGGCTGTTCTAGGAGAAACAGAGTGCCTTTGGACCAGGCGCAATATCCAGATGTTGGAAGGGGCTGAGGTCCTCCCTGTAACTACAACTAGGAGACCTGCCCCACAGACTTCTCAACTGGGACTCATACAGGTATCCCAAAAACAGATTTTTAATGATTTACACAGGCTGATTTTTAATGATTAACACAGGCTGGTGTTCTATTTGCAAAAATTGATTGCCAGACCAATCGTGCCCTCTTCCAGCTATGAAGGCAGCTGGTAAGAGTGATTGGACAAGTACCAATGAGAAAATGGAACTTGGAAGATTTCATAGTTCCTAACAAAAGGAGAAGGCTCAGGTCACTTGAGGAGGCTACCTGAGGAAAAAGAATTGGCAATTGCACGCTTAACTGTGTGATGGGGGATGCCAGCCACCCTGCACCTAGGTCGTCTGGTCTGAATTAACTGGTTTTTGGTCCTGGAAGGATGTATAGCTAGTGAAGTCATTAGTAAACACCGGTGCAGAAACCTTAATTATTTATGGTCATCCAACTAAATTTCATGGAGGCAGGGTGATAATTGCTTGGTTCTGAGGGTAGGCCACCCTGTAACACAGATATGGTTGAAGTTGGGGGTTGGGCATCTCCCAGCCTTGGAGTATATGGTGTCTGTTGTCCCAGACCCAGAGTAGTACAGGTGATATTAAGAGACTATGCAAAACATGAACCTGTTCACCTGCCAGGGTTGTGCTTGATTGCTAATACTAAACATTATGGACAGCTGGGGTGGGAGGGGGAGGGAAGAGAAAGTCTTAAGAACAGTGCAGGAACTAGAAGTAGTAGGAATCATAAGACCCGCACATAGCTTGTTAATTCCCCTGTATGGTCAGCACGTGGAAAATGATGGTGAATTACAGAGAATTAAATAAGGTCATGTTGCCTGTTCATGCAGCTGTGTCTGATATTGCCTCCCTGATGGACGCATTGAGTAGGGAAATAGAAACCTACTATTGTGTCATAGACTTGGCAAATGTATTCTTCAGTATTCCCATTCAGGTCCTGCTGCAAGGGTATGTACATTCACCAACGTACTGTCATAAATTAGTGGCATGTGACCTAGTGGAGTGAAATAATCCTAATAACATCAGACTGTACCACTATACTGATGATGTCATGTTGACATCTGACTCACTGGAGGTATTAGAAAAGTCAGTAGATTCACTGACATGCCAGAAAAGACAATGGTTTCTCCACTAGAGAAGAGTCCCTTTCAGGAAAAGAAATATCCTGTTCCTGAAGGTGCTTGGTATACGGATGGATCCAGCAAGTGTAACCTGAGCAGGTGGAGAGAAGTAGCATGCCATCCCTCTACTGAAACTATCTAGTTTGAAGAGGGGGATGGTTAGAATACTTAATGGGCAGAACTGCTAGCCATGTGGATGGTTATAACCAAGGAACCTGGTGATGGTATCCTGAGTATCTGCCCAGATAGCTGGGCTATGTACTCTATGTTCACTCTTTGGATCACATAGTGGGCCACCCAGGTATGAAATATTCATGCCCAACCCATCTGGGGTAGAGAGATGTGGTTAGACATATGGAATGTGGTTAAACACAGAATCATAACTGTCTACCACACTTCTAGGTAATTGGGAATCTCAAGTTCAATGGATTGAGGATTTGACATCCAAGAACATCACCCACTGGTTACACCGGAAGCTGTGGCATGCTGAACATAGGACAGTAGACCTATCAAGGGCCAAGAGTGAACCAGGAATATACCATCAAGGCACTCTCCAAGTTGATGGCTGCCTATGGGACACGTCCAGTCATCGAGGGTGACCAAGGTACTCATTTCACTGGCGCTATGGTACAACACCATGCAGAAGAAAAGAGCAACACTGAGTGGTGATTCTACCGGCCATATAATCCAATGGGGGCAGGCCTAGCTGAATGTTATAATGGCACTCTTAAGGCTACCCTGAAGGCGGACTCTCAGTCTCTGCAAGGGTGGGCAAGGAGACTGAATCCCTGTGGGACCTGAATGGAAGACCTAGAGACAGCAGACTCAGTGCCCTGAAGATGCTACGGATGATATGGGCTTCCCCACTCAGGATCCTGATTATGGGTGTTGATAAATGGGTAAGACTCCAAACTGGCAATGAAAATAATCTTCTGCTCCCTGCCCCTGAGAACCTAGAACCAGGTATCCATAAAGTAGAATGGCCTTGGAAGATGCAGGTAGGACTAAAGGGTGTGGCCTACTTGCAACTTGGGAGAGATCATTGGAGGTTGGGATATAAGTAGTCCCCCTGGTAACAGGTACATGGTCTGCAGATATTGTGATCAAGATTCCTGTATTCATCGCTAAAGGGACCTTAATCATGCCTCTATGGCAAATCAGGAACCCTCCCCCTGCTCCCTGCTTTTGTACCCAATATAAGTATGCAGTCTCAGATATAGAGCCAAAGGATATGGTACAGACAGCTGCGACATGGCCCAGTGCAGAAAGGATAGAATCCTGTAACTTGTGTCCTAAGGAAGATGGCCTTTCAAAAGCTTCTGCCCATGCTGTTCTTAGGTCTTAACTAAATAAGGAAACCCTGAACAATCCTCACCACTAAGACAGAGTGTCATTTGTTATTCACAACACTACCACCAGCAATAAGTCCCTCTTATTTGGATTTTATAATGAGAGTACAGTTGGTCCCAAGGAGATTGATAAATTACAAATGTAGGAATTCTCTTTCCCTTTTTCATTCCAAAGTGAAATCAAGGTTCTGCACTTCCATATTGCTTTATCAGTTGAGAAATAACCACTTTACATATTGCTCTGCTTGTATCACGCGTTAATACCAATAGTGAAATGATGATCTCGATGGTGACGTTAGAAATGCAGACATTCCTCATATGTGGTCACAGGTACAACTTTCAAATTTTATTAGAGGTTTTGGTTCTTTCAGATTTGAGATTATATGTTGATAATGTCTAAAAAGGTGAACAATATTTCTATTGGTTCCTTCATATAGCTCATGCTAGGATATGAACATATGTGTTTCCTCCTTTGCAGTTATTTGTGAGGCAGAGAATAATGCATGCAGAGAGTTTGGTTCATATAGCGCTTAACAGAATTTTCATCTGCCCGCAGTAAGGATGGCAATGAAAGGATGTCTTTCAGCCTTAGTGTTGTGGCTCCTTCTTGTCACCATTCAGGCTTCCTTAGGTAAGTACATTAATTTGCATAAGGCACTTGGCTAGGAAGAGAATGTAAATTCAGTATAAACTAGTTGTTATTCCATTAGTCTGTAAGACAAAATGTCAAGAAGGTATTTAAATACATTTGTCTTTAATTCAATATCCTTGGTGATTCTGGCAGAAAGAAGAATAAGCCATTTTGTAAGAGTTCTATATTTTACTGAGATATTAGTTACTAGATATTTTTACTGAATTTGAGTCCAAGTTCAGTGAACAGTTGAGTTGTAATGGAAGCCTATTGGGTATTTTTTTTCTACTGTTTTGCCTCCCTTGTTGAGCTTTGTGTAGATGGAGTGAATAACTCTAGGTCTTTATTCAAACCCAGTCGAAATGTTGCTGTGTGCAGTGGTGTTTGACTCGATAGTATCTTCCACTGTTGTGTATTTGAATTTTAACACTACTTATCTCCATGCTATTGTAGGGCTATGCATATATATTTGAAACTAGCAATAAGAACCAGGTATTGGAGTCCATGTTTTTGTCTCTATATACACAGAGTTGGTAATATGGCATTGTGCCTGTGGGTTGCATCCCTGTATTATGAAAATAAGACTTTATGGTTGATGCTTTCTTTAATGTAGCAGAGCCCTAGTCTTAGAGGCTTCCACCAGTTGTGTGGATGCAAATGGATGGGAAGAAAAGGCATGGGACTTCCTGTGTGAAGGAGTGTGTGAACAGCAATATTAAACACTTGTATTTAGACATCTCTGTAGCAGAACTGTACTAAAGAGCAAGTTATCTGCCAACTTTCTAATAAGAGGAAGCAATAACAGAGTGACTAACAATGTAGATGGGAGTAGCTTTCCCTTGACACCTCATCATCAGCACTGACAACCCATATATCTGCTCTGGCTCTGACCATACTTGCATGCTCCATGCTACCACAGCCCCCTTTTTGTCCACAGAAAGTTTGCAGAGTGCAGACAGTACCAGAGGCACAGACATCAGAAGTGAGCTGAAATCTTGATACACACAGGACTTAGGAGCAGGGCTGCATGTCTCATTCTTATCCCTGGCCTGTGAGGGGAACCAGGTCTTTATAGGGAATAAACCCAAATCTTACACCATTTTACCCAAGCAGAACCTCATCCTGTGACTAATACCACTGAATTGAAATGAGGTCCTTGTTGGGATATGCTGTGGAGTGTGAGTGAAGGCAATATGTCTTTAGGTATCATTTCAAAAAAACTCATTAGATTGATTTCAACAGATGACAGTTTCAATTAGAATCTATTAAAAATTGTTGGGTATGTTATGCCTAGCTTTGCCTCTGCATTCAGCCTTGTGTTCTGTCATGTGTTGGAAATAGTATATCAGATTACTTAAATATTCAGGTACAGAAAAACAGATCTATCGATTTGAGGATCTGTTTGTTTTAGTCCTGAATATGGCTAATGGAAGTAGGTTATCTGGTTCCTTTAATAATGAATTATGATTTTAACTTATAAATGCTTTCTTTATTAAATGTATGCTTTTCAATACGTCTCAAGTACAAAGACTGTCTGTAGTTCTTTGTGCTATGCATTTAAGAGAATTTTACTCGGGAAATTTGAGAAAACAGTTCACAAATATTTTTATATGTTGCTACTTGTCATCCTCTTGAATAATCTCTCTTAAACTCTTCATGTTTCTGAATCTGAATTACAGGAAATTGTGGGGAAGTGCAGCAGTATTAGCACAGAAGTAAGACCTTTGCCTTTATACAAGAGGAATTTTGTGTCACTACCATATTGTCTGCCTCTGAGACAATCAGATTATATGCAGATGGAGGCAGAGTTGCATTTTAGTCAACTACTGCTAACAGTTTTCTTTGGAAAGACATTATGATTAGTTGCTGAAGAAAGTAGCTTCATCAATTTCTGCATTAGCGCTGACACTGGGAATTGAGAGGAATTAGACTTGTTTTAAAATAAAAAGCAAAATGATTGATTTCTGTTTCATAGTGTCAAATGACAGCAGAAGTGTGATCTGTGGGAACATCTCTCTGCTTTGAGGAAGAGAGAGCAAGTGATGCTTTCAAATCCATGCTATTTTGAGAACTTCCAGGAAAACCTGAGGCTGTTATTACAATTTAATTATTTTTTAGTTGCTAATTGGATACAACAGTTGATTAACTCTGAGAGGTGTCTTTCTAGACTACTGGCAACTGTCACTTTTCTAGAATTCCTACAAGTATCCTTCAGGGGTAGAGCAAGGGCCATCCAGTCCCATGATAACATGGCCAACAGGACATACGACTTGACAGCAATGGCCCAGGCTCACAGAGAGGCAAGAAAGGCAGTAGTGAGTTTCAACTAAGAGCCCAGATCATCAGACGAGTTTGTGGTGAAGGGGCACATTCGAAGTCAAATTGGGAAGTCACTATACAAATCAGGGTAATGTCCAGTGATGGTAGCAATCTGTGGGTCAGCATGTATGTTATAGAGGCTGTGGCAAGGCACAGCTATGTATAAGTGGGATGCAAGCACACCTACAATGCATCTCAGGCAGCGACAAGTGTTGCAGGCATTCTTAAATGGAGCCCCAGGGATATGGGCAGGGTACATGGATGGAGACCCCAGCTGTGGCAAGTCAAGGCCAGTAAGATTTATTAGTGAACTCAGGGTACTGACAGTCAGATCAAATCTTACTTATAAACACTGGATTTAATTTTCCATTGTAAGCTAGGTTTTGAAACAGTTCCATTTTGGGGTTGAAGTTGTTAGTCATCTTATCTGACTCTTCTGTTACCCTCATTTAGACATGAGGACAACCTGAGTGGCTTTCCATGCCCCAGAGGAAGTTACCAGCATCTGTCAGATTTTCACTTTCCTTCACATGGTGAAATTTGTATCTGATTATGTTTTAGATGACTCTTTGGTTCTTGTATGTACTTATCTTTTGTCTTTTACCTGGAAATGTAGGGGTCCCACATATGGTAGGGTTTTTCGTCATTTTAATTTTCAACCCTGTTGTCTTCTGTGGAGATGACAACTGAAATAGGTTTTTGTGGGTTTTCTTTTTGAGTTTTCTCTTTGAGAAAGGGACAGATCATATCCAACAAGTTTGTTCCAAGGTGTAGTGGAAATGCTAAGTCATGGCCTGAAACAGTGATTGTGCACCTGGTGGGACGGCAGTGCCTACTCAGGGGAGTTCAGTGAGTGGGACCTTCCCAGACCTCAGTTAAGGGCTGGCAGTGGAGGTGAGGGTATCTCTTGCCAGAGACCCCCGCCTACCTGGGTCCTTTCAAAGGTAAGCAGCTCTTTTCCTTCATTTCTGCATCTGGCTGCTGCATTTGGGCTCATTCTCATTTTCTGTAGTCAAAGACTTTGCCACCCTGGTATTATCATCCCATTATAGCATTACACAAGGGCAGCAGGAGCCAACAGTGGTAACAGATGAGCATGAGTACTGAATGATTTAATTGCCACTGAGCAAACTTAAATTTAAAAAATGTACCCCAAGATTCTTTGTTCCAGAACAAAATCACCAGAGGTGTTTTTACTCAAACATAAAATGCTTCTCAAATATTTCAGTATTGTAATTCAAATATGCGTGTATGTCAAGCAAATAATTGCATGCCAGTGTTCATTTAAGGTTAGGCTCTATTCCTAGGTTTAAGGCTTGTTATCACTGCTTAAATCTCTGACTACTTGATAAAACTGTTCTTGAAAATCTCTTATGAAGGCACTGATTATTTATGTTCTGGAAGTAAAGGATATCAGTGCACCCTGCTCCTTGTAGATGGGATGTTTATGGAATGTAAAATCTCTAAGTAGTTTGTTAGTGTACTTAGCACTCTTCTGGATACTCTTGAAACTTTTCTGCAAGTCACAAAGCATTGTGGAATAGTATGAGACTTTCTTCCTTATTTTTTCTTATTCTGATGAACTTCTTCCATGATCTGTATCTATCCAGTTACAAAACAAAGCAAAAGCATAGCAGCCTTAGCGCACAAACTGTTGTTTTAGTTGCAAGAGGAAAAAATCATGATGTTTTTGGTCTAATAATTTTGAAACCTGTTCTCAAATTACTATATTGAAATGGAAAGCGTGGCTGCATATTTTTCACTGTTTGCAGGACTACATCTAGTCAGTGAATCAAAATCCATAAACTTATTTGCCATAATGTGGGCTGGCACTGCACTGTGCCCAATGCCCTTGTTTCAGCCCAGATGGGGTTATTAGCACATTGATGTTAGGTTGAAGCTGAGGGGCTGGACCAGGCTGCACTGCAAGATGTGCTGAGCTGCGTGCGACCTATGGGCTGCAAAGTAGGCATGCCTGATTTAATCTACTCACTGAATAGTCCAGCTTGATATTCGTTAGCAGTCACACACCACCATGCAGAACCCTCATTCATTCTAGTTGCTGATATCAAAGACATGGACACATCTATGGCCTGTGGTCCCACACCAGCTGCTGGTACATCCATACATAGGTGCGCAGAATAGAGTAAGAAGATGTAACAGACAGTACAGGTCATAGCTAGACAACTGATTGGCATCCTATTTGTCCTTTTTGTCCATTTATCCTTCTGTTTTCCTATACTTTCTCCTTCCCAAGCAGTCTTGATCCTTCCTTTCTCCACCTTTTTAATTCTTCTCTAAACATCACATCCTGTGTAATCTCTGGGTCCTCTTCTCTTGTACCCCATACAGTGTCCCATATCCTGGGATAGTCCTAGAATGTGCCACAGCAGGAGCCCTTTTCTCTGATTGGACTATTAGGGCTCCCCACCTGCCTGTGCTCCTTTGCATGTGGAGCTGAACTTTCTAACACAAAACCTAACAATATGAATGTCATCTTTATTATTTCAATACACCAGTAATTGTTCTTAATGGAATTTGTAGGAGGTATCTTTATTTCTTTTTCATTGTTTGTTTTCACATATACACTAAATTACTGTCTGCTAGGATTCAGAATATTAATTCAATGTTTATGATTTTTAGTCAAGAAAATACAAAGCTTTCTGCAAGCGAAGAATTTTTTTTAAGGAAAAGTCAGTCCAAAACTCTTACTGTAAAACCTCTAACTTGGGGGGATAGGGGGGAGGGAACTCCTGAACAGTTTTTTCTTTTCATGTGATTACATGCTGGACTATCAACCTTTGTTTTTCCGATGTCTTTGTAAAATACAACTCAAATCTGTTTTCCTGTTTCCTGAGCTCTAGCAGGCTATGGTGTAGCTTCAGTTTCTGTGAGTTGCTTCTATGTCCCATCATCATTTCTGGATTTAAAAGTAATAACATTCTTGTGTTTTCTTTCCCTCAAGTCCTTTTTCCAGATTTATGTATAGTAGCTGAAGCTCTTATAGTGGTAGTCCAACATAATAAAGCAAGCAAACCTCATATGCACCTTCCCTCTTCTGTTAGACTCTGTCATCTGCACTGTGATGAGTGTAATATTGTGTGAAACGATTTGTAAAAGAATTGAAATATTAGTGGATTTTCTGTATTAGTGGAGAGAAATAGGCCTGGAAACAGAGGATGACAGAGTAATAATAATCTCATTAATCATCTGCAAAAGGTAGTAATGATAAGACTGTCATTTTTCATAACCTTGTTCTGTCTATGGAGGGGATGATGAATTGAAGCTGATAAATGAAGCTGGCCCATGCTCTGGGAGAGTGGAAGTAAAACATAAGGATTAGTGGGGGACTGGGTGTGATGGTGACTGGAATAGAGAAGATGTAGAGGTTGTTCACAAGCAAGTAGAATGTGGATCTGCTGTTCAAGCCCTTAACAGAACTCCTTTTGGAGAAGGACCTATGTGTTTGTATCGAGTAGAGTGCTGTGGTAATTAATCTGCTCTCTGGAACTGCCCACATACAGGCTGGGGTGGCTTTACCTGCCCTCATTATTTTGATATTGGAGTGATCTGCTCAGGTAAGAAGTTATATAACCTTTAGTAATAGAGGAAATCCCAGAGTGCAATGGAGCTGAGATCAACCTTTGTCCTAGGTGGATAAAGTCTAGTAATGTGGTCAGTGCAGAGGTAACGCTTTTTCCATGGCCTCTGAACCAAAACAAGTCACACCACCAATAAGACTGCGGCTGACCACAAGTGTATGTCTGCTTTGCCTTTGCACAGCAGTGATATAGGACAGAAATAGAGAAAGCGATCAGGTCACCTAGGCATGGTTTACTCTTGGAAAATCCACGTTCACTCTCCTTGTTCACCTTTGTCTTCACCTGCTTAGGAAAATGTTCCTGGAAAACTCACTCCATGAATTTTTCTAGCCAGCCTGTAGTCCTCCAGGTTGTCTTTTTATCCTTTTCTGAAGATGAGTGCAACGCCTGCCTTTTTCCTGTTGCTAGGGACATAATCTCTACAACCTTTTGAAAATGGCCTCTTTTTAGAGAGAGCGGACTTGAAAGAACTTTGGCCAGTTTAGATATACCACATTGCAGCCCATGGGTTTATTTAGGTCAGATTCTCTCTCCTGAACTGTTTGCACTTTTTCTTCTTTCCCACTCCATCTAACATCTGGAAATCCATTATTTCAGGGTGACTAAAGGCTACCAAAGTTTTCTGTAACTCCAACCAGTTCTTCCTTGCTCCTGAATAGGCATCATGTCCACATTTCGTAAATACATGCAAGGATGAGGAGTCCACCATTTCCCTGGGCAGCCCACTCCAATGCTTCTCCACACACACACACAAAAAAAGATTCTACAAAGTAGCAGCAATGCTTTGGGGGGAGAAGAGAACAAAGCAAAAGAGGAGAGAGGGAAATTCAAGAGTTAAGACATTCAGTCACATAGTACAGGCTACAGCATGGATGATAAATAATTGTATCAGAGTTGGTTTGTGTGTTTCCTGTTCAACCACTCTACCAGTAACCTGGGACACAGAAAGTGTTAGTAAACTAAATCTCTCTTACAATTTTCAATGCAATGGCATTAAATAATAATACAAATGGTTATGTCCTTTATTCCTACAGGCTATGGTGGATGCAGATTGCCAGATGGCAGTACCACATGTTCAGGGAGAGTTGAGCTTTTGAGATTCTTTGTGGAGGCTCATAGGGAACACTCTGTGACTACTTGTGGAATTTTCCAGCTGCCAATGATCTCTGCCAGCGTCTGGACTATGGAGTTGCACTATCAATACCAGATGGACAGTCCTTTGGAAAAGGAAATGGGTCTTTCTGGAACAGTATATTTGGCTGTAAGAAGAATGGCTCATACTCAAGAGACTGTTCTGTGAGTGCACTAGATCAGAACTAATGCCCTCCTGGAAACGTTGCTTGTGTGGTGTGCTCAGGTGAGCAATGGAAAGGGCTAAGATGGGAAATGAGAAATTGCTTTCTTGGAGACAAATATGGACCCAAAAACGAGAGGGTGTCTGTACAGCCAAGCTCCGTATTTAGCCTGCTGGTACAGGTATTTCCAGGAGCTGAAACTACGCTTCACTCTCACCACAAGGCTGCTCACTCTGTGAAATGCTTTTTGTGCCAGGCAAGAACAAGGGAAGGGCTGTTCCTCAGGTAAGAACAAGCTGAGTCCAGATGGTGAGACAATATGAGTGTGTCCACCAGGGTATAGTCTGAAGCATCTGAACACAGAGGGCTGAACTGGAGAGAACAGTCAGGAACAGCAGAAGACAGGATGGTTACACTGGCTACACAGTTAAGGCAAGGACTAAAGACTAGGTTCAGGCTTAATTGAGTCCTTGGACCAATGGTCTGAGTTGAGAGACCCAAATACACCTGGTCAAAGTGGTTAAGGTTCACTCAGAATCTTGAAATCTAGTGCCTCATGTTTAAAAATTGTGGGAGACCAGATTCTGATTTCTAATCACTCTTCTCAGTAAAACAGGGACTGAAGTCTAGTTATATGTATGGAAATTCTTGTGGCCAGTGGAGGCATTTTTCTCCTTCTCATTGCTGAGGAAAATTCATTTCCATTTTCAAGCCACTTTTTTTTTCCATGCTTATGAGCAGTTACTGGTGTAACATCTTACTCATTTTCTCTTATATCCAGGGTGCCCAGGGGGCGGACTAGTGGATGGCACCACATGCTCTGGCAGAGTGGAAATCCGCCATGGAGATGGACTCTGCCGCTCCCACTGGAATTTGCAGGCTGCTAGCGTTCTCTGCTGTCAGCTGAACAGTGGCGATGCAAGGTCAATCCAGACAGAAGACAGTTTTGTGGATGGGAGTGGGCCTGTGTGGAGAGATGCTTTTCACTGTAAAGGGACAGAGTCCTGCCTGTGGAACTGTGCTCAAGTGACTTTGGGCAATCCAACCTGTTCAGCCGAAGTAGTAGTCACTGTTGTTTGCTCAGGTAAGTCAGGAATGGGTTTTTACAGGTTTTGAAACTTCAGACCAAAGCAATCTTGGTGATCTCACTTTGCCAACTTGTGTGTGTCAGCTTATATTTAATGTCTTTCTCCTTCCTTCACTACCCACCCATCACCCTTCTGTCCCCAGTTTCAGCATAAAAACTTCATTTAGTAGGATTTCACTCTAAAGGAATTCACATTTAGATGTGCCTGATTCCTCCCTCACAGGATCTAGCCTTTTAGCTGGCTACCTCTTTCTTCCTATTGCAAAGTCTTTTGGCCACAGAAGCAAGCAAAGCCTTACCACAGGCTGTCTCCTTAATCACTGGTGTGAAATACTCTTTACCACCATATAAATTTGACTTCCATCTCTCTCCTGCAAGTTATTTCTACTGTGATAACAGCAGTAAATTTAATTCAATGCATTTTCCAAACCTTTTGAGCCCAGGTCTTGCTGAATCACCCTGACTCTCAGATGATCAGAGCCGCTGTGATGAGCGTGTTGAAATCTCCCTCGATGGCGTGTGGGGCAGAGTCCTAGATGACTATTGGAACATCAAAGATGCGCATGTGGTATGCAGACAGCTCCAATGTGGAATAGCCAAGAGAGCCTGTTAACTTCCAAGGTCTGAATGAGGCATCGGTCCTGTGGGCTTAAGAAGCATCTAGTGTAATAGAAATGAGACTCAGCTAATGCTCTGCAAGACCTCCCATTCTCAGGCACTGTCAGCAGGAGTTGTTGAAGATGTTGGTGGGATTTGCTCTGGTGAGTTACTGTGCGAAAAGAACAGAATGCTTTCTGTTGGTTGTATCTAGCCAACCTTGTGCTGTGGTCTCACCAGATCTTAAATAGGCATGGATCAGAGCTTGTGATACTCACCTACTTGTATACGCTAAGAGATAAATAATAGTCAGAGAAGCAAGTGTAATTCACACATTCCTTTCTTCATCTGAAATTCTTAAAGAATGTAGCTCACAGAATCAAGAAGAAATAACAGAATACAGAAGTCATAAAAGCACTAATTTGTAAGTGACTATCACACATTTTAACTGACATTAAAGAGCTGAATGGGTTTGGTCTTGTGACTCTTCTATATATGTATAGGTACATGCACCCTTTCTAAATATACACATAAACAAGAACTACTACATATCTCTTACTTTGTAACACATCTGTTGCAGAACCTGTTTCTGATTTAAATGTGTTTAATTAGAAAACAGCTTCTCAGACTTTCTAAAATAAGGTGATGTCTAGTAGTGATAAGTGTATGCAGACTACTACGTTTGCAATTACCAACAGGAATTACTTAAACATTTACCTGTTGCAGGAGTAGTTCTTTGCCTTGGTGTTGTTTTAGCACTACAGGAGTTCTGCCTAAGAAATCACAATAAATGAACTGGAATCTAACAAGAACACAATGCCTCAAATGTGCTTTGAATATACATTCATTAAATTGACCAGAGCATTATCAATACATTCGATATTGTCAGTTGCATTTTCTTCCCACAGAGAGCCGGCAGATCAGGTTGGTGAATGGAACAAAACACTGTGCTGGAAGAGTGGAGCTTTATCATGATGGCATCTGGGGCACTATCTGTGATGATAACTGGGATCTATCAGATGCAAATGTTTTTTGCTGACAGCTGGGATGTGGGTATGCCAACAAGGCATTGGACTCCACTCATTATGGAGAAGGTTTAGGGCAAATCTGGCTGGATGATGTGAACTGCACTGGGTCTGAATCCAACATCTGGGCATGTCCCTCTAGGGTATGGGGTTATCACAACTGCCAACACAAAGAGGACGCTGGAGTCCTACACTCAGGTATGCTCAAAGAATACTTTTCATAGCCTGTGAGTTGAAAGAGAACATGAATGGGGAAGCTGAGAATTGGTGGAGTGTTGCTTGGACAGCTTGTTATTCTCTTCCGTCTGCAAGCATGGCCCATCACCACAAAGGGTGTACTGAAGTCCTTATTTTGCATTCAAGCATGTACATGCAAGTGTATGCTGAAGGATCTGGGGGATAAATTAGAGGGTTGCTATACCAAGAGGCTCTGGTTACGCCTTGTGTGGAAGGAGGTCATCAACTGTCAAGTGCCAGATTGTTTATTAGTGGATAGGGTCAGCACAAAGGTCACAGATACCAAGTTAAAGAAGTGTGTTAACCTTTACTTAAGTTTAAAGCAATGAGATAAAAAGTGCAATGATATAGCAAGAATAATACAGAATAATGCAGTGCACCTAACTATTACTGCACGAGTAACAGCAGTAGTGATTAAGAAAGTCACGTCACCAATTGCCCTAATACTTTACCATCATCCAGATCTGCAGTTGCTGGGGAGCCCCAGTTGCAGTGAGGATTTGGAGAACCTTCCTGGCAACTGGGAGGTCCTACATAGTGAAGCCACTTGTAAGTGAGGTCTCCAACTTCACTAGAAGAGGGTCCAGCTTTTATATAGTTGAATATACATGTTTACATGAGAATTGTGTGGAAACATCTGGTTTCATTCTCCCTTTGGATCCTACCACAAGCCTGGAGAGGGCTTGAGGAACCAAGGAAGTTTGTGTACTAGTAGGCCTTGACACTATGCTTTCAAAAAAAGGAGAGGCTAATACACTCTCATAATGCTTTATCTAAGCTACTTCTCTTGATAATGAGACATTTTTCCCAAGATGCATTTTTTACCAATGATTATACTTTTTGCTAATGATACATTTTGCTAATAATTGGATACTGACGATGTATAACTTGAGTTGTGAGATTCATCTAGAGGTCAACTTTGGTTCAAAGCCTACCATTCAGGCCTCAGTACTTCACAGATAGTCAGCTATAGCTGGCTCTGAAACTTACGGAAACAATCTACTGCACACCAAAATATCAACCAATCAGAGGTACATATGGTGCTTCTGCTCATGCATATTTGAAAAATACTGCTATCAGCAAGAGAGAGAAGAAATAGAGTAAACATCTGGGGGGCATTGTTGGAGACATGACTTAGAAGGTGACGGTTCTTGCTGGAGGGGCTATGCTTCTAGAGAGGGTTGTGGCCTGTGAATAAACCACACTGGAACAGATAAATTTTTGGAAGGGTTGAAACCTGTGGAGGGCACATGTTGGACCAGGTACAACCTCTGAAGGGACTGCAGCTTGTGAAGCAGTCATACTGGAGCAGAGAAAAATGAGTAAGTGCAGTGTTTTAAAAAAAAAAAAAAGCCAACTTTCTGCATTGCCATTCCCTTCAGCGAAGAGATTCATAGGGACAGCAGGGATGTGGTTGTTAACATCCTGTTATGGACTGACTGCAGCTCCTATTCCCCAGTTTTCTGAGCTGTTTTGGGTGGAGACAGTAGAAGAAGGTGGATGAAGGAGGGTGTTGTTAAATGACAATTAGTCAGGACTAGGGAAGGGGATCCAAGGTGCTTCTCTATGTATTTGTTTGTTAATTTTTTCTGCTTTTTTTTCTTATTATTACCCAAAACAATTGTTAAAATTCTGTTAAGTGGCAATAACTAACATTAAGTGGAGACTGTTTTGTCCATAATACCAGTCAGAAGAAACAGGAAAAGGAGAGTGTGCCCCTCTGATAAATGGGAGAGTAGAACTGGCTTCGACAGACATGGAGGAAGCTGAGGTACTCAACAAACCTCAACCTTCCTGCAACACTCACATCCCTGACGCTCTAGGCAGGGGTTGAGGGAGCAATATCCCTCCCATTGTATGATATCTGCTCCTTCCTCACCTCCAGAAAAGTGTGTGACCAGCTGTCATACGAGCCCCAAAGAAAATTCTATACCCTGAGATCAGTTGAATGATAAAGTACCAGCCAGTCCTGTGGATTCTTGGACAGGGACAATAGTCACAATCACTAAGGAAGTGGCCCCTATTGTTTGAATAGTAATGCTTACTGAATTGTTGGTCCTTGGAAACAGGACAATGAAATGTGTGTTGAATCATGACCTCTGATTTCACTTTTATATCCTCACTTTCAGAGTTCCTGGCTCTGAGGCTGATGAATGGCAGTGACTGTGCTGGATGGCTACAAGTTTTCTACAATGGGACATGGGGTAGCATTTACTCCAATCGTGTGTCTCAACTCACTGCAATAACTGTATGCAAACACTTGAACTGTGGAGATGGTGGGGAAATTGAAAGAGATTTCAAATATGGCAGAGGTTCTGGGCCGACATGGCTGGATCACATTGAGTGCACTGAGCAACACAGCTCTCTCTGGCAATGTCAGTCAGACCCCTGGGATCCTCAGTCATGTGGTACCCAAGCAGAAGAGACCCATACTTCTTGGGCTGGTAAATACAAATTCACCCGTGCTGTACCTCCCAAACATACATACATCCACACTTGCATACATGGACAGTGTGATGCTTACCTCATGTTTGTTTCCCGTTTATATTATTTTAAGTTTCATTAAATTGGCACAAACATTTTGTCTACATCTCTGCAGAAAATGACTAAATTAAAATTATATCAGTGTTAAAATCCAAGGGAAATCCCTGACAGGATGCTGCCATTGCTTATCTGTACATTAAAAATCTGTGAAATACAATTAGTCTGTGAGATTTCAGTTAAGATACTATTCAAGAAGACTAGAGACAAGTATGTATTTCTATACGTATGGAGGCAAAGCATTGCTTATATACATACAAATACATATGCATGCACATAACCAAGTGCAAATGTATGCTAGTTCAGTTCTAAATTATGGTTTCTGGTGCCTGATTTTAGGACAGTATTTCATATCTGTGGGTTCCCACTGAAATAAAATAATTTTTAGATAATATTCAGGTCTCTTGAAAGGCACTTCAAGAGAAAAGAAAGCAAAGTCATCAGAGTTTCAAGAAGGTTTTTTTTTAATATGCAGTAATAGCCAAATGTTACTAAATGCCAGTTACTATACCGTCTACTAAATAGGTTACACATTTATTATAGGAAAAATGCACTTGATGATTAATGCTCAGGAAGTTTATACTCCTTCACTCTTCTCAGAGAAAAATCTAATTATTTAGTTCAGTATTTAATTTCTTCAGGAAGAAAAGGAACAATGACTCCAGCCACACTTGCTGAGTGTCCAAACTCTGCAAGTTGCTCAGGTAGTTCTGCCCCTTTGTTTTTCCCTTGTTAGTCTCTATGGACCTTACTGCTATTCAGGCAATGCAGATATTCTTTTTTTATTCTGCAGACAGGGAGAGGTTACGTTTTGTAGGAGGAGAGGATGTGTGCTCAGGAAGAGTGGAGATTTGGAATCAGGGCTCCTGGGGAACAATCTGTGATGATTCCTGGGATGTGGCAGATGCTAATGTTGTATGCAGGCAGCTGGGCTGTGGTTCTGCTGTCTGCTCTCAGTGAAGCTGCCTTTGGGGAAGGAACAGGTCCCATCTGGCTGGAGAAGGTCCACTGTAAAGGAATAGAACTGTCACTTTGGGACTGTCCGTCCAAGCCCTTGCTTGGCAAAAACTGTGATCACAAGAAGCTGTGGATTGCTCAGGTTAGTAAAATGGTTCTTTGGTTCATCACACAAACTGGGGATGGAGGTGGATAGAAGAATATTATGCTATCTGTCCATCCGAGTGATTATTACCCTTATAATTCTGACTGAAGGAACCTCACAAATGATATGAATATATTCTTCCTACTCAATTACCTCTTCCTTAATCTGGACTCACATTCCTTTTGTAGCTGTGACAGAAACAACCGCATCTTCCACTAGAACAGGTAAAACATTACTTCTTCTCCCTTTCTTCCGCCCATCAAATTGGGGATTTTTACTATCACTGATACTGCATAACAGGTAAATCAGAAGTATATCAACCTGCTTTAGCAGGGGGGTTGGATTCAATGATCTCTTGAGGTCCCTTCCAAGCCCTGCAATTCTGTGATATTCCAGCTCATCAGAAAGCATCTCCCACAGCCTCTTGTAAAGGAGAGCTGAGTGGCACTATTTCTAGCTGCTGAATTCTTTCTCCTTCAGCAGAAATTACTCAGCACACAAGGAAGCTTCAGAGGAGCAGCCTCTGGGCTACTGGGTTCTTCTCTATGTGTTGCCTCTTCATCTTTACTTAGCTTCACCCCACTGCCTAGTGACAAACAACATGAGACTTTCAGTGCCTGTCATCCTCTGCATTATCCTGGGAGCCCCCCTCTGCCTGATTCTTGCCATTCTCACTGGACAGATCCAAAGAGTGAGGGCACAGCAGAGAGGTGTGTTGGTATGAAGTGCTTTCTTGAAATGGCTGGCAAGTTTTTAGCTGCCTGGGGGAGCAGGGGAGATGGTTGGCTGAGGTAAATGACACCTGCTGCTGCACTGAGATTTTCACTTATTCCCTGTCAACTAGTACAACTGGAAACTGACAGAAGCCAGGAGAACCGCTGGGAGTCTTGGGTCTGGTCTTCCCCTGTAGGGGACTTGAAGTAACCTGCCTATGTGGAGAGAAACAGACAAGGAGATGGGAACAGGCTTGAGAGTGGAAAGTGAGGTCAATCTGGAGAAACAGTTTTGCAGCGAGAAACAGCAGAAATGCAAGGAAGGGCAGCCACCTTACTAAAGGTGGCTTTTAGGGTATCAAATCAGTACAGCAGGTGGAAACCTCACAGCTAGTAGCAAGTTAGATCTCAGACAAATGAGTAGTAATATCTCCAGTTCAGACTGTGGATCTGCATGAGATCTTTCCCTGAAGTGCTATAAACATCCGGAAAGCTTTCAGTCTCTTAAATAAGGAAGGAGTTATTAGAAGACAAAGCAAAACACAACTTTAAACAAAGAAACTTAGATCTGCACAGAGACAGAATAAATTGAATGGATTTGTAAAGACACTTGTTTCCTCACCCAATATTTAAGGTTTCTTTGTCAAAATAAAATTTTTCTCCACTCTTATTCTTAGCCAGCACCTCCTAGTTACTTTCTGGGTAGTAACCAGATCATGCAGATTCTGTTAGATCCCTCCTTTCCACAACCATGGCCCTCCTCTGGACATGCTCCAAGAGCTCCATGTCCTTCCTGTACTGGGGGCTCCAGGCCTGGATGCAGTACTGCAGATGGGGCCTCACAAGAGTTGAGTAGAGGGGAACAATCACCTCCCTCTCCCTGCTGGCCACCCCTCTTTTAATGCAGCCCAAAACACAGTTGCCCTTCCAGGCTGCAAGCACACACTGCTGGCTCATGTCCAACTTCTCATCTACCAGGACCCCCAAGTCCTCCTCCTCAGGGCTGCTCTCAAGGGGTTCTTCTTTCTCCCAGTCTGTATAAACACCTGGGATTGCCCTGGCCCATGTGCAACACCTTGGACTCGGCCTCAAAGAACCTCATTAGATTCACATCTACCTACACTTGTTAGCCTGGTCTTTCAGCCAATTCAGTACATGTTCTCACAGCTTCTGCAGGTAATCTACACCTATGTTGTTTTTTTTCTCCTTGTAGCTATAAAATTCTTGCCTGTTGCCTCATTTGTCTTACCTGCTGGAAATTAAAATTGCTTCCTCCTATGACTTGTATGAGGATAGATAGTTCCATTTATCTTTGTAACAGCTTTTGAGTACTCGAGGGTTGTTAACATATCTCCCCTCAGTTTTGTTTTGCATTTTGTCTCTGTACGATGATGCAATCTAAATTAGTGAATTTTCAACTTAGGTCTTGTTGGCTTGACCTTTGACCATTCTGCATCTCTACCCAGACTATTTCAGTGGGTCCATATCTTTCTAAAACTGTTTCATAACCAAAATTTTATAGTATTTCTGTGCAGTATGATAGAAAGACCTCACTGTTGTCAGGTAAACCCGAGTTCATGCGTCTTACAGAATATCCTTCTGTTTACACATCCGTGTGATATTTCCCTTTCTTGCAAGAAGATGATATTTCTGACAACATCTGGCCTGCTGCAACTCTAAATCCTGTTTACAAAGTAACACGTATCACTAGAATCTGATCTTTCTACTTGTGCAGTTGTTTGTTTCTCCCTCCTTCTTCAATCTTCAGTGTCATTAGATTTTATTTTGTTTTCACCAGAAATTTGCAAGATTATATCTAGATGATACCAAGCAGTATCATCTGAAAAACGTAATAAGAACATGTATTTTGTCTCAGGACTATGTGAAAATATTTGGTTGTTTATTTAGGGCTGTCAGAGAATCTTATTTGGTACAGTAAGATACACAAAGAATATTATTTTTCTACTGAATTTATATCCTGTTTACAGAGGCTTGAGTTAGAACGTATTTCTCTAGTTTACTTATACAAATATATTGAGGTTGATAGCAATTTTCTCTACTCCCTTATCAAAGCACTTTTAGATAACCACAAAGAAAAAAAAACAGATTTATCTGCTATGATTTATTTTTTATAAATCTAATATGTTAGCAGTTCTCTACCTACTTTTTTCTTCTCTCTCCTTCTTGCAAATAGTTGAACTGTTCTCAGCTATTTCTGATTCTGAATTTTAACTTTCTATAATTCCTAATCTCTTTTTCTTCTGCCACATACACTTGCATTGTTTTTGCAGTCTTTCAGAGCCTGTCCTCTGTAAATTCTTAAATACAGTAGATAATGGCTGGAGGATGGATTCAGCTAGGATTTTATCCTGGAACTGAATTTCATCAACCTCATACAATTAATAAAAGAATTAATAGAAATGTTTAAGATTGACTATTCTTTTTCTGTGCACTTACTGTAACTGTGGAACATGTGATCAGTGGCTGACCTCCACTTTTGGGGTAGTGAAATATATATTTGAAAGACCAAAGATATGAAAAAACAATCAAAGCATTTTAGGACTCAAAATGTTTTGAAAAACATTTTTTTTAATCAAATCCTTATTGTTTTCATTTCAGTCTTATGTATAAAGTTGTGTAGATCTATACATTACTTCAAGGAATTCTCAGTGTCTATGTGAACCTCTGCTGCTGTTGGCTTCATACAGAGCTGCTAAGCTATACTGATAACCTTTGATGTTCGCAGAAACCAAGCATAAATTTAGGTATACTCTTATTTATTTATTTATTATCTTCTAAAAATCAGAAGATACCAGGGGTTGCTAAATTTGGTAGTACAATAAAGGCTGCACATTCCTAGTTCCAGCCAGTAGCAAGGCTGAGTAGGCATACACATATAATAGGAATATACAGATACAATGTATGCAGATACACAAAGCTAGATATTGAGAGTAACGCAGACAGAAAGCATAGTGCTCAAACAGAAGCAGCACCAATGGCTTCATCTTGTTCCCTTCTCTGGCTGATCAGCATGAAATTATCCATGAATTGGTGGATAACTTTTATAGATATACATACTATGGATAGCTCCAGTAGTTGACCTGCATCTTATGAGATGCTCCCCCTGGATCTTGGTTTTCAGTTGCTGGCACCTGCAAGTATGAACCCCAGAGGCCCACAGACCACTTCACTTGACCTCAGACACTCAGTCTGGAAACTCTTGGCATTCTAGTTACCCCACACATCCACATGCACACAAACACCGTTGTGTGAGCAGCGACTCCTCCAGTAACTGTGCTCAGACACGCAGTCCACTATGTAACTGAATTCCCTCATCTTCCACAGATACCAACATTGCGCATGTAAACACTCAAGTCCAGGAGCCCCAGCCCTTGGTGGTCCCTAGATCTCTACTCATTCCGGTCTCTCCAGTTGCTGTAACGACATACACACATCCTTCTGACCTGTGGTCCAACTCACACACACATGGAATGGAGAATCTGTTCACTCAGTAATATTAACAGTTAAAAATTATTTAATAGAAAGACAGGACAGACAGTGCTGACAGGGCATGGCCAAAAAAGCACACTAAGCAGCTTGTTTACATGTTCTTTTTACCCCTTATCATTACATTTTCTCACTCTTGTTCTTCCCTAAACCACCCTGAGTTCTCTTTTCCTGCTTTAGATTCCCACCTTAAACATCCCATAGTAATTATAACCTAAGAAGCTCTTTTCTGTATGTCATAACGTCTCATACTTTTCTGTGCAAAAACCACCCTCGGTCAGTAAGATGAGTTATATCCTCTTAGTAAGATTTCAGACATCAACAGTGGGTTGATTATTCTTCTGTGATAGCCTTGGGAGGTTCCACATTAGGGCATACTCTTGGGAAGGACAAGGCTAGATCTACTAGATTTGCAGTAGTATATGTCAGTATATGTCAGTAGTATATGTCAGATAAAGAGAGCAAAAAAATGCTTTTTAAAACTTGAGATGGTAAAACATGGAATTGGGTTCTTTTGGCGCATTGAAATAATTACTTTCATTAAAAATGATTATCATTAGAGTTCATGAATAATGTTTATTGGGAAAAGTAAGCTTGATCCTTGAACGTTTTTATGTGTGGCAGGAAGTAGAATAAAATAATCTTTTCTCAAGTCTTTCTGGAGGAGGCAACAGACAGCCCATGTTGCCAGCTGCACAACCATGTGGATGTAACACATGCAGAATGTGCATTTATCTCAGTGTTCTTCCCGTCATGTTTTCAAACCAGAGTCCTAATGTGTCAAGAAGCAGAACATCTGAAGCTCAGAGAGATTTATCCTCTTCTCTTGAAGACACAGGGTATGATGACATCGAAGAGCTGGGACTGATCGAGACTGCTGAGCAGTACTGAACAGTTCAGGAATACATCCCTGTTCAAAAAAAATGCTAATTGGAACCAGAAAAGCTTGCATTTAGGATTAGTTTTCATAAGTTTGGTTTATTTGCAAAGAAGTGTTAACATATGTAGAAGAAGTACATGCATAATGGTTAAGACAGTTTTTCAAACTTCCCTTGGCTGCTTGGACAACTTTGCTTTTTATGTCTAAATATTTTCATTGGTTTTTGTTTTTTTTTTCCTTTTTTTTTTTTTCTATTGAGGTAATTTTTCAACATATGGTATTCTCTTATTACAAACTGTTTTAAGATCTTTTCTCAAAGGTATGTTTCTATCACAGTTTTATGATTTTTGTTTTCAGTATTCCACATCATAACATCATATAGCGCACTAGGAGTTAAAGAGTTAATGCTCCAGTTCCATGCAGAGTTGATAGTTCCAGGTACCTGGTTCTCAAAAGAGAAGAACTACAAGTCCCTGATGATTTTCACTGTTCCGTTTCCAATTTCCATTTAGAAAGAAAGATAAAACTTCTCGAGAGTCACAAGATGCTCCCTTTCTTTCACTTACTTCCCATCTCTGTGGTGTGTGCTCCCTAGCCATCATCTCACCTTCAACATTAGAGTAAGGTCTTCGGTTTTGGACACTCTCTTTCATTTAATTTGATTTATTACCTTCAGTTCCAATTATATTGTATTATGTATCTCACATTCCACTATCATATTTAGTGAATTATTTTTCTCCCTTAGCTCGTTGCCGCTGTTTTGTTCTTAGTTCCATCTGCCTACCCTTTCCCTTCTCCCCCTCCTGGAGCACTGGGCTGAACCGATTTTCTTTTCAGGGAGAACATTTTACAGTTTCTCCCCGAAATCCACAGAACTTCTTTCTGGAGATTACTAGGAATGGGAAATGAACTGCAAGAGAATTATTGACGCTGTGTTTCATCTTTTTTATCCAATCAGACATTGAGTGTGGAGCCCTGAATCAATTTTCTATATAGAGCTTTATAAGATGTGAAATTCAGTGAGAGGCTGTTCTTGTCCTTACTTAAGATGCAGAACTATGTACAAGTGAATCACAAATGTGACTGGAGAGATAAACTTTGATTCTCTTTTTCTCCTTCTATGCCACAATCATGTAGTTTCACCCTGGCAGGCAGCTAAGTACAGCACAGCTACTCACTCACCCTCCCCAGGTGGCACAGGGTAAGACAATCAAAAAGGTAAAAGTGTGAGAATTCATGGGTTGAGATAAAGGCAGGGGAATAGGTCTGTAGATCATTATTCAGGCTAAGGGGAGTCTGTGACACAATTACAGGATGCAGGTTAAGCACATTTTGGAATTGCACAGGATTTCTTGCGGGATGATTAGGGGCAGGAACAAAAGATAAGAAAAGGAGCTTAGGTGAGCAGAGGAGTAACTAGATAAAAGGCCCAGCTGCATGTAGATAGTTTGCTGGTTAACATACTTGTCTAGCTATGTCCTTTGCCTGTTCCATATTTATACTAAAGTCCTTTCTAATTCTTTCCAGGGTGAAGGGTCTCTGTTGTTTGTGCATGTGTATGTGTGGCTGAGCGGAGCAAATGGACTGAGATAACAAGCCACAGGGGCCTGCGTATCTGTGGTGCCAGTGCCATGTTATCATGGTGTGAGCTGAGAGCTCAGACACATGCATGTATGGTGCATATCTGCACTCTGTGTGTCTGTGCCTACTGGAAATACAACTTCAGCCTCACCGCTGGTTGGACTTAAGGAGAAGGACATGCAGCTTCTTGTCCCCAAATTGAAAAGAGATGGATTTGAATGATGGACTGTCTGATCTGCATGGATGGCTGCCTGTGTAACACTACAAATAATACAAAAATTGAAAGACAGTGATTGTTTCTGTGCTTTAGACTGTAGCATAAGAAAACTATCAGCTGGAGCAGACATAGTCAGTATCAGTGTAAAAACTGCCAGTAACAGCACTAACTTTATTACTAACTAACTAGGTAACTTGTGATATACAATTCATTAAGTGATTCTTAATTTCGCTTCATCTGTGGACAGGACTTCAAAGGACCACTGGGATACCTCTAGTCCTTCTTTACCTCTTTAAGTGTACTCTGAGATTTGTACAGAAGCTGTGTGGTACTACTAAAGGAACTATTTAAAATTAGATCTAGGATACAGAAATTGCATCAACATAATGACTGGGCATCAACTTCTTTAGCAAACAAAGCGAAGGATTCTTCCTTCGTGGTACGTAAGTTAGTCATTTATGACTTGCTCTGCCATGTATCCAGCTTCACAGATAGCCAGGCTACTCTATAAGGGAAAGCAGAATCCTGACTGGAACGGCAGAACCAGAAAGTCCAGGTATAAGCATGATAAATAAGAGAAACATAAGATATGTCATAAAAGACTGTGGTGGACTATCCCATTGTCTTGGTGTTACAACTAGCCCTCTGTTCTAGGACTTTACTTAATTATTGTTAGTAAAAATACACTTGACTACAGAGAAACAGACACCTCTAGTGCCCTGCAGTTGTTTCAGAAGTTGATGCTTCAGAAAGAGGAAATGGTGACACGCTAGAATGAACGTGGTTTCCAATATATTTATTCCTTTACATTTCTGTAAACTCCTTCTGTATCATAAGACAGTTGTTGTGAACAGTTAGGAAGGGCATAATAACCTTTTTGTCACACGCACACAAAAGAAATCAATTAATTCTTTTTTTTTTAAAAAAAAAAAACACCTAGATTACTAGTGATACGAAGACACCCTTGAGAGAAAGTTCCTACTTCAGTACTTTCGTGAAACTAAAATCAAGTTGCCCCTTTCAACCACTGTGGATAGTATCTGCTGCTTTGCAGAATAATTTGCATCTTAATAGAAACAGAAGACACGACTAGTATACTTTGATAAGATACTGTTTATTCTTAAAAACATAATTCTTTTCGAGAACACAAGACAAGAAAACAGCAAGTTATCTCCATACCCATCAGCTGTCTGATGCACATAATCTTTAGATTCATGCTTCCCTCCACAGTCATTAGTTGAATCTTTTCTACTATCCTAGACTCTCTTGTGCTTGTGTCCTGCCATCAAAAAAATGACCTCTCACAGCAGAATAATTCTTCAGGAGAATTTGCAACAGTTCTGGATGTATTTGGATCCATTAGTGCAGCTGCTACCAAAAGGAATACTCTATTTCACTGCCCCTTACTGAAATGAACAATCATACAACCAAAGATGTCAACTCAGCTGGCTAATTTGGTGTATGATTAATCCCGAAAAGATTTCCATCATCATCAGACAGATAAAGTGCTTGTTCTACAGTTACTTCAGAAGGACAAATTATTCAACAATACAACTACTCAGAATGAAGATGTGAGGTTGAAAAGTATGATGCAAAGGACAGAGACCATAGAATGGTTTGGGTTAGAAGGGACCTTTAAGATCACCTAGTTCCAACCCCCCTGCTATAGGCAGAGAGACCTACCTCTAAACCAGGCTGCTCAAAGCCCCATCCAGACTGGCCTTGAATGCTTCCAGGGAGGGGGCACCCACAACCTCACTGGGCAACCTGTTCCAGTTTGTCACTACCCTCACAGTAAAGAATGTCTTCCTAATATCTAGTTTAAATCTACTCTCTGCCATTTTAAAACCATTTCCCCTCATCCTGTCACTACATGCCCTTTTAAGAAGTCCCTCCTCTCCAGCTTTCCTGTAGGCCCCCTTCAGGTACTGGAAGGAGGCAAGGAGGAGGAAGAAAGTCTCATTCTACTTCTTTCGTGAACAGGAGCACCTTGGCCAACCCCTCTCACCTTCCCGGAGCCACAGAAGGACATCAGGCACGAAGACACCACAGCAGTCACAGATCTGGCTCACAGAAGGGCTCGATTAGAAGCTGGACTTCCCAGCTCAGATCACGACAGGCTCTTCTCACCTCATCAGCTCCCTTCCCTTTCAGCCTAGAAGAACTCTTCTACCTGCTCCCACTGCAAAACAGCCATCGCGGGGCAGGGTCCTGCTCCAGCCTTTCACCCTGAGACTTTCTCAGTTGTTCTCCTGCCCCGTCCCCAGGCTGCAGGGTGAAATGCCAACTGCCCGAGGGAGAGCCGCTCGGTGCCGGTACATACCCTCCGTCGGCTCCGACAGGAGAACCGCGCTTTCGAGAAAACATGCCGGAATGGTTAAGGCAGCTCCCCTCTGTCCTCCTTAGGAGCTTCCTCTCCTCCCACCTCAGCACGGAAAAGGGCACAGGCTCCCTCCCTCCCTCGGCTTCCCAAGCCAGGCTTCAAAGGAAGGACAGCAAAGAGCACCTCACAGCTGGGATGAGGCCTCAGCAGTGAGGCAGGAAGCTCCTGGGAAGAACACGACACACAGAGACTGCACCTAAGGGGCCACGCGCGAGCTCCCTCTCCACCGGGGCCGTCTCACGTGAGCGGAAGGGCGCCCGGGCCCCGTCAGCGCCCGCCTGCCCGAGGTGGGGCGCGCTGGGTAGTGGGGGCGTGTCGACACGGCGCGGCAGGGGACGAGACGGGGCGAATATGGGTCGTGTGCTCGTGGAGCTCTTTTACGACGTGGTGTCTCCTTACTCCTGGCTGGGGTTCGAGGTGAGGGGAGGAAGTGTGGAGAGAGACCGCTCCCGGGGCCCCCGCGGTTCCCCGCGGCCGCTGCCACGGGGGCCGGGCGGGCACGACCGAGGGCCGGAGTCAGCTGAAGGACGTCTCGTTTCCCTGCCCCTTAGGGCTTCCCCCGCTGCCACCGGAGCGGCGCGGAGCCACTGCGCTTAACGCAGGATCCCTGCTTCATTTCCGTTTCGTGTTTGTTTCTGGTTTGGTTTGCTTTGTTTTGCCCATGATGTGTTCGGATTTTTGTTTTTGATCCCGTTCGTCGGGGACCTTTAAGTTTCTTCGTGACGTATTGAACACCAGGGGCGCTTAGGAGGCACTTCCCAGCCGAAGGCTTGTTTTCTACTTGCATGCAGATCTGCAGACATCTCTATTAATCTGGCTTGCCTTTCTGTGTTGCAGGTTCTCTGCCGATACCAGCACATATGGAATATTGATTTGCGCTTTCGACCTGCTTTCCTTGGTGGCATAATGCAGTCAACTGGTAGCTAATGTGGGGAGATGATTGGCATTCTTTAGTAGGATACTTCTGTGGGTGAGCACAGTGAGTGCTGAACTCACAGAGCCAGCCTTAAACTCATTTTTTTGTTAGCAATAACAAAGTAAATATAGGGTGGTGGAGCTCAGCAGTGACCTAGAAATTGGCTGCAAGGAATTTCATGGTGTTACTGCTGCATACCCCCAGTGCTTATGCTGTCTGTGGAACCTGTAAATGCCAAAGTTCCTTAGTCCTAAAACAGAATAACAATAATTCTACATGGAATGATTTTCTGAAAGTTTTGGGTTGAATTAAAACCAGAATAAATCTGTGGAACTCTTACGGTTTGTAACACACGTGAAGGATCAAAGAACGTAATAAAATAGCACGTGGGGCCTTGTTAGGATTCCCTGAGATTTATAAATCGTGAAATTAACAATCCTCCACCTGTTTACCTGTACATCATTGTTTACTTTAAAAGTCATCAATCTGAATCAATACAGATCCCTGCCAGGATGTTTTTACCTTTGTTTAAAACTGGTTCTACTGATTTAAACTACCAGTCTTTGCAAAACCAAAATAAATTGTACTTAAATCATAGCATTATATTTGGAAAATCTGCATATGTTTTACTAATACTATATAAAATCGCACTTTTCCTTGGGTGTGTGTGTAGGTGAGGTCTAATTTGTCATGTTTTGTTTTGCCCAGTGTTTTTATAGTATCCTTGAAATCTTCTGCTTATAGTAGAACTTTTTCTGAAAGGTAACAAGCCTCCAGCAATGTTGCCAAAGCGTGCAGAATACCTGCTGAAGGATATAAAAAGGATGGCAAAATATTATCAGGTGCCTCTAACAGTTTCAGAAGATGTCTTCCAACGTATCCTTGGTAAAAGTAAGTAAAGAGATGTAACTTAAACAATATTTATCAATCATTGTTCAGATCCTCCAGTAAGGCTTAAGAAAAAATGAAAAGCCTCTCAATTGTCCAATTGGATCTTGTGATTACTTTTCAGAGAAGATAATGTTGCCAATAGCCTGGTTTAAAACTTTTTGCATCCCCCTAGAGATACCTGCACCCTCTGCTTGCCAGAAGTGCCTATATAGCAATGCACACAGCATGGGAAATAATCAGGAAGAACTTGAGATCTGTGTGCGGTCACAGAGGCAGAGTGGGACAGCTCCTGTGACTGGAATGCTGTCATGGATGACTCTGTCCTTTTAAGGAAAGGCAGACTGGTGAGATGAGGTGGTGAGGTTGCCCTTTATGTGAGAGAGCAACTGGAATGTATTGAGCTCCAGATGGGAAGGGGGGGAGGGGGGGCGTGGAGAGGGGAGAATGATGAACAAGTGGAGAGCTTGTGGGTAAGAATCAAGGGTTGGGCTAACATTGGTGATGCTGTTGTGGATGTGTACTAACAAGCCACCTAATCAGGAGGTGGAAGTGGAGGAGGCCTTTTACAAACAGCTGGAAGTAGCCTTGCAATCCCCAGCAATGTTTATTTTGATGTTTGTTGGATAAGCAACATGACCAGGTACACAAGGTCCAGACAGTTCTTGCAGTGCATTGATAATAACTTTCTGATGGAGGTGGTGGAGGAGCCAATGAATGGGAGTGTACTACTTGACTTTATTTTTACTAAGAAGAAAGAGCTGGTCGGGGATGTGGCATCTGAGGGAAGCTTGGGATGCAGCAGTCGCAAGATGAGGGAGTTCATGATCTTGTGTGGAAAAAGCAAAGCAATGAGTAGAATTGCTACCCTGGACTTCAGGAGAACCAACTTTGACTTCTTCAAAGACCTACTTGGAGGTATCCCATGGGCTAGAGTATTAGAAGTAAGGGAGGCCATGAGAGCTTAAACACCACTTATTCCAAACTCAGAATTGGTGAATCCCTTAGAGTAAGAAATTGGGGAAAGGTGGCAGGAGGCCTGTATGGATGAGCAGGGAATTTGTGGATAAACTGAAAGGAAGGAAGTTCTATGAAATGTAGGAAAAGGGCCTGTCCGCCTAGGAAGAATATGGGAATGTTGTCAGGGCCTGTAGGGATGCAACAAGAAAGGCTAAGGCCCTCTTGGAATTAAACCTTGTAAAGGAGGTAAAGGATAACAATAAAGACTTTTTAAATATGTCAGCAGTAAAAGGAAGACTAGGGAAAATGTGAGTCCCCTACTAAATGAGAAGGGTGCCTTGGTAACAAGTGATACTGAGAAGGTGGAGATTCTGAATGCTCTTGTTGCCTCAGTCATTATTGCTAAGACTAGCCCTCAGGAATCTCAGACCCTGGAGATAAGGGTGAGAGTTTGAATAAAGGCAGACTTTCCATTGATTGAGGTGGATCTGGTCAGAGAGCATCTTGCCAAAATCAATGCACACAAATCCATGGGCCCCGATGGGATGCGCCCATGAGTGCTGAGAGAACTGGCAGAGATGTTTGCTGAATTACTCTGTATCATCTTTGAAAGGGCAAATGGGGGAGATGCCCAAAGACTGGAGGATAGCTAATGTCACTCCAATCTTTAAAAAGGGGAAGAAGGAGGATCCAGGAAACTATAGGCCAGTCAGCCTCATCTCCATCCCTGGAAAGGTGATGGAACAGCTTCTTCTGAATTCCATCTCCAGGCAATTGGAAGAGAAAAAGGTTATCAGAAGTAATCAACATGGATTCACCAAAGGGATATCATGCTTGACTAATCTGATAGCTTTCTACGATGTCATCACTGGCTGGGTAGATGGGGGGAGAGCAGTGGATGTTGTGTGCCTTGACTTCAGCAAGGTGTTTGACACTGTCTCCCACAACATCCTTGTTATTAGACTTAGAAAATGTGGGGTGAATGAGGGGACAGTGAGATGGATTAAAAACTGGGTGACTGGCAGAGCTCAGAGGGTTGTCATCAGCAGTGCAGTTTAGTTGGAGGCCTGTAGCTAGCTGTTTTCCACAGGGGTTGGTTCTGTGTTCAGTCCTGTTTAACATAATCTTCAACAACCTGGGTGAAGGGATAGAGTCCACTCTCAGCAGGTTTGTTGATGATACAAAGCTGGGAATATTGGCTGGCACACCTGAAGGCTTTGCTACCATTGAACAAGACCTGGACAGATTGGAGAGTTGGGTAGAGAGGAACCTGATGAGGTTTAACAGGTGCAAGTGTAGAGTCTTGCACCTGGGGAGGAATAACTGCACACATTAGTTCAGGTTAGGTGATGACCTGCTAGAGAGGAGCTCTTCAGAGAAGGACCTGGTGGTCCTGGTTGACAACAGGTTGGCCATGAGCCAGAAGTATGCCCTTGTGGCCAAGAAGGCCAATGGTATCCTGGAGTGCATTAGAAAGAGCATGGCCAGCAGGTTAAGGGAGATTATCCTCCCCCTCTACTCTGCCGTGATGGGGCCACATTTAGGCTACTGTGTCCAGTTCTGGGCTCCCCAGTTCAAAAAAGACAGGGATCTCCTAGAAGGAGTCCAGCAAAGGGCTACAAAGATAATTAAGGGCCTGGAGCATCTTCCATGTGAAGAAAGGCTGAGTAACCTGGGTGTTCAGCCTGGGGAAAAGACTGAGAGGGGATCTGATAAACGTTTAGAAATATCTAAAGGGAGGTGGGAGGGAAATGGTTGAGGCTAGTCTCTTCTCAGTGGTGTGTAGCAATAGGACAAGGAGTAGTATGTTCAAGTACTACTTGAACACAGTAAGTACTGTACTAACATGCAGAAGAAATTCTTTACAGTAGGGGTGGTGGCAGCACTGGAACATGTTGCCCAGAGAAGTTGTGACACCTCCTTCTATGGAGATATTCAAGACCCATCTGGGTGCCTACCTCTGTGACCTATTGTAGGGTACTGCATTAGCAGGGAGGTTGGACTTGATGATCTCTTGAGGTCCTTTCCCACCCCTACAATTCTGTGAAGATGGATTCTCTGTCCATAGCCTCTTCCTGTATCTGTTAGCTGTATGAAATCTGTGTGTTTTTTAACCATGAAAGGAAGTTCTGAGGAAATAAACCTCCAAATTAGCTTTGAAGATACTGTTGATTCAACAGAAGTTTTACTATTCGGAAATAGTTACAAAGATTATACTGTATTTAGGTAATACTTCTTAAGACTCATACCTGTTCATGACCCCGTGCCATGATTCAGTATGTTTCTTTGTCTCCACCAATTCCAGACAGTCTTGGAGCCATGCGTTTTATCACAGCCATTGATATGACGCAACCAAAGTACTTGGAACCCTTATCTAGAGAGTTCTGGTTACGTTTTTGGTCACAGGTCAGTATTTTATGAAGCTATTGCCTTGATCCTTTCTGTCACCATTCCTAACTCGCTTCATTAAATGTGGAATCTGAGTAAAAGAAAGGAAAAGTCTTTCAATTAGAAGTCATGCAAGGAAACATGAGGTCATAAGTGTTCGTCTTGGTTCCACCTGGGCTAGAGTTAGTTTTCGTCATGGTGGCTGATATGATGCCGTGTTTTGGATTTAAAAGAAAAACAGTTGTTAAGAAAATGATGTTTTAGCTGTTGCTAAGCAGTACTGCACAGAGCCAAGGACATTTCATCTTCTTGTACAGCCCTGCCTGTGAGGAGCTGGGATTGCTCAAAGAGCAAGGAGGTGACAGAACCAGGACAGCTGACATAAACTGGCTGAAGTGATATATTCCACATCATAATATTGGAGGTCTTATCCAGCCTTGGTGATTCTATGATTCTGTGTAAAAAATAGGGTTTTTGGCTGTAGGAAGGCTGCTGCTCAGGGACTGGCTGGACAGTATTTGGCAGATGATGAGCAATTGAATTGCATATCACTTTCATGTGTGTGTGTGTATGTGTATATATATACACGCACATATGTATTTATAATTCCCCCCTTCCTTTTCTGCCCTATTAAAGTGTCTGTCTCAACCCACAAGTTTTACCTTTTTCCAGTTCTCTCCCCTATCCCACTGTAGGGGGCAGGGGTGAGCCAATGACTGTATGAAGCCGAGATGCTTGCCAGCGTAAACCACAGCAATAATTCAGGAGTCACTGCAAGAAAAGAATTTGCTTCTAGTTGTCTTAATTTGCTGTTCCTTATTTTCAGTATGTGTTATGAGTCCTATAGGCTGAGTGAATCAGCAGTTCATGAAAAAACTTCTCCAGTGGGGATGACTAACATTGTTTTTATTTCTGTTTTCTTAGAAAGCTTGCTTTCAAGTCCAGAACTGAGCTCTTGTTCATGCTTACTGAATTACTTATTTTCTTCTTTTAACAGCATGAAGATATCAGTCAGGTGGAGAGTATTTTGGCTGTAAGTCTCTTCTTTTGATTAGTGCTTCTGCGTTTCTGGTATAGATTCTTTCTGATTGCTTGGATCAGAAATAATCATGGAGACAGCTTAGTGTGCCTTTATTATTTATAAATTTGTCAAATGACCACTTGGAGATTTAAAATTTTTCTGCTTGAAAAAAAAAAAGTGGGGGTTTAACTTTTCTAGTTGGTCTGTTTCAAATTTTATTTATTCATAATTCTTATACCCAGAATAAAAATCTTCTTTTTTCTAGTTCATGTAGCAAGATACCCCGAATGGAAAATGAATTATTTATTAATACTGTTTTCTTAACAGTGGTTAAGGAAATAAGTAGTCTCCGGAATGCCTTGAGGTTTTGATATTATGCATGTATAAAATCTTGTCAGGGAAGTTGGTGCTTCTTGGAATGATGGAACAAGGCTTTACTATTAAATTTAGCACTGTATTGCCATCTTACGTGTTTAGAAATTGTAATTGTTTGATATATTGTCTTTTGCAAGTGAGATTTTGTTTATTACAGTTAAGGCTGTAACAGCATCTAGGTTTATGTGTTCCTTTTTAAGGGATCTCCTTTCCACGTTCTTTTATCATTAAGTTCTTGGAACATGAAGAAAAAAAGAATTGCCTATGCCTAAGAGATACAGTCTCTCCTATCTGACATCACTATTTGAAACCTGACACTTGCAGTCCAGCTGTTTCCCCAGAGTCTAGTCGTTGCCTTTTGGTTTCATCTTAGTGGATCTTTTCACCAGAATTTCAGAAAAGGGTGGCATTTTATTTACCTTTCTAAGAGACAGAATTTGAAGGATGTATTTAAACATCCAGGGAAAGTCATTGGGTAGTCTCTGAATCCATCATTATTTAAATAAAGCAAGGATATGCAGAGCTTCAGAGAGGCAAGCTTCATACTTAAAAGAACTCCAAGTAATTTAGCCACTCCTTGGCAGTCTTGGAGCATATCCGTGTTCAGCAAGGAAGGGATGTAGGTGTCTCCTCATTTGCTTGTCCCTGCATTTTTTTTTCCCCTGCCCCTACAGCAAATATTAGACCTTCCTCTCTTGTAGAAATAGGCCATCCAAAGTCACAACAGGTCCCAATCTTTTCATAAGAGGTGAATTTATTTTACACAGTGATTGAGAAATGGTATGTTGTTTACTTGATACAGTTCCAAGCGTACCTATAGAGTTATTTACATTTTTTTTAAACTCAGTTCTTATTTAGCAGTAACTTCTTGTAACTTCCTATGGAAGTAGTGTAGTCTCAGAATCCTGCCCCAGTTCTCCTAAATACTCCTCCCCTGAATTGGTGATAATCAGATACTATGTCAGTGTGTAAAGATTGCAGCCTAAATGCTTAGTTTACCATGTCTGCACAGCATTTTGTATTACTATCAGATTACACTCCCACTGAAGTAAAGAGTTACTGATCCTCCTGGTATGGGAGGAGGAGAATGTACAAAAAATGCAGCTGCTAAGTGAAAGAAAAAGTGATTGTGAGTGTTTTCACTCAGGATTACTTTTCTCGAAGGAGAGGGGGGGAGGGAGAAAAAAAGCAGGTAGATGTTGTTAGCATTCTTTGTGAGATACTAGAAACTGTTTCTGTCTTAGCAAACATTACACTCAGTATTTTCTCAGGAATGTCTGAAAAAAACAGCATGCTTAGGGCTTCAGGGACTAGAAGTTAACAAATGATGAGTGGATTGAGAATAAAGCAAGATAATGGGCAAGAAGGACTTCAAGAATATTTTGTAATATTTTTTTTTGTAATAAACTTTGGGTAATAACATTGAAGAAAAAAATTAATTAGTCCATAGTAGGAATTAGAATACTTTGTATTAGAGGATGCCTAATGTCATTGTCGCTTGTCAGGTAGCAGAAAAGGCTGGGCTGTCCTCTGAGCTCACCCAGAAGCTACTTGAAATGATTTCATCCCCTGCAGTGAAGAATCGTCTGAAGGAGACAACCGAGGAAGCGATAAAATATGGGGTGAGATGCTTCCAATACCTTTTGGTGTCACAGCTATGCATTTCTTCCCTATTAAGAAGGCTAGGAAGCAAGGACCAATGAAGGTGATGGTTAGAAAGCGCTATACAAACCATCTCTCTTTTGTAAAAGCTAACTCGCTGGTAATTTATCACATTGTCATCTGGGAAATCCATTCAGCCCATTCTAGCTGGTTGATAAGGATGGGCAGCTACAGGGCCAGAATCAAGATAGTATCTATCACTACTTGACATAAAACTGGGTTTACCAGGTTGCTTTTTTTTTCCCTCATTTAGGAGGGGCATACAGTCTTTGAAGAGTCCTTTACTTTCTGATAGTTCCATTAGACTCATCTTTCAGAATGAAGTCCAAATGAAGGGGAGGGAAAAAAAGTCAACATTTTTGAATTTTACTCCTGAAGACTGATCATGTGCCTACAAAAGTTTCTCTCGTAACATTCATCATTTAATCTTCATGCTGTTAATAGGCATTTGGGATGCCTGCTGTTGTGGCACATGTTAATGGGAAACCTCATCTCTTCTTTGGCTCTGATCGTTTAGAGCTGCTAGCCAACATTATAGGTGAGTGTGTACCTAATAATACCACTAAATGAAATACTGTTTGTGTTTTTCAAATATTAAATAATGTTGAGTATACTTCTCAAGGGATGAAACTGCTGTCCGGAATGTATTTCAGTACATTTACCAAAAGAAATAATTTGAGTTCTCCATCCTTTCTCATTGGTATGTTTCAAGATTTTGTGCACTGCATGCCATTCTTAAATTACTGTTAAATTTGTTTAGTTTTCAGAATGTTCATATTTAACTATTTGATGCTGGGCATTATATCTTGAATAAGGCTATGGGTGACACTGACTTTCTGCTGTTCTGATGTTTTACCTTAAATCTGTTCCTCCTTAATAAACAACATGCTATCACAGCTCTTGAAGCCATAGCTCATTGGTACATTAATACACAAAATTTTAAACAGAAACCCATTGACTGACCATCCTCTTTGATGGGAATGTACTTATTTTCATTTTCATTTCCCTATTAATAAAATGCACCTTAACTTGGTCACCTGAGTTAGAGGGAATTTACTTCTGATCTTAGATTTGGCTGCACTTGGAGAATAGGAGAACAGTGACCAGGAAGAGTTGTGAGTGTAATTAGGTCCAGTGCATTTGTGAAAAAATGTCAGCAGCAGATAATCATTAATGTAAATTAAATTTGGTCATAAATTAAACAGAAGGAAACTGTTTGGATACTTGTTTTCTTTTTTTGAATGGGTTTGGATTATATAAAAATATCCTTAATGAAAATGAGAGTGAGGAATATGAAGTTTTAAACAGCCATTTTGATAGCTTCTAATCTTAACTGGCATGTTCTTCCCGCTTCCACTGGTTTCCACTCCAAATTGTTTCTCTGAATCCCCAGCCTTCTACTCTTTTTCTCGTCCTTACCTCCAGCCGCTATAAAGTAGACCTTAAAACAACTGGCCTCAGCATAGCAGAGAGTGCTCAGGACTTGCAGAATTTCCATACTACTTCGTTTGTAACTATGCAGTAAAGGATGTTGGAAGCTGCCTGAAGCATGCCAGACAAGATAAATATCTGTATTCCATCATCAGTATTTACCCTTCAAAGAAAGAGTAGGAATAGACATTCAGCTGCAGAAATGTGACTAGACAATCATTCCTCTGTATTAAATTTTAACTTTCTCTTATGTGCTGATTTGTCTTGCAGGTGAAAAATGGCTGGGACCAGTTCCCTCAGCTCCAAGCCCAAAAATGTGAAGGGTTTTGGGGAAATACCTAAGAATGAAAAGACAGCACATATACGTACGGTTGATCTTTGGTGATTACGTATCCAATTTTATAGAGAGATGACATTCTCTTTTTTAACTGCTGACTCTACAGATCACTTTCATTTCTAGTTAAGAAGTTTGAGATTTGCCAATATTAACAATCTGGTCTGTTCTTTATAAATACAAATGTATTGCTTTCAAGGATTGTATAGCCAACAAATATACAGAATGGTGTTGTATAATCAACAAATATGCAGAATGGTGTGGTCAAATTGGTATGCACAGATCATAAAGCTACAAAGATTATCACATTGGAAAGGGATAATCGGAAACAAATGGAAAACGCTCACCAGCGCTGTAGGCTCACAGGGAAAACTCCAAGAGAAGTGATCTTTGGAAAGAGATTCTTCCCCAGTGGCAGTCAGCCCTTAAATGGGGGTCTAGGAGAGGTGGAGCCAGGATCCACCCCTTCTGGTCACACAGCTGAATTGCCTTCATCTGTGCTCCCACGGCTGACTCAGTGCTCGCCTCAGCTGGTCCATCAGAGGTTCAGGCCATGATTCAACAGTTCCCATACAAAGACTAATGTTTAACATTAAAGATTTAACTTCTTTCAGGTTAATCACCATCTTTTCCAACCAAAAGTATGAGGATTAAATTATTATGGGACTGATATTGTAATGTTTGATATGAAAATATCTTCCCACTTGTCCTTTGGAAACACACATGTAGCCTAAGAGATGTTGCTCACATTTGCCTTTTATTTTAAGTCCAAGATACAACAAAGATGGAAGAAGCACAGGACAAGGCATTCGTGCTTCCTTTCACCTTGCAGCACAGCGGTTGGTTAGACTAGTGGAAGAGAGAGAATTCAAGCCCAAAACAAAATCTGGGAAACCAGTCAAGTACTTCAAAAATAACTGCTCCCTTAAATGGACAGTATTTATACCTGCACTTGTGTCTGACACTGGAGGTCACCACACATGTACATTCATAGGCACCAGCTCCAGGAAAACTAAAACACTTGGATGCCTCTCCATGCTCTGAGATGTTTTCTTTGTTTTAGATTCTGCTTAACTCTGGCATTTCCTCCGTTCATTCTTTGGTTAGAGATAACTAAAGTTCCTCCACACTGTGTAGATGAATGCAAGTTATCTGCATTCATTTAAATGTAATTTTGTCTAGGAACAATGATTTGTATTGCCATACTTAGTCTTTTGGCAGTCAGTCTTCTATCAAGACTGGTAGTGCATAGACGGGAAACTTGAGTATTTGCAAAAATCAGAATAAATATATCACGCCCATTTTGCTTCCTAAAATTTCTAGCACAAAGAAGTGGTCTTAATCCCTTCTCCTACCTCAAAAACTGTCAGAATTTGTAGAAAATAGAATTTCAAGAACTTTAATTTCACTTTGGCCTACAAAAGTGTGGGCTTAACTCCGCTATCTCATGTGCCTCACGCATACATGTAATCTTTTATTACCTTCTTTATTATCTTTATTTACCTTCTCTACGTATTATTTTGCAAATGGTGACACCACCACGACTTCTTACAGCAGTTAGCAAATGCATTCTATGGTCTCTTGTGTGACTCGATTTCACAGTCTGAAAAATGTCACTATGTTGATCCATTTTAACTGCGTCTCTTGGTGTAAGTCAGAAGTCTATGCACAAACCTACATGTTTGTGTACCTTTATACGACATATTGAAAAAATAAAATCTCTGCATGGAAGAACTAATAGAAGATATGACACAACAAAAAATCACCACTCCTGCTGGAGACCTTGTACTATCAACTTGGCTTGAGGATCCAGCAAGTTTTTCTGGCAACAAAAATTGCTGGAATGAAAATGCCACATGAGTGAGTAGAAGGGAGAAGGAGAGAGAACCTCAGCCAATGTAATAAAAAGTTCAGAGTGGATCACTGGGATCAGTTCCACTGTGCTTTATGCAGGGCACGTAGATAGCAGAGGTAACTTGATTTGTAGAATGATCACACTTGGATTTTTTATGGGCTGTTGTGGGAATACAAGAAGGACTACATGGAGCAGCAGCTGTGGAGCAAGATAAACAGCATGAGAGCCAAGGACACCTCTAGAAGAAGAAAGAACAGCTTGTGGCTTTGATTGGATAAACGCCTGCGTGAACTGTTGAAGAAGTGTTTGTGGAATGTTCTGTTGACCTGTAGGGGTGAATGGGAAATCTAGGAAAAGAAAACTTGTGAAGGTATATAAGTGATGGGAGAACTTGTAATAAACAATTTGGATTGTTCACATCTGAGTCTGTGCATCAGATGCAGCAGGCTGTAGCTGGATAAAAAAAACAGCACTGCATCATTTCTGTGCTATGTGCAAGCATCCTGAAGCCTCAGAGACCTCTGGGAGATATGGAGAGCAAGAGAACCGCAGTTACTCACAAGGCCAAAAGGAAGGTGAATGCTTTTACTTGATGATAGCCAATTTTCATTTACACTAATTTTCTGCTTCCATTGGTATTTCACGCAACAAGTAAACATGAACTACTCACCTTTCACAGGGAACCAACTCATGCACCTGCCTGGTCTAAATGTGGTGTTGCAGAGGCAAAAGGAGCAAATAAAGTTTACATATTTGTGAGGGAGTATGTGGCCAGATTATATCCGTGTGGCAAATTAAAACTCCCCCCCATTAGTACCTGGTATAGTGATCCAGTGACAGATATCAGCCTAAGGGGTGTGGTATCAAAGGCCAGGACATGTCCCAGTGCAGGCTGAGGTGTTGACTCAAGACAGAAACACAACCCGAATGCTACCAATGGAGGGCAGACCTACCCCTCCTCATATGTGTTAAACATCTCTACTAATCCCCTTGAGGTTGTTAAGTTCACAGGACCACTGATGGAGCAACATCGCTCCACTATCCACGAGGAAACATTGCGACACCCAGTGGTGGACTGTTGAACTTTCAGGAACAGGTGAGCACAGACCCGAAGCACTACTGGTCCTTGAAGAAGATATGCCTCCTGAAGGAACATCAAGTATTGGCCATACAGAACCACGAAAAAACTGTCAACAGTCACCTTCAGTGCCTTGATACCCAGTATTGCAACAGCTATTTTATGTGTATCGCAATGTACATTGTACTTTGGATTGCCAAAACAGCAGGAGCTTACCCCTGACTTGCTCAATCATTGGTTCATGCTGTGAAGGGATGGAGTGCAGTGGAATTGCCAGGTCACAGCCTGAACCAATGGTTGAGCACCAGGTGAGAAGGTGTGGCTAACTCAGGGAGCTCAGGTGCAAGCAATGCACCTGAATGACAGGAAGGGGTGGAGACTGGATCCACCCCTCCTCACCCTCATTTAAGTGTTAGCAGCTGAGGGAGCAGTATCTCTCTGTATAGGCTGTGCTTCTCTTTAGCTATTACAGGCCACTGGAAAGGGTAAGGTTTGGTTTTTTTCCTTTTTTAATTTAAATAAACTTGCTATTACTCTATTGTTTTTGAATCCCATTAGAAGGCACTATCATTGCCTTCTTTCCCTGTACCAAAGGGAAGGCACTACCTAGCCACTATCAGCCTGTTGTGTTTGATCTTACATGAATTTCCAGTCAGTTCAAGGGAATGCTGAAAGCACTTTTTTCATGTCACTGCATTTACAAAGCGTTACTGCCATGTTTTTGGAGTTTTAATGCCAGGAATCAGAAAAGCATTTGCACGTTAACTAGCATTATTAAATGGTTAATTAAAAGAGTTTAAGGAAGCAGAGAGGAGGTAGAAACTAATTACCAAGATCTTTATTTTTTTTGTATCTTATTAAATGTCTTATTAACACGCTATTAGGATTAAGCGTCAAGCTCTTGCACAGATAAGTCCTGCCTGCAGACAGGAACATACTCAAGTCAAGATGCCCATCTTGTAAAATTTCTACATGTACTATTGCCAGTAGACAAGAGGGCTTTAGTGGCTCCTGTAGATCCATTCCATTAAATTTGTAGTTTCTGCATAGTTGTTATGAAGGGAACATTCAAAGCATTATATGTGACAAATTGGATCTATTGATCACAACTCTCTTAAATATTTTGTGTATTAAGGTAGCCTGGAGCATGTTTCATATCTGTCAGTGCAAGACCTTTAATGTCAGCTTCTCCTAGCTCAGAATTTGGGAACCACTGCTTGTCACTTTCTAGAAGAGAGCAGACCATGAAGCTCACGTGCTTATATGCCATGAAATGCACTATGTGTGTAACACTTACGATGAAATACCATAGAGAGGAAGTGCTGAAACATGTTAAGTAACTCGAAAAGCTAAAAGAGGCAATAAAGATAAGACAACTTCAATATATTAAATATATTTATTCCTTCAGAAACACTGCAAAACATGGCCGGTCACGACCTACAAGCAGTACTGAAATCTAAAGCCCCAGGCATATTACATGCCAGCATGCAATAGGGAGAACAGTAAAGGCAAGGCCAATATAGGCCGAAGATATTTCCTCAAGAGGTTAGGAAATATATTTTGGAGGAAATGAAGGCTAACATACTTCTCCGTTGTCAGAGGCAATCAATAAAATGAGCTGGGACCTAATTTTCCACTAAGTGTCGCCTTCTCAGCATCCTTCCTCAGCAGATTTCTTCATCCTCTTTCTTTGTGTTGTACTTCCTAAACAATGTCATCCATCTCTAGTGCTTACTAGAGATAGAGGTGGAAATGTGTTCTGCTTTTGACTTAATTCTCTTCTTGAATAGGTCTAAGGGAAGAAAAGAAGTGGTGCTCAAGGTAGACTCCTTTCCCCCAGCATTTGTAGTCTGGTTCAGTGACTGCTGATTAGACAATGGGAAGGGCCTAGAGTCAAAACACTCCAATAGAATCTCTCTGTCCATAATTCCTGCTCCAGGGACTGCCAGTGGAGCGTTATGGGGTGTCACTTGGTCATTCTGCAGTCCTTGAGGTCCTCTAAGTTCATGCTCCTCTTAGCCAGCACTCTCATTTCACCAAAAAGTCTTGCCAGTATCTTCAGTGAGGTAAGCAATTAGTAGCATCCGGTCCACTCCTGATTGGCTTGATGTCCTCACTCAGATGTGTCTGAGGAGAGAAAACACATACATACAAAACCTGTGTTCTTTTCCTAGGATTTGGACAAACACAGTACAGTGCTTGTTTGGTTGTTTTTTTTTGTTTGTTTGTTTGTTTTTTCAGATGAAACTTGGAAAGAGTCCTGATCCTGGGGAGTTTTGCTAGCTTGCTACTTAGGCTGGGTTCATTCTTTCACTGTCCCTTGGGAGAAAGGATTATTCAGAAGGCTACCTGGACAATGGAGCAGGAAAAATAAGGATATCTGTCCCTGTATGTTGGAGAGTAGACAGGAATAGTCCAACTGAACAATGCAGTTGCAAATATTGCAGGTTGACTACTGCCAAAGAGTGTTTTAGAAATTAGTAAGCGAAAGTAACTATTGGTTTATCTCTACTGTACAAGAATTTATCTGTATGTTTCCTTTACATTTAGGTTGATTTTAGTAGGACATAGATGAAGAGTCCTGATCACCGAAGTCTGGAATTTGCAATGCTTAGCAACAGCAATAAGATGCTGTACTTTTTGCCATAGATAGTGCTATTCCCTAAAAAGAATCAGAAATGGATTTATGACATACTACCAGGGACAACATTATCGATGTCGTCTGCCTAAAACGTTCTAGAACAAGCTGGAGTTCATTTTGTATTAGAAACATGCCTATAAACTGGTGATGACTTGTGGTTCCGTAATGAGTAAACCGTGAATAGATAATTTTCTAGAACTTTATGGATCTTCAAGACAGATTGCTAGAATCACAGCCCTAACCCATTCCTACAATGTGCTAACACTGTCTTGGTGAAAACGGTTTGCTTTATGTGGTGAAATTACATATCCTTAATTCCCTATTTCAGGCATGTTGCTGAAGGTATAACTGCATATGGGCTGATCCTTAACTCTGAAAAACTGTCTAATTACAAATAGTGCAAAACTCTGTGCCTCATCATACCTCATATGCAAACTGTGCACATGATTCCTCATGTCAACAAACAGTATTCATGCAAATATTATTAATGAAGACCTGAGCAAGATTTGCTCTCTGAAAGCAGGTGATATTGATTTGAAACAACTAGCTCACCTCCTGAACTCATGAACAGAGAATGGGAGTTGGGAACTGGGAGGAGCCCACAATCAAATGCAGAAGTGAGGAACCAAGTGGGTTTTTTTTTGTTTGTTTTCCCACAACAAATGCATATCTTATAGCTGGGCTGCCCTATAGATGTTTTTGTACAGGGAAAATTCTTGCTGGTTACACAAGTTTACTTCAGCTGCCTAATCAGAGTAAGAGTCCCCCATGTGTCTAGCCAGGAACTTGCAGTTTGCTAACAAGGTCCCAGAAAGGACAAAGAGGAGGAGGTGGAGTTATATGGTACTGTTGGAAGAAGGATGCTGCTGACCAATAAGCAGTTGCATGTTCTGCATTCTCTCTAGCAGCATCTCTGCTAGCATCTTAAATGTTCTGTATCTTCTAGTTATGCTTTTGTTCTCCTCCCTGGAAAAATGTATGATACCCACCCAACCCAAAAATGACTATCATAAAAACATACTCACCAGAACTCTGTACCTTCACTGTGATAAAACTCTAGACAGCTCTATACCACATAATTGGGTAGCTGAACTTCTGCAGATAGTCACCAACCTGTAATTCTTAAGGTGAATTGGGACTAGTTAAAATGAAGGCCCTTCCTCGTCTGACTTGGCACCTATAGCAGCACATAGGGGCCTGGTTCTAGGGTATAGTTCCTGACATTCAATACCAAAAAAAGGGACATGTCCTACTACAATGTACTCAGTGCCCCTTTCTGCCACAGATCTTGTACAAGTTCTCAGGAGTGTGTCAGGCTGTTCCAGAAAGTTAACTACAGCCTTTGATTTAGAAGCGGGCTGCTCTGGTGTCTTAGAAATGCAAATGTGTGGTTTCACAGAATCATGGAATGGTTTAGCTTGGAAGGGACCTTAAATATCATCTAGTTTTGACTACCTTGCTCTAAATGGGGTTGTCACCCACTAAATCTGGTTGCCTGAATCCCCCTTCCAATCTGGCCTTGGACAGTTCCAGAGATGGAGCAACCACAGCTTCTCTGGGAAGCATGTTCCAGTGCCTCATCACTCTCATAATAAAGACTTTCTACTAATCTAAGTCTATCCTCTTTTAGTTTAAAACCATTACCTCTTGCTGTAATGCTACACTCCCCGATAAAGACTCCATCCTCATCTTTCCTGTAGGTTCCCCTTAAGTAATGGAGGGAAATCTTCCGCAAAGTACTGAAGTATCCTAGATAGGATTACATCTTAGCATCATACAGCTTATCAACAGCATTGCTGCACTGTCAGGAAAGTGTACTTTGCTGTAGTACACTTTAGAAATGTGAAGAACTATGCTGTAGTCTATTCCTTGCAATATTTTGCAGGAGAACACTGGGTGCAGTATGGAGTGCTTTCGCAACAAAACATAGGTGAAATACACGAGACCATAACACCTGCTATTACACCTCGTGGGGACTGAAGACAGGCTAGCTCAAGCCAGTTAGGAGCAGCAGCCTGAGTCCTGCTTAAAAAGGCAGAATTTGAATAAACCCAGCTTCTCAACATACCCTTGTCCAAGTTTCTCCATAAAGCTTTGTAATCACTCCAGAGCAAACTACAGAGGAAACATATATACGAGTATTTATAAGTGGACAGCTAGTGCTTTGTGTATGCTGTTAGATATAAGTTAACATGATGTTCAAGATACAGCCAAAATCACCTTTAAGCAGCCCAGTCTTTATTTTTAAGAAAGCTGAGTTCCTTGTATACATGCTGTAAATTTCTGTGCCAGGGCCAGATATTAAATTTTTAAGATGTTGCAATGCCTTATGTGGACAACCTTGGTATAGCATTCAAGAGAGTAAGACATGCGCTACTCTTTCTTAAGCCAACACCAAATACAATGAACATCTTTCAAATATTAAAATCATTTTCAACTTACTTGCTCTTCCTGCTGGGGAACTCTGGGGAGCTGGGACTGGATGATCCATCAGATTTCAGGTCAAGCAAAGTTTCTGGACTGTCTACCACCCTCTGTATCCTCTCTGCAATGTCTCTGCTTGGAAGAAAGAGAAATCAGCTATATCCCAGGGCCAGAGTTCACCATTTTCAGCGTTTACTGTTCACACCATTCTAATATTTCCTTCCAGGCTGCATTACAAAGCTGGATCTCTCACATACACAGGAGGGGAAGCAAATGTATTTATTTGTACTGAAATGGACAGACTCCTTACAAGCTGTTAAGGGCAGTATATTAGAAATGGTCAACTCTTTGCTCATTTTAAATTTATATAATTTACATTAAAGACTAAATTAATTTCAGTATTTCACTTTAGTTCTTCAGCTTTTTCTTTCACTGCCCACTCCCCCTTCATCCCCCCCCCCCCCCAGCATATACACACACACACACACACACATTTCATAGGTCTTGAGAAGATTTGGGTTTCATTAGAGAGCTTTTATACTAATTGCACAAAGGATTTTCCAATTAACTGAAGTCAGCTAATGTCTCTATTTCAAGATAGTTCCAATTTTTTTTATTTTTTTTTCTGGTGCTTGTCAAGGTACACTTCTGAAGAAGCTGTCTACGTGAGGAACTTAAAATTGAGGAATGTTACTTAAACAGGAATGGAAGACTCATTTCCCACCTCAGGTTTTTGTTATGCTTGTTGGTGTTTTCAGCAATGCAGTTTACAGTTCCTCATGTACTCTCTTGGTCAGCTATCTTAACTGTACTCTTCACCTCACTGTTCATCATGCCTTCTTTTGTGCTAACCTGTTTATGAAACTGAAAATGATTCCAATAAAATAATCTTGAAAATTAAACAACCCTGAAACTTCTACGACACATGAACAAGTGGGATGGACTGGCTCAGCTCAGTCATCCAAGGCTGCATTTCATTAAGCTATAACTCCAGGATGAAGTCACACATGACTTGTTGAGTTCACTGCTGCCAGAGAAAGAGCCTGAACTCCAGCCACTTTTGCTGATTGTAGCTTCCATCAGTTCTGATACTCATCAGACTGTTCCATGAGCTAGCTCACAGCAGAACCTGGCAGACAGTTATCCCAGTTGATTAATGGACTGATTCAATTCCATGAGGGGCCCAATAAACAATCAGGTTATCACAAGGAATTAGATGGGATTTGATATCTAAAAGAGATAGTGGAAGAGGGAATGTATGACGTCTGCTTTTCAGTAGCCATAAACTGTTAGATCAGACCAATTGCAAGTGAAACTGCATGTCAAGAACCACCTAAAATGTCCTCCAGAAAAATCCAAAAGTAAACTCACAAAATAAGGCTTAGCATTCCTTATATCGAAATTTAAAAATAAGCAAAAGAAAAGCTAAGTAACCCCAATAGTTTTCCAATTCCCTTCTAGCAAAGCAAAGAAAAAGGAATTTAAAACCAGTTTTTATTCCCTGTTGTAGGAAACATTTGCAAATCTTTGAAGGGGATAGGGAACAATATGGTACATAAAGTAACAGAGAGAGATGTAGTTGCAGAATGTTTTAAAGTGCTGAGGAGCTGCGACTACTCTGTTGGCTTAGATTGTTACAGAGAAGATGACTCAAAAGATTTTATTTTCCTCAAAGAAAGTAAAGTACTATACTATTTCTATTAAAATAGGTATCTCATCAAGTTCCAAGATAATAAATTGAAAGAAAGAAAATCTTTAAGTAAGTTATTTCCAGGATTTCTTGCAAAAACTGATTTCTTGGGAAAACTGATTATCAGGTGCAGAGCACTCACATAACTTTTGAGAACCTGTGCACCCTTTAAAAGCGCTGCGTAACTAGAGCTGAGACAATCTTTATGATTTAAATGACACCACTGGTGACCAGTAGACCAAACTGCTCCTGGATCCTAAGAATTTGGTAGAGCAAATAGTATTATTGTATCTTTGTATCTATTGTAGTTTCCATGGAAATAGGAGTCATTACTTTCACAGTGATCTCTATAATATATTTGACGTTTTGTCTATTTTAACTTCCCAACGTGAGAACAAAACCGAACAAGAACGGATTTTCCCTCAGATCAAAGCCTTGTGCCTTCTTATTAAATACTGATTCTCCCTGTTTCCAAATGTCCTTTTTTTATTGTTGCTTTCTGCCATTCATCCATCTCTATATCAGATGATAATCAGGACTTAGTTCCCATTCCAACCATTTCCAGTTCACTTCTCATTCCTGTCTACTCCCTTTCTGTGCGTATCCATGCCCTTCTATTTTCCTTCTCTCATCCCCTCCTGTTTTTTCTCTGCTTGTCTTAACTTCCCACAGCCCATACCTCTTTTCCTCCTGTATGTTCTCAATGCCAATGGCACTACTCCGTCGCCCATGGAAACGGCTGGTTCGAGTACGTGATGGGCTCCTACCAGGCAAGGCAAAAGACTAGAAAAAAGGAAAGTGTTACAGGAAGGAAGAAGGAAAACAAGACAGGAAAACTGCGGAGAACCAGAAGAGCTGGAAAGGGAGCTTGCAACACTAATCCAGATTCTCTCTTTCACTTTGCTATGCTATGTAGTAGCACAACCCAGCTCCAACAATGCAAGAAAGAATACTTTCTGTCCCTGAAAAAGAGAAAAACATTCAAACAAGTGGTAAGAGAGAGGCAGGGAGATACAAGATACACAGCAAGATATACAGATGATAGAATACAGAGAAAGGAGATCAGGAAATGAGGCAAAATCATTAAAAGGTAGTGAAAACTAGAAGTTAAAGGGGAGAAAGAGGAAGCAAGCCCAAGTCAATACTATTCTGTGACTTTGCGGTGGTAAATAAAGAATGCACATAATTGAGTAAATGGTAACCTTGAAATTCCCACCCTGAAAATTACTTTCTTAGCTAACTCAGAGTTGTTTTTTCTTCAGTTTGCCTCTACTGACATTACTAACGCAGAGACCACAATACGCTGCATGTACAACATATTTCCAATATTAGAAACCTGGATATTTTTCTGGAAACACATGCATCATAGATTTATAATGCTCTTATCTTTAATATCTCTATCATATAAGAAAGACTTTGATAGTGTATAGAAATATTCACTCTTTTTCTCATCCCAAACACTATTAACTTTGCTGTTTGTTCCACATCTGAAAATTCTATCTACAGCAAAGGAGTATTTTGAATAAACATTGCCCATCTATTTGTTTTAGAGACCATAAATAAATAAATAAATAAATAAAATTAAAATTGACTGTTGAAATTGAAAAAAAAAAATGGAACAATTAGTGTCCTAATGTTTTCAGGTCTAGTCATACACTGAGCAGTACAGTACCATTCTGGTGAAATCACAGTGCAAGCATTTCTTTTTTCTAAGTTATGACAATCCACAGGATTTAATACAGGACAACAGAGATAAATGTTTGATGTAGAGTCATGTTTTCTTTTCTTCTTCCAGTCTGCATCAATCTTAGCTCTAGTTTACAGATGAATTGGCGCTAGAGATAGGCACAGACAAAAAGGCTGCAATACATGTTTTCACTACTTGTGAAACGGAAACATACAACAGAAAGAGATTAACAGAAGGACAACAGGACAAACTATTAGTGAAAAAGAAACAGCATGTACAGGTGGGTCACAAAGGTATGCCAGATTTCTTTTTACAGTCCACCCTAATACCTTACCGCAGCAATGGCCTTAGGGCCTTCGGCAACACTCTGGCTCAGAGCAAGGCCAGCTGTCGTCGGGCGGCTGGGCATGGTGGCTGGCTGCTGCTTTCTCATGGATATCCCCATGGTATCCAGGCTCTGGCTGCGGCCTCTGATCACCCGCTAAACAGAAGGGAGGCAGGGAAACAGACAAACACAGATACACATACAGACATGCACACAGTAGGGCACCATGAAAATCACCACAGCAAGGCTAGAAAGCTGGGACAGACCAACACCAGAAACACAGAAATCCTAACTCCTCAAAGGCAGCATCTTATATATAACCCTTTTTGTTGTTGTTGTTCTGGCTGATTTATGGAACTCACTGCCAGTAAACAACTCTTCTTCAGATATATTCTCTGCTTTTATCTCCTTTATTCTATTGCAATTGAGATTCCTGCACAGTATCCCAGCTTCCTGAATAAGACATCATCTGATGCAATCTTGCCCAGTATAAGCTACAAAACACAAAACTGAACTGAAGACTATAAGATCATGCAGGAAGGTAAGAGCAGCCATTTGAAAATACGCAGCATTTGAAAAAGCCATTTTCTGATATTTCTCAGTTTTTTCCAACCCTTTGATAAGGCTGTTTGTATACAATGACTGGTAAATCACAGTACCTGCTGTAAGTCAGAAAAGGACATTTTTTGAATAATTACTTTAAGATGTAAGTGGTTATGAAACTCCTAGTTAGTAGCAAGTGGAGGGTAGATGATTGACTGTACATACTAATACAACCCACCAACTGTCTGAATAAAACTACACACATACTTAGTAGTTACATATGACTGGCTTAGTTTCACCATCTTTAATAACACCAATCAGCCCACCAGACAAAACAAGGGAAGTTCATCTAAAGAAAAGTTTTTTTAGTGTCTCTCTGTTCAGACAAAGAAACTGGTGACACAGAAATGGGAAAGTGAGAGAAGGGAAAGTGAGAGAAGGGAAAGCGATGCAAGATTTTTCCTAAGCCACTCAAAATTTCTCCCCTTTGTTCAAAAACTTTGCTTTCATCTATTGTCTTGATCCTTGCACTTTTACAAGTAAGTTGTCACCTGATCCTGACTTTTAAAAGTGAGAGTAATCTATGCTGAACAACAGGAAATTAACTCTGGCTTTTAGAGGGAAAGTAAAGCATCATTATTTTTTAAACAATACACACTAAGTTGTCTTGGAAACTCTTGCAGAGGCTCCTGCAACTCTTTCAGTCATAACAAAAATGAACTGGAAGAAGTCTACTGCGAGAAACTGAAGCTGCTTCCTACTACTTAGTGCAATTCCTCTTATAAGCACTTATGCCCTTCCCAACAAGTCAAGGAATGAAACCCATCTGACACTAGACACCAGCATGACGCACAAAGAAAGAGTCTGATGTCCTAGGGACAGTATAGGATTCCATCAAGGACCAAGCTTTAGCTCTACAGAAAGATGTACACAAACTGGAAAAATGTGTATTTTGGAATGATATAGTAAAGCACAGTTGAAGATGCTCTAAAAAAAAGACTGCTACAAGAAAAGTCTTCCTTTCCATCTCATCCTCTGCGTGGCTTATCACTAGGGTTGATACTCCAGATGGGACATAGTGATCCTCAAAAAAAAAAAGTAAAAAAAAAAAAAAAAAAGTGGACAACTGGTAAGGAACTGCCTCAATCACCTGTGACCCACCTTGAAATTCTCAAAGAAGCCCCCACTGCCATTCTCTGTCTTGTCATCTTCTTCTATGGGTAGTCCCATCATACAGCGGCTGCGAAGCTGCAGCTCCTCAAAAAGGCTCTCCAAGAGGGCACTTCGGGTTCTCTCCTAAATCAACATTGGGAATGAAAATACAGCTATTATCGGGAGAGTGTAGAAGGGTGCTGTTACTGCAGTATCTCTCATCCTCATTTAAAAAATAAAAAATATCATGAAAATTAATTTATACAGCATGAACTGATTTTAGCTGTGTAGATATGGAATTTATAATTTTAGATAACCCCTTTAAACTCCTTTAAAATCAAGTCACAATGGTTTTAAAGGTGATAAAAATGAGGCATGGGTTGAGGGCAGTTTTATCTTAGATCAGGCAGGCAGCAGAGCTTGGAACAGAATTTTGGGACTTTGAACAAAACTCTTAACAGTATGTACCCTGAAATGCAACACTGAGTCTCAGCTAACACAGAATTTGCTCCAAAAGTATCCATGCATCATATTCAAACTCTTACTTGAGGATTACGCAATGACATTAGAATGTATCTATTCATACTCTACCATGCCAGCTGTGAAATACAAAGGAAGGATTCACAAGGCTAAGAATAATCACATTTAAACATCAGAAAATTAGAAGTAGATGAGAGTAAACAATTATCTTGTATTTTCTTAATCTGGCAGCAATATAGTATTATATTTTCTAATGGAAACAAACAGGTAATTGTCCCACCTTTAATTTAGCAAATTTTTCTGCTCGATAGCAGCTGTATTCAGCATTGATGAGCTTGACCAGAAGGAATTCACGAAACTCTGTACTCTACAAAACAAGATGAAAAAACGACTGGAGATGAAGACAGCAATAGAAACATCAGGTGATAAAAGCTCTACCTTACTACTCTTTAGACCTCCAAAGCCATCTAGCCAGACTGGAAATACAACAGTGACTGCGAATAAAAGGGTGTGTAGTATTTTTCCATGCCATCTAACATTGCATCAGAGAAACAAACCTTTCTAAATATGGCTGGATTTGGTAGAGAAGGTCCGAAGAAGGGCACATCATCTCGGGCTGTGACTGAAACCTGAAACAGTAAAAGGGAATGAAATCAGTACCATAATACAACTGAGACTATTAGAGATTTCAAACTTCTGTGTTTGCATGCATGTATGTTGCAATGTATATATCAGAGATAGATACTGTTGTACCTCCAGTTCCTTCTGAATCATTTACATTTTCCAAAGGTACCTGTCAGTTCCTGACCTCAGTGAATAGATCATAGAATTATGGAATCTCTTGAGTTGGAAGGGACCCTTCCAACTATTCAACAATTCCAATCCCCCTACTATAGGCAGGGACTCCTCCCTCTAGACCAGGTTGCTCAGAGCCCCATCCAGCCTTGCCTTGAATACTTCCAGGGAGGGGGCATCCACAACCTCTCTGGGCAACCTGTTCCAGTGTGTCACTACCCTCACAGTAAAGAATGTCTTCCTAATATCTAGCTTAAATTTACCCTCTTCCAATTTAAAGCCACTTCTTCTCCTCGCTACCTGCCCTTATAAGAAGTCCCTCCCCAGTTTTCCTTGCAGGCCCCCTTCAGGTACTGGAAGGTCACTACTGGGTCTCCCCAGAGCTTTCTCCAGGCTGAAGAGCCACAACTCTCTCACAGCCTGTCCTCATCTTTGTGGCCCTCCTCTGGACCCTCTCCAACAGCTCAGCTTAGTGTTCTTCCTGTGTTGGGGGCAACAGAACTGGATGCAGTATTCAAGGTGGGGTCTCCCAAGAGGTGAGCAGAGGGGGAGAATCACCTTTCTCAACTGGCTGGTCATGCTTCTCTTGACACAAACCAGTATATGGTTGGCCTTTTGGGCTGCAAGTGTACATCACCAGCTAATGCTGAGTCTTTTATCAGCCTACACCCCCAAATGCTTCTCCTCAGGGCTTCTCTCAAGCCATTTTCTGCCCAGCCTATATTTGTGCTTGGGATTGGTCCAACCCAGGTGCAGTATCTTGCACTTGGCCTTGTTGAACTTCACAAGATTGGCATTTGCCCACCTCTTCAGCCTGTCCAGGTCCCTCTGGATAGCATCCCTTCCCTCTAGTGTGTCAACTGCACCACTCAGCTTGGTGCTATCTGCAAATTGTGGGATCTACACTCAATCCCACTGTCCATGTTGCCTCAAAGATGTTAAACAGCACCAGTCCCAGCATTGATCCCTGAAAAAAAACCACTTTCACCTGTTTCCACTTAGAAACCAAGCCATTGACTGCAGGTCTTTGAGTGCAACCATCCAGCCAATTCCTTATCTAGTGAGTGGTCCATCCATCAAATCATTTTTCCCCAGTTTGGCAATCAGGATATCATGTAGAACAGTGTCAAACACTTTGTACAAGTCAGGTAGATTGCTCTTCCTTTATTCACTGATGCTGTAACTCCATTATAAAAGGCCTCCAAGTATGTCAGGCACAATTTACCCTTGGTGAAGCCATGCTGGTTGCCACCAATCACTGCATCTTTATTTTCCACGTGCCTTAGTAGGGTCTTCAGGAGGATCTGCTCCGTGATCCTGCCAGGTACAGAAGTGCCAGTGGCTGACCTGTAGTTCCCCAGAAATTCTTTTTTTCCCTTCTTGAAAATGGGAGTTGTGTTTCCCCTTTTCCAATCAGTGGGAACTTCACCAGACTGCCACAACCTTTCAAATATGATAAATGGCTTGGCAATTTCATTCTCTAATGCTGTTTTACCTCCCAGAAACTCAATCATAAAGTAAAAGAAAAAACCTTGCGAAACCTTACATTTTAAAGTATTCTTAATAGTAAATATATTTAATAATAACTAATGTTATTTAGAGGAGAAAAAAGATGCTTCTATTCAGCCTGCAAGATTTACCTCCTCCAGAGAAACCAAATGTTAATATTAACTTTTTATTATTTTTTTTTAACCAGACTTCTCAGTAGAGATATACTGTACACTAAGAGGAATATCGGAGTATCCCAGCACAGTGACACTACCTCTCTTAGAAACATGTAACAAGCACACAAAAGCAGCGAAAGCAGTTTCCCAGCAAGAGATAAGTGCATCTATGCTTTTTTTTTTTTTTAAACATGCTCCTACCTCACACTCCAATGCCAAAAAAAAATAAATAGTAAAGCACGTCCATGTTTCAAATACTGTCACTCGGCTCTTCACAATACTTACCATGTATTTGTAGCTATCTTACCAGATATTTCAGTTACTTTTTTCTTCATGTTTGAGATAGAACAAGGAACAGTATCATTCTTTTCCATTTCATACAACAGGGAACAACACCAGTGCACCTTAACAGCAACTGCCTCAAAATAACACCCCACTGTAAATGTCACAGAGCACATCACGAAGTTGTATGAATTTAATGAGACTAAGAGACACTAAATTTAGCTCAGATTTCTCACACTATAGGCCAGCTACCCTAGTTAGAAGGCCTCCCTCTCCCTCCCAACAGACTAAAATCCTGCTTTGCATTCTTAATTTTCTGTTTGTAAAAATTGATTCAAATAAATATCAACAAAATTCAAATTTAAGCAGTAAGACACTAGAGCCTAGAATGCTCTCAGGGAAGAATTATTTAAAATTCCATTGGAAAAGCCCTTACATAAAACTGCATTGGCCCCAGAGTCATAGTTGGGGTGATTTTTTTTTTAATGAAGTGATATAGGCAACCTTACTTTACTAGTCTGCCAAAAATAATGCCATTGCATGTAGGCAAAAACAATATTGGGAAGAGAAAAACAAATGACAAGCTTCCCAAGCTTTTTTCCTTTAAAAATATAGTGAATTTATGTGCCCTGTAAGATGGACAGCAAGAGAACTAGAACCTCGAGCCTCTGATCACCAGTCAGATATTTTGTCATGACAGACTTAGATGTCCACAACATATAAAACAAAAGCGTGTTGTTATTCCACCACTACCACTCTTTTTGTGGAAGATGAGATGGAAATCCTGTTATAATTTTGACATTCTTGCTGCTCTTGTAGACCCAAAAGGCTTAAGGATTCATTATCACCAAATTAGAATTTTTATGTATAATGAGACATAGCACTTTGATTATAATATTTCTATAAACAAAAATCCATCGCAGAAGGCAAAATAATATGTGTTCTGATCTCTCATCATAATTGAAAGTTGAATTTAAAGTCATAGAGATATCTATATAGAGCCATGCAAGAGGCTGTGGATACCAAATTTTTGTTCTAGTAGGGCTGCTATAAAATGGAGGGCCCTAAGACGTAGCACTTCTCTTTCAGATGGGCGTTGGTTCCAGGATCCACAAAAGCAGATGCAGCTGGTTAGAATTCCACAGAATAGGCCAGCCAGCTCTATTTGACATACAGTCTCAGGATAAGCAAGCTCTCAGCACTGTGCTATATAGCATGAGCAATGAAGGCATGGCTGTTACCAGGCATCACACAAAGTTACGTGAATTAGCTTTTCTTGACTCATACGATGCAAGAAGGAGATCGCCCAAAATGTGATCACTTGCTCCTTGTTTTTATCCTCTTTGATATTTTATCTGAAATTTTATCTGAATATAAAACTTATCTGAATTTGTCTTGCGTTAAATCCCAAGTGTTAAGCTTTATAAATCCATCAGCTACACTGGAAAACATGCAAGTACATAGTTTCATGCATACATACTTACAAATCAATCAAATCTTTCTTTTTTCTTTTTTCTTTTTTTCTTTTTTTTTACATTCTATTTGCTGGGTAGAGATAATAAGCATTCCTGGACTTCATTCAGTAAAATATTTGTGTTCCAGAATATTGATCATTTTCAGTCTTAGCTCTTAGCCTTCTCCAGCTTATCCATATTTTTATTAAATATGAATACTCACTAAGCAGGAGCACAGACTACTAATAGTAGAAATCATATCAATCAGAGAGGACCTCTGCAAACCTACAGAATAGAGAACAGTATAGCAGAAAGGAGACTCCTAGTCACAGATCAAAGTGTAGGTAAAGGGGAAGGAGAGCTGATGACAAATACTGGATCTCTAGGTTTACATATTGCTTTTCACTGAGAATGTGGTTAGCACTTACTGACAGAGCAAGCAAAGGTGTTTGGATGACAGCTGGCCAAACCTGTACCTCTCCCAGAAGCCCAGGAACAGGCTTAAGGGTCTTAAAGGAACTGCTTTAAGGGGCATAGTCAGTATATCACCACAGAAGAATCTGCTGGCTCTGTTTACCTTGTAGAGGGTCTCCCCACTACTGCTGTGAGTGAGCTGAACTACCACATACGCATGTAGGAAATTAGAAGCAATCATATCAGGCACAAAAGGTGTGCTTTCATCCTGGAAGATGATGGCTACAATGTCATTCCCAATGTGACGCTTCCGCTGAAGCTGGAGAGTAAAAAGTAAGAAAAAAACATTGAGGTGAAAAAGAGTAGAACAGTACAATGGGGCCTAAAACATGGTCTGTTTAGCATCTCCAGACCATCTTCTCTAGCAGAACCCCCGTCACCACTTTTACCATCTCTCCTGTCATACTTCCCAATATCATGCAGTTAGGTGTTCTCCTCCTTAATTAGCTCCTCAGTAAGTACCCCTCCCCTCTAACCCACACTCTTGAATTCCTTAGTTCTCCTCACAAATACCTGTTGGGAATCTCCTTCTGCGAAGGGCAGTTTTGTAGATACATGAAACATGATCTCTTTGCCCCGGAAATTTGTATAAACTGATTCGGTGCCCGTTTGACCTCTAATGACATCCAAACCTCCCCGGAACCTGAATAAATCCACACCACACAATAGGTTGGGCAGGACACAGATGAAGAAGTGGAGAGAATAAAGAAGATATCAGTAACACTAGCTTATGCATCAATAACATCAAAGGTAACTTTAAAGAAATCAGCAACAGAGGAGTACCTCATCTTCCAAAAACAAATGCACTAATCAAAGCTGCAAAATGTTTCTCCCAATGAACAAGCTTTCTTGCTAAAAGCTATGAAGCTAAATCATAGATCCACAAAGGATCAACTTTGTTTAGCATTCTTCTGAGAAACACAACCCATATGTTAGAACTAGAGAAAGTAGCTCTGTGGCAGAGCCACGGAATCACAGAATGGCCAAGGTTGGAAAGGACATCAAGGGTCATGAATCTCCAACTCCCCCCACCACAGGCAGGGCCACCAACTTCCACATTTAATACTAGACCAGGCTGCCCAGGCCCCCATCCAACCTGGCCTTGAACACCTCCAGGAACGGGGCATCCACAACCTCTCTGGGCAGCCTGTTCCAGCACCTCACCACTCTCATAGTAAAGAACTTCCCCTGATATCCAACCTAAATCTTCCCTCCTTCAACTTAAAACCATTTCCCCTTGTCCTGCTGTTATCGACCCTTTCAAAGAGTTGACTCCCCTCCTGTTTATACGCTCCCTTTAGGTACTAAAAGGCTGCAATTAGGTCACCCCCGCAGACTTCTTTTCTCCCTGTGACTGCAAAACAAACTTGCATTTATACAGTCAAAATACATATTTTCTTTGATGATCCCATGTGATGTTCTGAAATACTCCAAGATCCCTAAATGAAAATTTTTAGCTGAGACCTGAACTCCAACAGATTCCCAGGCAGGATGGTTGACAAAAGCATGTTGGGCTTCTCCACCCTCCATCTCAGCACTCCATGTTTAGGACTCATCCCACCAAGTCTCGCTAATACCAGTGATAACATTACTCTGGGAATGGACCAAAGCTCCCATTTCCTCAAACTGCATGCATTGGTATACAAGCATTTCAAATGTGCTCCTGAACCTGAGGGGCCCCTTGGAGTGGCAGATGCTGCCATAAGCCTTGCCAACCTCTGATGATGCCTTACCATTCCTTTAGCTTGACCTCAGTATTCCTGATGGAATCTCCCTCTCCCATCAATCCTTGTTTAAAGCCTTCAGTCTGGCCAAATGCAAGCCAAGAGATATTTCTCCCATCAGAGATGAAATCACTGAACCTTCTGTGTTCCCTAACCATCCTGACTTTTAAAACATGCTTGTTACTCACCCACGGAAATCCTGCAGCTGAATCTTGTCACCAAGGAAATCCAAGAACTCCAGGAAACCCAGACTCTCTTCTGTGTTACTGAAGACTTCTTCTTCAGTTGTCTTCAAAAGGAAAAGAGAAAAGCAAAAACAGTACAAAGATTACACAAAAACACAGTTCAACCAGCTTTGAGGACCTGCACAAAGGAAACAAATCAGTCAATATAAGGCAAGATTGTGTTGTTTCTGCTTAAGAAGTATCTATTTTCTGGTACACCATACTTTCCACAGGACACTACAGACCTTGTTGCTACACTGAAGCTAAGAGAACTGACTCTTTCTCTTTTGTCTTGAGGATGGTAGGATCTCAATGAGCTTACCTGTCCAGGTTTCTGGTAGATTACCCCAAATTTGAAGTTATTGCTTATGACATGTTCATCAAATGCAACAATAAGCTGTGAAGCCTGTGAAAATGAAAATACACTTTATCAATTGCATTTAATTAGCCAGCTCTTGATGAAAAGGTATATAGAATCAGAAATTTATACCTTGGGATAGAGGACAGGAAAGAAGCGTTCAACATTCACATCTTCACACAGTAGCTGTTGAGAGACAGAGAAGGAAAAAAAGTGTGGTTATCATGTGTTCTAGCTTGCTGCAAGCATGACAATATGGACATACATAACTATCTGACAAGAGTCCTTTCAAGAGAAAAACCTAAGGTAACATTAGAAAAGAGAGAAGAGGAGCTAAATGGAAGAATGAAAGGAAAAGTGTATGACAGTACTGGTGTGAAAAAGTAGGAAAGAGAGAAGTGGGTGGACAGTAATATGATAAGTAACTAGAAGGATGAGAATTAAAAAGAGACAGAGAGAGACTCATGGTGTAAGAGTGGGAAGACAAGCAAGAATCTCACCTTTGCCATCTGGACAGCATTAGGAAACTCATTCAGACAGGAAATGGGGATCAGATCATGTTTGGTACCAGTTCGTGTCCTGAAATAAAATAAAAACCACATTAAAGTAAATGTTGATAGAGGCAGATGCAGCATCGGCTCTTTAAAAAAAAAACAGTAGCCATTCCTTCAGATTCTTCAGTTAATTCCAGAGGAATAAATTTAAGCTTACTGCATAAATTCACTGAAAAAAGAGGGGTACTTACTACTCATCACTTGCTGTGGGAAGCAGAGAAAGACAAAACAGGGAGGCACAAGAAATACATGGGCCTGTTAGAGCAGGTCCAGAGGTGAGCCATGAAAATGATCAGAAGGCTGGAGCACCTGTCCTATGAAGACAGGATGAGAGGCTTGGAGTTGTTCAGCCTGGAGAAACAAAGGTTCCAGGAAAACCACATTGTGACCTTCCAGTACTTAATGGGAGCATATATGAAGAACATTTAAAGACTCTTCATCAAGGCCCGTAGTGTTACAAGAAGTAATGGCTTCAGAATGAAAGAGTCGAAATTTAGATTATACATAAGGAGGAAATTCTTGTGGCACTGGCATAGGCTTGCCAGAGAAATTGTGTACGTCCAGTCTCTGGAGGTGTTCAAGGCCAGGCTGGATGGGGACCTGGGCAATCTGATCTTGTGAGAAGTGTCCCTGTCAACAGCAGGGGGTTGGAATTAGATGATCTTTAACATACATTACAACCCAAACCATTTCATAATTCTATGATTCTGCTCTTAGTCTCCCGCTCTTTTCCATTCTTCTATTGCTCTAAGAAATAATTTGCTTTTTCTTTTCCATTGTCTACTACCAAAATTAAAACATGTTAAATACAGTTCATGGACACAGGATACATACATATAATCCAAGACAATGGTTTGATAAGATTGTAAAAGTAGGGTTTGAAAGGCTGTTAAAAGGTCTGTTAGAAACAACCTAGGAAGGCAGATCTATGAAAAGTAGGGGAGGTAGAAATTGGTGTAGCAGTTGTCCAGAAAGCACATGGAGAAAAGCTTCCTTTTTCCATATATATATTAAAAAAGAGGTGTCTTTCTAGGGAAGAAGAAAGATTTGGCTGTCAGAGTCCTCTTCCACCTATATAAACAAGTTACTGGGCAAAGGTGCTGCATATAGTGGGATATCTTAACAGAGAAATAAATATCCTTCTTTCTTCACCAGTCTTTTCAATGTAGGAAGGTTTCTAAGCTCAGATAAACATTCCCTGGTTCAGCTTATAAGTATGCTCTTAATTTTCCCCCTAGAAGATTCTTGCTCTGCCTAGTACTCTGAAGTGTTCTCCACATACAATGGTGGAAAGTACAAGTGACAGTCTTGTAGCTGATTCCTACCCACATTTTCTCTTGGTACTGAACAAGAGATGACAAGCAGCTATGGTATGTCAGTTTCTCCAAGTAGCATATTGCCTACCAGAAGTGGTCTCAGTCAACAGAGTAAGAAATAGCTTTTCCACAGCATGCTTCTCACCTACACAAGATCCATCTTTATTCTTCCTCTAGTTTATTCAGCAGCTCTCTGGGCTTTGTTAAAGCCCTAAAAGGGTACACACTGGAACATCAGAGGCTGTCCTGGGAAGCTAAGGGATGTCCTAACTCACCTTCAAGTGGGATTTAGTCTCAAGTACAAAGCCCAAAGATAGGCCCGAACTACTCTGCCCTCAACTAGGAAAGGCACATTCCCTCCCTCGAGAGTGCTCACATATCTAAGTAAACAGAATTAATAGAAGTTTCTTTCTGAAGAAAGAACAAATATTTTTCTCAGAAGATCTGTAAGGATGTGCCCCCAAATGCCTCAGCATCCTGAAGGAAATTGCTAGAAGAAAGTCAGAGGAAGGCAAGAAATGAAGGTTCAAAGGTTTCTTTACAGGCCTCTCTAAGAGAGGGACATGAGATTCACACCCATATCCATGCAGAGAAAGTTCAAGGTAAGATGTGAGATACAGCACAGTAACACATACTACTACAGAAGACTGTTACCTCAGCAACAAGCGTAGATTTTCCTGTTTCTCAGACTGCTCATACTTCACAGAAAGTATCAAGTAGCCCAAGGACACATCACTGGAATAAAAGTTCTGGTGCTCCTGAAAACAGGAATTCAAAATGCATTATTCCCAACATGCTTCCCAGAGAAGTATACCAAAGTTTTTACAATACAGCCTGTCCCTCAGGACTGGCTTGTTTTTTCTTTAAGTAGCAGTGGCATGCTTGAAGACATGCTAACGCTTGTCTTGCAGCCTCCTTGGTAATCAATGCATGAGTATAAAAATTCATCCACTACCAGTAGAGTACTTCTGAAAAGCAGAATGAGAACATTCAACAACAGATTTTGAAGGACTCCGGTTTCTTGTAAATAAATTCCTATATTTGATAGATTTTTTCCTGTACACATTCATACTCTGCATAACACTAAGCATAACTGGATGCAGTTATGGAAATATTCCAAACAAACAGTAAAGGCAGGATCAACACATCAAATACAACATACCCTATTGTTGCTCTCTACGAGCATGTACATCTCAGTGAGGATGCAGCCAGAATTCCGGGAAACTACTTTGCAGGTAGAGAATGTTCTAAAACCAACTAACACTAGCATTGCTAAAGCTTTAGTGGAGTGTACCTCAAACAGAATGTAATTCAGCTTCTTCTGTCTAGCACTGAACCACAATGCAAACATTTTTACAGGGTCTATACAGAAGTGACTGCAGGCATATATTTCTTCCAGGTATATGGCCATAGGCCTAGTTGTATCAACAGAGGTTAAAATCTACAGACAAGTGAAATAAACAGAAATTTCTAGCACAAATTGGATTCTGCATAGGTGGAATCATCCAGAAATAGTTAGATCTTTCTCATCTTCCTAGCAGAGGTTAATCATCATCAGGAAAACCACTCAGTAGACAGTTCTGGAGTTGACTACTGCATATGGATCAGTCCCTGGGCAACCTGATCAAGCTCTGCATATCCCTGTTCATTGCAGAGGAGTTGGACTAAATGGCCTTTAAAGATCCCTTCCAACTCTAAGGATTCTATGATTCTATGACTCTGTAAAAATCTGATCAAATAAAAAGACTGAATTAACACTTCAACAAATGGTCATAAATTATTGTGTTTGAGGTGAAAGCAGGACAGACAGATCAGTGAGAATGTCATGGAGGAGATCCAACTATCTTTGGATTTAATCAGAACAGTATAATAATCTCTCCCTGCTAATGAGAACTTCTGTTGAAAGGGGCAGTAGTTGCACATTCCACTATTAGGTCTCCAACCCAGAAGGATATGAGATTAAAGTGGTATTTCTAGGATAGAAGGTAAGATGAGAGTCCTCTTCGGTAAAGTAAAGTAAGAATAAACAAAACATAATAAAACCAAATAAAGAAACTCCAAACAAAAATCATCTCAGCTACACTACAATGGGCAGAATTATTAGTGTTTCCTTATGCCTTGGGGCCATGGAAATCAGGAGAAAGTCATACAGCAATCTGCTGACCAGGGGACTGCTCAGGCAACAGAAAGTAAAAAGAGCTGATTTTGGTAGATCTATTTTTGCAGAGAAATTTTGAGATTTTCCCAGATGAAATACGTCAAGATATCCAGCTGGATTTCCCACCATTGCTTACAAAGAAAAACACGTTCTGACTACTCAATGAGCTATCAAATACTCCCAGAGGACAAAAAGCACATACCTTAATAGGGAGTTTGACTCCCAAATTCCCACAGATCCAAATTGCCTAGATGCAAAGTGTTTGACATGGTCAAATTAAATGAAGGAGAGAGATAAAATACCCCTTCCCTGCAAATAATGAATAAGTTATTCTATCTCCAGAATAGCAGTTATCTCAAATTCAAATAAAGGAGTCACTGGCAGCCTGAGAAGACAGCTAGGTATTGTGCAGTCAATAATCAGAATTGAAAGATTCAGGGGTTGCATCACAGGAAATACTGTGTAAATACAAACTTGCACATGACACAGAAATTTTATGCACTGAGACAGTTAAGTGTCAATTGTACAGTCAGAACTTCCATGATCTGGAGGGTGTTCTGTGAAAGGACTACTCTGGACACAACTAATTAATAAGAATTCAATGGGAGCAAAGTATCATTTGGTCAAAATGAGTTGCAGTACAGCTGGCTAGTCTGATAGCTCCTTCTTTAGCCTTCTGCCTAGAAAATACGGAACGTCTGTTCTGTATCTGTTGGATTGTAACCTCTCCGAATACAGCTGTGAGATCTTCTTTTGCTGTGGAAAAAATCGAAACAGATTTTTGTATTAGTGATTGTACTGACTAGCTGTGAAATAAAAGATAGTGATATGCTAGGTATATACTCTGATATCTACATGATCTTGAAGTCAACAGACATAAATCAGTTCCATCTTTGAAAAAAATAACTAATTAAGACTGCAGTTACTCCCCTGAACCTGGAAATAAAAATGAAGCAATTGAACTTCTTTAAAGTATGAGAGATATCATTGTCCTCACTTCCTCCTTGACACACACACACGCACACACACACACAAAAAAAGATTCAAGGAGCAAAACAAGAGCATGCTCAAATGACCGAGATGAAGATGAATATCAGGGAATTTCATAAACCAAAGAAGTCAGATGCTAGAGTGTATGTCCAAGACAAGCTGTTAAGGAAAAGATGGCACAATGCTGACAAAATTCAGGACCAGAAGACATAAAAAAATGGAATATGAGCAGAAGTCTGAAGCTAGCTGCAGCCAGAAATCAGAGTGAGCTGCAAAGACTAGAAAACCAAATTCTTTTTTATGAGAATTCAGGGCCAGACCTCAGCAGGCCTGACATATTAGAATCCCAGTTGCTATGGGAACCAGGCTATTAGCTATTCAGCTGACCATAACCAGACAGAGCTGCACAACGGGGTACAATCTTTTCCAGAGTAACAAGCACTAGCATTAATGGTCTCAAAATAATTGAATTGTTACCAAAGCCATTGTGGATGCTTAGCCTGATCCTGAGTGTACACCTAGGTCAAAAGTATGAACAAAAACTCTAACTTCCTCCTTTTGACTTTTTCCTTCTGTGATTTTCTTTCTCTGTAAACACACTTAGGCAGCAGAAGGCAGACTCAGAGTCCTTCAATACAAAACAACATTTATTTTTAGCAGTCCCAAAGTTAGAGATGAACTATCAAAATGCTTTATGGATAATACAGACGATTGAGACTCAATGGTGACAAAATAACCCAAAGCTGAGATGACCTATGTATATTTGTATAGGTAAGTGCAAATCTGATCAGTCACTGAAGCAGTTTCTATAACACTTAAGGCAGTCTGAAAGGAAGCCTGGACTCTGCAAAAGCAACTAATATCTTCCGTAAGGCCAAGGGAAAATAGACAACACAAGGAAAGTTGGCAGTTTGCCTAAGAAGTTATTGAGTTGTTAAGATATCTGCCATGTTCTTAGCCATTTGGGATTCTTTTTGATGAAACAGAATTATTTTGTCCACTCAGTAACAACAACTGCACCACAGGTGAACAAACAAGAGGAAAGGAAAAGAAGTCTTCCCCAAGACCTGGTCTGCTTCAGCAGTTCTTTTAGCTGTAGGAGTATATGAATCCAGAGAACACTAAAAAAATTTACAGGATTCAAAATGGGCCCACTAATTTTTCTCTGAAGGAAATGAGAATTTTAAAAAAACTTACTTCAAAAACTTTGCAACTTCTGATCATCTGGTAAAATATTGGGATGATTTCATCCCTGAAGGAAGAGGAAAAGCAGCTTTGGTGGCATAATGATTATGTGATGTGACAGAAAGACAAAGATACCTGAACCTCCAAACATGTCAGTAACAAAAGGAGGCCTCCCCTCCATCTCTACCTGGAGAAAACTGGAAAGAAAAAGATACCTATATCTTGAGCTGATGTCATCTTTTCATGATAAGAAAACAGTAATGGGCTGCTAAATACATACATTTGCATGCCAAAAAGAAATGGTCCTGAATAGAAGGCTTGCTTGCACTCTTAGGAAGTCAGAGAACAGGCTTACTAAAGATAGACTTGCAGTAATGAAACAAAATTACAGAAGCCTTAAAATAACAAAAGAGATCACTACAGTTACACCTAGTTATAAAAATGTCCTTTGACTGCTTCAGTGTATCAAATAGTTTCAACCTCTTTCCTCTCTGTTCAGCTAAAATTTCACACTAACAACTTCTTTTCACTAGTCGGGAAGCTAATTCTGAGTAAGTTCCCCAACATAGTTCACAGTACAGCAATAACAATACTTTAAATCAGTACAAAGAAAGTACAATATAATGGAGAAATACCTGACCAGATATGAACACAAGGCAAGAATGATTTTTCACCAGTACTGCCAGCTTGAAGTGCTTGTGAAACTGCACTCTAAGATCCTGATGGGCATTTTCAACATATGCCTTTATTAAATCCTTCCTGGCTTCCAGATACTTCATTATAGTCTTTGAAAACAAGGTGGGCATTTAGTACTTCCCACAGTACTGTGCACAAGGTTTTTTAGCCTTCTTCCTATGCGCAAAATGAACCTTACTGAACTCATCATATAAACCACAGACAAAGAAGCACAGAATTAGAGCTCAGTAATGGCTGGAATGCCTTAGCACTTTTTTTGTGTGGTTGTTTCATAGCATCCGTAATACGTTGGGTTGGTGTTTTTTTGTTTGTTTGTTTGTTTTTGTCAGCTTCAGTGACTTAGCATCTATGTACCCATAGCACAAACATGTATACAGACCGTTGTTTTATGTTTGTCATAGGGACTTCCCACTGAGATGCACTGAGGATCCCAATTGCTGTCCGGATAATCTCTTGAGGCTGCTCTGCTGTCTACTGGGGGTCCAAATGTGGGACATCAATAAGAGACTACCAGTTCTGATAAAGCCAGAATACTGCAACTCAATTAGAAAACTATGACCTGACTACTATCACAGAAACAAGATGGGGTGAATCACACAACCGGAATACTATGGTTAAAGCCTAGAAGCTTTTTAGAAGAGATACAAAGGGCAGGATGGGCAAGGGAGTTGCCCTCTATGTTGAGAAGTGGATTGATCATGAAGAGCTGTCTCTGAGAAACAGCCACATTCAGGTTGAGAGCATGTGGGTTAATATTAGGAACCAGACCGATAAAGGACATCTGGTGGTCAGAGTCTACTACAGGCTGCCTGATCAAGGGGAGCCTGCTGATGAGGCTTTCTTGCACCAGTTACGAGAGATGTTATGTTCACAGCCTCTCAGCCTGATGGGGAATTTCAACCACCCAGCTGTCTGGGGGAAAAGCAACATGGCAGGCTGCAAACAATCCAAGAGACTCTTGGAGTCTGCTGAGGATAATTTCATAGTCTGTCCAATACCTGGACAGACCAACAAGAGGTGAAGCATTATTGGACTTGGTTCTCACCAATACAGAAGAGATCACTGAAGAGGTTCAGATAGGAGGCAGTCTGGACTGTAGCAACCATGCTGTGGTTGAATAAGTGATCTCAAGGAATACGGGCCTAGTAAAGAACAGGGTCAGAATCTTGAACTTCAGAAGATAAAAATTCTGGCTGTTTGAGGAATTATTGGACGAGATCCTCTGGAAAACTGTCCTTAGGGACACAAGAGCAGAACAAAGGTGGTACCTCTCTAAAGACAGCTTAAAGAGCACCAAGAACGCAAGCTCTCCATCTCCTAGTATAAGAAATAAAGCAGAAGATACAGGAAACAGACATGGTCCTGACTAAGGACCTGCTGATCAAATTCAGGGAAAAGAAGGAAGTGTACAGGCAGTGCAAGTGGAGATGAGTGGCCTGGGAAGAATATAGGGATGCTGTCCAGACATGCAGAGATGGAATCAGGAAAGCCAAGGTGCAGATCAACTGAACTTATTGAGTGATGTGAAAAATAACAGGAGATTCTACATGTATATTGGTCAAAGAGAAAGGCAAAGAAGAGTGTACTTCCTCTAATAAATGAGAAAGTAGAACTGCCTTCAATAGACATAGAGAAGACTGAGGTACTCAACAAGTTCTTTGCCTCAGTCTTCACTGGTAGTTTGACTTCCCATGTCTCTTGAGTCACCCAGTCTTCAGGCAGAAGGTGCAGGAGTAAAATCCCTATCACTGCAAGAACAGAGCAAGTTCAAGACCACCATGGGACTGACTGACTTTATACAAGCTTACGAGGCCTGACAACATGCATCCCAGGGTTGTGAAGAAACTAGCCAATGTAATTGCCAAGCCACTCTCCATCATATTTGAAAAGTCATGGTCGTTGGGTGAAGCTCCTGGTGGCAGAAGAAAGAGAAATACCACTCCCATTATAAGAAAGGGAGAAAGAAAGACCTGGGGAACTACAAGCCTGTCAGTCTCACATCTGTATCTGCAAAAATCACGGAATAGATCCTCCTGGAATCTATGCTAAGGCACATGCATTAAAGACAGTATAAGGGCATGTTATCATGCATGATAACATGGTGGCCCTCTATGGCCTTCTATGATGGAGAGATAGTACTGATGGACAAAGGAAGGGCAATTGATATAATCTACCCAGACTTCTGCCTTTGATAAGGTCCCACACCACATCCTTATCTATAAATCGGAAAGAGATGAATCTGAAAGGTGGACTATTTGATGGATAAAGAATTGGTTGGAAGGTCACAGCCAGATGGTTGCAGTCATTAGACTTATGTCCAAGTGGAGACCAGTGACAAGTTATGTCCCCTAGAGGTCCATCTAGGGACAGGTGCTCCTCAACTTCTTTATCAGTGACCTGGATAGTGATATTGAGCATACCCTCAGCAAGTCTGCTGATGACACCAACCTGAGTGGTGCAGTAGATACAACAGAAGGAAGTGATACCATCCAGAGAGACCTGGAAAGGCTTGGAAGTGGGCCCATGAGAACCTATTGAGACTGAACACGGCCAAGTGTAAGGTGTTGGGGTTGACTTGGGTAAGAGCAATATCAGATACGTGTACAGGCCGGGAGAACTCACTGGGAGCAGCCCTGTGGCAAAGGACTTAAGTGTCCCTGTGGACAAAAAGTTGTACATGAGCCAGCAGTGTGACCCAGAGCCCAGAAGGTCAACTGTATCCTGGCCTGCATCAAAAGAGATATGGCCAGTAGGGTGAGGAGGTGATTATCCCCCCCCACTCTACCCTACTGCACTCAGGAGTAAGTCTCCCAACATAATATGCGGAGTTGTTGGAGAAGGTCCAGAGGAAGGCTACAAAGATGATCCAAGGACTGCAGCACCTCTCCTACAAAGAAAGTTTGAGGAAGCTGTGCTTGTTCATCCTGAGGAAGAGAAGGCCCCAGGGAGATCTCACTGCAGCATTCCAATACCTGATGGGAGCTTATACACAGGCAGGAGACCAACTTTTCACATGGTCTGATAGTGACAGAACAAGGGGGAATGGCTTTAAACTAAAAGAGGGGATGCTTAAATTAAAGATTCAGAGGAAATTTTTTACTCAGAGGGTGGTGAGGTGCTGAAGCAGGTTGCTCAGAGAACTTGTGGACTCCCCACCTCTGGAGTTGTTCAAGACCAGGTTGGATAGGGCCCTGAGCATCCTGATCTAGTGGGAGGCAACCCCACCCATAGCAGGGGAGTTAGATTATATTTAGGGTTCTTCTCCAAGCCATTCTATGATTCTACTATATATACTCCAATCTCCAGTGTTGCCCAAATATTTTCTAAACCACCATCTTTGCCTTTCCCATCATGCTTATAAACTCTTTTCTTGGGCTAAGAATTGCTCAAGGTTACTCAAGCATGCAAGAGACCTTTCTTTACCTTTCAGAAATAACCTTCCCATGCCATCAGCAAGAAAAGCAAGCAATTTTGAACTGACAAAATACTTCCCTTGTGGAAAAGCTCTCAGTTTCTCCTTACCAAAGCCTTTTAAACTGTGGGAACTGTCATGCTTTTATGCATGACTTCAATAAAAAGAGCTTTCACAGTTTAAATCATTTCTAAGGACTGTTTGCAACCCAGCACACCTATGATATGGGTGAAGTTTTCTACACATGGATAGAGTATTCTGCGACAAGAGTCTTTTGCACCTTCTTCTCTGATACGTGCTTGCTCACCAGCTTACAAGCCTAGTGGGATACAGACACATATTCCTGTCAATTAAGTCAAAGAACAAAACGCTGGGCACTTGAGAAGAATGGAGAGAGGAGTCTTTATTTAGTACTTAATCACTGATGGTTGGGCACTGCAAACATACAGAGTTTGATGGAAAGGGAACTCCTTCACATTCACTTCACAATATAGCTGAGGCTGGCAAGGACTTTCTGAGTCTACCTGGTCCAACTCCTACTCAAGCTGATTCACCCAGAGCAGGTTCCTCAGGACCATGTCCAAGCAGCTTTTGAAATTCTCCAAGGAGAAGATTCCACAACATCTCTGGACAACTTGCGTCAGTGCTCTGTCACCCACATGGAAAAGAAGTGCTTCCTGATGTTTAGACAGAATTTCTCGTGTTGCAGTTAGAGTCCACTGCCTCTTGCCCCGGCACTGGGCACCATTGAAAAAAGACAGGCTCTGTCCTCTTTGTGCACTCCCTTATGCCCTCTTATACTGTGAAGAATAGATTGATTGTTAAGATCCCCCCAAGCCTTCTCCAGGCTGAATAGTCTTAGCTTTCTGAGATATTCCTCACGGGAGAGAGGCTCCAGTTTCTTAACCATTTCTGTGGCCCTACACAGGACCCCTTCCAGTATGTCCATTCCTGTCTTATACTGGCTGACCCAGCACTAGACACAGTACTCCATACTTGGCCTCATCAGTGATGACTGGAGGGGAAGGAAAACTTCTCTTCACCCGCTGGCAATATGTTGTTTAATATAGCCCCAGATACTGTTAACCTTCTTAACAGCAAGCATTTACACTTGATGGCCACCAGGACCCACTGGTCCTTTTCTGCAGAGCTGCTTTTCATCTAGGTAACTTCTAGTATGTCCTGGTGCCAGGGATTGTACCTTTTCAGGTGCAGGACTCTGCATATCTCCTTGTTGACCTTCATGAGATTATTTTCAGCTCACCTCTCCAGCCTGTTGAGGTCCCACTGGATGGCAACATAGCCCACTGGTGAATTCATCACTCCCTCATTTTGTGTCATCTGCATACTTGCTGAAGGTACACTCTACCCCATTCCAGCTTAGAAGAAACAATGATGATAAAGCACTGCTTGAGCAGAGGGATGGACTAGATGACCTCCAGAGGTCCCTTCTGACCTCAGCTTTCTGTGATTCTATGATATCAGGTCAGCAGTGAATTCTACAATTGTACTGAAAACCACTTTATCTTTCATTACAGCTGAAATTAGAAACCTCCAAGGAGAACCTTACATTTATCATGACAGAAAAATAATTACAGTTGGCAAACTGAAGGATTCCAGAATGTCATGGGATTTATGTCCAATATGTTGCACAGCAGATCTGTCAGTCTGGACAGAAAACCTCCAGAAAGGGTGCTTTACTAATAAATGATATTAACATCAGCTTCTAGTTGCATACTACACAAGATCATTCAGGCAAGTCAGACTACTGCAGAACAAGTCCCCAGCGCTGTCCAAAGCTCCTCTTCTCCATTTTAAACTTACTAAGCAGTCACACAGACAGATCACTGAATAAGATATAGTGTGAGTGTACACAGTTGGCTTTCTTATCGCCTTATAAACTGTCTCTCAGAAAAGACCATGGTTTTGTTCCCCTGTCTTGATAGTTAAAATCATCCTGAAATCCACTCTGGGAATCAGTTAGTTCCCTAAAACTGCCAGCGCCAACCAGAAACGTCTGGTCATCATACTCATTTACTTATCTGTTCTGAGGAAAATGGACCACTTTGCTCATTGGCAATGGACTTGCGCTCTTAGTGAAGAAGTCACCTCTAAAACTCATACCACATCCATTTCTAGTGCTATTTCACATTTTTTCTTTCATAATCTCATCTGTCCACGAGCCTCAGAGGAGCTTCTTAACCAAATGTAAGTATTTTTCGGCACATATCTTTCACTTCTGTTAACACACAGGAAGATGCACAGATCACATGGAGCAGGATTAACTTAACACGCTGCCGGCCATGCAGCTGTACGAACTTTATTTACTTAGTTCAAGGGATATTAGGTGACTGTGCAGTTATTTCTAAGTCCACCAGGAAAAGCCTGAGATACAGTTCAGTGTTAAGTCTGGCAGGTCAAAGAGGGCTCTGAAGACTACCCTTACCTTCCCTAGGAAATGCTTGCGGTACAGCTTGGCTGTGGGGTCACTCTCCAGTTTCACTTTAACACTCCAGGGAAAGGGTACATCAGACAGAGTTGGACTGGAGAGGCTGTGGCTTGTCCCTTCAATCCAGTAGCCCCCAAACTGGGGTAAGATAATGAGGGGATATGGCCACCCTTTCTGTAATACCTATTTGGAAGGACAGAGAACATGAAAGCTGAAAGGTCAATAGCTGAAAAGGCCAGTAGGCTGAAAGTTCAAGGAAAAAATCAGATTAGAGTAGTACAAACTCACCTCATGGATGCTGGGGTAAGGAATATACTCTTCTTCTGTCTGAAATCAGAAGAGAATGTTAGCAAAAAAATAGCAAAAGTGTGGGAGATCTTTTAAACTCTTTTTCTCTCATGATGGCACAAGCTGCATTATCAGCTTCTGCTCTGCCCTAGTACACCTTTAGAGTTTTATTTTAGAATTTTAGGTTGGACTTTCTTTCCCAGGCCTCAGCATTATAACATAAAACTTTGAGAACAAAAATCCATAAAGGCTAATTTTAAAGGTACCATGCTTTAGCTAGAACAGAAAAAAAAAAAAAAAAAAGAGAGGAAAAGTTGAGAATTTAAGGATAAAAATCTGTTTTTATTGGTCTAAAATTGAGGGAAGCATATCAGCTTTCTTGTAGCATCAAAGTCTTCAAGCAGACAATTGAAATAAATGCAATGTGTTTTCATAAATATTATTACATTCTTAAATTGAAAAAAAAAATCAATTATTTTGTCAAAACCAGGATTTTTAATAATATTAAACACTTGTTGGAATAACTTAAATCAGAAAAAGGAAAATACGGTCTTTCACATACACAGTAACACCCTTCACAGCTAAGAAAAATAGTGTTTTTAAGCTCCCTGTTCACTCCACATGGAAAATGCAGTAAAAGCCTGGTCAGTAATCATCTGTCATCATCAATAACTTAGGAGGCAACAATGATTTAGCCTGACCTTGAGAGGAGCTGGAAGGGAACATCTTTGTTCATCCAGACGACTCCCCTGAAAATAGAAAGTCATAGACAATAAATCCTATATTTTAATCATGTTTGTTTCATTTACCCTCTGCGTTCTTCTCCATAGCCTCAACTTGTATATTTTTGTTCTCTATAATCTTCTGTTTTACGCAAATATGGAAGTTCGGAATAAGCAGGAGGAGTGAAGATGGAACTTGGCCAGGCTATTCCTAATTTGGTATTAAAACTGAAAAGCCTTACAGTTCTTTAAAAGCAGAAAGTTGGCAGAAATCAAAATAATTATCCCAAAGTGATTCTATTATATAATTTTCTGGTCTCTTTAAGCTACTCTACTTCTTATTCAAACAATAAATAAATAAAGATTTATTGATAGAAAATGAAAGAATAGTATTTCAGACTTTTTCTCACAGTGTTAGACTTCCCTCTCCCTTGAAGATACCATACCATCAGGAAGAGCAAAAAAGCTCAGAGAAAGTTTAAGAGAAGAAACAAATTTCTGAGGATTAGGCAAGACTTTGGAAAGTTTGTATGCCATCCTTCCATTCACATAACAGAATGAATATGTCTTTTGGAGGCAAAAAATAAAATAAGTCACTTTCCATGCTTACATCTGATCAGTGCAAAGAGCTTTATGGCACAGTCCTGCATATCTCCTTTACTTGTGCAGCATTAACTGGGCATATGCAACTGGATGCCTAGTTTCTTCCTCTGTCAGTAGATGCCTTTCTTACTGAAGACTATTTCATTCTCTGCCTTCTCACTACGGCAAGAGTTTGCTCACTTCCAACAAACTTCTGCAGCAGAAACACACAGTAACAGAAACATTAGAGTCATGAGAGCCCTCAGCACTGACTAAGCAGAGGTTGAGAACATAAGAAGTCACAGAATCACAGAATTATCAAGGTTGGAAAAGACCTAGAAGATCATCTAGTCCAACCATTACCAATACTTCCCAGATAAATCATACTCCTCAACGCAACATCCAAACGTTTCTTGAACACTCCCATGGTCGGTGACTCCACCACCTCCCTGGGCAGTGCATTCCAATGCCTGACTACCCTTTCCGAGAAGTAATACTTCCTAATGTCCAGCCTGAACCTCCCCTGGCGCAGCTTGAAACCATTCCCTCTAGTTCTATCACTGATTACACGAGAGAAGAGGCCCACCCCCAGCTCACTACAACCTCCCTTCAGGAAGTTATAGAGAGCTATAAGGTCTCCCCTGAGCCTCCTCTTCTCCAGACTGAGCAATCCCAGCTCCCTCAACCGCTCCTCATAAGGCCTGTGCTCCAGACCCCTCACCAGCTTCGTAGCCCTCCTCCGAACACGTTCCAAAGCCTCAATGTCTTTCTTGCAGTGAGGGGCCCAAAACTGAACACAGTACTCAAGGTGCGGCCGCACCAATGCCAAGTACAGGGGGACAATTACCTCCCTGTTCCTGCTAGTAACACTGTTTTTGATGCAAGCCAGGATGCCGTTGGCCTTCTTAGCCACCCGGGCACACTGTCGGCTCATGTTCAGCCGAGCATCAATCAGTACCCCCCAGGTCTGTTTCCTCAACACAGTCCTCCAGCCAGTCTGCCCCAAGCCTATAGGCTTGTCAAAAAAATATGGGATCTAATAGATTCCCATAAAATGCTGATAATAGTCTAAGTGGACATAAGTACAGAGAGACACGACACATAATTTGTACAGACAGATAGGAAGCCAAAGACCAGGATTGTAGCTTTCTCTGATACAATGTATGTAAGAATTTAACTACTGACATCAGTATCCTGTAACTCTCATACAGGAACATGATGCTTGACTATTTTTATACACCTTCAATGACGGCTTAATGTAATGGTTAATCAGGGATTCTAGACAGGATAAGCAGCTCCTGACTTCATTCTGACAATAAGGAGGATCTCATTCATAACAACTATGTCTGTGTAAACATTTTACAGCAAAATAATCTTATACAAGTATCTGATAGTGTTTACCCGATAGTCCAGCACAGGCGCAGAGCTAAAAGAACATGGGTTGCCAGGTGCACGGCAACATGATAGAAATATATAAATCTGAAATAACTTTTCTACTTAACATACAGTGAAAATATAAGATACTTAAGGGCAAAAGTTTGTGGACAGTGTCATATAAGGTGAAAAGACCTGACAGTAGAGCAACAATGTTAATACTGAGCAATAGCAATATTAACATTGAGTATTAATAACGATCAGGATGCTTCTTTTCCTTTGCTACTTCTGAAAGAAAAATATACCCATTATACATTAAAAAACAAACAAACAGGTTTAAAAAAAAAAAAAAAAGAAAAGAAAAGAAAAATGACCAGGTGAGTTGTGAAGCCAAAATGGATTAGGGCTGATGTAAACCTAACCTTTTATGGAGGTAGTAATAGCCATTTTGTATTTGAGCAGATCATGAAAGTGTACATGGAGTACATGAAGTGCAAATGGGTGTTCTGTTAATGTGATCTGAAGTTCTACTTGTCAGCATACTATGCTGAGAATCAGGAGGAAGGCTAGGTTCTGAAGCAGGTGTCTCAGGAGCAGAATTTCAGGGCAAGAAAAATCTATGTTCTGTCAAAATAAGGTTGAGACATGAGAGACACAGAAGTACAAAGCAGCCCCAGTTTTCTGGAACAAACTGGAAAGCATGGGGACAAGATCTCTATGCACTGGGGGATTTTTGCATGTGGAAATGGAATCTAGGAAACTGCAATGTTGCAAGGTCTCTCTTCTCTTCCTTGGCATTTTTGACATATCTGATAACTGCAAAAGGTCTCCAGTTTCAAAGGAGGTCCTAGTGGATGACCAGAATCCCAGCCTGAAGGAAAACATCCCGAGCTGCTATAAGTCAGTGTATTAGAGTTTCTGCAGAGAGAAGAGAAAGAACATGCCAGAACATTCCATGTTAGACTGCCTGTAGTTAAAGGAGGAGCTCCTCTTACCCTGGAAAGAAGACATAAATCTAAATGTAACAATCACTCCTATAGAGCAAGGCAAAGAATCAATGTAGCTCAGATTGTGTAGCACAAAACCTTATTTTAGTACATAACAAAAGACAGGAATTATGTATTATCCTACGTTTTACGTTAGATCAAAGTTAACCATAGTATTTTAAAGAAATGTTAAAAATCAAATAAAATATTGGCAGCCTGTAAGGATGCTGCAAGAACACATAATCTGAAAAAAAATAGCTTTAAAAGTTCAGTTGCTACATAAATAAACTATTATCATTATTATTATGTTGCTACCTCTTCATTTGGCAGGGGAAAGATATTTTTCCCTTTTCTTTTTTCATTTTACATTGTAGTACATACATCTGAATGCATGTTTTTTATTAAAAGAATTAAGCCAGTCTTCCTTGCTTGTGCAAGTTAAAGATCAGGACTACAGTGGTCACTTCATAAACTATCTGACTTTGCGAAATGCAGTTATGTTAACAGATGTAAACAATCCTATTAATCATCTATCATTAGCATCTACTACCCAGCAGAAAGTTTCTTGAAGATTTTGAAGACTATGACAGAAACACCTTTATACAACTTTGATTTTCTTTCAAAATCATAATTCTGAAAAGAATGGAACAATTTGTGTATAGCTCTTCCATCAATGCAAGTTCTAAAAATGAACACAAGAAAACAGTTTTGAGACTTCATATAGAAGCTTGGTCCTAGAAAACCAGATATTCTTCAAGTCTAAATTGAAAGGTGTTGGGATTGAAATGACAAGACAAAGAGCAGCAGATGATTCGTTTGGCTAAGAAAAAAAAAAGCATTCAAAGTCTGACAGAATAATTTCTCATTACCTGCATTTTTTCAATCATCTCAAACAAGTCCACAGTCTGTGAAAAAGAAAAAAAAAGAAAAAAAAAAAGACAACAGGGAAAAGAATTTAACACTTGCAAAAGTTAGTATGTTCTTTTCTGTGGTAAAACAGATACTAACCCAGTATCTCCTTCCACATTTATGTACAAAAACTATTTATTTTCTTACTGAAGACAAGAAGGAATCTTTCTTCCTTTACTGATAGCAAGGACAATACAACTCTAAATAGTTCTCAGCTTGCATTCCAAAAGCTTGACATGCAACCTGATAGGACAGGTGTCGGGAATTCATATTTGTGAATGGGTTAAACTGCAGGCTTGGTATAATATACAATAAAAAATGATTAAACAAACAATTTGAGGATTTTTATACAGAAGTGGACAATTATAGCTGTAACACAAGCATGCACACAAGCTTGCCTTCTGTCACTTCTTCTGCTCAGCAATTCAATGCACATTCCAATCCTGAGACAAAGGAATGTAAACTGCCTTTACCTTGTTGGGAGCAGCAAAAGCAAGAGCAGATGGAATGCCTTGGATAGGAGAGTCTATAACATTACTGACACAACACACTCCCTCCTCAGACCTCCTGCGAGAGACAAAAGGAAAAATAAAACTTCTAACTCTTGTCAAACACAAGACACAAGCACTTGCCAGCAATGCTTTCCTTGCCTTCTGCTGTTTTCAGCTTCTTTCCAGACCATTTCTTGTCCAGGGGAAGATATCAAGCAAAGTGAAGTTAGCACAGATGTGGCTGGAAACAAACCCTAAGTTTCTAACACAATACAAGACCAAACCACTTTGTAATTCAACCACATAAATGTTTGTTGTGTAATCATGCATCATGACCATGAATTATTATCCCCCAGGTCTTAGATGCATGACCCTTACTATTGTTAAGAGATCAGTATCTGGAAGTGACAAAATTCTTGCTTTGAACCAAGTGTCTGTACTACTGTATGTAAGAACTACATATTTATGTAATTATGATGTTATGCTCTCATTACAAGCTCCAAGAATCTCTATGCTCATCAATTCTCTGACAACTCACAATATATTTTGGTAGTCCACTTGTATCATGTAACTAGTATATAGGCTTGATCTATACAGAGTAATGCAAACCTTCCATCCCACACCTTTTTTCCTAACACCAAAATGAGAAAGTTATGTAATGCATCTAAAGATTAAATTCATATGGGAGGAAAGACTGAGTTAGCCTCAACATACTCAAATAAATACTGTAATAGTTAGATGACAGATGTATTTTATATTAATATTAACTTCACTATGAATTGAATTTTATTAGTAATATTATTAAATATTAATATTATACATGCATATGTGCTTTATTTGTCACTTCTATTCATATAGTTGGAGCATATCTGGGACTAACAAAATACATATCCAAGGCAGTATACATAACGTTTTCGTTACTTGTTTTGGAAAACTGAAGGTTATGTTCTGTAATACCTAAAAACTAAGAGCTAAACCTGAAACAGTCTCATTTTCAGAAACTAATCATAACCAGAGAAATCTAACAGTAGATCTTATATGCAAATGGATGCCATGGAGCCTTGCTGGATTCTATAGCATTTTTCTTCTGCATGCCACTGTTTTGACTCCTGAATCATTCAGTAAGGAGAAAATTACATACCTATAACACAGAAGTTTGGCAGATTTTGCATGAGGTCAGTGACATCCTGCCCTGCTCTCTTGCCATAAATTCACCTCCATATTTTGGGCTGACTGAAGCATGACACAGAGCAACTGTTCCTTACCATTCAATCCTTGTACAAAATGCAGCAGATGCCATGATCACAGGCCCTACCATACTCTTAGAGATGTTATCAATTCTCTAAATATCCCAGGAATGTACAGAGGAACTTTAAAAATGCAGAAGAATGATTTAGAATTGATGTTACCTTTCAAAGAATATCTCAAAACTTCAGGGCTATTGCCACTATTGCTTGAATGTTCAAGTGAATTTTGGACATTGAGAAAAAATTACTTGCACTGTAGTCTCCAAAACAAAGCCCATGTGTGTAATTATAAAGCACAAATATCACTGTCAGAGAGCAGAACACTGTTTCTGAAAAAGAACAATTCTGCAGGTTGGGAGAGCAAATGAGTACACAATGTGTACATCCAAATGCATTTTTGCTGAAACTTTAATTTTATGAAAAGGCAGTAAGGGGAAGCAGAGACTACGGAATAGACTGAAGACTAGAACAGGATTTTATTAGTGACAGTAACCAATGCATTAATTTCAAGGAAGTATCTGAACTAAAAGTAGGCCTCCCACTTGGGTCACGGTAACCCCAAATACCAATACAACCTGGGGGATGAAAGGATAGAGCACAACTCTGCTGAAAAAATTTTGCGGGTACTGATGTATGGTAGGCTGGACATGAGCCAGTAATGTGCCCTTGCATCCCAAAAAGCCAACCATATCTTGGGCTGCATCAAAAAAAGCGTGGTCAGCAGGCCAAGGGACGCGATCTGGCCCCTCTATACTGTGCCGGTGAGACCTCACCTGGAGTGCTATGTCTAGATGTTGAGTCCTCTGTATAGGACAGACATGGGCCTGTTGGAGCATGTCCAGAGGAGGGCCACAAAAATGATCCAAGGGATGGAACACCTCCCCCACAAGGACACGCTGAGAGGGCTGGGGCTTCAAACTAAAAGAGGGGAGATTTAGACTGGACATAAGGAAAAAGTTTTTTAGAACAAGGGTAGTGAAGCACTGGAACCAATTGCCCGGAGAAGTGGTGGATGGCCCATCCCTGTAGACATCCAAGGTCAGGTTGGATGGGGCTCTGAGTAACCTGATCTATCTGCAGATGCCCCTGTTCATTGAAGGGGAGTTAGACTAGATGACTTTTAAAGATCCCTTCTAACTCAAATGATTCTATTCCACTGCTGAAGACTCTCAATTCTGAAATGGTGCAAGAAGAACCTTTGCAGACTTCTAACCTTTCTTCTCCGCACACACAACTCTAATGCCCTTTATTCCTGTCTTGCAGCATCCTCTGCTATTTCAGTCCCGGGATCCCCATTCAGAACTATAAAAAATAATTCCCATCTATTATACCTAAGCCAGATCAATAACAAATTCTATGCTATTATTTGTTCTGAAAGAAACAAAAATTGGCTTCAATGGGTTGAATAAAGCCTTTCATCTATGTGGTAAAGTCTCACCCTGCTTCCTTTCATGAACAGGAGCACCTTGGCCAACGCCTCTCACTTTCCCAGAGCCACAGAAGAACATCAGGCACGAAGGCACCACAGCAGTCACAGATCTGGCTCACAGAAGGGCTCGATTAGAAGCTGGACTTCCCAGCTCAGATCACAACAGGCTCTTCTCACCTCATCAGCTCCCTTCCCTTTCAGCCTAGAAGAACTCTTCTACCTGCTCCCACTGCAAAACAGCCATCACGGGGCAGGGTCCCGCTCCAGCCTTTCACCCTGAGACTTTCTCAGTTGTTCTCCTGCCCCGTCCCCAGGCTGCAGGGTGAAATGCCAACTGCCCGAGGGAGAGCCGCTCGGTGCCGGTACATACCCTCCGTCGGCTCCGACAGGAGAACCACGCTTTCGGGAAAACATGCCGGAATGGTTAAGGCAGCTCCCCTCTGTCCTCCTTAGGAGCTTCCTCTCCTCCCACCTCAGCACGGAAAAGGGCACAGGCTCCCTCCCTCCCTCGACTTCCCAAGCCAGGCTTCAAAGGAAGGACAGCAAAGAGCACCTCACAGCTGGGATGAGGCCTCAGCAGTGGGGCAGGAAGCTCCTGGGAAGAGGGGCGTGAAATGGAGATACAGAAGAGGAGAAGGAGGTGGTATGGAGAAAGAGAAGAAAACGGGACGGAGTGATGGCTCCTGCCTTTCCTTTGCTATGGAAAATCAGTAAAATCATTCTACCTAGATTCCATTTTTCTAGGGGATCCATATCTCCCTTGTAGGACAGCTGAATCCAAGAGGCTGACTCCAGGTTGTCAGTGACTGTAAAACAAGCAGTATTAAACAGGGACAGCTGAAGAATCCCTTATTCAACTCTTCTGCGGGGTAAGATCTATTCACAAGGTTCCTTTTTGTATGCAGTGGGAAAAGCGAGCAACATGGAAATCCTCCACAACCTCCTATTTGCTTCAAGGGAACGCTAACAGGATATCAACCTCACAAGTGTTCGGTCTTATGAGCTGGCATATATCAAGTAATACAGAGATTTGACATTGTTCTTCATATGAAATAACTAGATGCTGTGACATGTAAGCAATTCACTCTTTAGGGGAGCTCAAATCTGGGATTCAGAAACCCCATAAATACAAGAATTTGCATTTACTTGTGGCATGGATAGATTGCCACTCCTAATAAAAAATGAGGATGAGAAGTTGCATGTGTAGGCTGCCAGTACTAACTACTGCCCTCCCAAATGGCATGGCCATTAGCAGCAGCGACAGCAAGACTAGATATGGTGAAAGCAAAGGACACAGAGAGGCCCAGGTCTTTCTGACATCTTTCAGAAGCTTAAAATCAACTTTGCTCACACACAGAACACTACAGGCTCAGCTATCATTTAACTACCTCACAGGTTTACCTAATCTCCTGTACAACTGCAGTTACGTACGGAGCCCTCAAAATCCAGGAGCAAAACAGCAAACAGTTATTAAATGCTCTAATTGCTGTTCCAAGTAGCATCCTTTAACAATAATCACATGAATAAATCACTTCCACATGTAAGCAAATCACAAGCCCTCCTACCCCTTACTTTTCCTCAGCTTACAATCAAGCTAACAATTGTTGCTGCTTATGCAGCTGATATAACAGTATCACCTAATATAAGCCTTCAGTTGTATTAAGTTATTAAGTTATTCAGTTGTATTAAATTAACTGTCAGCTGATACTGACAGCTGCATTCTTACATGAATTCTGCATATTTATAGTCTCATAATATAATACATATTTTTATCTCATTTGCATGAGTCATTCTGCATTCTATAATTTGGTTGTTTTTTGTGGGTTTTTGTTTGTTTTTTTAAGAAACTAACACACAAGTTTATATTCTTTTAGGTATCCTTGTAGGTATATTAATATATGTATTTCAATAACCAGTGTCTACAGCTTTTGCTTCATATTTTCCTCATTTTTGTTAACAGGCTTTTTTATAATTGCATTAGTATTTTATCCTGCTCACATAGGAAAAGTCTGGATTAGCTGAAACATTGAACCTGATCTCTGCAGTTTTATCAATTATGTGGGTCATTGTAGGAACGTTATGAGCTCCACAGAAGCTACGCAGTACCAGCATATTCTTTAAAAGTAAACTCTACAGAGCAGAAACTCTTTTTTTTTTTTTTCCTGTGGTTATTACTACAATATTACTCTCAGTCATCACAAGTTCATAGACAGAAACATGTATGTTTTCACATCAGCTGTTTTCACAGATGTATGTGCACAGCTTCTGAATAGCATAGTGGATATAAACAGACAGCACCTCCCACAACCCGCCTGGATTCATCATTCTATGCTAAAGGTTGGCAGAATGAGAGTGGGATCTCTTTGAGTCTTGACAGACCCTCTTTCATGCTCCTCCGTCTCTTCAGTTTATATAATTCCCTACATACACAACTGCTCTCCCTATCTCCTCCCTCCCCATCGCCTCTCTCCTGCGCTGCACAATGCAGTATAGCACAATGCCTAAATGTTTAAAAAGCAGACACTCTCCCTCCTGGGGCTGAAACTGCCTCAAGGTCCATCCATTACACAATGCACAGCAAGCAGCAGAGATCTAAAACTACCCCCCTCAAGCTGTTTTTACTCCCATTCCTTCTAGTTGCAAAATATATTTAATTTGTATCATATGCAAGAAGAGAATAAAAGCAGCTAAGCTGTTCATCCCCTACCTGAGCAAGGTTCTCTCATCCCCAGCTGGCAAGCGGATGGAGACAGGGAACCCAGCTGCTCCCACATACACTCTCCTTTCCTTGCACTATAAATTATTCACATAGGTTGCAGCATCCTCCCTCTCCCTCCCTCCCTCCCTCCCTTCTTTTCTCCCTCCCTCGCTTTCCCTTACACTGCCCCCACCTGCAGATGAATGGAGAGTGAGCAGGTCGCTGCTGTCACAGTTGAAATGAGAGATCACTGATGACAGAACAGGCAGACCTATAAACAGCTGCTCTCTGAAGCTGAGAGGATTGGTCCTAGACGAAGGGACCAAGCTGGCATCTGCCTAGCTGGGGCATGGGCAGCTCTGTGAATCCACATACTGCACATACTGCACCCTGCACTTCTAACACCAGACTCACAGTGATGCCCTGTAAAAATCAGTGAGTTTTTTTCACATAGGAAGCTCATTTTTGTGGTTCTCTCAAGAATAACAGCAGTTATTAGGTGTATCAAGTTATAACCAAGTTGAAGTTCTTCATCATCAGTTTCTATCAGAAGTTATCAAATTTATTAATAATTCAGCAGGTAACTTTTCTTGGCACATGTGAGATATCTCTGAAAATCAGAGAAAATTAGTAGCACCCAGGAATTCTTGTCCTGAAGATAAATCTCAGGTGCTCAACAACAGGAAAAGGAGATTGAAAACAAAAGATATGATTCATAAGTCCATATTTTGCCAAGAGTAGTGCATTTATATCTAATAATCGCATCTAAATGAAAGGAGTTAGCTCCTGTGCTTTATTACACAACTAACTTCATAAATCAGTTTAACTAATAATCTTAACAAATAATAATTTTTGTTAGACTATCACACAAGTTCCTCAAAAGCAGTAACATGTAGGTATAAGAAGACAGTATCAGCAAATTATATGTGGAATTAAGGTAGAAATGAGAAAGGACTGCCAGGATCATGTTTAAACAGGACTGATCAGTATTTTTGACAGCGGAGAGGCAAGTCTATAGAGTGAGGATAGACTGAAGAGCACAGAAATAAAAATATGGCCCTTGTCTTGCTTGGGTCAACAGGTAAACAGCTTGCAGCAATGAAATTTAGCTGGACATGAGCCAGTGGTATGGACTTGCAGCCCAGAAGACCAATTGTGTCCTGGGATGCATCAAAAAAGGCATGGCCAGCAAGGACAGGAGGTGATTGTCTTCCTCCGCTTTGTCTTTGTGAGGCCCCAGGTAGACTACTGCATCCAGGTCCGCGGTCTACAACACCAGAAAGATGTAGACATGTTGGTACAGGTAGAGGGGAAGGCCACAAAGATGATCAGAGGGATGGAGAACCTCTCCCATGAGGAAAAGTTGAGGCAGCTGGGCTTATTTTGTTTGGAGAAGGCTCCAGGGAGACCTCATTGCAGCATTCCTCTACCTGAAGTGAACTTATAAACAGGACGGACTTTTTACACAAGCAGATAGTAATAGGACAGAGGGGAATGGTTTAAACTAAAAGGGGAGATTTTGGTTAGATGTTAGGAGGAAATTTTTCTCTCAGAGGGTCGTGGAACAGGCTGCCCAGAGAAGCTGTGGATGCCCTGTCCCTGGAAGAGTTCAAGGCCAGGTCGCATGGAGCTCAGGACAGCCTGATCCAGGGAGTGGCAATCCTGCCCCAAGCAGGAGGGTTAGAACTAAATGACTTTTAAGGTCCTTTCCAACCCAGGCCACTCTATGATTCTATGAAATGGTATTCACATTTGGGGAATAAGCAGCCTAATCCAAACAGAATGACAGGGTGCATATGCAAAGTTTTTGTTGCTATGCATGCACCTACAAGTTTCCAAATTGTCAGAAGGACTGCTAGAAAGATACACGGGATGGGAAGGAAGGAAGGTCAGGCATGGAGGGATGCAGTACGAGCTAGAACTTTCCCTCCTGGTCAGAAAGACCATCTGACAATTAAAGGTCTTTTTTTTTTTTTTTCCAGAATCATAGATAATGCAGCTCCCAGTTTTCATCTGTAAAGGTAATCTGAACCAGCTGGCATTGTTTCTTGCAAACATCTCCTACCAGTCTGAAACTCTGAAGCTTTGAGGGAATTTTTCATTTTCTGACAGGAATGGTTAAAGGACTCAGAAGCACCAGGGGTAGAAGGGAGCAACCTCTGCCAGGTCCCTCAAGCTGCAGAATCCCCAGAGGTATGACACTGCCAGACCAGAACCCCATTCCCCAGGCCAGAAACACCTCCTTTTGGCAGGTTTCTGGGACATGAGGAAGATGCAGCTGGCCCTTTAAAAGCATGAGCTGCTGCTTATTTGTGAGGCCAGCACAACCTACTGCAGTGCATGAGCTGGCTGTAAGCAGCTGCAAATTACTGTGCCTTAAAAATATCAGGGAAATCCAACATGGAACACACCTTGAGGAACAGAAGTTCACTCTTAAATGTACTCAGCAGGGGGGATTTACATGGTGCTGATTTCTTATGTCATCAACACTTGATGCGTTATGAAATTATGTGGCTTAGTCGCATACACTTATTCTTTCTTTTTCATTGAGAGAGGCCATATGACAGCTCGGTCTTGACACTATTCTCAAGGCAGAAAATAATAGTCAGTCCCCATCCTAAAAATATTTGTTATCTGAGAAACCTGCAAGGAACACATGTGCTTAGTCACATCCAAGATGTCTGTCAGAACAAGAAATTTAATTTCAATTAAATCCATTAAATCACAGTTCAGTTCTTCAGCTACAAGAACAGCCTCCTTGCTTCCCTTTCTCTTTCCACTATTCCTTAATAGACGAAAATCATAAAATACAAAGTGCCTTTATTTAATCACAAGAAGGGATGGACATTGTTACGTACCTCAGAACATTAAACCAAAAATATACAGGGGGTTCACAATAACTTCCTCAAGAGAATTTTATCAAAAATTACCTACCAATGTAGGTAATCATCCACAATGACAGGCTATCAGAAAAATGACAAAGTTGGTTTATGTAGATAGGAATATGCAGGAAATAAAATAAGGGATCAATTATTTGTTTTTGAACTAATGAGGACACAAAAAGTATGGAGAGTTCAGTGGTATAACTAAATGCAGCAGAACACCTGCTATTTCACTTTGAAAAATAATTAGCATGCATTATGTCTGAAAAAGAACCTCTTCATGATACTCAGAAAAAAAAAATCAGGAGCCATACACTAAATCTAAATACAGAGAAATCTATTAATGAAGAATCTGGGAGACTTTCTGCATGTGTGAAGAGCTAAATATCTCTTACTTTGTTTATACAGCACATAACAGAAAAGCATGGTTCCAGTTGGCATGTGTGGGCTGTACTGTCTATGTATAAATAAATGTATTTTAAAAATATATTCTGACTATCAGTACTGGAGGGTTATTACATCCCAGCAATAAAAAATGAAGGCTATTTGTTACAGAGGAGCACTTTCCAGGCTTTGTGAAATACAGTAAAACAACATGTCTCCCATAATGGTGTTTCCATATTAAACTTCAAAAAAATGATTCTGTGGACCTGTTTATTAAGCACCTTATGACCCAGATAGTAATAAGAGGACAAACAACAGTGCACCACTGAAAAATCAGTCTGCATAGAGCACTGTGGATAACAAGAATCCAGCAGAATTCCTAGACTGCAGTGAACCAAACCGTCAAAACAAATAACAAAAAAAAAAAAAAAAAAAAAAAATCCTCTACCTGTTTGCACTGAAACTTGTACGGGATAAAAAACATCCAGCAATTCTTAGACAGGAAGTGATAAGTTGGCTGGAACATGGAACATCCAGCAAATTCTAAACAGCTGTAAACAGATCTGAAATAAAGAACGCCAGCAATTCTATGGTAATACATAAAACTGAGAACAGTGAAAATCCAACAGTCTTCTAACAGCAAGCAGAGTTGCTCAGACTATAATATAACCAAAGGGCAAGATCCTTCCTTTTTAAAGAACATTAAGTACCAAGACACATGCTGATACAACTGATGAAAACGCGGAACTATCATATATATAATAAACATTGAACTCCAACAATATGAAGAAATTTAGATGTGTTAGGCAATAAATGTTTATACTGTGTTAGTGCTCAAACCCCAGCTGGCTAAACGTGAATGCCAAGGAGAGAATTCAGAAAGGTCAAGAGCTAAACCATAGATTATAGGAACAGCAACAACAGCCAAGAAGAAGTTTGAATAGGTATTTGAAATGCGGGAAATCAGCTAAACACTGCCTCCTTGTTTGAAATACCAGTATTTCATCTTCATTTCTTTCTTGATTCACCTGAAGGTACACATCCAGTCACATCCAGTGTTGATTTAGAGACCTCCACTGTTCTGTTTGTCTCTTATTGATCCACCACACAAATTTCATACTGTGGCAACTTCCAGTGAAAATTTCTCCAACAAGCCACAATTCAAACAGTCTTGCTTTTGCTCCTATTTCGCTTAGAAACATACTTTCAGGTAGATCCTACATCTCTTGTTTGACCTACCAGAAGAAAACATGAAAACGTTTTCACAGGATAACAATTCAGATGCCTTACAAACTGCAATACTGCAGAGCATGGTCATGGCACAAACCAGAAATTCATTATGATGTACTCTTGCTAATTTGGTAGCATCCATTAGGAAAGAAAATTCATGTCAGAGCTGGATAAAACCTGTACTTACCACTAAGTAAACTGACACATCTTGCTGAACCTTGACAAAATAAAAGCCACATTCTTTTCAGCTCAGGTGTCTACTTACTTTAGTAATGTAACAAAGAAAATGCCCTTTCACTGACATGTGAACGCACAAGTGAATCTGAAATGTAACACCCATCTTTCCAGAGGCAGAAAAAATAAAGCTTAGCTTCCTCTCTCTGAGGTCTGCTGCCTCTACAGCATGGCTGGAGAAAAACGTGGTGAAAATTAGTGCTAAAACAAGTGATGAAACAACCAGTGCTTTTTTGCTTGCCTTTGAATAGAGAATATCTAATGAAGCAAAAGTAGCCTTTATTAAAACATATTTTATGAATTTGTTTTCTTTCTTATTTCTTTTCTCAACAACTTACTTCTCTCTAGCCTTCCTCACTTGATTTGCTGCCCTTTGTCCTCTCTTTTGGCTGTATTACAGCTTCCTGCATGTTCTCCTAATCCAATAGGAAAAAAAAAAATGTGTTTTTTGTTTTTACTTGGTTACCATTTTGCCTTTTAGCAATTCAGAGCATGTTGGGAAAGCAACCTTATGTACTGGCAGCATAAGCAGCAAGAACATAAGACTAAGAGCAGGGAAGCAGACAAAGACACAGGAACTACGCAGCAACTACATTAAGTTTTCTCACTGCATATCATCTCCATTGGCTTTATGTTTGCAGAAAAGGAAGGCAAACACTGTTCTATAATAAAGCTGCCCAGCATCTGGAAGCTTTATTCTCTCTTATTTCCAGCATCACTTAATAAATTCTAGTAAGTCAGTACACGAGAAGGACCTGGCAGTGTGCCCTGGTGGCCAAGAAGGCCAATGAGATCCTAGGGTGCATTAAAAGGATCATGGCCAGGAGGCCAAGGGAGGTGATCCTCCCCCTTTACTCTGGCCTGATCAAGCCTCACCTGGAGTACTGTGTCCAGTTCTGGGCTCCCCGGCACAAAGAAGTCAGGGATCTCCTGGAGAGAGTCCAGTGGAGGGCCATAAAGATGATAAAGGGCCAGAGCATCTCCACTATGAGGAAAGGCTGGGTGATCTGGATCTGCTCAGCCTTAAGAAAAGAAGACTGAGAAAGGATTTTATTAACGTCTATAAATATCTGAAGTGTGGGAGAGAAAGGGACATGGCCAACCTCTTTTCAGTGGTCTGTGGGGATAGGGCAAGGGGAAATGGCCAAAAACCGGAGCTTAGGAAGTTCTGCACCAATATGCAAAAGAACTTCTTCACAGTGAGGGTGACAGAGCACTGGAACAGGCTGCCCAGGGAGGTTGTGGAGACTCCTATTTCTTTTTCCTCACTTCTTTTCACACTGGGTATTCCACTTCATTCTTTCTCAGTACTCCAGAAGACAGATTTTAACTGACATCCTTCCTCCTCGCCTTTAGTCATAGTCATGTTCATTACTCCTCTTTGTGATCCAAATTAGGAGCTCTCAGATAACACGAGAGGTGAAGTCACTCTTATATTCTAGTTAGTAGAGCTATGGAGATCAGGAGGACATACCTCAGTAGATTGCATACTGACAACTCACATCTTACATGTAGTAACATCTTTCAGCAATAGAACCCCTGCATGCGCAGAGATCCTACAAAGTCCTCCAGCACAAAGTAAACAGTAAAGACCAGGTTGGGCTCTGTCACTAAACAAAAGCAGCTGCAAAGATTTTTTTTACCAGTGCTAATGAAGTCTCAGCTTTAAAGCTCCTGCCATATGGAGGCTGCAGAATTTGGAAGGAAAAAAAAAAAAAAAAAAAGGATGAAGTTTATAGCCTTTGGGGTTTGTTTGGTTGGGTTGGTTTTTTTGTTTGTTTGTTTGTTTGTTTCAGGGAAAAAGAGAAAAAATTCTCTCTTTCAGAACAGAGACATCTTCTAGTCCTGCACGACACAATAAGTTCTCTGACTTATTCTCTGCAAATTTAAGATTTTCAGGTATTCCTGAGACAGATGAGGAATTAGTAGCAGCAGTAGAAGCTCCCCTTATAATATCAGTCCTTCTCTGAATACATCTCTACCCTGACTGGTAGAAAGAAGTCACAGCAGGCATGCCCACCAAAAACCGTAAAGTGACCATGCTTAGAATGAATTTCACCCTTTGTTTGATAAGAACTTGAATAAGCCGGAAGACAGAAAGAATCTGCCAATTCCCAAGAAACAAATGTTAATTCAGCCTGGAACATTCAAGTGTAACTGCAATTGTCAAACACATTTTTGAACATCCAAGCACAAGGATGACTTTGTCAGGGTTTTGCTTGCTAATACTCAAGATATCAGAGTGACCAGAAACATATCCATCACAGGTCATGGTTGTCCCACAGATACATGCTCCTGACATGGAGACGTCTCAGCAGGAAAACTGAAGTCATGCTTCACAAAGGTGACTAAGCAGAACCTGGAGGTCAAAGGAAAAGGTAGACAAGATAGGCAAAGGTGGTTCAGTACCACTTTGCTCCCAGTACCTGCGCAGAATCTCAGAAATTGCTTCAGGAAAAAGGTACAGACTTGGTGATTACAGAGATTAATGGTGCCGTGGTACCTACGTCACAAGCCCTTGGGAATAAAACAAGCTTCTCTGCATACCTGCCTGATAAGAGAGGTTACTGCAGGTACTAAGTTAATTAGTAGCAGCCTGAGCAGGAGGTAGAATAGATAGTGAGATGAAACGGGGGAAAGGTAAAAGGTGAAATGCTTCTCAGAGAATGAATGATGAACAAAGATCAACAATGAGATACTGGTAGAATGACTGAAGAACAAATTCTGGGGTCTCAACTAAAGAAATATGCTGTCTGATCTCGCAGAGCATGCTTGAACAACAGAGAATATAAAGTTTTCTTTAACAAGCATCTCTACTGCACATGAAAGGGAGACTGTTTATGGTGGGAGGATAAATGTCTTTGTTTACCCTCCCTGATTTCTATGCCTTATTTCACAAACACTGTTCAGGAGCATTGTATTGCCAGAAATTATATTGTTAGTTCACAGAAGTTCACATGGCTTTGTAGCGTTAGATTCACAAAGCAGCCTGTATCACATTGATAGAAATGTAGAACTAATTCACTCACAGATGTATTATGCAGTTATTTTTCTTATAAATGAATAAAATCATTCCTACAGATTCAGCCTAGTAATCCATACAATTCCATGCGTACAATATACAGAAGTTACTTCTCAAGATAAACTAAACTGAAATAATAAAAGTAACAACTAATGTAACAGAAATACCTACAATTTCTAGCATTTTTCACAGCGGTATTTCATAACTACATCTATAAATACTTCAACAAATGGTGCACCGATCAAAATGACTCCAAATATTTTCAGCAAAAACTATTTACTTTTTACCTATCCACAAACAGAACCTTTCCAATCACAGAAGCAGCTGTCTGTCAAATAATGAAGATTTTTTCACCTTTGTAACTTTCTCCTAACTTAGCAAAAATGTCCTGCCCCAAAGCTGTTCCTACATGCCTCCTCCCAGCAGCAGATCATGCTGAAGATTGCAGTGCCTGAGCTCTCTGCAGAAGGAAGACTGTAGAAGGATAAGTAATTCAAACCAGGATTCAGCAATAGTCAGTGCCCATACTGGAGCTGGAAGTTGCCTAAAGGCTTCGGTCTGAGCTAACAACCCCTGACATAATCAATAGGCTTTGCTGAGGAGTCTTAGATTCTACACTTCTGCAGGGCTTCGGTGTTAACTCAGTCAAATAAAGAACTTCCTTCTACTCCAGTGTTTTGGGCTGGGTTGACCAAATGGCACACACTGCAGACCTAGAAGATATTTCTGTTCTCCTATCCTTCCCTTTCACCACTCCAGTGCTTCTTCCCTTGAACAGGGATCTAGCAGTTAAGACAGATGATCCTTTGCTTATCAGATTCAGCCCACTAAACTGGCAAACAATCCACACTGGAAAAACATAAATACTTTTTGGAAAGCTTAGACAGCAGAGCCGGCTCAGCAAAGGGTCAACTGAGTGCTAGAATACCTGCAAGGAAGATGTCCTTTGACAGCTGGCAGGCAAAAGGAGAAAGGGCTACAATTTTCCACACAAGTTACCTAACAGTTTTATTCAGCTGCCTCACCAAATCACATTTTAACTCATTGCTTTAAAAAGTGGAAATATTTTCTTTGAAAATAATTCTTCCGGCTTTTTTTTTATTACGATAGCTCAGTAAGTAGAATGCTTAGCCATGCCTGAAGTGCGTTTTAATAGTTCCCTCCTCAACCTGGTAGAATTTAAATCATTTGTCTCCAAGGAACAATTTTTCAACTACCAGCCTATAAACTGCCCGGTTAGAAAGAGGCTGTCATCAGTGATCAGGCATCAGGTTCCACTCAGTCACGCTTCCTGTACAGAGAAACTGTGAAAACAATTTTGTCCAATCCTCATAAGAAGTTAAGGTGTTCTCAACACTAGGCAAACAGAAAAAGCTACAAGAAACAGTTTCTCCCATTTAGATGATAATCTTGCAAAATGACACGCATACACCAGAAGCCTGACTTCTTCCTCTTTACGTGGTTGTTAAGTCTTGCACCTTCACTGAAACTCTCTCAAAAGTTAAGAATGGATAACAAACAGAGAGAGCTGAAAATCTTTTATCTGACAGCAGCCAGAATGCAAATTATAAAGGAAGAGAATATTAGAAACTTATAAACAAGTCTGGGCTGGAAGGGAAGATCACTGGCTCAAACTCCCTCACAATGCAAGGCCTTAAACTTGGCTGAGTCTTGAATATTTCCAGCCAAGATGATTCAACCACTTCCCTGGGCAAGTAACAGCAACACTTAATTGTTCTCATATTGAAAACTTAGTTTCTCATGTCCAGAAGACACTCCTCTTCTTCCCTATTGCCTCTTGCCTGTAACATTCATCTGTGTGATGAGTACCATCATCCTCTCTGCAACTACCTACGAAGTACTGGTAAACGTTGAATAGACACTCCCAACCTGCCAAAGCCTCCTATTCTCTAGGCTATAAAACTCAGCTCCTTAACCTTTCTTAAGCTGATGAGGTCTCCAACACTCAAATCACCTTGGTGACAGTTCACATCCAATATTTCAATTTGCCTCTTGAACTGTCAGGGCCAACACTGAATATTAATTAATAAGCAATCAGTAGTAGGGCATACTTATATTACAGATAAACCAGTCAGCTCATACAGGTAATTTATTTTTAGTATTCGAAAACTGCCAATGCTTTTCAGACATACAATTAAGGTATAGATGATAACAGACTTCAAGAAGTAATTCAGAATCTGCTCTGGCAAGTATGAGTATTCCCCATTCCCAGATATACCTTGGGAGAAAAAAGGATTTTAACCTAGCCCTCTGCAAAGTAATAACTGTGATAACTTATACCCTTCTTTTTTTCCCTTTGATTTGTAAAATCAAAGAGGTCATAAAACAATATGTCACATGCAGCACCCAATTAGGATAGAAAAATGTACAGGTTTACATTTTACAGAACTTGTAAATAGGTTTATATATGGGACATGTGATGTGGGTTGGGCCTGCTGTCCTTCCTGCTTTGCGTGGCAGAGATCCAAGATCTTGCTGCTGCATGTAGAGAATGTAGATTTCAGGGCAGAGTTTCTCTCATAAAAGTACAGCAGACCAAACACAGGTAAGCACTGCCCCACTGTTCACTCCGCCCACTTTTCTAATGAATTTCCTGCTTCTGTGGGACAGACCTGGAAGAGCTGGAAAAGAATAGAAGGTATGTGATCGGCTAGAAATAGTTTTTGACTCAGAATCTAGAAAACTGAGGTTCTATGTCCCTATACAAAACTAGTACAATCTTCCTATGATATGTACCTTCCAATATCCACCAGCTTCCAGCTTTTACTCTCAACATAAATCTTCCTCATCTCCCTAAAGGAAAACTCAGACAGAGGACAGGAGAGTTTTTATTGCTGTTCTGTCCTCAGGTCAGAAGAGGAAGGAGCAGGGACAGAAGAGCTTGCATACATTTCCTTGTGATGAAGAGAGAAGTTAAAACATGACTGTTACAACATACCAAATCCTCCCTCAGGTAAGTGTGTTCTTAAAGTCAACAGTAGAAAAGGTAGCAAGAAAGTAATCTGTTTAGAAAGAATGTGCTTATATGTAGAATATGTGTTAGTGTAAACACATGTAAGATAACTTATTAATCATAATATTTTTTGAACATCACACATTCCTGGTATTCACTCCATACTGACTGTACAGAGTGACTGCTTTATTTTTCAGAGAAATGGGGTTTGGAACTAAGGACAGGAAGGGCACCTGTATTTAGGAATGGAGTGGTGCAACAAAGCACATCAAAGAAAAGAACTGAAGAGACAGGCTTATACTAAAATGTCTGTATTTTGCCAAAACAAGACATACTGCAGCTACATCTAGAACCCAATGCGATGTTACTGCTAAAATACTACAGAGAAGTTTATAATGCTACACAGAAAACAATTTACTGAGGCAGAGAGCTCCATTAATATGGCTACATTTTTTACCATGATCTGAACTAGTATCTGAATGTTCCCTAATGCGCTAGAATAAACCTTGCCTATCACTTTTACGTAAAGTGCAAAGCCTCAAATTTTCATCGCAGACTTCTGGAATAGGTAACTGTAACTTTTTAGATAAGCCTGCCAGTAAGTGCTGATGGTCTATTTATGCCTTTTATGTCTTGCAACTGCAAGTCCAAGCATTCCTATTAATTCAAGAAGCATTCTCATAAAATACTCTAGTACATTTACACAAGCATGTATTTATGCATAGATCTCCCAGGATAACTATGCGTATCTATAGCTGCATGTTCTCATGATGGATTGAACTTGCGTATACATGGTGTTTTGATCATGATATTGATAACATGTTTGCATGCTCATGTTTCAAGCTGAAAAAGACTCGTGGCTTATTCTTATCTTTTTTAAATCTCCCACAGATGTCTATTCCCTTAACTCCTCTGTTCTCAAATATCTGCTACCACCATCCACTATACCATGTGGTTAGAAGCACACTGGAAGAACATCCGTCAAGCCCTGTTGCTTCTTTTCACTGCTGCTCTTCTCATCGGGGTCACCATGCTAGCCATTTCATCCAACATTAATCCAGTAGGCTACTTCTTCCTAGGGGTAGGTGGAGTGTGCCTGACTGGCTATTTGCTGAGTGTATTTGTTGAGTGTTACCTGAAGAATCAGCATCGACATGACACAAATGAGATAACTCCAAACAGTCAAAGCCAAGAAGGGTAAGCACTTTTTCTTCTTATTTTAACTCTCTCTCCTCAACCACGGCCATTTTACATATTGTCTTGCCACCCTTCCTCTAGGAAATTAAACACAAAAACCATCCCAAAAGACAAAAGGGTTCTCCTGTATTAATATGGCACAGACTGCAAATACCTGTGCCATGGATCTCTTTTATCTTGTCCAATATTATTTTCTTCCCCCTTCAAATTGATCTGTGAACAATTTCCAAGGTTACAAAGGTTAAAAAACCAGGCTCAGTTTTACCTTCCATTGAGTAATTGAGTCCTGCCAAACAATGAGTCAGACAAGGAAAAAGAAAAAATGCCAAGGTAATCCTGAATCTCAGGTGGATTTAGTTCTATAAACCTTATCTCCAGAGCAACTGTTCCTCATCAAACTTAAAGAACCTGTAACTGGGTGTGTTTCCAGTCTTAAAAAAAAAAAAAAAAACATTTGACGTTAGTAGTCCTAGACTCTGAATACTTCCACGTCTTTTTGGCTTCCTTTGCAGGTTACTCAGTATCATTTAATATATCCCAATTCACCTACTGTGGCTGAAGAGTTTAACTTCATTTGTATCTTTGTTTCTTTGGCTGTATAATCCAGACAATCATTATCCAGCTCCATAAATTGCTTACGGTTATCAGACATAGGGTATTGTATGAGTGCAAGAATGTTATTACAGATATAGTTTTAGAAAGCATATAGAGAAAAAACTTTAGCTTTGCTAGCTTTAAAATATACTAGAAGAAAACTACTACCTACTTATTTAAAAATACGACCTACAAGATAAAAAGGTTCTAAAGTAGCACTTTTCTCTGCAGACATTTTTCTTCAGACCTTGCTTAAATTAAGTGAAAATATTTGTTTCTCTTATTTAAGAACTAATGTTCTTAACCATTAAGCATTCTCAGAACGCTGAGCTAATGTATTACAACAGAGATTAAAAAAAAAAGAAAAAACATGGTTCTGTTTTATTCAGATAAATAATTAGTAATTAGCAATTCTCAGTAATACATTTTAAATAACTGGACATCAAGGTAAGCCTAATATACTGAACTGAATGGTGTTGGTTTTTGTTTTGTTTTAATTTTTCTGGTGACAATGGGAAAATGATCAAATGAACCAAATAAACCAGGAGGCAAGACATTAAGATGGCTCTACAAGTGAGCCAGTGCTATAGTAGAATATCACATTCAATAATACCACAGGAGATATCCTGCCTCAGCCCCACCTACTGATTGTAGCACGGTCCCTATTCTATGTTATCCCACTACATGCCTCTGCATTAAAATTAAAATGAATGACCACAGTAACTGACATTCTGCTTCTGTGCATAGGATGAATGCTGCCTATGAAGCACCTACATACGAGGAGGTGATGACTATGTCAGTGCCAGCAATATGGACAATAGCATCCAATCCAGGCTCAGTGCCCTCACCACTGAGCGAACCTCCCCCTTATAATGTAGTTATTGAATCAACTGCCCAAGGAGAGACTGCAGTGGTAATTCCTGGGGTCTCAGTGGCATCGGTCACAAGAAGCACCTCCGAGACAGACAGAGACTCCAGGATGCACTTGCAACTGGTTCTGCCCCCAAGCCAGCAGTGCTTTGTTTCAGACATCAATGAAATGAAAGGTAATGCAGATAGGCTTGAGCCACTGGAACCACTCACTCCACCACCTGCTTATGAGAGTGCCATCAACGATGAGGTCTTCGATGATGTTTTCCAGCCCTCCATATTATGATTAATTCCACTTTCTATGAATGCAGGACAAAACCTTCACCTTGATACATTAAGTTTGTCTTTCCATTCATTGAAGCAAAGCTGAACAAGCGTCTAATTCGCTAGAGCCCTTTTGCACAAAATATAACTCACTGCAATACCACAATGCCTCATCTTGGCATAAGATAAACAAAGCCACTGAGAAGAACGTTGTGTGATATACAGCAGCAACTCAAACTGGAGATGCACCTTTTGCGGGGAGGAAAGTGAATCATAAAGAAAGACAACCTGTATTGGAAAGGAGAGAAACAGAAGCATTACAAACAGCAGCATCACAGAGCATTGAGATCATCAACCACCTTACATTTCTTACTGAGAGACTGAGACTGCAGTTCCATGATTATAAAAGTGGTGGCACAACACACATTTACTTTCTGTGCTGTTTGTTGCCACCCCTCTGCTGTACTCTCATCACTGCTTTAGCTGTGCTGTGACTAAGAGGGTGGCTGTGCTCATTTGAAAGCTAGCACCACCTAGTACCTACCACTTCACTGCTAACCAGCTTGAGGTTGAAAAGCTCACAGCAGGAATGGCATTAAGAAATTACACATGCTGTTCAGAAGGTTCTTACCCTACACAGTCTCCAGATTGTTGACTGGAGGAAGACAATAGCATTTTGTATTCCCTCTGAGAGAGGGAGAACATATACATATCCTCTGTCCGGAGCACCAATTTTTACAGCTCTACAGGAGAGTTTATTTATGTTACAGTGCAGGCTCAAACAGATTGCTGAAGATACTTTCTTGTCATCATGGCACACATTAGCATAAAAGGGTCAACAGCTTGAGTTCATTGTAACAACCCCATGCATGGAGGTTTCTTTCCAGAACCTGGAAAGAACCAGCCTCTGTGTCAAGGCTGTGACTGCAGCAGAGAGCACTTGCAAATAGGAGCCACAAAGCACAGATGGCCTTCATCAATACAGCTCTCCTTTTGTGTCAGGTTTGAGCTCTACCAATTAGTGGTGCTAAACAGTGTTTTAAAATGGGCCAGTTAAACTACTAGGATCTGCAACGCTAAAGTGGTTTGCAGTATGCAGAGACACTCAGATCTGATGAATGTTGAAGTTTTTTAAAAAATAGAGAAATACGGTCATCCAAATCTCCTTATGATTGAGAATAACCATCATCACAGCATTGTTTCCTATGACTACATCATTTTTAACTCATATCATAAGCTAAAAGCAAATAAATTATTTCTTATTGCTTGATTCTTTATAGTTGTAAGGAAAAAAAAAAGTTGTATGTTGTTTATAAATAAACAGGAATACATAAGAAATACCTATTGGCATTGATACTAGTTGTAACAGTATTATTAAGCTTGCCTATGTTTGTTGGTGGATACTCCTGCCGTGCAATTTGTTTAGACAACAGAGCTATGTCTCTGAACCAAGGAGATAAGGAAGCTCTGCTGAGTCTTTGTACTGGGGAAATAGGAGGTCCTGCTTGGAATCAGTCACTGAGTACATAACATACTTCTGGGAAACTTCAGCATATGTAACATGACTCTGAGAAACTTCTGCATACATAACACGCATCTTGAAAAATTTCTGCATATGTAGCACCAGTTATGTATATAAGCAGAAGATCTTTTATGTAAGCTATGCATGATAGGAGGATTACCCCCCATGCATCCACCACTACTATTAAGAATGTCTGCTTTCTAGCACTCCACCTTGAGTCTTACAGAGTTCCCTGATAGACCATCTTATGGTATCACCATTATGCTTATTTAATAATGTTGGCTTAGAAAAAAGAAAAGAAGGAGTTGCAATTTTAAACTTACAGCTAAGTCACTTCATTACCAGTAGAGATGAAGCAGTTATGATACCTATATCCTAACAGTAATATGAGAGGCAAGTTCGCTGGTAGAGATGTGGTAACTTTTTTTTAAAGCCTATCATTTCTTGCACATTTACTGATGGGTCATGAATCTCCAAGCTCCCCGCCACAGACAGGGCCACCAACTTCCACATTTACTACTTAGACCAGGCTGCCAAGCGCCCCATCTAGCCTGGCCTTGAACACCTCCAGGGATGGGGCATCCACAACCTCTCCGGGCAGCCTGTTCCAGCAGCTCACCACTCTCTTGGTAAAGAACTTCCCCCGGCATCCAACCTAAATCTTCCCTCCTTCAACTTAAAACCATTTCCCCTTGTCCCGCTGTTATCGACCCTTTCAAAGAGCTGACTCCCCTCCTGTTTGTAGGCTCCCTTGAGGCACTGGAAGGCTGCAAGGAGGTCACCCTCCAGCCTTCTCTTCTCCAGGCTGAACAAGCCCAGCTCCCTCAGCCTTTGTAGGGGAGATGCTCCAGCCCTCTGATCATCTTTGTGGCCCTCCTCTGGACCCTCCCTAACAGCTCCCTGTCTTTCTCATCCTGGCAGCAGGACTCCAGATGCGGCCTCACAAAGGGCGGAGTAGAGAGGGACAGACACTTCCTTGTCCCTGCTGGCCACCCCTCTTCTGATGGAGCCCAGGATACCATTGGCTTTCCGAGCTGCAAGAACACACTGCTGCCTCACGTTCAGTTTTTCATCCACCAGAACCCCCGCATTCTTTCTGAGCAGTTTCTTTGTCCGCTGTGTGTATATAAAGGCACAAACCACAATAAAGAGTACAGCTGTACCACACGGGAATGGAGACTTTCATGGCCTAAACTGAGAGGCCCAGGACTTTTCTCAAACTGCTAGGAGTCAGAAAGAATTTCAGGCGACCAACACACACAAAAACTAGCCAGAACAAAGACAAAAATATCACTGATTATAGTCGCTAAGTTTTTGTTTTCTTAATCCATAACGGCGATTAAAGCTTTCCAGCTTCTGTTAAGCTTCAGCGCGCGAAACGGAAAAACGCACCTTCCACCTCTAAAGGTCGAACCGCCCTCATTCCTCGCCGCCGAGCCGAGGCAGGAAAGGGCGGGGAGCCGCGTCGCCCTGCGCGCCTATCAGTCCTGGAGTCTCACGCTGAGCATGCGCGCAAAGGCGGAAGCCTCAAGGCCGCGGGGAAGACGGTTCGGGAGGTGAGGGAGGGAGCAGCGGCGTTCCGTCCGGCGGTGGTAGAGGGAGAGTGCGGTGCTTGGTGCCAGCGGGAGTCGGGGGCCTGTTGCCGTGTCCCATGCGGTCTTGGGAATCAACGGTGGAGGGCCTTTTCCGCCTGTTATCCGGTGGTGTCTTTCCCCCCGAGCAGAAGGCTGGGCTGGTTAAAGTCGGCTCTTGTCACAGAGTTGCGTTTTGGTTCCTGCTCTTTTGCCAGGATGCTGGGAACATGCGGCATGCAGCGATACCACCAGGAAGCTCTAAAGAAGAACCGGGTGATGCTGGCGAGAGAGCTGGTTTTAAAAGAGTTGATGGAACACATGATAGAGAAGGATATAATCACCATTGAGATGGTGGAAATGATACAGGTATGCGAGTTAAATTTGACTGCGCTTTTATTTCTGCCTAAGCTCAGTGTCACTCTTGGCACTAGCAGCATAGTAAAATTCATGTATGTCTTACCTGTGTGATTAGTGTCATTGTGTTTGGACAACACATGCAGCAGCATGGGGCTTTTTTGCAACTTGCAGGAGAACTGGAAGCTGCTTTTGGCTGTATAGGTTTTGTGATTTCGTAAATCACTGCCTTGTATGCCAGCCTGTAGCTATGGCAGGCTGCTCTTCAGGAGCCAGGTGGGTTCTTCTCACTGGGAGATAATTTGTGTCTCTCTTTTTTCCATTTGTAAAAGCAGAAGAAAAACACCAATTTCCCAAACAATTCTGCGGGAGTGTATAAATGAATGTATTATAAACCAGCTTGCTTTGGCACCTGTGCATCTTTTGTTTAAAGAATTTGTATTTCATGTGTTTTTGTAAATTGCCTGATCTAAGACTATCGAATGACAAATACTTCTCACAAGCTTTTCTTACTTATGCTGAGCAGTATGTGCTAGAATCATAGTTGAAAGGGACCCTCAAGGATGATGAAATTCAACTTCTGGCTCCACACAGTAACACCCAAAATTCAAACCCTGTGTTTGAGTGTCCGAATAGTTCTTGAACTCCAGCAGCTTGGGGCCATGCCCACAGCCCTGGGGAGACTGTTCCAGGGCCGACTACCCTCTGGTGAAGAACCTTTTCCTAATCTCCAAACTGCTTATCCCTGATGCAGCTCCATGCTGTTCTCTTGGTTCCTGTCACTGCCACCAAAGAACAAAGATCAGTGCCTGCCCCTCTTCTCCCTTTGTGAGGGGCTGTAGGCTGCCGTGAGGCCTCCCCTTGGCCTCTTCTCTGAAGGCTAAACAAACCAAGGGACTCAGCCATTCCTCATACATCTTGCCCTCCAGACCCTTCACCATCTTTGCAGCCCTACTTTGGATTCTCTAATACTACCATGTCTTTCTTATATTGTGGCACACAGTGCTGGAGGTGAAGCCGTGCAAAACAGAGTGGGACAATCTCTTCCCTTGCCCAGCTGGCAGTGCTGGGCCTGGTGCACCCTGGGATATGGTTGGTCTTCCGTTTGCACAACACTGACACAGATTCAACTTGCCATCAAGCAGAACTTCAGATGCTTCTCTGGAGGATTGTGCTCCAGCCTTTCATCCTGCAGTCTGTACATAGATTTGCAATTGCCTTGTTCCCAGTACTGAATCCAGCACTTGCTCTTCTTAAACTTTATGTGATTGGTGATTGCTCAGCTCTCAAGTTTATCAAGATCTCTGTAAGACAGAGAGGTATTTGGAAGAAGTTTTGGATTGGACGTAGACATACAGTAACACACTGAAAACTGTGCAGGCTGGAGCGATAGGTCTTCAAAAAGAAAGCAGATTGTATAGGAAATGACTGAAGGTGTTCATCTTAAGGCTAATGTAAGCACTTGATACACTATTTGTTAAGTAAGATCGAGGGTCCTGTCTAAACAACAGATTCTGAAAAACAGAATGAGATATTTTTTTTTGTTGATTCAAGTACAGATGGCATGAACCTGACACTAACAAGTTTTTGAAAGGAATGAAAAATTAACTTTTTGCCGATTTTTGACTGTGTGTCAAAAGATAACATAAGATAATATGCCAAGTCATGACAGATGCAGGCTTTCTTGTCTTAAGTATCTCTAATCCCTAATGAAAGAGGACAAAGATAATAAGAGTGAAAGTGGAGAGTGACTCAAGAACTAATATAGTATGAGTGGTTAGTGGAAATACTCAGTTGCTGACCTGCAGGTAGGAGAGAAAAAAAATAATAAATTTTCTCAAAAGTAGTTTAATACCAAATACAATACTCTTTTAAAAAATACCACTGTATTGAACAAGTCTTAAACTGAGACTGAAAGGAGGGGAGTCTTCCCTTACGGATATATCCAAGTAAAAGAAACTGCAGCAATACTTATTAATGGATAATCATCAAGAAGGAAATTACGATGGAAAAGTCAGGTAACGTTTACTTTCTAAGTAAATGTGAGAGCTTAGCTGTGAATAGAAGTAGCAACCTGAGCAAGTGAGTAAAGCGTCTTGAACTACTGTTGCAGGATACGAGGTTGGAAATTACAGTGAAAACAGAAATGTAACAGGAACATGAGGAATGCATTCACAAGTGAACCAGTTGTACTCTAAAGTATGCATTGTACTAGAAATGTAGAAATGAGGGGAGAGTGCTTGCAGAATAATACTAACAATAATACAATAGATAAAAAGTAATATTCATTAAAATAAAAGATATTTTAAATCAATAAGCACGTCTACTTCTGTGCATTTGCAGTAGTCTTCCTCTCTGGCTCAAATGTAAGTAAAGGACTTAAGTGCACTGTTAAGTAGACTTTTCTAGTGCTCTTCAGTATCTTTATCAGTTGCATGGGCAGTGGGATTGAGTGTACCCTCAGCAAGTTTGTTGATGACGCTATGCTGAGTGGTGCAGTTGCCACAACAGAAGGAAGAGATGCCATGCAGAGGGGCCTGGACAAGCTTGAAAAGTGAGCCCACATGAACTTAACAAGATTCAACAAGGCCAAGTGCAAGGTGTTGCATTTGAGTCAGATGTGTATACAGACTTGAAGAACTCATTGAGAGCAGCCTTGCAGCAAAGGACTTAAGGGGATCTAGTGGATGAAAAGTTTGATAATAGCCAACAGCATGCACTTGCAGCCCAGAAGGACAGCTGTACCCTGGGCTGCATCAAAAGAGAGGTTATCAGCAGAGGGAGGGAGGTCATTGTACCCTTCTGCCCTACCGTCATAAGCCCCCATCTGGAGTACTGCATCCAGGTCTGGAGGCTTCAACACATGAGAGATGTGGAGCTGTTGGAGTGGGTCCAGAGGAGGGCTAAAGAAATGTGAAACAGGTGGAGAACCTCTTCTATGAAGAAAGGCTGAAGGAGCTGGACTTGTTCAGCTCAGAGAAGAGTAAACTCTAGGGAGGCCTAATTGTGCTCTTCCAGTACTTAAAGGCTTATATGATTGCTTACTAGGGTATGATTGACTTTCTGGGTTGCAAACACATATTGCAAGCTTGTATTCAGTTTTTCATCCAGCAGTATCCTTAAGTCCTTTGCAGGGCTGCTCTCAATCCAGTCATTTTTCAGCCTGTACTCATGTTCAGGATTGCCTTGGCCCAGATGCAGAACCCTGCATTTGGCCTTGTTGAACTTCATGAGGGTTGTGTGGGCTCACCACTCAAGTCTGTCAAGGTCTCTCTAAATGGCATCCGCTCTCTCTAGAGAACGAAATGTTCAACTCAGCTTGGTGTCATCCACAGGCTTCCTGAGGGTGCACTCAATCCCACTGTTCATGTCACCTACAAGGATGATAAATAGTACTAGTCCCAATACCATTCCCTGATGGAATTTGTCCATCAGGGACCAGTGACCATTTGTCACTGGTCTCCCCAAGGGCACCTGAGTGTGACTTTCCAACTAATTCCTTGACTGCCAAGTGACCTATCAGCTAAATCCACATCTCTCCAATTTAGAGACAAGGATGTTGTGTTGAACAAGGTCATATGCTTTGCAGAAGTCCAGGAAGATGACCTCAGTTCCTCTTCCTTCATCTATAATGCTGTAATCCCATTGTAGTAAGCTCTCAGATATGTCAGGCATGGTTTGCCCTTAGTGAAGCCATGTTGGGTGTCACCAGTCACCTCTTCATTTTCTGTGTGCCTTAGCAGAGTTTCCAGGAGGGTCTGCTTGGTGATCTTGCTGGGCACAGAGATGAGACTGACAGGCCTGGCACTGGGTCTTCCTTCTTTCCCTTTTAAAATTGGGGATTATGTTTCCCCTTTTCCAGCCACTGCAAACTTCGTCACACAGCTACAATTTCTCACATATAATGGATAATGGCTTAGCAGCTTCATCTGCCAGTTTGCTCAGAATCATCACATGTGTCTCATTAGGTCCCATGGATTTGTGCACCTTTGTGTTCCTTAAATGGTCACAAACCTGATCTCCTACAGTGGGCAGATGCAATTCTGGACTTTCCTGATTTGATCCCTGCCTGCTCTGTTTTCAGCTAAGGCTACCTATTATTGCTTCCTCCTTCTCCAGGTTTCCTTTTTGAGTTTGATTGGGAGCTTCTTGTTCATCCATACAGCCCCCTTGGTGTTTTTACCTGACTTCCTCTTTGTTGGGATGCATCAATCTTGAGCTTGGAGGAGGGAATCCTTAAATATTAGCCAGTTTTCTTGAGCCTCTCTTCCCTGAAGGGCCTTATCCCATTATTTTCCACAAAGGAATTCCCTTAGAGACCTAAATCTTCTCTCCTGAAGTCCAGAGTTTCAAGCTTGCTGTGTAGCCTCTTCGCTTCCCTAAGGATCTTGAACTTCAGCATTTCATGGTGACTGCAGCCAAGACTGCCATTGGACTTTGTGTTCCCCACTTCCTCCTTGTTGGTGAGAACAAGGTCCAGTGTGCAGCTGCCCTCATTGGCTCCTCTATCACTTGGAGAAGGAAGTTATCATCAGTGCATCCTAGGAGGATTGCTTATTCCTTGCTATGTTGTCCTTTCAAAAGATATCAGAGTGGTGGAAGTCTCCTGTGAGGACCAGAGCTTGTGAATGTGAGACTGCTCCTGTCTGTCTATAGAGGGCATCATCCTCTTGTTCTTCCTATTCAGGTGGTTAGTAGCATCCCCCTGCTATAATATTACCTGTTCCTGCCCTCCCTTTAATCTTGAGCCATAAACTTTCAGTCGGCTTCTCATCCATCCCAAGGCCAAACATCATTCACTGGACCCTGACATAGGGGGCAACACACCCTCTCATCTTCCCTGCCTGTACTTTCTCAAAAGCATGTGTCCTTCCATTCCAGTACTCCAGTCATAGGAGTGTGAGGTGCTAGACCAGTCCTGAAACTTATATGTAATAATTAAGAGGAAGATGGGAATGTAGGATGTTTTAGGAAGAGCAACTGAAGACAGAGGTGTTTGAGATGGATGAAGAGCTCACATGGAATGTGCAGAGTAAGCAGAGAGTCCATAGCTAAACACTGGAGAAGGATTAATAAATAGAAACAGCTTTCTTTGATGTCCAGAGAAGAGAAAGTAAAAAACTGACAGGAATTAATTTTTATTGGTTCATTCTGAAAGATACTAGACAATATGAGGTGCAAACTACTGTCTTTAAGATTAAATCCAAAGTCCTTCATTAATGCCTTCTTGACAGAGCAACATTCCTCCAGAGCTCTAGTATAGACCTTCAGAATTGCAGATATGATAGCTAGGGCTTTGGTTTTTTTTTTGAAAACAAGTTGACCACTCTGTACTGTACTGTAACTGCAAACTAGAAGATCATGTAGATCATGGGTGGCCAACATTTTCTCTTGCCTTGTCTGTATTGAGTGAAGAGGAACTGTCTTGGATCATCTATAAAAGATATAGTTAATTTATATAAGTAACAAAACTTTTTTTTTTTTTTAATTTATTTTTTACTAAAATATTAACAAAGCAACAAAACATAAAACTAGTAGGGTATTTCACCTTGTTTTTGTGAAACTAATGCATCAGTGTCTAATTTGATGGCAGTGGTTGCAATTCTTAGTGAGCTCTCAAGATGTTTGTCAGAGATTCTTCTTGAAATTTTATTCTTCGTCCTTGAAAATAATTGTTCACAAATGTATACCCCAAAAAGAGATGACATGAATGAGTTGTGATTGTGAAGCAAGGGATATTTTTCTCTGGTAAGACAAGGCTAATAAAAATCTCATAAACAGACATGATCAAATTTTTGAGTTGAATGTCTGATTGCAACTCTGTACGTTCCATTTGTAAATTCACAGGCAGTGTATTTGTGCCAACTGAAAGTAGAGTTGCAAATATATTTTTTAAATGATGATTTTTTTTTCTGCAATCTTGGAACCTGTTTCTTTATCAAAATTGAAAGCAGGGCTGCATATTTTTCTCTGTTCACAGTACTCATGTACCAAACTGCATATAATTATTTGCCATAACTTGAGTTAGCACTGCAATGTGCTCTAGTCCCATGCCCTGTTTTCAACCCAGGCAGTGCCAGTTGCTCTGCTGTTGCTGAGCAATGGATGTGCGCTTGGGGCTGGGCCGCTTGGTAGGAAAGAGCCACTGCCATGATGGTTCAGGGCAGGTGGCTGCCACAGAATGGGCTGGGCCAGGCTGCATGCTGTCCTCAGCTGCAGTTTGAACATTGCTGATAGAGATACTTCAATGCTTTGAGTTGATTACTACACAATAGTGAAGATATCACTTTGATTAGGATGTTTGTCAAAGGTATAAGGTATTCTGCATATCAGATTCTGCATATATATTCCAATTCACTAATAAGACCTATGCATTGGGATTTTGACAGAAGAATTGAAATCAGAGTTTATCATGCAAACTGTTCATGTTATATGGATTATCAAGTTTGACTGAGGATGCAAAAATGAATTTAGGTTGTATTAGAAAATAAAATAGAAGACATCTATTATATGAAAGTTTTACTTCTGAATGTTTGCTGAACATTATTTAGCATAACATAAATAAAAGCAGTGCTGTTGTGGAAGTTACCTGTGGAGGTACAGCACTTCGGGTGTTTAAGGAAGTGTTCAGGAAGAAGTCAACTGAAAGCTGGCTACTGTACATACAAAGTACAGAACGCAAATGTTATGAAATGTTCTTAACTTTTCAATATATCTTGAGATCCAATTCTTGAGGTCAGCTTGTGTTCTTAGTTATGATATTTGCCTCAAAATCATAAACTATGAAGACATAAGATGAAGAAAATTAATTATCTTGAGCTTGGCCTAAACTGCTGCAGGTCTGCTAGAAAGGAAAAAAAACAACAGGCACTTTAGAATATCAGCAGTCAATTTATCTTATTAAAGATAATAAGATAATAATAAGTAAAATAAAATTCATTGGGCTTGCTTCAAAATACACATGAATGCAACTGGTTATCTTCTGTAGATTGACAGAGAACTGTTATAGGGTAGAGGAACAAGTATTTTATACCTGAAAGTCACAGGAGGAATTAGTGTATGCAATTCTAGTCAAATAGTATTCAGAAAGGTGTAGTTTCTGTGAGATCAGGAAAGGGCGCTTGCATCCTCAAAAGGAATAAGGCATTTATAAGAGGAGGCTAAAAGAGTATGACGGTTTTACTTCCGCAAATCTAGATTTTAGTAAGAATTTTATTAAATAAGGAAAATGGCAGGAATCTGAAGTCAAGTGACATTGCTGATAGAAAACTAAATGCTGTTAACCAATCATGAATGAGCATAGCTTGAAATGTCAGAAGAGGTTCATAAGCATTGGATCAAAAATATTTGCATTCTCATTCCAAACAATGTGATGAGACAAAAGCCAAAGTACTTTTAAGAACAAACAGGATTAATTTTATAAATGGAAACATAATGGTGTGAAAATCTTCTGTAGCAGACTATATATACATGCGTCTTAAGGCTTTTCTTCCCCCTGTGATTGCTAAAGTAGTGTTAGTACTTCATTTTATGTAACTCACCAAACATTTCATGGAATAAATCTGGGATCGAAGTGGCAACTCCAAAAAGTGAAATGAATTCCATGGGACTTGTAAAACCTATTTTCAGTACCTAATATATTAGTATGTGATGTTTCAGTTTTCTTAACAGGGAAGGCTTTTACAGATTAGACAGTTTGTTTGCAAATGTCCTGTGACTGTTTTACGGAACCAAAAATTTGATTTTTGGTTGTAACCCTTTCTGATATATTACTATGTATTGCTTCATTGGTGTAAATGATACATATTATACATACAAGGTATCTTTTGGGAATTCACTGCAGGAAATAAGTGTTTTCCATGACACTTTCCAAGGAGTTTATGTATTAGTACTTGAGACTATTAATACATTAAGTAGTAGTGAAAATGGATTCTGGACTTCGTGTGTCTAGTGAGGGTAAATAGGTACTATTCAGATTGTAACTGGAAGTAAGAGATTAGAGAGAAAAGGGTGTATTACTGTCTGTGGTAATGTGTGAATTGTTGGCTTGCTTTGTTGTCATATACTCTCTCCCCTGAGCTGGTAGGAACAGAGGGATGGCAATGAAATCAACTAGGAAAAGCCATTAAATGTGATCTAGCACAGCTAAATATGGTGATGGAACATTTACATGAAGGAAAATGATTGAGTTGTTCCGAAGCTTAATTGAAAATAAATTGTGTTGTGATAATACTTAGGGTGTGGATTTTGTTTCTTCTCTGTGTCTAGGCCAAGTCTGGAAGTTTCAGCCAAAATGTGGAATTCCTTAATTTGTTGCCCAAGAGAGGCCCTAATGCCTTTTCAGCCTTCTGTGAAGCTCTACAAGAAACCAAACAGCAGCATCTGGCAGAAACGATCTTGAAGACAGAATCCAGCTTGAGACATGGGATTGCAAGGGTACAACATTTTTTAAAAATAAAACATGGACTGCATTAGGGATTGGGTTTGGACACAGATACATGTTTTTCATATGCTTAGAAAAAAAAAAAATTATTAGAAAGGAAAGGATGGCATTTAGTTGCAAGTTGAGACCTGCAGTAGCCTTAGGGTAAAAGAAGAATAAAATGAATTTGGGATGAAGAGAATTTTTACAGAGAAGCAGAGAATGGTGAAGGTTGGCAGGAGACCTCTGGAGGCCATCATCACATCTTTCTCAAGCAGGGCCATTTTGAACAGGTTTCCCAAGACCAGGCTCTTTTTTTGTATTTCTGAGGATGGAGACTCCACAGCCTCTGTGGGAAACCTCTGCCAGCACTAAGTCACCCACACAGTTGTGTCCAGGTGTTCAAGACAAAATCTCTTGTGTTCTAGTTTGTGCGCATTGCCTTTTCTCATGTCTGGGTGCTATGGAGTTATCTCTAGGTCTATCTGTGGCCATGACAGGAGGACAGCAGGCCATCGGCCCAAAAACAGGGTGCAAAAAGGGAGAGGAATAAGGAAAAAAAGAAACAGCAGCAGCAATCTGAGGAGGGAAGTTAATTTACTAATTATAATAGTGAAAATACAAGTTAATTGGGATTGAAGCTAATAAACCAAATAAATGGGAGAGAGGGTGTCCGAAACCAAAGGCCCTACTCTAAAGCAGAAGACGAGAGGGCTAGGGAGCATGCATTGCTGAGACAAGCAGTAAAAGAGAGAGTAGTCTTGTGACTTGCAAGCAGTTTTGTTTTTCCCTCTGAATGGAAAATGGAATCACAAAGTCCGCTGGGGTATGTAGTTCTTCTTCTCTTCTGAGAACCAGGTACCTGGAAAGGAACTGGAGCATTAACTCTTTAACTCCCAGTGCTCTACATGATGTTTCGATGTGGAATACCAATAACAAAAATGATAAAACATGACACTGGGCATCACTGAAAAGAGCCTGTCTCCTTTCAGTGTTTGTGCTCATTGGTAAGCTCCCCAAGTCTTCTGTATTCCAGGCTAAGCAGTCCCAGTTTTCTCAGCCTTTCCTCATATGAGAGGTGCTCAAGTACCTTAGTCATATTTGAATCCCTTTTTTAAGCTCTTTCCAGTATATCACTCTCTTTTTCTGGGAAGCCCTGAATTGGACACACTTCAAGTGAAGTGGCCTCATTGGACCTAAGTAGAAGGGAAGGTTCACCTCATTTGATCTAATCTGCTGGCAAGGCTTATAACACAGCCCAGGATACCATTAGCCTTCTTTGCCGCAAAGGCTCATTGCAGGTACACGTTCAATTTGATATCTACCAGGGTCCACGTTTTCTTCAAAGCTGCTTTCCAGTCAGCTCCCAGCAAATGAGATTATTCCTCCCCATGTGCAGTATTTTGCATTTCTTGTTGAATTCCGTGATCTTCGTGGGCATTCCTACGTCTAACACACTCGTTGATGTATCATCAAGAATGTAAAAGCTGCAATAATATGTATTTTTTCTAAAATCTTTTAATTTAGTGTTCTCTGAGTAGAAAGCTGCTCATTATCTGCAGTTGTTAACATTAGATTGAAGGAAGAATTTAATAAAAATTCAGTATTCTCAGTGCATTGTGAAAGATGGGAAGTCTGGTAAACATTTTATACTAAGGAAGACAGAGTAGAATGATATTTTTGAGCAGAGATGTTGCCTTATTAAAATGTAGAAATTATTAGAGTAAAAAAAAAATGAAATCTTGAAAGCAACCAGAAAGAGGAGTTATTGGATGAAACAAGTCTTGACGAAAATTAGAAGGATATGATTCCTCATTGTAGGGTGTCCCAGCAAGGGATTTGAGTGAAGGTAGAGATGAGTAAATGAAGGAAGGAAACCAGCATTAACAGGAAGGAAAATTGCTGTTATTGTATCATGAAGTCTTTTATTTGGATTTAAGCCATAGTGTTGTGTTTTATGTTAAATTGTATATAATATATAAAGAATATAAAAGGGCTGCTACAAAAATGATGCCTTCTATTTTGTTATGATGTCCCACAATGACAGAGGCTGATGATGGTATGGCAGTAGAGGCCGAACCTTCCCACCAATATTCCATTACGTTTTTTTTGCCATGTGACAGATGGCAGCAGAGGGCAGTCTGACAAACTGGCATATTGACATGAAAGTGCATATGAAGCACTGAAGAATTGAATTCCTCAATGTGGAAAAAATGGCACCCATTGACATTCATCAACACGTGCTGAACATTTATGGAGACAAAACGGTACATGAGCACAGTAAGACGATGGGTGGTGCATTCCAGCAACAACACAATCATAGCACTGTAAAACAGTGGGTCAGCTCTGCTGGTGCAGAATTTTAGAATCACAGCATGCAGGCTCTTGTTCATCATTGATGAAAATGCATAGTTAGTGGTAGTGGCTGTGTTGAAAAACAATATTTTGTAGCTGAGATTTTATCAAGAAGTGTTGTTGTGCTCTTTGTATCTGTTGTAGTTTCCATGGAAACAAATAGGAGGCATTACTTTTGGAGTGACCTACATATTACAGTATGTTGTGTATTGTATGTAAATATCTGTGTCATTGCTCCATGATACTTACAGCCCTGTACTATAGAGAAAAAAGTAGGTGTCTTTTGCCAATTTTTTCATGGATTTAGTGCATGTCTTGCAGCTTGAACAGCGTTATGGATCAAATCTTCCACTTCCTCTGAGTGAATCATGTAATTCAAAGAGACCACGCTTGATTGGTGAGTCACACAATACATCATGAAAACTTGATTATCAACTGTCTGGTTGGTTGCTTCTAATTTCTTAATGCTCTGCTATCTCAATTTTAGAAATAAGCTTGACACCACTTAGCTCATGCTAAGAATACAAACTTGAGAATGAACTGACTGTATTATGATCAGATATAAGTGGCAGAATTAGTCTAGAAAATGACATTTAAGTAGCGTAGTGGAAGAGAGAACTTAATTAGTTAGCTTCATTTATTCATGTAGGAAATTTCATTGCTTAAATAGAATGGGTCAGCTGTAAAATTTAAGATATTCAAAGAATTTCTTCTTTGCTTAAGGTGTACAATAGAGTGCAAGTGAACTAGAACTGTGGAAAGATACTAATAATTGGCAGTATTCCAACCTAGACTTTTTCCTTAACAAATGATTTCAAGTACGAGGAATTATCTATGTAATGTCAGCTGAAATAGCTGTATCTTCCCTTGAATTCAGCAAATCAACTTTACTTCAACAAGCATGTGTGATACAGGTTAGGGAGCTGGTTGTTGGAATGAATCTCCTTATTAGTTTTCATGTTACCTCTGGTAATACCTGGACAGTACTCATTTACCTTAACCACAACTTTAGCGTTATGCTGCTTACTACTAGGAGCTCTGTCTGGTATTAAAGATCAAATGTATAGGTTCAAAAACCTTTTTGGTTGTTGGTTTGTTGGTTCCTTTTTTTAGGTATGATGGTTATACGTTTTTTAGAGAGCATGTGTTTCTCCAGCTGGGAGAAATGCTCAAAATGCTTAAAAAGGATTTCAAAAGAGACCATGAATGTTATTAACTCAGTTTCTTCAGGAGAAGGGATTGAGCATCTCTTAATGTTAATTAATTGATTCTCATTCCCCTTGTCTGCTGCTGACCAGAAATAAAAGTTGTTCAGAGACAGATAAACAACACAAAAAGAGTATTGCATTTTATGGAAGTTAAAAATATCTAGTTTCATCACTAATGCACCAGTTGAGCATAAAATGAGATCTGGAATTGTATCCAGTGAGAATGGAAATCTTTTATGAAAGGAAAAGCACTACTCTATTTGAATGTTTCTAGTAATAGTTCCTCAGCCTAACTGGAGAATGGATGAGATACTGTACAAAAAGGCAGAAAAGCACTCCTCTAATTTTCAGTATACATTCTGTTTTTATACTTGATAAAGCTAAATTTGCTAGGCCTTAGGTTAACCTACAAAAAAGGGAAAAAAATTAAATCTGTTGCCAATTAAAAATATATTGGAAAGGTGTATTTTTTATATATTTTTTTTTCATTGTATGTGTGATGTCCTTGATCAAGAAAAACATTCAGACATACGAGTTGTATAAGACATGAATATGCCTTAGACCACATACTTATGAATTTGCAAATTACTACCTTAATACAGAGGGTTTGTAGCTAGAATTTTTGTTATTATTTATATTTTTCTTTTGCACAAAACCAGTGGAACATTCTTTGGACAGCGGAGATGGTCCTCCGATTCCTCCGGTGAAGCACTGCACTCCAGAATTCTATCATGATCACCAGCACTTAGTAAGTAGTTAATAGAGAAAATCTCCTTCAAAGGTGAAATATTTAGATATATCGGCTGATAGACACTACTTACAACTGAGTAAAAGCAGATAATTCATTATGGGTACATGTTAGCATTATGGCATTTATGTGTGACTCTGCAAATAACTGTACAATATTAGAACTATTTTTCAGCTCACAGTCACAATCCTGGCTCTTTTAATTGTCTACTGTATCAGAAAAGTCTTCTTAGGTGCAGAAATAAGATCAGGATTCTGTGCAGTAGTGAGCAGAAGAACCTGAATTTCTAATCCTTTTATTTATCTTTCAAAGTTATATAGATAATCAATTATTTTTCTGTTTGTTCCATTTGTAAAAGCATAGGTTGTGGTGCTGTAGGCTTGAGGAAAATAAATAATTTTTTGTGATAGTGCAGTCATGTTAGTAGGATTACACTGCAACTTAACTCTTAACTCGTTCGTAACAGGCTCTGTGTTCAGTAAAACGTTTTTTGTGTGTTGTTTTGGTTTTTTTTGTAACCATTGGGGAGACCTAATTTGCCAACATCAGCATGAGTCTAGCTTAATTTCTTTTTATATCTGTGTCTGGTTACACTGTATTTGATATGCTTCTTCAATATTAAATTTCACTTCCAATTCACAGGGATGTTATTACCAATTTATTATTAGTTTGTTGTTGGTAGAGTGGAAGGGGCAAGGTGGTTTTGAAGACACTCTTCTTAAATTAGTTTTTTTCCCTATTAACTTTTCTTGTCATCCTCATTACTTTGAAGATCAGTGATTTATTGATGCCTGCTGCTACAGTTGCACTCACAGGCTGTTTTACATCTCTTGCTCCCAACCACGATTAGGAAATGTAAGCTGAATTTTGCTTAATGTTTTCCTAGGGCCTTTGGTGAATATTACAAAAACTTGTTTGGCCCTGCTGGGGTATGTGTGGAAGGAGAAAAGCAAGAGCTAACTCACAGTTTGAAATGCTTAATCTGTCTTCCTTATAAAACAGGAAATAAGGCAAGCTATTACAACATCCTGTTAATAGTGTTGTAAAATCATTAGTTGTGGAAGCTTGTAGAAACGGTTGCCTTTGAGACTTTTTGCAGTATAAACATTTGCTATACTAAAAAAAAACAACGAACCAATATTTATTTTATCTCTACTGTTTTTGTGCCTTCTCAAACTAGAAATCCTACATATCATTAGTAATTAAGTTGGTATATATGGGGACTGGTGTTATACACAGACTCTATTATTTCCTTGCATAGTCTAAATATACCAATTTTAAATCTTCTTCTCAGGCATACAAACTGATATCAGAGCCCCGAGGCTTAGCACTTATTCTCAGCAATATCCATTTCAGCAGTGAAAAGGACTTGGAATATCGTTCAGGTGGAGATGTGGACTGTGCTTCCCTAGAGCTGCTTTTCAAGCATCTTGGATATCAAGTGACTGTCTTTCATGATCAAAGTGCAGAGGTAAGGGGAATCCTACTACTACTACATTCAAACCAGTGTGGCTGATATATGAGAATCTTAAGAGGTGTGCTTTGGTTTGACTAAGCTTGAACAGGAGGATGGGAATGGTCACTTATAAATAGAAAATGTGCCATAGCTTACCAAAAAAACATGAAGAAGCTTGAAAAGCAAAGAACATATGACATAAAGTAGGGTCACAAAGGACCACGAGAGATACTAGTCTACACTGACCCCTCATAGTAGGTGGGGTAAGATCTAGAACATATCTGGCATGTGTGTTAAAGCTGCAAATGAATAGGCTCCAGTTAGTCTAGATAGCCTTTTAAAGTATTTTGCTATTCTAAATGTTATTCTTTACAAATATTTGAGGTCTTTTTTGCAAATTTAAGTAGCATTTTCTTATCCTTTCACTGTTGGAGCAAATTTCACTCTTTCAGTCTGCTTTGTTAGAAAAGTGGCTGTGCTTTCCTTGAGAAAATTGGTATTTTATGACTGGCTGAATTAAGGCATTCTTTTTTTCTCTAGGAATGCACTTGCTGCCTTTTCCAGCTTCATTTGCTCTTATTCCTTCTAAATCACTGTGAAATCAAGTGGTACAAAACCTGCTAAAAATTATTCAAGAGGGCAACTTTTGCTACATTATGATAAGGCTTTCAGTGTCTGAAGTGCCAGTATAAGCATCTGTTAAAGTGCTTCAATATCCCAGCCAGACTTCAGTGTTAGTATAAAACCTCTGTAAAGCAGCAGCTGCTGTCTCCTTTGTTAAATCTGCATATACCAACTCCAGTATTTGTTGTGTCCCCCACCACTGACCAATATGGAAGAAGTCACAGAATCATATAATCACCAAGGTTGGAAGAGACCTCCAAGATCATCAAGTCCAACTGTCCTCCTACCACCAATATTTCTCCTCTAAACCATGTTGCTTAGTACAATATCTAAACACCTCCAGGTATGGTGACTCCACCAGCTCCCTGGACAGCCCATTCCAGTACCTGACTGCTCTTTCAAAGAAAGAAATTTTTCGTAATATCCAACCTGAACCTCCCTGGTGCAACTTGAGGCCATTGCCTCTCATCCAATTGCTAGTTTCAGGGGAGAAGATGCCAATCCCCACCTCGCCACAACCTCCTTTCAGGTAAAGAGCTGTAAGGTCTCCTCCAAGTCTCCTCCAGAGTAAGCAATCCCGGTTCCCTCAGCCACTCATCAGAAGACCTTTGCTCCAGATGCCTCACCAGCTTCATTGCCCTTTTCTGGACATGTGCCTAAGCCATTCTGTGATCAGTATTTTTCCCTGCATATTAACCCATTTTCCCCGTGTAACTCTGCGAAACATAAAATAATTTTTCTCTCTTACAGGAAATGGAGAGTGCATTGGAGAGATTCTCTAAGCTACCAGATCATCAGGATGTGGATTCCTGTATTGTAGCTTTGCTTTCCCACGGTGTAGAGGGTGGGGTTTATGGCACTGATGGCAAACTCCTACAGGTATATTTACTGTGTCCTGATGTGTTGTAGGTTACATCTTGGAAAGTGAAAATGGAAAGAGGAAAAAAAAAAAAACACAGAAGGGGATGGGGAGACTGAGGATTTACTCTTTTTAAACAAAAAGCAAAAATAAGAGCTTGTGTACTTGTGTAAAGAAAATGGCAGCGATAGCTATAAGAAATCTGTAAGATAAGGAATGACATAAATATTTGTTAAATAAGAAGTTGTTACTCCGTTCTCTCTTCACATACACATACCAGGTAGAGCACATGACCTGAAACTAATAGGAGCCCAAAGTGGGGAGGTGGGACAATGTTTCATACAGTGAGTTTGGAGAAAAGGAGAAAGAATAAGGAGGTAATAACCAAAATATGAGGAAGCAAAGTGAGTCTGGATTTGGATAACAGACGTCTGCAGTAAAAAATATTTGGATTATTTTTTTTTTTTTCTTCTCTCAGTTACAGGAGGCTTTCAGGCTCTTTGATAATGCAAACTGCCCCAATCTCCAGAATAAGCCCAAAATGTTCTTTATCCAGGCCTGCCGGGGAGGTGAGTGCCTAAATACTAGAAGCCGTGATTTGTCATCCCATTAAGTCTCGTTTTACACACGTACACACCCTCACATTCAACTTGCTGTCAACTCTCCTCTTTGCTTCTCTCAGGTGTAAGTGGGATCCATATTCACCTCCCTCTGCCCTGCTGCTGCCACTGCATCTGTTGCTCTGTAAGTGTCTTCTGCTCTGCATGAGGTGTGTGCATTGACTTGCAGACCACAGAGCACCTCAGAGACGTAAAACTCTATATATTCATATATATTATATATGAATTATTATATATAAGTTATTAATATATGAGTTATATAACTTATATATTAAGACTTCCTCTTGTTATACCTACAGTAGGGGGAAAGGGGCTTATAGTGCATCAAATTACAGCACAGCATAAAGCGGTATACTAGCATTCGAGCCTTGCCTGAGTCCATGTCTCTCCCTTGATCCTGGATGTGTTGTTTCTTCTGGTGTTGTCTCATGAGCTATCAGAGTTAGCTGCTATTTGTTCTTTGTTTTCTTTTTCTTTAATCAGTCTTCTATTGTCGACCTTTTTCACATGCAACTATCAAACTTTTAATTCTCATAAACTTGTTATTTTTCCAATCTATGTATTCCTATCACTTTCTTCTTAATTCTGCTATTCATTTTTCCTCCTATTGTAACTAAACATGTTTATAACAACCTACCCTTCAGGTATGCAAATGGCCAAATTTCTTCCTTCACATGGACTTTCACAGATAACTGTGAAACTAGGAATACTCCAAAGAGAAGTTTTGTCTTGGATAGCTTTCATTTTTTTTCTCTTGTGATAGAGAAGTTCTGTTTTCTAGCATGTATCCATTTTCCTCTACTTTTCTTTTGTTCCTTGCATTTTTTTTTCTCTTTTTTCCCCCATTTTTAGTTGGCTTATAGTTTGTCCTATAACCAAGAGCATGTTTCATTCACCTGTTACCTACTCATGTTTAATCCTAATGCAGCAAAAAATGTGAAGTCTACATAAAGTATTGTGGGTGTCACAAATATTTGATCCTTTAAGCATTTGGGAATACTGTAATGTGCATCTTTACCAGTTTCAATTTAATGTGATTATATTCCTTATGTTATTGAACCTCTAGGTATTCTTCAACAAACATGGATGTGTGGACTAGTAACAGCATGAAAATAAGCTTAATAAGCTAGAATTGACTGCTAACCTAATTAGATAATAAGGTTTATCTGACTGCACTGTTACCATAATGGGTCTGTTCAGGTTTACATCCATGTTTGTCCTTCCTCTTTCCATAAGGGTTTCAGGAGGGAAAGAGTGAGAAGCTTGCTATGCAGGATGCTGTAGAGGTGGGATATTACAATAGGCGAAGTATTGAGACTTGAAAAACTTAAAGGAAAAAAAAAAATCTTCCTTTAACTAAATATGCATTTTTAACCTGGTTCATAAAGCTTCATTAATAGTTTAAGGGAATGCAAGTTATGAATCAACTGAGCAGTCAACAAAAATGTGAACCTTTTAATACTGGTGTTCAAAGGTTAGCCAATGCTGCTTTTTAAGAATACGTATATTTAAACAGCTGTATAAGTGGTGTAGGCAACTTTAGATTAGTAGTCAGTGCCTCTGTGTAACCACGCAAGTTAGTTGGAACCAGCGAAAGCTAAGTCAGAAGTGCATAGGTAACTCTTTTTCCCTAAGTTTATGTAATAAGCCTTCTCTTTTCTCTATTATTGATGTGTTTTAAATTTTTTAAATCTTTAGATATGAGGAATGTATGTGGTCTACTTCATTTCCAAAGGACCTTTGGCATGTGTCTGCTAAAGAATTGAAGTAGTCCACTTAAAGTCAAAGATCAAAAGCCAATGGTGACAGAAAGCAGTGGGAAAAGACAGCTTGTCAGATTTCACTGTGACGTATAATGGGGCTTTAAAGCCATTTAACATTGTGTTTAATATAGGAGTTGATTCAGCAAAGTGAAGAACTGCTGTAAATACTGACAAATGTACAGTTCACAGTTATTTAAATCCATTGAGAAAAGAAGGTCTAGGAGCTTCAGGGAAATTCTGACGATGTGGATGTGTGGATGGCAGTAATTGATGATACAAATTAGAGCTTGAATATGCAAAGTAATATCTTGACAGGGTTAATGCTTTACATTTTTAGTTACATTGTTGACAGGGATGGTGTTTGAAGACAAATGCATGAGGATGACATCTAATTCTGAATCTTTAATCAGAAAAGCTTTGACTTTATAAGCTACAACAATATGAATAATATACCTGGACTATAATATTACGTGTATCTTTTCTGAAGTAACATACACTGTGAACAGTAGTCTAAGGTTTTAACATGACAGAGAACTAAAAGGGTTTGGAGAAGTGTGATAAAAGGTATGAGGGGAAAAAGTGTGGTTAAAAATGGAAAAACAATCCATTCCTACCTTTAAGAGTGGAGGAAGGAACATAATGGGAGTACTTATTACATTTTGAACTATGGTATGGGATCACAGAATACATGTAACCTGTTAGACAATCACGCTTGTCCCACTGTTGCTTTCACTTCTGAGGAGAAGAACCCGTCTTTTTACCTTATGAACTGTCATTCTCCTGTTCACAGTTGCAATATGCAGCCAATGCTGCTGCCCGTTACAGGATTAGAAATCTAAGTACATTTCTTAGACACAGCACAGCAACAGAGACCTACTGCCATCATAATAGGAAGGACACTGAAGTGAATACTTAGGCTTCCTAAAACTAGAATCTGATCCATGCTGTTAGGAAGTAGAACAGTAGATTTTTGTCATATAGTACAAGAACAAAAGGGCAAAATTATGTAGAAAGCCTGTAAAATATAGTTTTATTTCATTGCAACATAGCTGGACTGTTAGTGTTATTGCCACTCTTGTTAGTGTAGACTACAATGGAAAATCTATGTCATTTAAACAACAAATTGAAGCTATCTGGAATCATCATAGTACATACTATTGAATCCTGGAAAGGATGTTGAATATTCTCCAGGTTTTTAACTAGATCTCCATGCACTATAGATCTCTGTCTCTAGTGTTTGGAGTGAAATTATTTTTCTATTGCATGTACAATGATTTTGATTTAAGTAAGTGATATTATAGTCAGAATTTTGAAGGTGAGGTGTTTGGTCAGTATTTTCTTGGAGTTAGACAATAACAACTAAAATTATAGTTCTCAGTTGCTAGTATTTGTATTAGTTTGTGCAGAAGAGCTTTCAGATGAGTTTTTAAAAAAGCTGAAAAAGCTGATAGTTTTTGCAGAAACTGTCGTCTTGACAGTAGTTGTGGCATTGCTGACTGGAGTAAGGAAAACAGTAATTCAGGATTTTATTTTTTTCCCTCTCTCTCTTATTTATTGCTGCAATATCCACCAGATGAGACAGACCGGGGAGTGGATCAAAGAGATGGCAAAGAACGGTCAGATTCCCCAGGCTGTGAGGAAAGTGATGCAAACAAGGAAGAAAATCTCAAGCTGCGTTTGCCTACATGCTCCGATATGATCTGTGGATATGCATGCTTGAAAGGTACTGGAATGAAGCACTAATTCTTAGGGTCTTAAGAGTTTCTATATGTCCATCTTCCCCTGGAACTTTATCATGCATACTCTTTCTTCTCAGGCACTGCAGCCATGCGCAACACCAAGCGTGGATCCTGGTATATCGAGGCACTCACCACTGTGTTTGCAGAGGACTCCCGAGACACTCATGTGGCTGACATGTTGGTGAAGGTCAGCTGTAATGTCTTTCCTTTCACACACTTGCCTGGTTTCTGAATAGCCTTCAATTTCTTTAAGTTGCTAATGTTGATATATTCTTTACGCAAATGTTGTTGCCCTATTCATAGCAAAATTATTACTTCTTTCCTTATTTATATAGATAATTATATACAGTTCCACAGTAATTTAATAGAAGTAAAAAATGCTAGGTTTCTTTGGCTCCTTCCATTGCATTTGTGTTGGCCATATTGTGAATTTGGGAGATTAACTTGCCACGCATCACTTTTCTAGTATAGAAATAGTTTATTTTTTCAGGTGGATTTGGCCTGAAGTGGCATAGCACGTAACAGCACAAACACTTGTACTCACATATGGGGAAGATTAAGGAAATGAGAGGAGCGAAGACTGCAGTGTGCACGCAGTAATTAGAGCTGCACCTTAGTTCTTTACCCCTCCTGTAGTTTAGAAAGGCAGTATGCTGGTGACTAATTAATAAGATAAACAATAATTTTTAAATAAGAAAAGCAATGACCCTATGCCTTCTTAACCCTATCAATCATTTTACTTTTTTAATCTTACGTTTAGGTGAACAGACAAATCAAGCAACGAGAAGGTTATGCCCCAGGCACAGAATTCCACCGCTGCAAGGAAATGTCAGAATATTGTAGTACACTCTGTCGGGACCTTTACCTATTTCCCGGCTACGTGCCAGGAAAATAACCCTACTGGCTCCACTGGAAGAGAGATACTGCCAAAGCTGAACTGAGTATGGATGTGTACATTTCTATTCTCACAGGCGTGACACCAGATGCCAAGCAAGGAATGCTCTTTCACGTTTAGCCAGTCCAGTTCTTGATGTCTTTTACTTAAATAAGGTGGCAGCTCTTTGTAATCTGATTCAGTTCAGGGTTTAAAATACTAATATCCTGATTTATTCCATATGTATGGATGTTGGTGAAAAGAGATCGGCACTATAACTGGGAAAAAGTGGGAATATCCTTTGGAAGGAGGCATAAGGGCATTTCTTACAAAAGTGAGTGTGAAAAGAGAAATAGGCTATCCATACAGTTTTGGAAGAGATAAGCCTTTCTGAGAGGAAAGTGATTCATAAAATGCTACTTATTTTATGCTTTTATTTTTTTTAAAGTACTTCCTGCCCAGTTCTTCCTGCATGACAGTCAGCTCCTGTGCACAGTGAAGGAGAATCCTACTCTCTAAAACAGTTGTTTTGTTGGTAGTTTAGTTTTAAGTAGTTGACATTTACTGTCCATCTTGATTAAAGTCCATTTTTACACATTTTTTTTCTGTAGCCAAGTTATCAAGAGAGCTGCAAGACATCCCAGGTTATTTGAAAAACAAATGGAAATTCAGTGTTTTTCAAACATATCAGTGCCCCTGAAACAGTTTTGAATCAGGAAATTCTAGATTGGCTCCCCTTAGTCTAGGAGTGAACAACTGTATAGAATATTACTTTTTATATTTTGTTTGCTCTAGTATCTGTGTGTCACAATGGTCATGGTATTCAGACACTTCTCCAACTTCTCAAGAGTCTATAAATTGCACTCTAGAACTTAGTCCCTGAATTCCTGCAATCCTGTAGAAAGGGCTCCTGTATCTTCCGTTTAATGAAAATATTCAAGGCAGCTCTTTATAGTCCAAACATGCTTCTTGGATTATTTTTCACCAGCAGTCTGTTTCTCTTTCATTTAAAAGGGAAGAGTTTCACATTATTACTCTGATATGTGGTGAGTTTTCTTTCTTCAGCCACGATCACTTAAAGCTGTCTGTTTAGCAAATATTGTTTGCCAAATGTCATTTTGACTGGTCAATCGGTAATGTGGCATAATCCATCACTTAGTTTGGAAATTTCATGTACATTCTCTTCATACTTGCCTTTTCCAAGTTGCAGTTACTCCCATGTGATGAGGTGTGGGGAGATGGGCATTATTCTCTTCTGTGGTAGCCTAAATTCTGATATACTAGGTCTGTGTACTGGAGTTCCCATCTTCTTCATTCTACAGCAATAAGGTGGCATAGTACTCTTAATGTGTAAGTGCGTTTGTTTTTTTAATCTTTCTTCCAGGATAGAATTATGAATAGGAAGCACGAAGGGATGTGGAGGGAGGCTGGAAAATTAGGTATGTGCTTTTCTGTTTTTCCACACAGGAAAATTAAGGCTGTGTTTTCTCCAGCTGACAAAGATGCAGCATTAAAATACATCTTGCACTTATCTAACACACAGCATGTGATAAATAAAACAAAAAAAATTCCTGCCAATTGTTGCCTTACTCTGAAGAAACCACTGTAGGGGTTGTTGTACCTCCCTGGGGTACAAACACTTCCTTCCCTAGTGCTCCCTCTTTGAAATGGTGCAATATTTTACAGATGTGTAGATTGACGAAGTAGTCTGCTCTGAAAGACTAGATTTCAGTAGGATTGCATCAACTTGCATTTTCACTGCCACTTTGGTATTTACTTTTTATATACTTGTATTTTATTGCCTGGAGGTGTCAAAATAAAGAATTCTTGTTTGATTAATCCGTGCAGTATCATCCATTTGGAGGATTATACATCTGTGTAGAAATAGAACTTCTATAAGGAGAATTTTGTCTAATTTCTGAAGGTAATACCTTCCAGAGGCACTTTTGAACTCTTGGGCAGAATCCTGCTGATTGCTAGCTGGAACCAGTATGGGCTGCTTGTGGGGAGAAGGATCCAGAAAGGAGATGAAGATACAACAAGGAAAGATGCGGAATGTAGGGGAATATCAGAGAATCAGATTGCTACATGGAAACTATTACCAGAGACCTTGATCTGTTGTGTCCAAGACAGGTTACTGCAAGCAGCTGTGCAGCTGGCCCACCTTTAGAAATCAGCGATGAGATCACTTCTGGGAGTTGAGATCTAGGTAATGTACCTATGTGATGCAGGGTGGAAGCCAGTGTGCGTGTGAAATAAGAAAAGTTCTGTTGTCATTAGTTCCAGAATAAACCCCAATATTCAGATCCACTAGAAGCTGTTGTTTTACTCTCAGCTGTGACATCTTTCTTTTCATGAATAAAGTATACTGGTTTTTCAATAGTGCCTAATGCTGGTACAAAAATTCTAGTAGTAGTATTCAGTAGAACACCTATCTGTGCTGAAACTGTTACTGGTAATAAAATAGATGTTTGTATTTTTAGATAAGTAAATTTAAGCTACTGACACAGTTTAATTAATGCCTTTAATGGGGGAAATAGCAAGAAAGTTCATATGATTCATATTTTGGCTCAAAACCAAAAGAATAAGGTCAAAAGTGTTTTTTGTTTTGTTGAAAGAGGAGCAAAAACAGTGAATGGGATATTCACAAGATGTAGTTACAAATCCTGAGTTACATAACAATAATTTTAATTAGTGGAGCAATTTATTATAGGAATACAGTTGTAGTAATTGTGAAGTGCTTTTGTTTTCATTTGCCATTATAAAAAGTGATAGATACTCAAAGGGTCTGACTGTAAAAATAGTTACTGATCTCTTCTTCAAAATTAGGATGTACAGAATGGTCTTTTAAAAAAACATACTTCTCAAAACATCAAAAGATTTGGATGAAAATCTGTAAAACAGTTTGTAAAATAAAATATATACCAAGCTGAGATTCCTAACATACCCTGTCTGTGTTGCAGAGAGCAATGGGCTCATACCTGAAGACAGGTAAAAAAAAATTATCTGCATCATGTTACTAAATTACTAAACTGAAATACAAGCAAAGAAAATATTGTCATGTAATAGATCATCTTCATTACAAAGTGATGATGCCATTAGAGTATACATACAGAAAATGTCCTTTTAAAGGAAAAGAATGAAGTTACGGGGTTACTCTTGGACAAGGTAACTTTCACTAGGAACAAGTACTAAATCATACACAATGTTATTAGGCCAACCATTGCTGCTTCTGCCAGTTTTACTTCAAGATTTTTTTCTAACATCACATTAAATTAGAGAGTTTTTTTCATCCTGTACTTAGTTTCAATATTACCAGGCCTCATAAAGTGTGAAGTAGAGACAGTAAAGTCCCCTTTTGTCTTTATGGCTGGTAAGGATTGAAGTAAAGTAGTGCAAGGGCTTGCATGCCTCTTTTAGGTTCACAATGACATTCGAAGATCTATCAAATACCAACATGAGCTCCCCTGTATGTCCAGTACTGTAGCCCATATCCCTGGCTTTCCTAACTGCTCCGTGGGTCCACTACCTGCTGGCTAGTCCAGCTTGAGATTTGCTTCCAAACAGATGCATTCACATACTTGTCTCAGAGGCAGTTCATACTCATGGGTCTCCCTGAATATCAAGACAATCCCTCTGCCTTCTGGATATTCCTGACTAGAGATGGGGCCTCTTATTCACTGATTAAGGTCTGCCACCATATTATATACATATGTTCTTATGTAGACCAGTATGGGGAAGATACTGATGCTCCCCACAGGAGTCAGCACCCATCATATGGGCTGTGGCCAGTGGTCATTATCGGTTACAAAGTCCAGGCTGATTCTCCAAAAGTTAAATGTGTAGTTTCTTAATGGCCAATCAATTTAGTGAGAAGAGATTTCTGGCCTTCTCATCATCTCCATTATCCCTTCTCTGTCAGTTAAGCCTGTGTTTCTGTTTGTGGCTTCACTTTCTTCATTGGAAAGGTCCTTGACTGGATAACCTTAATGAAGTAGGTGCTTTCACCTTTGAAATAGCTTTACAAAGTGTATCTTCAGTGGGAGAAACAGCCTGGGGAGTCATGATGTTATCCTAAGCTGCTGTCTGCTTCGCCTAGTTGTATAGAATTTATAAATTTCTGTGAAAAGCTTTACAGATAGCAGAGGTAAAGAAGCAGCAAGTGTCTGTGGAAAGAGCAGCAACCTGTTGTTTTGGGCTTAAGTGGAAAGGTTTTGGCAGCTGGGTGGGAGAGGTGTCCTCTGTGAGCAGTAAATTTTAGAATGAAAATGGAGAAGAGAATTTTAGTAGTTGAAATGATGATGCTAAGTGCTGGTCATGTCAGTGAATGAAGATTCTTGGAGGTTGGAATACTGGGAGGAAGATGGTTTATATGTGGTGAGATACTGTGGTCCAGAAATCAGCAATATTTTGTATACTTGAAGTCAAATTACGTTAAATATTAAGGACATTATGTAATCATGTAAGGAATAGTCTTCAAAGTACTGCTGGGAGAAGTTGCCCTCTCAGGTGATGACACTTCTCAAAGTTGCCTCTGAAGTAAGTTATAGAATAATTTTGCTCAAGTTGCAGGAAGATTTTTTTGTCTCTAACTTTGGCCATTTTCTATTTCCATCCTCTTTCTTCCAAAGTCTCTCTCTGTCATCAGCCCCCATTCTTTCTATGGTCCCACTTTAGATCCCTTCTAAATGCAGAGAAGAGTGATACTGCCTGAGAAAGGAAAGGGAAACCTTACCTCCTGTTAATTTACTAAGCTGTCCCGGTGCCAGGGCAGTGGAGAGATATTAAAGCAGGGAAGCGCCTGCCATTTCCAAGCACAGATTGAACGGGAGGGGGCAGGGAGTCTCTGGTTACACTCTCCCTTCTCTGTCTTTCCCTCACCAGTAACCTTTTCTCCCAGGGTGCACTGTGGGATTTTAGCCGAAGCCTTGTGTCTGCTTCACTCCATGATTTTGCAGTGGAGAGCAGAAGGGAAGACGTTGCCCCGAACACCCCTTGCTCCACAAAGGTTGCCTCTGGGGATATGACTAGAGAGGCATCTCCAACAAAAGTATTGCGATACCAACAAACTCTGGTGAGTACAATACCTGCAGAAGGACAGAGTATTCCCTACATTATAATTTGTTCTCTTCTGAAGGGGTAAACACTTCTATTACCTACAAATATCCTTCTCTGTTTGTATTAGGAGGAATTTGTGAAAGTTCTGCATGAACATGTGCCCCAGAACTGCCTTCCTCCAAGACAGAATGAGGCCATTTTCTCTTTCTATCATTAAGAAAATGGGAATCATCTTTAATCCCCATAAATGAAAAAATTATGAAACTGAATTCACTAGATCAGGAAAAAATGTGCTATGAAGAGTCAGGGCTGAGTTTGTAGGGACATCTGATCTGCAGAGCTCCATGGAAATGCAGTTGCTTGTTGTGAATTGGTTTCCTTTTCTCAGACAAACTTCTCACTACCCTTTGTTACAGCTTTCAGAAGAGACGATTAGAATCCTGCCCTGCTGAATGTTAATGCATGCTACAAGAGTATGCTCTTATTTGCATCTTTTAGGCACATCTTAGTGGGGTTTTGCACTGCTTTGTTTCAAGGATATTTATTTGGAGATTGTTGCTTCACTTCCTGATTTGAGTATGTCAATGTTGAGAACTAAGATTCATTTCATCTCCTCATAATTCTTCAGACTTCTCTGAACAAGCTGAGGGAGCAGTTTATACTACATCTAAGAAACCATCTTGTATTTGAAATAAGAATTTGCATCAAACACTGCAGATTGCCTACTGAACAGCATGAATGGAATCCCAGCCTCTGAAAATGTATGATGGTGGCCTGTTTGTGTCAGAGCATGCAAAGATTTTGTAGCCATGTTTGTAGACAAGACTATATTGGAGGTGTGGAAAACATGAAATCTTTATCTTCTTTGAGCTACTACAAAGAAACATGGAGGTCTTCTTTATAGAAGATGATACAACTGGTTTACTAAGGGGTTTGTACAGTTGCTTGTGGGAACAGAAGGTAGAGGCAAAGACAGAGAGAGTACTTCTCCTGTTTATGAAATAATACATGCAGGTGAAGAATTTTAAGATCTTTAATGTGACCCTAAGGCCTTGTATGATTGACAGCTTGACTTCAAATCCTGAGTTACATAATGAATGTAAGTTTCTCAGTGATCTGCATAGACACAACACAAGCACCCAGCCTCTTGGTATTTCGCTCAACTGAAAATGCTACTTACTTGGCAAGTACTAACATTGCTGAAAGAGTCAGTCATTGCAGTGGAAGGTCTGAGCTACGAAATATTTCATGCCTGTTGTTCTGTGTTTCTGTAGACCAATGCAAAATAGCATCCACAGTGTCAGGATGAAGTTACAGTAGTGCTAGAGCACTGAGACTGTGGGCCTAATGTGCAACGTAATCGGAATTCACCAGCCTGTTTGCACAGTATAGAGTATTGTAAGATTTCTGGAAGGAGAACAAGTTCTGAGATGAAAAATTCAAACTGGGTTGGTTCCAGAGCTGATCAAATTGCATGGAGTACTGAAATGTAAGGAAATGGCAATGAAATTGAACAAAAGTGGTAGTAGAGAGAACAAGTTTGCAGAAGATGCAAAAACTAGGAGTATACTGCTTGGGGAAAATGGCTGTATTTCTTCTGTAGCTGTATCAAACTCACAAGTCTTTAGACATTTCACTTTTTTATTCTTTAATTTAGAACTAGATTAGTCAGAGTGTTGAGACTAGTGCCAGTTTTCCTGCAGGCTTGTGGGAAGACATGACTAGTAATAGATTTCCTTAATTCAAAGAGCATAATCCTCATAACTTGGGAAAAGGCAAGTCGTCTTTGGCAAAATATGTGCAGGTTATTAAGCAGCTATTCAAGAAGGAAATTAAGTTAATGTATTCCATGGTCTTCATTTACTCATAAATTTGTCTCAAATGTTTTCCAGTGAGAGCATTTATAAATTCTGAACAGGACAGGAATTTGTAGCAAATGGTAGTTGTTTGATCCTTCAAGTGTCTGCATGGTTAAACTCGAAACATTTTGCTCTTTATACATTCAGTATTCAATTCAAGTCACTCACATCCCAGATAAACTTTAGGATCAGAAGGCAACTATGCTGCTACCTATTTCATTAAAAAGGGGCTAGAAATGTAGGAGTTCTTTGATAATGATCATGTATTTGAGCTTTTCCGAATCTCAGGAAGATGAGCAGATAACTACTGGATCTAATCAGGCTTTAGTGATAGGTAGATGCTGAATCACTAACCTTGGTGAAGAATAAAGTATTTCTCAAAACAAGAGAAATTAAGATCAGTTACAATGATTACGTAGCAAGTGAATATGAGACTGCAATTCTGGATATAGGTGCCTCAAGTGGATCCCAGATACTTTTGAGATTTGTGTATCTTAGCAATTTATGCCTTAAAATACTAACTTTGGGAACATACTCCTATCACGCAACATCATTATCACTATTTGCTCCATATAGTCAGTCATGCTAGGTTTTTCTTATCTAGTGAAGAAAGAGTAGCAGAACACATAAGATCAATGCCAAACTAATGCTACATAGATTAGTTTTCATATATAAAAGTCACTGCTTTCTGGCATTTAGTCAAAGAAAGGGTAGATCATTGCCTGGCTCTAAAGACTGCAGGAATGATTGCTGTTTTTCTCTGTTTTAGAAAACCTATTGCACTGTCACAATCCAATATTAAAGTTGCTTATAAAGTCTTTGTACTTTGGGAAGAGGTGAGATGATAGACTGAGCCATTGCTGGTTAGCCTTTGAGGTCACAAATCAACTAAATAAGAGATCTGATGAGTCAGCTGGCCATTTCCTGCCCTTCAGTCCCTTCTGTGATAAAAGCATCTTGGCTTGTTTATATAACATGGCCACTTTATTCAGTTTCTTACATACCAGATGTCTTTTAACTGTTTCTCTCCTGTGTTCTCTTTAAAAAAAATTATTTTCTGTGTCTTTTGTTACCTCTTTGTCATTTACTCTTTCACCATTCTCTTGTTATCCTCAAATACCTTTTTCTTACTCTTGTCTTCTGCTGCATCTCCTGTTTGTTTCTCTGATGCTCCTGCTCTCTGTACATATGAAGCTAAGTGTTAGGTTTCACAGCTGTGTTTTTTTCTGTGCCTTCGTCAGGTCACTGCCATTGGATTCTGTTCCAAAAATATCCCATGTGATTATTTCCCTGTGCTGTCCCAAGGCAGTGGGGGGATCCTTGGCAGTCCCTCCTCCTCTTTTTCTTTTTGAAGTTATTATTGATCATACACAAAGTAATCTTAGAAGGACGAGGAGACCTGGACAAATGAGGTCATGAGATTTATGCAGATTTCTACTGCTAATTCTTAAAGCTAGAGATGGCAAATGAGGCAGATGAATACAGGTTTATACTCTACAGGGCAAGGCATAGGCTCCTGACAGTGGCAGTAGAAAAGAAAAAAAGGAAGTTTTTCAGTTACTTGCTGTGTGATGGAAAGTGCAGGCACTTAGGAGCATCACCTACTGTTATTAAAGAATAATTTTTAGCTTCTCATATTCAATCTTGGCAAGGGCTGGGAGTCACCTCTTGTATACTGGAAATACGCGTTGCCTTACGAAGTAGCCTCTGCTGGAACTAACAGATGAAAGAAGTCCATTTGCTGTCTTTCTGTAAGTGAAACTGGTATTCAGTATCTGCTGAAGCTAAGGGCTTGCTTATTGCTTATCCACCATATCCACATTGCCTTCTACTTCCCCTTGCTTCAGAGTTTACTGAAAATTGCTATACACATATATGAAGATCAACATTAATTTCTCTCCTCACTTCCCATTAATAGGATCACAAATCTTACCTTGTCAGAAATTTGTTGCAGGTAAGGTTTCTTCCTGGCTATGTAGTATGAATGACTGAGGAGTTCAAATGCATTCATCTGCGATGTAGGCATACTGGAGTTCCTCTTCACTATATGTCAGTTGGTCACTGGGAAAAAATGACCAACAGTTCCGCAGGCTGATTGTGCCTAGATCTCTTCTAGTTGAGGTATTGTTAGTTTCAGAAGCTCTGCGAGTAACTGCATGCTGTGACATCCCAGGAGGAAGGCTGAGGAAGACAGAAATGAGAGTGAGCCTTGTAACAGCCAGTTTTTTCTTAAAATAACCTGGACTTAATTTTTAAAACTTTAGTAAGCTGGAATATGCATGGTATTCACTGAGTCTTGCTCAACATCTTCATCAATTACTTTGATGAGGGTATAGTGGCCACCCTCAGCAAGTTTGCTGATGATACGAAGCTGGGAGGATTGGCTGACACACTTGAAGGCTGTGTGTCTCTTCAACGAGACCTGGACAGGCTGTAGAGCTGGGCAGGAAGAAACCGGATGAGGTTTTAAAAAAGCAAGTGTAGAGTCTTGCACCTAGGGAGGAATAATTGCATGCACCAGTACAGGTTGGGACACGACCTGCTGGAGAGGAGCTCCGCAGAGAGGGACCTGAGTGTCCTGGTGGATGACAGGTTGGCCATGAGCCAGCAGTGTGCCTTTGTGGCCAAAAAGGCCAATGGCATTCTGGGGTGCATTAAAAAGAGCGTGGCCAGCAGGTCGAGGGAGGTGATCCTCCCCCTCTACTCTGCCCTGGTGAGGCCTCATCTGGAGTACTGTGTCCAGTTCTGGGCTCCCCAGTACAAAAAAGACAGGGATCTCTTGGAAAGAGTCCAGCGGAGGGCCACAAAGATGGCGAAGGGCCTGGAGCATCTCCCCTGTGAAGAAAGGCTAAGTGAACTGGGTTTGTTTAGCCTTGAGAAAAGAAGACTGAGAGGGGACCTGATCCAGGTCTGTAAATATCTAAGGTGTGGGGGGCAAAGTGGCAAGGCCAGACTCTTTTCAGCAGTGTGTGGAGACAGGACAAGGGGAAACAGCCAGAAACTGGAGCACAGGAAGTTCCACACGAATGTGCACAAGAACTTCTTTACGGTGAGGGTGACGGAGCACTGGAACAGGCTGCCCAGGGGGGTTGTGGAGTCTCCTTCTCTGGAGATATTCAAGTCCCGCCTGGATGCCTACCTGTGCGACCTGCTGTAGGGAACCTGCTTTGGCAGGGGGGTTGGACTTGATGATCTCTGGAGGTCCCTTCCAACCTCTACGATTCTGTGATTCTGGACTAGGAGCAGGTTTGTCTGAGTGTAGATTTACTTCACCACAATGCTAGGCCCAAGAGACAAACCATGAGGCATTGTCTGTAGCTGTACTATCCAGCCCAGTTGGAATCTCTTCCACAAACAACAAGCAGTGCTCTGTCTATCTCTGCACAGGAGAGGTGTTCATATCTGCCTTAGCTGTTTAAAACATGGGAATAGAAAATTGCCATATATTTTGCTGTGGCTATAAGTTCCACTGTGAGACCAACAGCTACCTGAAGAATTTATCTCCAGTTTATGTGGCTAGCAGAAAAAAGAGGAGAGAGATGAACAGATACGGACAGATTTAAGATGAGAAAGAGCCTCTTGCAGTATCCAGTCCAACTCCTTACTCAGTCACAGATCTCCATTGTTGAAAGCCATGGCTGTTACCTATAGAGCATTCCCTGTGCCTGGCTTTATCTCCTCAATACTGTCAGACATATTCACTCACTTCTTCTCCTGGGTGAACAAACGCAGCTCCTTCATCCTCTAAATAGGATAGCTGCATGCTACAAGTTTTTTACATGTTATTGTCTTGACAGCTAATATTTGCATGGTAATTTGGCAGCATAGCAGGTTAAAGTACTCCAGACTAGTCTGGGGGGCAAAGATAAAAACCACTTTCACTAGCATTCCTGGTATTTCAAAAGTTAGACCTGTTGCTAGCAAAACTGTAAACGCTGGTTGGGAGTAGGAAGGAGGAATACAGAGATTTCTGCTCAAGTTGTACAGCAGGTGGCACACAAGGTATAGTATATGAGAAATGATGCCTTAATATTACAAAGCAAATACAAAATCCTTGGCTACAGTTGTGAATCTGTACAAATCACAGCAAACAACTTGGGTGATCTGTACAAAAACTGGAGGTAAACTGAATAAAAATAAATGTTAGTGTTAATGTTTGATTTATTGAAGCAGCAAGAAGCTGCTACTGAAGTTTCTCTTGTTCATATTGATAGAACATCTTCCAAATACCTGTATGATGCAACAGTAACTCTGTTGTCATGTTAATGCAGATAGAGGACAGGCATAGACTGTTAATGTTGGACACTACCTTATCTGAATCTGCTTATTTAAACTGTTTTCATTTACCGCTGAGAAGCTTACCAATCATAAAGTGATTTACTATTAAGTAACCTGGGAACCTGCTATTCACTGCTGTGATAGCATATTATGCTTTTGTATTTGATAATGATATAGGTGACATAAATTGAACGTAGGAGTGGCAAAGATTTTCCACAAGCTGTTACTGCAATGTGCACTTCAATCTGTGGGTACTATTAAGTATATAACTAGGTTAACAGATTTACTTACATTGTTAATGCCGAACTATCTATCCGTACAACACTTGTTGCTCCTGCCTGGTGAACTGGTTGATTCTTATGAGCGCTTAAAGGAACCAAGTGTCTGTTGTGATTGACAGTCATTCATTTCCACAAAATATTTATTAAAGTTTCATTAATACTTGACTGTCATCCATGGACATCAAGAGCAGATGAGAATACACAGCACCTTCACTGTATTTGTTGCACAGTGCAAATGTGTGTGGAACCTATATATTTGCAAAGCAAGCAACCACTTGCAGCTTCGAAAATAGATAAATTACAGGCAGTATGTTCTTTTCTATTTTGATAAGAAAGCAGTGTTTAAGAATACTGTCTTGTGCTTAAAAACATTATCTGTGATTAAGAATCTTCCTTGTAGACCATCAGATTTGACCCTCAAGTTGAGACTGAAGTGTACTAATTAGTCTTAACAGTGCCGAGTCATGCATATACCATATCTCTTCCATAGACACTAAAATCTTTCCACTGGGAAGATTAAGCAAGAGCTAGGTAAAGTTCTCCTCTTGCCTAAGCATGTGTGTTAATTCTTCATTTGAGGGTGTACATTATAGCTGAGATGATCTATTGACTGGCACATGCAGGAGATTCTGAATGCTGCTTCCCTGACCTGTGGTGAACTCATTTAGAGCACGAAACAGAGAAGTTAACCACATAAAATCGTGAATGTTTTTCTATCAATTTACCTTCCAGAATGCTTAGGCCAGACATACCAGAACTAGTGCAGGAAGGAGAACATGGTTATCCTTTTATACCACTCACAACTGTAAGTAATCTATGAAGGCTGCAGCCAGCATTAAAAAATCTTGAACTGCTGTGTGTTCTCTCTTTCTAAGACTGTCTCTTCTCTGCCTTTCAGAAGTTGTCTGGAATATTCTTACTCCTGTGACCCCTAAAGAGTTTCCTTTTTTCTTTTAACTTATATATATAACTTTATATACGTGCCTTATGCATACTGCCCTTACGTCAAAAGATAAATGACCAGAAATTAAGACTGTCTGGAAAAGTGAGAATAAGGGAGACGGGAAAGTTCAAGGTCTTCTGCATTATTGGCTCTTGATTACTCGGGTACACAGTGTGACAGGCAGCCTTTACTGCTTACAGCTCAGTTAATGTGGGATATTGCAACCTGACTAATAGACCCTTACCACAAGTTCACAGTCAATGTCTGCAAGAGTTAGGTATCTTTCACCCTCAGTCACTAACCTTGAGCCACTCCACGTCATCCTTATTCTTTATTTTAATTGTTCCATCACTGCGGGGAAAATGCTCTGATACTAACCAGTAGGTTATGGAGCTACCCATAAGTGTAACTGTATCAAAGAAACACCACTCTTGAAGTGTAAATCAGGACAGTTTAAGTTTGTGAGGCACTACCAGCAACTGCCTAAATGACCCCATTGGGTCTGTCTTTGTGAACCTTGACCCACTCTTTTATCTTGGAAGGATCTTAGGAAACAGAACCTCAGGGGTCAGGCAGTTACTGAATTACTATTTCATTCCAAAATGCTGGTCCTGAGAAAGAAAGGGAGTTCATATTTACTGGGTAGCGAGATTCTCACTGAGTATAACTTGCTTATTATCTCTTTATGTGCTGTTTCCTATAGCCCTGTGTTTATATTCTATTCAGCCACCTAACTTCCAACACCTTAAAAAACCTGACATCATCACAGTAAGTATGTATTGTGATTTTAGTATAATGTGTTAACAAAGCACCCTAAGATACTATACCACATCACTTCCAAATCCTTTCCCAATGATTTCTTACTCTCTCAGTTTTTATTTCCAACACAAGCCCTTTCTGTCAGTATAGCATTCTCTCTTTCTCCCCACTTCTCCAGATCTGTGTGCTTGGATCTGTAGTAAATGAATTTTGTCTAAAGAGAATTAACAATTGTTAGCTGATGATATTTTGTTACTGCATCTTGAAAACTGTGAGATTGACACAGCTAATTCCAGAACAGTGTGTCAGCTGACAATTTGCTTTCCAGACTGAAGTTTCTCATAGTCTTCCCACAGGCACCACAGTGTCCATTTTAAAATGGGCAGTAGGCCAGTGAGATGTCAACAGCCCTCACAGAGAATAGATGGTTATCTGGGAAGGACAACAACTCAATGTCTGTGAGATGTGCCAGTGTACAATGCAGATGCTGTCTGACCAGCAGTAGCTCAGCCGGATGTCCTCCTACCTTTGGATTTGAAAGAAATACTGAGTGGTTGTAGATGGTACCAGGTATCAGCTCCACCAGGAAGTGATGCCTTCCTGCTTTTCTGATGATATCTGCCTCTTATATCTAGTGCAGCTCTTCGGTACAGGATGGAAGTAAAATTAATAGTTAAGGCCAAACACTCCATAGGACTGATACTGCTGAGGAAGGCCTTCCCCTAAATTGACATTGCAGACCCAGTATCAGAACACAGATGCTAAAGGTGTTAATGCACTTCCAAGCAGATCTGAATGTGCAGCAGCTGATTTAGTACACTGATCATATTCCCCTGCACTCAAGACTATAGGTCAAGAGAGGACAGGATTGTAGTGATCAGTGTGGCAAAATTAGGTATGAAATGTGTGTCCAAGTGGTCTTGCCACAAAGGTCTTGCTCTTATGTCTTCATCATGTCTTCTGAGATCCTTGGAAGTAGCAGCAACACTTCATGATCTTTGCACCCTTGATATTGCCTTTGAACAACAAAGGCTCAGGGACAAGTTGAGGTTAATCACGCTTTTATTTGACATGTGTTATAACCTTATCTCCAGCATGGAACTGTTGCAGTAAGAAACCTATACAATGCCTGCAAAGTTCTTCCTGTTCTATGAAGCATCTCTTGAGATTCAGCTCTGTTCTTGGTTTTGATTCCATGAATATGCAACTTTCTTCTAACTCCTGCTCTTCCATTTCTTCTGGTGACTTCACACTCTCATTCTCTCTCTGTGCAAATGTCATTTTATTTGCCATTTATAATGGCAAATACTATTATAATACTATATAGGATCACTGCTTTATCTGAGAAACCCATAAGGCAGCTAAAGTAGACCATTTTTCTCTGCCCCTGCAGCAAATAAGCTTGGCAGTTCAATTACGGGAGATCTCCTGCAGGTACCCAATGCCCAAAGCAAGGAGTGTACCAGCCCTACTGGAGATCTTCCCTCCACCCCATGGGATTTCATGATGGGATTTGGAGTTATTTCACTGCAAGGGAGAGGAAATAAGATTGAGAAACTTGCTAACTGATGAAGATGAAGGCATAATCTGCCATGGTAAGGGTCGGGTGTATCTTCTTGCCAGATAAATGATCCTGTGAATTGGAATACTGCCCCATTCTTGATTCAAAAAAAACCATCCCCAGCCCAGCCAGTGCATATAGCAAAGAGCAGAAACTCTGCCCCACATAAGAACAAGCAGTAGTGCAAGTGGGATAGCTTTTAGGAGATCAGAGGGGCCTCATGAACACCAACCACCTCCTGAAGGTCACTCCATGTAGGGGGGTGGGGCATGGTTGGAGACTGGAGCATTGGTTGTTGTGATAGGTGTGTGCCCACCCCTACAAGCATACGGGTGGGCAATCAGGGGCAGGACTGAGATCTTGCACTGGCAGCTCAGTGCCTGAGTCTCAGTGCCAGCAAGGCAGTCAAGGGGGTAGGTATGGGAATCCAGGCAGCAAATGTGCAAAGGAAGAGGCTATGAAAGGCAGTGTTCTTCCCTTGTGTACAAACATCTCCTTCCCTATGTGGTGTCATTTCTCCACAGATTCCTCTTTGCTGCTGTTGGTGGCAATTGTAGGGCCCACAGAGTGTGATAGTAGCAATTGTATCCCCCAGGCAGGGCAACTGTCTGATTAAATTCTGGCCATCTTGTTCCTTCTGTATCTGGAGAGCTGATGTCCTGTTCCCATAACAACGTCTGGACATACTTCCAGTTTTCAAACAGCATTTCCAACAGCTGCCATGACAACTTCATGTTCTTACATTTATTTTCTAATTTTCTGCTGTGACAGAGGCAGCACTGTATGTGTAGTTTTGAGTCAGCTAGCAGGCCAAACAGAATAGCTGCAGCGCTTCCCTTAGCGGGCTGCGAATTTGAGTTTCCCTCTCCAAAACAGATTTTACACATGCTTATACCATAAAGACATCTACCCTATTTCACAGATAAAGACTCAGAAAAAATTGTAAGTTGAATGTTACCTCTGGTGGTCTCTAGCCCAATGCCTTGCTCACAGCAGGGCTCATTCCAACTCTAGATCAGATTGTCGCTGGCCTTGTCCAAGCAAGTTCTGAACAGCTCTAGAATGGAAGATTCCCTAGACTCTCTGGACATTTGTTCCTGAGCTGAATCACCCTTAAGAGAGGGTGGATGTGTACATGTTTCTCTTTTACACATTCTGACATACCTTTGTTGCAAGTTTTGCATTTTTCCTCCTGTCTTTCGTTGTGCTCCTCAGAGAACTCTGGCTTTGATATTTTTCCAGCCCATCCTCTTCAGGTAGAGGGAGACTGCTGTTACATCCCTCCCTACTCCCCAAAGCCATTTCTTTTAAAGGCTGAACAAATCCAGCTCCCTCAACTTGTCTATATGTGTCAGAATTTCATATGCTAGAATTGACCAAGAAGCCAAAATACAGGGAGAAAGAAAAACTAATAGAAGCTTGATTTCCATAGAGGTAAAATTTAAAATCAGGTAAATTTTCCATCATTTCTGGATACCAAAAGGAGGGATATATGAATGTTAAAGGTACTTACGAATTCACTTTTTATGGCTGGTAGAATAGAAATAGAATAAGATGTCTTAAAATAAGAATTACAAAATAAGAATTCTAATATTCTTTTCAAGTAGGAGAGAAGTAACTCCTAAACTCAAGGAATAATTTTGTGTCAGTCCTTCAAGAGAACTGAAGAAGTTATGATGGGCCTACAAGCCCACTGGTCAATTGATGAGTTTTATTGACAGAGGAGCCTGACAATTAACTATTTTCCTCTTCAATTCTTGAAAATATAATGGACTTCAGGAAGTACTGAAAAATTTCTTGAGGTCTACAAATACTCTCACTGCACAACTGCACAACAAGCAATGCACAAGGTCAAGGCTGTGAGCAGGGTTATTAAACATATCCATAAGACATCCAAATTTCAATAATTCCCTATAAACAATCTGAATTTAGCAGCTTCTAGAGCTTATCTCAGTTCTCAACTTAAAAGAATTATAGAAAAATTTTCTTCTTCTGCATTTTTGTTTTTATTGGCCTGTTTTCCTTGTGACACTGCTGACTTCGGACACTCTCAATTTTTGTTCTAAGTTTATTATTCAAATGACCTGGATAATAAACGTCAGCCCATTGTGTAAGAGACACAATACCAATTGCAGGAAACTTCCTGCCACTTCTGCTGACTTATGTTGTTCTAGGCTTGAAATGCCTGACCACTTGAAATCCTGTCTATACCTGTCTCTTCAATATCTGTAGACTACTGCTCTTTTATGGCTTTGAAGTCTTTTGCACCTTCCTCCTTGTGACAGTCAAAATTGGTTCTTACTGATACGCATACAGCAGCTTTGGTTTAATGAGTTCCCCAGGGAAAGGACTTTCTGCAGCCTTCATGACAGAATGTGGCGTTTGCTACACGCAGTTCGTCCCTTTCCCCAGCACCTAAAAGTCATAGCAGGGAGCTGATAAAAGAGGGAGAGAGCCCAGTGTCTTTTATGCTGGCTCTCACTGTCATCCCTGTAACAGTAGTCAGTGATAACAGGAAAGGTTATTTCCACAGGTGAATTTCGTTGCCCTTGTTGGTGATGGATTTATTTTTTGTCTGCCATGAGAACTTCCTTCCTACTGGTTGCCTTCATCTTTATCTCACATTACTATCAGGGATTCTTTTACAGGAAATAAGGAAGACAGCAGAAGTCTACAAGACTTTTGTGAGCAGGAAGGCTAGGTGTGCTTGTATGGTTAGGTGCATTTGGATAGGAGAAGGGAAACAGGAAACTTAGTCAAAATTGTACAAAATGTATTAGCATAAATTTGACTAGGTAGGGTACTTAAAAATATTAAGTGGGAGTGATAACGTCTGTGTTATAACTTCCATATTGGCATCATTTATGTCTGCCAAGACAGGATAGGGCACACGAGTAAAGTCAAAACAAATAGTACTTGGCATCCATGAAATTCATGACCAGTTTATAGCACGTGCTAGTAGTACAGTTATGGAGGTGAAACTAAAATATAAGCAAGACTGAAGTGTTACTGAGAAAAAGTGATTGTCTATGATGGCCCCTTTCCTCATTTCTAGGTGTGTTCCTGCCTCCTTTTTGAACATTCCTGTTCATTAATCAAGTGGATCAAAGTGCTGAGCTGCCTAAAAATGACTTTTTGTTGCATCAAGTTTTTAGATCATTAGTTCCAGTACCTAACAAAGCACAGCCATCAGTTTCAACTTGCCTGTTCCTTAGGTTTCCTAAACCAGTACTGTAATCACTTTCTCAGAGACATTAATAGATTCTATGATCTCAAAGAAATGTCTTTTCGAGCATTTAAAATTTGAATAAGTATCAGGAAGATGAAATTAATCTTTTTTTTTTCCTTATATACCTCTAATCCTAGCTATGGCCTCCCAGAGATGTCTGTCCATTCTCAAGGCACCATCTAGCTGCCAAATCCTAGCTCAAACATATTCCTAACACATCCTTAAAACCTTACATTTTTCATAGTGCAAATAATTTTGCTTTACAAGTCAATCTGCCTTTTTTTTTTTTTTTCCCCCCCCTATAATCACATTTTTTCCTAGTTGTCCATGGTTGATGTAGGAGGCAGCAGTCTTCTCTTGAAATCAGCCAAGTCCTATACATAATTAACAGCGCAAACATAGCTTGTGCCAGCCTGGTTCTGTACAGCTCATGATTTCATTTTCTTCCCATCCTTATGGTGTTAGTCCTGCTGCTTTCAACTAGTGTAATCACATGACTAACAAATTGAATGTACATCTATTAATTTCACTTATGTAACAGTCAAGGATGAAGGAGAAGAAAGGTAAAAATCATCTTCAGAACATGGGCTGCCTCTCACCTCTGACAGATGCTTTTTGTCTTACAATAAAACACAGGGCATGATGCAGGTGGCTTATTAGGAAATATTCACCATTTGCAATCAGAGCCTGTCATCTAGATGGAGAGGTAGAGTGCAGTTGCCTAGAGTCTGTAGATTCTCCATCCTGGAACAATAAAAAATTCACAAGCTTGGAAGCATCCCTAATGAGTTTTGATCACTAAAGATGACTGCATTTCCTAGATGTTCCTTAGTCTCTCCTGCTAAAAATGCTTCCAAGCTGATTACTTCATCTTGAAACATTACTTCAGTGTTTGTTAATGCAGCATTTTCTTCACAGAAAATAAACAGAGATCCACTAAACCCACTTCAAACAGTGCATTGAGTGTCTGGTGCATCTTACTGTTTTCAGTTGCTTTTAGGTGCCTAATACAGCTGTAAAAAGTCTTCTGCTTCTCATCAACATGCATTCTAATTTTAATTTTTATTTCTTCTTTTTGATTAATCTTTTTGATTCTTACATACACACTGTGCATATTTAATTTGTTCTCAGTTTATTTTAAGTCGAGGCAGTTATATCCTACCGTGCCAGTAAAGCACATCTTGCTTTGGAGAGCCACTGTGATTTAATAGAGACTATGTGGTGCTGCAGAGTGGAGGGAATTGAGGGTTGCAATTTAAGAAAGTGAGCTTTAGGGAAGAAGCGTTAGACAGAAGCCAAGCCTTAGAAGTATGGGAATGTGCTCCTAGACAAAGGAGTGTCAGCGCAAAATTTTAGCAGATCAGAAACTTACAGTGGAACCAAGATGCACCTAGAAGCAAGAATTTAGAAGGTCACAGTGCATGGGAGACAATTTTGTATAGAATCATGGAATCCTTACAGTTGGAAAGGACCTTTAAAGGTGCCTTAGTCCAAATCCCCTGCAGTGAACAGGGACATCCACACCTAGATCAGGTTCTCAGAACCTAGTCCAACCTGACCTCAAATGTCTCCAGGGACAGGGCTTCCACCACATCTCTGGGCAACTGGATCCAATGCCTCACCATCCTCACTGTAAAAGACTTTTTCCTTATATCCAACCTAAATCTCCCCAGTTTAAGTTTGAAACCATTTCCACTTGTCCTATCACCACAGACCCTGCTGAAGAGTCTGTCCCCTTATATTCATTGCCGTACTGTCTGACATATGTTTGGAGTTTTCTTTGTGTTAAAAAATACAAAGTAATCTTGTTTTAATTACTGGTGTGATTCTTCAAGTTTTGAACCCTGCTGATTTTGACTGGAGAGCTCACCAGGACATAGAGATGTATTCACTTTAAAGTTCTGGATGAGTTGAGGTGTTGGGATCAATTTATGAAATCTAGTTTTGCTGTCTTCTCTTTCACCTGATTTTCTGTATCTTCCTCTTTCTGTTGAGTTTGTGAAAGTTCTCTCTACTTGTTTTTTTTCACTCCCAGTTCCAAACTGTGACCACACCACAATGTTAGATAAGGCAACTCAAATTAGTCATCCACCTTAGGTAGCAACATCAGCATATATATGGTTTTGTTTCAGTTTACCTGGCCCAGCATTTACACAATGCTCTGTGCAGATTATCACAGTTATTTCTGGAACAGGGACCTAGGTCTGCCCCTAAAGCTCACATCATATTTGCTAGTTGATAGCATATCCTACTGTCATGCCATGTCATACCACAATGTCATCATGTCATATCATGATCTATTCAAGTTTCCTTCCAGGTTTATCTATTACGACTTCCACTTTAATGGCTCCTTCATTCCTGTAAGTGGCTTCATTTTCCCATAAGAGTTTATCCACTTAAAATTGTGAGGTCTATTTTTTGTCATTCTATCTCTCTTCTGGTTACCCCATCTTTTCCCTACTTATTAATTGATGATTCTCAAGATCTGCCCTGTTTCTGTCAGTTGTGTTCTGTTCATCCTAGTTTCAGTCAGTGCGTGTCCTCTTGAATATCTTCATATTACGTTACTACTTTTCGGTGTTGAAAGCCCTTTCTGGATTTTTTCTTTTTACTTTTCACTATGAATTCAACCCTTCTTTCAAGTTGTCTTTGTGAGTTCCTGTCATCATCTATTCATATGCAGCCTTGCTTACAATGTGATGCACAGCTTAATTTCAGACTTTTTCTCCTGTTCAAGCCCTGCTGTCCTTTTCTTTCTTTCTCTATAAAATCTGTCTTTTCTCCATCTCTCTCTCTTTTCCTAACATTTTTCAAAGGATTCTTTCTCTCACAAAGTTCTGACTCTATCCTATAGCTCTTTGAAGCCTCCAAATGTATCTTGTCTAATGAAATGTCCCATTCAAACACCTTGTTCTCACCTATTAGGCATTGCCTTATCTTACGTCCACTGAAATCTTTTTCCTGCCTTCTTACTTCTTACAACACTACCCATGTGTTGCTGCTGCTTTAGGCAAGGTACACTTGCTGTGGCTAACTTTATATCCTTAATCTCTTACATCCTTCCATACTTTCTTTGCTATTGTAGCCTCTGAGTAGTCCTCCTTTTGTCACGTCCTCTTCCTCCTTCAGAAGTTCATTTTTTTTCCTTTCAGCTTTACAATTTGTTTTGTTTCATAACCTATCTTTTATATTGTGCCCTTGTATGTTGTCTTCCTTATGGGCCTCTTGGAGTAAGTTGGCTGAAGCACGGAGTATTATTCTTCCTTTATTCACAAATGACTGCTTTTCTATTCTGCATACACAGTTTGAAGTAACAACTCTGCCTCTACAAAATCATCTTCTCTCAATGTGGGATGCTTGAGGGCTCTAGATCACCATCTCCTATATTTTCTGTGCACGTAGTATTGGTGGTAGCTGAAAAACAGATGTTATGTTTCATTCCAGAGGAGGCTGCAGTCTGTTGGTGAGCCAAGAGATTTGTATACAGTGAGGATGTGAACTATTCCAGAACTGGATAAATCTTCTAGAGAAGCAAAAACAGCTCTAGTGTATGGAGAAGGCTTAGAAACTATTATAATGTCTCTACAGGCAGGGCACAGATGACAGTGTCTACCTTGTCATTGCTGATTAATAGCATGGGGATTTCAGGTGATAAATCCCCCTGGAACAGGATTATTAGTGAAATGCCAGTCTTCAATCATCCCTTCCTCCATACCATCAAAGTTTTTGCTATAAGTGCTGGGAACTGCATCCTAAAAAGCATTCGGGAGAAAGGAATAAAGGCAGAGAAACAGGAAGATTTGAGAGAAAACTGGGAAGAAGAGGGAGATGGCTAATAGGAGAAGAGACCCACCTTGGGTGAGAGTTCTAAATTATATTCTTCTTTTTTTCTTTACTTACACCCTCTTTTGGGCTGTGGCTGTAGATTTGTCCATGATGGTTTCCTTCTTGAAGGAAGTATCACAGAAATGCCCTTTGGAGTACCTCTAGGGCCTGTAATACCTGAGGAAGAAACTAGCATTTGAGCAGGGTGAATATGTTTCCTCTTGTGAGCTGTAAGGGCTATCTATAAACTGTTCTACTGAGGCTTTTGAGGCTTTTGTCAGTCCTTTGAACAGGTTTAGAAGCACCTGGGGAATTGAGAAAAGCCATATCTACAGGTCTGTGTTTGTGACGTACGGGATGCTTATTTCATCATCCTCTTTTACATTTTCTGCTATTTCTGTTCTAAGTCTCTGAGTTTGTTGGGAATCTCCCAGACAACAACAGTACTACATTGCTGTGCTGTGTCCTCCTAGAAAGGCAGTGCTAGGCCTTGGTAGTGGAAAGTTGAATTGATGATCAATAAAGAAAATACATAAAGAGCAGCCATGGCAGGAAATTACTGACAGTGTGACAGAGGAAAATTGACAGTTATTGAGCAGCAGCTGCTCAGAAAGATGGTGAGTGCTGTGCTCAGTACTCTGTACTTTTGGGACTCTTGATCTGAAAACATGAGCAAGATAATGGGTAGAACTGGAGCAGTACCTTTTCTTATGGAAGCTGTGACAGCTGGATGAAGTAAACAAGCTCTGCTCAAGCAGAAGATCTCAAAACTAAATACAAGTTCAGTGTAGCTACTTCATGTTAAGAGAGGTAAAGAATGACAAGACAGAGACTGCATCCTACATCTGCTCTGGCTCAGCACTGCTCCTGTCTGGCCACTAGGATCTCTAGCCAGCCTGAGGGGGCTGTCCTCTTCCCTTCAGGTTCAGCCAGCAGCAAAGCTGAGCATGTAACTCAGAGACACGCGTACACACAGGCAAAGACAGATCACTGCTGGTGAGAGATACAAGTTTGCCAGTGCAGGCATTCACGCAGCATTCTCCAGATTCGCAAGCACATGTGCATTTGTGGATTCTTTGAGTACCTGGCACAGTTCTTGTGTCTGCCCAGCGCCCCTGCCCAGCTTTCAGGTCTGTCTTGTAGCACACACACAGGAGGGAGAGCGTGTATATCTAGAGAGGGAGTTAAGAGAAGATTTAATGAGAAAAATAAGAAAATGTCAGCCTGTAATGTTCCATCTACAGAGCTCAGCCAAACAAGATAGAAACTGGCTCCATTTTACACACTACCAGCCCTTTAACACTTTTCTCTTCCCATGCACATTCTTTGTTCCTTCTTTTCCCCTTTTCCCCTGGGCACCCCTATGATTTTGCAGAGCTCTACAGTTTCTGCACCTTCCCAGTCTGGGGCCCCATGGTTCACAGTCTTACTGGTTGCAAAGTTTATCCTTTCTGGATGTGGAACCTGTGACATGTTAACCCACTAATTAGTGTGACTGTGAGATTTGCTTCTTGTGGTCGTCTCCCACCTTAGAAGTCCTCCATCAAGTAACACCACTGGCATAAACATTCCTAAATTATCATATGCTCTCATAAATTAATGTGACTGACCAGACTTGGTTCCCATCACTTCTTCCCTTTCTTATTATCCATTAAGATGATCAGAGGGCCGGAGCAGCTCTCCTATGAAGAAAGGCTGGGCTTGTTTAGCTTGGAGAAAAGATAGTTCCAGGGAGACATCATTGCTACTTTCCAGTATCTGAAGGGAGCTTACAAACAGCTTGTAAAACTGACCTTTTACACTTTCTGATAGCAATAGGACAAGGGGAAATTGTTTAAACTAAAATAGAAGAGATTTATATTAGATATAAGGAAGAAATTCTTCACTCAGTGGGTGGTGACGCCCTGGCACAGGCTGCCTAGAGAGCTGTAAATGCCCCATTCCTGGAAGTATTAAAGGCCAGTTGGATGAAGCCCTGGGCAGCCTGAGCTGGTGGGTGGCAGCCCTGCCCATGGCAGTGCAGTTGGAACTGGATGATCTCTAAGATCCCTTTCAACTTAAGTCATTCCATGCTTCTACAATTCTTACTATCCCTTCTTGCCTTGGAAAAAAGGTTCTTTCTAGGTACCCTTACACTCTGAATTTAACAAGATTAGTGAGGCTGTGAGGAACAATTGTTGGCACCCTGTGAAATAAAGAGGATGTTAATAGTACCAAGACAGCTGATAAAGCCCTTACCTCTTAGGTAAGAGAGGGGGAGGGGTGATCTATAATCTGTGGAATATAGTGTTCAGGAGATGAAAAACAAAGTAACATAAAACCAGTATCTTTCTCTACAGATGGCTTATATTTTCCCAGTAATTAAAAGGATAGGTTTAATTTCTCAGTCTTTTCCTTGATCAGCAATATCTAGGTACAGAGATCAGAGGTGGAAAGATTGTTTGGTAAGTGGGAATTAGGTATATGCTAGGTCCTTAGCTGCACATATTAGAACATACACATGTGCCACCATGTGCATAATGATTGCTTAGTCTCATCTGAATAGATGTGCACATTAGGTGCACTGGATAAGGTGTATTACACTGCAGAAAGTGCAAATAAGGATGCAGAGTTTTTGTGGATTGTCTTCCTCATGAGGACAGTTAAGGTTTCTTGTCTCACTAACACTGAGAGTCATTTGGTGAATGTTGGCCTTGGGATCCTTCATGGTTCTACTGATGAAGTGACCCGGGTTTGGGGTCTATTTGGAGGTTGAGATGAACTGTTCTTAGAAAATATATTTCAAGGTACGATTGTCTTATTTTAGACTATAATTATGTAGTGATTTTCCATGGAAATTCCACATTTGATTAGCTGACAGTAGGGCATTCTTCATTTATCTCATTTCTACTCTCGATCATTTCTGATGAGCTATACTTGTGCCTTTTGAAAAACAAAAAGCTAGAAGAGTGATTATTTGGGTAGAGGTTCCCTTTAGTTTACTTCAGTGGACATGCTGAATATTATCCTTCAGCAAATGTGACAGTAACTGAAGATCTAGTGCTCTATTGCAGTTTTGATGATTACTGGGGCTTTGGGTGCTTGGTCTTTAGGTTTCCTATATAAGGCATACATCCATATTCTATATACATTTTTGTATTACATGCACCCAACTAAGTAATATTTTTATTATAAGCCTTAGTGTCTATATAAGCTGCATTTTTCTTCCAAAAACATCTCAGTAGGCTAGCAATACTTAATGTCATTATGATGTAAATCCATGAGAGTATCCAAATGCTACTTTCTGTATCCTAGACACTGTTACCTAGAAACTCTTATTTAAGGTGGTTCATCACAAATCTTACCTACAGATGGGCCACAGCCTTCCTCTGAGAAACGCTACTGAATGGCGATAAATTTAAAGCTAGCAAGAATATAGCAGATGAGCCTGTATGTTCAGAGCTAGCATTGATCTTGCTTTTGTAAGTATTTGGAGCTTGCCTAAAATGCCATCAAGTACGGACTGTACTGGCTAACAGTATCCATAGGGATATTAATGACATTGGATATACATATAAACATTGTTAGCTGGAACAACGGAAGAGGTGGAAGCATGGTTTATGGAGGAAATGACATATCATCCTCTTGGAGACTTTCTTTGCACCATACTCTGGAGGACCACACAGAATGAGGAAAAGCAAAATAGGTCTCCAGGAGAAATGTTTTATGCAGGTCTGCAAATGAAATACTGTGGAGACACTAAGCACACTGAGGCTACTCTTTTGGGCCAATGAGATGAGCATTCTGTCTTGCCTACTCTCACATCCTGCTCACAGATCTTACTCTAAGATGTGAAAAGCTGGGAAGCTGTTATCCTGAAGAGATGATGGTGTAAAAGATGAGGAAGAAGCAGTTAATAGCAGCTCTTTAGTTATCATATTTCATGCGTATGATTTCTTCTTTCCTGGCAAGCAGTTTCTAGGATTTAAAACTCATTTCTCTTTGTTGTACAATAACCATCAGAAGATGTGGCTACGGGAAGGATAGTTACCGATGGTTACTAGCAGTACTGGGAATTGTTTATAAGATCACATTGTTAGAACATACTTCTCAATTCTGGTGCTGACTGGTACCCACTAGAGTTGGCTGAGGTTGGTTTTGTTTGGTTTGGTTTGGTTTTTTTGCCTGGCTGAGAAACAAGTGTTGGTGTGGTGAAGAGAAGGTGTTGAACGTGAACCTGTTGGAATTGAACATCAAGAAGAATAAATTTCTGCATATACTCATAGTTGAATACTCAGAGCAATTTACTAACAAACACCTTCCAAAAGTGAAAGTCTTCAGCATAAGGGCATATAGAAAGACTGAGATTAAGCTGTAATGCTTAGCAGTTTGCGTGGATAGTGGAGTTCTTCCTCAGGACTTGCATTTTCTCTTGTGGACTATGGATTTAGCAAAAGGATGAAGGATGAGATCTCCTGGATAATCACTCCTGCTTCCTCCTGTCTATATATTGTGTCTGTATTTCTAGCTCCCTCTTTCTTACAGCCTTCTTTTCTCCTCCTCCCCGTCCCCCTTCCCTCTCCTTCAGGAGTTCCCCTTTTGCCCACACCTGATATTCAATCCTGGCAGAGTTAATGCCTTTTGCTGAGATCAGACCTGGCACTGGGGAATCATGTGACAGAGGAAGGTTGCTATAAATATAGTTGAACCCTGCCTTTGGGCAGGAAGAGGAGAAAGTGAGAGAGGCACAAGGAGTAGGAGGGGCAGAGAGAAAGGGAGTGCAGGAACAGAAGAACTTAGAGTGGTCTAATGAGAGAGAGAAGGGAAGGAAGGAAAGTACAGAAGAAAGTGCAGAGGACATTTTCTGGGCCAGACCATGAGGTGGTTCTAGGAAAGGACCAGAGTGGCAGCTCCGTTACCATTAAGCATGAGCAAGAATAGAGACATGGAAAGCTCAAAGAGTATGACACAGGAATCCAGATCGAAGTCAGCTTTGTGGGGGGGCACACCGCAATACGACTATATCTGCTTTGAGAAATGCACCCGTTATGGGATACCCGTGGAGGCGGGACACGAGGCCGGGGGGACAGGGGACGACCTGCACTACCTGGAGAGCTCCCTCAGCCACCCACAGGTAGGGCTGGACAACTGGGATGTTTATGGCAGCATAGGTCTCAGTGGGGTCACATAATGCTCTTGGGGCTCCTAGAGCACACGTCCCTGTCTATACCCAATCCTACCAACTCTCCCTTTTCCTTGTTGACTTCCAAGTAAGGCACTGACTTTCACAGTCTTGCTTAGAATGCTATCAGCATTTCAAGTCATTGGGTATTTCCATTTATTATTACCACAGTGTTAACATGGTTAAGCTGGGATGTGAAAATCAATGAAACCACTAATATATGCAAAGAGAAATTGCATCTGCCTTCAGCTGCACACTGATTTTAAGTAGAACAGGAGAGGAAATAAAAACAAATGGAACAGTAATGAAGCTAGATGGATATCTATCTGCACAGCTGAATGGACAGTCATGCAGAACTTTGTTCTGACTTTTCCCTGAACAAGGAGAGTAAGTCCATGCTTGTATATGCATGTTGATAGTTTCAATAGCTCTTCTGAGAGCTATGAGGAATTTTCTAACCCTTAAACTTGACCTGACTCTCACTCTGGTTCATACAAATATTGCCTCAGAAAAATATCTAGTACAAAGATGTACTCTAGTTATGACCTCTTGTTCTATTGTCCTCTGTATCTCCTCTGCCTCTCCTTTTGGGACACCCTTCTGCAAAGAGGAGGTTTTACAGCCATCTTGGTGTCTTATTTCCTGCCAGCCTGCTCAGACTGAGCTGACGTAGAAGGGTTTACAGCAATGTAGAATTTGGTCTAGTGACGAGAGGGAGAGAGAATGTGTGAATGCGAAATCCATACAGGGAAGATATAAGTAGAGGTTTCTAAAGTCCCCTTACACAAATTTTTGTGCCAGTGACTGGGGAATAGGGGAAGAGATGCATTAACCTCCCTAAGAATTGATGATTCTGGGGTAGGAAAAGCCACATTTGCCACCAAGATTATCTCTTCCAGTAGATAAACATCCCAGTGAGGATTGTATCTGCCATGTTGCAAAAGACTAGGAAGTCAGTCCCACAGCCATACTCAGAAATTTGTCTTCTGAAGCTGTATAAAACATCTGAGAGTTTGCAAATTATTTCCCTACTAAACTGTCCCAGAACCGCTCCCTGGCTGATTCAGAAACAACAGCCAGAACTGGAAGGCATCTGGACAGAGTTAACGCTTTATTTATACTTTCAAGTGAGTTACGCTGAGGTTTCACATTTGAGATGTGACCTGGCCCTCTCATGGGATGCAAGTGGAGCAATACCTAGGTCTGGAGGGCTGAGGTGGGTTATGGAAATACACATTGTGTTACATGAACCATTAGTCAGTTGGGATACACAAAAATATACCAGTTTACATGTATCCATTCCACAGACTATTCCCACATGGCTAAAATCCCTCTTAGAAGATGCCATAGTTGACACAGTGAGGCAGAAAAACCTATCTCTACTGCCTGGCCCTGGGGTGTCTTTGTTTTCATCCCCACAGGCATGCCAGTCAATGAATGTAGCCAAAATCCAGCACAAACAAGCAGGACATCAGATGCACTCCCATACAAGTCTTCAGGCAGTAACATCCCCAAGCAAGTATGCATTTGTGAACACAATTTTCAGTCTTGAAAACAGACAGTCATATTTATAGATCTACTGAAAATATGCCCTAGAAATACTGTTATGTAAATGATCACACAGTTACATATACAGTATGAAGGCATATTGTTGTAAAATCAGTCTTGCTATGCCTGTGTATTTTGATAGCCATTAATTAACATGTAGATAAATTATAAACATTCATACTATCACACACATCTTGTACAGACATGCACTTGTATGCTGTTAGCATGATAAACAATCTGCTGCACATGCTTTCATCCATTTCCACACAGAATACTCACCATTGTGATGTGAAAAAAATAGATGATGATATAGACATTTTAATTCTGCTGTGCCGACTGCTTGTGCTATCTGCTTCTTTCTATTTTATATGTAAGCTGGAAGCTATTTCAGGCAGAATGCGTGATTTGACTGAGTTTACAGTCAAAAAACAGTGGAAACTTATTTTCGCCTGAGATTTTCTAATAATACATAGTTAATGTATTAGGTAATAGATAATGTAATGAAAATAGCTAACAATAGTGTGTATTTAATTTGTGAGAATTGAGATAACAGTATCATAGAATCATAGAGTGGCTTAGGTTGGAAAGGACCTTAAAGATCATCCAGTTCCAACCCCCTGCCACAAGTGGGGTTGCCACCCACCTGATCAGGCTGCCCAGGGCCTGACCTGGCCTTGAACGCCATCCTGGGAGGATGGAGTATTCCACAATTTCTCTGCAAAATCTGTTCCAGGGCCTTACCACCCTCTAAGTAAAAATTTTCTTCCTACCATCTAACCTAAATCTCCCATATTTTAGTTTAAAGCCATTCCCCCTGGTCCTATCACTGTCAGACAGTGTAAAAAGTCAGTCCCTGTCTTTCTTGTAAGCTTGAGACTGAGAGACTAGAGATTTTATCTACCATTTAGAATGATGTCTTGAAGAGATTTTTGCTCTCTGTTTAAGTTCAGTAATGTCAGCAGTTCATGGAACCACTAGAAAATAAAAGCTCAAGTGATCATATTTCTCACACAGCCCAAAGATTTATAAGAGTAGATATACAATAGAGGATAGATTTGTAAAATTTATGTTCTTCTGCATTGTAGTTTTCTATGATTTTATCTTCCTGCATGAAAAATAAGAGCCTTTCCTCAAGCAGCTCAGACTGATGAAGTATTTATATGATATGGTATTTGTGAGGTAGAAAGGGAGAGAGCTCCATGGCAGAGAGCTCCAACAGCAGTACACGGACAGGTGCCACAGTAAGGAAGTGTAATGGTTAATTAGGCAACTCAGTATTACATAGTGACAGACTCATAGAAAGACTTGAGGGGGCCTCTGGAGTTCTCTAGTCCAATGCCTTGTTCACAGGGTTTATTTTAGGAAGTACTGGATATCCCCAAGTATGAAGATGCCCAGCCTGTCTGGGCATCTGTTCTTATGCTGAATCACCCTCAGGTTTTCTTTCTACACATTCGAACATACCTTTGCTGCAAGTTTTGCCTTTTTCCTCCTGTCTTTCACTGTGCCTTTCTGAGAAGTCTGGCTCTGTTTTCTCTCCAGCCATCTCACTCCCCTCAGGTAGAGAGTACTGCTCCCCTTTGCCTTTACTTCTTTGGGGACAACTATTATTTTGTACCTGACCCCTGTCCATCACATGCATCTCATGAACTCTGTGCATAAGCAGTTGAGACTAGACTTTATACTGTGGAAGATCATTTCAGGAACAGCAGCATGTCTCCAAGGCAGGAGTGAGAGGGGTGAGCAGTCTGCAGAGCCCATAGCAGACTCAATGGCCAGGAGCAGCAGTGTGCGCTAGTGGTGCTGGAGGAAGGGATTTCATGACTAGAGTTTGTTGTGGAGAGTACATTGCTGAATCTGGATGGAATAGGAAATAACTTAGGGTATGGACTGAGAGGGGAGTGAAGATTTTAGTAGGTGCTCAGCATCAGAATAGCTATCAGAAAAGTCTTGAGGTTGTGAGAACTTTCTTGAGAACTTTTCCTCCATTAAACAATTATGTTCCTCCCACTCCCACACACAGCATCCTTAACAGTATTTATGTCTTTGGTGGGTTTTGCACTGTTATTATGTTCTCATTCAGAATTTAGCCAACCTGGACATAATAGTACCTTTTCTGTCTCAACTCTCCAAGTGATAATTGATATATTTTAAAATCTCCATAGAAACAAAGCATGTGTATGAAGCATTCTTTAAGTGAGTTGAAGCCAATTTGTCCTTTAGGACAAAACCTTTATCTTTATGTCCTGAGACCAGCCCTTTTTCTTTCATATCCTGAGTTTATAATTTTCCAGCCAGATACAAACTGTGAACTGTTCCATCTGAATAAATGGAGGACTCTAATTTGAACAAGATACTTGGAAGGGTAGTTCATAATTTGGATTAAGTTCATAGTTTGGATTAAGCTCCATTTGGTATAAAACAATCTCTCATGAGCATGTAAAGGCAATGAAAAATTAGCTGAGGTGATATGAAGATGCATAAAATCTGTTAGTGCTTGGCATTGCTGCCTGAAATAGATACAGTGAGAGAAACAAGGATTAATCTGCTATTTGGTATTGAATTTTATATGTGATAGCTTATATGAAGTCTGGCAGGTCCTTCATCTTGATGTTTCACTGTCCTGCCTATATTATGGAGATCAGAGCATGGCCACTCTTCACTGCTAAGTGTGTGTATCATTTAATTTGGCTAGACTGTGTTGATAATAATGGGGTTGGTAATTAAATAAAATATAATTTTCCAGTGCAGTGATGGATGGAAGGCAAGCCATCATAAAAACAGGATGATTTAAAAGCCTACATGCATGTTCTGTGAAAATATAATAGGGATTTAGGCTGGAGAGCTGGGCTGAAGCCAATGGGATGAGGTTCAACAAGACCAAATGCCGGGTCCTGCACTTCAGCTACAACAACCCCAGGCAGCGCTACAGGCTTGGGGTGGAGTGGCTGGAAGACTGTGTAGAAGAGATGGACCTGGGGGTATTGATTGATGCTTGGCTGACCATGAGCCGACAGTGTGCCCAGGTGGCCAAGAAGGCCAATGGCATCCTGGCTTGCATCAGAAATAGTGTTACCAGCAGGAGCAGAGAGGTGATTGTCCCCCTGTACTCAGCACTGGTGAGGCCGCACCTCGAGTACCATGTCGTTTTGAGCCCCTCACTGCAAGAAAGACATCGAGGCCCTGGAATGTGTTCAAAGAAGGGCAACGAAGCTGGTGAGGGGTCTGGAGCACAGGCCATATGAGGAGAGGCTGAGGGAGCTGTGAATGTTCAGCCTGGAGAAGAGGAGGCTCAGGGGAGACTTTATTGCTCTCTATAACTTCCTGAAGGGAGGTTGTGGTGAGCTGGGGGTCAGCCTCTTCTCTCGTGTCATTAGTGATAGGACTAGAGGCAATGGTTTCAAGCTGAGGCAGGGGAGGTTCAAGCTGGACATTAGGAAATATTACTTCTCAGAAAGGGTGGTCAGGCACTGGAATGGGCTGCCCAGGGAGGTGGTGGAGTCACCGACCCTGGGGGTGTTCAAGGAACGATTGGATGTTGTGTTGAGGGACATGGTTTAGTGGGAGCTATTGGTGATAGGTGAACAGTTGGACTGGATGATCTTGTAGGTCTTTTCCAACCTTGGTGGTTCTATGATTCTATGGTTCTATGATTTTAAAGGGAGGTGTTGCACAGTTCAATTGTCTTAGGAATACAGGCAAATAAACTACTTAGGACTTTCACTCATGTTTGTCAACTGGAAATATAGCTTGGTTTGACACTGAAATGGGTGTTCAGAGAAGCTGGGAAATTTCTGCCCTTGGAGATGACTAGGAATTGCCCACACAATGCTCTGAGCATCCTGATTGGCCTTGGAGTTAGCATACTGTGAGCTAAGGATTGGGAGAGAAACCCCCCGGAGGTGCCTTCCAGACATCAACCTTTTGTGAGTCTCTGAATCTATCTTATCTTATCTCAAATTCTCTTCCAAATAAGTTATCTGCTTTATTACCATTCCACTGATGATGTTTCAATTTATGGAAATCCCAAGGGTACAGGAGCAACATCTCCTGTGTCACTTAGAAAAGAGGAAAAGTAAAGCTGTCAGGTAGAATTGTCTCCTAAGCTCATGGTAGGGCTCCATATCTCAAATGTGTTTTTGTTCTCCAGCTGAAGTTTCTGACTTTTTGCTGACTTCTTCTTGTCACTTAAAATATCTTAGAGAAGTAGGTGTTGTGCTGGGAGGAAGCAGGTTCTAGCAGGTGGGAATTGCCAAGATCACAGGCTCTGCATCAGGGAGGAAACTGATGTTAAAGTCATAGTTTGTACATAGAATGACAAGTGAAGGGAAGAGACCTGTTCACAGCTTCTCAAATTCACATCTTCCCCATATATACGATGAAAAAATAAGGGAGAATAGCTACTTCTGGGGGAACCTGATGGACTTAGTCAGGATCCTTCCAGCTTCCTTGAGATTTCTTTTTTTTTTGACAAGCTGGCACAACTGGCAGTTTTATCACTGATCCATGTGAGAAGCATTGTTGACAAGCTCATGTATCTGCTTGTGAATTGCATAATATCAAATGTTTTCAAGATTAGTATCTGATGACAAGGGTTAGGCTAGGTAATAATAAAAAAAAAAATCGGATGAGTTAGAGACATATAGGGATTTAGTAGAATGATTTGAGTAGATTACAGGAGGTGCTGTGTGGTACCCTCTGCTATTTGTGAGCTGATGCTTCTTCTTTTCCACAGAAGACACCACCAGTGGCTGCATACCCTGTTAAGCATTCCTTGGCAGCAGAGCGAACAGATGCAGAGCATTCCTGCAACCTATTTAGTAGTGTGATACCTCTCTAAATTTTAAGAGTTGTTTTGCAGTGCTGCTGAAGACAGCTGTAAGACTAGCAGCCTCATGTGAACAGTTTTGACCTTCTTTTGTACTTCCAAAAAGTCTGCCCAATCTTTCTCCTTCAGACCCGAGCCCCCTTATTCTGAGGATCTTAGAAAGCAGTTAGCATTCTGTTTTCATAGCTTATACCACCAAAAGAAGATGCAAAGATTTTAGAGAGATTGGGAAGGGGGATTGGGAAGGATTTTTCCAGGGAGGAAAAAGAAAAAAATAATAAATTGCCTCTGTCCAAGTCTTTCCGTGTATCTGTCCTTGCTTGAATACGTTTGAGTCTACACCTCTGACTGTTAGTAAATATGCCTTTTCATTTTAATGCTACTTGTGAAGGAACATTTGCCTTACATCTTTGTTTTGCTCTCTCTTGCTTTCTGCTCCTCTAGCTTTATGGACAATACACAGACCAGACAACTGACTTCGCTGAGAAGGAAGCAGCAAAATTACTGGATACAAAGCAGGCCCAAAAGAACAACGGAAGACCCCTGAAACGTGAGAGTCAAGTAGAGATAAAAGAAGAACGCTATTCCAAATGCCAAGGTAGGAATGATTTATCCTTGCTTACCCTGTGACCAGATATTGAGTAGAACAGACAGAGAGATGGAATTTAAGCAAAACAAAAAGACAAGGAGACTTCGACAGGGGAGAAGTAGAGAAGGAAAGAGGAGTCGCCTTGGTTTTAAAAGGTGTTTGCATGCTAGGTGTAGGAATAACTGCCCCCAGATTATTACTTTTTTTTTCCCCCACAACGGATCTCTGGAACAGGAGGAAAAATATATTTGCTGCTAGTGCACAAGAGGTTAAACTATCTTGTCCCTATATTTATTTTATTTTGAAACTTCAAAGAATTTTGGAAGGCTGCAAGGAAAGGATGGGTATCAGGCCTTTAACACTAAGCCCATAATTCTTTCAAATGCATTCTTTTGGTGGTCAGTTCTCAACACAGAAGCACAGATTTCATCTATGTTGCCTCCATTTTTCTGGTTCTCTCTTTTCTCCACAGACTGTGCTAGACGCATCCAGAAATATGTTACCAGGAAGCTTGGAGAGGATTGGATTTTCTTGGTTCTGTTGGGTCTGGTCATGGCGTTGGTGAGCTGGGGAATGGATTATGCCAGTGCAAAGAGCCTACAGGGTGGGTGTTGCAAACGCGTACTGTAGATGATATAAATATTATACGAAGCCCAGTGACCAACATTCCTCCTCCTTTAATATCGTCAATACCTCAGGAAGACTGAAATACTTGCAACACAGTAGAGAGATGGTTAACTAGGAAAGGGTTCATTAAAGGAGTGATAGGGAAATATTTCTAAGTGGGCAGGGAGCAAAGCACATGTGTACCATTCAAAGATAAGCCATTATTTTTACTTGCCTTCTATCCGTCTCTCATTTATGTGCAAGGGAACGTTGTGTGACTTTGGCCCTTCCGGCTTGCCATCCACCCCAGGTCTGTTGAGCATATGGTGGGTGGGGAGAGGAAAGGGCTCTTTGATGTCCTCTTGATACAGTTTTCTCTGCCTTTATCCTCATTATTGTTCTTCTCAGATTTTATTTATACACTGCTCTGGTGTTTTCTGCTACATGGAGCCATAGTGCTCTTTACTTAAACTTTTTTTTTTTTTTTTTAACAATGATCTCACAATCACTGGCTTATGTAAATTTTCTACAGCATTCCTCTGGTTCCCATACCCTTTTCCAGATTTAAAAGTTACAGAATCTTTCAGTGGCCTTGCCTCCCATCCCCACGTACACACATGCATACAACATTGCCAACATGCTGTTAATTGCACTTTAGAAGAAATGATTTATGCAAAATTCTTAGGAGCATGGAGCACACGTGTATATTTTACTTCATGTCTTTTATTTTGGCAAGGAATGTCAGCTTGCACTTGTGCCAAAGAATGTCTCAAAAAAGAAACACCCTCTGAGTTTGCGTGCACAAGGCTTGTGTTGTAACAGCTGGCACTGCTCCCTTCATGCTGCTGCTCTAGAAGGCGAATCGTAAACAGGGCTTCTGAGGTAGTTTTTCTGAAGGAACAGTTTTTCATGTGATTGAAATGGAGGAAAGGACACTAACTTCGCTGTCCTTCAGGGCCCATACAACACCCTCCAGCTGCTAAATTAAAAGATCCTGCACAGAAATTCACTCTTGCAAGTGAAAGTAATACAGCTTTTCCAATGCCACTCTATGACACAGGTATTAATAATGTCTAACAGCAGAGAATCACTTGTATCCATTCCTGTAGAATGCATATATTATTTGAGATCTTGTACTCCAAATGTAACAAGGCTTTACCCTGTTTGTCTCAGAAAATTAGGACTTCTAGATAGTGTTTCTGAGGGAGATTTAGTATGGGCAAGTTTAGAAGGTGAGGGCTTTTGTTTGTGATTCTTTAAAGTTTACCAAACTGATTGGAGCATCTGTGATTACTGACAACTTCTTTGTTTGTTTACAGCCTACAAGTGGATGTACAGAGAGCTGCACCCGAGTATTCCTTTGCAGTATCTGGTGTGGGTAACATACCCACTTGTTCTCATACTGTTTGCAGCCATCTTCTGCCACCTCGTGTCTCCACAGGCTGTTGGTGAGGGTAGAAGGCATGGCAAGATCTGTTTCTGTCTGTCTCTTTTTTCTTATTCCTCTTGCCTTTGGCTTTTCTATATCCTCTGCTCTGCTGTTGTTTTCAGGGTCTGGGATCCCAGAGCTCAAGACAATTATGAGGGGAGTGGTCCTCAAGGAATATCTCACTCTCCAGGCATTTGTGGCCAAAGTTGTGGGCCTCACAGCTGGGCTTGGAAGTGGCATGCCTGTAGGAAAAGAGGTAAATATTGCTATGTTCATGTGCAATGCAGCCAGGCAGCCAGGGTCTAGGAAGGAGTTGTCTATGCAAGAGTCTTTAAATGTTTCCTTTTCCTTAACACCATTCAAAGCTCTGTTTTTCCCAGCAGCACTTATCTTTCACTAAGCATTTCCTTCTACCTTGAAAAGCCATATACATACCATATACATAGGTAGCTCTGAAAGTAATGCCTCCTATTTATTTCCATGAAAACAAGAACAGCTACAAAGAGCACAATAACAATATTTGACAGAGCAAATTCTCAGCTACAAAATGCTGTTTTTCAACATAGTCATCACCATTGGCTATGCATTTTCACCAGCAATGAACAAGAGCCTGCATGCCACACTTGTAAAAATGGGCATGGACATCCAGAATGTGGCTGATCTTGCATGTCATTGTCGCCCCTGCTGAAACACACCACCCACAGCTTCACTGTGCTCACATCCCATGCTTGGGCTCCATCAACATTCAGCAAGCATCAGTGAATGTCAGTGGGTGCCATTTTTTCTGCATGGAGGAATTCAGTTCCACACTTTGGCTTCATATGCACTTCCATGTCAGATGCCGTTTTGTCAGCCTGCCCCTGTCTACAAAAATTTTAAATTTTTAAATTTTTTAAATTTTGTCAACAAAATTTAATAATTGGTGGGAATCAAAGAATCTCAGAATCATAGGAGTTGGAAGGGACTTTTGGAGATCATCTAGTCCAAACCCCTTGCTGAAGCAGGTTCCCTACAGTAGATTACACAGAGAACTATCCAGATGAGTTTTGAATATCTCCAGAGAAGAAGGCACAACAGCATCCAGTGCTCTGTAACTCTCCAAGTAAACATGTTTTTCCTCATGTTCATATGGAACTTCCTGTGTTCCAGTTTGTGCCCAGTGCCTCTTGTTCTGTTACTGAGCACAGCTAAAAAGTGCCTGCCCTTATCCAGTCTACTCGCACTCATTAGATATTGACAAGTGTTGATGATAAGACTTTCCTCAGTCTTCTGAGGAGATGCTCCAGGCCCCTAATGATTTTTGTAGCCCTCCACTGGACTCTCTCTAGAAGTTCCCTGACCTTCTCAAACTGCAGAACCGGACACAGAATTCTAGATGTGGCCTCACCAGGGCAGAGTAGACAGGGAGGATCATCTCCCTCAACCTGCTGGCCATGTTCTTAATACACCCCAGGATACCATTGTCCTTCTTGGCCACAAGGGCACACTACTGGCTTGTGGCCAAGCTGTTGTTTATCAGGACACCCACGTCCTTCTCTGCAGAGCTCCTCTCCCGCAGGTCAGGCCCTAATCTGTACTGATGCATGCAGTTATTTCTCCCCAAGTGTAGGACTCTGCACTTGTCCTTGCTGAATCTCATTAGATTCCTCCCCACCCAACTGGAAGGTTCAACCTCTACTGCCACACCAAGGAATTAGTTTTGGAGCTGCCTTTGTAGAAAAAAAAAATGAAACAGCTCTTTCTAATTTGACTCCTCCTCTTGTCTTGCAGGGCCCTTTTGTGCATATTGCCAGTATCTGTGCAGCAGTACTCAGCAAGTTTATGTCAATTTTTTGTGGTGTATATGAGGTAAGGCACATGTCTCTGGCATTCAGTTCTTCCACGGGCTGAACTCTTAAGACACATTGGTAGGCCACTACACACAGAGGGAGCATATAGATTGAAGTTCACTATGCTGCTCTAAAGCAGAAAGATAGCAGCCAAAGAAAATTGTAGTAGAACGCCAGATATACAACTAAATAACTGTGCAGGATCAATCCTGGCACAGATGCTGGTTAAGGACATGCATTTCACGAGTTTTCTGTCTCACAGTGCCAATTCCTTTGCATTGGGATCAGTATCTGCCGGAAACAAACAAACAAACAAAAAAAACCTTAAATAGCTGTGGATAAAGATCAATTTGTCTTTAAGGTAGGATGTGTAGAGCATTACTAATTATAGCCACTGACACTGCCTCTGGGCTTTTGCTGTTGCAAAACGGCCTCTGCCGGCTGATTGGTGTATTGACAAATTGTGTTTGGATAAAAAACCAAACCAAAACAAACCACAACCACTATTAACCACATATATAGCTATATGTAGGAACTGCTTTACAAACTCCTAACAGTAATTGTCTTTGTAATACAACAATAGAAGGTGCTGTTGTGCTTGATGCTGTATATGTATAAGGATCAAATCTCACTACTGTAGGCCAACTGAGTGTACTAAAAGCCGCACTAAAGTGTGTAGAGCCTGTTATTTGTAATAGCAGTGGCTGAATCTGCTATTGGCTGTTGCTTTGTTTCATTCTTCTGGATCCTAACCCTTTGGCTTTGCTCCCTCTAACCACAGCATGCCTTTCTCTGGCTGCCCTCTCTGTTCCAGAATGTGCACAGGCAGCTCGACCTCCTGATGGTGGCTTGCTCAGTTGGAGTTGGATGTTGCTTCGGGGTTCTTCTTGGAGGCAAGTGACTTCCTGTCTGTGACTTTTAATGTAAAACTCTGCCTCTTGCTGTGAGATCTCCGGCTCTCAAGCAGGTTCTCCAGAGATGTCTCTCCACTTCTTTAGCATCATGAGTTCTTTCTTTAATCATGTAGCTAGTGGCATTGAAAGTAAGGGAGAGGATGATCCTGGAAAGGCCAAAGGAAAAGTGACAGCTTTTGAGTGCAAACTTCTAAAGTGACAACTTTAACTTTTCTAATAATGTATCTTGCTCAGTCTCTTCCTACCATGAAAATTATTTATTGTTATAATAGAGCCCTAAGGTCTGTCCAGCAAATCAATAAATATCCAGTGGAGAACAGAAGTAAAAAATAAATAAATTAAAAATTAACATAAATGTCATCATCTAATGGCAGGAGATGATGACAAGAATGACCAGTTGTCATGAGCAAGAATCTACTGTATTTATGCCTTCAGTATTGGACTGGGGAACAGAAATACCAGTATGTAAAATTTTGCAATCCGCATGTAAAAGAGGTGTTGCAGGGCCAAGAAGATGGTTGGGTGGCTGGAATAATGACATGTGAGGAGAAGTTGAGGGATCTGAGCTTGCTCAGCATAAAGTATAAAAAGCTAACAGGAGATGTCTAGCTGATGCCATCGGCCACCTATGGGATTTTGGAGGAGATAAAGTCAGGCTTTTTTGAGAGGGGCACAGCAGAAGAGTCAAGGACACAACTTGTGACAAGGGAAATTGTAATTTTGTGTAAGGAACTTGTTCCCCTCTCCCAAGGGTGGCTCAGTAATTATATGGATGCTCAGAGGACCTGGAGAATCCCCACCCTTAGAAATGTTCAGGACTCACTTGGACAAGATCTGGATCATCCTGCTTGAGCCTTGGAGGTAGTGCAGCTCTGGGCAGGGAACTGGAAAAGGGATACCTTCCAGGCTAAAACTCACTGTGAGTCTGTGACAGCGCTGTAATATAAGAATGAATTGAAAGTTATCATAATTTTTACAGTCCTAGTTGATTTCCTCTTACAGAATCACAATAAATTGCAGAATTCCATTCCCTGGACCTAAGTCCAGGGTATGATTTGCAACTATAATTTTTTGAGGTTGTTGCTGGTAAACACCACCCTGTGTATTTAGTGAGGATCCCTCAAAATGGGGTTGAAAAAACAATTTGGCCTTTTGTAAGAAAAAGATGCTTTTTCTGAGTGCGCTCTGGTACTCTTTGTTTGTCTGCTTGTTTTAGTCTCTCTGGCTACTCCTAAGTTACACAGCATTGGCACACTCACACACTCTGGGGGATGCCATATGCCATGGACTGTTCTCTGTGGGTGGTATGAGTAATACCATGTCGTGCCTGAATCTTGCCATCTTTTACTGTTCTTCACTGTTTCATCAGGCTTTTTGCACTTTCAGACAGCTCTACTTACCTCTTGCTATACTGCAGGCAACGTAATATGTACCCTTTGTCACAAGCTGTTAGTCACTGTCCTGATGGGCTATAACACGACCCTCACACTGTACTAGACACTGAACTAAAACTCATCCCTATTCTGGACATGATTATGATGTGTAATGCCGTAGAGGTATTATTAGGGCTCAGAGGTGGCCTAAGGCAAATCTGTATATGTACAAAGACTCTTATGGGTCAGAGAATAATCTGTGGCTCTTTTTTTGTTGGGCTGTGCAGCCATAGCCTTGACAAACCTCTTCGTTGAGGCTGTATCAAATACTTTCTCAGGTAAGTAGGAATTCACTGCCTTCGCCCTTAGAATCCTCCCTGGCCACTCAGCATGCCAATGTACGCCCTTTCTCAAAACTCAGCTCTCATGGAAGTCATAACAAACTGCTTCAGGAACACGTAATAGCAAAAAGTACCAAATACACAGGTGTTTAGCCATGTTATTCTTTATATTAGACACTACCTAGAAGTTAGTTAACTTGAAACAAAACCCATCTGCTCCCTAAGGCTGGTCCTCATTCTCAGGCATGTCAGGGCCTTCAGCTGCTCTTCCAAATTTTAGATAGAGTGGAAGAAGACCCTCTCTCTCCCCATGTTCTCCAAAAGTGTCTCAGTGATTGCTTATAAATTTACAATTTTAGTGATTTAACCAGGAGAGCACAATCCTTTAATAGGTGATCTGTTTTACCCACTCGCTCTCCAGCCGCTGTCCATACCCTGTTCTGGATATACTTTTGCTCTGTGTATGCAAACTCAGAGAGTGTTCCTCTTTTGAAGCACTGGCACATGTGCAACCTGAAATTTCCAACCAAAGTAAAAAAGAGAGAGTGAAACATGCACACACGTGCTCCAATCTCTCATGAAACATTCCTTTTCAAGTGACAGGAATGCGTGTGTTTCAATGAAAGATGAGACGCTGCCTTCTATTCATTCTTGAATATGTGACTCCAAGTATATTCCTGTCTTGTACCACATAGAATCTGTCTTTGAATATTTTGCAGCCATCCAGAATGTAGATGATATAAGATTAGTGACAGAGCTGGGTGACAGTATGTGGCCATACCTGCTAATTCTGTCACTCACTCATTGCTTTTTTTCTTTGTTCCTGTTTGTTTCTCTCTGTCTCTTCTACCAGTAGCAGCCATACTATTACACGGATGTCCTGACTGTGGGTTGTGCTGTGGGTGTTGGCTGCTGCTTTGGGACACCACTTGGAGGCAAGTGGCTGTTCTCTTTCCTTTTTCTCAGGTACCTAAATCATCTCCTGCCTAGTCCACTTCTCATTTCCCCATCTCCTACACCCTATATTTGATCTGTTATATACTTTAAACAAAGAAGCTTGCCCTTAGTGTAACCAGTCTCCCAAACTCCTCTTACACAGCCTTTCTTTTACGTGTGTCAGCTTTCTGAAGGGCAAGAGGTGATGGCTCTTCTGAACAGTTGTTTCCAAGCTGAGGGTGTGCAAATCTCAGGAGGTCTGCAAAAGAATCCACTATGTTGTGAGAAGAAAATGCTGGAATGTCTACATATATTTATTTTCTATATATATATATTAAAAAAAAAAGAGAGAGAGAAAGAAATTAAGGTTTACCAGTATTCAGTGTACATGCTGGCACTGGTGGCTTCACTTGGTTCATATGTCAGATGGCCACATGTCACATGCAGTTTGTGAGGTGTCCTAGATGAAGGTTGGTTGTCACGTCACATCATACAGACAGTTGACAGTAATGCCCTCACTTGTTCACGTGCTTTCAGTGTTTTGCTAAATATTTCAGCCTACCCAGCTGAATGGATAAAAGTACAGACATTTCTGCCATGTCTTCTGTTATATGCTAGATTCTGTTTCGGTAGTGAAATGCATGAAGGAAAGACCTACCAGAGAAGATGTATTCTCAACAGTAAATGACTTCTTTCATAAGAGCGGTGTTTTATTGAAAAGCACTGCAATTGTAACCACTGATGGTGCAGTATCGTTGACTGGAAAAGGATTCTGGTGTGTTTTTACAGCAGAGACAGCACAAGTGTGTGAAAATCATTGGCTGCATGGCTCAGAAGCAAGATATTGCAGCAAAAAAGGGAGAGCCAGAAGTGCACAAAGTGCGATGGGATAACACTGATGTGGTGAATTTCATAAAAACAAGGTCTTAAGATAGTAGAATGTTTACAATAGTTTGTAATGAGGTGGGAAATGACCACAAAAATCTTTTGTATCACACAGAAGGTCACAGAGGTTATCTCATGGCAAAGGGCTTAAAAGAGTTGTCAAATTTAAAGATGAGTTGCGTACTTTTCTTTTATAAAAAGGTGTTCTGAATTCCCTGATCTTTTCTGTCATGACAAGTGGCTGGCAGCAATAGGCTACCCAGCAAATACTCTCAAAAATACAAGCACGTAATCTGTCCCTACAAGGTGAAAGTGCAATTTTAACACTGAGTGAGAAAGAACATGCTTTTTCAGAGTGATGTTGTGCTGTTGAGATTCATGATTTTCTTGCTGAAAGTGATATGTGTAATATATAAAACCTCTCTCATCTGCACACATGAAAAACTTGGAAATGACGGTTTTCTAATCCATTGAAAAAGCTTCCAAAGGATAATTTTCAGTGGTCTTGGAACACATTTGTTAAAGATATAAAAATATCATATTTTTTAATATATATTTTGATATTTTTTTGTTTAGTACATGCAGCCAAAATTACACTTCTCCCATTTCAGTCTTTGTGAGTGCTCTTTTTCAACTCTGTTTGCCATTAAAACTAAGTATGGTTATAAACCAAACTTACAACTGTAAGTTGTATAATTAAGCGTTAAACCACGATTTTAAAAAATAAGAACAAATATTAATAATAATGTTTTTAGTGAGAACTGTAATTTTTTGTACAATTAATAAAATAAATGAATCTTAATGTTCCTTGCATTATCATCTTTTTAATTTTTATTTTTGTGTATGCTTTGTAATGTACCCAGTATACTAGTACAGTTTTGCACATATACAGTTTATAAACAAATATACGCAGTCAAAAATATCTTACCGATGGGAGTGCAGAATCAAAGGAGTTTTGAGACCACTGCTTTAGAAGACTGTCTAGAAGTATTTCTTGTCCTTCTGTCATTGCACTTCTGATTTTAACTTTGCTCCTTTTCTAACTCTTTCTAGGGGTCCTTTTCAGCATTGAAGTCACTTCCACTTACTTTGCTGTGCGTAATTATTGGAGAGGTTTCTTTGCAGCTACCTTTAGTGCCTTCATTTTCCGAGTCCTTGCTGTTTGGAACAAGGATGCAGGTAAACTAAAATCATTCCTATTGTCTTTGAACAAATGTTGTCCTTTTTTTTAAAAAAAAAAAATCCATCTTTCTCGAAGCCCTCAACTTTTAGGATGTTTGAGCCTTCTGCCATGACAAAGCATCTTATATTACTAAATGTATAATGCAACTTATCCCAGTGTGCTCAGAATATGACTGAAAAAAGACTGTGTATGAGTACCAATCAAGTAACAAGTGACCCGAGGTGGGATTTTTGCCTTTAGTCAGCATAATGTCCAGACTGCAAATCTAAACATATCCCACCACAAATTGGGTGATGCATATTGCAGTGCATGCAGTTCACTGGAAACACCACAGTCTTGTTTGGTCATCTATTGACTAGATGCACACAGAACAAGCAGTAGTCTAGAAAACTGAGGTGATAAAATGATTAGGTGGCTGCAGAACTGGTGGGGCCTGACTGAAGGTCCTGAGGACTATGTAAACTTCTTGCTTATAATGCCTTTATCCTTCATTCTTACACTTTTATTTATTTTACTGATCTGAGCTCCACGTGGGCTCTTCCCATTTTAAAATCACTGTAATTTACTCTCTTGACATCACAGAGTTGGATTTTACTGTGCTAGAACATTATTTGCCTTGAATATTCTTTTTGAATATAGAAAGTGGCAACACTTTATACTCTGAATGTAAAAAGGAACTACATCTTTGCCTGTGAAACACAGCCTCATATTATGGGTTATTCAACCATCAGATCTGTCACAAAAACATTTACCTCTCTTTTTTTTCCAGAGGAAAATAGAAGAAGGCAAATGACAGGAGATAATCTCCAATCCTTCACTTCATCTACTGTAGGCCCCTGCTGATCTCTCAAATCATTTGAAATTAGCTTAATCCTGAAACATCTTATCTAACCTGCCCTTCTTCAAAATCATCCGGGCAGCTTTAATACCAATATGAATGGCTCACTACATTCTGCGTCAGTGACTGTCTGGACTAAAATGTTCTGCAATCCAATTGTCTATGAAAAATGTGGGGGGTTTTGTTCATAATTCTGAATTTGCTCTGTTTGTGTTGCCAGAATCCCTTATCAGAGAACTAGAAACTTCTGTTTTGACCACTAATTCATTATTTTACGGTCTTTTCATCATGCCTGCTGTAACTTACATCTCATGTCTTTGCTTTCTTGTTTCCTTCTGTTACAACAGTTAGAAGTCTTTTCAGTCATTGTTCATGCAGCAGTTTTTCTTAGACCACTTTCTGGTATCTTCACAATCTCTAGTCTTGTCTGCTCTCAGCAATTATGCACTTAGTAGGTAAAATAATGTCTTGGCACTAGTTTCCTGTGTGGGTACTCAGTAACAGTGCCTTCTTGTGAGGTAGTTAATGTACCTGAAAGTGGTTGGAGCTGCTTTCCTTAATGCGCACTATTCCTATCTACCTGTAATGTTTATGTGGAACATAGAATCACACAGAATCACAGAATTATCAAGGTTGGAAAAGACCTAGAAGATCATCTAGTCCAACCATTACCAATACTTCCCAGCTAAATCATATCCCTCAACTCAACATCCAAACTTTTCTTGAACACTCCCATGGTTGGTGACTCCACCACCTCCCTGGGCAGTGCATTCCAATGCCTGACTACCCTTTTCGAGAAGTAATACTTCCTAATGTCCAGCCTGAACCTCCCCTGGCTCAGTTTGCAAATTCAGAGTACACGAGGTAACTCTTCTGCTTGGGCAAATATTTGCCATCTTACTGCAGAAAAGCACTGAGATAAAACTATCAGAGTTCCAAGCAGATGTGGCAATAGCATGGATTGCATGGAAAGCATTACAATAATGCAGTATAATACTGGTCAATATCTCAAAATAAACAATGGATGGTAGAAGAAAAGAGAAAAAGTATGTACAAATCTGGGATTGTAGGTGAAATTATATGTACATACTCTGAAAACAAACCTATATCATGAAGAGCGCTAGGTTTGCAAGTGTTTAAAAATTGAGATTACTAAAATTAAAGCAGTCTACATATCTGTAGTGTTGTACATAATATGAAACCATACAATGGTACACATATAACTAGTTCCCCTGTCTCTGCTTCCAGCTTCTATGGCATTTAACTTCTTACCTCATTATTCCCTTTCCTTTTCTACCTCTTTCTTCCCTCACAGTTACCATCACAGCACTATTCAGAACTAACTTTCGCATGGATTTCCCCTTTGATCTGCAAGAGCTGCCAGCATTTGCTGTAATAGGGTAAGTTACCAGGAACTTGGCTTCTTGCTCTACAAAATATATCTAGTAAGTTCTGTTGGTAATTCTTTTGCAAAGCAGAACAGCTCTTTTAGACATTTTGATTGTGTGTTGGGATTCTTCCTTCAGCAGTGTACCCATGTAACACAATGGGTAAGGTTTAATGACCATGTGACCCTATTAGAAGATTAGCATCTGCCTGGGAGAGATGGTATGCTCCTTTCTAAGAGAGATGGAGACCTTTTTGTCCATATGATGGCTCTCTTCATAAGCAGGGCTTCAAGTTAGGAAGGAAAGGGCATGTCGAAAGTAACCAGAAGCCCTGTGAGGCACTGACAGACAGGGCTACTGAACAACAGGCATAGGATAATCTAATTGGGAGGGATCATACTGTCATCAAAATAGGCTTTAAGGGGGCCCAGGATATAGTTGCCTTTCTGGGCTGCAGTCACATATTGCCATCTCATGTTGAGTCAGTGCCCCGCTAGATGGCATGCCCTCCTTCCAGCATGTTGATCATACCACATGGCTTGGTGCTGCTGGCAAACGTGCCAAGAGTGTACTTAATCCCACTATCCATGTTGCTGACTAAGGTATTAAGTAGTGATGGTCCTAGTGCCAATCCCTTAGGAATACCACTCATCAGTTACCTTCATCTGGACATCCAGCCATTAACCACAATGTGACCATCTAGACAAATTCTTAACTACCACATTCTACCCTGAGGAGAAGGACTTCGGAATGTTGATGAAAAACTCAACATGAGATGGCAACATGTGACTGCAGCCCCGAAAGGCAACTATAATATATCCTGGGCTGCATCAAATGAAGCATGACCAGCAAGGCAAGGCTGCGATTCTGCACCTTCACTCCACTTTCATGAAATCCTGCCTGGAGTACCACTTCATCTCTGGGGCTCTCAACATAAGATAAACATGGACCAGTTGGACTAAGTCCAGAGGAGGGCCACAGAGGAGATCAGAAGACTGGAACACATCCTGTGAAGTGAGATTAAAAACTGGGGTTCTTCAGTCTTGAGAAGAGAAGGCTCGAGGTATTAAAGTGTCTGTCCAGTACCTAGAGGAAGCCTACAAGAACGTTGAAGATGGACTTTTTATTAAGAAATGTACTGATAGAACAAAGGCTAATAATGCCTTTAAATTAAAAGAGAATAGATTTAGATTATATATAAGGAAGGAATTGTTTACTGTAAGGGTGGTGATGTACTGAAACAGGTTGTCCAGAGAAGCCCCATCCCTGGAATTGTTCAGCACCAGGATAGATGGGGCCCTGAGCAACCTAATCTAGTGGAAGGTGTCCCTGCCTATGGCATGAGGATTGGAACTAGATGATCTTTAAAGTCTCTTCCAGCCCGAACTATTTTGATCCTATAATCCTGACTGGGAGGTCATTAACAGATACCTAATGTAAGATCAACGTTGGTGACAATCCCTCTAATCGTGATCTAAAGGCATTCATTAGAACTTTCATGGTCTCCATAGCTTACCTACATACACTCACATTTCTTTCACATTAAGTGCAACTCCACCTCCTATCCTTTCTTTCCTGTCTTTGCAAAAGAGGCTGTATGCATGCATCGTGGTCTTCCAGTCATATGATTTTTCCCACCAAGTTTCTGTGATTCCTATAACATTGTAGTTCTCAGGTTGGAGAACAGACATAGAGCACCAGTTCCTCCTGTTGCCCAGACTACATGTGTTGGTATGCATGCTCTTAAGATGTATTGGCTTAGGTTTCTTGTCTTTCAAGAGGGCTGGGGAGCTCACTACTCTGGTAGGTGCACTCATCTGCCCTGTTGCTCTGGAATATGTAGGTGTCACAGCTTTGGACACTGTCCCACCAAGTTTTGTACATTTAATATTTTATATAGGTATATAATTTTGCTGGCTCAGAGTTAAACTCCTTTACTTTTTACTATTTCCTGTTCTGACCTGATGTCTAAGTTCTGGCAGTACTTATTTTCGACAAATTGCTCTTCTCCAGACCACACTGAGATCTGCCAGTCTTATTTTTATAGAACCTGATACAGCTCCCATCTATTTGAAGAGTTAAAATCAGAGACTGTCAGAGAAACACGAGCTCTAATTAGTTCTCAGTGCATCAATTCTGAGTGGAACTACTTACAAACCCTATATTCTACCAACTGTAGATGAGATAAAGCTATTATCACACTGTATCTGTATTGCCTACAATCATGGTTCATTTCTTCACTGATACATTGTATGTATGCATGTGTGTCTATGCATGTGTGTACCTGCGCAAGGCATCTTTGGAAGCCTTTGTAGGTCAGGGCACAGAAGAGAGAAGGAGGGGATCAGCTAGAAATAAGGTGCAACCATACTGCATTTTGGAATTAGGCATCACATCCTGACATGAAATTTTCATCTATAAGCAAGAGAAAATTTAAGAGTAAAATGGCAGTGTGTGTGACAAGGAGGTCCAAAACCATCTCTCCCTTTTCATCAAGGAGTCAATTTGATTGAGTTGCTGCATGTTGCTAAGTTAAAAGACATCATCATAACTGTAGATGTAAAATGCTTTGGGTTTGGTTGGTGGTTTGTGTGTTTTCAATGGTTTGGTATGATTTTATTTTGTTTCCACTATTGTAGGATATGTTCAGGATTCCTTGGAGCATTTTTTGTTTATCTCAATCGCCAAGTGGTCCTGTGCATCCGGCGTCTAACAGCTCTAAGCCAGTTTCTCACCAAATAGTGAGTGTCTTTGAATATTGTCTCCTTAGCAACTAGGTTTTGGTACCCTACTGATAACGGATAGTAACAAATACTTTCTAGAAGCTGGTAGAACAATTTCAATTATAAAACTGTAAAAATGAGAAAAACTGAATTAGAGAAACTAGAGAAAGATATCTGCAAATATCAATATAGTATATTCTGAGATGGATTTTCTTCTAGACTGGCCCCAATAGTTTCAAATGGCATCTTGATTTAGAAGGAATTCTGTAATATTTATTAAGAGGAAAAAGGAAAATATTGATTGGGCAGGAAATGTTCTTAACTAGAAAATAATTGATCATACTTCTGGAGAGGCAGTGGGTTCTTCTTTTTTAGAATCTATAAAAGAAATGAATCTATAAATGAAATTGCTTATATTTTAAGAAACAGAAGACAACTGAAATATAACTGCATTTTTAACATCTAAAACATTTTTTTTTAAATCAAAATGGAGACAAATATGTGAAGAATGTACTACAGTATTGAAATTGCTGTATATTCAAGAACCAAAAACTGAAACTGATAGTTATCCAAAGGTGTGAATTGCAGCATGGAAGGGAAATACAAAATAAAGTAAGACTTAGCAATAAAGATTTTACTGACAACTTCCCCCAAGAACGTGGTGGACAGGAATTCAATGGAAAATAAGGCAATATTTTCCCCTAAGTATTAATGCAACTAAGGATGCATGCAGAAATGTATGGTAGGGAGGAGAACCACCCTAGGACAGGATAAATTGCATGGAGGATGAAAGACGAAAATAATCGTGACAACTGGAGGAGAGTCTGGCTTTTGACATTGGGTCACCACACAGTTGTAAATACGCATCGCCTCTGTGTAGTCAAAACTGTGCATTTTGTACATCCCTCCCTCCCCCCTATTATGTTAATTCTGATTGAAAAAAATGGCTTTGCTGCCTGCTGAACTCCCTATGAATCATGATGGTCAGTGGAGCAGGGTATTAAATAGTCAGTTATACAACTCCAAAGCATGGATACAGATGCAGCAGAGAGCTTTCACAGAAATAGCATTTATAGTCCTGAAGTGATATTGCTACAAGAATATGACGTTACATTTTAAGAGACTTTTCTTTCTTTTCAGCTTCCTCATATACCCCGGGTTCATAACCTTCTTTATAGCATCTGTGACCTTCCCTCCAGGGTTTGGGCAGTTCATGGCAGGAGAGGTGAGAGTGGGATGTGCATTTTGAATTATTTCTAATTCTGTAATCTCCCCTTCTCCTGTTCCCCAATAACCTTACATCTTAGGAAGAGGAAAGATTTGGGAAGAGTTTGATCTGAAGGACTGTACTGTGAGACGTGATCTCTGATACCCCCTTCATATAAAACTTGAAAAAGCTCCACTTTTCTAAGCAAGTAATTTAGGAAGATGTGTAAAAGTAATTGTCCTTTCACCAGTTCAGGTAATATCACACGTCTTTTCCTGAAGATCAGAATGTGAATTAATTCTCGTGATCATGAATTGTTTAAGTAAAATTCTCCCCAGCTTCCTTAGAACAGAGGTAGAATATTTAATCTGTCTAATTTCATGCTTAATCCCTGTTTCCTGTTTGTTTGGTTTGTTTTGTTTTTTGGGTTTTTTTTCGCTCTGTAGTTGATGCCACGGGAAGCCATCAGCTCTCTCTTTGATAACTACACCTGGGCAAAATACACAGGAGACCCTCAGATCCTAGGGAAATCTGCTGCCTGGATCCACCCCAAAGTCAGTGTCTTCATCATCATCCTACTTTTCTTTCTTATGAAGGTACGAAGCTCAGCTCACTGTAACCCTTTTCCACTCAGAGTGAGTTCTCCTGATCCTTTGTTAAAAATTTATCTATCTATGAGAAGTTGCTAGGTATTGAATAAAACACTACTACTGGAATGGGGTCTTATATCTTTTGATGTAATTTTTGCCTATATTGAATACAAGATTAGCAATTTTATTAGGGAATAATTTCCTGGCTTTAATACATTTACTCCTTCAGTGTTCTGTAGTTAATCTTCCTTATGCATCCTGTTGAATGACTTTCAGGAGCTGCTGTTTAGTGGCTGGTAGTTAAAGACTACATCAGAACAAGTCTCTCAAGGTCTGAGAAAATAAGTAAGTGAGTATAAAGCTCTCAGATAATTTACATTTGGCCTAAACAAAGTCTGATGACGTCTACTTCATATCTGGAAGAAATAGACATGATAATGTTCAAAATGCAATTACCAAGAAAGGTTTCTGGGAGGCAAGGAGTGTAAAAATAGCAGAAATGCTGATTTATTTTTTTTTAAGAACAAGAAGAGCTGAAGCCACCTTGAAATATAAGTTGAACGTTTCAACAGATCAAAAATAGGCATTAATGATTGACACAGCTGATTCCATCTAACATAAAACATTTTATCAAATTTCTGACAGGTGTTTGAAGGTTATCATTCTGTAGTAATTCTGATTACAGTGTACCAAGCAGATAGGGTCTCAATAAAAAAGGGATGGACTACACAATGCATCTTTCTTGAGTCCCATCTGTTCTCCTTTAAGACTTGTATTCTCAAAAACTGAATTCATTGGCCTTGTCCCACTAGCTTAGGGAATGAGTGTCCAACCTTTTGGTTTGCCTGGGCTGAGCTGAGTGAAGAGGAGTAGTCTTGGGCTGCACACAAAATATGTAATATAGTTAATGTTTGTAGCTAACAACATTTATTTTGTTTTTACTTACAACGTAGAAAGAAGAGAGTAGTAAAACCATGAAACTAGTGTGATATTTGACCTTTGTTTTGTGAAACTAATGCATCAGTCTGGTTCGAAGGAACTGTTTGCAATTCTTACTGAGTTCTCAAGGTGTTCATCAAAGATTTTCATGAAATTTTACTCCTCCTGTACTTCATCCTTGAAGAGTTGTTTACAACTGTATGTACTCCCAGAAAGTGATGACATGAACAAGACATGACTGTGAAGTGAGAGACAGGTCTAGTAGAGAGCCATGACCAAATTTTCAAGTTGAATATCTGATTGCAACTCTATACATTCCACTTGAAAATTTCCAGGTAATGTATTTACATCAACTGAAAACTGAGTCAAAAATATACCAAGAAAAATGTGGTTTTGTTTTTTTTTTCCTGCAGCCTTGAAAACTATTCTCAAATCCCAATAACAAAATGGAATGCAAGGCTGCATATTTTTTGCTGTTCACAGGACTGTACAACCAATGTATCAAATACAGAAAATTATTTGCCGTAGATTTAGTTGGCACTGCATTGCACCCTCCCCATGTCCTTTTTTCAGCCCAGACAGTCCCAATCACATGCCAGTGTTTGGTTGTTTTTGAGCAGCAGGTGTGCATCTGGAGCTGGGCCAGGCTACATAGAAGGGAACAGTCACTGCCATGATGGCACAGGACGGGCTGGGCCAGGCCATGTGTGGGCCACAGGCCCTGGGTTGGAGGTGCCTGGTTTAGAGTTTTTTCAAATCACTACATAACTGCTCCAAGTAGTTCATTTTTGGTACATTCACAGCTGGGATACACACATTAAAAAGTAACTTCAGCTTTGACTCTAGAAGAAAACTTGGCATTATTCTCCAATGCATTATACTCCTAATTCTTGGCTGCATTTTGTCTGGGTTTGGCAAGATAAAGTTTACGTGGCAGTATTCTACCTATGCAGTTTGGTGGCTTCTGTAGCCAACCAGGAACCTCTCCTCTGAAGTATTCAAATAGCATATGTGAAGAACAATAGCTAGTTGTCAAGCCGATGGTCCAAACCATCCTCCCTGCATATTCCTCTGCCATGAGCTGAGAGATGCTGTTATGCTGGTTCTTTGCTACCTTTGTGGAACGCTTTGTGACATGATAGCCTGTACACTAGTTTCTTTTTCCTTTTATGCCAACCAGCCTATGAGAATAACAGTAGAAAATTTGTCTTAGGTAGATTTCTTCAAATTGACTGTCTAGAGATTAATATCTCATCTGTCCACAGCTACTGCATTGTCTGCATAGGCATCACCTCATCAAGGGCGGACCTTGAACAGGAATGATATGCCTACTCTTAGGAAAACATGGCTGTCTAATTCTTTAGGAGAAACCTGGAAGTATTGGACAGTTCTTGCCTTTCTCCTACAGAAGAAACGGCTGCAAGGGAATTGACAGTACATTTCTTTGTACAAACTCTTGAAATAGCAACATGCTTAGTGGATTCTTCAGCTACGGAAATTTCTTGGCCTTTTGCCTAAGAAAAGCCAAACTTACTGGCATTCAGGGTGTTTGTAAGATTAGGCTGTTGCCTCCAGAAGATTGGACTAAGTCAGTATTTGGGTTGGCCTCAGCACTACTTAGCAGCCAAGAGGGCAAATCACATTTTGGGGTGCATTAAACATAGCATAGTCAGCTGGTTGAGACAGTTCATTATCCCACTGTGTTTAACATTGGTTTGGCCTCACCTTGAATATTGTACATAGTTCTGGGCTCCACAGTATGAAAAGGATATTAAGATACTTGAATGTTTACACAGGAGGGCAGCCAAGCTGGTAGCATGCCTGAAAGGCATACCCTGTGAAGAAAGGCTGAGAGTACATTTGGGCTGCCCAGTCTGGAAAACGCCAAGAGGCAACCTCATTGCTCTCTGCAGCTTCCTGATGAGTGGAAGTAGAGGGAGGTGCTAGGCTCTGCTCCTGAGTAACAGTGAAAGAATGCGAGGGAACAGCACAAAGCTGCACCAGTGAAGGTTCAGATGGACATTAGGAAAAATTTCTTCGCTGTGAGGGTGGTCAAACACTCGAACAGGCTAGACACAAGCTATAATAAGGGAAACTTACGGCATATGGACTTCAGGAAAAAATTCTCCCTTGAGTTTGGCTTCCCGGAAACTTCCCAGAAAAGCTGGGGAATCTCCACCTGTCAAGATGTTCAGAATTTATCTGGGCAGGGCCTCGAGAAAGCTAGTCTAACTTAGGAATTAACTCTTCTGGAAGCAGGAAGTTGAGTGAGAGACCTCCAGAGTTCCCTTTACAGTAAAAAATTTTTAAGTCTATGAAATTTTGATAATCTTGTTCTATAAAATTATTAATAAAGATTAAAAAGCTGTTCCAAACAGTGGGAAATCTCACCCTCAGAAGTCCAAGGCAAAGGTGTTCTTATGTTCCTTCTCTTGGTGATTTGTCTTCCCTGACAACATAGCAGTCACCCAAAGGTCTTCTGCTTCAATGTTGTTATGATGCCAGAGTTCCTCTAACTCCCCTTCACACCTCACAGCCCCTTAGCCCTTCACCTTCCAGCTGAACTGCCATATCCCTCAGATTGTATCTCCTAATAGATTTACACGTTGGCCACCAGAGTGGGGCTGTAGGAAATGCTATTGCTGCTCACTAAACAACTGCACCCTCTGCCTCTGTTCTAGTTCTGGATGTCTGTCATCGCTACCACGATGCCAATCCCCTGTGGAGGCTTCATGCCTGTTTTTGTTCTGGGTGAGTTTGAATTTTATGTTGCAACGTATTGGTCTGACAGGTAGAAAGGACAAGAGACAGTGTGTATGCAGCTGGTAGGCTTCTTCAGGAGGACAGGGAGTCTAGTTATCACTTGATGCCTATGACAGTCTTGGTCAACAGTTCTTATACCAGTCTCTGAGCCTCTGCTTTTGTCCATGTTCTCATATCCAAATGCTGAGGATATCTTTATCATTTTACAGAATAAAAGCCAAGCTGTGGGGAGGCACACTGAGTCATGGTCATCTTGTTTCTCTGACTCTTCACCTACAGAGAAACTTATACTACAGCTAGCAATAGTTGCTCCTTTCACTCCTGAAGGCCAGTGAGAAGTCACAACCTCAAAACTAGTACCACTTCTTTGATGGGAGTGTGGTGACATACGGGAATTTATTATTTTTCAAGTTGTTTACAAGCTCGTGAAGTTCAGGTATCCACAGCCCTTAAGTTAAATGAAGTGTGTTGAAGTTTGCTTACTACCTCTGGGTTCTGGAAGGCAACTGCTGAACCTGAATTAGTAGTATGCCCTTGCAGTAATGAAGGCTAACATCAAACAAAGCTGTATTAGTAAAAGCCAAGCCAGCAAGGCAAAGGAACAGGTTATTTCAGAGCAATCACCATTCTGGAAACAATTCTCAAATACTGTTTTGTGTCCATCCACACAGGAAATGTGGCAGAGTGCAGTGAGTCTAGCGAAGAGCGACTGAGATTGTTGGGGAGCACAAAACAGACAAGGACAACCCAAGGAGATTGGGCTTGTTCAGTCTGCAGAAGAGAAGGTCAAGAGGAGATCTAACCATAGGCTTCACCATCTAATGCAGCAAGGCATAAAGAGGATAGACAGACTCTTCTTAGAGACACCTAGTAAAGAGGAAGCAAAAAGCACGTGTTGCAACATAAGAAATTCTGATTGACATGGGGAAAAAATTGTTTCCCTGGTAAAGATTCCCTGAAAGAGGATGGAGAATCTCCATCACTGGAGACTTTTAAAGCAGGTTTGGTCAAGGCCCTAGGTGACTTGATCTTACTTTGAAATTAGCCATGTTGTGAACAGGGCTCAGACCGAAGACCTCCAAATGTCCCTTCCCACCCAAACTTTTCTGTAAGCCTAAGACTCTAGTATTTTGGACATTCATAGAGTGAGTGCATGTCAGTCCTGAACTGTGATCTGGACTGACATGACACAAAATATTCTGTCTTGTAGAAGATATTTCTTCCTGTCTGGGAATCACAAATACCTCCGTGCCTGGTGTGTCTGAGTGGAAGAAGGAGGGTTCAACTGTATTTACATATTTTAGTACATTTTTTTCCTCTTGGAGTTTAACTTTTGTATTTTGTAACTGAAAGCTATTCTTCAGTCCTGGTGTCATTTTTATGTAAGTCTTGATTTTGTTTCTGTTAGAAATCACCCCAGTGTTTAACCAGCATAGCTGCACAGCATAGACTGCATGCTCCTTAGATGTTAATTCCATAATTGATGGTGTTATTTCCCAGGTGCTGCATTTGGACGTCTTATTGGAGAAATCATGGCATCTCTCTTTCCAGATGGGATCCTCTTTGATGGTATTGTTTACAAAATCTTACCTGGAGGGTATGCTGTCATTGGTGAGTCTTCATGTCTTCCTCTTTCTCCACCTATTCCCATCCCCATAACTTGCCTGGCTGACATGATATTCTGTTTCTATATGACAGTCTTTCCTCTTCTCTCCCAATAACTTTTCCACCCTATCTCGGAAAGGTGCAGCAGCTCTGACAGGAGCAGTGAGCCACACTGTATCCACTGCAGTGATCTGCTTCGAGCTGACAGGTCAGATTTCCCACATCCTGCCCATGATGGTAGCTGTCATTCTTGCCAACATGGTGGCCCAGAGTCTGCAACCCAGCCTCTATGATAGCATCATCCAGGTGAAGAAATTGCCCTACCTGCCAGATCTGGGCTGGAATCATATAAGGTACAGCAGTAAAGCAGAGATGGAGGTGGGGAGAATGAGACCATGGGAGAAGAAAGGTTCATACATAGAAAGCACAAGTTTGAATCATCTGCAATATTACTGAATTTCTGTAAATATTACCAATTTACTTCAGTTTTGAAGTCTTGGACATTTGGATTTTTTTCTCTAAAAATGTTTGAAATATTTTATTTGGATACTTTGCCTTAAAAAAAATATAAAATCAGCTATTCACATACATGTCTCTCTATATAGAATGTAAATATAATACAAGTACATATGTATGTATATAAAAAACATGTATGTGTATGTGCGTGTAAATAAAAGTACTTTTATCATGGAAGGTAACAGAGTGAAATAGAACTGCAATGAAAATTCATGTTGATACTGCTGCAAAGTCCTCCTTGGTTACTCTTAGAGAAGATCAATTAGCAACTCTATAGAGGAACTTACCTGCTGTACATTTTTAACATTCTAATTCTTTAACTCGTCCATAAATTCACAGCAAATACAATATCTTTGTTGAAGATATTATGGTCCAAGATGTGAAATTTGTCTCCTCCAACTGTAAATATCGAGACTTGCAAACTCTACTCCAAAGCACCACTGTTAAGACTTTGCCTTTGGTGGACTCACCAGGTAAGCAACTGATCTTTCCTGAAGACTGTCTCAACTGAGCCAAAGAAACTCTCAAATTACACACTGAAGAAGTGTGACCCACTATATAACATGAATCATACTAAAAACCTTCCATTATGGATCATGTATGAAATAAGATTGTTTCAGCTTTAGCAGACAGGTAAGATGGAGTGTGCAAAGTAGACATAGTGTGTAAGAGATGTGTGGCAATTTCAACAACAGGGAGGAATCTAATATAAGTAAAGAGCCTGTTTCTGTTGTTCTCAGGAGTGGAACAAATCAGGGATGGTTAGCTTTCCCCAGCCTCAAAGAATATTAACAGCAATTAGCAGGGCTAGTTAATACCTCTTTTATAGCTCATGCTTCTTAGAGTGTTCGAAAGAACTTAAAAGGAGGAAAGGGCAAAGTGTGGCAAGTGACATTCAAAACCACGGAGGGACTTAAATAGTTTCTGTACTCTGTTATGCAGAGACCATGATCCTTCTGGGGTCTGTAGAGCGATCCGAACTGCAGGCACTCCTCCAGAGACACATCAGCCCAGAACGGCGACGGTGCCTCAACAGACAAATGCAGCAGAAGCTGGCTGAGGCACCTTATGATGGACACAGCAAGGGATCAGGAGCAACCCTGCCAAAGCTGAAGCATGAATCTTTTGTTTATGTTGATGAGGATGATGATACAGATGAGAAGGCAGAGGTGAGGGAGAAGAAAAGAGACTGCATTATAGACTGCTTAAGAAGCAGTAAGACATTTGGAAAGGCTGAGAAAGAAATGGCACGGGGTGGACCTTATTTTCTCTCCTTTCCATAACAGCAGCCTCAGTCACCAAGCCCCTCCCCTAGTCACCGAGAGGAGCCCAATGGCCCAACAAATCCTCTTAAACAAACGCCTGAAATTTTGGAGCCACAGCAATTCTCAGGTATAACTTCTGGCATGCCCCAATCACAGATTATGGAAGATTTAAAGCTTACTGTATGTACATGTCTGTGCAAGGTGCTGGCTTCTCAGCTGTGGGAAAGGAATTGTTCTCTGTCAGCTTTCTCTGGTTTTCTAATATTGGCACTTTGAAAAATGTACCTCGCAACAATTACCTGAAATTATCTTTTTTTGTGATCCTCTAGAGAGCGCAGCAAAAGTAGGCCCACTCCGGCAGCCCTCTCTCTGTCAGTATTCCCAATTCCAAGGTTTAAAAAAAAGTCTCCTTTGACTTTTCCTGAAGGTTCTGCATGTGAAGGTCCTGTCACTTGCCTCCTTCACCTTGTGAATTATTCTGTGAAGTCTGAGAGCTGAACAGATGTACTTATTCTCTGAGTTGCTTGGCCATTTCTGAAGCTGAACAACTCCTCCCTTGGATGCACATCTCTTGGTTTCAGCTTATTTAATATGAAGGACAAATAGTAATTTATTGTGTTCTTTTTGTGCTGCTGCATCTTCATTAGCTTTGTTCACAGGACTATGTTTATATCTCATTTCTGACTGTTTGGTTTTTTTTTTCTCTTTTGTGTGCCTTGAAATATGCAGACAGTTTGTTAGCACCGTGGTACAGCCAAATCTTGAGAATTAATACAGAGGACGTGGTTCTGGCTCATGTTTTTAGATACCCAAATGTTAACATGTTATATGGCCTATAGCACATCCTGGATCCTTAACACCTCGTTTATGACTAAACCTTTATGGCATAGAAAAATCCACTTTATGCTATGCTACCAGGATGGTAGAATAGTGGAATAACAATTCACTTCCCTTACCAAATCAGAAAAGTAATTACATCAAAACAAAGTGTGAGACACTTTAAGTGAAGTTAGTGATCAAAGAGTCAGAAAAGAAAATGGAGGAGGGATGACTTCATGAGGCTTTCCCTTCCATAATTTTTAGTTTGGCTCACAGCTGTCATAGTTTCTGACCAATCTGAACAGCCTTGTTCACAACAGCACCAAACCCTATACTTTCCCATTTGCTAATTTCTGACTGCCCTGCCTAGAATAATTCTGCAGTCATTTTCACTCCCACCATTACACTGTTGGCTCAGCCCATAGACTTCTCACTCCCTCATAACTGTCAATTCTGGCTTATTGGTATGCTTTGATTTGAAGTCATTTTCAAATTTCCTTTCCATACTCATCCTTTAAATCAGATTCTCCTTATGTATTGCAGAAACCCTTACTTACAGCAGTTTCTTTCTTGTACCGTGTTGTTTGCCGTCCAAATAGTCTTGCTTCTGTTTTTCTCCTCAGGGACATTGATCTATTAACATCATCTGTGTGAGCTATTATGTAATGTTTTCATTCTTTTCCTTAAGGAAAAGATATTGCATGGAAATATTTTATCCTGGCATGTCCTAGCCATCATCTTACAAACTGACTGCTGAACTGTGGCTGGCCAAACCCTGTCATGTACAGTATAATATGTCCCTCATATTATTTTCTAGCCTGCCTTGGGCAAGAAGATGAGCATGGAGCTTTTTATTTTTGTCACTCATTCACTCTTGTCTCTTATCCACATCTCTTTTCATTCTTCAGACAGTTTCCGGAATTTGAGGCAACTGTTCCAGCAGCTCTTGTGCCCTTACAACCATCGACCTGAAACACAGAGTGCTGTCCAGGTTAGGGATACAGAAAGCCTAGCGGTAGCCTGGAGAGAGAAGGGATGTGATGGAAATAGAGCCTACTACCCAGAGCCTTTCAGCATCTGGCCAAATGATGGACATACTTATGGTCATGAACTCCGACAGTGTCAGTGGGGAACTCCCTCCAAGGAGAAAAGGATGTGATTACTGTGAAGGAGTGTACATCTTGCTCATGAGCCATTTGTGCTCAGGTATCAAGGCTACCATCATGATTGAGTCTGGGCATCTTTTTTTCCCAGCAAATAACATCATTTCCACTAGCTTGAAACAAAGTGCAAGTCTAGTTCATTTGGCACTATTTTTGGCTAACTAAAAATGAAAAAAAGCTTTTGTCTTGTGCTACATTAGATGCCCTTGGGCACTGGGTTGATGGATACCATATTGAGTCTACAAGAGATCCATCCACTCTAGGACGGTAATTGGGCCCCATGTGAAAGTGTCTAAAGCAGTACTATATGACCCTGTTTAGGCACCTGACGTAGTCCATCTTTTTTGGTAAGGGAAAGAAATTAAGTATAGAGTGTACCTTTCAGTGTATGAGTATGAAGAAAATCTAATAACGTAGTAATATATTAAATGAAATAAAAAGAGGACCACAAGGTGTAAGGAGGTTATGCACAACTTTCTGTTCTGTACTCTGTGAAACCGAACAGTGTTTTCTTCTACAGGAGCCAGTGGAAGTAATTGAGACAATGACACCAGAAGAGGTAAGACTGAAAGGAAAGGAAGTCAAGTGTTTCTTTTGCCCATTCTTTATCATTTGCAGTTCTTCCAGAACTCTTAGAACAACAGTAATTGCCACATAAAGCCATACATAGATAAACCCATTTTCTTCTTAGATTTGTACAGCAGGCAAGTCTCACCCATTAAGAGATTTTTTTCTGCTAGATGTAATGAGTAAGACATTGAGTAATCACATCTAGCTTTAAAATCAGCCCTGCTGTGAGCAGAATCTTAGATCAGAGGCCTTTGCAGGTCTCTTCTCATCTAAAGCTGTGGGTCTATGTTGTTACTTCATTCTTTGCACAAAGGAAATGTTACCTTGTAAAGGCAAGGGGAAGGTGTGCTCAAGAAGGAACACTAAGATGTTCACTCCCTCTTTAAGCAGGAAGGAGCAGAACTTCCTCTCCCCAGAAAACCTTAGATGTACTGGAATTGATCTCTTCATACAGGGACTTATCTTCTAAGAATAGGAAACCTGAAGGAGGTGATATAGTATGCAAGGCAGGTGTATAATCTACATTGGATGGACGAATGATTAATGGGAGAATGGGCATAGTTTGGGTACATAACCAGCAGCACTACTGATTACTGTAAGAGTGGTTCTCCTTTCCTCTGTCAGATAGATGCTTGGGAACAGGAAGAGCTGGAAAAGGATGTGTGCTTTGAATGCTGCCGCATAGACCCTTCCCCTTTCCAACTGGTGGAGAGAACCTCCCTGCACAAGGTGGGTGCAGACATGTCTCTGAGGCATACTGTCTTTATCCACAATATCTATCAGTAAGTATCGTCTATGACAAGACTTCTCTTCACCTACAACTGACTCACATTGTCCTCATCCAATTATAATTATCACCAGCAATTTTCACATCCAAATACAAGAGTAATTTCATTTCTGTATCTTTCTGCATGTATTTCCAGTCTCCTGGAAAACGAAAGGGTAGGGTTTAAGATGTTCAAGTGCATTTGTTAAAATAGCTTTTGGACACACACAGGACTTTCCAGCCACTGCATCAACAGAAGCAGTATATGCAGCGCTGCCTGGGGGCATTACCTGGAGATATATACTGCTTTGTTGGTGCACAGCACTGGAATGACTACTCCTGGATTCCTCAAGGTATTTCTGTCAACGTGCAGAGTATTTCTCAGTATGTGTGAAAAGTTCCTTCAAACCAGTCTATCTCATAAGGTTGGTCTTCACTGACCTGACTAGATCATACTTGGTGACCACTGAGTGATAGGACTCAAGGAAATAGCATGAAGTAACATCAGAGGAGATTCAGATTAGATATTAGGAAAAGTTTCTTCAACAAGAAAGTGACTGGACTCTGAGCTCTGGGAACGTTTGGACAGTGCTCTCAAACATAGGATTTGAATGTTGGCTGGTACCACATAGAGACAGGAGTTGGATTCAGTTATCCTTGTTGGTACCTTCTAACTTGGGATATTCTACGACATGACTTCCAGAGTTAATATAGAATGACTGAGGAAAAAGCAATCCCTATACAGGTGTATCAGGAGTAACAGAGGATCGGAGTTTCATTAAATGGAAAGGAAAATGGCCTACTGAAGCAAAAGCGCATAGTGCAAGTTTTTAATCATTATTTATTTTATGTGAACTGTCAGCATATGCCTTGCACAAAATTAATTACTATTATCAAAGCAGTACAATGTAAGCCTTTAGCAAAATAAGAAAAGGCTAGCATATACTTAAGATGGTGTTTTCTAAAGGAATGGCTGAAGGAATCTGAAAACCACTAGTATCTGAGATTATAGAGATTACAAGATATGATACCTGGAGTCTTCCAATGAAGAACATTTCATATATCTTTTTAAAAAGAGCAATTTTCTCTTTGTCAGAGAAACTCTGAAATAACAGACAAAAGTCAACCTAAATGCACAAGGGAAAAAAAAAGCAGGAATAAGTAATCAAACTATCTGAGGTATGCATAGTCAGAGCTAAGCGTGAGAATACTGACAAGAATATCACAGATCACTGTGATCATATTGTACTTAAGCAGTTTGGTTTTCCTTTACATAAGGCTAAAATGTCTTCTGCCTGAAGACTGACATTTTCCTTAGTTTACAGTAAATTCCACATGCCTTGTGATGCTAAAGAAAAAGACAAATACAAGCCCCAAAAGAATCACTTTGTGTAAGTCCGCAGCCAGAGCTCAGCTTAAAGAAATTAAAGGTAAAAAATATTCCACAGATAAGCACCAAGAATACTTAAAGTTTCAGAAAACCTGATCTTTGATGAATAGTAAAATAATATAGTGTATGTAGGCTGGAGAAGACTGTTAGTGTAATATCTATCTTTTTCAGAAGGCTTTCTAACTCTTTTCTTTGTTCCCACTGCACTGGATAAACAGCACCAAGATGAAGTTTAGACAAGAAATATTCTAGAACAGGAAAACAAAACAAAACAAAACAAAAAACCTAAGGAAAGTACTGGAACAAATAACCTAAGAAAGTTCTGACAATGCATATTACTATATGGTAGTCTTATTTCCAGCATCAAAATGAAAAGGGATCTGCACAAGTCCCTAAATGCACGGGAAGTTGTATATGAATCTCTTTCCAAATGAAGGATGGTAGTGATTTTGAGAATGTGCTCTGCATTATCCACACACTCCTAACTACGGCTGGGCAACAGAAGGACCAGAGATTAACTACAAAAGGGGAATGGAAGCAGTAGTTTCTCATTTGGGTAACCAGGCTTGTATGCCTTTGGTATTCCTAATTTCTAAATCCTAAATCCCAAGTCAAGCGCCGGGTATCACACTACTAGTTTTCAAGGCCCCTGAATTTTTCTGTGTGTTTTTCCTCTTAGACGCATACACTGTTTTCATTACTGGGCCTCAGCCATGCCTATGTAACCAGTATGGGGAAGCTGAAGGGAGTGCTGGCTTTGGAAGAGGTAAGTACAGATACTCTCATCTCCTAATCAACTGCAAACATCTTGTGGATCACTGCAAAACACTTACAGGTTGGAGATCCGGCCTGGAGTATATATAACTGTGCTTGCTCCATTTTCAATCCAGCGTTGAATTCTGACTCATCACTCTGAGAGATATGTAAAGGATCGGATGACTGTATTTCAGAGAAAGCAGCAGATGTTATTTACAGGCACGTTAGATTGTTTGTCCTTTTCCTGAAAGTAGACCTCTTAACTGAATGGCTATTATTGTCTCAGTAGTGCAGGATTTGTTATTTACCGTGGACTAATTACAGTACCTGTGTGAAAGATGATCTCCTCAGACCCCATCACTTATACAGTGACGTGACTCTATCTTTGAGTCCTTTACCCTGGAGAGCCAATGAACTTCTGGGTAGGACTGAGTCAGTTTTCCTTTCATCAATTTTTCCCTAAACTTTTTCTCTTCTAATAGCTTCAAAAGGCAATAGAGGGCTCCACACGCTCTGGAGTTCGCCTCCGCCCTCCCCTTGCCAGTTTCCGTGACACAAACCGGACTTCAGTCAGCAGTGAAAAGGTCAGCCAGGGTACTCAGGTGTGGAGCCAGCAGGACAACAGCATGGTGGCAGCACAGCAAGCAGCAGACTTGGGGACGAAGAGCACACTGCCTCTCTACTCACACTCTCCACAGCCCTCTCACTTACATGATGAAGGGGAAGGCCTGTGCTCCAATTATGCCACCGATACTGAGTTGGAAGAGATGGAGCTGACAGGACCAGTTAATGAAAACATCTCAGACATCCTGAAGGACATCAGCCTACACTCCGCTGATCTGGATGAAGATGAGGATGAAGATGTCCCCTTATAGGTGGTATGAGGGCATAGCCCATCGTGTTGAGCCAGTCTTCAGTACGCTCCTCACAGAGAAGCTTTTGGATGCTCTTTGTAAACCCCATAGAGAATTGATTCAGCTGGGGGAAGGAACATAGGACTGAACCTTTTTTTCTGCTGTTTTATATACAAATACCAGTTGGGTCATTGAGCTGTGTACCGGAGTCAGATGTAGTCTGCAAGGTGACTAAGGGTAGGCTCATAATGTTAAAGGCCTCTGCTTTCACTTATGGCGAGCAAGTGTCTACATTACATGTCAGAAAGGATCCTAAGAGGGCATGAATATTACTGGACATAAGATGCACTTGGTCAATCTACCATATAGAAAGTGGAGGGGTTGCAAATTTATTCTCCACTGGTTTCATCCGTATAGTCACGTCTGACTTGCGTGCACCAGTGCGAACCAGACCTCCAACCAAGAAGTGTACTGCTGCTTCTGTCTGCAGTCCTGTCCATGTTGCTAAATTTTGGCTAGCTCTTAACTTGCACCCCCCAAAACATTCCCATCTGGAACATTTTTCCTTGTTCTTAATTTTTACTCTGGGATCTCCCTGGGTGGAATTGCAGTTAGATGTTTCTCCGCTGACCTTTAGCAGAGCCATACCCTAAAATCAGGTAGAAGGAAAATACTTGGTCTACATCTCATGTCTTGAATTCAGCCAGGCCTCAAAGAAAAGCACTGAAAGTGAGGAAAGCCTCTGTTTTCCCATCTGCAGAATTTTTAAATAGAATGTGAAAATCATAAACGGGGGCATCCTCAGTGTTGGAGAAGAGTAAAACAGCATGTATGCACCTGTATTTCAATATGTGTCTCTCTAAACCACTGTTGGAATTTTTACGAAGTTATAGTCTTAAAATACAATAACTTTAAAAAAAGAACTTATTATTGAGTGCCAAGAAATACAGGAGAGGGAAGTCACATTTTCTATGCTTTGGAAACAGGTTCATCAATAAAACTCCTGCTCTTTTTCCTGGTAATTCTACTCTATTTACTTTCCACATATTTCTGCATATCATAGATCAGAAAATTCTAGCTCCTACAATTCTAGCTCCTACTTTCCCCCATGTCCCTGCTGTGACTAGAAGAGATTTCAGCCCTTGTCTATGGCACCCCTCTATTCCAGATGCAGATCTGGAGATCTTGATCTGTATCTTGCAAAGAGATGTCTCATAACTTAATGTCATGGGTGCAAAACTTTAGCAACCCAGGGTGAGGTGTTGTTTTAACTCACTGTCCTTGTGAGGTTTTCTCAGTAAACATACAGAATTCGATTTGGCCTATTCTGCAGCTTTTCTCTAACATTCTGTTTTTCTTTTTATCATACTTTCAGTGTGTCAAAACACTTAAATGTGATCCCAAGTAAGCTATTGGATGTGTTTCCACTTATCAGCAATGCAGAAAAAAATCAGGCTCTGAGAATATATTCTTGGGAATCTTCTCCTGGATTTTGAGTCTCATCTCCTTCCTTGGTACTTATAAAGCATTATCTGACTTAGATTTCACTTCAACGGATGGTTTTCCATAAACTGTCTCAAAAGTAAGTCAAAAAGACAGTTACCTCTAACCTAGTCTCCCTAGGAAAATTCCGGCCTTAATTCCAAGGACTGGCCTTGTACTAATTCACTCTTCTGATACTCATGGATGGAGAAGTCTGGTAGAGTGAAATCTCTAGAGACTCTTGGAGAGGGAGAGATTTGCTTTTGTTCTCTGAACTCAAGAGCTCAATAGCCTACTCTGTATTCTTTTATGTGATTCCTCTGTTTGTGCTACTTAGGGACAGCCTTTCTTTGTCTGAAGTGATCTTCACTCCTTCGAGGGTCACCCCATCCTTGAAAGAAGCCAGTAGCAATATGAAAGCACGTTTTTCACTCATACCAGCTGCCTGCCTCCACCTGAGGTTTGGGGCATATTTCTGACAGCCAGGCATTAGAAAACAGCCTGTAGTTGCTACTGCTATTGAGTCCCTGCTACTTTTGTGCCACCTTCCCATTTGCAAAGAAGAGACAATGCAACTGCTGTTTTTTCCAGGTAACTGTGATACACCTTGGCATAAGCAGAGGAGAAATAACATTCCTTTTAGATATCCATAAATGTACAGTGAGTAGTAATATTCTGAGACCAGTTATGACCTGAAGGTCAACACATCCTCAGGAAGGACAAGTTGCTCTGATTCAGCCCCTACCAGCGAGTACAGACTTGGTTTGACCACATTTTGCAGCTTAATGAAACAATTGCGCTGATATAAGATGGAGAAATTTAAGAGTCTGGAGTCAGTGCACCTCTGCCACTTCTAGCTTGAATACAGATACATGTTCTGCTCACTTCTCCTGTGGTATATTAACAGAAGAACATGGATTTGACTGGATGAGAGAGCAGATGGAATCTAAATCAAAGTCAGAGTGCGTGAGTCATGACAGACAGGTTGTGAGCTGGGGGAGATGAAGCTGGAACAAAAAACAATGCACGTGGAAGGGCTTGGGAAGCTCACAGTAAGAAACAAGCTAACCTGAAAAGTTTCATGAGATTTGTCACATGAGGGTACAAGGGCATATACACGCATGCCCGCACACACACACACACATATCTCCTCTCTTCCTGTTACCCTCAGCTGTCTCAGAGTAAATTTGATGAACTGGACTACTCCCTGTGGGGAAGCAGTAAGCAGTAAGGTATATGTTGTTACTGCTGCTCTGTGGACACATCACTCAAGATCCACTCCAGGTATGCCCCCACCCTTCAAGCAGAAGCGGTATTCATCTGTGTCATTTTCTCATCTGAGAAAAACTATGCCTACTTGAACGTGGTCTGGGAGCCAGGAGGAAACAAAAAACCATACTGCAAAGATGACCTGTGATGCCTGACAATGTTTCCTCTTCCATTTTTACTAATAAAATCTTCACTGAGTTGATGCCAAGTATTTTAGTAGGTGTGAAATATCCGGTTAGCTGACAATGAACTTTTGTCAAGAAAATTCTACATCTACACCCTCTTGGGCAATCCCAGTACACTCCTCCAAAGTTTAAACTTGAAACTTCTGTCCTACATACAAAGTGTCACTGATCAGTCACTATAACACCTGTATCTCTCATCCTATCAAACTTCTACAGAACACACAGAAACTAATTTTTCTCCCAAATGAAGCTCCCAAAAATTTGTTTCATCAATGAGACCCTCCTCTTCATTGAAAAAAATCAAATCTCAAAAATCCAAGCTCAAGCAAGCCTTGAGAGACAAGAAGCTCTGAAGGTGTTTTGAACAACAGAAGCTTGCTTTTCTCCTGGATAACCTGTGCAGTTGCTTAGAATTACTTATTTTGGGTAAAGTTTTGTGTCACACCATTATCACTCAAAGTGCTGAAACAGAGTTGATGTTGTTCAGCATTTTCAACTCCAAGCACATGCTGAACTACATTTGGTACCCAACATATAAGGAAATACTCTGGGAAGAACATGACAGTTAAAAATCTCCATCAGAGAAGAGATTTTTAGGAGATCACGGCTATACACACACACATACAAGAAGCCATAAAAAAATCACCCTTTCGCCTCTTACTTTCAAGAAAAATGGAATCCTTCTCTCATCTAATTGCCAGCTTACTGTTTTTTAGTTGATGAGTGCACGAACTTATTTATGAAATTCTAATGTACCAAAACATGGAAGTCTTCCTTTTATGTGGCATTTAAATTTGAAAGCGGAAGTCTTGTTTTTAAACTCATAAGTAAGCTAAAATAAAGAAGGCAAGACCAATAAAACAGATAAGGCTTTGGGTAGTTATGACAAGGACAAGGTACTTTGTCATGACTTAGATGAAGGAGGAAACACATACTGACAGACTAGTGGACAACCAAAAAGATATACTTGAACCACGTAACTTTTTTTGGTTGACACATTATTTCAGAATAAAAAAATTTTAGTTTGCTAATCCAGTGGACAAAACCACCAGTACAGACAGGAAAAGAGAGACAGACAGAATTAAAAGTTCATAAAAAATAACACTGCATAAATACACACACACATACAAGCTATGCAAACACTGTACAGAAGTGCGTTTTGTGGCCAGACAGTACAAGCCAGGGCAATAACTAGCTGAGGAAGGAAAGATCATTCTTTGCCAAATTAGTCCAATCTTAGTAAAGGTATAATTAAAATCACACTATTAAATATACTGTAACAAATAACACTAAGTTGTTCGTGGCTACATAAACAAGGATCTGGGCACAACTCTCATAACAACTTAGCCCTGGATTAATTAATTAATAATTAATATTTCTGCATAAAAGCCATAACTGAATATTAGTGTTCTCAGAGAAAAAACACTTCTTATTTTAAGCCACATGCTGCAAAATTTTAAGTAAGTTTTTATTTATGGAAGGCAAGCTTAAACTCGGCCTGGCTATAACTGCAAGTTTCTTTGTGTCCCCTTCTCATAGTGGACGGTCAAACAGTCAGCAAGTACAAACGCACACATACACACACGTACACATAAATATCACAGAATCAAAAAATCGTATGAGTTGGAAGGGACCTCTGGGGATCATCAAGACCAACCTCTCTGCTAAAGTAAGTTCCTAGAGTATGTTGCATAGGAAAGTGTCCAGGCAGGTGCTGAATATCTCCAGAGGAGGTTCCACAACCACTAAGGGCAGCCTGATTCAGTGCTCTATTACCCTCACAGTAAAGAAGGTCTTCCTCATATTTTTATGGAACTTCCTGTGTTGTAGTTTATGCCCATTGCCCTTGTCCTGTCACTTACTTAACACTACTAAAAAGAGCCCAGCCCCATCAGATCCTGATCTTTAGGTATTTATAAGCAGTGATGAGATCCTTTCAGTCTTCTCCAGGCTGAAGAGTCCCAAGTCTCCTAGCCTTTCCTCATATGGCAGATGTTCCAACCATCTTTGTGACCATCTGCTGGACTCTGTCCAGTAGTCTCCTGTTTTTATTGAACTGAGGAGCCCAGAACTGGAAACAGTACTCCAGATGTGGCCTCACCCGGGCAGAGTAGAGGGGGAGGATCACCTCCCTCAACCTGCTGGCCACTCTTGATGCATGTTTTGATGCACCCCAGGATACTATTGGCCTTCTTGGCCACAACGGCACCCTGATGGCTCATCACTCCAACATCACGCTTTTCAAATCATGGGTTTGCAGTAGCTGACAGCTCTATAATTGGGTTGCCTGTGTTATGAGCCAAATCTCTCTCCTTCAGCCCGTTGGAAGTCAGTAAGTCTTGATGCAGCCCCATTATGCTAGAGACAATACTTGTGGATATTCACTGAGATTAACATACTGGCTAATGAAACAAGCCTTAGATAAACCTACTACTAGTTTGAGCGCTGGGCTTTCAGATGTGCTTTTGCTAATATCCAAGCAGTTTTGGTGTGCTGCTTGTGCAAACCTCTTGTGCTCCATAGTAAAACTAGTTACTGAGACACATCCAGCTCAATTAAAAGATTAGACCTGATGTAGAGAACAAAAGATGCTGAGGACAAGTCCAGTAGCTAATTTATAAAGTAAACAATTTAGAGGAAATGCTTGTAGAGCATATACATGAATTGCTTGCTTCATACAAACTACAACCTAAAAGCTGTTAATATCTGGCTGCTCAGTGCATAGTTACATATTTATTTTAAAGGACAGATGATAAAATACAAGACCTACTAAAATGGTGGTCAGAATTAAAGTCACACAAGCTCAAGTTAGAAACTTCTCAGATGATATTCTGCACAGCAAGAAATGCAAAATACAGCAGTGAAAAGCTTATGAGAAATATGGCTGCAAAAAAAAAAAATTCTTTTTCCTACCCTCAGATTTCTACTGTGTGCTTAAACAAATAGGCTTTGGGAAAAGAAAAAAAAAAGGGGGGGGGGGGGGGGGGTAAGGTTGTGGGATGGTTGTTTTATGACCAAACGTCACAGAATTGGATTTATTTAAACTGAAAAACAAAAACAAACAAACAAACCCATCTGGCAGCTTGGAGCCATGCCCACTCCCTGGGTGGGGAGCCTGCTCCAGGGCCTGGCCACCTCCTGGTGAAGAACGTTTCCTAACACCCAACCTGCTCATCCCTCACACAGCTCCATGCCATTCCCTCGGGCCCTGTCGCTGTCACAGAGCAGAGCTCAGCGCTGCCCCTCTGCTCCCTGTGAGGTGCTGCGGCCACCATGAGGCCTCCCTTCAGCTCCTCTGCTCTGGGCCAAACAAACCACAGGATCTCAGCCGCTTGTCCAGACCCTTCATACCCCATCTTTGGATGCTCTCTAGTAATCTTACTTCTTTCCTATACGGTGGTGCTCATATTTGCACACAGTGCTCAAGGTGAGGCTGCACAAGAGCAGAGTGGGACAATCCCTTTCCTCACCTGGCTGGCAGTGCTGGGCCTGATGCACCCAAGGGTTGGCCCTTTTAGCTGTCAGGGTACGCTGCTGACTCAGATTCAACTTGCTATCAGCTTGCTCTGCAGCTTCTTGACCAAACAGTCTGTAAAGATAGCCAGGGTTGCCCCATCCTAGGTGCAGAATGTAGCGCTTGCTCTTGTAAACTTCATGAGGTTAGTGACTGCCCAGCCCTCCAATTTGTCAAGGCCTCTCTACACTCAAGGGAATCAATGGCTCCTCCCTCTTTAGTATTATCTACAAAATTACTTAGTATAGCTTTGAGTCCTACATCCAAGTTATTTATGAAAATATAAAGAGTCCTGCAGAACTCCACTAGTGACCTTAGACACCAGCCTGACATAATTAATTTACTACAATCCTTTGAGACTGACCCGCCAGCCAGCTGTTCCATCTATCATATTATGTATTTGTCTACCTGTACGCTGGACATTTTGATCAGAAGAATACTGTGAAAGATATTATCAAAAGCTTTGCTGAAATCCAAAAAGATTACATCAACAACTGGCTTCCCTTGGTCAACTAAGTGGATAAGCTGGTCATAAAAGGAAATTCAGTTCATTAAACAGCACTTTCCCCTTGTGAACCCACATTGGCTGTGACCAGTAACTACATTGTCTTTCAGGTATTTTCAATAACTTTCAGAATAACCTTCTCTGTAATTTTGCCAGGCACTGGAAGTGAGACCGACTGGCCTATAATTACCCAGGTATTCTTTATCGCCCTTCTTGAATACTGAAACAACGTATGCGAGCTTTCAGTTGACTGGGTACTCTCCAGATCCCCAAGACTGTTGAAAAATAATGGAGACAGAGGTCACATGATGACATTGGTGAGCTCTTGGAGTACTCTGGGATGAATCCCAGTGGGCCCCACAGTCTTATGTGCATCCAGCCAGAGCAGCAAATCCTATCCAGGTTCAAGGTTGGATGGAAATTTATCATGATCACAGTCCTCCAACTCAGGGCTCCAGCAGTCCCAGAGCCAAAGACTGAGGCAAAGAAAGCATTAAACTTCTCTGCATTCCTATTTGTGAGTTGATCATCCTCACCAAGTAGCAGACCAGTGTTATCTCTGGTCCTCCTTTTACTGTTAACTTACGGCACAGAAGCCATTAACTTTCTGAAGCACTGTTCATGGAAAATATCCTCATAGCTGTCAAAATGCAGAGCCAGTGAGGTGTACAGCATGAATTTTCTTATGCCCTTTTTATTTACTTTTTTCATTACTGACTTGAAAAATATATGAGATAAGACAGTAAGATGTGAGAAACGTAGAGCAAATTTGCCGTCTAGTCTAAACAGACGAATAAGAAGGCAGTGTGGATGAAACACTGGACAGATACCACAGAGTGAAGTTCACATTGGGGCTCAGAAGTTAAATCCAGAGGATAACTACTTAACTGAGGGATAAATTTAGACTTGTATGATGATAAAAGAGTTCTGATAGGTGAAGCACTCAGTAGTTGCACATCATCTTTGTAGCATCATCTGAAATTAAGAAAAACAGTTTTCCTATATTTAAGGTACCATATCTAAGCTCAGGAGACATGCTCTTTTTGCAGCGGCTCAAGTGCAATAACCGATTTCATTCAAGACACTGCATTTAGATGACAGTTTAGATGCCATTCAGAGAAACAAGAAAAAAAAAAAATAAGAAAGAAAAAACCCCACAACAACAACCAAACAACACACAAAAAGTAAATATTAGGGGACTTACAGGACTGGAGGAAAAAAATGTAAGGAGTTAAACGAAATCACAATTAACTAAATGAATATATTTATGGAGACATACATACCAAAAGATGGGTGGGAATCTATCCAGTAGGAAAAGGTAGGTAAAATGGGAGGAAATTAATTTTGAACAAAAGACAGAAAGCAAAGATCAGCTAAAAATTCCTTATTACAAAAAAGAGTATGCCTTAAACAGGACAAGTGACACTGCTTAGACCCTGAAAGAACCAAAGGAAAAACACATGAGAATATCTTCACGAGGAAATAAGTATCTTTCATGTTTAGAACTTAGAATTCTCATACAATTTACAAAGTGCTACTGGATTTGGCCTAATGTCCCAAAACCCTTTAAGAAGAGGCAGACAATACAAGACTACACGAATTGCAGAGATGCTCCTTTTCCTCTGGATTAACCAGTTCCCCCAAGCTGCTATCAGGACAGCAGTCTGAGAAGTGCCAATTTAAAAATAAAATATGAAACCAGTGTGTTGCTATTCATGGTCAGTGCCTGTGCCACCCCGGAATCAGACACCTCCTTATGCCCTATCCTAACCTGCTGTTGTGAAACTTCTGTCCAACTGTAGTAGGCGTGTCAGCATATTACTAATACCAGGATAAGATTTACACATCTCATCTCGAAAATGCCATTCCAGTGTAACAGGAAAACCCACTCTGCTAAACCAGAAGATCCTGTCAATGTGATCCTATCATCATATCTGTCATAATGGCCCAGAATTTGTTTCAAGGTAACAAAAGACACACATGAGATTTTAACCCTGTGTAGCAGAACATGTGATGTTCTTATCTTCTCAATGTGAAACCGTATATGATGTTCTACTCTGGGAAGTTTCTCCAAGCCACATGGATCCTTTCCAAGGTTCTCCATCAGACAGTCTAATTGAGACCCGCCCCCTTTCCTGAGATCATCCTTCCTCAGACGCAACGCCCCTGTCCCACAGAAATAAAACACTTCCACCAGCCAGGATGGCAAGACCACATTCTGTTTAATAACAACTCCATAAAGGACTGTACATGCTATTTTGAGCTACCTCCCCTATGTGGTTGCTGCCACATACAGGCATGGAGGTGTATAATGCCATACAGTTTCCTAAGTCTATATGTAGTGTGTGTACATGTATGTATGTGTATGCATGTGTTTGTATATGTATGTATTTATATATATATATATCTTTGTAGAAGTGTTATCTCATAAGTCACATTATCAAAACATGCGAAGTATATTCAACAAAACTTTTCAGGCAAACATGTTTTGGAGCTGGAAGACCAAAGGCAAATCATCATTAAGGGCTAGGTAGGGATGAAAGCTTACAAGAGTGGACCTCTTCCTCTTTTCATTTTACTTCCATTCATTCCATACTTTCCCACCAAACATTAATGCATCTCTGCAAACACTAGTTTGAAAGAATACAAATAATCACCATGCAACCTCCCCCTACAGAAAATGTGTACAGATTGGTCTTAAAATTGCTTTGCTGCAACTTCCATTGTCCCATACACTCATGATAAAGCAGCTTAAGAAACTAAGAATACAATATCTGGAGCCCCAAACCTTTACTTACTTTTAAACATGCTCCAGGAATGCATTCCCCCGTACCACTCCAAGAGTCCCATCAACCACCCTTGCATCTCCCAGATCCTCACTCTGGACCCTCCTATATATGAGAAGAGCTGAAACAAGATAAATTCTATTCCCTGTGAAATTACTTCTGAGTTCCTACTTTATAGTCTAGGGATTCCCAGAGACCTCCAATCATGCACATTATCCACAATAACCAGAGAAGATAAATTGAAGCCAAACAAGAACATATGCCTGCAGAAGAGCTTTTGTCTTGCTACATTGCTCACATGCAATATCCGAAAAGAAGTGAAGTCCACCTGCATTTGCCCCATGGAAGCTCAGCAGAGCTTTAGAAAAGGGTTCCTAACGTTTTAACCTCCAACATATGACTGGAGTTCCATGCCTAATGAAAATGAATCCAAAAGACTAGTAAATCTGTACTAGATTATTTTACCTCATTACGAGTAAATCTTCGTTCACATATTCTGGTTTCCATCATGGAGAAAATCCATTTTAGATGTTTTTGTCTGACTAGCACGGACATTTGCTCCCTTAAGGAAAAGCAGAAACAAGACTAGCACATGCAAAACATCCCCAATAAAAGCAGATAACATTCTTTTTACATAACACTGCAACTCCTCTGTTCCTAGAAGACAGCAGCTACCACTCATCAGTACATAAGTCCCTTGATATCTGCACTGAGAGCCTTCGTACTTGAACAAGTTTTTAAAACTTTAAGAAACAAGTCTCCACAGTTTTAGTAAACACACTCTTTCTCAGAGCCCTGGACTGACTTAATTTTTTCCAATTCCAGCGTTGGTATCTGCAGTGACCAAAAAACAAACAAACAAACAAATAAACAAAAAAAAACAATCCACCACCTTTTTCGCTTGGTCCATATTATGGACCAACAACAGACATTTATAGAGCTTCTCTTGATTATCAAAGAGAAGATACCACTTTTTTCCCTACGTTGGGGAAAAAAGTAAATAGACCCTCATGTTGTGATGCGGGTCTCCTGAGTCCATTTCTTAACATAATAACTATATGTCCTCTTTCCCACCCCAGTTAATTCTTGCTCAGGCTTCTAGATGCATTCTGAGATGAATAAAGACATTGCTCTGACACAGATGTCAAGTCCCACTCTTCTGTTCCTGTGCAGATTCACTGCTATTTAATCTGCTAAACGTAAGTAATACAGAAGAGGCACCTGATGTTGACTCTGCAGCCTGCATTCATATTTGAGACTGTGCTTTAATGACTGTAGGCTGTGCTACACATACATTTAGTTCTAATAGGCACTACTTTACTAACGTATTCCCTGTTTATTTTTTCCTTTCCCTGAGCCATGGCATAGGAATCTTTCCCTGTCAGATTACTACAGGGGAGCAGAATCAAATTCGCAATGAATCTGTTACTTATATTTTTCTAGTTTTAAGCTGGTGCTGCTGATAGTCTCAGTATTGGAATGGGTTTCATTTCTATTTCCTTTCTTGCTCTTCTTCTTTTGAAAAAAAAGGAAAAAAAAATCAAACGATTAGTTTAAGGGAATTGGTGATTTGTTTAGATTTGTTTAGAGTTGTCTGAACAAGGAACAAGGGATATTTCATCCAGAAAAAAAGAAATGCAAGAGTTTTAGACTGCAAGGCAGTAGGGACTTAGGTAAACTGAACAGATCAGTGTGGCACAGATTAAAGTTACAAACAGCTAAAAATCTAGCCCTGCTCTCCGCAATACTTAGAGGTGTATTTATTTTAGTAAGTTTCTCTTTCTAGGCAATTACCAATGCAACAGTAAAGGCAAACTGAGCTAAATTTAGGTATTTCAGTTGTCCACTAGAGACAGAATTCACATGAACTTCATTTGGAAAACAGTAATTTAATATTTGGAGTATTTCTTACACAACTCCCCTGAAGAATTAAGCATGTTGTGAATTGTTTTTCAAAAATGATGGAAAAGTAAATCCTCCCTCACATACCAAGAAAGTTTATTCTAATTAGAAATTTCACAATGAGTTGCATCTGCCATCAGAGAAATAACTTGACTATCTGCACATTTCATAGGAATTCACCGACACTTGGCTCACCAAGTGAAACAATAAAAGTTGCTGGAACTCTTGTCTTAATAGGGAGCTGAGTTCATTTTCAGTGGTGCCAGTTCCCGAGCAGCCAAATGAATGTTAATACTTGTGCTTCTTAGGCAGCAGAAGCATACAGTTGTTGGAGAGGAAAGGCAGGAAGCATGATAGCTTCTTTTGGCAGCTTAGACTTGCCATGGAGATGCAATTTCAAAATGGACTTTCACAGTTCACCTAACCTGATATAAATGCCAGATGCTGAGAATAATGCTCATTCTCCATCTGCTCACAGCTGTTCCCTCTTCCCTTTTGCAGTAGAGTATAAAGGTTTGCTGTGGGGTCAGCCGTGTATCAGTACCTGTGCAAGGGCTGTGGGAAGTGAGTACAATCAGGGCAGAGGGCTGCTTCCTTCACAGCATCTCACCATTTTATCATCTTAGAGGTATGGTTAAACTCTGTTCTCTACTGCAAGCTTACCATGAAAGATATGTTAAAGCCTTAAAGGGGTAAGAGAGAAAAGGGAAGTGGGTGACTTGTCATCAGTTTCCCAGAAGTTGCTGATTTAGAAGCATAGAAACTGAAGAAGCAGATTGACTTCTCCATCCCAGAGTGCAAGGTAATGGGGTTGAAGAAAATTCACAAAGCTTGTGAAGAATGCTTAAAATGCGTATATAAAGAAAAAATTATGTAAGCTTCTCTTGTATGGTTCTTGACTTTAAGGTTTGGACCAAACAAACAAAATTGTTGAGTCACTGTAATTCCAGGGCCCTGAATGGAAGGAACTCACCCTCTGAAACACAGCAGGATCATCTGTAGATCTCATATGACTGAATTGAGTGGGTGCAGCCCAGTGCTGCCCAAACAGGGGCACTCCACTGTATCTTAGGTAAAGTAAATAAGATCTGCCTTCCCTCTAAGTCATATAACAACAGGAGCAGAAGCACTAGCATTACGTCTTTTCTGATGCCATCACGGAAAAAAAGCAAGGGGAACAATTAATAATCTGACATTCATCAAATTATGTCAAGGGTCATAAAGGGAAGATTAGCAGCTGCTAGGAAGGTAGAGGCCCAAACCAACGACTTAGTTGTTCTAAGGTGCCTCACTTTCGTAGCCACTTTCTTTGATCAAGACCTTTAGGATACGATATTCATGTACAACTTAGCAATTCCCTACATCCCCCTCAACATGTAAGTGAGCTAGAAACTATGCCTTAGAGATGAAACATGCTCATCTCCTACGTTTAGTTTGTTCTGAGGTAGTCACTTTTCATGCATTATTAGGGCAGCCCAAAGGTGCTGGTTCCAGCACTTGTTCCAAATCTTAATATAACAAATCTGCCAAGATTTTGCCAATCAGATGTTCTTATTTCTCCCTCATTCCATTTTCTGGGTTTAAATCATGCAGTATAATTGATCAATAAGAAGCAACCCTGACTATAGATCAGGAATACTCAGCTTACATTTCCATATTATTTTCAGCCTCGCTGTTCAATTTGAACTCTGAGTATTTGGCTGGACACTCTACAACTCATCCACCCTCACCAGGATAAAGAACTGGATGCCAGATTTTGCTCACAGAGCACCTGTGCCTTCCATATGCTTCAATAGGTGTAACTATATAATGATGGCTTTTTTGGAAAATGTGCTTTAGGTTCCAAGTGCCTCTCTCTGATAGATGATACACGCAAGCAGCAAGCCTATTACATAAGAAAAGGCCGGGTTATACAAACCATTTCACTTATATTCAAATCACCTTTGCAGTTCAGCTCTGGATGCTTACTCAAGTTGCAAGTGATATGGGTGGCCTGCTGTCTATCTCCAAGTTTCTTTCAGCTGCAGAGGCAGATACATTTATCTTCTGGATCGTGGAGAGGTTGTGAAAAATTGTCTTTTTCTTCTTTCAGAAATAAGCTGAAATTTTATTCACAGAAAGTGATGACCTTTATGAAAAAAAAATCTATAGAATTTAGTAAGCTTTAAAATTTTCACAGAATACTCTTCAAACTCATTTGACTCCACAAAGAATGAGTCTGTCTACAGGTTTCTAGAGATCAGGATATGAAATTATACAGCAGGGTATGATTCTCTATCCCATCCAACAGAGGCTAAAAAAACTCTGTAGATAGATTTTCCCTTGCTACTGAAATCCATAGAATTTTCTGTAAGTTCAATTTTGTATTTTTCCACACTTTTTCCTATGTAGATATTTCCCTGTCATTCCCTTGCATGGAGAAAATGTACATCTTTTAGATACTGATTACATGTCTTATTAAATGTCCACCTTTTTCAAAAAAAAAAAAAAGAAAAAAAGAAAAAAGAAAAAGAAAAAAAAAGCATGGACAAGATGGCCCACTTGTCTCAATCACATAGATAACAATGAAAGATAATTTGAAGCTTCTCTGAAACACCGTGACCGTCCATATTGGTCCTGGAGGGGCATATGAGAAAAAAGCAACAAACCACTCAAATCTTCTCCCTCAAAGAAACGTACCAGACCGTTCTGTTTCCCTGAACAAAAGATTAACACTTGCTCATTTGTCCTCTGCTGAGGTGCCCTTGGCACTTGCCCCGTCCCCTGCTCAGTTAGGGTGATTTCCTGGGCCCTGATCCACAACTAGATCAAAGCCAGTTCAGGAAAATGAGCTAGCACTGACCCTGAAAGAACTGTAAATCATCTTCAACAAGTGCTGTTGCCCAGGGGAAGTTAGCACTTGAACGTGTAAACATCTGCACGGAGAAATTGAAAGTCCACCATTCAGAAGAGCTACCTCCTAAGACAGATTTAAGAAAGCCCAAGGAAATTGACTAAGAAAAATGGTCACAAAAGTTTTTATCTCTTACCTACACCAAATTATCAATCTTACTTAAAAATCCCAGAGGTCTTTTCCTTTAGAGGAACAACAGAGAGGGAAGACAGATCCTCTTGAAACGGTCAGGGCTGGAAAGACCTGGGAGTTCATAGAGTTCCCTCTTCATACAGCTGCCAATGTGAGAGAAAGCTGAGTGGGATAAAGTTTTACCTGAGAGTCCCATTAGTACTTTTCGTAATTCCTGGACATAGTCTACTTTGCTTGCCAGGAGCCGTCTGAACTCTGATGTATGATGATGCTATTTTGGTCACATTTCACTCTCCTTAGACATTCTTGATGAGTCTAAAGCTGAATCAGGAAGTGAGCACATATCATTCTCCTGTAATCCAAAAATACAAGCCTGAAGAGGAGGCAAAGAAGAAACAAACACTTGATGAACTGAACAGAGTAGGTATGAATCAGAGAAAGTGGGAAAGAGATGCCCCTGGCACAGTATGGCAGTGTCCAGGCAAATTCCTTCCTCTAGCTCATTAGATCTAGTATCCCATCATTTGCCGATGCTTCATTCCTAGAGATATTGCAATTAAAACTCAACATGTGTAATTTCCACTGTTCTGTTCAGCCCTCTAGCAAAATCAACAGCCTTGTACATATTTTTTTTCTCCCATTTGTTTCCTGGTGAAAGCTTAAGAGGAGACAGTTTTTCGGATACCCTACAAAGTCCTTCCCCTTCAAAAGGAGGTCCATAGAAACATAGTGAGGAACTGTGAGAGACCAAATTCCCACTAGTCAACAAACTGTAATTTTTTAAACAAAAACAAACAAACAAAAAACAACAGAACCCCCCCCAAAATAGAAAAGCTTCTAAAATAAGCTTTCTCCACTCCTAAAAAAAGAGCAGAGATGGAAAAAGAAACAGACCAAGCAGTGGCTGTTACTTACATTGTCTGAAGGTAGGAAAACAAAAGAAAAAAATATGTATAAGCAAGGAGAAGAAAGAAATAGGAAGAAACTTTGTCTTTTGCCCCTTTCCTCCATCTATGTTTGGCACCGCAGGAGTGGCAGAAATGGGAAAGGTGCAGTATTTATAATAAGTAACTACAGGAGTACAGGCCTTCACCACTACTAACTGCTTTTTTAGGAACACGTAAACAGCAATATAAAAAACTGTTGTTTTTTTTTTTAAAAAAAGCAACAACTGAAAATTCCAGTGTAAACTGGAAACCTGTGATCTCATAGCTGTACATGCTATTCCTGGATCTGCAGACTCTCTTGGTCTGCCAATGCTGCTGGCAAAGGAAAAGACATAAGGATGCTGCAGCAGCACCAAGATGGACATGTTCTCAAGCCACCTACAAGAGTCAGCTTTTGGTGACTGACTCGGTAGCTGACAAAGTCCTTTCTACTGGCATTTGGTGCACAATGCCAAAAGGACACAGCACTCCTGCCAGCTCCTTGGGAAGATAGAAATGTCAAAGAGGGAAACAAATAAATGAAAGACTAGAAAGAAACCAAAGCATGAGTATCTCAGAACAGGGTAAGATACATATCTGCACTCATTCTTTCATGCCACAGTACAGCCATGCACACAGAGACAGACCATCTGTACTGCAGCACAGCCCGTGCCCATGGAGCGCAGTCTGTATCCATTGAGCCTACAATTTCATATCAAGGTGCTATTGAGGATCTGGTTACACAGTGAATCCTTCATCTCAGTACAGTCTGTATTGAATACAGCCTTATTCTCTGTAGCAGCCACAATCACTATACTAGTGCAATCTATATTTGTAAAGCCATATCTTCATTTTAAAACAGTCTATGTTCATATATTCTATCAAAGAGCATCCACAAAGCAATATCCATTCTGCCAGGATGGATTCTAGTCACAAAGCCGCTCTCTAAATCAAACCTATCTCACCAGTGATATCCCTATACCAGAAGAGTTTGTATCCAGAGCCAAGACTTCGTATTTAAAAGATTCAGAAACGATTTACCAATCCAGATCTCTCCAAGCACCTCAGGTGCATTGCTCAGAGCAGTGAAAATTGAAAATATGTGCCTATGGTAGAGGGAAAGAACAGGTCTTCATGTGTCAATCACTTTGAGATTTTCCTCTTGTTTAAAAAAATAATTAAATGTCAGAAACTGAAAGTGTGCCTGCTTGGAAGTATGGGGAGCTGGAGAGAATAATCCCTGTCATTTCATTCCTTGCCACCCCACTCTTTGTTCAGCAGTGATGAGAATTTCACAAAAAGCATCAGTTGTTTGTTTCTCCCTCTTCCTCATCAAAAGACTGCACCCCAGAAGAGGTAACATCAGAGACTTTGCGGCTCAGCGCAGCATGTTCCATCTCCTCTCGAGGAGACAGTGATTCCAGGTCCCGGCATACTACATCATCCTCCTCTGGAGAGGGCTTCTTGTTTAGGAGAGGAGCTTTCTCCAGCCGTGGGTTCCCATTATCCTCAAGGTGGTCCTCCATGTAAGTGCTGGATTCAGCCCCGCTCCCACCCTGCGCAGTCTGCAGGGGCCACACATGGACCAGCCCCGTGCTCTGGATGAAGTTTTGCTCCTGCTGCTGTTGCTGCAGCTGTTGCTGCTGGAGAAGGCTGCTCTGAATCAAAATACTTTCCTGAAGGTTTGTCTGCGACTCATCAAAATTCTGGCCCAAGTAGGAGCCAGTTGCTGGGGAAGCGATGAGGGACTGATCACTGGTCTCCCAGGCATCAGACGAACCTAAGCAATACATGCCCTGTGAGACGTAGGAATGAGGCCAGCTATCATACTGCGTCTGGGCCATGTGCTCTGCAGGAAAAGGAGGGAAACAATACATAGTTAGACAGTGCAGGCCAAGCCGGTTCATTCAGATAGCTTGGGTGTCTGTACATAGGACCGTATTGGGCAAGGTGGATAAATCCTTTAGAGGGGAGGAGAGTGAAGATGAAAGGCAGCTCTAAGCAGCAGGCATATGAACCTCATTATATCCACAAGTGACTGCAAGAGCTGGTGGCTTTCCACAATTGTGCCCAACAAGCCAAAGGAACTGGGCTTTGGAGCCTCTGTTAATGTTAGATTCCTTGGACAGCAAATAGGTGATGGCTTTTCTTGATTTCCACCCTGGAAATTAAAGCTACAGAACGAAAAAGGGCAAGTGGAAAGAGAACAACATGATACCAAGACTGAAAGAGGGGTTCTTCAAGATTAGCAAGAGGTGCTAGAGCTCACCTTGACTCTCCATTAGTTCCTGATAATTCTCAGAGTAGTTGCCCGCTGGATTCTCCTGATTTGAGTTTACACTCACATCCTCACCATCCATGGAGGACCAGGCCATGAGAGTCGCCTCTGATATAGCAAATTGCTCCATCACTCCTGAGCCAAAGGAGACATGGACGGAGAGCAGCAATGTGTGAATATCTTCATCTCTTATCCCCCTTCTTAACCACATCTCCTGGTCCCACCGTTCCACTCTAGCTCTATTTCAGCAGTGCCCAACACCCACAGTTGGCTCTTGCCCTCTCCACTGTGCATTCCACTGGCAATACTCCAACCACAATCTCTCATCTCCATCTGCCATATGAACCACCCAGAGGCTCTCCTGAGTGTGTTTATCAGTTTTCTGCACATTATATCAGGGATTTTGCTCTGGAACATCCCAACTAACCCAATTTGCATGCAAAAAAAATCAGAGCTACCTGCAAGGAACCGGGCCTCCTTTTCACCGTCACTCAGGTCTGAGTAGGCATCAGCATCTTTGCGTGCCGTCTCGTGAGTATGTTGTTGCTGCTGGCTGTTACCTTTACCCCAACCTTGCCATTCAATCATGTGAGCCACACGGCCTTGGCCCATAGCCGTTGGCTTTGTGACATGGTCCTTCATGCTGCGGGATATCCCTAAGGGACCAGACATTAGAAAACAAGGAGGGGCTATTACACAGTTCCAGAGCTGTCTGCCACGTTGTTTTTCTCTCTTGAAGTGGGATTTCTCCCCTCCTTTCCTGACTAGATTCAGGCCTTGGGTTGGGTGGGCTGGATGTCTCCCGCCTTTCACTGTATCCCTCTCCAGGAGAGTTTCTCCACCTTTTCTTGGACTAGTTCTCAGGGGGGAAAGAGAAACCCCAAATATGAAAGGCCATTTCCTTCCTTGCCTAGAATCCATTTAGAACAGAGTTGGGCATGAGTGATGAAACCTGGAAATGAACAAACTAAGAAACAGAAAATGGGGTTAAACCCAAGACAGTTTGAGGGGATACAAATGAAAATGTCTGAGCTGCGGGGCATGGCGAGGAGCAAAATTTGCTCTTTGAAAGTGCAACAGCTAAGAGATTTATATATCTAGAACTGTGGTGGTGGAGACTGCTCTAAGGCCTAGAATAGGCATGAGTCAGAAGGAAGCAGTTGGGAAAGCAACAGGGAGCTATGGGAAGAGGCAGAAAGGCTTGTGGAGAGAAGCTGCCAAGGATAAATCCAAGTTTTAAGGACCTCACCAGAGAAAGATGATTTAGCCAAAGCCCCAATCCCATAAGCATTGGAGTTACGTTTCAGCTTGGGAAGGATGGAGGTTGTATCTTCCATGGAGAGCTGAAAAGAAAGAATATGAAGAAATGATATACAGGAAGGTGAAAAGAAACTGAATAGAAATCAGTTCAACAATTTCAGAAGGCATGGGGAAGATGAAGAGCAGAAGCAAGCAATAACAAGACAACAAAAGAGAGGATGGAAAAATTGGAGGCCATTTAACTAATATTAGATATTACTGCATTACTGTGGTACTGAGTGAGGTAAGGTCAGTGGCAGAGATCGAATCAGCCTCCCTTTGGCTGCTTCCAATCCTCCATGGACATGCTGCCATGTTCCAGCTCTTTGTCTGAAAGGCAATGCACGGTTGATGGACAGTTCAGGAGGCTTACAATGGAGAGCTGACAATGTGATAAACAAAACACACAAATATGCATCACATTACAGATATTAATTTAAACATTGGTTTTAGTATTTACTTCCTCTTGTTATCTTACATAGTTTTAAAATGAACATGACTTTATCAGCACATTCTTCTTCATTCATGTCAGTATGGAAATGAGATCTACAATTCTACTAAATTCCCTTTACTCTCTTCTCTGCGTTCATCCTCAGTCTCTGAATAACAAGTACAGACAGCAGTCACAAACATCATAGAACACAATCTCTCAAGATGAATTCAATAGTCTCCTCCAAAAATGCCCGGCATTGCATTTGAGACTATATTTTCATGAGGGCTAAACAAGCATTGCTTCTGCTCTTCATTTCAAGTCCATCATGTTCATACTGAGCATCCAAACGCAAATATATTCAAAAGCAGTGACCATGACAGGGGAAATTTTAAATACTGACATAAAGCAACTATTTGGTCATAGGCATAGGCCTCAGGAAAACTGAGAGGTGCAGTAACTAGGCAGTAAAGTAGTTAGAGGCAAAGAAAGGTAATGTAAAGATACTGAACTGCATATAATTGCTGCCAGTTGGTGAGCTAAGAGAGGCGAGTTTCTCTGAAAAGTGAGTGTAAATGCAGTAGTTGAGGCATCCTGTAACTTTGCAGCCAAGAGTGTGTGTGTATGTAACACATGAGCTGAAGCTATCAGAAAGCGAGAGAAGAACACTAAAAATTGAAAGGTGTAGCGGAGAACATAGTCCTTGTCCCATGATGCATCATCTCATTTGATGGTAAAGCTGGTTAAAGAATGTCAGGCTATGCCACCTCTGGTCATTTCTGCCTAGTCACTGCTGTTCGTTATCTACCCATTTGTTTCAAAAGAGCCTGGGGACTGCAATGAGCCACCTCATGAAAATGACCTAGAACAGAAAGTATCTGCAGGTGGTCTCTACCACTCCAAGGCTGGACAGCTATGGCATGAAGGCAAGAATGAAAAGAAAGAGCAGGAAACTCATGAGCCAGCTTTGACATCAAAGAAGGTATAAAGAATTAGATTGAGGAAGAGAAAGAGGCACTTTGAGAAAGAGTGCCATGGATCCAGAGCGGGTTGGAAAAATGAGAAACTGCAAATAAGGAAATTGTCTTCCATTATCTTTAAGGAAACATGACCACGTGCACCTTGCTTTCAGCTAGGCAGAAGCGCAGTGAGGAAAAATCTGACAAATTTATTCTAGACAGTTGCTGCATGCACTGCAGTTTTCCCCACAAACTTTTTCTCTAGCTGTGCCTAGGCAAAAGATCCTAAGCTGTAAGTACCACAATGAATGAACTGTCAGCAGAATGAGGATTGGTTAAAAACCTACCTCCCCTTGCTATTAAGTGACTTAAGTGCTCTCAAATCACAGAAAACCCATCTTAAACTGTTGAAAGCATCACGATTTTGAAAATGCTTACACCACCAAAAATGCACCCCCAATTCTTCCTTTCAAAGGACCAAACTATCAAAGCTAATCTATTTGAACACCTTTTTTAATCTTCTAGAGAAGAATAGTTTGGTAGCAATAATAAACATTATTCCCTTTTCAGGATGCTGGTTTTGTATTATTGGGGGGGAAAAAAAACACATTTTGTTATGGTGTAGGTATTAAGAGCAACAGGGAACATATATTATTAAAATGTTTGCTTGTTTCTTCTTCTGCTTGTTAACTGAAGTTAACTGGTTCTGACCATTTCCCCCAGGGGACAGTAAAAACTGCCTTACTTCTGTATACAGCTGAAAATGATAGATGCATTTCCTCCAAACTCCTGAAAAAGATCAAATGATGCTCTAATTAAAGACTACGGATTTTTAAATATGCTAGGTATACTTCCTTTTTTATCTAACAGCGCCCAGAAATCTCACAAAGAGAACATCAGAAATGACACACGTTTGTCTCAAAGGGATAAAGGCAACTTAATAGCCAGATCTAAGTACCTGCCAGACAGCAAAAGCCACAGTGGCAAACAAAATTTCAGCAGCATCCTCTGAATCTTAGACAATGCTCAGAATTTCAGTGACAGCTGTTAACACTTTCAGTCATGTTTCCATCCTCACTGCTACTATACCCTATGACTAGACATATGAACAGTAGTATGGCACACACTCACATTGATACCATCCCAGGAGAAATCTGTCCGTGTTTGCTGAAGAAAGCAAAAAAGGACATCATGTTAGTGAAACAAACAAGCTGCAAATTGTCATGCACCTCTCTAATAGTCAGTGATAATCAACAGCCTCTACTTTATCTGGGGAATTAAAAGATGTGTCTTTCAATCTGGCTTCATTCATAGAATCACAGAATTGCTCAGGTTGGAAAAGACCTTAAAGGTCATCAACCACAACCTAACCATACTACCCTAACTCTAACAACCCTCTGCTAAATCATGTACCTGAGAACCATATCCAAAATGTTCCTTGCTGTTGACTGTGGTGTCCATAGGTGTCATGGTGCTTGAAGGTATACAATATGATGATAAAGAGTGTAAGGGAGAAAGAAATACAAACGCCTTTTGGTAAGACTCCCCTTCTAACAGCACTTCTTTGCTAAATGCTTCAACACTGGCAACCTTGTGTGGGTGGCGCATCCCTCTGAGGCTAACACAAGGAGGAGCCACACTACCGATGTATTTTTAGCATAATATAACAAGTTACAGAATGATTTGCTCTTGAAGTTATTTTCTCTTGTAATCTTTCAGTTTGTCCACTGATCCAGTTTCTATTTGCAAACCAGAACCATTTTTCCTACCAGCCAGTATGGTAGCAATTTCTAGTGAATTTCCCTCAGCTGGGAGGGCTTACATTTCAACGTCTGGGTTTTGTGATGTGAGCACTCAGGAAAATTTAGATGAATAAATTCTAGTCATAGTAACTATTCATATAAGCCAAAATGTTCCATGAGCTTGAGTTTATGTTCAATAACTTCTAGATCAATGTTGAATTGTAACTGAGTTTTCCATACAAGGTTATGCCCCACAATTTCTATTGGGCTTTCACAAAAGACTCGGTTTCTTAGAGCTGCATTCCAAGATAGCAGTGTAATAAGGAAATAGAATACCAACATGTTCTATGTAAACTGTATGTTGTTTGTGAACATTATCTGTGATTTTCAAAATGTTATTTGTTTAAAACAGCTTTAATATTTTTACTAATCATGACTGCCTGCCCTGAACCTTACAGAGCTGAAAATTCGGGTATCTAAGCTGCACTAATTCAGAACAGGAAATGAATCAGACCTTGAAGTACTAAATGGTAAATCAATAGGCAATGAATTACTAGTGAATACATTCCTAAATATCAAAATGGAGACAAACACATTTCTTGAAAACATGGTATGGCTGTACAGCCAAGGTGTTGGGCATTTTAGTAAATCCATAATTCAAGGAATGCAGACCTACAGGTTTGTCAGAACTGCCATAGTTTTATTCATATTGTATCTACCCCGGTAGTCTGTGGTTAAAAGCACTTTCATTTGCAACTCTTACTCACTCCAGATACTCTATATAGAATGACTCTATTCTATTCTAAACGAGCCTAACTGCATAGATATGTGTGATCCTTAACACTCTCGTCCTCTCCAAGATGATCCTAATGATGCACAGTAGACATTTCTGAACAGAGAAGGAACTGAAATTTATCAGTCTCCTTGGATAAGTGTATCTGGGACAAGCACTCACCTCAGTAGAAGGACGATGGAAGCTGCTGCCATGCAGTGAACTGGTGCTGTCCATATTGATTTGGTCCACATCTTTCAGTCCCTTCCAGTCTACTGCAATCACCTCATTTCCTGTGGGAACACATCTAGTCAGGCTTCCAATCGTCAAGCCAAAAGCCAAAGTCCGTTTAGCATAAAGGAGAATCACAGAACTTAAGACAACGATAGCCTTAAACCAGACCTGATTTTAATTAGATCACCTGTACATCATCAACTACTACATTTCACATAAATATCCTCACACGAAGTCAAGTCATTTGCGTTGTTCTTAAGCAGAATGTATGCTTGGCTAAACCACAGCTCCCCAAAATAAAAGAATCTAGTCATGATGTATGACTGAGAAATAACCAATTCTTTTGATACTCTGTTTCATTATTAAGCCCTCGTCACTTAAAAAGGCATTTCTCCATTCTAGTTTGAATTGGTTTGGCTTCAATTTAGAGGTGCTGTCCCCGGTTTGCCTTTCTCATCAAGATTAAAGAGTTTTTTAATACCCATCATTACATTTCAGAAAAGTTATTCATTCACTTGATTTTCTTCTTGACAAATTAAACAGACTGAGATCCTTAGGTTTCTTATTGTATAGCATCTTTCCATCTCCTTTAATAAATCTGCATCTTTTTTTAAAAGACATCTCACATTTCTTAGTTGTTCAAAACACAGACATAAAAGTGTGCATAGTACTGCAGGACTGCTTGCACCCATTCTGCTAGTAAAGGTAAAAATGACTGACTGTTTCTCATCACATTAACCCGTTGTGCCATAAACCTGCAGCAGACTCTCACATTCAGCTGTTGGTTCACCCTGATCCCTGTGATCCCTACGCTTTCTGCACAGCTTTCTAAGATTTTCACCCGTTCAAAGCCAGTCTGTGCTGTTTGATCTCAGAGGCAGTTTAATACGACTTAAAAGATCAAATTAAAATAAATATTAATAATATAAAAACAATAAAATTGAAAGAAAAAAAGATAAAAAATAAAATTACTAAAGAAGACTTAATTTTAATGAAAGCAAAACTAAATCTGAAGTAACACACTTCAAGTAGCCAAGGAAAAAAGATTTCTCCGTATGACTGCACTGTCCATTTGGCTATTTACTGTTCTTTTTACTGAGCCATCCTTAAACTCCATTCAAAAATATTTTATTCCTTCATCCATGTCATGGAGTAGGAGACTGTGTTACATTTAAAACTGAGCTTTTGGGAATCTAGAAAGAAGGACAGCTCCTACAACGATAATTAATTCCTGGATCGATTGAGCAATCTCTATTCTATTTAAAATAGATTTCTGTGGATGTGAATGGTGCTATTTTCAACACCTTTTAAATTTTTAGTTGCTCTTTGCTGCAAGTTTCTTCACTACAGACATTTGAAAACCCTCTTGCTTGTTCTAGCAGCTCTGGCACGTTTACGCTGGCTCATCACACCAGACCTTCTGACAGGCAAGAGGTGTGGTGCAATCCCCTTCCCTACACAGGCCTGTAAGAGGCATGGGGAAGCCTGAGGCACACTCATTAGCTAGAATTCAAAATGCAAAAATATTAATTTGGTCTCTTACAAAAGGCTAAGCATGGTGAGCCAAAAACCAGCAGAAAGCAAATGTTATTTGATTTAGTGACCACAACACCTCGTATCTCATCACTTTCTACTGTGTAAGATCTCTCCTTCTAAGAGAATCAAATCATATTTTCCCCATCACACTCGAATTATGTTTCTGTTCATCAGGATAATTGGAATTGAGTGCTTTAATAGCATCCCCCATGTGCTACTGACTAGGCTGAGTAAAGCAGAAGCTATTCAGAGAACTTAAAAGAAAAAAGCAGATTCCTGTACTATCTGCTACAAAGATGTGCATTAGAGGTCATACCCAAACAGATATCAGGAGGAGGCAGGATTTAGCTATAATGAGCGTGACAAAGACTACCCTTCAATTTTGTGATCATCTTGACTAACTTTCCTAATAAGTATGTGCATGTATTTGTCCTTACCGAGTTCCATTATTTATTTCTAATTGCAATTACTATTAACCATGATCAATCCACGTGCTACAAAGGTACAATTTTGTGTTAAACTCTGATCAGTTTATTCAGCTTCAGTCTGCAGGCATACTCCTTTGCGAGGCATGTTAGATTATGTGATAAAAGCCCACCTGCACACCCAAGAAGGAGCACAGAGAGACAATGTCAGAAGAGGGAGCCCAAATAGAGTGCCTGAACATTACTGAAAATGAAGCTTGACTTGGTGAGAGATCTGTACCAGCATCTGGAGCGGGGCTGCAGCCTTGAAGGCTTGTATGTCTGGGTGCCAGCAACTATAGGGACCAGGATCCAGACGCAGCCACTGCACAGACTGTGCAGCCCAGCTGAACATGGGCAGGAGGAGCTGAGGAATCAACAGAGGTCCGTGGGAGTCTGACAGTGGAGTCAGGAGTAGGAGTGAGAGCCCACCTCTTCTTGCTGGGATCAGGTTGCCTCTGCCTGTGGAGACAGACTGCTCCTTTGCTCCATCAGCAACCCTTCTGTCACACGAGAAGGGGAGGCTTGGGGCTATCCTGCTGCAAAGATGGTGTACATAGTCAGCGATGCTGGGGAAGTAGGAGACACTACCACTCCAGAGCAAAAGGCAGCAATGCAAAAGCCTTCATGACAGGCTTTATGCAACAGTGCCAAGGCTGTTTTATCTCCATTTATCCTCAGTCTCATTCCTGTATGTTCAGCTGTTGCTGAGTATAGTGCTGCAGTGCTACTGCAAATCTCGACATCCTGGCATACAGTTCAAAACAGGCTGCAGCACTGTTAGGAAAACGTGCCACAAAGAGACCTCAAACACAGAGAGACCAACTTCAAGGAGTCAGGTGCTCAGTACATGTGACTTAACAGTCTCAAAGTTTGGCACAGACACTCAGGTTTTTTATCTCAGTATTGCTAACACACTGATGGTTTCCACGAAGTGTTAGACTGTGGAAAATATTATTCTGGCAGATGATGGCATCAAGAAGTTGAAGTGAATTGTCATCAAACTATTACTTGTCTCAAAGTTCACACTTGCTCTGTAGTAACAGAACTAAAAGCCTATAAAATATATTTATAGATTGAATAATTATTGAAAATTCTTGGTCCAAACAGTTTCACAGATACTAAGAAAGAAAGATTTTAGGAGAGAATGCCTCTTTAATATCTATGAAATGTTTTGCAAGGCAAAAATATATAAATATCTGCTCAAGTGTTACAACATCACACACCGTGGTAGAAAAGGAAATCTCTGGACTCTAATTGGCATTGAGCCTGGGGCAATGTTACTTCCATTTATTGAAAGTAGGAAAAGTTTAGTGGTGGGTGGGTTTTTTTTCCGATTCTGCTAGAAAGAGCCAGAGCGATGTTAATACTTAGACATGAAAGATCAAGTTCTGCTCTGACAGATGGAAGGAAAGAAACAGAAAATCAGAAAGAAACATGGACAGCAAAGTAGGAAAAGGGAAACTGAAAGCAGCACGTTATACTGAGTATGATTTTTATCCGACCTCATCAACATCTTTCTCCCTTCAATTAGTATGTTTCTCTGTTGTAATAGTGCTTTTCTTCTCCAAAATAATTTCTTTTCTCTTATCCACCTTCCATTTCATCTTATGTTAATCATAATGCCTAATTCATTTGTAATTCTATCGTCAGTCACCTCTTCCAGACGCAATTTGCTCCTCTTCATGTAGAGCTGATGAACATTTTGAAGTATAAAGGGGCCACAAAGCTAATTTTAAAGTGGGATTTTTACAAACGCATGCAACTGATTTCTTGTGGAAGCGTTCTGAAGGAAGGTAAAGCAACATGATTCAGTTTATCAGGTCTTTTTTTTTTTTTTTTTTTTTTTTTGTAAAATGTGCATAGAAAGCACATAGAGGGATTCTGTATTTCATTGCACATTTTAAAGATATTTCTTTTTCACTTGTTTTGTGATTTTTATAACATGATAGATTCCGTCCTTGCCTCGTAAGACACAATAGATGATTGATGAACAAGCAGGAAGCTAACTATAAGAAACAGTGAGATAAAACCAACACAGCTGAACTTTATAAATATATTAAGCCACACTGTTTACAAATCATAGCTCCTATGTATTTTTAACACAAATTTAATGGAAAAAACTCTGGCACTTATCAGAAAGAGATGTATCCATGACAACTGAAGAAATGGTTCTACTCTAGTCCTCTAAGCCCTTGGGGGGAAGATATCCCTTCAGTCTTTATAGTACTGGTTAGGTAAAAATCAAGAATCAGTTTTAAGTCAGGCCTTTTGAAATAAGAAATATGAGAAAAAATATGAAAAACATATGAAAAAGAGATGGGGAAAGGAGAATATCAGGACACATTTCCTCACTTTTTCTTTTTTTTTAATATGGTAACTGTAAACTCAAAAATTAGAAAATGCATGTACTAGGATTCTCAGGAAATAATACAAAATAATGACCATTTTTATGAACACATTGGAAAACTCCATCTGCATGTCAATATCCCACCTTGCTAACACGATTTATTTTTTTTTTTAATTTACTTATTTTTTTCATTTTAGAGCTCGTTTTGGTGCATGCTTTGGAATTCTAGAGAGCCGTAAAATTTTCAGGGTGCATTTTCAGTTTCTTTCCATTTTTGCAATAATAGGATGTTCACCTAGCTTTGAATGACTTATCTGTCATAATGTTAACAAGAGCATTTTCTCCACGTTTCTGCTTGATATTCTCTCAGTTTTACTTCATTGATACTGTATGTGTGCCTGTATTCTGTTCATTTAACAAGGTACTTGCTTGAATCAGGCAACTGCATCTATGTAAAAGCTTTTAATAACCTGTTTTGTTGCAACTTCTGCGATGGATGCTCAAGATCTTCTTTAATCTCTCTTCCACATTTTGTTTTGTACTAAATAGGACACAACAGTTTTAGAGTCCTAAATGCTGTTTTCTTCCAACATGGTGCTTATGAAGATACTGCCCTACACCAAACATGATTTGTGTCATTTGCTTTCTGATGTGTTATGTCAATTAACATAAGAAGAAACTTATTAATTAAACTGAATTTCCAACACTGTTATTATCCACTGTTAGCAAACTGTCCCCTCTTTCTTGAGTTTTACTGTCTTCAGAGAGCAGAAACATTATCATTCTATATTGGTAGGCATTGTTAATGTTGGTAAATGGTAAATTATTCTTTTCCATTCCCTTGTTTTCCCCGATCAACTAAGAAAACAACAAATGTAATTGCAGTAATTACGAGCAGCCTTTAAACTGTTCTTTCCAAGATATCAATTTTCATGATACTCATGGGATTGTAGTATCTTTGTCAAACAGAACATCATCACAACTTGTCAAATATGGTTGAAATGAATGAAGTGGAAGCTACTTGGAAGGGCCAATAGATGGGTATAGCTTCAAAGAAATCTTTCTCATCCCTACTTGCTTTCCAGGAAGCCACTCAGAGATAGCCAAACATCGAGGAAAAGAATAAGCCTCTGTGTCAGGTGAAGCGTCTCAGAGATGAACCTGAGAGGAAAGCATTCAAATTCTCCTATGTAAAGACCAAAAATCAACCTGAATTATTTGTATAATTGTATGAATGTGGATAAGGAAACAGAAATTAGTTAGCTACTGTTTGCTTTTTCAGAGTGTAACTAGAAACTGAACCACTTGTAGTAGATGAGTAGAAAAATGCCTGTTTTCATGGATGAAAGAGAGCTGAGGTACCCATCAGGGCATCTTGGTATCCACAAAACAGATGTCTTGGAAATTTCTAGTCAAAAATGAAAACACCTACAGTTCTGATATATCTGTAAGATTAGGAATCAGGCATGCAGTTATCAGGGTCTTTGGTTTGGATTTAGGCAACCTAAATTATTTCCAAGACCTATTTCCCAGGCCTAGAACCATTCTAACACCTTCTACAGGTAGATCTCTTTTTAGAGCTCTTTAGGATATAATGGAGGATATACTAATGAACAAAATGAACAGACCAACATTTTACTTCTTGACTGGAAATACTTTCAAACCAATGCTAAAGGTTACTGCACACCATGTCCTTGCAACTAAAAAGAGATGAACATACAGTCTAATGTTAGACACAGATAGTTCTGTTCTGAGAAGCAGTCATGTCATTTAAGCCAAGGAGGTACCGCAAAATGAAACACATCCAATTAACACAACAGCAACAAAAAATCTCAAAGCCCTGTCTGTCTCATTTGCAGAACAAGTATCAGTCAGCACGAACAGAAGCAATGGATTTATCCTCATTCTTCAGTGCTTCTCTGAAGTGCAGAGAATGTTTCCCCAGGGGCCTCATTCAGCACAGTAAGTATGGAAACATCAGTATGAACTGAGGTAGCAGCCGTTTTTTGTGGGCCTGTAGCCAACACTGCAGAAGTAATATGCAGCAGGCAACTTCATATTTTGCTCTCTCTATGTATTTAAATTTTAATCTCTGTGGCAAACATATCGCATGAGTACTGCCTTAGAGCACAAGAATATAATTAGTTGTAATATCTATGGCCTGTAGTTTCATCTTTACCAATGAGAAAGAAGGACCATACCAGCTACTCTGCAGGAGTCAACCAGAAGATTACATTGTACCTCTCCCCCACACCTCTTTTCCTACATCTGGAGCTGGAAGAGAAAAGCATCACTACCACTTCCGGCTTGCACCAGATCAGCCCACTACTGCCCACTACTGTTCTCCAGCCAGCAAGATGGGAAGGACATGGGGAAGGGATAGCACAGAGCTTTTCTGCTACCCTGCTATCGCATTTACCCTTTTCCTCCCTCACTCTAATGTGACAATATATATATATGAAAAACACATACAGAATGACCGCTTACCCTTTCTTTTCCCATACACTCTCTCTTTCACACCATGCCCCTCCTTGGGCTCCTCAGCACCTCCAAGCACTCTGTGTTCTGTTTTCTGACCCTGCCTGTTACCAGGCCAGCCCTACTCCACACCCAGCCCCCCCAGCACTGCCTGTGGAGCCCAGGTCTTTCCCCCTCACACAGCCCACTCCTCCAATCCCCTCTTTCAGCCTTTCTGCAGACTTCCAGACCATCTCCCAAGCTCTGTTGCAGACAAACACCAAGATTCCCATTCCCATTGTCCCACCTGTGTGAAGATGTGACAGATTGTAGAAGGGTGGCTGTTGACCCCAAGGGCTCTTCCAGACCCTTTCTTTCCCTCAGCCTGTGGGGTGGGCAGCACCACTGCCAAGGTGATGTTAGCAGGCTAAGGGTGGAATCCAATGCTACATCTTCAAGTCCACTAGTATTGCCAGTCAGCAAGATGAGTTGGAGGAAGAAGCAGAACAAGAGCTTGCTCAAAACACCAGCCCACAAGGGAAGCTGCAATCTAATAGTTTCAAATTCCTTTCTCTTTACCTGCTCCTCCTTAGCCTTTGGGGTATCATTTTGGAAGCTTCATAGCATACAAACATCTACCTCTTTCCCCACCGCTGCCACCATACACTCTGCCAAAGTCCCCATCAACCACTCCATTTTGGAACAACACTGGTCAGAGCCCTTTCCTTCTACAGTCAGGAGGCATAAAGACTGCTGCTTCTCTCTCACCACCCTCCTCCTGAAAACCAAAGTGTGGAATTTGCCAGTGGCAGTGATGTCTTATGCTATGACAATGGCCACCAAACCACAGCAGGTTTTCTTCCTGCCAACACAAAGTCACTCCATAGCAGGCAACAGGCAAAGGCCTTTGTTGGAAGTTGTACTTTTTTTCCTCAAACCTCTGTAAATTCTGAGTGTAAGAGCGGTGCTATCTAACTCCTGCCTCAGGACTTCTCCAAATGCTGCTTTCCTCAACTTTCCTTATTGTCCCCTTGCCTTCCCTGGTGAAGTTGGCACTTCCCATTAGCCCTCTACTGCAGGGCTGCAAAGGACAACTCCCTCTGCCAGTGAGCCTCCATCCAGTTGCTAGAGGCAGTACATGACATGATGGAGAGTTGCAGAATCTTTTATCATTCTGCATCAGAAATCTTGTACATCCAGAACTCCTCAAGGGACATTTGGGACTTTACCAGCTTCTGAATTGAACACTTCTGAATTGGCTGCTTTCTGGTCCAGGAAATGGTCACTGGAGAGTGAGGACTGGAAGTAGTAACAACATAAGCAGACACCCAGCCCAGGGAAGACAGTAGTTCTCATGCGTCCTTCCTGTGTGCATTAATGTCTGGAGACCCAAACCCAAACCAGGGCCTGTCACTGGAGTGGACAGATTAGGAAAGCATATCTGTGGGCCCAACTCCCATCCCTAGAGAGGAAAGAGACTTCTACATCCCTAGAGGAGGCCACTGCAGTCCACGTCTGGACCCTCAAAGACAGCCAAGAGGGCAGAGCTGGCCACAGCTGGCCAAGGGAAACATGGCCATTGCTGTCATTCCCCCATGAAGATCTCAGCTATGGGATCTCAGAACAGTTCTCCCCATCTTTGCATCTTCAGCCACTCCAGTCAGCACTGAATCCAACATCCGTGGCCAGTGGGGGAACAAGCTACTGCCTTTGCTACCTGCCAAAGATTAACTGTTCGGGTAAGAAGATACAGCTGACTCTTACCATGGCAGACTACAACCTCATCCTCATCAGAGAGGGCCCTATTCAAGGAGGGAAGTGGACCAAGGGAGCTAAATGCTTCCCTGTACTCTGAGGACCACATTTCTGTCTACAGAACTTACAGGTATACAGCACTGCTGGCACCACTAGCACCACCACTGCTGGACAGCAGGTTCCTCGGCTCTCTTATCTCTCTCTCAGCACAAAATCCTGTCATGAAACTCTATGGAATGGAGGGATGATCTCCAGTAGGGGCTGGTTGCCCTCCTTACATTGGGCAGGGGTGTTTTCTTTTGTGTTCTTGCAAAAGACTTCTGCTGATCTAACTGCCAAGCTAAGTTGCTGCAGGGATAGGAAAGCATGGTCTACTTTAGCTGACACATAGATAAAGATTCTTGTCACTACCTTTGGTAGAACAGGAACCCTGTTTACCTTGGAAATATAACCCAATGTACTCAAAGTCACTGAGGGTATGCCTGTCACCTGATACACCGTGTAGAATTCTCTGTGTAGAATGGGAGTCAGTAATCTAGTTGATGTCCATACCCCAATATCAGGCTCGGAACATTATAATTCCAATCACTGATACGTGCCTTCCTTGGTTGTCTGGTTCCTCCCAAGTGCTATTGCTGAACAGAGACTTAAAAATAGACCACTGAAAGATTACTACACCCTGGAGCAAACTCCACATTTCTCACTATGCTTCCTCTATCTCAATCTCAGTAGTTGAGTATAAACTATTCCTGGCTGAACTGTAACTATTTCATACAACCACATGTTCCAAAATTATTTTTCTCACATCATCATCCATGGTGATTGCCATCACCTCCTGTAGGATGACACTATCCTATCAACATTTTAACAACAACCTGACAAAGAATACAAGCTGTATAGCAGTCTCCCAGGAGCTCTGGACCAATACATTAGAGAAGAGGCATATATTTCCCTTGGCCCAAATGTGCTAGAAAGTAAAGAAGGAAGCTGTGGGTCAAGCTCTGCTAGAACTACATGAAAGCATCAAAGCAGTGGAGGAATTTGCCAGAACTGTTTAACTGAGGATATTCTCAGGCTGCAAGAGCAGTCTGCCCCTCAGGAATTCAGCGGGTGTCACATGCAGAAGGTCATACTGGCCCTGGAAGAACTTTAGTATCAACACACCATTGTCTGGTTGCAGACCAAACTTCTTTGGGAGATGGATAATGGCACTTGCTTCATTAAGAAGTACAAAACACACTGTTTGCTTCTTTGCAGAGGGTACTGCTCCACAAGTAGATCCAGAGCAAATGCAAGAAGGTGGAAGGATCTTATCTGCAGCCCACTTTCTACATTTGCCAAGCTGTGAAGGAAAATACTCCGTGACTGACCAAGAGTTACTGGAGCTCCTTCTCACTGTGGCTGCAATCTTAGACACCCTCCACCACATATCCAGTAGAAAAACTTAAGGTTCTGCAAGACCACCAAGGCTGAGCCTCCTGAGATTTTTCCTTCTCTTGCCAGAGAGATTCTTCTGCCAAAAAAAACCAAACTCTGAAACCTCTGCAAACTAAGGAAGGGCTGCAAAGCATCACAAAGCAAACACATAATGTAGCTAAATCTATAATGTAGCTGAAGTCTGTGCTGGGTCCACCCAAATTAGAGCTACATGATACCAGTACAGAGCAATGAAACTGTACCTGATCTAAGACCACACAGAGTTAATCTGCCATTCACTTTATTCACCTTCTGGTCCCCCAAACAGAAGAAAGTATTTAACAGAATAGGCCATGGCTTTATATGGGGACTCTGAAGACATTCAGTTTCAACTCCTGTTTCACAAAGTTTCTCTAGCTGCTGTGTACACCTGCAGAGTGCTTGCTCAACGGGGTCCTTTTGGCTTCAGATGGGGAGTGAGTTAGGACTGCCCCATTCCAGCCATAACCACTCTACCACCATTGAGTCCTTCTGTATATTCTCTTAGGGCATGACAGACCTGGTGTTCAGAGAACTAAACTTGTGGGTGGTCTCCTAAGTATACATTAGTGACATGCTTCTCAAAGTCTGGTGCTTAAAAGATGTGGCATAAATGGGTCTACCAAATACTGTACTTAGCACCTTCCTCTGCTCAAATGGAATGGATCAAGAGTTCTGACCTGGTAAATGCTTACACAGGCTGCTAGCAAACTCGCAGTTGCATTCCACACCAGTGGGGTACGTCTCTTGCTCTGAGAGCCTACCTCTCTGCTACCAGCCACCTTCTAGCAACTAGTTGGAAAGAGAGGAAGGCATCTTGAGTGCCTGCAGAGGTGGGCAGAACATATGCAGTAACATTTTCTTCAGGTAGGGTCTTGATCATCAATCAGTGAATACCGACCACGCCTCAATAATGCATCAAAACCTCATATTTTATCCCTGCGACACTGACCAGCCTCTGAGACAAACTGCTGGAGTTCTGAACAGACTCTTGCAGACCAAGCTGGATTGTGCTGGCATATGCCTTTCTCCAACTCTTCTGAGATGTCTACACCCCTAGCACAAGAAGCCTTCTGCAAGATTTTCTCCAACTTCTGGTCTTTCACAAAGCCCTCCTCAGAACCTAGAAGCTCTGTGGTGCAATCAAGTCTCTCATCATCACCAACAAAGGGAAATGTCTTTTTGAGCCACTGCTGCATAAAACGCACCTCTGTGAGCAGGCAGTAACCTCCTCGCTGCATGGAAGGATGGCCCCTGCAGCATTACCAGAACTGTGGACCACCGGCTATATGGTCAGTCAACCCTACATCACTTGCCTGGTGTACTCAGATTACACCACACCTCCTACCTCAGGCAAGTTCCACAGGAGTTTAGATCTGTCCAACACCTAGCTCCACGGAGGTCCTCCTAAGGCCTTGGCCTGTGACTCCCTGTTCAACCTACACACCACTCTGGCAAGCTTTGAACAACCAGATGACCTTCCCAGAGAACACTTCTTTGCGTTCATGCATCAACTGAACTGCTCTACTTCCTCACCATCACATCCTCACCACCACATCCAAACAAGATATACAGTTGTAGAACCACTCATTGTCGGGAGAGAATGAGGAACCCTGGTGGCCAGTTTCTACCCTGTGTTAATCCTCCAGCCCACATGGAACATCTGATGGAAAATACTCCCTCAAGAAGATAACACAAGTTTGCAAGTTTGTTCACGGGATCCCCTGACTGATATCTCTTCTGCAGTGACAGTCTGACTTCTCCAGAACTTTTTATTTAGATTTTGGCTGCTCTTCTTACCAATTTAGTTGCACAGCTCCCACCACAAGCCGTGTTTAATTCTGATCCTTGTTAGTTCTTTTATTCATTTTGCCCCTAATAATTGTCTTTTTTTCATTTTGGTTTCCTTCTTCACTTTTTTTGTATTGTTTTGTTTATAATGAGCTTGGTGGGCAGAGGGCAGCGTGTATTTAGAATTTGTTTGGAATGAGTATAAGTTTGTCCCTCAGATGGGAGTGGACATGTAAGAAATAGTGTAAATAGGAGAAATAGTAGTGATATATCCCAGAATACTTCTTCTGCCCTTCAAGTAGTTCCCGAGACAGGGATGCTGCTTCTGTATTTAGTCACCTTTAAAGGAGTTCTCTTCTATTCATCTGTTCACTTTTTACAACCAAGAAATCCTTTAGTACCCATAGCATCCTATACAAAGTGTTCTTCAGTTCAAGTATGCATTATGTGAAGAAACGATAGCTTTTCTTTGTTTGAAATTGCCACTTCGCTTTCACTAGATGTCTACATTCTGTCTTCAAAATAGATAATGAAACATTTTTGCCCTGTTCATTTTATCCACATCGTTCATATTGTAAAGAAAATTCATGACTGTATAGACATCTGTCATAATTCCCCTAATCATCTCTTCTCCAGACTTGAGAAATTCCTATGTACTTAAATGGCTTCGCAAACATAAACCTCACCACACTTTCGATCGTCTTTTTGCCTTTTTTTCTGAATCACTTCCAGTTCAATTATGTCCTTTCTGAAATGGGAATGAAAAAAGACAACACACGCTATTCAAAATATATGCACAGCATAGATTCATGCATAGTAGTATAATGCTGTTTCTCATTTTATCTATTTTTTTTATTAATTATTACCATTTAATTGGCATTGTTGTTGGTACTAAGAATTAAGCTATCCATTATAACTCCAAGGCCTCCATCACTGTGAATGTAACAGTATAATTGTTTTCTTTGTTTATCACTATATATATATATATATATCTACTTCAAATTTCACCCATAATTTTAACCCCTAGTCATTCAATATTGTACTATCTTTTTGAAAATCTCTGCGTTCAGCATCTTGTTTGCTCCCCCAAATAATTGATTATCATTATGATACTTTGTTATTTCATTATTTACCTTCCTTTTTCGTACCATTCGTGGATATCCACAATCTGAAGAAAGATCCCTGTGAAAACTGGCCATTTCTTGCTAATCCTTTTTCCTATCTTTACTCAGCTACTTAGTAATTTTAGGAACTTTCCTGTCATACAACAGCAGATTCATGTCTTTAACAGCTTTTACAAATGTGCTTTCAGTGTGCCACTGAATCTTCTTTATCAGTATGTTTGTGAACCCTTCCTAAGACGTACAAGGCATCATTATTTCCCTCAACAACAGTAGCATTAACTCTTTCTCAGTATACTTCACTTTTTCATGCATACTCTGGTGCTGTTCTTTAGAGTAACATTTATTAGCTTGCCTGGCATGCCCCTCTCTTTCATTTGCCCATAGTTTCCTACATCTTACAATTACTTTAAAAACTGGCTTCACGTTACCTACTTCCAATCTTACAGTACCAAAGTAATTGTGGCAGTACACAACACAATCAGTAGTTCAACTTTTTCAGCCCCATATTCCTCCAGAAGTCTTGCATGAATACCACTTAATGATATTTTATTCTTTTGTCTACCTACTTTACAACATCATGTACTGAGGCTTCAATCAGAAGCTGAGCTTCTGATGCATCTTTAGCATGGAAAAGTTCCAGAGGATAAACTTTCACAAATTCCACCACAACAAGAAGATGCAAATAAATATTATTTAATGGCATGAGGGTTGGGTTTGTTGTGTTTTTTTTTGATGTTGTTGTTTGTTTGTTTGTTTTTTATTATCTCTTTGCCTCCACGCTTTTTTCTGCTATGGTCTTAAACTCTCTCATTTGCCTGGAGCCTCTTTAGCAACAACAATATGCACTAAATTCTGATCACTGCACAAGGCAAATTACTTGATTTTTTCAGTCCCTTTGGCTGGTTCCTCGAGAAAATGTTTTTAACTTTTACATCACACTCAACTGACAGCCTACACATAGAGTTAACTGAAGCCCACGTTACCACTGAGTTTCCCGCCTTCACCGTCTCTTCAGTCTTTCTGTGGCTGTCACTGTCACTTGCCACCAACACAACTAGTGACAGTAAATGGTCAATAAACTCATAATTATATAATCCCTACATTTTATTTTCCCTATATAGGTCTGGGACATCAATCCACATGAGCATTTGGACCGCCATACTATTTTCTCCACATCAGTTAAGAATTTTTGCAATGACATTTTCCCCATGAACTGTGCTTGATCAGCATCCAGAGCTACAAACACATCCTCCCAGGATATAGAGACTGTTTCCTTTTATAAATCTAGTACACTCTTGGACTTGAAAACTTGCAGCTTAAACTCACAAAGAAACATCTCAATTATCCAATCCCATCTCCTTACAACAGGTGTTATAACAAGTGAGGCTAGAAATATCCCATTCTTTAGTTACATTTTCCATTGCTGCATTTGAATTTTTTATTTTTTTTTTAAGAAAAACATTGCCTTTTACATATTCAGATGACTGAGAACTCAGTATAATTCTTGGTAAATTATTCCAATAGTTAAGTATTTTCACTATTTGATTGTTTGCCTTAATTCCAATCCAAACATGTCAGCCATTTTTCCACTGCATCTTAATTGTTTTCTGCCAGGCTGAAGACACAGATTGTTTTGATGCTTTTTCTTCACTCGAGCACTTAAAAACTGTCACCGAGTCATCAATGTAAGATTTTATTCATGGTTCACATACCTATCTTCTAACAATTCTTCTGTCCTACAGCACTCCCCAAAGTGAGAGTAATATAATTAGACAAAGATTTTTCTGTTATTTATTTGTCCCAACAAACACCAAATACAGAGAAAATACAACCTTCTCTCTTCACTTCAATATCCACCTCTTCATAGATCAAAGAATCACAGCTCCTTTGGCTGCAGGATCACAGCTGAAGCTATTGATCCACTGATTATCTGTTCAGACATCTCTAATCTTTTTCAATGTGACTGCTTTCTATTATAGAGCTCTGGTCCTCTACCTACTGTTCACATTCTGTCATTAGATATGTGAGTTTACACTTTTAGTTTAAAATACACACTGTCGTTCAAGATTGAGTAATCTAAATTAATTAAACTGTTCCATTTCAGTAATGTATCTTTTTCATTTGTATTTTTGTTTTTAGTACTTCACTCAGTCTTTCTTTCTACAAACTTTATCAGTATTTTAGATTTCCATGTTAAATCACAGGTACTGACACCTATATTGAAAAATATGAGATCACATAAAAAACATGAACGTTCCAAAAATGATTGCCTTTTTTTTTATTCTGATGCACTTAAAATGTGCTATATTCATATAATAATAGTAGAAGAATAAGTACTAAATTTTTTGCTAACTGATTGGTGTTTTATATAATTATATATATATATATATATTATTTTTTTTATTTAGACCTATTCCCAAAATTATAGGTGAAGTTATTTCCATCACTGGCACTCTTGACTGCAGGAAGTCTAACCGATGTCATGATATGAAGTCAGCTTGATGAGATCTGTTTTGAATAAACCCATTCTTGATTGGCATCTTGTGCTTCTAATATTTTATTGGGAATTATATCAGATTGACAAAGTAAGTCCCCAAATCATCTCACAAAAACTTTTAAAGTTTTGATAAAACCTAGCTTTCCACCTCCAGATCTTCCCCAGTATTTCAAGATTTACTGGGGCAAAAGAACCCAACAACCTACAGCTTTGGATTTTTGCCCAACTGTTGAAAGACTCTTCAGCACAAGTTATCTAGAACTGGCTGTTTTAAGCACCAGTCTGACATTATTGTTGTTTGCTGCTGAAAAACACATACATATTAAATGAACTGAAAACTATTTTTCCTTACACTCCCCCAAGAAAACAGACCAAAAATACATACTGATCAGCTAGTTCACTTTCTCTGCTTCAACACACATCAGTCTATAGAAGTGATTGACTTCCAGCTGCCAAATAACAACATGTAAGAGTTTGCAGACTCAGTATGCTTTCCTGCAGATATATTCCTCAAAATCACATCAGTAGTGTTGTCCACAAACATAGAAGTCTTTGGGCAATCAGCAACATTATCAAAACAGCTGTCCTGCACTAGTAACCTTCTCTGATACATTTATCTTGCACTTGTTTTTTAGTATGGTTTCCTTAGAAAACTAGTCTTATGCAACTGGGCTGTTAGCTCTCTCCCTGCAACAACTTTGAAACCATTAACTTACTTCAATAAACCTGACAAGAGAGAAAGAGAGAAAGGTCTCAAAGATGATCAGTTTGTAGACACTTCATGACAACTGGTTGCAAGGTCAGTGACAGGGTCTCCATTCAGACTCTTATTGGCAGAAATTAGCTCTTATCCCAGAGCTTTTTGGCTGATTTTTCAAAGTGATCTGATAGAGAACAGCTCAAAAGAAGAAATGCCAGACTAGAAGGAAGTAGGAGCTATTGCTTTATTAAGTGAGACCAAGCACAAAGCAGACTGGTAGGAAAGGTTTACCTTTGTGCCTTTTTTTTTTTTGCTTTTCTATGCCCCAGCAAAGAGAGAAGCTAGATATCCAGATGCCCTTCCTCATGCCCACCCTTTATGAAATATGTAGAAACAGAGATTTATTTCTACAGGATCCTGTGCTCTTTTCCCTTCCACCTGTGTGCATCCCAGTAAACAAATAAATCCCTAATGCCATGACTTAGTTTCCTTTCTCATCACCTTTTCCTCTCCTGGATTTCTCCCTCCCATTTCTTACTACTGCCACACTTAAACACTGAATGGGAAAGGAGGAACCAGTGTATCTCCTTGGTATGTACCACATATACTATACCTGCCACAACAGATCTCACTCCACACAACCTTCGGATCTTTTGTGGGGATGAATAAGGAGAAAAAGGAACAGGGTTTTCACTGATTCCCCCAGATGCTTACCCTGCTCCTTTCAGTCTCATGTCATGTTCCTACTCTGCTGAATCTTAAGTAGATGAATTGGAAGTGAGTGGTCTTTATCTCCATTTCTCCTTCTGTTGATACTGTGAGCCATCAATATACTTTGTGCAGCACAGCCAGTGAAAGAGCAACACAGAACGTATGGGCTCCTCCAACCTTACTAGCATCTGCATTGCTTCTCTCTCTGACTGTACACTGACCACTCTGTGTATGAAGTCCAGCAAATCTGCTAGTTAGATTCAACAGATCAGATTTGACCCAGTGGATGACAAATGAAGAGCACTGCCTTTTCCAATCTGAAACCCAGTGACTGATGCTGTGCATGAACATACACCAGCTAACACATGAGCTAGTTTTTCCACAATTGCCAAGTTAAGCAGACTTGGAGAGAACTTCAGCTGACAGCTGGAGTTCTTACAGTGAGGTGAGACAGTCTGTGGAATACGGTATTCCAAGTAGTTAAAGTGATGGACAGGAGAAGTATAGCAGGAGTGTACTAACTGTGCAGAAACTTGCAGCCCTCTGAGAGCACAGGATTGAAGTACTGGGTAAATCTGACTCAGAGTCAGCCACTTTAGGGTTTAGGTTCTAAACATAGGATCACAGGATAATTCAAGCTGGAACGCACCTCTTGAGTTCCAAACTCCTGCTCAACTCAAAGTCATTTGTGAAGTTAGACCAGGTTTCTCAGGAGTTTAGCTTGCCTGGTGTTAAACAGGCAAAGAATGGACACTGTACAACCTCACTGGGAAAACTGCTCCAGCACTTGACACATCTCATGATCATAAAGATTTTCTGGTATCTAGTGCAAACATTCATTTTCTCTTCCCCTTACACTCCAAAAGTACTACTAATTTCTTGGAATATTTTTCCAAGATTTCATTTCCCTTCATAAAACGTGTTTGCTGCTGGCATTTGTGCAAAGGAATAAGAGACATCAATGGGAAAAAAACCTCGAGTTTTCCATTCATTTAAATCTATTTGAAGAATTAAAGAGAGATCTTATCACACCAGTCAGAATAATCAATTCTATATGTCTAAGCTATGGTCAAAGGTACACTCACAATGCGTTCAGAATGGAATACATTCAGATATGTAGGCAGGCCTAAAATATCTTGAATCTGGCTAATTCCATTACAGAAAATAATCCAGCTCATCTTTGCATGTGGTTGGCACTTGAATACCTACAGGTTTCCAGCTGAATTTTGCAGCCTTAACTGTCCAGTAACCTCAGTGAAAACCTCCTTTACATTCACTGAAATTAAGTGCAGCTATCATGAGAGGCACTGGGCAGCAAGGAAATATGATAGAGTGATTGATTATCACCAATATACAGACCTGACTTGTAGCTGTTATCACAGGCTGTGATGCTCATAAGGGCTCTGGATTGTTGTGTAACTGATACAACACCATGTAACAGAAAACACGTATGACACTGAGATGTGAGGGGGTGCATCCATGGAGAAGGTGACTGGATACCCACTTAGTCCTTTAAGATCGCCTTTCAACTTTTCTCATACTCAAAGAAATACAAGCCTAATCATTGCCACTGTGATTTCTGGTATCCCCTATAAGAATGAAAGATGGAATGTGCTTTCATTTCAGTCCTACACATAGAGAGCTGCTCTGCTATGATCCTCTCCATTACTCCCTGGGGAGAAATAACTGGAAATTTTATACTTAGGAAAGAAAATGTGAGGTTGAACATCACCAAACGTGTAAACCATGACTTCTAACTAGATCATAGAAAAATGTCCCTGAAGGAGATTGAGAAATCACGTGGTTTGCTTAAAACTGGAATGGAAAAAGGCCCAGAGCAAGCTCAGGGCACAATCCTGCATTGGCCCCTGAATGGTGACTAAACTAAATATGACTGATTGTGATCTTTCTAGCACTAATTAAACCCCTCAAATTCTGAGTTCAAAATCTGCTACATGCAAATTCCAAGGTAAAAACAAAGGAAGCATAGCATCCTTCTCCTATCTCTGGCTTCCTCTTGAAAAGGCAACACAGAGCCTGTATATTAAACTAATTCTGCAAAAATCTAACCAGTTACATCACATAGCAAGAACACAAAGTTCTACTCACTTTCGGAGTGAGTAGAAGGACATTCGGTTCCAACCACATCCTAGAGCTCAAACCTAGCACTTAAATGCACTGTTCTCCCAAAACAAGGAATACAGCCAATAACTCCATGAAGGCTGATGTGAAAAATCTAGGCTGTCCAATGAGAACTGTTTTGAGCAAGCCTCCCTAGGTAGGGAAGCCCAAGCAAAATCCAAAGATTCAACCCGCACCCAGTTCAGCCTGTAGCACTCTAAAGAGATGCATATGAATGTAAATCTATCATCTACATGTATGAATGATACTTGCAACACGTTAGTTATACTGGCTTCTTGTAACACAGATACAAGGTCAGAAGTCATAAAAATCCTGCCACGCATAGGAATAACTACCTTCATGGTTAAGCATGAAAGCTTTGTGGCATTCTGAAGCCCAGAGTGGATGCCACCAGATGCACGTTTACTCTTTATCTGAATAGTGTTGCAGTGAGAGGGACCAAGAATTAATGCTATCATAACAACATGCACTGTTAAAAGTGGTATAGGACATTTGTCAGACAACAGGAAAATAACGTCCTTGGCAGTGTGTGTGCATAAACAATATGGGAAAGGCAGGAAAAGGGACAATGTTTTCATGTGCTGCAGCACATAGACCAGTGTGAGTTTTAAGAATCTCAAAAGAAATATTGCAGCGATCTTTGCCATGCAAACATTCCAGAAAACATACAAGATTTCTTTAGGTCACAAGGACATTTGCGACCAGTTAAGAAAGATAGAGTAGTTGTGGGAATTAAAGCCTAAGGCAGAAATTGGAGGCTGTAGTATAAAGTTTGCTTCTGTACGAGCATACTGCTTGTGCTCACAAAGGGGTTTCCCACTAATTCAAGAGGTGTCACAGCAGCAGACTTTGACATAGCCACTCAGATTTACTTTGGGGACCTGGTTTGATCAGCTTGCCCTCATAGTTTTCCCAAATGTCAGAGTGCCTGTGTGCCTTTGGGAAAGGTTGGAGAGATAGGTGTTTCACCAAATGAGCTGTTTTTCTCTCAAGGGCTGTTTGGGTGGCTTGAATGACGTGTTTCCATGTATCTGATGTCTTCATATGCGGTGTGCATAGAAATCACTTTTTTTCTGTGGGGAGGAAAGTGTGCCCCTCAATCCCAATTTTACCTAAAGGGACCTGCGCTTAGCTATCAAGGGACCTCGAGAGATCGAGGGACATATGCACGCGTGTAGGAGGACAGAGCTAGGCTTGCACAGCCTAAAGGCTTGGAATCCTCTCCCGAAAAAAAATGTGTGGCCCAGTGGAAATACGCTATTTCTCCTACCGCGTCCCCTCGAAATGGCTCCGCGAGAAAGAGAGGATTTCGTTTTGCTCGCCGCTCTCCCCTGAAGCGTATGTAAGGGGGAAGGAGGAGAGCAGACGTGCAGATCGCGCAGCGTTATGTATGCTCGGGCGACAATAAACCGCTGCCGAGCGAAACAGGGAGCCGCCGTCCGCCCGCTCCCGCCGCGGGAGGCACGCCCCGCAACCTCCCGGAGGCAGCGCGCCGACCCGCACCTCCCGCCGCGGAGATGCCCCCGGCCGCGCCCCGCACCGGCCCTGCGCTGCCTCTCGCCCCTCCGGGAGCGGGCAGGGTGCGGCGGGGAGCGGTGGCGGGCGGCTAATGGCGCTGAGGGGGGGGCTACGAGGGGCGGCCCGCGCCCCACCGAGCCGGGACCGTCGTGCGGCGAAGCGGGGGCTGCGGCCGCCCGAGCATCCCCGAGCGCCGTCCCCGCCGCCGTCTTACCCACGGTGCGGGATCCGATGCAGCCCATCACTCCGGCAGGTCTTCGAGAAGAGGCGGCAGTCTCGGCGGCGAGGAAGCGGAGGACGAAGACAACGGGGAGAGGTCGGAAAGGAGCCGGTGCCTTCAGCGGGCAGCGCCGGGCTGGCCCAGCCGGGACCGGCGCGGGGTCATGGCCAGGTACGAGCGCGGGTTGCCCCCGGCGCGGAGACGCGGGCCGGGGGATCCCGCGGGCCGGCAGCGCGGCGCCGATTGGCTGCCGGCCTCCGCGGCCCGGGGAGGCAGGGCCGGGCCGGGCCGGGCCGCGCCGTCCGCCCCCGGGGAGCGCGGGAGCGGGGCGGAGGCGGGGGCCTGGCCGGCCGGAGGCGGGCGCCGCGCGGCCTCTCCCGCCCGCCGGGACAGCGCAGGTGAGCGGCAGGCGGGCGGTGCTGCCGCACTGGCGGGCGACAAGCAGGTGGGGCCGGGGGCGGAGGGGAGCGTCCCCGGAAGGAGAAGCGAGGGGCACGGGGATGCTGGAGATGGAGGCGGCAGCACGGGCGGGCTGGAGGGCGGCGATTCGCTCTGGTTTCCCGGTAACTACACTTGCAAACTTGATTCAATTAAAGGCAGCCCCCCTAGCGGCGGCGGCAGACGGGTCCCCCGGGAGGGGCCTGGCTTCTCGCAGCTCTCGCTGCCGGAGAGCCGCCGAGGGCGACGGCGGGGGTCCCCGGCCTGATCTGCTCCTGACAGAGATGCGGCCGCCCGGAGCGCTCCCATGTGCGCAGATTGCAGTGCTGTCCTCTGCCCGTCCCTCTGTGGAGAGGTGAAAGGAGCGAGCTCAGCCCCGTGGAGGATCGCCTGGGGCCTTTCCCATGCTTTCCTGTTGGCATGGTGGCAAGGAAGGATCTCCGGGGGCAGGTGCTACGCCTGCCCCCTTCGCGGCTCAAATTCGTCCTCACCTGATGGCAACAGGCAAAGTCTTCCTGGTCCATTTCTCTGGCACCACCGACTGTCCTCAGTTTGCACCTTCCCGCCCTCGTGTTGGGAGGTGTGCATGGTTACTCACTGTTACTTTGTGCTTCTTTCATCCACAAATCCTATCCCATCTCACCAGCTTCCTTCCACCAGCCTCAATCACTAGCAAATTAAATTTTGCTGATCCCAAATAAGTTACTTCTTTCTCAGCCTTGGGCCTGGATCATTCATTTTGGTTTATGCTAAAGGCAGCAAGCAGTCTTTATTAGCAGCAGAAATAGGTAAGTTCATTCTTCCATATATGGCTCACACTGAGTCTAAGGAAAAGTTTAAAAAAGAAAGAAAGAAAGAAAGAAACAGAACAAGGCTTCACATAAAGAGTATATGTTTTGCCTGAGCCTCTGTAGGTAGAGAGGGACTCTGCCTGCGTAGGCTGCTTCCAAAGTAAAAGTTACATAGGAAAGACACGTGCAGAAAAGAAAAGGTGGCAATGACTGAATACTAGCAGCTGTTATATCTTTTCTCCTTCTCCATGGTATTGAAGATCTAGTAAGCATGGTGAACATTACACTCCTGAAGTATAAGAGATCCCAGTCTCCTGTCTGGGTTCCCAAGGCCACCAAGAGCCTGCATGGGTGCTATGATGTTCTTCACAGCACATTCTGTCTTCACAGAGGATGAAATTTCTCCACTTTTTTTTTTTTTTCCTCCTCCCTCCTCCATGTATTTCCAAATCTGTCAGGTTTCATGCCATTTTTTTTTTTTCTTAATGACTCAATATTTTCCTGATGTGTCTGAGCTCTTGAAACCTAAGTTTTAAAAATGCTGTGAAACTGTGGATCTTGTGGAACTTTGTTACCCAGAGGTGTTTTAGCCTCCCTGAAGAGCACATCCATATTGACTTCTGGGTCTAAATGCAAGGACAAGGGAAACAAAAGCAAACTGAAATAGGAAGAATGGTATTTTAAGACACAAGGCCTGTCTTAGATAAATGTTTTGTAAGCTAGTGACTGCCCAGACAGCTGTTGTACGTGGATTGATCAGGACAGCTGTCCTGAGGAGGCTTACCAAAAACCCCACCAAACAGCTTTTGCGTCTTATCCTTGCATAGAGAAGATGTATTACTAATACAGCTGTGGGCGATTTCTTAAGTCTTTCTCCTGTTTCATGTTTCAATTTTAATCCCCTTCTCTCCACCCACAGTCTAAAATTGTTACTCTGTAAACCTTTCTGATCTCAGGGATATCTTTGCACTGGTTCCTTTTCAGTGGTGGTTTCAGGTAAGTCATATTGACTCTCCTCATTTTATTTCCCAGGCTTGACGCTTTACCTTGTCTATCACCGTCTCAAGCTCATCGTCATACCTGGGTCCTTACAGCTCTGGATTTGGCTTTCCTTTCATTAAGCTACAATAAAATCTGCATCAGTCTGTTCTGACTTCTGCCTCGGGGTATGATTCCACACGTAGGTGAGCAACTCCTAGCACTTACTGTGCCTGAAACTCAGCTTTCCAGTTCTTGATGGATTGCTTTTCTGCTGCTTTAGTGACATGGTAGTTTACACAGGGATCTTGCACCGTGATAACGGTGCTGTAAGGTAAGTATCAGGCAAGCAGAGCAGAGAAAGAACTGGCAAAGAGGGGGACTTCTCACTTCCAGGGATCATGAATATCCACTGTTCCCACTAAATTATACCCAAGTGTCTGTTCATTCACTGCACAGAACTACTGACCCGCCTCATGGCTGTCTGACGTGTCCGCATGCCACAGACTCCTTTTTTTATTATGAATCAATATCACTTAGCTGTGGAAGTACTTCTACCTGTCAGCACCCAAGCACCCACAGCCGTGCTTTATCTGACATTTTTTATGTAGTCAGTTTAATCAAAGGACAGTGTCTTTATCTTTTGATTCTTACTCTTACATTTATTCGTTACAGACCTTATGTATATAAATCTGCTTTAAATAGTAAAATTCATTCTCATGTGAAGCTGGGAAAGCTTTCTAGGCTATCAGTAGTTCTGACACTGCTGCTTGGCTCTTCCATACAATAGGTTCCATGTGAGCTTATCATCAGAGAACAATTTCTTGTTTTTAATAAGCTAAAACCTAACTTTTCTTCCTAAATTCACTTAAAGAGCAATTCTTATCATACATTAGCATAAGAAAAGAGCAGCAATTTTACATTCAGAAAAAATACAGCAGCATCTCAGGTGTTAGATATAGCTTAATTTGTTAAATACCGACTTCTAACCTGCTCATATACTGTGTGCAGCAGGAGACATTTCCACTCCTCTGACTTTTGATTCAAATAAAGATTGTGTCAAAATGGCCACCAGGAACACTCTTTGTTTTTCCTATCGAAGCAAGATGAAATTCTAGATTCAAGCCATATCTGTTAATTTCCCGTGATGTCTTTCCTGCAGAAGGCATATTTTATGAATATTCTCATGTAGGAGGAAAGCAAAAGGACTGAATCTCTGGACTAAAACAGAGCATAAACAGAGTAAAGCTGAACCTTCCCCCTACAGTTTCCGTCTTTGCTTTTCCTGAGGTGCTGCTGCGTGGGCCAGAAAGCAAATGAACAAACAAAGAAAAAGTTTTTCTTTTTTTCTTTGAAATGCACTTTCTGACAGATTCTGAACATCTTTTTGAGTATTACAGGTACTTTCTTAGATAATTAGGCTACAATTTCATGTGGAAAGCATGTACAAAATGTGTTTTGTGTAGCGGTGATTTAAATGCTGATCTGAAAGATCTTGGTAAACGTAAGTGTTCACATAGGTGCAAAGATCAGTGGTGTAAATTCTAACTGGAGGCCAGTAATGAGCAGAGGGCTGCAGGGGTCAATACAGGGTTCAGTCCTGTTGAATATTTTCATTAATGATCTGGATTATGGAGCAGTATACTCTGTATAATCCAAAATTCAGTAAGAAGAAATGTACAGTCCTGCACCTGGGAAGAAACAGCCTCAAGCTCCAGGACATGCCAGCTAACTAGAAAGCAGTTCTGCAGAAGAAGACCACTAGGGGAGTCCTGGTGGCGAGCAATTGAAATTGACAGACCTGTAGGTTAAAAAAAAAAAAAAAAAAGTGTGTGCTCCAAATGAGCACTGCTGTTTCAGGGTTGAATGCCAGGTTGACCTGTACAGTTGGGAAGTCACAGGGGCCACCCATCAGCTTTTTCCCCCATCCCTGCACGCAGGCAGAGGTCTGGGCAGGAGAGGACGGGAAGAAAGGTGTGCTTGAGCAAAGCTCTGCCCAGCAGATATATGTATATAATAGCACAGAGCAAAGCAGTTTCAGGAAAAGATCTGATTTTTAACAGCTTCTTCCAAATCCATACTGTAGCACTTCCAACACAACCTTGAAGACAGACTTATGCTGTAAATTGTTAATTAACTTTTATTTGCTTTTTAAGACATGCCTGTTAAGCATTGATTACCTTTTCTTTAAGCTACTGCTTAATTGTACTATTAAACCTAATTTTCCCTATGTTCCCCGTAGCTGTGTATATATTTATAATATAAAAATCTTGTAAGTTAGAAATACTGGAGCAAATTCTTCCTGAGAAATACTGCTTGTAAAATACAAAGCTATTGTCACTGTCACACTTGCTTAATAAATGTATCAATTTCACAGTAATTAATTATCAGGGATGGTGATTACATTACAATAAATAATGTGCCCTGTGTCTTCTGCCTTAACTCCCCTTTAAAGCTGTGCAAATGCAAAAAATTACCAGTATAAATCTTGCCACTGAATGTTCCACTTTTAACTAAACATTGCTAAGTCCAAAATAATTCAAAATATCATCATTCTCTCTGTCATTCATCCTAACATTAATTTCCATCCCCAGAGATCGCATCGGCAACCATGTCTATCCACCTATGAAAAGACTGAAAAATTTGCTTTTGTTTGTTTGTTTGTTTGTTTTAAATCCTTCCTTATAATCCCATAGCACGACCAATTTATATCACAGAAAGATACAGACAAACTTCATACATTGCTTCTTGCAAGATGTGTCTTCAGTTGTGGAATATAAGCAGAGGCCTGCTAAGTTCGTAAGTAGGAGATGTTTACAGAAATAATGTCTGTATCAGATCTATGGAAGCAGGAATCACCCTCCAGGGACTGCTGCTCCAATATGATTCTCTGCTGGCCTTCTGCCACTGGCAGTATGGATTCCCCAGTAAATGCTTCTTCTGGCAGAGACCTCCGTAATTGCTTCACAGAAGTAATGGAGTAGATACCACAAGAGTTAATTCTACATCAAGCTGTATTAGCTACTGATAGGATTTTCAAGTGGACTGAAAAGGAAACGAGATAACAAAATGACTCATACCGTTCTTTCTTGCTTGGAGATCCTTCCTTCAGTGCAGGAGACAAAAGCTTTCTATGAGATTCAAAGAATGAAAAAAAAAAAGTACCAGCCTGGTTCAGCTTCTGAAAGGGCGTAGCGTATCTGACATACGTAAATGTAAGGCTGGGTCCTTTCAAGCTGCGAAAATATTTGAGGTTGTGTGCATGAGCTGAAGTTAGAAGGGACAATAGCTGGAGGTATTGACATAGGATATATTTGCATTACATATTGCAAAATAAGCTCACGCTTACCTACATGCTCCTCCAAGCAAATGTGATCTTGTTCTGCCCATATCTAAAAGCCATAAAAAAATTATAAGTTCAGTAGAATTAATCAATCCACCCTCTCAGTAGAGTATTTATCAAAAATTCCTCTTAGTGCTCAATAGTATTTTCTCCTACATTGCTGAAGAGAAGTAGTGGTGGCACCAGAAGATTATTTTTCCCCTTCTCCTGCGTGGCGAGTTCTTAAAATGGTCTATGCCGCCAAAGCAGAGACACAAACTTTGGATATCCTAGAATAATCTATTGGAAACTGAGCACTGATTGAGCGTCCCAGGAAGGACGATAAGGAAAAGAGGAGAGAAAAATAAATAAATAAATAAATAATTCCAGGAATGGCAACTCACCATTTGGTGCACAGGTTGCTCACCACCAGGTAGCTAGTACCAAGAAGCAAGGTCTGGGGAAATAGTTTTGGAGGGTCAGAATGGTTACATAGTATGCACTAAGAACAGGGACACTGCCACTGACATAAACTTGAGGTGTGTAACAGGGCGCAAATACCTTTGGTGCAGTATGACTCTTATTTAACTTTTTAAAAAGCATTTACTTCATTCTCTACTGAATGTCTCATTCCCAAACAGTGAAACATACAGCAGCTACTTCTCATAAATGTCAATTGAGTCTGTGCTAGTGGTGTTGCTCAAACTGCATTTTTAAAAATAATCTGCAAGCAGTAAATGTGCTTTTTAAATTCCCAGTGTTATGTAAAAAGGCATGGTATTTTTAGCTTTACAAAATATCAGTTGTCATCTTCTCACTCTGTCCCTGTGGTATATTAGAGATGGGGAACTAGGAGCTCTCAGAAAGTGAAGGTATTAACTCTTTACAAGGAAGGCAATACTGTTACGCAAATCTTAATAAAAGCGTGCAGCAAAGTCACAACAAAGAAGGTGCTTCTTATTTTAAAAGCCAGTATTTCCATCCTCACTACCAAACTGTTATGTCTGGAATAACAATAGTATAACGTATCCAGAAGCAAAATATCAACCAGAACTGTTCACTCGTGCTGACAGAATGGCCCCCACCTTCAAATAATTATCCAGAAAATAGTCTCTGACATATAACACTGCGCACACAGCTGCTGTGAGTAAGCACTGGCACATCAACGTTGACTAAAACTGGTTTTGGAATCAAGTCAGGCCTACTGCTGTTTTTAGGAAATCAGAATAAATCTACCTGCTTTACCATGCTGTACTCCCCATGAGATCTTAAAGGATCTAGAATGCTTGCCTTTGTGCTGATTTGGGGGTGACCTTTTGTTTTCTGTCTGTCTCAAGTCTTCTGAGGTCTAATGTTCTCACCTGCTGACAAGCTCCTTAATAAAGCACATATGGACCTTGCTTCTTACTGTGTTCTCTACTGAAATTTGAGGAACGGGATCTTTGCAGTTATAGAAGAGTCTGGTGAAACCATTTGCTGATACTATGCGATGCTTCCTGTAGGGAGGCATCCCTTACCAGAAGCAGACCAGGAAAGGACAGCATCCTGTTTACCACCTCACCTTAGAGTATATGGACTCATATGTATCAGCACTGGGCGAAGGCCCTGTGATTTCCATAGACAGAAATGTGCAGGAAAGACAATAGCCACTATTCCGGGCAGTATTATGTCCAGCAACTGATAGCCCTTCCACTTCTCATAGATATCAAGGAGTGCTGCGTTAGAACAATGTGATCTTAGGCGGTGCTAAAGAGGGCTTCCTTTAACATTGCTGTGTCTTTATGCTGGCGGACAATCATGAGCTATTTTTTCTTAATCCTTGTTGATTCTGTGGCTGACCAGCAGCTGCAATTGGGTGGCGTTGCCATGAATCACTAGTGTTTTAATGCTTACAAGTACTTTCTGTGGTGGCTTCTCATTATCCAGCATTTTTAATCTTCAGCCAATTCTGTCCTGAGCATGCTTTAAAATAGCTAAGTAGTTTTAAACAGAAACAAGACACCTATTGATTCAATACATGTTTTTTATTCACAGTATAGTACTGTGATCAGCCATCTTAATGTTTCCAAAAGCTTCTCAGTTCTCACATTTTCAAATGGAGTAGGGCCATCCTCATATGGTAAAGCTCTGGAACAAAAGGTGCAGTTGATGTAGAAGTATTTCTTCTGCATTTGGGGGGACATTAGCTTTTCAATGTTCCCACGGAATGTTGCTCTTCCTTTCAATCTCCCCAAAGTTGCAGTTGGTTTCAATATGCAGTAATAGCATTTATCATGCTTTCATGTTTACTACTACTTCTTCATTTTACTATTAGTGAGAAGAAAGAGTTGAAACAATTGCACATGAGAAAAGTTATGGTTTCATGGTCTCTCCAATAAATTACTGATATGTTTAGGAAAGTGGAATTCTTAAGGCAGTGGGCAACAAGTACGTAACTTGAAACTTCATTCCTTGGTTGGAGGTGTATGGATTTGGAGAACAGCAATTTTTGAGTAAAGAGCAGACACAAATGGAGGCTCTAGGACTCTAGTAAAGATCAGTAAAAGAACAAAGCAGGAAGGATGCAGCATAATGTTATCTTCTCACCAGCATATGCTGAAAGACTAAATGAATTCTGAGACCAAGAGAATTGTTCTAGCCTCAGAACGAAGCCAGGAACCTTGAAACTATTTTAACTATTTAACTATTTTATGAAATTATTTTAACTAAATATTTAACTATTTTAACATGAAATAGTAAAAAATCTTCTATGGTTTACTGTCCCTCTAACCTTGACTGCAAGTTAAACTCATCACTTTAAATTTAGGCTTTTGGCACACAAGCTCTGATATCTGTCTGCAATGATATCAAGTTTGAGAAGTTAGAGGCAATGAAAAGCACCAACTAGGCCAAAACTTTGTCTGTGTTTTTCAAAGCGTTATCCCTCTCAGTACTGATCAGTACTCTGTACCCCTTTGTCCTGTTAGTCAAGAAGACTAATTTGCAGTGTGTAGTCTTACCCCTATGGAATGCCTCCTTCTGAAATTTACGAAGGGACAGATATTGTATTTTTTATATATGTTAAAATTTGTATCTCTATGGAGATTTCCTCTTTCTTGAGTCAGAAAAAGATGGAGCCATTTTACTGCACTGGAGAAAGTAAGCTATCCTGGTGTGTTCTGCTTTGCTTCCCAAAGTAAGTGGACAACCATAGCTGAGAGAGTTCTATTCCTTGCAAGGTCTTACATCTGACAATACTATGGCTATGTCATCATTCATTGCCTGCAATTGTTTGGATATCATACACGGCTTTGGCACTGTTTTACCTTTACTGCACCCTTGTACAAATCCATAATCTTTGCTGTACTACTTCATAAACCTGTTTTCAATATGAGCCTACACTTTCTTTTATCAAATCTCATTTTTGTTTTATATTATTAAACTAGAGGTGTAATGATCACCTTGGCAGTACACAGTCTTGGTGAGCATGGACATCAAGGGCAAACAAACAGGAAACAAAAGGATTATTGCTAGTAGGACCAAGAAGTTTTTTTTGAATGAAGTTGAACACTATGAGAGTGGCTCAACAACCACATCAGAACCCTGGGATGGATATCATCCAGCCCCATGGATTTATATACATTCAGTTCCACTGTTCCAGTGGGACGGAATCTGCTCCCCACACCTTCACCTAGAGAGGTCAGGGTCCTGGTAGACATGGGAAGTCTGACTACCAGTGAAGACTGAGGCAAAGCACTCATTGAATACCTCAGCTTTTTCTACATCTGAGGAAGCCAGCTCTCTGTTAACTTTTATCAGAGGGGGAACAGTCACCTTGGTCAGTCTCCTGCCTACGTACCTGTACCCTTCTTGTTATCTTTCACATTCCTCATCAAGTTCAGCTCCATCTGCACGTTGACTTTCCTAATCCTATCTCTACACATGCGGACAACAGCCCTGTATTCCTCCCAGGCTACACAACCCTGCTTCCACTTCCAGTATGTTTCCCTCATTTCCCTCAGTTTAAGCTGCAGGTCCCTGCTCAGCCATGTCGGTCGCCTGCCTCCCCTGCTTGACTTCTTCTGCTGGGGGATGGAGAGCCACTGCGCTCTCAGAATGGTGTCCTTAAAGAGCCACAAGCTCTGTTCTGTGCCCATGCCCTTAAGGACAGTTTCCCAAAAGATCCCATCCAGCAGTTCCTTGAGCAGCTGGGATTTTGCTCTCCTGAATCTCAGACTCTGGACTCTGCTTTTTTGGAGAGGAGGATCTGGAGGCTTGCATTCCTCCAGATCACAAACTCCACCGGGGCACGGTCACTACAACCCAGACTGCCTCCAATCTTAACCTCTCTAATGCTCTCCTCTGCATTGGTGAGCACCAGGCCCAGTAAGGCTTCACCTCAGGTTGGTCTGTCTACTACCTGGACCAGGAAGTTGCCTTTGACAGACCCCAGGAATCTCCTGGATTGTCTGCCACCTGCCATGCTGCTATCCCAGGAGATATCTGGGTGGTTGGAATCCCCCATAAGGACAAGAGCCCTCAAACATGACACCTCCTGCAGCTGAAGCAAGGCCTCATCAACAGGCTCCCCCTGATCAGGCCTGTAGCAAACCCCAACCACTAGATGCCCTTTACTGGACTGATAGTTGATTTTAACCTATAAGCTCTCAACTTGATCATGGCTCTTCGCAGTCTATCCATTTCCTAACATAGAGGGCCAACTCCCCCACCCCTCCTACCCTATCTATCCCTTCTGGAAAGCCTGTAGCCCTCAATCAGAGTATTCCAATCGTGGGATTCATCCCACCATGTTTCCATGATAGCAATTCGGTCATACATTCCCAATTGAGCCACATTTCTAGCTCCTCCTGTTTATTTCCCATGCTGTGCATTGGTATAGAGGCACTTCAGCTTGGCTACTGGCCTCACTGCCTTCTTGGAGGAGCCCTCCCTAATACCCCCAGGACAAGTCTGGGGTTTTCTTCTACCACTCACCGATGTGACAGATTTCCCACGCTCTTCTCTGTCACCTATTACACCCCCTTCCACCGTCATATCTAGTTTAAAGCCCTTCTAACCAGCCCAGCCAGCTTGCTCCCTAGAATGTTTGCCAGCATTCCCCCCTTCTCAAGGCTGCGTCCCAAGCCATAGTCCCAACACCCTGAGCGCAACACCATTCACAAAGCCATTCATTCAGGGTGTCCATCCTCCTCCTTTTGTGCAGATCCCAGACACCAACTGAGAGGACAGAGGAGAATACAACTTGCACTCCCGATCCCTTCCGAAGCCTTCCCAGAGCCCTGAAGTCCCTTCTGATCACCCAAGAACTTATTTTACCTACCTCTTCATTTCCAATGTGGAAAACCAGTAAAGGATGATAATCAGAGGGCTTGACAAGGTGAGTGCTGTTCCTAGCAACATCTCTCACCTGGGCTCCAGGCAGGCAGCACACCTCCCTGCGGGAGGGATCTGAGCAGCATATCACGCCCTTGGTTCCCCTCAAAAGGGAGTCCCCAATGACAGCAGACCTTTTTTTCCTAACTGATGTTGTAGCAACACGAGGAGCAGTCTGACTAGCTTTGGACAACCTCTCCTGTGTGGATGGACCATCACCCATGTCCACATCATCCCCCTGTCCCTCCAGCTCCAGAGTCTCATACCTGTTACGTAAGGGCACCTGGGAAGGTGGGACAGGTTGAGAGGCAGTCCACTTGCTGCCCCAAACAGAGAATTGATTCCATTCCTCAGTGTCTCTGAGATCACCCCCTCCCATCTGACTGTGAGAGGGTAGATGATCCCCCACTACTTGAGGAGCATCTCCCCCACACCCTTCCTGTAGGGATGGCAGAGTGCATCTCCACCAACCAATCTTCTTCCCACAATCCTGGATGCTCCTCAACCTCCTTTACTTCCTCCTTCAGCTCTACCATCAGGCTGAGCAGACAATCCACCTGCTCATACCACACACAGGTGGTATCCCTGCTGCCCTCCTGTAGCAGTGACAGGGCCAGGCATTCTCCACAGTCTGAGACCTGAACTGCAGCATGGACATTCATGCTTTCAATCTGAGTCTCCTCATCCTTTTTAGCAGCAGCTCGCCTTCTTGTATACAGCAAGGTGCTGTGCCCTGCCCTGCCTGCTTGCCCTGCCTGTGTGAACTGGTAATATGAAGTTAAACACTTATTGAGAACCTCTTCAGCATTTTGAACAACAGTTATGGCTACTGATCTCTCAACATCACTTTGCCTACCTACAAAGTGTTGGCAATGGTAGCCTGTTACTGCCGTTATCGTATTCCCCACAGTCAGTGGCTCTCACGCAGCACTTGACCACTTTGTTAGGTAAGGAATGAACTTAGCACACCTCTTCAGTAACACCTGTCACACCTTCACATTTTCAACTTACTGAAAATCACAGCTTTCAGATCAGCTATCTCCAATAAATTACCACTTGCCACACAGCTCACAGCTGCTACTAGACAGACAGTGGCACTATTGCAAGGCCCTGCTAATTATCCTGGCAACCCCAGGAAACAAAGATTTTTGTCTGGTTAGTAATCATCCTGTTATTTATACTGGCAATACATTAACTACCAATAAAACCATAAAATCATGACAGGTTCAAAAGAGAGCGTAGTTTGCCTCAGTATCCACTCCCTAGAGATAATAAAGGTATGGACTATATCAGACCTCATTCTTCATGACCAGAACAACACATCTTTGTGGTCATGCCACAGAAAGACAAAGCTAGCAGTCTCCAAAGGCCACTCTGTTTACTTGGCTCCCTCAATTCTTAAATGTGAAAATAACATTCAAGTAGAGATGGTGACCAGGATCCTGTTGCATGATAATATCACTGAGACTGTAATAGATAGACTGTAAGAGACAGCACGTCTGTCCCTGGAGCACTGAGCTGCACCAGCTGCTGTGGAAAAGCCATCACAGAACTTCTCCTACTGTATGACACAGGAGGTTCAGTATGAACTAAGGAAGCTGAGAATCTGTTTTTGCCTCTTATTTGTGCTGTGCCTACAAGACTACACAATGTAAAAAAGAGAAGAAAGGAGACTTTCACAGCAATTAGGATGGAAAGAGGCTTGTACCACACACAGGAAGAGTAGGCTCTTTAATTAGCAGACTGACACATCTGTTTCTTTGACAGTTAGTTCTGATAAGCACTGTTTGCACAACCAAATACATCTCAACTTTTCTTGCTGGTGGCAAGAAGTAGGGCATCGGGCTGTGGAAATTGCAAGGGTATAGCTGCTTCCAAATTCTGGCAGACATCCACATCCAGCCACATCCATAGGCATGTCGCAATTACTCATCTGTGTTTCAGCTGCATCCCGCTATGTTCTCTAGGCATTGGCTGACTAGTTGAGGTTTTCCAGAGTCACAGAACAGCTCATCCTCCACTTCAGGTAAGAGACACCCACTGAGCCAGCCTGTTTGCTCCTCAGGTGCCAGGTCCTGCTGCGGTGAGCAGGTGTGGGAGAGCAGTGTGAGAGAGAGGACATGTGCCTGTGAACAAGCCCCAGGAGCCACGGCAATGAAGGTCTGCTGCCCTGTCAAGAAGGGGAGAGGCAGCTATTCATCAGGAAAACTTGGAGTGAGGAGACAAGGAAACAGAGGCGAGAGCGTGTATGGGAAACTGTTAATCACAGCCTGAACCTCTGATTAACCATCTGAGGCAAGTGATGGGTCAGCTGTGGGAGCACAGGTGAAGGTAATTCAGCTGTGCTCCCGGAAGGGGTGGAGCTTGACTCCACCTCTCCTAGATCCCATTTAAGGACTGACCACCACTAAGGCAGCATCTCTTTTGGAGATTGCTCCTGTGTGGAGTTCCTTGTGGTGAGTATCCATCCTAGCCATGAGCCTCAGAGTGGGTGAGTTGTTCCCTTATAACCTCTGGATATTCATCTGTTACAATCTTGTATAATAATAACTATACAGAGCAATAATACCTGGGAGCTGGATCTCTGATGTATGCCACCTGCCATTCCTGCTAGAAATGTTGCTTGTCCCCAGAATAGACCCCAGAGCTCTGCTCACCTGGCCACTAAGATGGCCTGTGACACATTGGTATGCCCATGCTCATACCACAGTGGTGCCCTACTCCCTCTTTCCTGTATACATCTGCATTGCCTCACTAAAGTATTTCCTGCCAGGGCAAGAGGATTTTGTTTGTTCTTTATGATTTATACTCTTTCTAATGCTTTAATCAGGTACACGATTTTTTTTTTGTGTGGTTAGAATGGCCTTTTGAAGTATGTACGTATGTGTGTATAATGCAATACTTTTATAAATTAATTTGAAGATGTGTAATTAATTACAGCATGGCTGAGGATGGCAGGGCCCTCTGGGTCCATCTGGCCCAATCCCTGCTCCAGCAGGGGCACCCACAGCAGGATGCCCAGGCCCACATTCAGGTGCCTTTTGGAGATCTCCAACGAGGAGACCTCACAGCCTCTCTGTGCAACCTGTACCAGTGCTCCATCACCTGCACAGAACAAAAGTGCTTCCTGGTGTTCAGAGAGAACATACTGTGTCCCAGTGTGTGCACACTGCCTTGTGTCTTGGCACTGGGCGCCACTGAAAAAAGCCTGTCTGTGTCCTCTGGCAACCCTCCTTTCAGGTGTTTATATACGTTAGTAAGATCTCCCAGTCCTCCTCTTTTCTAGGCTCAAGCTCTCAGCCTCTCCTCACAGGAGAGGTGCTCCAGGCCCTTAATAATCTTGGTGGCCCTACACTGAACTCTTTCCAGTCAGTCCATATCTGTCTCATGCTGAGGAGCCCAAAAATGCATTCAGCACTCCAGGTGCAGTCTCCCCATCACTGAGTAGAGGGGAGGGATCGCCTCCTTGACCTGCTGGTGATATTTTGCTTAATGCAGCCAAGAATACTATTAGCCTTTTTAGCAGGAGGGGCACACTGTTAGCCTATGTTCACGTGGTGTCCATCCAGGACTCCTATGTCCTTTCCTGCAAAACGGTGGCCTCCAGCAAGTACTGGTGCTATGCATTGTTTCTCCACAGGTGCAGGACTCAGCACTTCTCATTGTTGAATTCCATTAGATTCTCGTCAACACATTTCTCCAGCCTGTTGAGGTCCCTCTGGATGGCAGTGTGGTGTTCTGCTGAAGCCAGCCACTCCCCTCAGTTTCATGTCTTCTGTAAATTTACTGCGGGTTTATGATGATCATCCAGATGATCGATGAAGATGTTCAACAGGGCTAGATCCTGTACTGATCCCTGTGGTACTCAGCTCATTACTGGTATCCAACTAGATTCTGTGCCTCTGACCACTGCCCTTCAGGCCCAGCCATTCAGCCAGTTTTCAAATCCATTTCACTGTCTGCTCATCTATCCCAAACTTCAACAGGTTTTCTATGAGGATGTTACGGGGGTAGTGTCAATCACATTTCTCAGATGACTGAAGTTCTCCACAGCTGTTGAATGAGCCCCTTCTTGGGGACAGACAGTCTGCTTTGCATAGCAGACTCTTTTTTGAAGGGAAAAAGCAGAAATGCACGATCTATCTGTCCTGGGCAGCTCTTTGTTTCGGGACTTCTCCAAAAGAATTCATGACCTTTGCAAATAACTTTGCAAATTCCTGACTGCATGCCAGTTTCACAGATGCAGGACGATGATTAGGCTTGTAAAGACTGCAGCCTCTGCAGTCTCCAAGTGTACGTCTCTATATTTGACTCTTTGGCACCCAGCTGCTAACATGCATCCCAGAAGGAGGATGGGGCACTCCAACTTGAAACTACTTTTCAGTCAGGACAGTGAGGCCTGGTAAGTGCCCCTTCCCTTTCTGCAGATTGAGGCAGCCTGCTTCAGCTGGACAGTGATACCTATATGGTGGCAGTAGTTTACCTGATCCAGTGCAACGGCAGATATCAGCCCTTGTCAGATCTAACCCTTTGCATGGAGAACTGTCATGCAGTGCACAGGAGGGAGTGATTCAGGAGCATGCTAAGAGCCTATGCTGTGAGAGCACAGTGGATCTCCCAAGAGCTCTTACCAGGATGTATTCATTACATGCACCAGTCAGTACACACGCAGCCAGCCTGCTGCAGGTGGCTGTGCCCTAGACTGTGTGGACCTAATGTCATCTGTACCTCTTGGCCTGGGGACGAAATCTTATGTTTTCTGTTCCCACAGACAGCATTTAAATAAGAAAGCGTATACAGGTTAAGCTGATGAGTAGCACCTTAGAATAAATTTAAAAAAAAAAAGCAATTAGACTAAACAGAAGCTACATGATTAAAGAAGTAACAGAGATGCAAGACAGGTATGAGTCAGGACTTTCCATTGGTTACAAAAACATGGACTTTTTAGTAGCACTAATAATGGCTGACTAATTCATGCCAAGATAAAACAGTACCACTAGATCTGTTAATATAGATGAAAATTATACAGATTAAGATATTTTACATTATTAACATAATTAATGCATTCTGTCCAGCATCCAAATTGCTTTCCTCTGACCTTTAGCTTGCTGTTAATACTGAAATCTGCAGCTACCTGGAACCCTCTTGAATTTAGGTAAGATTTTCTGCCCCAAAGGTTTAATTCCCTATTGGTTATCTTGGAAAGAATCCTCTTTGTATTCAAGAACTTATGTTTTCTTATTTTAATTTTACTTTTATTTTATAGTCACATAATCACTGCCAGTATACTCCTAATTTCAGAGCAATATATGAATTTGCCACATCACTTTGGTATTGCACTCATCTTTACTTATTGTATTATACAACTTGATTGCCCATAAGGATTCTTCGTTTGCCTACATGAAAACTTAGTCTCTCTGAGGTGGGTTCATTCAACCTCAGTAATTTCTAAGCTTTGGTCTGACAGCCAGCATTGGGCCTTGCTTCCATTTGCGGATCTCAAAGAAGGAGCCAGCCAGAACTGCATGGTCCAAATCCTTCCATCATCTGCTTTGTAGTCAGCTGTTATCCCATCCTACATGTGTGGAAAAGTAGGTTTCACACCACAGTATGCTCCAAAATACCAGATCACTATTTCCATGGCATGGGACAGCTGAAGGGAGTCAAGAAGAAGACTACTGCTAATTGCAGAAAACATAAGAAGGTCAAGCCATGTCCTCTGGTGCAACAAGCCAAGTATACCTGCTGATCTGTATCTGCTCCCAGGCAGCTAAACTCTTATTCAGGAATATTTCCCTTCCAGTAAGGGGATGACTGCTGCTGTGTGCATCTCAAGGTACTAGTTTGAGTTTGCAGCAGAAAAGTGTCTGCTCCTCCAAACAAAAAACTACATGAAGGAAAGTTATTAGCACAATGAGATTTATTTATTTTTAACCCATCAAATCAGATAAGACTTTTTCTCTATGTATTCTGACATACTCTGATTTGAGAACTCTGTCTTTCACATCTCCATCCTGCTAAACAATTATCTGTTTCATATCTGTTTCTCCATTGTGAGAACTTAACGTAGAACATCCAAGATGGACTTCTTTTCTTTTTTTTTTTTTATTTTCACTTGAGCTACTCTCATGAGTTTTTAACATCACCAGATTGGTGAGACAATCAAATTTACAAGCATCTGGATTTATGTGGATGTAACCAGAAATGATGAGAGGGTAGAATTTTTTCATATTCTCTCAGCACTTTTTAAATCTCAGTCTGAGACATTCTTTGTTTTCTTTGGAGTCGGGGCTAGCAGTGGGAATGGTGGTATAGTACTCTGAGATCAGGCTGATTGTGTGAGGTGCACTGCTATGTACCAGAACTTGGTTACTTTTTAGTTCTGCGCTGACATCTTTCCCTGAACAAAAAGGAAAAGGACTGCCAGCTCTAGAAAAGCAACAGTGTTAGAAGACCCAGCACAGCACAAACCTTCCTTAAACTATACAATTATTTCGTGCATTAATTACAGTAGTTAATGAGACTGACGACATGCCTAGAAAAGTGGCATTATCATAGCATTTAGCACTTATATGAGAATTACATATCCTTAAGCATTTAACAGCTCTAGGTCAGCAATTCAAAAGCTGCAGCTATGGAAGCAGTGAGATGCTGTGACAGACATATGGACAGATAGATTGGTATAGGTGGCATTTCCAGTTGTGTTAAACTGGAAAACCTTAGACTGCCATTATTTTTCCAGCTGTATCATAAAATGCATTACCTCTTTGTGCCAACCCTGCTTATAAAATTAAAGGTTTGTTTATGCTGGATTTCTTACGCCTTGTTGAACCTCTCTGTGCAGCTCTCTGATGGGAGCATATTGCAGTAATGTACACTGGGAAACTAGTTGGCATGGCTCGCTCAGCCACCTGCAAATGAATTACCAGTGCTAGATGGTACCTTTGTTGGTAGGTGTTTAAGAAGCAGACAAGCTCCAGATCTCGTGAGCATCACCAAATAAGTGGTATAAAAGTCTATGGTATAAAAGTTTAGTATGTGCTTTGCAGGTAACACAAGAATCATAGAATCACTCAGGTTGGAAGGGATCTCAAAGATCATCAAGTCCAACCGCAGCCTAACCATAGTACCGTAAGAAGAACAAACCCCGCTTATGCACTGAAGAATCATGGGATGCGTGCTTTAATTTCTGGAAGACAGGGGCAGCTCCTCAGCAGAGCCGCAGGATTTCTCCCTCGGCTCCGGCCCGGCGCCGAGCAGCGCGGGCAGAGGCAGCTCCGAGGCTGAAGGAGGGAGGGAGCTGCAGGGCGGAGTGGAGCGCGGGGAGGGCGGGATGGGCCGCGAGCCCCAGCAGGGCGGCAGGAGAGGGGTAGAGTAGCTCCAAAGAACGCCTTTTGGTCGCGATCGCCGACAGGAAAGCTCCCGAGAGCCCCTCTTCGTGAGACTGGGGGCGGGGAGCACGCCAGATGTCAGCCCGAAGCTCCCGCCGCAGCCCCAGCCAGCCAGCCCGTCCCCCTCGGGCGCTCCTTCCCCCCTTACCTCATTGCTACATTCCCCAGCGAGTGAGCTCAGCTGTTCGCACAGCCTCTCTCCTTTTATGGTCAAACAACTTTGCCTGGGCGAGGCTTTTCCGAGAGTTGGTCGGAAGCGCCGGGATTCAGCAGCTCCCTCCTTCATTTCTGTCGCCTCTCCCGGCGGGCACGCCGAGGCATCCCCAGGCCCCGACCCAGCAGCCCCGCCGGCTCTCGCCCCGGGGCGGTGGTTCCCCTTCTCGCTCCCCCGAGGTGAGTCTCTCGGCGCGGTGAGGGGCTTTGGTCGGCAGCGCCGCGCTCGGGGGAACGCGGCCGAGCGGCGGCTGCCCTGTGGAAACGCCTCCTGGCCTGAGGGGCTCCTTTAGGTCACGATGTGTCTGTTTGCTTGTTTGGGTGGGGATGCCCTTCTGCCGGAGAGCAGCTCCGCTCTGAGAGTGCGAATGCAGTGGGTTTTCCCCGCTGCTGGTGCAATGGAGTCGACTGGAGCTCCTGTGCAGCTCGAGCAGGGGGAGAGGGAGGAGGGGGTGTTGCCGGCCCTCGGTCGGGACAAGCTCTCTTTTGTGTACGCGTGGATGAGCGAGACACCTAGGGAGTCTTTTTCCAGATGTGCTCAAGAGAAGAATCTGAGGCTCTTTGTGCATGAAATTTGTTTAATAGATGAGCTTCTGTCTCTCTGAGAGCGCCTTGAGAAAGTGACGGCGCAACTGCTTGCAAATTCGTACAATTTCCTAACGTTTTAAATATGTTTGCGTAGTTTTTGGAGTTGTTCTCCCTCTGCACAGGGAGGAGGAGGCAAGGCCAACATATGTGGAAAAAGCTCGTAGCTCCGAGCGCCCCTTCCCCCATCTTTGCTTTTCTGCAAGGCTTTGCCTTGTGGCTTGCAGTGCTGGTAGGACTTTACTCTGTGAAAATTTGCATTTTGGGGGCAGGTGGGGAGAACATTCTGGAATCAACCTGCATGAGAGGGTGAAATGAAGCATCACTCCTACATCTTGTTTGCTTTATGGTCCATGTTGGGTTTTGTTTTTTTTGCTCTGGCTCTCACTCTGCTCCCTCCCCCCTTCAGCTGGAAGGAAGTTGGCAAATAGGGGAAATACAGATGCAGTGTGTCAGACCACAGTGTTGGACCAGCTTTTGCTGTGTGCCCCAAGACAAACTGCTTTCTTTCTATCAGCTGAGGTGGCAAATGTCATTCTGTTCTCCCTCTGCGTTCCTTCTCTTTTCACTGCCCAGGGATGGGTGCATGGCTCCTGCAAGTTGTCTTGAGGCCAAAGAACTGAGAGCCATCTGCATGTCTGACAGGTGGCAGACCTGTCACAAAACCTCTGGGAGGTGACGTTCTTCTGAGGGAGGTGCTGCTTGGTCCTACAGTTCCTTGCTCTCTACAAGTGTGTGAGGCAGCTGAGTATTCTCACTGCATCCTTTGGGGGATGTCTTTCTTCAAAGGTCCACCTGAGTCATCTAACTGCTGTTATCAGCAGGCAGAAAACCTCTCACCTCAGGGATAGGTGAGGAGTTGAGATTAGATCTGCTGGCCTGACACTCCCTTTTCCAATTGCTTTTACAAACAGTGCCACAGGACTTGTGTTCCTGATAGGGTTCAGATGGTACTGACAGCAGCGTGGGGCAGTGGTGACACAGCAAGGCCAGCCTTCCTCAGCCGGTCTGGTCTGTGTGGGAGTGGACAGATAAAGAAGCGCGGATGAGCGGGGGGCAGCTGCTGGATGTAGACAGCACTGAGCAGAAAGGGCCTTAAATGTGACATTGCATACTGGGAAATGGGCTGCTTTGGGTTCAGGGAGATAGCAGCTGCTAGTAGTGATGCCAGCACATTTTATGAAGTGGATGTCTCAGTGCTGGTTGACCTTAGTATGAACAGCGATCAGAAATTACTCTCTGACCGTGGTGCTCTGTTCGTAAGAGCCTATTCTGGTCGGACTATACCAGGAGATTCATTACACTGTAACAGTGGAGTGCAAGACAGTCTAAGTGCCTCCATCAGCAAAAGCCTGTAAAAAATGCTGGGAGATGTCTGACAAATTCAGCAGCTCTGTAGAAGCTGCAGAGTGGGTAGAGTTGATCAGTCCCTTCTGACTTGCTGGCTCCCAGCAGTGTGAGGGATCAGCGACAGACCTTGCAGATTGCTTTCCTGCCTTGGCCCTTTCCCACGCAGGACCATATGGGGCATGCTCTGCTCAGCTCTTTGTCTGCTGCTCACTGTTTTTTGAGGAGCCCAGAGCTGTTTGTCTAAGTGCATGCAACTTGTCAGACCTGCACAAAGGAAAAAAAAAGTGCAGAAGCATAGACTTACTGGTTGTCTATGTTATTGTGTGTTTGTAAGCTGTTACAAGGTCCATCTTACTAGGTAGGACTGAACCACAGCAGCGTGTAGAACTGAGCACGCGGCTCTTAGCAGCAGCCATGGGCAAATTAGTGGTGGGTGGAAGTTGGCGACACCAAGGCTGTCCTAGCAGCTATCGCAGAGAGCTGTCTGCAAGCAGAGTGGAGAGGCATTGGTCTGAAACGTGGGTGTAGAGCCCTGGGCTGGCAGCAGCGCTGTTGGGCTGGGGTGTTAGGACTGTAGGTGTGCAGGGGTTGCAACAAAGCATCTGGCCTTGAGGAGATTTCTAGCACAGATGAGATTTCTGACCTGAATTCCAGGGCTGAAGGAATGTTGAAAATGTGGCCCTCGGGCTCCTGAAACAGCTGGCTTAGTGAGGCTAGCCTGTGATTATTCAGATTTGGTGACAGAAAGGAGGGAGGACAGAGAGGCTCTCATGGCTGCATGTAGCAGTGCTCTCCCTGCTCTCAGAACAAAGCTGAGTTATTTGGGCGTCCTGCAGGCAGGCCAGGTCCTGCACGTGGCAGGGCTGCAGCTGCACTGCCTGCTGCTGTGTGTGTGACCTAAGCTCTGGTCTCAAGTCTGAGGGAGCTGCCTTGGAGTTGCTGAGTCGCATGGCCCCAGAAATGCTGCCCTGAGCCCTTGGAACTGCTTCCTGGTGGAGGCGGAGCAGGCGGCTGGCGCAGCCAGTGAGGGTCAGGGGATGCTCCTTCACCGGCAGTGACGGGAAGAGGGAGAAAGCAGAGGGCCCTGCCAGGCGATGTGACACCAAGAACCCCTCGCCTGACTCGTTGATTCTGCCTCTGCCTGCACACAAGGGTCTGGAGGTAAAGTGGGTGGGATGAGAGATGCAGGGGTGTGCTGGGGACTATGGGTGTGTTACTGGGGGTGTCACAGGCTGAGGACAAGAGGAAACAGATGATGTTATCGGGTAAGTGGGGCAGAGTGAATGCTGATTCCAGTCATGGAAGAGGGAGTGTGGGGAGTTGCTGTGCTGGGTGAAGATGCTTGCACTGGTCATCGACTTCTTTACTTCCTGCATTGTGTGTGGAGGGGTCTCAAGCAGCAGGGAGCTTAGTTTTGTCTGTGGCAGCACATGTATGACAAGAAACCCCTTTGTGGTTATCACTGTGCTGAGCTGAGATAAGGAAGTGTGCAGGCTTATTCAAGCTGCCTTTAGTGGCCATTCCTCCTTCTTCCTGTGCTGATTCTTGAAGCGTTCTGTGCTCTGCTTTGTCCCGTCAGCCTCTGCCCAGACACAGGCTCCTGTATCTCTCCATTGTATGTTCCTTTCTATTAATTCCCACTCTGGCCCAAGTCTGACTTCATATCACTTTCCTCTCTCTTCTCTCCTGCCAGCAGCCAAAAAGATGGCTTCTCCAGGTACCCCGGGGACCCGTATGACAACCACAGTCAGTATCAACATTTCCACACCGTCCTTTTACAACCCACAGAAGAAGTTTGCACCTGTGGTTGCCCCTAAGCCCAAGGTGAATCCCTTCAAGACTGGGGCTGCATCGGAGTCATCGCTGCCACAGCCTCCTGGAGCTGGTGCCCAGCGTGCCCAGATAGGGAGAGTGGGAGAGATCCCCATATCTGTGACAGCAGAAGGTAGGTGAAGAGGGGTGTGGCAGATGTGGTGATGCTTCTCAATTCTTGGGGTGTGAGGTCTGTAATGGGGTTAAATATGAGTCACTGCAAATTAAGTATACTGTTGCTGTAGATGCTTGCAAGTTTCTGAGTAAGATAAAGGATTGTGAAGTGATCTCAAAATACGTGGCATCTCAGTTGGGAAAGGAGTTAGGAAAGCAATCCTGCATTGCACTTAGATTTTAGTAAAGCTGGAGGAATGCAATGTTTTTTCATGATATTCCCAGTGTGTATAATTGTGTAACTGCAGTAGTATTCTGGCCAGCGTGTATAAGAGCAAATATGTTGCAGAAACGTTCTCTCTGGTGGTGATGCATCACACTATTCTCTTTCTTACCAATTCATCTTAACTTGAGTTGGTTGTCTCCAATTATAGAGACTCTTCTTGTGAACTGATCTTTTGCAACCAAGATTGCAGTTTCAAAGGAAGTAGAAATAATTGCATGGAAAAAAATAAAATAAAAGGAAACTAACAAAAACAGGAAATGAGACTTGTATAACTGAGTTTTATGCTTTCTTCTGATGGTTTGGGTTGAGTGTGTTTTCCTGTGTGGACTGACTTCTTGCTTTAGTGTGTGGCTTTTTTCTTTTTTTTTTCTTTTTCTCCTATGGGTGTTTTTTGTTTTTGTTGGATTTTGTGGTTGGTTGTTTTTCTTCTAAGGAGCAGAAGGTTCCTGTGTAACACTGGTGTGTCCTGTACTAACTCAGTGGGCAGCTGCTAATGGTAGGAAGGCTGATCCTGCACTCAGAGGCAAATGACTAAACTATTTTTTCCATTTCATGAGTCACAATGGCCCCAGGGTGTCGGTGCCTCTGTCTTGTAGAATTGCACCACCTAACTGGTGACCTTTTGCTTATACGCTGTTGGCTGGAATCTTGACTCTGTCATCCAAGGTCTTATCATAGTTTTTATGCTTTTCTGCTAAAGTTGTGTGGATTAGGAGTGTGTTTGTAGGTTGCATCAAACTGACAGAAATATATTAGCTCAACTACAAAAGCAAACAAATGGGTGTTAAAAATTGTTTTTCAGAATGTAGCAAGTAGAGGATTGGGTGTTAGTTGTTCTACTTATCCACTTCTTTCTCTGTAAAGCTTCTTTTGGAGGAACAAGCTTGGTAGAGATTAGCAGAACTGTTTGGCTTAAGCTGCCATGTCACCAGTGGGTAAGGGCTGCTAGCAAAGCTGTACTAGCAAGGCAGATGAATGGCTGAAACACAGTTTGGACTCAGTCAAGAGAGGTATGCATCTGATTTGATTCTTCCCTGATACATCTCTTGATCATTCTCTCCCCTTTTCTGTACACTCCCTGGAGGAATGATAGTATAACATAAACCCATAGCAATTGATCTCTGTTTTAAATGACAGGATGGCTAAATTGCTGTCATTGTTGTAACTTTATATTTAATATTGGTCATTCTATACAGTTGGTACAACTTTGCAGGAAACTTCTTTCTTTGTGCATATAATTCCTAAAGCAGGCTTTTAGTGCATCTTTTTGAAGCACCGTGACAGCAGAGCAGGGTTTTGCTTCTGCCTTATTCTTTTAAATAAACCAAAAAGCAAGCTCGTGCAAACTTGATCCCAAACTGTAATTTTAAAGAAAAAATACTGGCTTTGTATTACCTTTTTTTTTTTTTTTCTTCCAAAAAGTAGAACAAGAAGACTTGGAAGAGGTACTGCATACCAGTGCAGTTTATGCATTCCACTGGCTAATAAGATTTCAGCTTTCATTTTTTTAAAACATTTGGTATCGTCTCCTTTAGGTTTCAGATGAGAAATCCGAATAAAGTGTGTGGAAAACAGCTACATATAAAGACCAGACAAGTTGTTAATGGCTGTGGAAGTAATACATGGAGCAGCAGGAGCAAGAAACTTGATCTTTAACCCTGCTATTGGTTGGGACTAACTGGAAAGAGGAGGGGATGTTTAGTATATCTGGAAGGAGGAATGTAGGATTTATACCTGCTTGTCTTTATTGTTGTTTTGTGCTTGGATGATGAGATACCTTTCTTGCATAAAGGGTGAAGGTAAAGAGTATCTTCTTGGAACTGTGTTGTAAGAGACATCTTTTGTCTTTGCTGCATGCTAGGGCGCAGAGAAAGAGGAGGAGTAAGAAAAAACAGTAGGACATATTTCTCAATTACCCAGTGAATTTCTAGTGACTAATGCAGTAGCTTTTATGATGGCAAATAGTTTGGACAAGGTGAAGGCAGTCCTATGGGGTTCAGCTGTCCTTGATGGATGCTGGGGACCACTTGCAGTAATACCTTCAAGGTGCCTTGTGAGGTTTGTAACCGGCTAGGAGTGAAAAATGATTGAGGCCTGCTTTTGTTTTCATTGTTCTCCATAGAGCTGCCACTGCCACCTCCTCCCCCACCTGGAGAGGATTTAAGTTTCTCCTCAAACTGTGCTTTTCCTCCACCCCCGCCACCCTTTGAAGAGCCTTTTCCACCAGCCCCAGATGAAGCTTTTCCTTCTCCTCCTCCACCTCCTCCACCAATGTTTGATGAAGGACCTGCCCCACAGGTGAGTGACGTCAAGGGAAGTATAATTTCTTGTGATACTCTGAGCTGGGACTACTTCTCAGTGCTTTCTAGATTCAACAGCAGGAAGCTCAGAGATCTGGGAAAGCAGTACCAGTTTGCTTAGCACCTTAGTGTCTGCACTGTCCTTTCCTATGAGATGCTGTAGAAGTTCAGTAAATATAAATGCAAAGGCCTGCACTAGGGATGGGACCACCCCATGCACCAGCATGAGTTACGGTCGACTGGCTAGGAAGCAGCTCTGCAAATGAAGGACCTTGGGATCATGGTGGACAGTGAGTTGAATGTGAGCCAGCAATGCACCCTTGTGGCAGTAAAGGCTAGCCACATACTGAGCTGTGTCAATCTTTAGGACAGGGGAAATGACTATTCCTCTGTCTTCAGTGTTATCAAGGCTGCATCCTGGAGCAGCCAACTGGCTTTTGCAGTTTGGTCCCATGCTGTAGTAAACCCGGATGAATACTGAACTAGTAGCATCACAGCAGTCATTGGGGGATGGAGCATGTGGTACGAGGGCTGCATTTGTGCAGCTGGCAGAAGAGGAGCAAGGTCAAGAGTGGGCATCTAAATGATGTTTGCAATACAGAAAGGAGAGAAGACAGATGCATCTTACGGGGTGCAGCAAGAGAACAAGAGACAATGCGCACAACTTGCAGCAAGGTAAATTCCTGTTGGACAGAAGAAAAACCTGTTCATCTCCAAGAATGTCTCAGCACTAGAACAGATGCCCACAGAAGCTGGGGAATCTGCATGTTTGAGGATGTTCATTAATCACCTGATCAAGGCCCTGAATGACCTGATCTAGCTTGGGAGTTAGCCCTGCAGTGAGTAGGGTATTGGACTGCAGGACTCCAGCTGTCTTTTCTTACCTGAATCTTTCTGTTAGTCTTACTGGGCTGTTTGTTTTACCAATTCTGGTAGATTTTGGAGACTGAGTCCTTGGAGACTGTCCTGTTCATCCTCACCAGCTTTCTACCTGCTCAGAACCAAGAGCAGATCCCAGTTGCAAAAGTCTGTTGTTGTAGGGGGTGCGCCCACTTCACTGGCTGTTCCTATAATGTGCTCTGATCCCTCTTTCCTCATGGATGGTGGTATAGGTGCGTGGCAAGATGAACAGCATTGATCTTGAGTTTGACTCACTGTCCTTAATGTTGGAAGACATGGAGAAGAATGACCCCTTCAAATCCCGGGTGAGCTGTCTAGAATGTCACAGATGGAAGGAGACATGACTGGTTTGCTGAACTGAGGTAGTGAGAAGGATGCTACTGAAGATTAAAATGTCTGGATAAATCATAGCAAGAAAACTACCTGAAGAACCAGAAAGCATGGATTATGTATCTTTTCAAGATTGTTAAATATGTAGTAATGTAGGGACTCTTACCATTGTGGGTCTGGGATACCTACTGACCTATTCCTGTAAGCAGTATATTTTTCTCTTGTAGTTTGTTGATAACTGCCTGCTTCTCTGTTTCTTCCCTTTACAGATACCTCCAGGATCCACAGGTTCTCTGGAGAAACCATTGGCCCCAAAAGCTCATGTGGAAATCTCATCTGCTACTAGAGATCCTACTCCTCCTTTTCCTTCCAAGTTCACTCCAAAGCCGAGTGGTAGCTTATCTTCCAAGGCCCCTGGATTGGATTCAACTCCTGCCCCGGCTCCATGGGCAGCTCCACAGCAGCGCAAGGAGCCCCTAGCATCAGTCCCTCCACCCCCCTCTCTCCCTTCTCAGCCTACTGCTAAATTCATACCACCCTCTGTTGCCAGCTCTCCTGGATCTAAACCAGGTGCCACTGTTCCCACGGCTCCTTCAAACTCTACAAGATATCCTACCTCCCTTCAGACTCAGTTCACTGCCCCATCACCCTCAGGTCCCTTGTCTCGACCTCAGCCTCCCAATTTCACCTATGCTCAGCAGTGGGAAAGACCTCAGGTGCAGGAGAAACCTGTTCCCACTGAACAATCTGCTGCTGTAAAAGACATGGTAAGGGTCAGAATTGTGTCTCTGGGCACATATGGCATCACTGGGGGGTTGAGTTGGAGGATGAGGGAGGGTCTGTCCCAGCCTCAGGGAAGTAGTTGAAGTAGTTGCTCATTTGGCACCTTTTGTTAATGTTATTGAGAGGCAGAGCTAGGGACAGTGCTGGAGAGGGGCAGGACTTCATGTGAAGGTGGAAAAAAGCAAGCATAGTGGATGGCACATTGTTCTCTTGGGAGGGATAGAGAAGATATGTAAAGTTGAGAGAAGAGAGTTTATCAGGGTCAGTGGGAATGAGTCTCTGTGTACGCATCCTTTGGGATTGACTGTTTTCTCTTCTGCAGCGTAGACCCGGTGCCGATCCACCTAAGGGAAACTCTCCTCTGACCATGAAGGAAGTAGAAGAGCTGGAGCTGTTGACCCAGAAACTAATGAAGGATATGGACCATCCACCTCCAGTAGAAGCTGCTACTTCTGGTGTGTTCTTTTAGTGAACGGCAGCAGGACTGAGACTGTGGTGGGTTTTTATATCTCCTAATTCCTTTCTACTCCTGTTGGTAGAGCTCTGTGGCTTCTGTCGGAAGCCCCTGTCACGGACCCAGCCAGCTGTGAGAGCTCTGGACTGCCTTTTCCACGTGGAGTGCTTCACCTGCTTCAAGTGTGAGAAGCAGCTGCAGGGGCAGCAGTTCTACAATGTGGATGAAAAGCCCTTCTGTGAGGACTGCTATGCCGTGAGTAACTGGGACAAAAGCTGCTGCAGCGGGCTGAGCATGCTGTGGCTGTTCTCTCCTGCTTTCTCTTCCTCCTTTTCATTTCACCTGTTTAGTGTAGTCTCCTGGGGATTAATGTTGTCTTACTTGTTTCTTTTGTGTTTAGGGAACCCTGGAAAAGTGCAGTGTCTGCAAACAGACCATCACAGACCGGATGCTGAAGGCCACCGGTAATTCATACCATCCTCAGTGCTTCACCTGTGTGATGTGCCATACTCCTCTGGAGGGGGCCTCTTTCATAGTGGACCAGGCCAACCAGCCTCACTGTGTGGATGACTACCACAGGTATGGAGGGAGCACGTGCACGTGGTATCGTAAAGCAGGCAGGTTCCCTCACATCTGTTTAGTTTTGCTGCAAAATGGACTTGGCTTGCCCACAGCAAAATTTAAACATGAGTCAGCAATGCACTGTGTTAAAACTAAAGTCTTTTCCCTCAATGGTCATGATCTTTGCTGTATTTGTGTGTTGCAGGAAGTATGCTCCACGCTGCTCAGTATGTAATGAACCTATCATGCCAGAGCCTGGGAAAGATGAGACAGTGCGTGTGGTGGCACTGGAGAAAAACTTCCACATGAAATGTTACAAGTGTGAGGTAACCCTAGTGGCCCCACTCCTCTCGTTTACATCATCACTAAGCATCTTTGAACTTTCCTTTCCTGACCAAACACTAATGTTGTTTTAAATGATTTGTAAGCATGTTGAGCAAGGCTTGGAATTGTAGAATATCCCAAGTTGAAAGGGACCCACAAGGACTGCCAGATCCAGCTCCTGGTTCCACCCAGGACCGCCCAAATTTCAAACCCTATGTCTGAGGGTGTTATCCAAATGCTTCCCGAATTCCAGCAACTTGGTGCTATGATCTCTGCCCTGGGGAGTCTGTTTCAGTCCCTGACCACGCTCTTCGTGAGGAACAAGAAAAAGGTTAGATATTCACAGATCACAGGTTCATGAGCAAGGACTTTGATAGTGGCTACATGTTTGCAAAGCCCTAGTGTAGCAGCTGTGTCTGCCAGGAGAACTCGCAGGGATCACAGAGAGGACTGTGCTCACCTGCTCAAAATGGTTTCTCTGATTACCACAGTCGTAGAAAGAGCAGTGGGCTGTGAGCCATTATCCTGATCAGGTAGGACATTGCTTACATCTTTCCCTGTGTCATCCTGGCCATTGGCTGTCACTGAACTATCCCTCTTCTTATTATTCCATTTAGGACTGTGGGAGGCCCTTATCTATTGAGGCTGATGAAAATGGCTGCTTTCCACTGGATGGGCACGTACTATGTATGAAATGTCACACTGTTCGTGCTAAAGCAGCATGCTGAGGAGCTTGGAGCGAGCATACCCTCAAGACCCCTGTACTCAGTACTCTTTCCTTCCCCACCATTGGCCTACCCCTCTGCCTGACAAGGCAGACTGCTACCAGTGAAGACTCTGCCAGCACAGTTGGTAACCCATGTAGGATTCACCACTTGTAGACTTCACTATGCGCACCCACTAAGAAAGGACCTCTTCTCCCACTGCCACTTCCTGGCCATACTGTATTCCAGGCTGAGGACTGTGACTGAGGTGAGTGCAAAATCTGTTTCCTCAAGACAAGAAGAAGGACCAAATCTCCACCATTGCCTGGTGGAAATAGCAAGAATGACCTGGTGGCAGGTGCTGGGAAAAGGCTGAGCATTCTTCTGCTCCATGAAGCCAAGAAATGATTTCACATCATAAGGTGGAAGCCGCCTCCATCTCAGCACTGCTTCTGTCATAGGTTTTCCTGTGCCACCTCATTATCAGGATGTCTTCCCCCAGCGCCTTCATGACTTCTGGGTAAGAGTGTGGAAGCAGAGTGTACTGGGAGCTTCTGTTCTAGTTGCTTGGAAAAAGCTAACCTACTATAGCTTTTCTGCTTCTAATGGATTTTATTGGCTAACTGCCCTGTCCATTTTTTTTCTTCTTCCCTAGCCAGATTAAACTGGCAGTATTTGGAATCCTACTCTGCTCCTGAGTTTGGACAGTTTAATTTTTTTCTTTCCCTAAAATGAATTGTTTCCTGGTGTGGTTTCTGGACAGTCAGGGTGGGCAAGAATAACAAAACAGTCCAAAGAATGGCTGTCATAAGCATATCGTGAGGAAGTGCCTCAGTGAGAGGATGAGAACTCAGCACACTGAGGAGCTCTCAGTGTTCCAGCAAGAGTTCTTTCACAGCTGTCAGGAGGAGCTACAATGTCACTGCAGCGTACTGTCTGACTCTGTGTTACTGCACTGAGCCTCACTCCCTAGACTAGAAACTCTTAAGACTGAGCAAACGTTTTGAATAACTACGCTGTCTGACCACTGTTTGCATCCAATAAAATTGTGAGGTTTTTTTTCCATTAATATGTCTCTGCTGCGTTTGTTTAACAACCCACGAGAAGTGATGTCTTAGGCAGTAGTGAATATGTTGTTACTATTCCACCCAGCCTCCCAGAGATGTTCAGAGTCTGAAAATAGCTTTTCTCCACATATTGGTTTCCTTTTCAAGTTGTTTAGTTTCCTACTTCCTCTCATTGAAAGCTGTAGAATGCCACATTTCAGTACAGCAAGATGGTAGTCTGCTTGGTGCTTCACTGGTAGGTGAGGTATTACAGTTCACTTGCATCCGACTGGGCTAGAGTGCACAATGAACTTTGCCTTCAGTATTGCTTTTCAGACAGAAAGTGTTTGTGCTTGGTGCTTACGATTTAGAATGGTGCTGTTTCTGTCACTGCAGGTGAAGGTCGTTGTGGTAAGTGTTAATACTTCTGCACTTCAAAGGCATGAAACTTACTCTTGTTCTGCCAGTTTTCCAGTTTTGGGGAAATATTTAATGGCTGCTTCCAAATTCATACAGTAAATATCTGGAAGTTACCTATAGGATAAGCAAGGAATAAACAAATTCTAGTCTGTTTGTTGTTGTTATTTTAGTTACTTAGCTGTTGCTTTTAGCTTATATGATTAAAAGTTCTCATCCGTAAACACCAAGGAGCACAGATGAGAAAAGCAATGACAGGTGAGAAAAGCACCCTAATGCAACTCCTTGGAGAACTATCACAGGACTATAATAAGCCCGTGTTTGGGACATAAAGAAAAATTGGGAGCGGCTCTCTGGATCATCTTGCAGAATTACTGCTTCTGAGGGGCATGGGATGCAGGAGAAGTGCATTTGGAAACTACAGTGTATTTTATGAGATGTTTAGGGGCAGGAAGAGGGAGTGGAAGAGGAGAAGAGGAAGCAGCATGGGGAAAGACAGGGGAAAGGGGCATACAAGGTGCTGGCTGCAAATATGCAGTACATTCATCTGACCATGCCCATCTTCTTAATTAACTCCTTTCTTAGTTATTTTCTTAGGGGACTCTGCTCGATGTCCATTTTGAAGGGTCTAAATGCTAGCAACTGGAAATAATGAAGTGCATATATATCGTATGGATGTGTATGTTGGTGCATAATTACTAGTGAGAGTCAAGTCAAAGTAGTTGGTGATTGTTTGGGATAAGAAACTTGAGAGCCGATGGCTGGGCTGATTGCTGCGAAGACCTGTATGAGAGCCAGCTGCAAAAGCCCTCAAGTCAAAGCCAGCTCCCCTGGGGTCTGTAAGTCAGCTAGTGGTAAGCCTGGATCAGCTAGCAGAGAGCATCAGTGTGTGAGAGGTGATGGGGAGATTAGGGAATTAAACTTAGTGTCTAAAGCTAATTACTGGAGAGATCCTGTGTGTGTACACGCAAGGTGGGCTGAATACCCACCACCAGATTGGGGCTGCTGGCCATTGAGAGCTGGTATGTCTCGGTGCCAGCAACTGAGGAGACCTGCAGTCATTGACCCAGCTACTGGATGGCTGATCTTAGACACTCAGTTCTGCCAGAGGCATTCATAGTGTTTATGTGTTTCTCGTTAACAGGCTCATCCTGATTGGCCAGAGAAGGGAATAGGAGCAGGTTTGTTGTGCTGTGCTTCCCTGACTGCTATTTTTTCTGTCTATGAGGCCGCTCATGCACAAGTGTATGTACATCCATTTTGGTGGTGCAGGAGTGCCTTCTGGGAATACATGTTCCGACATGCTACTGGCTGTACCTGAAGACATGGTGCTGAGCAGCATCGTTTCTTCAGGTTAGCTGATTCAGCAGCTCCTAACAGCTGAGGTTGGAAGAGACGCCCATACCCAACCTCTGGCTTAAAGCAGGGTCAGTCAAAGCAGGTTGCTCAGGACTGTGCCCAATCAGGTTCTAAGTAACTTCAATGATGAGAGCTCGATGACCTTTCTGGATCTGATGGCACTTAGAAAGTTTTTTCTTAATTTCAGATGGAATTTCAGGTAGTTTCATATACATTCACTGCTGCTCCTTTCACTGGATACCACCAAGGAGATCTTGGCTTCCTCTTTTTCACTGTCTTCTTTCACGTATCTGTGTACAATGGGAAAAGCCACCCAGATTTTCTCATCGTAAGGTTGAGCAGTCTTACCTCTCAGACATACTGTATCTTGAATGCTATAACCTAGACATGTCCATGGTCTGTCCTGTGGCCACCTCATACCATCATGGCGGTGGCTCTCCCCCACCAAGTAGCCTGGCCCAGTCCCAGACACACACCCATTGCTCAGCAACAGTCAAACATCAGTGTGTGATTGGGACTGTCAGGGCCGAAATCAGGGCACGGGGAAGGTGCATTGCAGTGCTTACTCAAGTTACAGCAAATAATTGTATGCATTTTGATATGTTGGCTAAACACAGTCCTGGGAACAGCAAAAAATATACAGCCTTGCTTTCCATCTTGGTAAAAGATTTTTAAGAAAAGGTTTCAAGGTTTAAAAAAAAAAAAATCATCATTTTTTTTTCTTTATATTTTTGACTCTATTTTCAGTTGATGCAAATACATTACCTGGAAATGTTAAAATGGAATGTATAGAGCTGCAGTCAGGTATTCAACTCGAAAATTTGGCCATGTCTCTTTGCCAGGCTTTTATAAGCCCTATCTTAACAGAGAAAAATATCCCTCGCTTCTCAATCGTGCCTTATCCATGCAATTGCTTTTTGGCAGTATGTACATTTCTGAATAACTATCATCAAGGATGAAGTACAGGAAGAGTAAAATTTCATTGAAAATCTCTGATGAACACCTGAAGAACTCACTAAGAATTGAAACTGCTTCCATCAAACCAGACTGATACATTAGTTTCACAAAAACAAGGTCAAATGTCCCACTCGTTCTATGTTTTTCTCACTCTCTTTTTTATGTTTTAATTTAAAAAGAAATTAAAAATGAATTTTGTTAGTTATACAAATTAACTGTATTATATAGATTATATGTGGCCCAAAACAAATCCTCTTCTCCCAGTGCAGCCCAGGCAAGCCAAAATGTTGTACTCCCATTGTGTAATCCCTTCAAAATCTTGCTGGCCGTACACTGGTATTGCTCCAGTAAATCCATGTCCTTGTACCAAAGTTGGACAAAGCGCTCTAGATGTCTCCTCAGAGAGGAGAGGGGAAAGTGCACCCTCAGCAACTTTGCAGATGACACGCCCAGAATGACGGCTGTCATTCAGAGAGTCATAGACATGCTTGAGCAGTGTGCCCAGGTAAACCTCATGAGGTTCAACAAATCCAAGTGCAAGGTCTTGCACCTGGGTCGTGGCAACCTCTGCTATCAGTACAACCTGTGGGATGAAAGGATGGATCACAGCCTCAATGAAAAGGACATGGAGGTACTGGTGGGTGGCCGCTGGGCATGAGGCAGCAGTGTGCCCGCACAGTCCAGAAAGCCAACCATATCCTGGGCTGCATCAGAAGCAGTGTAGTCAGCAGAACAAGGGAGGTGATCCTGCACCTCTGTTGTGTGCTGGTAAGACATCACCTGGAGTACTGCATCCAGATGTGGAGTCCTCAGTACAGGAGAGATGTGGGCTTGCTGGAGCGCATCCAGAGGAGGGCCACAAAAGTGATCTAAGGAATGGAACACCTCTCCTACAAGGACAGTCTGAGACAGCTGGGGCTGTTAAGCATGGAGGAGGTGGCTCTGGGAAAACCTTTCAATATATGAAGGGGGTCTATAAGAAGGAAGGGTACAGACTCTTTAGCAGGATTTCTTGTGACAGGACAAGGGGAAATGGTTTCAAACTAAGAGATTTAGATTGAATATAAGAAGTCTTTTGCCGTAAGGATGGTGAAGCACTGAAACCAGTTGTCCAGAGATGTGTTGGATGACCTGCCCTTGGAGACATTCAAGGCCAGGCTGGACAGGGCTCTGATCTAGCTATAAATGTCCCTGTTCATCGCAGGGCAGCTGGACTAAATGACCTCTTGTGATCCCTTCCAACTCAAACGATTCTGATAAGAATAGGCCCCTTCCAGTTACTCACGATACATCTTCTAATGCAGTCTAGATAGTGTTGGCCTCCTTTGCTGCCAGGGTGCATTACTGACTGACGTGCAATTTGGTGACGGTGGGACATGGAGGTACTTTCACACTTTCTAGCCAGTCAGCCTCCAGCATGTACTGGTGCAAGAGGCAACACTTCCCTTGTTACAGGGCTCTTCATTTCCCTCATTTCCCTTTATTGAAATTCACAAGACTCCTCCCTTCCCATTTTTCCATGTGCCAAGGTCCCTCTAAATGGCAGTACAACTACCTGCTGTAGCAACCACTCCTCCCAGTTTTCTATCTTCAGTAAGGTTATACTAAAGCTTGTGTTTGCACGATGCATGCTTTTATCTTGTGTCAGCCTCATCAAAGCTTGCCATCTAGCTTGGACACTGTCCATGCAACAACTTTTTTATCTATACTTCATGTTAAAAACACCTATTACTAAGACTGAACTTCCTGATACACTAACAAGACTCATAATACAAGCTTTTCTTGTTGCCCTTGACTTACTATAGTTGCAATAACTCAAGTGGCTGAGATGATACATGTATATCATGGTTCCTTGTTTATGCTCTCCTGCTTCTCATCTTGAACAGAATCCATTCTTCTTGCCTTAAGTTGCATCTTTTGTAGACCTGTCCTTCTTAGACCTTCTGTAGACACAGGCAAGTGAGACCTTCGCAGAAGGAGGATGGTAATTTAAACCCTTAAGAATTTGAAGCGTTATACAATTATGGAAACACACCTATCTACAAGTAACTGATTGCTGAATGGCTAGTACTCACCATCTTCACAAAACTTGACTTAGCACAAGTGCTTAGAAATATCTTAAGGTTAGCACATCCTAGCTACGACGTGAGAGGTCCAGTTTGCTTTTTGAGGAAGTCTTAGGACCAGCACAGTGTGATTTTTACTTTTTTTCCCCTCTTCTCACCTGAATACTCTCTTCTGCAGCAAAAGGAAGTTCTACTCACATATTTCACTGAACTACATGAGTAGCTTCTAGTATTTCTCACAGTTTAAGGGTAAACACAGGAGCTGTACAAAAATGGACTTTGTTTACAGCTGTACATTACAGCAGTTACTCAGTCTAAAGAAAAATGGCTGAAGTGACCAGCTGCACACACATCCCTTTGTCTTAATGCAACTGCATTTGCACATCTGCAGTTACGCAACTGCCAGTCCTTAAGCTTGGCTGAAACAACAAAAGCTGGATGTAATCACCCCGCTGGAAATTATAATACATATTCTAGAGCAGAGGTCCCAAACTTATTTGAGATAAGCCAAAGCACTCCAACACAAAACCTGCTCTGCCTCAAGTTTATTTACAAAATACTATTTACAGTCTGTAGCACCTCTGTCTTGAGTTCTGATAAATAATAATACTTCCTTCACAGAGAAGGAATGACAGACCACCTCTTCTACATTTTTCTGTTACAAATACCTTATTCAGTCCCTCTTTCAAAAAAAGGGGCAGAGAAAAATTGGTACCTACAAGGTTTTGTGTCTATGGAACAAGTAAAGGTACTAAGCAGGTTGAAGAGAGGTAAATCACTCTGCTGAAGTACACGTGCAAGTAAGCAACACGCCAAAGTTACATGATCACGCAAGCTACAGCAGGGTGCGCTGCTACTCCCAACTTCTCCTTCAAAGAACAAAGTAAACCATGACTTGGTGGTGTTTAAAGCAAGATTAGCTTAACTTAAAAATATACCCCTTAGCAGCAGCCTTGTGAAAGATTGAATAGTTTGTTCCTATTGTGAAATAAGGACGGCTGCTGAAATGAGAAGGGATGTACATCAGGGAGTGAATGTGCCCAACCTCTATGTTTGCATCCTCATGAATGTTTTCTGAAGGTCCCACGGCATCTGAATCCTCATTTTCAATCTTAAAACATCCCAATCCCCACCCCGCAATTGTGTGTATCCTTATATTTCCATGTGATTACCTGAGGGCTTGAAAGTCCATTATGTGGAGTACAGGGATTATTCTGTGCTGCACAGAACTAACAGTAGAAGACAGGATTGAGAACAGATTCTAAGACCAGTGTTCTGAAAAGTACTGCTGGCTGAAGCAAGGGGAAACAGAAATGAGAGCAGGTGGTGTTGCCTCATAAGTCTTTTCAGTCCTGGTTCTTTTGCTTTGCTTGTCCCAGTCACTCATTTGGAAGCAATTGCCATAGGAATGATTCCAAGTGATATCTGGTAAGACAGCATCTGCCAAGCTTGAGAGAGCAACAACTGGTCACTCCTTAAAGCCTTGGATGCTACACAGAATCCTCTTCTGGTGGCCTGGAAGTGACACTCCCATCTGTTTCAAGTCCCTGAAGGAAATGGGAAGAGAAAGGAAAAAATGAATTGCTATTCTTGTGCCTTGCAGACTAGGATGTGTTTAAGGGCAGAAACAGCCATTAAGCATTAGTTCAGAAAGCTTCCTTTCCCTCAGTACCTCCTGCTACCCCTTTTTCTCTAGAGGGAAGAAACATCCAGGCGTTACTTCCCTTTCCTGCCTACCCCTTCCCACCCAGTCAACTGGATTCTCCCACCTTCTGACAAGGCTTATGCTCCCATAAAATCAGGACTGCATCTATGCCCTCTTTTGATATGGGCCACGTCTCAACCCTTTTTAGTTGATTCTGTCCCTGCATTGTACCTGTCCATTTGTTTTATGTAACTGCTCTTGTTATACTTGGTCATATGTTCCCATCTGGCCTTAGATCTTCTAAAGGGCCCAGAAGGACTTCGTTCTACGATGGAACTGTGCCTGGCTGACAAAGGGAGAAAGTCACTAGCCTGTCTGGAGTTCAAGCAAGAAAATTCTCTACTCAAGTCCTATGCGGCTGGAGAAATGGTCAGGTTAGGGAATTATTTGATGTCTCTCCTTGCTCTCTTGTGTCTGATAGTAGTTCAGAGCAGCTCAATCCCCCAGTAGGCCTCAAGCACAGACAATTAGGGAGACAGCCTCACAGCTTTGGCTATTTATTCCCTTACAGGGCAATAGGTTTGTCCACTTCCATTTAACCACATAAAGAAGGATGAAGAAGCCTTAACAAGTAAATGTGATTTCCTGTTCAGACAGCAGGACAGATACAGCTATTTTCAAAATAGCCTGGTGTGTCCTGTGGAAACTTAGCCTGCCCTTACTCAGCAGTGAGGTCCAGAATTGACTCCATGGTGTCAAGGCCAGCAGTGCGAAAGTTGGAGATATAACGCTTCATGCGAATGGATTCCAGCCACTCGGGAATAGATCGATAGGGGATACCATCAGATCCACTGCAGCTGGGGAGCCGGAGCGTCACCCTAAAAGCAGATGAAACCCTCATTTAGCCAGGCAAACACCTTAAGTAAGTGGTCAGTACTATGAGACTTTAGCTTGAGAGAGAAAACACTCTACCAAGGCTTGGCCCGCTAATCTGCTCTCTGCGGTGAGATCAGACTACCCAGAGCCATGGCTAGGCCTTATGTCACCATGAGAGAAAGATTACTGCTACCTTCTGCTCACAGAACATTCAAGGTGTCTTTTGCCAGACCGCACTGCTAACATCACCTCTCCTCCTGTCTGAACAGGAGGCAAAAATCTCCCAGTTAATCTCTCCTCCTCCAATGCCAGTCTGTTTACCTGGGATCAAAGTCTGCAACAGACCGGAGGAGATGGGGGCTTGAGCTGAAGTGTTGCAGCTGTGCCCGGATCTCCTGGAAATGAGGTCTCCTCATTCGATCGTGTGACCAACAGCTCTTCATTAGCTCATAGAGGATGGATGGGCAGTCCACAGGTGGGGGGAGCCGGTACCCGTCCTCTAAGCTTTTCATCACCTGCACAGAGAACAGTCAAAACTCTGGCGAAGTGTAAAAGAAGGACCAGAAACCTCCAGGGGGCTGGGAGCAGACAGTTCACCATTATGCAGTGTGCAGCAAGAGAAGGGGTTGAAGCAGGTTACATATGTATAATGCAGGGTTTGGACAGCATAGCAAAGGATAAGAACACATAATGGATGTCAGAATGTGAAGTGAGATACACATCTGGTTTCAGTCTTTCATTAGCTTAGCTCCATTTGCCATTCAGGGCACATGATCCTTAGAAGTGAGAACGAAATGATTCTGTTACTGCCCAAGTCAATGCTTGGCCACATTGATTTTGAGCAGGGAAGGAGAGAGTAGTTATGTGTTCAGAAGAATGGCAAGGTTGCACGTAGAGGAAGAACAAGTAGGGCCTATATTCCTTGAATAATAACCCTAAGTAATTCCTTAAATATAACCTTAAATTGGCACCAGAGCTCAATGTATATTACCTCTTGATTGGTCATATTCCCATATGGCTTGTCACCAAATGACAGCACCTCCCACATGACAATTCCAAAACTCCAGACATCACTGGCTGAGGTGAAAATCCGATGAGCAATGGCCTCTGGGGCTGTCCATCGGATTGGAATCTTACCACCCTGTAAAAGAGAAAAGACGTAGTGTATCCAGCTTGTATCATGGAGTTATGCTTCTCCAGTGCTTTCATGCAATGAGCTCACAAACTACTTCTTAGACTGGGCCCTCTTCTCTTAAGGAGATGTGTAATCACCTCTGGGGAAATCTGTCAAAAAGACAGAAACAATCTTGCAAAGTAAATGAGTTTAAGCCTTCTGTTTAGTTGAATTGAAAACCACAAAACCACTGCTGTGGGTGTAAGATACTGATGCCAGTAACAGACCTACTTTCAACGAAACAAGATATTAGAATCACTGGAGCTTTCTTTGAAAGAGACCTGTATATCTCCCTACTCCAAACTCCTGCTTACACCAGGGCTGTCTTCAAAGCTAGATGCTATTAACTCAGTCCAAAAATATCTGACAACTTACTTTGCTTCATTTCAAAAACCACGTTTCCTGTACTTATTCTCTTAGCAAACAAAATTAATGTGGACTCAATAGAAAAGCACCACCTTCCATCACATAATGACTTGCAATTTTAGAATGGGTTTTCGTAAGAGATTTTTTTCTTCAAATTCTCCACCTGGCATGTTTCATATTACAAAAAAAATTCTGCCATTCCTACCTGGCAGAAACCCGATCTCCCAACACTGCAGTTCACTTACTGAGATCTCATCTCTCCAGAGACTGTTTTTAAATTACCTTGGTTTCATATGTTCCCTCTGCATCATTCTCCAATATTCGGGAAAGACCAAAGTCAGACACCTTGCATTGAAGGCTGCGTGTTACCAGGATGTTGCGAGCAGCCAGATCCCGGTGCACATAGTTGTGTTCTGAAAGGTAGGTCATGCCGGAGGCTATTCCCTGCAGCATGTTCACAAGCTGCACAGGGCTAAATTTTTCTTCATTTTCCTGCATGGAAGAAGGGAGAGAAGACCCTGGTCAAGTCATAGAATCATAAAATGGCCTGGGTTGGAAGGGACCGCAAGGATCATCAAGCTCCAACCCCCCTGCCACAGGCAGGGCTGCCCACCTCCACATCTGATACTAGACCAGGCTGCCCAGGGCCTCATCCGAAGTAACATCACTCTGCTGATTTCTAGATACTGGCTTTATCAACTGGCAAAAGAGTGTATTGGTAACAAGCCAAACATGGTGCTGTAGCCCAAGGGACTCCACAGGTTCACACTAAGGCACTGGTAGTGGTCTCCAGAGTCATCACTAGGCACCTGCACTTTAACTGACAAAGACAGCACTCTGGATACTGAGCAAATTGGGTGGATTCAAGCTTCAGCTGCTGAGACTGGAAATATTAGTGAGCAAAAATTACATGGATGTCTAGGTCTTATTTCTTGTCTTCTCTTAGGGTCCTAAATCCAGGTCAAGTGCAAGTTTTAGCAGTACACAAGTTTATTACAGATTAAGGTCTCTCACCCGGAGGAAGGTATCCAGCGCTCCATTCTCCATATACTCAGTGATGATCATCATTGGCCTTCCTTGAGGAAAACATTAAAGTGTCACCCTTTTCGCAGTTCTCCTTTGCAATCTGTGTTTCAATGTTCTCCACATTCTCCCAAAACAGAGAACCATACCCAACCCTAGCCACTATTCCTCCTCCACTGGCATAGCTAGATAGATGTCCCTCCCCTTAGAACTCCAGTGATTTTGTATTTCTACCTGCGTCACACACATAACCTTCCACCATCCCTTACATTATTCGAACCTCATATCCACTCACCAACCCAAGAAGACCTTTACTAACACTACCTCTTGACTCTTCTGGAAATCCATAACTCTCCTCACCTTCCTCACTGTTTGCCACTGGCTAACATAACAGTGTATATTTTCCCAACATAGCCTCCCTGACATAATCTCCTCTTAAGAATGTTCCTAGGAATTTGCGACTTTCTACTGTAATTCCAGGAACGTTTCCTACACTTACTTTTGGTGACAACTCCTTCCAGATGTACGATGTTTGGGTGATTGAACTGGCCCATAATTGTTGCCTCACGCAGGAAGTTCCACCATTGTGAGTCTGAATATGTTGACTTGAGGGTTTTGATGGCAACCACAATACGTTCTTTCCCCGGGAGCCGCAGAGACCCACGATAGACCTCCCCAAACTCCCCTGGGGACAAACAGAAATAATAGGTCACAGATGAGCTCAAGAGTAGCAGGTGAACAGCAGCATGAGAGAACTGAAAGATGAAGAGAAGAAGACCAACAAACTCACCTTCCCCAATCACATTCTCCATAGTGACACAAGAGACATCCAGTTCCTTAATGAACTCCAGAACCCCTCTACTGGGGTCATCATATGGTTGCAGGTCCACATAGGGCTTCAACCAGACCTTCTCTATTGTAAAGGGAAACAAAAGGGCAAATTAACCAGTTAACAACTAGGTCAAGTTACGTAGGGCAAAGCTACAGAAGCAGAGATGAATCCATGGGTTTCCAACAAGAGAAGTAAACAAATACACCAAACACACACTGAAAATACTGCTATTATAGAAATAGACATATTGCATCAGAAAAACCATGCTCTTGTGATGTTTGAAACTCCAATTCTTATAATTCCTTCCAACCTATTCTGGGTTCCTCCTTGGTTCCAACTCACCTCGATCAAAGCCTGAAGTACTGTAATCAGGCCGTGCCTGTCTGCGGTGAGCCTTCCTGAAACACAAGAAGTCATGAAACTTGAATGGTTAACAGATAGCAAAAAGAAAAGCAAGCCTTCTAGGGACTGCCCTAGTTGGTCAGGCATAGACCTCTGGGTAGTTCAGAGCTCTTTCTGGCAGCTAGCAAGAAAATGCAGTGTTTCATGTACATTTAGAAATGGAGCTTTGTTTCCATACAGGTAGTTTTGTTCTATCCTTGATGAATTACAGATTAATTTCCATTTATTTTATATTTTCTGTACATTTGCAACACAACAACTGATCTAAAACAAACAATAGAAGCCTTGTAGACATTGAGAGGAAGCAGAACTTTGTATCCGGGTAGATGACCATTAAAGTATTGGCACATGGAAAATGGTTTGAAATGACTGCATATATCTGTTCTCTGCTTAATTGATTGGCAGCGATATAAACTATACTACTATAACAATATTTTTATTCATTTGGCATGATAACAGCATGATAGTGCTGGATTTTCCAACCCCTCCAATCTTGCTGATTACTGAGAATCAGTCCATCTTATTGCAACATGCTGGTCTTCCTCTTTCAACTCTAACTAACTTGTCCAACTTCCTCTGAGAGGTCAGTTTATCCCTTCTTAACTCTGGCTTAAACTCCCATCGCCTACACTAAACCTTTTTCAATTCCAATAATCAACACTTACTTTCGTCGAAAGAACAGAATTCCCAGAAGCAGCCCAATAAATAGCAGAACTCCAAAGATAATAGATGTTATGACTCCACCAGACAGAGCTCCTGTGTCTGCAGAGACAAAGAGAATGGCCGTGTCGTTTAAAAGACCAAGAATTATTTGTCAGGAACATAGCAACCAGCTTCCACCAGCTATGAGTATTAGGTAAATTATGGTGATTTGTCTTCCAGGTAGCAGAGTGACCAGATTTGAATCCTACAGTACTGTTCTTTCATTTAGACTCAGTCATGCTTTTATGATTTTTGTTATCGGTATTCCACATCACAACATCATGTAGTGCACTGGTAGTTAAAGAGTTAATGCTACAGTCCCATGGATTGTCAGTTGTTCCAGGTACTTCTCTCAGAAGGGAAGAACTACAGCTTCCAGAAGACTTAACTGTTCCATTTCAGTTTTCTGTTCAGGGGGAAAGATAAAACTGACTGGGAGTCACGAGATCGGCCCTTCTTTTTCTACTTGTTTCTGCAGTGTGCTCTCCCCAGCTATCTCATCTTCAGCGTTAGAGTAAGGCCTTTGGTTTTCGGACACTGTCTCTCATTTATTTATTAGCTTCAATTCCAATTATATTGTATCATATTGAGTTATCTCACATTCCACTATCATATTTTTTTAGGTCCACCTCCCCACCCTTTCCCTACCCCTTTTCCCCTTTCTTGGAGCATGGGTCCATGAGTCCCCCTGCCCCATTAGTCACAGAACCAAGCTGAATCAGGCCAGAACTGTGACTTACTCTTAAGCTAAAGCCAACCATTTCCAAATTACCATATATTTGAATTTATCAGAGTAAATGCTAAATGACTTCTGGTTGTTGAAGTATGTGTTTAAGCCTCTATTTCTTGTAACTTAAGAAATTATTAATTTATTTTTAAATGCATTAATGAAGAGTGATCACAACCATATCAAATGAGCATCTGCATTTTAAAAATATTTTCCCTCAAGACATTTAGGAAAACAACCAGAAAAAAAGAAAATTTCTAGATACAGCATTTCAATAAATGACAGATTCATAAGCAAGGACTGTGTCTAGAAGCATTTCCTAACATCCTGTCCAATGGCCAGCATCCATAATGCCTAAATAGCACTTGCTATTCTTGCTCAATTTGATGCCAACTCATTTATTAATATTTCTAAAAATCACCAGCTTAGATAAGCAGAAATCAAAAAAGCAAAGCCAATGGTGTTTTTTAGAAGAAAATCAAACCAAAAAGGCAAGATGTGGAAGGGGGAGAAGTATCTTTCATTAAACCATCTAGAAAACAGTAACTAGCTTTTAAGTGCATGGCTCTTCTGCAAGAAATTAAGGAATCTTAAATTCTCAAATTCAGATTCAAAAATTGCCACTCCCTACAAATCTTGTTCCAATAGCGTCCCTAGACCACTGCAGCTAAGATCCTCCTAATATCATCAAAGAAGCTCTCGCACCAAATGAAACCTTTCTGGCAAGGTTTTCTCTCTTTCATATTCAAAATACCTTTTATCTTAGAGTGATGAGATGATCAACTCTTATTTAAAAAAAAACAAACGTAATCCTGGGGAAAGATGCAAAGTATATTATAGCATATCACTTCATAATCAAAAACATCTACTACATTTTAACTTAAATATTTATATTTTTCACAGAACCTTTGTTGTACCTTAGGCTATTTGTTAATGATCATAGAATCACTTGAGTTGGAAGTCAAACTTTAAAAGTCATCTAGTCCAAACCCATTGGAACGAACAGGAGATCAATTAGGACAGGTTTTTCAGAGCCACATCCGGCCTGACCTTGAATATCTCCAAGGACAGAGCCTCCACCACCTCTCTGGGCCCCTTCCTTCTTATAGCCCCCCTTCATATACTGAAAGGCCGCTATCAGGTTTCTCCAAGGCCATTGCTTGTCCGTGCTGAACAGCCCCAGCTCTCTCAGTGTGTCCTCGCATGGGAGGTGTTCTGTCATCACTTGGATCATTTTTGTGGCCCTTCTCTGAATGTGCTCCAACAGGTCAATGTCTCTCCCATGATCATTTGTTATTATAATTGGCACTGTGATTTCATTAAAATCTTCCCAAAAGCTCCTGGTGCCAAAAAAGCTCAATTTTCAAATATTTCAAACACAGTATCACAAATCTTTATCAGCTTTTACTCATTTTATATAATTATTTATTAAAATTAAGGCATGCATTAGTTTTCTTTCTATTTCTCTATTTCATTACAACAAAACTAGCCTTTTGTTGGCATCATTTCAGTGAACATATTTCTAAAATTATCAGGAACGTCCATGGGGTCACTAGGAGGATCCGTGAACTTGCGGAATGAAGACAGAGTAAATTCTATTACTAAAAACTTTTGATAATAGATAAGTCTCTGAGTAACACAGGGAAAGGGAATGTTGGATGCAAAGTCTATGTGTGATTTCCTTTGACGCTGAAGAAAGTTTTCCTTGTAGCTTTAGTAGCCTGATCTTCCTCATTTTGGGTGAGAATTTTTTTTCCACAACACATACCATCTTTTTTGGGTAGAGTTGTTGCCAGGTTCACATTAAGGGGCTCAACAACACACAGCAGAAATAATAATGCAGGAAAAATATAGTGGTGAAGTCCTTTGAGTTCTTTTTTTCATTAGCAATTTCCACACAAAAGGAGACATATGCTAATCATTTTGCTAATGCTTTCACTTACTTAGAAACACTGCTATCCAGAATCAAAGTATCTCTCAGGAGAACTAAATGAACAGATAATAACTCATTTACCAGTACAACACACAAACCTGAGATCAACAGTTCTGAAAGAGAAAGTACAATTGAATTTTATGTAACAGCAAGCATGAAAGATAATTGACTCCCTGTTCAGGACTTTTGTGTACATAACAAGACATTGTCACCAAGGCCTGGCCCTGATGACAAGGAATGAAGGAGTGTGATTTCTTTGCTTTACAGTGGGTAGAACATAAATGGAGAAGTGAGTTTCTCATTAATGACATACAATAATTGTATTTTACCTGGCGGAAGGGTGCGGAATTCCTGCTCCTGGGAGTAGGGCCCAGGCCCAAGGGGTGTGATGGATCTCACACGAAGCAGGTAGGTTGTGTCTGGCTGAAGGTCTGTCAGAGTGACATTCGGCTCAAGAAGGTGCTTCACTGTGTAACGTGCCTCCTCTCCCTGCAGAAATCAAACAAGGTGGAGTAACTAAAACATAGTACGAAAAGGACATTTTCATCACTTTAGGTGAAAAAGGGAAGAAGAGATGAGGCAGATCTCACCTTCTCAAAGAACATGACCTCATACTCCACTGAGGTCCGGCTGCGCTGCCGTGGGGCAAGCCAAGAAACAGAGAGACTACTGTCATCTCTCTGTGTCAGGATAAACTGGGATACTGTCACTGGAGCTGCCCGGTGGAAAACGAAGAATATCAGGATGAAATACAAACAATGCAAAGTAAGCCCTCTCTCCATCCAAGGCACTATCTTTCCTTCTCTGGTCATACTATGCAACTAGAAATGACTCTTATTACCACTGCCACACCTCTCTCTTCTACAGTTAAAAGAAAATGAGGTCTCCAGTTGTAATTTGTTTGCAGGAATAGCATACTACCCCAACAGTATCTACTGCAACAGAAGAAGTATGTATCTTTCATCTTCAAAACAAAATCAGTGATTCAAGAAATTACATTTAACACAGCACTGTACTGAAAGTGTTCAATCTGTAATAAAAATGTGAGGATTTTCTACTCCAACAACAACAGTAATACCACTATCCTATGTGATTTATGAATGCAACTTCATTTCTTAAGTGTACTGTGAAATTTCATGCTCTAAATCTCTCAGGTGACCGCAGATGCATAATATTCATGAATAAAAAGATAATTTTTAACAGTTTGCAGTTTGAAGTATCAAAACTGGTTCTCTACTTGTCCTTTATCAACAGGAAGTGGTGAAATAAGTCAAAGTAGCTCTACCTTCCTAGCTCAGAGCTACACTGCCTCTGTACAGCAACAGGAAGAAGAGAGAGGAAGTTGTACTTTGTCACTAAATCAGAACTGAGGAAGTTCTAGGGGCTGTTGACCACTGTAATGTCAGTTGTCTATAATCATGTTTCACAGCACTCGGGAAAGTATTCATAGGGCAACCAAACTAGCCAACTTGAAGCCAAACTATAAACACATGCATGAAGGAGAACTAGTATGTTTTTAACATCTTCGTTTCTTCACATTTTCAAAGTTTGCCTTTTCGGTTACATCAGGATTTCTGTTGTGTTTGATTTTTTGCAAAATCTGAGTGATGTCACAGGCTCCATTCTTCCTGTCACACAAGTAACAATATTTTGTGTGGACTACAGCATTGTATCACAGGAAAGGCTTTAGCCTCCTCACCTCTGTTAAGTCCTTGGTGGATACACAGCTCTTGCTGGGTAATGTTTACTGCTACTTTGATATGCAAGAAATACGACTGAGGGACTTTACATGACAGAGGCAAGAGGTAACAACATATCATACCCTACCAACACATGTAGCAGACAGAAGGAGAAGATGGAGAATGCTTAAACATTCACAGAGATTCCTCTTCCTTTTTCTGGTGAGCAGGAAGAACTCTCTGGTTCTGCTAACCTGCATGTCCAACTGCAACCCAGACAGCTGGAGCAGTTCTCTGTGGAGCAGGCCCCATTCCTGAGACACCATTATGGGCTTCCACAGCAAATGTGTAGTTGGTGTAAGCTTCTAGGCCATCCACATCCACAGCAGTCTTGGTGAGACCCGAAGCACTCGGGGAGAATACCACACCCGGCTCACATGGATCACATGACAGGAAATGACAGCGCTGACAGAAGACTGTGTAAGTTAGGTCCTTTCGGCCACCGTGGTCACTGGGTGGCTGCCACCACAGACTGAGCTGTGTGCCAATAAGGGAGAAGCTGACATTGCGGGGAGCTGAGGGAGGACCTACAAGAAACATGAAAGAAAGTGTTGGATCCAGTAGATCATACCCAAAGTATGGAGGCAGTTTCCTATCTGCTGAGGCATTTTGAATTATGCCCTCTGTTCCCCCCAGTCTCTCCCTCTCTGATCTCTCATCCCTATTTCCAAGCACTCCATTTCCTTCTGTCTCTTAGTTCTTTCCCTCCAGCTGCAACTCACGGGTGCAAGCAATGTTCTGGCCCTCCGAAGGTGCCCGATAGAAGCCTGCGTTGCAGGAACAAGATGTAGCCCCTAACTCGTTGGACAAGCTGTTTGGGGGGCACTTCAGGCAGCGTTTAGTCTCCAGAGAGTGACGGTAGAATCCTCGCTGGCAGGCTGTGAAGAGATAAGTTAACATAAGTTCAACAGTATTGACCAACTTTTTACACAAACAGATAGTGGCAGGACAAGATGGGGTAGTTTTAAACTAAAAGAGGGGAGATTTAGAGTATATATTAGGGGGATATTTTTTGCTCAGAGGCTGGCGAGGCACTGGCACAGGCTGCAGAGATAAGCTGTGGATGCCCCGTCCCTGGAGGTGTTCAAGGCCAGGTTGGATGAGGCCCTGGGCAGCCTGACCCAGTGGGTGGCCCACAGCAGCGGGATTGGAACTAGACTATTGCTAAGGTTCCTTCCAATCCAAGATTCTATGGTTGTATGATTCTATGAAACAACTGGACAGTTTCATTTAGTTTCTTGAACACTCCTTTTACATGCCTGCTTTTCTTCAATTCTTTTAGTTCACAGAAATACTTGGGTTGGAAGGGATCCCTGAAGGTCACATATACCAATTATCTTCTCAGAGCACACAGAGAAGAGATGCAAACTCAAGGTGGAACCAATGTTATGAAAGGTTTTGTAGACCAAAGAAGTGGAATCTCTAGAATGCTGCACAAGAACCCAGTCATGCTATAAATACTGGTTCCGAGTCCTTGTCTTGTTCCAAGTCTGAGGACTCTTCTGCTTGCCAGCTTCATATGAGATAGCCAGTGGGCTATTTAGCAGAAGCATCTTTACAATTGTTGTACCAGAATATCACCTAACAGGGCCCCAAGGAATATCTATATAATTAACAATTTGCTTAAAAGCAGTGAATGTGATTGGCTAGGAGCTAACATGGAATACAAGAGAGCATGTGCCATGGGTTTCCTATTTCCAGTCTTATAAAGATATACAGCCAAATCATTCCCTACCTGTAACATCTGACACTGTCTTTGCTGCATTAAAGTATGTCTCTCTACCTTCCAACCTCAGGAAATAACAGATCCACCCACTGCAGTTTTTATCATTTTTAGCTACCATCATTCAACTGTGTGGCCAATGGAAGTCATCCTCCTCCTCAGCGCTGGTGAGGCCTCACCTGGAGTACTGTGTCCAGTTCTGGGTTCCCCAGTGCAAGAGTGACACAGAGCTCCTGGAGTGAGTCCAGCAAAGGCCTATTAAAACAAGGGAGTGGAACATCTCTCATATGAGGAAAGGCTGAGGGAAATGGGCCTCTGTTCATCCTGGAGAAGGGAAGGCTCAATGTTAAGGTGACTGAATAGTGTCACAGATTTCCCTAAGAGGTTGTGGAGTCTCCTTCTCTTGAGATATTCAAGATCTGTCTTGACACAATCCTGGATATTGTGTTCCAAGGGATGCTGCTTGAGAAGGAGTTTGAAAGGGACCTCTGGATATCATCTAGTTCAACCTCCCTGCTCAAGCAGTGAGACAGTACTGAGAGGGAACATCTGGTTGAAGGGAGAAACCTAGGAGGGGGCAGGGAAGGCACCAGTCTGCCAGATCAGGTCACATCACCTTAGGCTACGTCTACGCTAAAAACCAACCGCGGCCAGGAGCTGCAGGCTGGAGTGGTGGCACACGGCTGCCTGTACGACCTACACAGTAGTACGCCTCCAGGTGGCCAGGCTCGGGCCCGGGCATGTCTGGAGGGTAAGGACAGCAGGGGGCAACTCCCCGCAGGCGGTACGAAGGCGGCCATTCAGTTTCGGGCAACTAAGCCAAAACAAGTCAAAACAAGCCCAGACCAGACCAGACCGGTGCCCCGGAAGCGGCAGGCACAGCACAGCCCCGCAGCCACGATCGAGGCCCCAGGGCCCAAAGAGGGAGTGGCCCTGACGGAGCCCCCGGCTCAACCACCACGACCTGCCCGAGGCACTCTTCGCCGCCCCCGGCCGCGCTCCGCCGCCTCGTGACTGAGGTGCTGTGGTGTCGGCGCCTGGCGCCTCGGCTTCCTCGCCACAGCGGCTGGGGCCCACGCACCCGCTGCAGCCGTGCCAGGAGCGGCCGGCAGGTGGCTGCACAGCGCCGGGGAGGTACCCCAAGGCTCCGGGCCGGCGGAGAACCAGCAGCCCCACTCAGAGATGCGATGCCAGCCCCGCCTCGGAGGCGGTGCGAAGCCTACCCCGGAGCGCCCGGCTGGGCAGGGGTGGGTATGGCAGGCTCTACCATGTGAATGGGTGAGTGGGCGCTGCCCCGCGGCAGCTGGCCGGCAGCCATGCTGCCGTTGCTGCCCGTGAGGTGTTTAGCCCGCGCGCTGCCACCTGCAGTTCCCTGTAGCGTGGCCGCTATGGGCTCACTTGGCAGAAACGGCAGTCTCCCTTGGCTCCTCCACTATGAGCAAGGTGAGGAGGATTCTAGCTGTAGAATCACTGAACCGCAGAACATCTGGAGTTGGAAGGCAGCCACAAGGGTCATTGAGTCCAACTTCCGGCTCCACACAGCAGCACCCTAAACTCAAACCCAATGTCTGCGAGCATTATCCAAACACTTCTTGAACTCCCAACAGCTTGAGGCTGTGACCACTGCCCTGGGCAGCCTGTTCACCCTCTAATGAAGAACCTCTTCCTAACGCCCAACCTGGCCCTCCCCTGATGTGGCTCCATGCCATTCCCTGGGGTCCTGTCACTAGAGACCAGAGGTCAGCAGCTGCCAGTCTCTCTCTCATTCCTTGGCACTTGGCTTCATGAGTCCTTTGGCATCCACTCCAGACCCAGCTCCAGGCAACAAGATGTGAAAAACAAGCCAGAGAAAGGGCAAGATTAGTGCTGCTCACTCAAGCACCAGAGGATAGAGAGGGAAGCGGTGGTCTAACTCTTCCCTACCAGTATTGCTCTCCTGAAACTGCCAGCAAGCATCGGGCAGCCTTCAGGCACCATACTAACGTTGACAGGGAGTTCAGCATCAGAAACCCACTCATCCATCACCCTGCAGAGCCCATCAAGAAATCAGAATATAAGCCAGGGGCATGGCCAGCCTCTTGGGTTCACAGTAAGCGACTTAATTGAAGATGTTAATCACAGAGGCCTAGGCTTATTGACAGCAAGGTATGCGATGCTGTGAGAGGCTGAGATGTAATGGTTTGGGCAGGCACAGCTTTTCTGGGATGATGGGATGTCTGAGCTCTGTACAGCTGGAAATTCACCAAGAGGTTGAATGAACTAGTTCAAAACCTGGTCTTCTGGCTTTCTGTTGCCTCCTGTCCTGTACTAGAGATCAGATTCTCCTCCCTATTATGAGGCAAGGATCATAGTCTAGTTTTTTTTGTTTTGTTTTGTTTTTACTCTCTTATTGCTCAAGGCAACAATCAGAACTGGAATTCTCTGCCTGAAAGTCTTCTTCCTCCATTCTGTCCCCATGTTCATGTTTGAAGAGGTAGTCCTTGGTCTTCGGAGAACAAAAGTAGAAGCCCTTACCTCAGTCCTCATCCTGATGTGGATTGTTCCCAGTCCTTTGTACAATGTCTTTATAAAGAGAGAGGAACCCAAGATGTCCCCCAAAAGGCAACCTACATTCACCACCTCCTCTGTTGCTCAAATAACACGCTGCTCTGGGGGCATGAAGATACCTCTCCCTGTCCCTGCAAGGTTCTTCTTTCTTCACTTTTTCTCCCGGGAGATTTCCCTATTCCCTATTGATCCTAAAAAAGACACTGAAGTTGCAGCTGTACTTAGGCAGAGTGGGATAAAAGCACAGACATAAAATGAACCTGTGCTGTGATAGCAGCCAGGGCCTGTCCAGACATGACAGCTTCCCTGCCCCTTCCCAGGGGAGTGCTCTCAGGAGGGCGGGGAGAGCTCTGTAGTACCTAAGTGGAAAAACTGGCTGGGCTGTGTAAGAGTGGGGTTTGCTGGTGAAGGGCAGGGATGTAATGTTTCAACCTTTGCTAGCTCTCCAAGCAAAATGAGCGACAAGAAGTGAGGATTCAAATAGGCACCAAATCTTTGCTGTGAAATGAGAGCAGAATAGAGCATAAAGGTCACTGCTGATTCTGGAAGTAGTGCATGGATTCCTTTTTCTGTTTTCTGAACTGCCTCAGCCCTTACACTCTGTGGCTCTGGAAACAACAGCAGAGATGTGCTTTTATCTCCCTCTCTGCATTAACACATATTTCCCAAACCACAGTATGTACACTCTCCCATGACATGCACATGTAGTTGCCATAAGAATTTGGATCCTGTCCCCTCAGTGACAAATGAAGCCCTGCGCTGCTTGCTCCAACAGCGCTGTCTCACTCTGTCATTCCAGTACCATGGTGATACCTATGCCTGCTAATTGCTCTTCCTCAGAAATGAACAAGGTACAGATGGTATTATGCAGTGTGCTTTACACAGTTTCCCATGGCAGAAGAACCATCCCATTCCAAGCAGAAAGGGGCATGAAGGAGAAATATGCCCCCTTTTGGCTCTCAGCTTTCTAGTCATGGGACAAGCACTGTTCCATGCATCTGATCCATCAGCCCTGAAAGAACAAGGTTGCCATTTAAGGCCTGGGAACCAGTTGTGGAGTGAGTCAGTGTCAATCACACAGTTACAGCTCGCAGAAACTAGCTCTAAAGCTGAAGGCTCCTGGATGAAGCCCAGGAGGGAGTGGAGAGGTGTGTGCAAGTCTTACACTTGACACATAAGGAGAAAATCACAATTGGAAAAGAAGCTACACGGGAGAAAAGACATAAGAAATGTCTGGCAGGCACAGAGGGCAGGGAAGAGAGAGGTAGGACACGCTAACTCCCCTACTCTCACTTTGTGCTTACAGATACTCTGATCTCCAGCTCCCTGGAATTTCTCCCATGGCCTACAGCCACTGTCTGTCTGCATACTCACCTACGCAGCTCCCATCGACTTCCTCAAACCCCACAGCACAAAGGCATCGGCCCATTGGTACCAGCCACTCCCCATCTGTGCTGCAGTGCATCCTCGGGGGAGAGCCCATTTCTTCAGCTGCATATTCCACGCAGACACCAGGCACTTCTGTGAGCCCCTCCAAACCTGCTAGCGTCTCTGGAAAACGGGCAAGGCCCCACACTGCCTCTGGGCAAGTCTTGTAATACACTCGGACAGACACCATTGCTACACAAGCCCCAGAGTTCTGGAAAGCTAAGTAGAAGCCCCGACGAGACAGCTTCTCAATGGGGCACACTTCTGTGTTCAGCTGCATGGCACCAGATTCGATGTCTCTGTTTGTGAAACTTCGATCTGCTGCCACAGTGTTGAGCTAAGCAAAAGAGAAAAAGACAACAACTTAACATCCAAGCAGGCAGCAGCTCAGAGATACCTATGCCTGTCAAACATATTTTACACTACGGACTTTTGTGGACAGAATGGTTGACTGTTGCTAATCTCAGTGCACTGCATGCCTTCTTTGCTCTTGGAAGAAGTGTTAATGACTGGTTGCTATGATCTCCTGCTTCCATACTTTTGACCATTTCCTTTCAACTCATTTGCAGTAATCTGCTGTCTTACAGAGCTCACTGTATTCTGGATCTGTGATCTTAGAAGTCTGTAGGAACTACCCCTAGCAGAAATTAACAAATCAGGAGCAAATCTCTCCTGTGGTAATTTTTGTTTGCAAATCAATATACAATAAAACCACAGCAGCACTTAGGGATGTGTTTTTGAAGTTGACCGGCAAGTTACAGCAACCTGTTTCCAGGCTGCACTTGATGCAGATCAGAGCTTCTACTGCAAGGTGCTTGCAATGCAGTATTCAGTACTTCTAAGCACTGAAAATACTTGGGTGAAAAAATGCTTCCACACTTTTACATTCCACTTCCTCACGAACAAAACAATGAGACTTGGAGAGAAGTGCTTTCTATGGGCAGATGGAAAAGGCCTCCATGACATCATGTGATACAGAAAAGCTGGACTACAAGTGGGGTGGTCTTTTTTCTTGGAGATCTTGAAAAACAATCCTCTCTGCTGCAGGCCCCTCCCTGTTACAGAACACCACCTGCTCCAGGTATCTGGATGGTCAATTTGAGAATCTGCAGAGCAGCTGCTTCTGGCGGTGGGATCATAAAGCAGATTCAGGATTTGTGGAGATATCTCACAGATATGTGCAGTAGGCCCCAGCCAGAGGGGAAGTACACTCGGGAGGGGAGAAGGGGAATCAGCTATCCTAGTCCTGCTCTTCCTGTTGTAGCTTTTACAGTTCCTTGTTTTCATAACATGTCATTTAATCTGCAGAGGAAAGAGCAGTCAAGTAATCTAGGTCTGTGGTTTCTTTTAGGATAGAAAATAGCTGTAGAAGTTCCTCTACCAAAAAAGCTGACATTTCCTTCTCTGTAATTCAAATATTTCTATGACAAGATGGCAGTACATCAGGAGAAACAGCAGGTAAAATATAGTAGTGCTAAATACTTTCACACAAGGGAGAATTTCATTATAACAAGCCAACAGCTCCAGATGTAGAAAAAAAAGACCCTATGTCTGGTAACAATCAGAACAAATGATCAGAAGCATGTAGATTTGATTTGGGTTCTATTCTTCACCTGGTTTATTCTTTATTTATTGCCTAAGGCAAGTCAAATTCTTTTGGTTTCTGCTTTACTGTTTCTACAAACGGATGTAACAATGGGGCACTGTTATAATCCTTTAGAATTCTCACCTAATTTATGTTCAGTTTAATAAGTATTTAAGAAGAATTGGAGGTCCGATCTCATTTGAAAACTGTTGCCACTTCTGGCAGAGGCTGCTCTGAGCATCAGAGAGGGCACTTAGGGCAAAGCTTAGTCTAAGGATAACATTTATTCCTTTCCCTTCCCCAGATGCTGGTTCTCCTGGCTTCCCCTAGCCAGCAAGACACGCCTAGTTTAAGCTGAAAGAGATGACACAGTCTTTCACCTAAGCACTACAAACCTTGATGAACATTGGGCGGCGGAACTGGATCCCGACATCCTGCTCAGACTCCATGTAGTAGAGGTTGAAGGTCTCTTTGCAGGTCACCACTTCACCTTTGAAGCTCTTGCAGTCTCTCACAGTAAACTTCAGCTCCACATAAATGCGAGATGCTGCCTCACCCCGATAAATCCAGTTGGTGCGAAGCCAGTGATCAGTGTCACCCTCAGAGAGCACGCTGCAGTCCTGGTACATATAGACTGGGGTACCATTTATCATCTGCTGCACTTCACTCCACTGCTCCCAGGGTAGAAGAAAACACACATTAGACAGATGTGAGAAACAAGTTTCACTTACTTCAAATATGACAAAATCCAGCCTATAAAGTCTGTTCTTAGATGGCATACAGCTCATAGCCTGCCTAGCTGATAGGTCTCTTACACTAAGTGAAAGTGGCATCTGGTGTACAGCACCATACCTGCATAACTTTACAAAGGAAGCACAGAGGATATGCTAATGAGGATCTAATTCATTCCAAACAGAAAGGAGTCACAGTGAATGGATCCTTGCACAACCCCTTCATCATAGCTTTGTTCCAATGTCTGTTTTTCATACAATGTCTCATCTCAGATTTAGAAAACTACTGCCATGTATGGTCCACTTCTCCCTGCCACTGTTTATATGCAGTGTACAGTAAGATATGCCAGGTCAGGACTATTATCTGCCCCTGAAAATAGTGCACAATACTTTGGGGTAAGAGAGGAGACAGTCTGACACAATAAGAATGTCAGTTGCATAAGGACTGTGTTCATTAATTTGGAGTTCATGCTTCTTTGGTTGTGATGTTTTGCAAACCTTAATTTAACTATTAAAATTCAGTTGATTTTCCAGACTTGATACTAGATTCTGCTTCTTCCCCAGCCAAATAATGGCTAGGAGGAGGATGTGTGCCCAGCTGAATATATGACTTCACCGATATTATTTGTATGAATCCAATAGGGTTTGCTGAGTATTTCAGCATGAGCTCTCACTGACTTTTTTGAGCTTCTATTTTTGTTTCCTCACCACAGGTCAGATACGAAATGCAAAGATTACTCAGCGTTAAGTAAGTCACACATGAGAATTGAAAACTTGGGAAGGAAAGTTTTGTCCACTGGGAAAACAACTTAGATCCTTTTTTCCCCCATGTTAATACAGCCTTTTTCATTATGCTTTAAATATTTAATCAAATTAAATTGAAACAAGTGCCCACATAAGTATTGGCACAAGTTTAAGCATCTTGGTTTTAAATATACCCCAGGTTAAGATGCAATTTAAGCAAGGCCTCAGAGTCTGTATTATACTAGACTTGTAAAGTCTCATGAGCTGAGCATGATATTCACACATTCCTCTTCTCTAGCCCCACCACCTCCTGTGCTCACAGCACAGCCCTGCAGCCTCTCTCCTGGTTTCTGACTCCACGGATCAAATACAGCTTTATAGGTTATTCTCATGCCTAGTGGAGGACTAGAGATTGAGTCACAGAGTGCTGAAGTAAATTCTGCTTTTATGCCAGGACTTAGAGCACACTTCCTATACAGCCCCACTCAGAAAAATACCAATGCTTTCTCCAAGCCAGCAAGCACTGCTGATAGCACAGTCTCATATCACTCTGTTCTCAGCCATTTACCTAAGTGCATACTAGCAGTTTCCTCCCAGGAAGTTATGCAGATGTTATCTATGTGTCCCTTCTTGCTTCCTTTTTTGCCATGTAATTAATCTACAGTGTTACCCCACCCTCTTACTCTGACTCAGTTGGCATATACATGCACCACATGGGATTTACACTTACTTCACTTACTGGAGGTCAAGGGACTGTGGATAGCAGGAGAGTGAAATGGACTGATCAATCTCAGTTAATCAACTTGAAGTGGCGATCGCCCCTTGCAGTATTTCACTGAAAAACTTCTGAACTAAATTGATAAGATATCCTGAAGTCTTATTTATTTATTTATTGTATTTACTGAAATAAAAGAGAAGTTAGAAAGGGGAATAATAACAAAGTAGCTTTCATAAGAAAGTGACAAGGTTAGGAATGACTTTTAAAAGCATTTTTTTTCAGGGCATCTGCTTCCACCAAACTGACAGGAAATCTACAATTGCATTTGAAGGCCGAGAGTTGCCATTAGCAGTTTGTCACAAAGCAGTGCCACAGATAAGTTCCACCAGGAAGTGGTTTTTTTTTTTTTCATGTGTCAACTAAAAGATATGAACTGTTGTGGTACATGTCTTGAAAATACCATTTTCACAGTTTAACTGGTAAGGGCCAAAGCTTCGCTTTCAATAGTGTCAGCTCTGAATTTTTTTCCCTTAAACTCTATTACTAGAAAAAAATCCAACTGCAAAGTCCGGATATGTTTCTTCTAGACTCTACTGCTGATAGGTAAAGGAAGTAAAAAGAGGATATATTTTATGCTAACAATACAGAACTACTGTTAAATATGTTTCGGACTTCATTACTCAGGGAAGCTTTTAAATTCAAAGTAGTGGAAGAAAAGTGTTAAATACAACACTTAATAAAAGGGTGATGAATCCAGAAGTTGCTAGGCAACTGTCTCACATCCTCAAAGAATCTGCTGCAAAATCAAAATGTACGCCTCAGATTTTTAATGTAATATTCTTAATGAATGTGTGTGGTAAAGTCTGGTTCAATCAATATGAATTACTTGTCTCTCCAGCTTGTTGGCCCTTGACACTGATTTAACCTCCTTTAATAATGTAACTTTCTACCAGTTTCATTCCAGACACTGTATCCTTACTCCAGGCATTCAGGAGAGGGCTGTATTTAGTAGCTTGCCTTTCTAAAATGTCTAAGGATGCAGCTACTGGATTCGAGGACTAAAGGGTGCTCTGTGCTTCTGAGGAACTCATATACTAACACAAGCACTTAGCTCCAGAGATCTGTTCTTGACAGTCTTTGTATAATATAGAGTAAAATAATTCTAGCATAGGAGTTAGTATTAAACGAACAAAAACCCTAAAGATCATTCAGTTTAAGTAAGTACTATTTCAATTATCTCAGAGCACTGCAAGTTTAGCAAACAAGAAGGCAACTTTCCTCCCATTGCTGGGTTGGATTCGATATTAAAGAAAGCAGTGAGGGAGAGGAGCTGTCTTTATGAGCTGGCTCATAATGACGTGAATGACAAACTGAGAGCGCACCAATAGATATTTGTAGTAAACACCAATGGTTTAGTCTGCCTTGTGAATAAAGATCCAAAGATCAGATAAGATAGACAGAGGCCTTTAAATGTCTGCCTCGATTGACTGTGAATTGAAGTCTAAGGAAGGCTTACTTTGTTTTTTTCTAACAGTAAGCCTTCTCTAGATCAGACCTGTGTCCAGAAGTCAATATAAGACAACCTGCAATTCCTCCATCCATGGGCTAGTAAGTATAGGGTCTGCCATAAGGTGTAAAATGGACATGAACTGGGACAGTTTATATGTCTTCTTGAAGCTATTGTCACAGGCTCTGCAGGCATCAGTAAAATGGTCTTTTTTGGTTTTAGTATTTTTTGTGAAAAAAATACTTGACAACAAATAAAAATTCCACCCTTGTTATAAAAAGTTAGGCTAGCAGTGACAGAGGAAACTGACTATGACAGTATTACAAATCCTCAGGCTCAGACTGGAGTCACAAGAGCTTGTAGTTCACAACAGTAAATCTGTCTCTAGCTTGCCAAGTACTTGTCCTGTCTCCTTTCAGATAAGAGCCTGCCTGCTGTGACCTATATTTCACTTGCCTTCAGGTTAGCTCAGCACAGTAGCTTCCAATCTGTGTCCTGCACACCTCTGGGGAAGGGCACAGGGATACTTTTAAGAGACTTTAAAAAGGTAGCAACAAAGCAAGCATCTTGCTGGTAAGCTGGAAGTTACTAAAATAAGATGCATGTCTCCACTGGAAAGGCTAGGAGTTCATACGCTGCAAACCACTAACTTGTTTAACTTGGGGTTAGAGTTGCTCTAAGATCAAAAGACTGAATTAGTACAGCCAGCTCTAGTGTACCTGCACTTAGAAAACTGCACCTCTTTCCCATTTAATTTGCAACAGAACTCAGAGTGCTATTTTAATCCATGAAATCTTTTCCTGAAGAAAAATCCCAGGGCCCAGAAAGAACAACCTTTCTTAGCAGTGCTGATGTCTCAAGCCTAAAACCACCTAGAAAGAACACAGACAGCTGAATGATTTCTCTGTCTTCCTACTTGCAGAAAAGGGAGAGGAACAGCAGAACTTTTTGCCTACGGAGCCTCTTTGACTTTTGTATAGCATTTGCATGCCATCATGGCAAAAAAAATTCTTGACAGGTTCAGAGCTGAAGGCCAGCGGCACGTTACAGATTTAGCTACATACTCTTAGCATAATGTTTCAGAAGAAAGCCCATGACGGTAGAGACACCTTGCTGATACCTGCTGTGGTATGGTAAGCAGGTTCTCTTTAGATAAAATGCATCCAACGACAATCTATAGTAGGCAAAGCTAAACCCGACCATGAAAAAATAGCAGCACAATACTGGTATTTTGAAAATAGATGTGACCCTTCACTGAAAGTTTCTCAGCTCTCTTGCAAACTTTCTTTCTGGCGCGGAGGGCAGTATAGATGATGATGATGAAAAAAGCATGTCGATTAGTCAACTAGACTTTTAACTTCATGAGTGCTATAACTTCACATCTGAGAACAGCAGACGCTGCTTTTGTTTCTTTGAACTTTTGTCAATAGTCAGACAAGTTTGATTTCATCATACTGTCATGGAGCCTTCCATACAACAGAGGAGTGTTGGTTGCTTGTCTGCATATCTTTCTGGGTGGGATGGTATATTTTTTTTCCCCACAATGATCCATCGATTGTTTTCCAGGGAGGAGCAACAGTGTTGTGCAATTGTTTTTCCTTTAGGGCACTAGTGCATAGGTCTCTATCCCACCCATCTCCTTACAGTTCAACTTGTATTCATACCCTTATGGGAAGGTAAGGTGCTAATCTGAGCCACAGAACTCCACTGCATTGGTTATATAACCTGTTTATCAAATCCAGGTTCTGCTGTCTGCACATTCTCCAGACTGTCTGGCCATACTAAGGTCTTGCACAAAAACAGTCTTGGTCACAACAGATGCTACTAGGTCAGGAAGAGTGACAGTCTTGTCCAACACTTCATGTAGGCAAGTTAGAACGCTTATTTCTTATGCATCTGCTTTGGTAACACCCATTAACAATATGAATAAGTATAAAAAAAGATAGGAACAGAAGAACAGATTATTCCTCTAAGGAGTTCACGTATAAAATCCTATTAACAATAAAGCAAACGTTACTCTCATGTTACTTGCACACTACACTCTACACAGCCTAGGACCTAAATAGAAGCGATTTTTCTTTTTTTCGAGGCAAAGAGCTTGGTATGGTGTGATTTGTGGTTTTGCATGGTATGCTAACAAAATTTATAGGGAACCTGAAAAATGAGTCTGATGGCAATGAGCAATGCATGCTTTATTTCTGTAGGTTCCTTTTAAAGATGAGCATCAGGTCAGACTGAATCTCACACCAGGACAGGGTAATTGTGACTTCTCTCTGGAATGATCAAACATACCTGAAGAAAAGAAGTTGCAGAAAACAGCAGCATGAAAGTCACAATGGGTAGATGGCAGGCTCTGGGCCAAGCACAGAGAAGGCAAGAATAGATCTTAAGAGCAACAGAAATAACCTTCCAAGAAATCAGAGGAAATAACCAAATTTTTCTGCCATTTGGCCTTTGAGTTAGTAAGAATCACACTTCAAAGCACGAGTCAACCCAGCAAGGACACAGCATGCAGAAAAAAAAAGATACAAAGCCTTTCCTTTCTAACTTGTTTGCAGGCAGACTCAGCAGTATTCTAGTTGATATTATAATAAAATTTGTTTTGCTTTTAAACTTTAAATATCCTGTTAGCCCGTTCTCGGAGGACCTTGCTATAGGCAGCCTCATCTGAAAGCTCCAGCTGACTCCTGGTGCTTTTGTGTTGATGTGAGGAAGTTCAGTGAACCTTGTCTGCTCTCGTCTATCAGCTATAAAAAGATGAGCCAGCTTCTTGAAACTGCTAGGCAACAGCGTTGTCGTCATTGCAGTGCCTGAGCAGCAATGGCAATGAATGTAAAGGTTGCACAGCATCCTCACCATAGCTTGGAATGTTCCTTCTGCCTTTCAAGTCGTAACATTGAGCTCACTAGCTGAGATTGCTTCTTGGGTGTATGGTAGTAACTTCATCCTCAGCTACTTTGTTGGTGGCTCATGCAATCTGAGCTATTGTACAACTATTAATCTACAACTAACTTCCTTTCATCTCACTTTTCTTATTCCCCAGCCCACTTTGTCGAATATAGTAAAGTACACCTGGATACACACGTTTTTCTCCTTCTCTCCCAAATATACATACAGTAACTATTTATCATCAACAAGTATCCCCACAAGTCTACATATCAACAGCAGTAGGGCATGTCAGGATATGATGCTGAAGCCAGAGCTATTCCCATTTCCAGTTAGTTATTGACTTTTTTTAGGCATTCATCCTTTATTTCAATATAGAAACAATTTACCTGGACGGTTAAAAACCTATGCCTGATACTTAAGCTGAGAGCAGGCTGGGGAGTGTAATGATGCTTTATTTCAGGGTCAGAGGCAACAACAGCTCTTTGAGTTAGATCCTAGAGGGCGCGTATTATCAACAGCTGTGGAAAGAGATACACACAATAGCATTTCTGATGGTTATTTTTCATACCATCTTCAGATGCTTCAGACTTGCTGAGACTTGTCCCAAGTAAGACTTATCTGAATGAGATACCGATGATTAAGTGAACTACTCAGGTTTAGTGAAATAGGAGTGCTGTGCTGAAATCACTTGCAGGTTGAAAGCTATGCGGACCACAACAGTATTTTGTTCATGGCCAGGCCTATCTCTCTAAGCAGAAATGGTGGAAACAGAAAGCAGCCATCAGATAGTATCAACAACTGGGATCTACCTTGCCTTGCTAGAACCTGGAGGCCTGTAAACAATGTGGTCAGTGATATAAAATTTGCTGACAGGTCACAAGTACTTGATCTAGTCTATTAACTAAAGCAAAGAATTGAGCAGTGTAAAGTTTTTACTATGACATAGGTTTAATAGAAAAATAAAATGTCGAAAATAATAATTTGAACACTAGCTTACGTAAGTTACATTCATATAGTTTTGGCAGCTGCTACATTCATAATCAGACCTCCTGTGAAACACAGGCTACAGAGCTGCACAAGAATTCCATCATTTCCAAAGTTTTCCAAGTGTTTCAGGAACCACGGTAACTGCAGCTAGCAGCTATTTCTGAATAGGGTTGAGATACATTAGGTCACTGTGCTTTACACACCCATTTTTTGTCCTGTGTGAAAATGAACTGAAGCTGAGCAGGCCAGGTACCATTCACAGCAGGGGACTTGGTAGAAAGTCTATAACTGATAGCAATATTTTGAAGTATATGTGGAAGCAAGCAGAAAAAAAAAAATGATGCCCTCCACCTCATCATGCACAGGACACAGAAAAATGGCAGGCCATAAAGGAGTGAAAAATCATCTGAAAATTTCTATAACATTATGTTCTGTGCAGAAGTATAATACGAGAAAAATAAACTCTATAAACTAAAAAGCTACCAGTTGAGAATTGTGCATTTCTGAACTTTTGATACTAATACAATAGAGCAAATCGTACCCATTTATACAAGTTGGCAACTAGTGGCAGCAGTGGCGTGCTTGTGATTCTGGAAATAACAGATAATCAAATTAAAAATGAAGTAACTGTGAAAATGGTCTCTTCTGTAAGCAATGACTGTTGTAGAACTGGTGAAAACTCACCTCCAAGGAATGCTGGGTTTAATTTGCAATCCACAGAACAGCATAAAGACAGAATGCCATCTTGAGAGGCCCAGCATACATCAATTTACAGTACAAATGGCCAAGAACTTAAGTATTCACATATAGAGTTGAAAATACGACTGAATTATTTAAATACTGTTCTTCCGGACACAAAAACGAAATCAGAAATATTGGACAAAAGGAAAATTTCAAGACTGGCACACAGGATAGGCACAGAATAATCATAGCAACTAAGCACAAATATTGGCTTGCCGAATACATTTTATCACAGGCCTACATAAACTGATAGAGTGAATCACAGGAATAGATATGACAGGGCTGAATATATTAAAATCAAGTAGAACTGGGAGAGCCTTATTTTGCCTGGGCTAAAAATACAAATTCGAAATGCTAACAAACAGAACTCTCATGTAAAATAAAGAAATATTTTGGTGCGAAAGGACCTCTGGGTCCCTAGTCTATTCTGCACACAGCAAGGCTAAATTCAGAACCAGACTGAGTTGCTCAAAACCTTGTCTACTGAAAGCAAACTGCAAGAGGATAATGCAACTCCTCATCACCATCTGTTCAAAACTGATGTAATTATACTTGAAAGCAAAACAAAGATAAATGATTTTTATATTGTTATTTTACAACCTGCCAGGAGGCAACACTACTGTGCCTTGCCATTTTATTTATTCATCACAGCATTTGAGAAGCACTTTTCCAATAGTTTTGATTATTTTTAAAATCAGTGTAAAGAGCCAGACTGCCTGTGCAGCATGGGATGACCTTAAAGAATCATAGAATGGTTTGGGTTGGAAGTGACCTTAAAGACCATTTAGTTCCACCCCCCCCCCGCTATAGGTAGGGGCACCTCCCACTAGACCAGGTTGCTCAAAGCCCCATGCAGCCTGGCCTTGAATGCTTCCGGGGGGGACATCCACAACCGTGCTGGGCAACCTATTCCAGTGTCTCACCACCTCCACAGTATAGAGTTTCTTCCTAATATCTAATCTAAATCTGCCCTCTTTCTGTTTAAAGCCATTTCCCCTCATCCTGTCACTACCTGCCCTTCTAAAATGTCCCTCCCCAGCTTTCCTGTAGGCCCCTTTCAGGTACTGGAAGGCTACTGTAAGGTCTCCCCAGAGCCTTCTCTTCTCTACGCTGAAGAGCCCCATCTCTCTCAGCCTGTCCTCATAAGGGAAGTGTTCCAGTCCTCTGATCATCTTCATGGCCATCCTCTGGACCTGCTCCAACAGCTCCATACCCTTCATGTGTTGGGGGCCCCAGAACTGAACACAGTACTCCAGGTGGGGACTCACGAGAGCAGGGTAGAGGGGCCGAACCACCTCCCTTGACCTGCTGGTCACACTCCTCTTGATGCAAGCCAGAATATGGTTGGCCTTCTGGGCTGCAAGCACATATTGCCAGCACAAGTTGAGTCTTTCATCAACAGACACCCCAGATTCTTCTCCCCAGGGCTGCACTCAAGCCATACTCTACCCAACCTGTATCTGTGCTCGATGTCAGAGCAAGTAAGTTCTTGGCTCCTGACACCTTCAAAGTGATCATCATTAGTTCTATACAACATTAGAAGAGGGGTATCTACCACTGTACTCTAATACACATCTCCATGCTTATTTGATATCGCTACCTTAACAGTCCACAGAAAGAGATAAAAAAATTATCAAGGAATTTGCTAGGTGATCAGGGGGCTGTGGAGAGGGAGAAAAAGTTATAGGAACTACAGTGTGCCTTGTTAAGTGCTTAGTTTTTAATAGCTTTTATCTTAAAATGAATGAAACACTTTGTAAACACCGATTAGAAAGTAAGGTAGCATAAACCTACTTGCCAACAAATTTCTATAGACACTTCAGTTTTATGTCACCACTAAACTTCGGTAAGATTTCACTGCTAGTTAGTGTACTCTAAAAATCCGTAATAGTGACCTGTGCTGTCCAAAACTGACTGGCATTCAGCTTTACAGCTTGGTGGATATAGGCTGCACACATATTAACAAAAGCATTGTCTACATTACATACCGAACCCTGCATTACCATGAAACCATCACACGTGGCAAGCTATTTCATGCATTATCACTGGCTAAAGAAGAGCAGAAAACAAAGGTGTAATTCCACCTCCACAGAGTTATCCAACCTCCTCTGCGCTATGCCTTAGAGACCTTATCCGTATAAAGCATGAATATTCCTCACAGCAAATTCCTTCTGTGCGCGATAAATGTATTGACACAAATCCAGCTCACAGATGGGAGATCTCTGGCACCCAAGATTAGGTACAAGTAGCATTGTTACATTAAATACAGCTCTTCCCTGTAAGCAATGCAGCTCAGATGTTTCCAGCCTGTTAATACTGAAGCTAGTCAGACTATTCCATTTTAATCTTAGCTTTTTTGTATCAAAAATGTTGTGAATTAATCTCAGTTCTCTTTCAAACACATTTCCTTCTGCATTTTGAAAGATCAGTTTCTGAAACTTGTTCAAAGGGTGATTCTCTTGGAATTAAACATTGTTCCATTTTTTGCTAGTGACAATTTGTCAGCCCCTACAAATCCTACAACAGTGTTGCTCATCAGAAGTCAGCAAATCTATTTTTCATTATCTGCTAGTTTATCAGTCATCGGTATCTTGATCTATTAGGTTAGCATGCTCTCAGACCACGTTCTCCAGCATCTTCTAAAATTCCCAATTGCAACTACCAGGTGTTCTGTGACAAAGGTTTTGTCTTCTTTCTATCATATTATTTTTTAAAATGTACTTTTCAGTTTCTGTCCATGTCTTCAGACCTCATTCTGAACATGCCTGCTCTGTACTGGGTTAAAATCACCATTCAGACAGTTTATATGGACAACAAAGAGAACAATGGGCAAAAGATGATCTACATATACGTGTCACTATGGCACCTGTTTTGAGTAGGTTATAATGATAAGCAAAATAGCTGCACGAATAAAACAAATGCAGTTCTGCCTGCATAGGAAAACCTTGCTATCTGGCTCTAGTTCACCTAGCAAGACTACCAGGAGTAGGTGGAGGCTGAGATGAATTTCAACCAGCCAAAGCACATTACAGAGGAAAGTTATGAAAATGAGTTAGGAACAGGCTGAGCCCAGATCTGCTTTATAAGCAGCAAGGGTAAAGACTCTTTCACCATAGGAGAGCTTGTGACTTGCTAGAAAGATAAGAGTACGGATGAGGAGCTTTAACTACATATTAACATCCTTCCTTTCAACTGCTGCAACACAGTTCCTGAATCCACTCCTTTGTGCCTTTTTCCACTGCTCCCACAGCCCTGCTGCTTTAAAGGAAACCATCCTCCATCACTGAAGCCTTGATGCTAGAAGGATCACTCATCTGTACTTGAGACAAAATAGCTGTACTTGGACAAATATAACTTGAGGGCACAGCACTGCCACCTCTCAAAGGATTGCACTGCATTATTTCGCATGAAGCCTTGGCTCCTGGAATCATCCCACAAAGAAATTTAGTAGTCTATTCACCTTTAGCCCTCAAAGAAATTTGAAAATATGATCAGAGGTTCAGGAGAGGAAAGAGTTGCAGATGCCTGATCCTAGAGAACAGGATAATTTTTCAGTTTGAATTATGTTTTTTCCATTTTGTAACATTCCCAGCAGTTCCCCATCCTTGAACATATATACTCACCCCTACTTCTGGAGGGTCTGGAAGCCAGCCCAGCTCACCCTGTGCAGTGCTTGTGTCTAGCAGATTCACTGAAAACCAAAGAAGGGGAAAAAAAAAAAAAAAAATCAGTGACCTAACTCATATGTCCCATGGAATGGCTTCATACTAGTTTTGTCAAAGATGGCAAAGCTTGCACTTTCTCTGTCTCCTCACAGCTCCACATTCTTTGTGATCTTTTATCTTCAGAAAGCATGGCTAGAGGAAGAATGGGAAAATACAAAACAGAGCTGCTAGTCAGGAGTTAAAAGTTCTTCCTCGTATGTGAGACCCCCTCGTTTTCTGCCTTCCTCTCAATTAACACCCCCAGGCATCTGCAAACATCCGAAAAACGCAATGCCATACTAAACACTGTCAACATTTTCTGCTTTCTAAAGCTGTCCCAGGATGGGAACAGGAGGCCAAAGCCTATTGAAATGGGAAGACAGTATTAGCAGCTGCCCACATCCTCCTTGGAATAGGAAGGCAGCAGACAAAATGGATGAAGAGGCAGGCAATCAAATAAATTACCAGCACAAAAGATCAATCGGTGTCAGCAACAAGTGCCATCCAGTGCTTGAAACACCGTGGGAAAGACAGGCAGTGAGAAGTGGTAAAAGAGATTTTCCACTGTCACAGTCTCCAAAAGCCATGAGATTTCAGCTTCTCAATCTGCCTAGCTCTACACCTCTGTAGAGCTGTTCACTGTCTGATGCTGGCCTAGAAATCGTTTTACTGTCTGCTCCTCAGAAATGTTCCAGCCAGGACAGCGAGATAATAGCACCTTCAGGGCACAGCATTGCCACCTCTCGAAGGACTGCACTGTACGATTTCACATTAAGTCTTGGCTCCTGGGGTCATTCGACAAAGAAATTCAGTAGCCTATTCATTTTTAGCCCTCAAAGAAATTTGAAAATACGATCAGACTTTGCCCTTAAGTCTTGATCTAGAGTGAAATTAAAAATGTATCACTTCTTAGGCAAACAAGGAGAATGGAGAGAAGATGAAATAAGTTACACTGCTGGATGCACAGCTTCGAGGCTGCCTTTGGCTCTGCTGGCACTGACAGAACAGACTACTGATGTGAGTGCACCTATCACAGCCCCGGCTTGTTAACACAAGGAAAAAAAAAAAAAATCTTCGGATTAACCTTTTGGATTCCTGTGATTGTATTCAGAGAGGTCATTTCTAAAGACCTCAGAAAAGAATTCGAGGGTGAGAGGTAGGAGAGGGGAAACATTTAAATTGCATTTAAATATCCAGATTTCCTCCCCCTTGTCTGCTTCACAAATACTGCCTGCCAACTACAACTAACAGAGTGTAAAGTGCAGATCAGCAGGAGTCCTGTGGAATGAGGAAGCAGGCTGTGGGCCCAGAGTCAGAGATAAGAGGGATTGCACTGCTATTCTCACCTCTGAAACACCCTTTTGGGACTGGGAGAAGGGAAAAGCAGGAATCCAGGTTTTGCAAGTTTGCTGCATTCATGGGATGGTCATATGGCAAAATCTTTCAAGCCACAGACTCCCTGTCCAGAACAGACACTTCCCTTCAGCTTTCAATCTCTCTATTTCAGATATTAGTCTTGTGTTGTTGGCAACAAAAAAAAAAAAACTTACAGGGTGTGCTAGCTTGTCCTTCCAGAACCGTCACCCAGATAATATCTATCCCACACACTTTAGGCCTGAAGCAGTGATGTGGAAGCAAGAGGGGCTGTGCAGCGAGTTCTAGCAAAGAGCAAAGGAAAAGGCACTCAGGAGAAGCCAGGACAAGAACCTTCACACCCTGTAAGCCATGCCTCATCACCATCACTGGTGTGGGCAAAGCCCACTCTCAAGAAATACATCTCTCAAAGTGAAACCCACAGCAGGGATTTCCAACAAAAGGAAGAACGAGTCAGTAGGACTGCAAAAGCTCAGGGAGTACCTTGGGGCTACTGGCTCTTAGGTCCACAGCCTCTGACCTAGGAATCTCACCATGGCTCTCCAGCCACATGGGAAATCTACTCAAAAGAAGAAAGATTTCAGAAAAGCGAGGATGCCAGGGAACTGCCTGTTCCTTGTTAGACACGTGAAGGGAGAGTAGATCACAGATGCAGACAAAATAAGATGTTTGAGATAGCTGAGAAGTTGGCAGAGAGGTCTGTGTGTAATTGACAACTAGTGGTCACACACATATGGAAAATAGAGCCTGTGTGGCAATACCTTACACTACTTCTCATCTGGGTTCACTTTCTCCATAATGTATACTAGCTGCTTCCATTTAGCTGAATCCTTAATACAAATACGCGTGTCAAGAACAGTTTAAATGAGCATTCCACACACAGAGTCTGAGGTGAGCCTACGGCCGAACTGCCAGTTATGACTAAGTCCTGATCAAGGGCCTGGAGCAGCAAATGAGGGGGCTATCCTTGGGATGAAAAACCCTGACAATCCTCACCATACAAAAGAGAGACTCAAAAAGAAGTCTCTAGCAGAAATAAAGTGTGAGAGGTAGGAAACTGAACAGAGCTTTACTCTTCCTTGTCCTTCTGTTAAAATTCCCATTTCCCAGATGTTTCATAACTACCATGCAATTGCCAAGATGGCAGAAAAAAGGATTACTATATCTAATAAAAGGGGCTAAGTGGAACAGAAAAGGGAAGCAGAAGAGTCTTGAAAGAAGAGGTGGAAGAAGAAACTGTAAAGCTGAGCTCTACCTTCCTACATTGAGGTAGTTTAAAGAGACTGCCTCATCTCCCACGCCTCCCAGAAATGACTGTTCTCTTGCTCACAAGGGTTAACTCTCCAGTGAGCTTCCTTAGGAAACTGCGGGGGTGTTGTCGAGGGGGTGAGGGGAACAACTTCATGAGTTTATGTTTAAGCTTGTTATCTGCAACACATGTGTTTAATGCAAACAGAGGAAGAATTCTCTTGAATCACTAGATATGTTGAGGCAGTTGTGCTTCGTTTGAGAGGGGGAGGAGAGGGAGGGGGGAGCAGCATACCTGAGCTCAGTTCACTGAGCCACTAAGAGACAGCGGGGGCTTGCATTTGGATTTCAACCCTCGCACCCCATCTGCTTTCCGAGGCACCAGTTTCCTGCACCCCTTCCCTCTGGGAAGGCTATACTGTCCCCGGGGCCCCATACAAGCAGACCAGGCCCTGTTTCCCACCCTTCAAAGAGGTCCCTCTCTTGCTTGCTGTCCAAGCCCAGTAGATCCCACACTTACCTTCTTTCCCAAGCACCTCAGGAGGAAGGAGAGACCCAAAGAGAAGGATCCCAAGGGAGAGCTCGATCCTGCCCATCCTCAACTCCATGCTGGCTGGAGAGGGGGCCTCGATCCCAGCCCCTGACTGCCCTCCTGGCTCAGGCCTCCAAGCCTCGGCTCCTGCTCACAGTGCATGAATCTCTCCCACAGCCTCCTGACTGGAGCGCGCACATTGCACAACCTCCCTGCCTGGCCCACAGTTATGATGAAAGATCAAGGCAAGTGGGTGGAGAAGCCTTACTGCCTTTACCTGTTTGAAAGGGGCTGGTCACAGACTTCCCATCTGGCAGGCAAATAAACCCACCTTAAAGGCAGCCACCTTTTTCCTGGGAGCCTCCCTCCACCTTTGCTCCAGTCCTGAGAGAGGCTCCCGATTGCCACCTCCTGGGCAGCCCTCGCTACCGCCCTTGCACCTGAGCGGGCCTTTTGCACGGGAGAACAACCCAGAATTTTCGTCATAAACTGCTCCGTCCATTTCTGTTTGTGATAATGTCGCTAAAACCAATAAACAGTGTTCTTGCTATCATCCTTGCAGTAGGTATTTAGGAAATTCGTGTGTATAGTAGTGGCAGTGGCTGATATGTCTCCCCAGGTTGTGATGTGATAGCCATACAACATTATCTGGTAGAATCACTGTCTTCATGCTAGTAAACTCCCCAGCATGGATGAAGACGCCTGATTTTTCCGTACAAAAACAATGCTAAGAAACCAACTGATCTGGGAGGACTCTTGCTATGTATGAGACCTCATGTGATTTTTAGTTTCCTACTTGAGGGACATAAGTATGAAATAACTTCCTTTTGCAGTATCTCTCCTGCCATTTTGATGTTCTTTCATCAAGGATGTTACTCCCACTCATCTACAGCTACTACACCCCTCCCTATAAAATACAGATGGTTATATTTCTGCTGTTGCTGTGAGGCTGCGTTCTTCCTGCTCTCTTCTTCCTTCTCCATAAAGAAGATTGAAGAAAGAACTTTGTCAGGTTGCCTAGAGAAACAGGAGGACCTCCAGCCTTGAAGATGTTCCAGGCTTACCAGTGCTCAGCCCTGAACGACCCAAAATAACTCTGGAATCAGCCCTGCTGTGAGCAGATACTGGTACTACGGACTTCCTGAGGTCCCTTGCTCCTAAATCTTTCTGTAATGAGTCTGTGATTCCATAACCACATCTTTTAGAATATGAAAATCTATCTCAGGAGTTTCAAACACAGGTGAGAGAAATCTGTGCTCCTTTCAGAGAAAACAGGCAAAGTGCTAAGCTTTAAATTTAATGTAATGCACAAATTTATTCCAGTTTCATGCTAACTAAAGTGTTCTTTCTCATCCTACAGTGCTAAGTCTCAAATTTTCATGCCCACCCTTTCCCCACTGCAACGCAAAAATGTTTCCCTGTCTAAATCCCATACCTTAAGTTTGCACTGGCAGAATATTGATTTCAGTCTTCATTTGTAAAGTATTATACCTTCTTCAGTTTGTGTTGTAGCAGTGAGGCTACATATGGATAATATAATGTAGGTCCACACAATAATATGGACCTACAATTTCTATTTGTGATGGGACAGAATAGGTGAGGCCCGTGTAGACATGAAGTAGGAAAGAACCATTTGCAGCTGGAAGATAAGGCTCTAGGACTGCTCAGGAGCTCATATTGTTTGTATGGGGGGGAAAAAAAATCAGTCTTGTGGCCTTACATTCATTTATTTTGGGCTACTGTAAACTTTCTAAAGTGCCAAAGTTCTGGTGTGAGGAACATGGGGATTCTCTGTCTCTCTGTAGACAGCACATAATCAAGGACATTTGGTCTAAGTTGTTGGGAATATGCAGCAATAGATTTACTAGGAATAAGCAGAAAAGGTACCCTAAAAATATTTTCTTTCATCTTTTTTTCCATGTTAATGTTGGCTAATGGGTGTGAAAAAAACAGTATTCCAGTTAATGGGTGTCAGAAATTGTATGTACAGTTTTGTTATTTTGTAGATTGAAGGTTACCTGTGGTTTCTTCCTCTCTGAATTTGTGCAAAGGTAGGAAAACAGAATATGGTCTGATGTCACAGCAAGATCTAGATCTGCAGCAAATCTGTAATCAAGAGAAAATGCAAAAAGTAGAAAACCCAAGTTCCTGGAAATGTGTTGATACCTGTAAAAGCTCTGCTGCATAGCTTTGCTGTGTGTCCTCTGCACTAAACTGCAGGTCCAAAGGGAAAAAGAGGGAATCTACCCAGAGGCTGTACCCATTAAAACTGAAGCACTGCATGTGAATTTTCCACTAAGTATTTCATTGACAGGATGCTTTTACTTATTCATCTTAAGGTTGAATCTTCTTTGCAAACTGCTGGAGGAAGTTAATTCCCTGTCTGACTAGAGAAAACAAACAAATAAAAAAAAAAAACAAGCAAGCAAACAAAAACTGAATTCCAGAAAAGCTATTATCTTTACATCTCCACAACCTTTTCACAGTTATGCCTTCTCAGTGAGCACCACATTTCTGGCATGGATTTTGATAGCAAGTGCAGAAGTACATCTTTTAAAATGACTTCCAGCATCTTTTCAAATTGAAGCTCACCCTCTGTTTCTATACCTCCTGAGTATTTCTGAATGGCAGAGCATAATTTTTTCCTTCTGTTTCCCTGTATCTTGTTTCACGTATCACTGAGATTTGGTATCTACCTTGAAAATACTAATACACAACACACCTGGGCTTTCCTCCTACAGAAATGTGGACTTGTGGTGAGGGAAGTGAGGGGGAATGGTATGCGCCAGGTCTTGTCTTGATTTGCTGTTGGGACAATAAAAAGGCACTACCAAGACAGAACTGGGACGTGCTTCTTTTGAAATGTAGTTCAGACAGAGCTCTTTGGTACGTTCCTAATGAATTTTTTACTGTGTTTGCTACTCCTCACATTTTGGAAAGAGCTATGAATTTCACCACATCCCTCCAGATCATGAACAAAACTGAACCTAGAAACAATCTTTCAAATTCCTCAGTTTATATTATTTCCCAAGCTAACAAAGCATCCTTACAACTGTCAGCCTTTAGTTTTGGTATTTTTGAAATTGTGCATTTTGAACTAGCTGTCAGTAAGAGGCATAGAGCTCCCTGGTGCCCCAGTCACGTTTTGCAACAAGCCATACTTTAGTACAAGGGAGGAACTTGCACTGGAGATATCTTTGGTAGAAGGAACCAGACCCTTGTTCTGTGACCTCTGATTCATCCCCTTTTTCCACTAACTCTACGCCTCTAAGAAAAATATGTGACAGCTCTGTACATCACAAGGGACACCGGATTGGTGTTTCATTCCCTATAAAGAATCTGTGCCTTCTCTCTCTTATTCTCATCTGCATCATTACAGTTTAATATTCTGTTATTATCTTTTCTTTTAATCTAGGAAATTTTCTGGTTCTGCTTCACCAGCAATTATGTTAGAACATTTTGAATAGTTGACTTCAGGTAGTCTACAGAAGATAGACTCCTACCGTCTAGCAGTTTAAACTGTTGAATTAGTTTTCTACTAGGACTATTTTCACCCAGAAACTCAGACATTTTTAAACAGATATTTTACGTTCCTATGATGGAATGCAGGCAACCTTTCTTGACCACAAAGTGAGCCTAACTTAGGGACCTGTGCACTTGACTGCAGAAGTAGTCAAGCTAGTCATCATTCTCCCTTGAGAAGAAAGACAAAGGCAGGGGAATGAATGAAGCTGGCAGAGGCAGTGCGTAGATCTGGGTTTTGACGGAAATAGTGTGTAGATTGAGTTTTGATTTTTATTGCTCAGGGCTAACTCCCTCACCCTTCCTCACATATCTGGAGATGAACACCCTTGGAGATGCATGGGATTTGCCTGAACAAGACCCTGAGCAACCTGATACAGATTTGGTGTTAACCTTTCTGTGAGTAGGTGTTCGGGATGGAGACCTCCAGGAGTAATTTCCCACTTTAATCTTTCTGTGATTCTTTGATCACTATTAGATGAACAACTGTACGTTCCTGTCACCAGGAGTGTAGACAACTCCTCACCTGGGTTCCAACCAAAATGGGAGGGGAGCTGTATGTGGATTTCTCACCTTACAGAGAAAGCTTCCTAATGGGAAGGACTGAACCCAGACTAATAGTTCAGTCAGTAGCCCTTCATAAATGTTCAATTACTTGTTCATCAGCAACATACTTACAGGTGTTTCCATACTGATGCCCTATCTGAAGACTGATTTAGTGCTGTAGTGTATTTCCACTCTTATCTGAACCTTCTGGATTTTCTCTCCTCATGAGCTATGCTCTCACTTGGCTTGCAAAACAGGAGCAAATACAGTTACTGTATCATTTCGAAATGAGGACGATCTTTTTCTTTTCTTTTCTTTTTTTTCCCCACCAAAAATCACCTTTAAAAATTGTTACCTTCTCATCCCAGTTCTGCTCCCTCTGGTGGTCGAATGGATGCGGAGCCCTGGAAATCCCGTCTGCCTGAAGGTGTTGGGACTGGACGAGAGAGGAACCCATCCTACCCATCGGGACTACGTGTCGCCTAAGAGTGATGCAAGCAGTTTTGTCTGGTGACGTTTGTGATTTTGTGGGTTTTTTTTTGTTGCTGTTGTTTGTTTGTTATTCTTTTTCTTTCTTTTTTTTTTTTTTCCCCTGGCAAACACTTCTGGTTAACATTCTAAGCAAAACAAGGCTCTGCTTAATGTTAAGCTGCTACATTTTGGGTAAGAAGTGGAAAGTAATCCAGAGAGAGAAATCGTCTAATCTGATTTATATTCACACTCATAAAACTACCCTAACAGGTACAGTTTCAAGTATCAAGAGTTTGTTTCTTTCTAATAGATATTATAGCATATCATATACTTACAGATGAAAAGAACTGCAGTTCTACTCTAACACTCATTTTCGATGGCATCTGATTCCTGGGCATATTTGAAGATATTTATTTATCTTTGTAGTGTTCAGTTTCCAATTTCTTATTACTTCTATTACCTCTTGAGGGTGGGTTAGGGGGAGGGGAAGCAGGATTCAATTTTTCATTGAGCATTATTAGAAAATCATCATATGTGCCATAAACATAAAACCCAGAAAACTTTGATTTCTAGTAGAGATGCTCATGGCTTCTTCAGCTAGGTTGTAGAGAAAGAGGATTATAACATTTTCAGTAATTGAATCACAGCTCAAGTTAGAGTAAGAGCAGCCTCTGTATGACAAGTACCTGCCTCTATAACTTTATTTATTCATATTTTCTTGTTGTTCTTTCCCACTCTCAGATTAATTATACATAAGTATAAAAATACCTCACCAAGATTGGAAAAATCACTAGGATTCAAAACACGCCGTCAGCATTCATATCACTTGTCACTTTGATAGTGAAATTTTCAATATTTTTTTTGTACACCAACAATTGAACTCATGTACAAATCAAGTTTTTAATTTCTACATTTTAAAAGAATCACAGAATGGCCCGGGTTGGAAGGGACCTCAAGGGTCATGAATCTCCAGCCCGCCCCCCCCCCCCCCCCCCCCCCCGCCACAGGCAGGGCCACCAACCTCCACATTTAATACTAGACCAGGCTGCCCAGGGCCCCATCCAACCAGGCCTTGAACACATCCAGGGATGGGGCATCCTCTCTGGGCAGCCATGAAATTTTGATGCTTTTATTTCTGTTTCAGTTTTGCAGTTATTTTACTATATTTTTTTTTGACAAATTACAGTTCAAGGATCTAAAGTCCATACACTTGTCCTTCTCTCTTGCTGTGGTAGCATAATATTGATGTTGCGGTGCTGCAGACTCCCACTGTCCTGTGCAAAAATGAAATAGTTGCCCTTAGTGACAGTGTTAACAACCTGTTCTCATCCAGTGTGATTTCTATATTGAGATCAAGAGAAAATACTTGAAACAGACACCTTGCTCTCTTGCCTCTGGAATGAGAGTATTTTAATTGCAATAACACCTTTCCAATTCACTGCCAACTCTCTTCCCAGTTCAGAATCCCACTTGAGTTTTAAAGCTTAATCTCCTAACTAAATCAAAATATGAAAACAAAAATGAATGCTGAAAGCATTTGTAGACCAAAAACACAATTAAATAAAACACAGCTTTTGGAAGTCCTGATTTTCCACAGTGACTAAGCTTAGAGGCCACATACTGCTAGAGATCCCTGGTCCTCCCTCAGCTTTACACACCAATTTGTAAAATTGTTGTCTTACATCTTTGATTTTATGCAGATAGAGCCAACAGTACAGTCTGAGTGGGTACTGATCTTCTTCTTCTCGCTTTTTCCTAAACTTTTCTGAAAGATAATTGAGATCAACAGAATGTTTCAAGCCAAGAGCTTTAAGTTAGGGGTATGGTGCTAAGATCAAAGCACCTGCAGGCAGTTTTCTGATCTAGAAGTTGTTGCCGACTAAAGTGAAACTGAAACAAACTTGCTGGTGCAGATCTTCACCTCATTCCTTTGATCATCTCTCCTATGTTCCTGGTTGCTTCCAAATGCAGCTCTTAAGAGCGGTCTTAAGGTCCATGCGACCATTCAGCTGGAAAATGAAAAGTTTTTAGAATCTAAAACTATTTTAGACTTCTGGGGTGAGGTTCAGATTGTTTATGCATATTTGTTCCTTAATAGCCTATGTATAGGTCTGCAGACTTTGGTTTTGGTATCTTGTCAGATTTTATATATATATTTATAATTTTGTACAACAGCGTAAAACAGTCCTAGGGAGGGATCATCTCCCTTATTCTATATGTCTTCTATCTATACATGCATGCAAGAGAAACTCCTATAACATTCTACATTTTATCATAGCAAAACATGTTTATCCATTGCTCTCCTTATGTTGAACAGCATAAGAAAAACATGGGTACTTTCTCATTAGAGAAAAACAATCATTTTTTTCGACAGATTTTCATCCTCATGATAACAGAGCCCACTCTCAGCATTTAATACTACCTACACATGCATTTTCATTGACTGCAATGAAACTGTTGTTGCAAATAGCTGTATTAATTTCACCTTGACGCTTTCCTCCTGCTTCAGATCAAAGGACAAAAGAAGCTGTTTAGGCAACCATAGGATTATCTGCACGTTTGCTAAGCTCTTAAAGAATACAAGCAAAGGGAGACTGGTGGACTCACTTTCCATGTAAACCAAAATGGATAGGCTGTGCAAACGTGCCTTTGTTAAGGGTAAGTGGTCATGCTGAAACTTTCCTGTTCTTCGAATTGGATTTCCATCAGAACTTCCCTAGCCCATAACAGAAACACAGACCCATAGTAAACTTCCTGTATTTACACTCCTAGTAAAGTAAGGAAATATTTTTAAATTTAAGTCCATTTAGTTCTTTTGGAGATTGATTATTTATAGGAACGACTTCTAAGAATTGTCTTAAGTGTCTTACCTAGTTTGCCAGTGAAGCATGACAGTTTTTCACTGGTTTCACTACACTGAAAAGATTTTTCTGGTAACATACCATCGTCACTGGTAATGGTAGTTAGCATACAGGATACATCTCCAAAGTATTTTCTTGAGTTAAGGTATGCACCATTGAAGATACCAGACCTTCAGTACCTTGAACGTAACTTGACATCTCCGCCATCATCCTCCAAATCCTTTTCATTCTTGAGCACAAGGACAACACTAATGAGATTTTGCAGGCTGTACAGGCTGAGTGCCCACAGGCTGAGCTCTGGTGCCTAACTACTGATGAGATCTGTGTTCTCATCTAGCACCTTGCTCAGGGCAGTGTTGACAAAAGTAACTGCAAAGATGAATATTGTTTTTTATGGCCATGTAAACCCTGGTGTGGGCATAGGATGGGAGATAGATAGACTTGGGCTCTGAATTATCTCCTCATTTTACTCATCCCAGGGACACTGGGTGAAGATTGTGTCCTCTCAGAAGTTCTCCACTGTTGGTTTTAGTTCTCACATGTCTCAGAACTACAGGGGTAAGAGTCTAATATGGCTGCTGTTTCAGTCATGGCATTCCTTTCAGGAGCATCAGCTCTATCTGTACAGTAAGCACCCTTGACCAATAATGGTCTATGAGGAACATCTCTAGGGCACAGTCCTGCTAATCTCTAACTACTAGACTTCTAACAACTAGAAGCAGACAATACTTACATCTCTTCTTATCCCAACCTTACAACAGCCATAAAGATGTGAGGGCCTCTACCAAAGTTCTATTTAGACCACATTGTCTTTCTGCTCCTTATTTTTCTTGCCATGTATATAAGCATGTCAGTACCTCCTAAAAGGCAGGGTAGAAATCTCTGCTTTTACTAACATAAGAAAGGACCACTGGAGATCTCTAGCCCAGCCCATTGCTTACAGCAGGATTAACTTCAAGGCCTGATTTGACTTGAGAGAATTTGTATTTGAGGCATCAGTTTTGTCCCATGCTTCTTAGAGTTATTTACCATCTTTAAATCCCTTGATAGTATTTGATGCAAAGTATTTCTCTAACATACTTCTAAAGCGTTTCTCTATTAGTAAGTAAGTAATGCACTTTCATTGAGACTCTTCTCATTTCTGGAAGACCTGGCAGATGATTTAAAATCTTCACTACAACACTGATCATTTAAAACAGTGCTGCTAAATTTTTGCTCACAGCAGTAGCTGGATATTCATTGACAGAAGAGCCAATATTCTATGTTAATATATTAGCCTGACCAGACTGCCAACTTGAGGATAGCTTTTAATGTGAGTTTTAAATTTCACATTTCTCTTTTGTTGGAGGAGTCTAAGTCAAGTTATTCAGTTACAGGGCCAGCTTTCTTTGCTGGTCAAATCCACTTACCATAATTTTTAATGATTGTAGCCCAGAGAAAGCAAATATCACTCTGCTCTCCCAGTCTTCTAGGGCGGAGATCAGAGGGCAAGTGGGTGCCCAATTATCTTTGAATTAGACAGAAAAGTAAAAGCAAGTCCTTTTTTTTTTCCTCTCAATAATTTAATATGTAAGATCTGAGTCACAAGGTCTGTTTGGTGCTCTGAGGAGCCATGGGGCAGGAAAGTATTAAATAAAATATTGAAGTTGCTTTTTTTACCACTATTCCTGAACAAATATCCTGATATTTTCACATTTGTCTAAATCATCCTGTTCTGCTTACATGTACACTGGATATTAAGAAAAGTTTCTTCTCTGAAAGAATGGTCCAGTTCTGGAACAGGCTGCCCAAGGAGGTGGTGGCATCACTGTCCCTGGAGGTGTTCAAGTAATGTTTAGATGTTATACTAAGGAGTATGGTTTATTAGGAAACTATTGGTGGTATGTGGATGGTTGGACTAGGTGATCTTGGAGGTCTTTTCCAACCTTGGTGGTTCCGTGATTCTAAACAAACACAATAACACTGCTGTGCACATTTCAGGTTTTTATGTCTGCTGCATTGCAGCATATGCTAGAATTCTCACTGGTTTTGGCATAGAAACAACAGTAGTTGCAACGGCAGTATTGTTAGATTTATGTAAGATTTATGCTGATAGATTTTAACAATCCTCAGGCATCCTTATTTACATGATGCAGTCTTTCCTGATAAAAGTTTCATGATAAGACTTATATCTGAGTCTTTGTGTTGCCATAGGAACAGCCTAAACCTAAAGCATCTCCCTATAAAAGGAAATGTTTTTCCTGTAAAACACTCATAGGAAAGTCATACTCCTGTCAAATCAGTGGCACTTTCATTTTCATTACCTAGAATAATTCAAAGTAAGATAAGTTTACCCTAAGGATCTTTTCACTTGTGATGGAATGTTAGAAGTGCAACCTTATGCTAAATTCGGAGAAAAACATAGCAAAATTTCCATTTCTTTCAAAGCACAGTATTTCTTTCTGTAACCTTCTAATATTGTCCTTCGTGATTTTTGTGCTGGAAAACTTAGCAGACTAAAAATATTTATTGACTTCCCAGTTTCCAGTATCTATTTGCATCTTGATAGAAAAATAAGGAAAACAAGTCAGCAGCATTACATAATATTCTGTTGATCTTTTGAGCATGCTGAGATAGATAACTGCAAATGTAAGTATGGGTATACATGTGATCACAGAAGTGATACCACAAACTGATCAGAGTTCTTTTTACTCACAAATTGGTACAACTTTTCCCCTTAAGTAGTGTTACGTTAAAGGCTTTTTTTTTGCTTTTGCTTCTTCCCTTTTTCTTTGGAGGCTGAGATGTCATTTTGTCAAAAATACATCAATGCATGTTGTGTTCTGCCTGGATATTTACTGTCTATAGATAATCTTGGCCTAGCCCAGTTACAGGGCTGCATTTCCAACAAGAACATTTGGTCTCATAAAATTTAGTTCACACATGTAACAGCCCTGGTAGTACCCCAGTTCAGCTGAGCTATTCTCTTCCTCCTCAACATTTTCCTTAGGACTCCTCTGATTTCCTTGTTCCTCAAGCTATAAATAAGGGGGTATAGTAATGGAGTAATATTGGTGTAGACTAGAGAAACCATCTTGTCTCGAGCTGGTGAGTAACTGGACTTAGGACGAATGTACATGAAGGAGGCACATCCATAGTGTAGCAAGGTGATGGCCAAGTGTGAAAAGCAGGTGGAAAAGGCCTTGCCCCTTCTGAGGGAGGAAGTGATACGTAGCAAAACAGCAGCAATACACACATAAGAGGTCAGGATCAGGAGGAAGGGAAGTAGCAGGAGGAGCACGCAGGCAGCCAGCAGGGGAAGCTCGGGGGTGTAGCTGTGTATGCAGGCCAGGTGCAGCACTGCAGGGACATCACAGAAGAAGTGGTTGATGTGATGTGACTGACAAAAAGGTAAACGGAAAACAGACACTGTCAACCCTAGGGCAACAGCAAAGCCTCCCAGACAGCATGCTATGGACAGCCTAAGACAGAGCCCCTCGCTCATCACCACTGTGTAGTGAAGGGGCTGGCAGACGGCAATGTAGCGGTCATACGACATGGCTGCCAGGAGAAAGCATTCAGCTCCACCAAGTCCCACAAAAAGGTACATCTGGGCAGCACAGCCTATGAAGGAAATGGTGATGCCTTTCATAACCATCAGGCCAAGGAGTGCTTTAGGGACAATGACTAAGGTGTAGCAAAGCTCAATGATAGAGAGCTGACAGAGGAAGAAAAGCATGGGAGGACGAGAACGCTCCATAAACACAGCTATGAAGATCATCATATTCCCTGCCAGTGTGACCAAATGGATGATGAGAAAGATAAGGAAGAGGAGGACCCGCAGACAGAACAGCTCAGAGAAGCCAAGAAGGAGGAACTCCATGGTTGCATCAGTGCTCTCATTGTCCCTCTCCATGCAGCTTTCACATGGCATCTACAGGGAGAAAAACAGAGGGAGATAGTTGAATTTGACCTGATGCCTGGTATTCAATTCCACATATGAAATTATGTTGCAAGTGTGTAGAGCCAGTGTAGTGAAGCTCATTGTAAGATGGGGAGGGAGGTGATTTTTGTGTAAAACATAAATTCACAGACTTTCCCACTCATGTTCTCATAACCACCAATGTACTTTTGTCCAAATTATCCGCCCTGGATTCTTTGCTTTGAAATTAATGATGAGAAATATCAACTGTTGGATCTTCATCTTTTCTTTTGAGTTGTTCTTATGTTGATGACTATATGTATTTTTTCAACATGACTTAGGTATCTAAGAGTTGACACTGATTAGCCCCTTAATTCTGTCCTGCCTTGGAAAATCATCATTTGCCTCTCCATCCTGATCTGAATGCTGCAAGAAACTATGTGTAGATGTGCTAGGATGACCTGCTAATCTAGTTGCCATCAACACCTAGGTGCCTTACTTACAGACATTCTGCTACTGCTCCTTCTGGTGCTTCTACCCCCGGGCAAATAGATTTGTTCTCTATTCGCACTGATATCGCATCTCTCTATATTCATGCCAGGGATGTACAAACAGGCAGTGGGCTGGAGTTTCTGCTCTACATCTGACCCCAATTAATGGGAATTTCAGGTCTTCACTGACTGACTCCTCCTTTCTCCATCATGGAGCTGCCTCATTGTTTGTACGGAAACAAGATTTCAAACAGAAGGTGTCGGTGACTAGACATGAAGATTCCAAAATTGGAGTTAACATTTTGGCTGCTTTTCTCCTTATGCCCACCTCAGACTTGTGGTATCGCAGTTACATAATCCAATTTCCAAATTCAAAAACCAAAGGTATCTGTGGCAACATACTTTGTATAATATTCTTTCTAAGGAAAATACAAAGTTATTATCCCAGACTTGGAGAAAATGAGACTACACATGACAGTAGAAAGTTCTTGGTATGCAGAGTGTTACAAGCCTGTTGAAATTGTAAAGATCTAGTAAGGGCATAGAGAACAGTATAATAATATATTGTATATAGTCATACTGAATGAACAGTGTTCATTGCTCGCATGTGCATCATGTAAAGCAACATTTCTTACGAGGAATAAATCAAATTCTTTCTATACTTTACTGTATAATGGGATAAAAGTAGAGATACCTTAAGAGTTTTGCTCACATAAAATAATTTTTTAAAACCCACCACATCAACACTTACGTATGAAAAAGGTTGAAAATTACATAAAGTGCTCTCATGTCATCATGGGTAAAAAAAAGAAATTTGAAGTTGATAAAAAGAAATATTAGTGGAAAGAGAGAATTTCCTGGGAAGTAGACATCTCAAAAAAGCTCCAGAAAGAAATAATCAGTACAGTTGAAAAGGTGAATCTGATAAGCCTACACATTTTTTTCATTATTAAGAACATTTGGGGACACAGGTGGATAATGAATACATGTACAATTATGTAATTTCATATGCAAAGCTAGGAATTAAATATCTGCGTCAGTGCATAACACACACACACACACACAATTTCTATTCTAAACAGTCCAGCTATAAATGTTTCTTGATGCTATATGCAAATACTAGGTCTTGACAGGGAACATGATCTCAAGACTGTACGCTCAATCAGTGCAGATCAACTGGGGCTCCCTTCACTCCAGGTACTGAGACTCTAAGAGGATTCTACTGAACACAAGACTGAAGAGTGGAGAGGAAACAGGTTTCCCTTCCTTTCATTTGAAAATGATCGCTTCAGTGGAAACATACCTTCTGTGGGTTAGAAGATAAGGAAATACAGACTTCTTCCTCTTGATGATGTGCCCAGTTCTGTCTGGGCTGAGATTTTATTTCTCCCTGTCTGGGTATTCTCTGGCTTTGAGCATTCCCTAGAGCCAGTGTTTTCTTTCAGCGCTTCAGAATCATGACTTCTTATCTTCCACAAGACTGACTTCCTTATATATAGTATAACACAGATGTCTTTCCTCTTCACTACTGTCTCTGCCCTCCTGCATGAATAACAGGCGGTTCCACTCCTCCTAAGGAAAGGGGCTTTGCAGTTTTTCTGTAAACCAAGCAAGAAAATACACGTTCACCTTCAGAGGAAAGCAGTGCTGTAACATTGAAGTTGTTATTCCTTCCACCAAACAAACTGGAAGGAGCTTATTCTTCACTAGGCAGGTTTGCACCCCAAAATGGCAACAATTTACCTAACAGAATGCATTGCTGCTCTTTTTAAAAGAAGTTAATGTTTAAACCAACCTCACACTTAAAAGCGAAGCAAAACAAATATAAAGGCTTTAAACCTATCTGTGGAACTATGTGTGGAATTTTCACCAGTTCAGAGAATCCATTACTTCTTACTGAGTCAGATGAAATCACTGTTTAGCAGTGGGTTGGACTGAGATTATTCATGATCAGTTTATATTTATTGTCATTGTTACACTAAATCCTGGCCATTTATGCTGAAATCGTTAAAGATATGTCTAGGTTCATGAAAGCGGAAAGGATAGAAAAAGTCAAGATTTTTGAATGCTAAAGTGGATCTTCATTAACATAGCTTTGCAGAAGCATGTAATTGTAGTACCTTAAGATTTTTACCGGGACATGATTTAGAAGAACTCTACTATTGAAGCATGTTCTAGTACAATCTAGGGACTGACTAGTGGGAGCTTTGCAAGATGAACATGAGCTAAGAATACACCTGCATTAGCAAGACAATGACCCACAGGTGAAATTAAGTGATTCTTCTCCTTCATGTGGCACACAAAAACCACACCTGGAACAGTGTCCATCAGTGTCCTCTGTACAAGGGTGATAAAAACAAAATCAAGAGAAATACTCTACAACTTCTTGAAGGGTAGCTGTTATCAGGAGTGGGTTGGCCTCTTCTCTAAGGCAACAAACAGGACCCGAGGAAATGACCACAAGTCGTACCAGGGCAGATTTATATTAGATATAAGGAAAACTTCTTCTCTCAGGGAGTGGTCAGGCACTGGAATGGCCTGCCACCTGAGCTGGTGGAGTCGCCATCCCTGGTGGTGTTCAAGAGGTGTCTAGATGAGAAGCTATGAGGTATGATTTAGTAGCTTAGAGGGTAGTAATGGTGATAGGAGGATGGTTGGACTAGATGATCTCGTAGGTCCTTTCCAACCTTGTGATTCTATGTTTCTATGATTCTAAGCATGTGATATCCAAGGAAAGGCTGAGGGAGTAAGATTTGTTTAGCTTGGTGAAAAGGAGGCCAGAAGAGGATACAGCTGAGGATTTCAGCTAGTTGTTGGGGAGCAGAGCCAGAATACTCTCAGATGGGCACAGTAAAATAGTCACAACATTTGCTCGAAAGGCCATAAAGGAAACATGCTTCTCTTCACAAGGCTGGTTGAGCATTGGAACAGGTGCCTTGCGAGGCTGACTGGGAGGTCTTCATGCTTGGGGATGTTCACAAGTTGCCTGGACCAGGCTGTGGAGCAACCTAATCTGGCTCTGGAGCTAGCTGTGCTGGGAGTAGGAAGCAGACTAGACCTCCAGAAGTCCCTTTTCATCTAAAACTTTCTTTGAATCTATGACTTTTTCCCACCTTCATCAGGCCTCTGGGAAGAGAACTCTGTGTATCTTGGGAGCTTTACTGTCACAAACTCAAACAGCTGTGGAGTTTCTTTGGTCCCTCAAAGGCAGCTAGCTGAGATTCTGTAGCGTCACAATTTTGAAATAAGGCTGATCTTAAATGCCTTAGTTGTATGTGTTGTGTTTTTTTTTTACTGTCATTTAAACCTGTCACATAACTTCTTAGAACTAAAACTAAAAGCTGAAGTCTATCCTCTTGTGTCTGTCTATCAGCTTTCCTAACATTCAACTTCTAAACATCTATTTGTTTTGCTTTGTTTCCAATTCTGCCCCCATGCTTCTTCCCCTTAAAATGCTGCAAATAATTCAGGACACAAAGTGACCTTGAAGCATTTACAAAACTGAATTCTGAATCTGATTGGACCTTCTAGATATTGCTGAATAACAACCAATAAAACCACAACTCTCAAAAATACTCTCTGTGGTATTTCATCTCTGATACTGTAACAGGAGTAGCAACCAGAAGGGGATTATTTTCTAATTCCATCAGACAAATAAGTGGGAGTAAATCTTTAAAGAGAATAATTTGTTTCTGTCAAATGCTTTTCAGAGTAGATTGTTCTCTCTACCAAGTTCTGTAAGAATTTCGGAATATCAGCTCATTAATTTATATGTATTTTCTCTTTGTGACATCAAATGAAATTCAGGGATTTGCATGGTATTTCTTTGTTCTTTTCTCTAACCCAAACCACATGAGAAGCTCTGCTACCTTAGCAACAATGTGAAAACAATTACAAGGAACTATTTTGACAAGTCTGTTGCAGCTTTCCCATCTTCAGATGGCCCTTTTCTTCTGCTAGACTGGAAGTGAACCCAGGTGAGTCAGCGTGTACCCAGGAACCAATACCACGCAGTCAGCAGTAACATGGACTATTTTTTTTTCCAGCTGGTGCCCAGCCTTACACTGAAATAAGTAAGGCAAATTATTGTTTCAGTTTGTGTGTGTGTAGATAAGCTGTTGCTTATTAACATGCAACTTACCCCTCCCCATAATGTTTCAACACACACCTACACGTTACACACACCTCCCAAACATGGTTCACTGACTGAGCAGGGGAGCATTAGCTGAAGCGAGGTGTGTATCCAGTGCCAGAATGCACAGCAGCAATACAAAGGACTAGCAGGAGAGGAAGAGAATATGCATGTCAAAGTAGCTCCACACTTCCTCCTTTTTCAGGTTCCCAGCAGTTTCATTGCATCAGCTTAGCCAAATTTATAATAGATTAATAAAGCTGCTTAATTAATAAAGTGTTTGTGTGCCTTGAATATGGAGCATGTTAGAGAAACGCACTTCTTCCTTACTGCTGTTTGGCCTTGCTCTCCTCCCCCACACTCTCTGTAACAGTGTTTGTGATTTTTTTCATTATATGCCTTCAAGGCTTTGGGACTTGCCTGCCTTAGCCCAGATTTGTATTAGGAGTTTCTTGGAATCCAGGTATGGTTAATGAATCACATCGCATCTGTTTCTATCAACAATTGCAACATACATCAGAGGATATTCCCCTCCATCTTCAGAAAAAAAAAAAAGAGAGAGAGAGAAAAAAGGCAACACTGAACTTGCCTATCCACTTCTGCAAATCATCATCAGCCTGCTCTGAAGAGGATGAGAAAAATAATGAAGTTGCCAGGGGACCACTACTTGGAAACTAAGCATAACATGCAGCAATATGGACAAAAATGGAAATGGAGAAGACAAATACTGGGAGGTCTGTAGTAGAGGAACTGACAGCCTTTGTGGCAGCTGAGGAAATGGTTCTTCCAGCTCAGCCAGCTGCACGCCTCTGACATGGCAGATAGACAGGCCATTTATCAGCAGGCCAGAAATAACACCTGAGCAACAGGAGGTAAAGTGCCAGTGCTAAAAGAGAATAGAGAGCACAAGAAAGATTGTAGTGGGGCTACTTTTCGAAAAGTAAAGGATACGTGTGCAAACAAGGGCGGTTTTTCCTCCCCATGGGCACAGGCATTTTCCTCCTGATAGCCATCTCTATCATCAAGAGCAGCATCCTGAGACCCTGGTCTGCAGTAGGAGAACTTGGCTGAGACTTGGACTTCTGAACGATATCATGCAAACAAGCTTGACACAGCTTTAATATAAGAAATTACTGTGGTGTTTGACATCACAAACCACCTAGGGTGCCTGCTTGTCTAGGAGATCTTTGCACACAAAACATGCCAGCATTGATCCTCTGTGGGTATTATACTGTTGTAGAAAGCAAAGATTTGGACTTCAGAAGCTTGGTCGATATTCCACTGCAGACATGTTCACAAGTGGATGCTTTATTATTCAGAAAAGTTGGCTTATCTGATTAGAAAAATTAAGGCAGCTTTAAGAAATGTTTCTTGAATTGCTGTTAATGAGTAATGAAATGTAAGATTCGCTTTAATGGCAGTGTAATGTTAACCATGTGAAAATAAATGTCAGCATCATCTGATACCCGTTCTCACAGAGGCAAGACATTGAAACAATTGCACATAGACTTTAGGAGAAAATGGTTTTTTATTCCTGTGTTGTTCAGAGCTTTCTGGGAACTGGGAACTGAAACAGTAGGATGACTGGCAGCAATGTTCCTTCATGAGGAGAAGCATCAGCTTGCTCTTCTTGAGTTTCTGTTGTTTGGGTTGGTAAACACTGCCTAGGAACTCACTCTGGAAAAGACACTGAACCACAAACAAAACAAAACAGAGCTTTGTGAGAAAAAAAAAAAAAAAAGAAGGGGTGTGAGGGAGGAGGAGGAGCTGGGCAGCCTGGCAGCTGACTTCTCCCCTTGGTTTGTTTAGGGTGGGGCATCTCCTTCACTTCATTGTACTTATTCATACTCCAGCTCAGACACAGCACCATCCTACACCTCTGCTAAGAAACTGGTTGAATATATTATTTAATACTATCTCCAACATGCAAGCTTTTCGTAGTTGGAAAAACATGAAGTCACAAAAAGAAAACTGCTCTAAAACTGGAGAAAGAAATTCAAATGTAAAAAGAGAAGTAAAGAAAGAGAGGATGAAAATACTTCAACTGAAAACAGCAAGTAAAAGTGTTTGAAAATAGCAGGCAAACTGAAAACTAACCTACAGGCCCTGGAAAATATTAAGTTAAACTATTGTGGTTAAGATGAAAAAGAAAGTGAAGGAACTAAAGAAGGCTGACATCCTGAAGACAGATCTAAGGGCTTTTTATCTGATTGAGAACTAGCTTCATGGTTATTCTAGGATTTCAGTTTTCCCGGTCATCTAGTTGTCTTTGTGAAGGCATCTATACAAATGCCATCAGCCTTTCTCAACCCTTCCGGGGAAGCCATTACCCTTCATTAATTCTGAAAAACTTGACCTGCCTGTTAGATGTCCTATTCAACTTTTCCTCTCACCGTGTGACAGGTACCCACGTAAGGTCTCACACTGTAACCACTCTACCACACCTAAAAAGTCAGTCCAGTCCTCAACAAGATGATTGCATGAGACTAAAATGACAGGGCTCGGTGACACAGAATGACATGGCCTCATATTGCTGTAGGGCAAGAGAACAAGCATGAAATAGATGCATATCAGTAACCAAAACCAGACCAGAGTGAAAAAAAAAAAATGCTAGTACACTCAAAATATCTAAGAAATATTGGTCAGGGGAAGAAAAAGGGGGAGCTGGACCAGTGGGACATTAGGAAGTGCAAAAACACACCCCAGTCATTTGAAAGGAGTGCGTGCATCACACCACATTCACCTCAACTCTTGAAGTCTTTCCCAGTTGTTTAAAACAATCTGCTGACCTTTCAGAGAATAAATCTTGCAAGTACAATCCTTACCACTATTGGAAGTTAGTTTCAGATTAATTTGGACAACTTTGTGGGTGTCTCTGCAGATTTAATTAAAATGTAGTTGTAGCTGTTTTGAGAGCCAGATGATAACCTGTAGCCTGAGGGGCTCATCTGGAAGGGAAAGAAGTATCTGCATCTCCCACAGTCTTTGAAGAAGCTCAGCAGTGCCCAGCTGCTCTTGGGACGTGGATCACAACACTCTGGGGCCTTACTGAAATTCACTGATGTTGACTTCTGAAAGTCATGTATTTGTTGCCTCTTTTTGTTCCCAGTGCAATGGCAAATGAGGCATTGTTCCACCTGTGCTTTTCCTTAGGGTGGCAGTGGCTGAGACACTCCATCTGGGGACATAATTTGTTTGTACTTAATTTGGTCTGAAGTAACTGAAGCTCCTGGGAGGGATGGCAGAAAAACTCATCCTTTTATAAAGTTTTCCACAGATGATACCATCCCAGTCTGATTCTGCCCACACTCCATCCTCAGTGTACCCAGGCTATTGCCATTTCCTCCTCCTCCTTCAGTCTCATATCTGGCCATCTAGCTTAATGTTTACATCTATATCTCTAAAACACCTAACGATCATTTTCAAGGTAGCAAGGAATATAAATATGAGACAAATGTTATTCCAAAGCATCTTATCATAGAAAATGAACCTTGACTGCCAGCATATTAAACTGAATGCAAAAAATCCAGTTGAGCTTGAGCTCACCCAGGCAGAGTAACTGTGGTCAATAGTCAATGAATGTATCTGTGGTCAGAGAAAACAGGTGGGCTGCAGAATTCATTCCAGCACTGTAGGATGAGGTTATTGCAAGCTTTATTTCAAGTAAACCGGCTAGAGAAGGTGAAAGATAAGAGCAATCTGTTACTAATGGTGAACAAAACCTATGTTTCAGAAACCATGCACAGCTAGCTGATTGTTGGACTGGATAGCAAGGGAGCAAATGCTCAGTCAAACAGCCATCCAGCTCTTAACTTCAGCATTCCTTAGCATCATTTCAGTTTGTCATTTCACACAATATATACTTTATACTTTATCTACTTTATTACTTTCCTGTGTTCATGACATTACTCTATACTTGAGTGCAAAAACTAAAATGTCTCAGTGAGAATTCAGCAAACTGTCCTTAATACAAACTCAGGCAATGCAACACTACTGCAGAACAAAATGCAGTTCTGGGTCAACGCAAGTTTACAGGAAACAGTTTTGAGACAAGTATGTGCAGGAGAAACAGACTTTCATTAGTTTTTTCTGCATGAGCACCTGTGTGAGTTATGAGATACAAATCTCGGCCTGCTGGGATCCTTATTTAGAGATGTGCCATGTATTTAACTTTTTCACTTCACTCCGTGGGTGACCGAAGACCTCATCTGAAAGGAGACACAATGTAGCGTAACAAAACCATGAGTTGTGCGGAGGAAGAAAAGGGCAGCATCAGTCATGCACTGAGCAGGCAACCTAGATCAGGCAGCTTCACAACTCATTTCATTTCAATTACTACTGGGATTCCAACAACACAAATAATTGGCAAGTGAGATGACACTGAACCTTCACATGACAAACAAGATCAAGCCCTTGTCACCTTCAGGAGGCTCTGTGAAAAAAAGCTGGAGATCATTCATTCCTCTTGGTACTAGTTCAAATGCTGCACTGTCTTTCAGTGAAAAAGCTTTTCCTGATGTCCAACTAGAACATCCCAATATGTGATTTAGAATCATAGAACCATGGAATGGCTTGGGTTAGGAGGGACCTTGAAGGTCATCTAGTTCCAACCCCCTTTACCATGGACAGTGACACCTTCCACTAGACGTCTAGCCATTACAGCCATTGTCTCTTACTGTTAATTTCATGGAATTGACAACAACCTCTGCTATTTGGGACTTGCAGAGGAAGAGGGAAGGAAGAGGGAAGAGCATAGCAGGACTGAAAGGAGGAAAAGCAAGACCAGTACATCATGATCGCATTGGAAATCAGCCTTTTAGAATAGCATAAAGGATGAGCAACGTTCTTTGTTCTTTTATTGCATGAAGTCAGACGTTGAAAGTACTGAAGGAACACAGGCAGTGAAGTCTAAATCTTCTTTACAGAAAGCACCATGTAATGCAGCAGCTTCCTTTGAACTGCTGTGTCCCTTAGCCATTTCCACACGCATTTGAACTAGTACTGAACTGATGTTCTCATGCATGAACTCTACAGTGTTCTACATGGCAACGGGGCAAGAGCTTAGCTGGCAGAGACATGTAGATGTTAACAACGGCTTCAGCTAAGCTGACCGTAGCTAGCTGGGTTGTGAAACTGACTTCAGCCATCAGCATATCCACTTCTGTTTTTACTTTCATTCTGGTTCCTGTACAGATGGATGGAGCTGCTATAACTGAGTCTGTGTGTGACAAGTATCTTGTGCTCCCAGGGGACACACAAAGTGAAGCTTTGTTTACAATTCTTCTTTTGCTTTTTTTTGTTTGTTTTTCCCCTGTAACCTCACAGTCTTTATAATAAAAGCATAATCCAGGCAGGTCCAACCCACGGTGCGTGGGCCCCAGTCATCCCAGATGTTTTTCTTATCTGCAGTACTGCGTCCAGGCCTGAGGCCCCCAGCACAAGAAGGACATGGAGCAATTTGAACGGGTCCGTAGGAGGGTCACTAAGATGATCAGAGGGCTGGAGTACCTCTCCTATGAGGAAAAATTGAGGGAACTGGCCTTGTTTACCTCAGAGAAGAGAAGGCTCTGGGGAGACCACATTGTGGCCTTCCAGTATTTGAAAGGAGCCTACAGGAGGGGGAATGGCTGTTTACAAGGGTGGATAGTGATAGGACAAGGGGGAATGGTTTTAAACTGAGACAGGGGAGGCTTAGGTTAGATATTAGGAGGAAGTTTTTCACTCAGAGGGCAGTGAAGCACTGGAACAGGTTGCCCAAGGAGGTTGTGGATGTCCCATCCCTAGAGGCATTCAAGGCCAGGCTGGATGTGGCTCTGGGCAGCCTGGTCTGGTGGCTGGCGACCCTGCACATAGCAGGGGGGTTGAATCTAGATGATCCTTGTGGCCCTTTTCAACCCAGGCCATTCTGTGATTCTATGATTACATCCAACATTAATCTCCTCTCTTTAAGTTTGAAAACATTTTCCCTTGTTCTACCACCACAGACCCTGCTAAAGGGTCTGTGCCCTTCTTTCCTGTAGCTCCCCTTTAGATACTGAAAGGCCACTATCAGGTCACCTCAGAGCCTTCTCCTCTCCAGGCTGAACGGCCCCAGCTCTCTCATCCTGTCCTCATAAGAGAGGCATTCCATTTTGTGGATCATTTCTGTGGCCCCCCTCTGGATGCACTCCAACAGGTCCACATCTCTCCTGTACTGACAATTCCACATCTGGACATGGTAATCCAGGTGAGGTCTTACCAGCTCAGAGCAGAGGAGTAGGATCACCTCCCTTGACCTGCTGGCCATGCTTCTTTTTGTGCATCCCAGGATATGGTTGGCTTTTAGGCTGCAAGGACACCTTGCTGCCTCATGTCCAGCTTGCCATCCACCAGGACTCCCTGGTCCTTTTTGGCTGGGCTGTTCTCAATCCTTTCAACCCACAGCTTACAAGCTGATAGCAGAGGTTGCCATGACCCAGGTGTAAGACCTTGCACTTGGATTTGTTGAACCTCATGCAGTTCTCCCAGGCCCACTGCTCAACCAGTCTGGGTCTCACTGGATGGCATCCTGTCCCTTGGCATGTCAAACACATCCCACAGAGGTAAGGTTTCAAGACTGCAAAATAAATAAATAGATAGATAGATAAAAAATAAATTTAAAAAATCATCAATTTACATTTGCAAGACCATTTTCAGTTGATATAAATACATGACCTGCAAATTTTGAAATGGAATATATAGGGTTGCAATCAGACATACAACTCAAAGATCTCTTTACTGGATTTTCAGAATCCCTATCATAGCAGAGAAAAATGTCCTTAGCTTCACAATCACACCTTATTCATGTCATAACTTTTTGGTAGTACACACATTTTGAACAATTATTATCAAGGATGAAGTACAGGAAGAGTAAAATTTCATGAAAAATCTCTGATGAACACCTTGAGAGCTCACAAAGAATTACAGCCACTGCCATCAAACCAGGCTAATGGTCACAAAAACAAGTCAAATATCCCACTAGTTGTATGCTTTTGTTCCTCTCTCTCTTTAAATGTATTAAGAAAAAATGTTTGAAGCTAAAATGTTTTGTTACTTATGTATTAACGATATATATATTTTGTGAGGGTTGCTCAAAATGTAGTGCCTCCTGTTTTATTACATTGGCCCATGATGTCAGATGTGGATGTTGGTGGTGACGTGCAGAAATCAAACTCTGTAACCACAGAGTAGTTATAAAGCAGGTGTGTTTAATCAGCGCTGCGCACATGCTGGATGCAGGGGGGATATTCCCACCTAGCCTGCATACCAGAGGGCAAGAAAGGCACATACTTAAAGAGTAAGCTGCTTCTGTATGCATTAGATGTCCAAAAAACACTGGGTTATTACAATGAGTCCCCAAAATGATTGACATCCCCCCCTTGCCCCAAGTCTCAGCTCTTTTACACATGCGTATCTCTCGGTGGTCTTTCCAATGAAGGCCATTGTGTTATTTCCTTGGACTTGGGTTAGGATGGAGGATGCTTGGCTGGCTCTGGTTGTCCGTCTCATCGGCCACAACTCTGTTCACCAATCCACTGCTTCTTCGTTAACTTGTGGTTTGCCGTTTTAGTCTGCCACCTCACATTCCTGAGATAGGATAACTAATGATGTTATTTGGAAAAACAGGTGACCCACTGTCTGCACTAGTTGTCTAAGTCTGTAGAAAAGCATCTGTTATTGGCAGCGAGAACCTGTCTGAGCAAGGTCAAACCTGCAGCTGCCGATTCAACACCCCATGAAGACACATAACTTTTAACCTAGCTTACTTTCCTTAATTCAATTCCCCCTTTTTCTTGAATCTAGCAAGGTTACCCTCTCTTGCTAGATTATCCCATTCTCATTAAGATTCATTTGGAAATACTTCCCCTTTTTATATAGACTGATGTAGCTGATGCTGTTTCCACAGTTCATAGGACTCTAAATTGTTTTTCCCAGACCATACAAGGCATTTCACTACACAGCATATTAAAGCATTAGTACTAGGATCACTATTACTAAAACTATTCCTCCGTTGAGGAGATGTTTTAGTCATTTTATATCAGGCAACCAGCCTGTCAGCATGTCCCAAATCCCTGAGAAATCAGCCAATGATTTATATTGGGTTACACAGTCAACTACCTGGGATTTTTCCCATATGGTCTGCTAATCTGTTTTTTCACTCTGTGGGTCTCATCTACATAAGCACAAGATTGATTGACAATCATGCACAACCATCCTTCTTTGGCCGTTAGTCAGTCTAAAGCCATTTGATTCTGTAACACTACCTTGCTAAGACAGCTAACTTCTGTTTGGACAGCTGTTATAGCATCCATAGTTGCATTCTTGATATCTTCTAGTGCTTTTGAGATATTAAATATCGCACTCTGGAGATCTGTGATTCCCCAGACTGGGATGGTTGCCCTGAGGAACTTATAAAGTCCCAAGGAATCTTTCGTTAATATATTGGGGCTTCTTACTCTCCTTGGATTTTGATATTGGCCCCACATATTTCTTACTATACTTGTTGGGAGTTCTTTCAGACGGATGCTTGTAGGAGGTGCTTAAAATTCTATACAATGTCCTTTCCAGTTTATTGGTATTGATTTTCAAGCTCTCTCTAGTCCCCACACAGCCACAAGAAGCCCTTCCTTTAAGGCGGCCCCTGTTAAATTTGGAAATGTAAGATTGATCCAAGGTACTCTGGAGGATAAGGGAGAGTATATGGAGCCATTCATGCATCTACTTATAAGTTGGGTCATCCCATTATGTGCCCAAAATATGAGGTTGAATTTTGGTCCTAAAATAACAGTGCTGTTAACTGCAGCTTCCTCATCTGCCCCTAAGCAAAGGGACTCCCTCTGGCTGTTTTTATATTTGTACTGAGCAGACCAATTTAGTGATGAGACCCCAAACCACGGTACTTCCATCCCTGCCTTTGGTAGTTATGTGCAGACCCAGCAGTCAGAGAAGTTTAAAGTTTTAGAAAAGTTACTAACTGCATTGCAAAGGGAGTTCTCTTCCTAGGCTAAAACACCTCCCTTGTACATTGAGATAAACCGAATTAGTAACCAACTCATTTTTTCTATTCAGTCTGGCAGAATGGCATCTGTCATGGACATGTGTATGAAATAAAAGTTGGTCACTGAATTCCTCCATGCAGAAAAAAATTGCATCCATTGTTATTCACCAACACTTTCTTAATTGTTATTGATACCGAACAGTGAATATGAGCACAGTGAGGCGGTACATGGTGTGTTTCAGCAGTGGTGACAGTTGGTCACCTTTGCTGGTGCAGATTGTTATGAGTGCGGCATGCAGGCTCTTGTTCCCTTCTGGCAAAAATACATAGCTAGTGATGGCAACTGTGTTGAAAAATAGTGTTTTGCAGATGAGAATTTGCTCTGTCAAATAGCGTTATTGTGTTTTGCTGTCATTACCATGGGAATAAATAGGAGGCATTACTTTTGGAGCAACCTACATACATGCATCCCAATATAATTTCTATTCACTGAAGGTGACCCAGGCAAGCAAAAAGGTTGGACACCCATGGGGTAATCAATTCAAAGGAGCTGCAGATACAAAAGTTTGTCAGTTAGACAAATGAAAGGAAAGATGGGTGGGTTTTTTTTTTCTGTACCATCAAAACTGCACTAATTGAGACTGTTTTATCTTAGAGGATCTGGAAAAAAGAAAATTATCTCACAAGAGCTCTTACGAGTGGTTAGCTGGCAAAGGTGATCCTACTGATCATGCTGTAACAGATAAAGCCATGGGCACTAGCCTAATGTGCTTGAGTATGGCTGTACAGGTGGCTTTAAGGGACAGAAAATACAGAAAACCTTTAAACTCCAGCTGGCAATACCTGAGATGAAACTGTGTAAAGTTTGCACTCGAGTATATTAAAAACTGTATTTACTAATCCTGGGTTTTGAAGAATAGAACAGCCTTTAGGTGCTTGAAATCCAGGATAGATTAAACATCCCGTAAGTTAGAGAGGTTACAAAGATTTGAGCACTGATATGCACCTCTCAGCACTTCTGCTACATACTAAAATTAGAAGGCCAACTTCATTTTAATTAATGGTGTTTATAATTGTAACTAACAAACAAATGAAATTGATGTCCCAAATTAAGGCTTTAGCTTTTAGCCAGAATGGAGCAACAATCTTTTTCTCACTACCACCCATACTTTCTCAGCTTACTATATTTGCTCTCTATGATTTTGGAAGCTTAATTCCCAGAAGCACTGTTGCTTTGTTGGTGAACATCTTTTATATATTTTTCGTTTCAGGAAGTGTTGCTCCTCTTAAACATAAGAAAACAATTTTGTGACAGAAACTGTGGTCTATGGCATAACTGAAATGCTGCATGGTGAGCTGAGAATTCAGATAATAGTCCAGGAGTAAAGTATTTCCCTGTAGCCAATTGATTCTGTGAGGTTTGATGGTGCTGACAACATTAGGCAGAAACTCAAATCTCTCCCCGGAAAAAGTAATTTCTGTTAAGCTGCAATTCTTGTGATTCACTTTATTCCAGGAATGGCCTCAAAAATCTATCACTACCTAAAAACACAGACACAAGTTTTTCTTCTCCAATAAAACCTAAAGCCAAATTCAGAATTACAATTGAACTGGTAAGTGACACTCACCATTATAGAAATTAAGTAAAATGTCACAACTTTGCAGTGCTGTGATTAGCATTATATTTAGACGGAGGACTTGCCTGCCTATACGTGTTTTATGTGGGACCCGGCAGTGCTATATGTGGGTGTTGTTGAAGGCTGTTCTTGCTCTGGGGCAGCCTGTGCAGTTGAACAAGTCAATGTCCTTAGGGTGTATTTTCAAGTTTTCAAGAATGATGACATGGAAATCCATGGACAACTGATAAATAACAAATGAATTCCTAGTTATCCTTACAGCTCCAGCTTCTCACACAGAGGGTATCTCAATGTGCTTTCCTTCCAGCTGCTGCTGTTGAATGGGACCTGTTTTATTACCAGTTCTTTACATTCTTGTCATATTCACTCATCAGCCGATAGTTTTATCCAATGACATTTTGAAGTTCAAATCACATCATTTTTGCTTAGGAACAATCTTTAGGTAAACTAGGCTATAGTTACCACCATTATCTGATATTGGCCACAGTGGTCTGCAGTGAATAAGGATAAATGTCAGTTATGCAAATAAGAATATTCCAGAAATGTTTGTTTTACATTTTAACTCCTCTAACAAGAACTGTCAGTAAAAAAAGGAACTATTTATATTCTTTCTCTAAAACTCTCTTGACATTGGCAAGCTCCTGATGCCAGAGCCGAGAGCTATAAAATCATAGAATAATTTTAGGTTGGAAAAGACCTCTAAGATCATCAGGTCCAACCGTTTTCCTAGCACTGCCAAGTCTAGCACTAAACCATATTGCTAAGCACCACATCTACATGGCTTCTGAACAGCACAAGGCAGCGTAAGCAGCAGCAGGGCCTGCTGCAGGCCTTAGAGCAGAAGTAGAGTCTGCAGCGGGGCATGGGCCAACAGCAAGGCCTGTGTTACAGCTCAGGAAAGCAGAATGGCCTGTGGCACGGCTCAGGGCATCAGCAGGGCCTGCCATGCTGAGGCAGCCATAGGGAATGTGACAGGGCTCCAATCAGCAGAAGGGCCTGGAGCACGGCTCTGGGCAACAGCACAGACTGTGGTGGGGCTTGAGGCAGAGTCTCTGGCAGGGCTCGGTACACCAGCAACACCTGCTTCAGTGCTAAGGACTGAAGCAGGTTCTGGGTAGGAATAGGGGAAGTACTAGGTTCTGTGGAAGGACTCGGGGCAGAAGTAGGGCCTGTGGCACGGTTTGGGGCAGCAGCATGTTCTTTGGTAAGGGCTCAGGGAAGTGCCATGTTCTGTGGTAGGGCTCGTATCATCAGCAGGGCCTCTGAGAGTGCTCAGGGCAGCAGCAGGGAAGGGCTCCTGTTCAATAACAGTAAATACACCTCCTACTAGCTCTACGTTGCTTTTCTTAAAAATATCTCTTTCATGTTGACTAATTTAAAGAGTAAATGAAAATATTGTGTGTATAAATAGGGATGTTTATATCTACATTTATAATAACATATGTGTAGTAATAGAAGTAAATAGTACTATTTTATATTAGCTGCTCTGGAAGTAATGCCTCCCATTATTTGCATGGAAACGACAAGAGATACAAAGAGAACCATAACGTTATTTGAAAGAGCAAATTCCCTCTATAAAGCGCTATTTTTCAACATAGTCACCACCATTAGCTACGCTTTTACACCAGCGATGAACAACAGCCTGCATGACACATTCGTAAAAATCTACACCAGCAGAGGTGACCCATTCTTTGGCAAGCACCAATAAATGTCCATGGGTGCAATCTTTTCTGCATGGAGGAATTCAGTGACGCACCTTTGCTTCATACACACTTCCATGTCAGATGCCATTTTGTCAGACTACCCCTCTGCTGCCATCTGTCACACAGCAACAAAATGTAACAGAATATTGGTGGGAAGCTTCAACCTCTGCTGCCATAACACCATTATCCGCTTCTGATATCCTTGGCCAACATAAAAAAAATAGGAGGCATTACTTTTGGAGCATCCCTTGCAGGTGGCAATAAAAAGCACTAGTATTGTCTTACAAACAGAAAGGAAAGTACCAGTGGAGAAACCAGAACTAGGGTGTAAGTTAAGACCTATTACTATGGTATAAATGCAGACTGCAATTCATGTTTTTAAAACAAACATGTCTTTGTGGACATGATAAATTTGCAGCAAATATCAAGTCATTTACGTGGTGCTTTACAGTCTGTTTATAAATTAAATAATTTTTTTAGAAATTATGCTTCATGCAATTGACAAGCAACAATAATAATATTGTGCTAAGCATGACTTCCAAGTACTTTCCCTATTAATTCTGAAGGAAATATGAAAACCAGATTTCTTTTTAATATTTTTCCTGTATCAACAGTTTCAATTTCTGTCCATGGAGCATGAAAGCAGAGATCGTTTTTTTTTTTTCCCAGGATACTCTGAATCACTGATCTTATTTTTCTTCATCTCCTCATCTTCCTCTGTTTTTCTATACATGAGTAAAAAAATACCACCTGCATAAAGATATTATTTCTCCCAGACACTGGACTTTGCACTTGACAGGGAAAAAGAAAAAAGAAATAAGGTGTTAGCAGCACCTAATGATCTTTTTTGAAAGATCACATCATCATAGGATTCAGATTGATACTGATACATAGGAATAAAAACAAAGTATTTCTTCTGGGATGTCTTGGATTTCTTTCAGATTGTGGGACCAACGAAGCAATCACTCAGGGGAAATGTAAATCAAGTAAAAAGAGGAAGGAAAAGAAGAAAGTATAAGTAAAAAAGAAAAGAAAAAATAGTTTATTTAGTACTCTACTTCAGCTAGATAGGTAGCCATAACTGACGGATTCTTTGGGGCCTTTCTCCAAACAACTTGGATGCACAAATTATCAGTCTCGCTCATGTTCTTTGAGCCATCTCTCTGGTATTGGTTTTCCCTGGAACGTCGTCACCATGCTGGAGCTGCACCAGGTTGAATCTCATCTTCCCTATCTTCTGGAAACTAGAATGTCCCTGCTGAAGAGTAGGTCCTCCACAGACCATCCAAGGGTGAGTCCAAATTCACAGAGAGAGTAGGTGACTCCTTAGACCCATGCTCAGCCCTTTCAAACCCAGTGAATCTGATGCTCATGATGAGCTGCTGTTCAGTTCATGCTCTAGCTGACGTCTAGCACAACATCATCTTTTAGTTCATTCAGCACTTGCATTCTTTTTTCACCCTTTATCTCTGTTTGTGTGAGATACTTACGGGTATGAGGAGACCACTGACCTCAGCCTGTCATGACAGGACTTTGGCCAACCTACACAGTACAGTGACACAGGATGTGAAATACTCAGTAATTCTACCCTTTGAGGGCACTCCAGAGATAGCTCTCTGATGGGCTGTGCCATCCTGAATCCTGTCCTTGCTTCACAGTGCCTGTCAAGAGCTGACAGTCGTTAAAATGTATTCTATAAAAACTTGGTCTGTACAACATCTCTGTAATCTGTGACTTCCAGGCTTGCATCTCAGGAATTAAACACTCTCTTTTGTGAAAGCTATTTTCAGTGCTGCTTCTCCAGAAAACTTCTGAGGTGAACATCCTTTAATGAACACAAAGAGCAGTTTGATCAAGCGTGATGAGTATCCTTTGTTGATTGCACAGTTTGAATCATATTGGAACTCTTCTTTGCAGAAGACAGCATCCTATAAAATCTGTTGTAGTTTCTTCTCTAGCATGAACATTCAGAATTCAGCCCAGTGTCTTTTTACCAACCTCTGTCTGGTTATGGTTTTTCAAAAGACTCAGGTGTCTTCTATTCTGCTATGAGAGCAAGCACCAAAAGGATCATCTAATGAATTACTGAATGGAATTAATCACATAGTTAATTGCAGAATTGGATTTAGACATGTTTTGAGATGTGTTGTTTTTGTCTGTTCGATTGTTTTTTGTTTGTTCGTTTGTTTGTTTTGATGAGCTTGCAGACACTGGGGGGAGATGAACTGCAGGGACAGATTAAGTCCAAGTCAAAATAAACAATATCACTAGTCCCACTCATTTCAACATCAGTATAAGTAAATCCAGGTCAGAATGGGGCAGACCAACTTGGTTGTGCTTAGTAACACTGTGACTTGAATAAGAGGGAAAAACTAAGGATGGATCACAGCCAAAATCTCATCTGTTTAAGAAATTGGTGGATGGATGCCCTGGGAAATTGCCCTCAGAGATAAAGAAGCAGAAAAGAGCTGGGAGATATTTAAAGACTTTTTTCTTTGGGCAGAAGAGTTCTCAGTTACAACATGCAAGAAATCAGGCAAGGGAGGCAGGATACCATCATGGCTGAATCAGAACCTCTTAATCAAACTAAAACAAGAATACATAGTGCATAGACATTGGAGTCAGGGACATAACATCCTGGGAAGATTATAGGATATGGCCCAGGAGTGTACGGATCAGATCAGGAATGTGAAGAATAACAGGAAGGGTTTCTACAGATACATCAGACAGCAAAGGAAGATAAAAGAAACTGCACTATCCTTGAGAAGCAAGACAGGGCACCTGGCTACCACTGACTCTGAGAAGTTTGAGGTACTCAACTTTTTGCCAGTCTTCACAGTCAGTTGCTCTTAACATACCTCCTGAGTAACAGAATGTCAAGACAGGGACTGGGGGACTTGAGATCCGCTGACTGCAGAAGATCAGATTCAAGAGTATCTGAAGAAACTGAATGTATAAATGTCCTTGAGACCTGAGGGAACTGGCATATGAAGTTGCTAAGAAACTATCCGTGATATTTGAAAAGTCACAGCATTCAGTCAAAGTCCTCAGTGACTGGAAAAGGGAAAACATAGCACTCATTTTTTAAAATGGTAAAAAAGGAGGACCCACAGGGTACTACAGACAAGCCTCACCTCTGTGTGTCACAAGATCCCAGAGCAAATCCTTCTGGAAAGCATGCTAAGGTGTATGGAAAACATAAGGCATAAGGCACATGTACCCCATGGTGATGTGGGACAGCCAATATATCTTCACAAAGGGTGACTCATGCCTAAGTTGGTGGCCTTCTACAACAGTTACAGCATTGGTGGACAAGGGAAGACCAACTGTTGACATCCATCTTGACTTGTTTTAAGCTTTTGTCACTGTCCCACACAACATCCTTTTCTCTAACTTGAAGAAACATGGATTGGATGGATGGACTGGTAGGGGAATGAGAAATTGGCTAGATCGAAAAAGTTGGAATCAATTACTCTATATCTAGGTGGAGATTAGTGATGAGTGGTGTTCCTTGTGGGTCCATTTTTGGACCAGTGTTGTTTAATACCTTAATTGGTGACATGGACAGTGGGTTTGAGCTGAGTAATGCAGTTGGTTCTCCAGAGGAGATGCAGTGCCATCCAAAGGAACCCTGACAAAGCTTGAGAGGTGAGTCCAGCAAACCTAATGAAGTTCAACAAGGCTAAGTGCAAGGTTCTGTGTATGGTCCAAGTACAAATACAGTCTGGACATTGAGTGGATTGAGAAGAGCACTGCAGAGGACCTGGGTGCTGGACCAGTACCTGGGGTACTGGTGCATGAAAAACTAGATATGAGCTGTCAGTGTATGCTTGCAGCACAGAAAGTCGTTTGTATTCTGGGCTGCATCAAAAGAAGTATGATCTGCAGGTTGAGGGAGGTGATTCTCCCTGTCTATTCTGCCCTCATGAGAACCCACTTGGAACGCTGCATTCAGTTTTGGGGACCCCAGCACAAGTGAGACATGGATTTGTTACAGCAGGTCCAGAGGAGGGCCACAAAGAGGATCAGAAGGCTGGAGAATCTCTCCTGTGAAGACAGGCTGAGAGAGCTGGAGTTGCTCAGCCTAAAGAGAAGGCTCCAGCGAGATCTTCCAGAACCAAAAAGGAGACTAGAAGAAAGATGGGGAGTGATTCTTTACTATAGTGTGGAATGATTAGACAAAGGATAACAGTTTTAGATTGAAAGAGGGTAGAATTAGATTAGATAATTATAAATTCTTTACTCAGAATATGATGAGGCACTGGAACAGGTTTATCTGAAGAGGCTGTGGATGTGGAGTGGAATGGAAGGGACCTCAAAGTTCATCTATTTATAACCTCTCTGCTGCAGGCAGGGTTGCTAACCACTAAATCAGGTACTAGATCAGGCTGCTCAGGGTTCCATTCAACCTGTCCTTGAACACCTCCAGGGATGGGCACCCACAACTTCTCTGGACAACCCATTCCAGCACCTCATCACCCTCTCAGAGAAAAATTTCCCCCTGATATCTAATCTAAATCTCCCATCTTTTAGTTTAAAACCATGTCCCCTTGTCCTATCACTACCTGTCTGAAAAGTTGATTTCCATCCTGCTTATTAGCTCCCTTTAAGCACTGGAAGGCAGCAATGAGATTTCCCCTGAGCCTTCTCTTCCCAGGCCAAGCAAGCCAAACTGCCTCAGCTTGTCTACATGGTAGAGGTACCGTAGCCCTTTGATCATCTTCACGATCCTCCTCTGGACCCATTCCAGTTCCAAAGGCGGTCTTGGACTTGCTCTTCTCTTAAAGTGGAAAGCATTTAAGGTCAGGTTGGATGGGGCTTTGAGCAAGCTGGTTTTGGGGGAAGTGTCTCTGATCATAACAGAATTATGAATTCTGTTATGGGAATTGAAACTGGACCATCTTTAAGGTACCTTCCAATACAAACCATTTTAAGATTCTCTGATTCTATGATCTTTATTTCTATCAAGGTTGCTAAGGAAAAATACAGGATGGGAAATATTAGGAATTTATACAGTCTTGGATCATAAATATTGAGACCTGTCCACCATGTTGCACCGCCATACAGGAGCACGTTCAACAACACCACTGAAGCCATCTTCTCAAATTTTATTTGTTCACTGTCCTGCAGGATTCCCTTGGATAAGTAATAAGAGTGTCTCAGTTGCTATCTTGGGAGGGAAATCTTGAACATGTCTGGCCTGTAAAGCCTGCAAAGCACCCTGCAGATAACCTAAACTCAGAGATGTGTTAAAAAGAATGCATATTTCACAGATATAGAACCAACCACAAAACAAGTTCAGGCTGGTTTAGGTAGCAACCAAATATAAAAACTAGGCTCAAGGTCAGATCTTGTCTGCCAGTAAGCCAGATGACAAATAAATACACTTGCTTGTCTTATTTTGTAATAGTGCAGGATGCTAATAATTGGTTACCTAAATATAGAATTTACCGAAAGCAGTGTTCCTCTGCCACTGGTTTTAATGCCAAGGTTCCACCTGCAGGCATAATGAGGTCTTCGCACACTTATTGTTTAATGACCAAGTCATGGGAAGAATACGGCCCCAAAAGGGCGGATACTCTGTTACTGTCCCCTAGCACCATCAATTTTAGAATAATGTTAGTATACAGATTCTTTTAATTTTATTATGCTGAAAGTGCATCTTTGTTTTGTTTTGCTGAACAAATATTATTTTCAGAAAGCTTCTTCTAAAAGCAGCACTTGCGGTGCAGCCTTATCAGAGCTGAGTACAGAGAGATGATCACCTTCCTGCTCCTGCTGGCTACATTATTTTTGATGCCATTGGCCTTCTTGGTCACCTGGGTACACTCCTACCTCAAGTTCAGCCAAGCACTGACCCCTAGATCATTTTTCTCCATGCAGCTTTCTAGCCACTCTGCCCCAAACCCATAGCATTGCACGGAGTTGTGACCAAAGTGTAGGTGCCAGCCTTTGGTCTTCACAGAGCCATAGAACAGTTTGGGTTGGAAGGGACCTTTAAGCTCATCTAGTTCCAACCCCCCTGCTATAGGCAGGGACACCTCCCACTAGCCCACATTGCTCAAAGCCCCATCCAGCCTGGCCTTGAATTCTTCCAGGGAGAGCCCACCCACAAAATTGCTGGGCAATCTGTTCCAGCATCTCACGACCCTCACAATAAAGATTTTCTTCCTAATACCTAGTCTAAATCTGCCCTCTTCCAGTTTAAAGCCATTTCCCCTTGTTCTTTTGTTACCTGCCCTTCTAAAATGTCCCTCCCCGGCTTACCTGTACGCCCCTTTCAGGTACTGGAAGGCTGCTATTAGGTCCCCCACGGAGCCTTCTCTTCTCTAGGCTGAAAAGCCCCAAATCTCTCAGCCTGTCCTTGTAAGGGAGGCGCTCCAGCCCTCTGAGCATCTTCATGGCCCTGCTCTGGACCTGCTCTAACAGCTCGAGGTACTTCCCATGTTGAGGGCCCTGGAACTGTCTCGTTGAACTTCATCCCATTGGCCTCAGCCCATTGATCCAACATGTCCAGGCCCCTCTGTAGGGGGGCCTTCCTACCCTCAGTTAGATTGACACTTCCACCTCATCTGCAAACTTAGTGAAGGTGCAGTTAGTAAGTTTGCACACTAGTCAGTACAACTCGGTAAGAGTTGTGCTCCAGTCTATACAAGAATGAACAAAGGAAAGTTTGTGAAAGGTTTTATCAGCATTAGTCATGTGGTTTCACCTTTTTTTTTAAAGCTGAAGTATGTTTCTCGGAAGAAAGTTCTTACAGGCTGGGAAAGTTCATTTGAACAGTTTTCTGTGTGTGCAAGATACTCCAGCTCAAACTAATTTTTTGTCAAACAAGTTTTTGGAAAATAAACCACAGAGTACCTCATCACAGAATCATTTGAGCAGACCAGAAATGGCATTGCTCCCTCCTTGAAGATACTGCAGAGCTCATGTTGACCATAGGGAATAGCCCTATCATTGATTCCTAACAATGTAAATTTCGATAAAGATGAGGTATTGGGGCTATAATGTTGTCAAGTGGTATCTTGCATGAACAACACTGATGCTTCCCCTCTTCAGAAGTCTTGACCATTTGAGACAGCAGAAGTCTTGTATGAGATGCATTTGAAGGTTGCTGTCATTTCCTGATTTTAAATCATTGTAAAGCACTAGGTAGCTTGCTTGTGAGTGGTACTGACATTACAGCACAAGTATCCCAGCACTGAAATAGTGGATAGAATAGCCCATGTCTGGAAACGGATGACAAACAACCTTGAGTGTGAATCATAGCTTTAGAGAAGCAGACTGTTGTATGAGATGGAAGCCTAGTAGTTTGTGAAAGACTTTCCATCTGGCTACAAGTTGCAGCTATAATGGCTTGATTGATTGACTGGACGACAGGATAGTAAAAATGTAATGATAGAAGCTTTCTAAGATTGAGGATTTCTTCAGCTAAGTGAACCAGCTGGGTTACACAGAAACCAAGTAATTTAGTGGCATGCTGCTGATCTAGGTGGAAGCTCTTCGAATTGCTCTGTATAGTTGTAAAAGCTTAGCATGCACCAGGTCAGAGACAAATATAGAATGTGCCAGTTGTTCCAACTGACGTCCTTGATTTGATGCTTTTAAATGTGAGCTTATTCCTGAAACTTAACTGAGGAGAGTAGGATTGGAACTGATTTTATGGCACATTCTCCAGGATCATCTTCGCTTAGAGAAAGCACATACTTGCTGGCAAACACGACTGCTTACACTTCAATGGGAGGTCATACTTTGTTTCACACTTGTGTATTTGCATCTGACAGACAAAACAAGGCCTCATCTATCTGTCTCAAATATTGAAAGAAAATGTGAAGAAGTAATAATAATAAAAAAAGAGTAGGTACATCAACTTAGAACAAATGTTTCTGCCTCCTCTGGAAAATTAACACACTTCTGTTTGCATACGGTAGCTTTATTAATATTTGACTGTTATACATGAACAAATAATTGAGAAGCAGTTGAGTGATTGCAACTTTTGAGTAAAATTTCACTGTAGAGTGACCAGGTAGGAGAGCAAGTTGCTGCTGATCGAAGAAAAGCAGCAGAAGATTACAAACGGATGGCTAGCTGAAGAAGATGCAAAGGGAGCCTAGCATTTCTTCAACATTTTCTCACATGCTTCACTCAGTATGGAAATCAGCCATCATTGCTTCCGTAATGATTTCAACCTCTGCCCTCTCAGACCTGCAGAATTCAGTTCCCATCTGTATATACTCCATAGAGAGTGCTCCAAGCAAATGAAAAAGCATTCTGGCCACCTAATTCCAAATTGTTTGTAGTCTCTGATCAAACTCTCCTGCTTTGGCACTTTTTTTGATTATTGGACTTGGACTTTTTTGATGATTGATCTTGCGGGTCTTTTCTAACCCAAACAATTCTGTGATAGGGTTGCCTATGAACGGAACCACCAGTGTCAGAGTAAACTGGTCACTGTTACTGGAGATGCTCTTCTTGAACCCAGAACTGAAGTCCTTCAGTGAGATCCTTCCAGAGTGAACAGTGGGGCAATCAAAATTATACACGACTCTGTGGAGCTTCTCCTCGGGCTGACTTGAAACTTGTGATGGAAATTAAAGTTTGTATTGCCTTAGGCTCTGTACATGTTCACTTCTGAGAGCTAATTAATCCTGTGGGGTCATCCGAGTATACTGTGCTGTGGGAGGAGCTCCTGTGTGCCTAGCAACAACTTCTGATGCAAGTAAGAGGAAAAAAAAAAAAGGAAAAACATGAAGTAGGAATAGAAATGTGATGTAATTGTTACAGAATTTTGAAGAGAGATCAGATAGATAGAATATACTTAAGCAGTTATTTGTTGGTTGTTTTTTTTTTTTCTATTTGGCTTCTGTGTAGCATTTTATGAATGACATTTGGATCTAAAATCATCGAATACCAGGAGCTGAAAAGGACCATGAGGATCTAGAGTCTATAATTGTTCCAAAGAATGCAATTCTTATTTTAAAAGCTGTGGATGGAAAGAGAGGTATCTGCTGCTCTGCCAGAATTGTGGCCCATCAGTGTGCCACGTGCAGACGGAAGCCAGGATTGTACAGGGCACCTGCTCCACCAAGAGTTAGTTGCTGCTGTTCTCCAAAGAAACTATTCGACCAGCAACAGAACGCCGCCTTGTTACAAAATAAGCTCAGCGGCTGTTCTTAACCATCAAGCAGTTCCTGCACAGGCAGGATCTGAACCTTAAGCCCAGTTTTATATTTTGTCATTACTCCAACATGCCTCAACTTGTTCTGCAAGCATTTCTAGCTAGGCGCAGAAAAGTTCAGCCTGTTCATGTATCACCTTTTGGTTACGTGCAGCTTTTGGTTACCTGCATCATGTTTTATACTTCTCTAGACATTTCTTTTTGGCATAACACATTACAAGATTTCCTTATTCAGAATTATTTGTACTTTGCAATGAATTAGTAATAAACCCCTTTGCAAATGTTTTTATCTTGTTGCTTATTTTGGGAGCAGGCTTTTTGCTCTGTATTTTCACTACACCAAGTTTAACAGCCACTAAGACTTCCAAGTACTGTTGCTCTCCCTATGTTGATAGGGAGGCTGAGATACTGATGCTCCTTCCCTAACAAGAGTGTCATACAGGACCTTTTTATGACGATACACAATGATTATCTGGTAGCCTTCTATGATGTTGTCACTGGCTGGGTGGATTGGGGGAGAGCAGTGGATGTAGTCTACCTTGATTTCAGCAAGGCATTTGATACTGTCCTCCATGACATCCTTATAACAAAGCTGAGGAAGTGTGGGATAGATGAGTGGACAGTGAGGTGGGTTGAGAACTGGCTGACTGGCAGAGTACAGAGGGTCATCGTTGGCAGTGCATAGCCCAGTTGGAGACCTGTAACTAATGGTGTTCCCCAGGGGTCGGTGCTGGGTCCGGTCTTGTTCAACATCTTCATCAGTGACCTTGATGAGGGGATAGTGGCCACCCTCAGCAAGTTTGCTGATGATACGAAGTTGGGAAGATTGGCTGACACACCTGAAGGCTGTGCTGCCATTCAGTGAGACCTGGACAGGCTGGAGAGCTGAGCGGTAAGAAACCAGATGAGGTTTAACAAAGGCAAATGTAGAGTCTTGCACCTAGGAAGGAATAATTGCATGCACCCGAACAGACTGGGGGATGACCTGCTGGAAAGGAGCTCTGCAGAGAGGGACCTGGGTGTCGTGGTGGACGACAGGTTGGCCATGAGCCAGCAGTGTGCCCTCGTGGCCAAAAGGGCCAATGGCATACTGGGATGCATTAAAAAGAGCGTGGCCAGCAGGTAGAGGGAGGTGATCCTCCCCCTCTACTCTGCCCTGGTGAGGCCTCATCTGGAGTACTGTGTCCAGTTCTGGGCTCCCCAGTACAAAAAAGACAGGGATCTCTTGGAAAGAGCCCAGCGGAGGGCCACAAAGATGGTGAAGGGCCTGGAGCATCTCCCCTGTGAAGAAAGGCTAAGTGAACTGGGTTTGTTTAGCCTTGAGAAAAGAAGACTGAGAGGGGACCCGATCCAGGTCTGTAAATATCTAAGGTGTGGGGGGCAAAGTGGCGAGGCCAGACTCTTTTCAGCGGTGTGTGGAGACAGGACAAGGGGAAATGGCCAGAAACTGGAGCATAGGAAGTTCCACATGAATGTGTGCAAGAACTTCTTTACGGTGAGGGTGACGGAGCACTGGAACAGGCTGCCCAGGGGGGTTGTGGAATCTCCTTCTCTGGAGATATTCAAGACCCGCCTGGACGCCTACCTGTGTGACCTGGTGTAGGGAACCTGCTTTGGCAGGGGGGTTGGACTCAATGATCTCTGGAGGTCCCTTCCAACCCCTACGATTCTGTGATTCTGCGATTACAGCAGGAGATGCCAGGGAGGGATTGTGTCTTTAAGCCTGCCAAAAGGATGAGGAGCATGGGTGACCAGAGAATATGATTTCAAAGGCACTAATGGATGAGCAGCAAAGAAGCTGCTTGCTGGTCTGCGCTGCACTGTAACCAGGGAGCATCCAGACACCTTTTCCTTAGTCTCTACAAAAAGAAAGGCCCCTCTCTGAAGTCTGGAAGGACCAGTCATAGACTGACAGGAATACGATGCACTTAAAATCACAGAGTAAAATAAATATTATAAGATAATGTCACCAAAAATACAGGGGAAACTTAAATGCAGAGATGATGCTTCTCAGAGTTAGAAATGTTCCAACTATAAATAAAATTTCAGTTATATATGCCGAGAAAAAAAGAGAATACGTTCTTTCCTAAGAAATGACACTTTATGTGAAGTAAATATTGTTATGTGTATTTCCCAGAAATCAAATTAGACACACGCTAAGTAGTTTCAACTGTGCTCATATATTGTCAATATCATGCCAATGTGCTGAAAGGGAACCCTGAGACACAATCATGGCAATTCAATAGGATTTCCAAAATCATTTATTTTGCAAATAGGTTTGGACAGAAGATGATGACCTTGGCCACCCAGATTTGTTACCCCAAAAGGTAAATTACATAATGGATAATGGTAAGCTACATTAAGAATGGGATTAAAAACATAATACACATTGATATTTTGCAGCTTTCTTATATATTGCACAAAGCACTGTACTTAGGCCTTCTGGAAGAAACCTAACAGTGAAGATATAGCCAGACTGATCTGCCTTACTGAGCAGGCTGAGGACACCACACACAGTACACTTGCTGGCACCACTGCCACAGTCTACATCTGAACACACCAATGTTAGATCCTTCCCCTCTGCCTCATGGTACCACGTCTTCCTTTTGGCACAGCTGGCTTCATACTGCCCTAATTTTTTTGGTCTATATAAGGACAATGCTCAGAGTTCTCTCGATCGAGTTTTGAAATCCTTTTAAGAGATCTGTGATGAATAAAGCAAGAAAATCAGAAATTGAGCCCATATTAGTAAGAAGTGTCCCATATCACATGAAGCCTGAATTGTCATCTTTGCATCTACCCACATGAGCCTCAGAAAGGACCACAGAATACTGACATGTCAAAAGATCCTGCTGTGTTTGTTTTTAAACAGGTCAAAGCCCAGCAGCTGATCACTCTGCATGCTTATAGGTTCTGTGTCCAGCTACGAATGCAAGAGCAGGAGCTCAGCACTGAGACAGAGGAGATTTAAAACGTAGAGCTGCACAACAACTTCTACAATATGGCTCAGAGTACAGATGCCATTTAGCGCTGTCATTTGGAACTGCAACTCCAAATTCTCCAGATAAGCCTGAACACGTCAAAACAGTTCCTGAAACAGTGAGCCTACATCTCTAATAAGGCCTTGCATATTTCATATACAAATGCAATTAATAATTCAAATTATATTGAAACTTAATCTGTCATGTAGTTTTTAGTGTGCCCCTTTGGAGGTAAAGGATAGAAACAGTCACAATCCTGAAGGAACTCTGAGCAGTAGGTTGTCCTCAAAGCGAATCCGTGGCTTGTGAACCAAAGCTTCTTCAGTATCTTCCTTCTTGTACTCATCATATTTGCTTATTTGACCCATGAAAGGTGTCCTTTGTATCCAGTGATGTCTATGGAAGCGGTGAAGATAGGTTTGCTGGGATTCCTTGCTTGCTTTTGGTGGTCATAGCCTCTCTGTCACTGCTTGGCACACCAGCTATTCAATCTGCCTGTGGCAGCAGCAGACGCATAAATGGAAGCTTGTCATTGAAATTGTGCTGTAATTTGGAAGGTGTTCACATTCTCAAGCAACCTAGCAAAAATCATGTCTTTGTGTTCACACAATGGCCATGCACCTCTCTGAACTTGGTGACAATGTCAGTGGCATGTCCCCAACCCAGACTGGTTGTTTCTCTTATCACATGGCTCTTTCCTCAATACTGAGCATGTTCATAGACTGATCAGCAGATCATGCAGGCTTTCAAGAAATTATCTGCAGGAAAGTGATCTAGCCATTTAACTGTTTACCAACAAATCTGTGTTGCCCCTCCCCAAATACCAATACCCGGCCTGCATAGCTGAGGTGCCCATAAGCCACCCAAAGCTATTCTATTACTTTTACTGAGGAGACAGCCATTCCAGTGCACATCTTTCAGACTGGCATGTCACAGGCGAATTCTTTGGAGGATCCCTGGAAGTTCACATTCTCATAGATGGTGTTTTTTGCCTTCTCAGCTGAACTTCTGTAGTTTGGATTTCTTGCTGTAGAAGTTGTGTGGAGATTGTGTGGACTTTTCAGCCTGCAGAAAAAGAAAACAGGAAACAAAGTATACTAATAAGAAGCCTTTTTGACAAAAGACATAAAACAGAGAGGAAAAAAAAAAAGGATAGGAGAACAAAACAATTCTAGCAAAGGATAAATACAGCAGTTGCTGGACAAAACAGAGAGCATTATGTCAAAAGTTGAATCTGGAAAAGTGAAATGAGATATGCATATCAAAGCTATCTGTTCTTATTTAGTCAAGCATGTTAGCTTATATATATGCTCAAATAAATAATACCTGAGTTTAGTATCTTATTGGAGTATATAATAAGTAAAATATGAATTGAAAGAGTGATCACCAGTAGTATAATTGACACTGCATTTGAGAGTTATTTTAGAAATCAGTGATGCTTATTCGGTCTGGATTTCACAACTCATAATACTGCAAGTAAAAAAAAAAAAAATAGTGAAACATTCAATTAACTTCTGAATGAAAGTAAGTGCAATTTACTGATTGATAGAAAGCTAGTTTAATGACCTTCTCTCTGTACTACTAGTGCTATTTTTTTTTTTAAATAAACCAGTTAATTTCTAGCAACATTACGAGCCCAGTCCCAAGATTCATTTGTAAACTATTTCCTTTCTTCTCTCCCAGTGGCCTCTTCCAGCCTCTTCACTCCTTTGCTAGGTACAGTTATCTTGCTGCTGTCTTCACACTACCCAAAGGATGTATCAAACTTCTGTAAATCCAGACATCAAATCCATTCATGTTACAGCTCTCATCTCAACACGTGGACCTGATCAACTTCATTTCATAGTAGCTGCCCAAGAAACCATTTTGTTTCCTTATAGAAAGCACACATTTCTCTTCAATCCTTTCTCTTCAATCAATTTCTCTTCGTCCAGCTCAGTGCTGCCCTTCACAAGAGGCAGCTCACCCACAGTCATGGCTGGCACAACAGTCTCAAAACTTGCCATATAGCAGAAGTGAGAAGTGGCTGATGCTACCCTCAAGGATCAGAAATTGACAATTTTGTTCTGCTCTTCCTGCTCTAACTCAAAAGTCCACTGAACCGTGACTGGTTTGAGAAAACAGTTTCTTGATTCTTGTCTTCACTCATGAGAAGTCAGTTGGATCACAGTAATAAAAACACATCAAATATTTTGTGATCAATGAGCTGTAGAAATTTTTAGCTTACTTGGTAAGTGCATCTAATACACGTTAGCTTTCCAAAGGGTTTCCACGTGAGATATTGCAGTAGTGAAATGATTCACATGCAAGATATGAGAGGTCTGGCTAACAAGTTTGCAGTAATGAAGACAGCATTCCTGGTTTCAAGCCTGTGGTTGTTCGGACTTCTCAGCTAGGACCATATGGGATGTACCACTTCCACAGGCTCTGCTAAGAGCGAGCTCCATATTGTCAGCTGTGGCAGTTAGCAAGCTGCCTCTCTCTCAGCAATGGTTTCTCAGCCGCGTTAACATTTCAGTTATTGTCCAGAGGTCATTCTCCACCCCAGCCTCCACCCAAGGATGCATACCTAGGTTCATTAACATTAGACCTTTCCTCTCACCTTTTATCTTGGAACAGCATGAAGTCACATCACTGTAGTCACTTGGCAGCCCTGCCAGGGCACCCATCTGAATGTGTTCTCCCTACAATTATAATTAATACAATCTTTGCTCTGACTTGTCCTAAATTGTACTTGCGTTATTACACACTTGGAGCCCTTCTATTCACTGACAATATCCAGGTGATAGAGGTGGCATTTAAACAGCTTTCTTTAAACTCTTTCTCCCTGCCCTCCTACATAGCCATTTCAGCAGTCACAGGGGTGCAAAGCTGGTAAACCAGAGCAAAGCGGCTCTGGCAAAGTTGCAGCATGAACACATTTGCTTATTTTCTGAACTATCATTTTACTCCGTAAAACATTTTCCACACACATTAATTGGTTAGCATGCTGACAAGGTAAGCTACTGTGGGAGGAAACAATGGGAGTTTAAGAGCAATTCAGATCTTGCAAATACAGCAGTAAAACCAACAGATTTCCTTTAAAGGCTTGTTTTGCCTCACCCATCTCAGGATTTTGAAATGAAACAACAGCCTGATGAATGGCATTGATTGTGTAAGAAGAAAAACAACAACAAATAACAAGCTACAGTAGTGGTGAAAGCAAAGGAGCAAATGTTTATCTTCACAGAAAGATTTAGGTGGTTTCCCCACCTCTGGAAGTGTCGAGTCCAACCCCCAGCCCACAGCTGTGCTGAATCTAAAGCTAAATCTGGTTCCTCAGCACCTTGCTCTAGTGATTTGTGAACAACTCCAAGGCTGGAGCTTGCCCAGCCTCCCAGATGCTGTGGCACTCTCAGAGATAGTGTTCTCTTCCTTAACACCAGACATGAGAAAACTCATGGAAAAAAAGACTCAGAGGGAAGATTTAGTGGTTATTTTAATCAAATACCCATGAGCCCAGGGGCTCAAGCATGCCCTGCATATGGGCAGACTGATAGGACACTGAGTGCAATCTGCAGAAAAGGACTGAAAAGTCAGGAGCTGTGAGCCAGGCCTTTGTCCACCAGAAGGCCTGAAAAGAAGTAGTGCTTACAGATACGGAGCAGATGCATACAGACTGCTCTAGACTGTCATTAAACATAATGTCCTCAAGGAGCAACATTTAACTAGCAGAACATCCTTCAAAGTCATCATTATGCAGTGCTCCTGTGCAGGCTGTAGGATGATGTTCCAGACAGTCCTGCTATCAGGTACAGCATGATTGGAAAAAGATGGGGAGCCAAGGCAGGGAGAGCTCACCTCTGCCAGTAGAGATCATGCCAGCTGTAGCTAAACCCTTCTGCTGCATCTATTTCCCATGCTGCTTGTCTGGGCCCAAATCCTCTATGTAAAAATAAAAGTCAGATTCTATGTTATTTTTTTATTCTGAAATCAATTGCACAAAAATTACTCATAAGCAGAAGAGGAACTTTTGCTTAGCCTTATTGCTCTTGGAAATCAAGAGGCATTTTAAATGAAAATTATCACAGTATGAGGAAAACCTCCACCACCAAAGACAAATTGAGAGGTGGCAACGCTTTCAGAGAGATGCTCGAAGAGCAATCTGAAAATCTCCTCAAAGTCCCAGATAGAAAGAAAGTAATCCTAGCGCCATCTCAAGGGATCAATTTCAGTAGCATTACAACTTGAGTTGAAACCTAAAGTGAATCGAGTCCATTCATTTCAAGCCCATTCATTTAGTCCACACCTAGATTTAGCAGATGCAGGAGACTACATAATGAAGGACAGTACTCAATGCTACTAATACTAATAAGTATAATAATTCACAGCAGTAGGAAGGAAGCCTGACTTATTAACTCTGTGAAGAGGAAAAGGACATATTGCAAGGATAGATCAAAATCCCGGGAACTGGATTTGAAGGAATCTAAATTTCTTAAGTTTTCCTTTCACATAGAATTGTAATGGAAACATTAAGAGTAGGGTACAAAATTCTATGAAACTCTACAAAAGTCTATGAATATAAGTACCAGAAGAAATGAACAACAGGAGATTGACTGTTAAGAATGGCAGGCGTTGGTGGTGCTTAGATCAGTGTCATCAAGCACAACAGCATGTAACTTCTTGAGATACTCGGATCAGATCAGCCTCCACCAAGACTAAACAAAAGGACAATCTGGACAATCAAGCCATCTTTTCCAAACTTAATGATTCTGTGATTACAGGAAGATAAAGAGCCATGAGACAGGCAGGAAATGAAGCAAAGGGCAGAGGGTGAATTCCAAGGACTGACAGACTGTGATTTTGATCTTTAATCTTCTTGTCTACTTCTAAAATGTACAAAAGACACATCCAAAACTATGAGTCACTTATTTAGGAACAATCCTGGAGACACGATGCCAGTGCCCTCTGTGCTCCATGTTGTCACAAGCAATGCAGGCCATAGAACCGGACACGTATCTTGGTGTTTGTGTTGGTGTAGCAGTGGGGCCAAGTAAGAGCAGGAATTTCATTTTAAAATGAAATCTACATTCCCCTCCAATGCTACCTTCTCCTCAGTTTTACTGCTATGTAGCAACACTGTATATTTCACTCTCAGCTAGAAGGGAAGCAGCCTATACCTGAAGCTGGTTCAGTTTTAGCTAATTTGCTCTTGTAGAGTGACTCTGAACAGAACGGCTCCCAGCAACACATTGCCACCGCATTGGAGCTTTCTAGGATGAGATCTCTGCACTGGGATCCAGACTTCAGAAGGGAAGAAAGGAGGGCAGCTCTTCCTCAGCATCCATGCAACCTCCCTTTCCTTTCCAGAACAGGCTTGAGACACTGCCCTGTTATTTCTCCCTCCCACAGGCAGGTCAACACTCCCCTCTCAGCTTGGTGTCATCTGTGAACTTACTGAGAGAGCACTCAATCCTCTCATCTGGATCACTGATAAAGATACTAAACAGGACAGGCCCCAAATTCAAACAGACAGACAGTCTCTGGCGCCAGCCATTAAGTCCTGGCCAGGGGACTATGTCCTGACAGGGTCCTGATTCTGCCTGCTACTCAAAGCTTCACCTGTACTTGGCCACCAAGACTTGGGTCTGAGCATGTTTATGATGATAAAAAAGAACTGGAGACTCAAACCTCAGACAAGACTAAGATGACATATGTCCAAATGTACACACTCATTATAGTTGGTAGCTTCATTTCTGAAAGAACACAACAAAAATCAAACAATTATTTTTGTCAAAAATCAAGATGCAGAACCAGCATTCATTACTGACAAAACTGGAACAGCTGCACCTGAGAGAAGCAGAGTAGCCCAATGTCCAGAGGCATCAAGCCAAGGAAAAGTTTAAACAACATGTCTCTTAAACCTTATTTTTTCAAGTGCGTACATGAAACTTCTAACTTCTGAATTATTTTAAAGAATGGAGATTAATATGGTATACGGCCCACAAATCACCGCTGTCAAATTGGCAAAACTGTTATATTACTGTCACACCACTGTTGATACAACTCTAAGTGTTAATTCATCATCAACACAAAACGACTGTGAAAAAACACCCAAATATTCCAACATTACAGAACAGCAGTTCAGTATTTCCCTTTTGGTCAACAAAGTCAATATAAAATTTCCAATAACTGAGAGACTACAAGATACAGTTACCTGAAATAGAAGCGACTTACCACGTTCTGACTTATTTTTCAACACTCGTTGTAACAAAAACAAAACAAACAAACAAAAAAGGCTAAAATGCAGAATATTTTCAATTACATTGGCTTACATGAGATGGAAAAAATAATGATCAGTTTTATATTTATCTGTAAAAAAAAAAAAAAGTCACATCCTTTAGCAGGCAAACTCCATCCCACCTACTAGCATTAGAATCAACAGCTGTGTTTCCGGTATCATTGCAACTAATGATTATTAGGAAGGCATTCTCACTTACATATGAATCTAGGCTGTTGTTTGTGAGCCTGCATCCCACATAATCCCTCGTGCAGAGCACGGCGCTCATTTCTTTTGCAATGAGGAAGCTTCTTTCAAGATGCTGATCTGGTCAAAAAACAAGTTTTGCAGCCTGAACAATAGTGTCCAGGAAAAGGAAAGGGAGAACAAGCAGAAAGCAGGAAAGTTCTAAAGAAAAGAGACAGAAGCTGTCTGTCATGGATTTATGCCATCATTGAAAAGCAATCTTTTAAGCTTGCCAGTATATTTTACTCATGAAATCATTCAGTTGTGTTTTTGAATATATATACACACATATATAAAATGATGTAATTCAGCACAAAACATTTCCATCTTTCTCAGCACCTGCAGACTCAGAACAGCCCTTGGGACAGATTTATAGTCACTAAAGTAGTATTAGGAGCAAATTTAAGGGTCTCAACTGCATTACAGACTGAAGTAGACAACAACAAACTCTTAAGTCTGCCACACACCCTCTGCAGGGCACCAAAGCTGGCAGTGGGGCTTCTTGTGGCTCCAAGAGAAACCAAAAGGCAATACACACGAGATGGGCTGACACAAATCCCTGCCAAAAATCTTTACATACTGACTCATAAGCTCACAGAAGAAAAGAGCCCCTGGTATCAAAGGCCATCTGTCCTAGTGCATTGGGGATAAAAAGAAAATAGATTGTAAAGTCTCTTGTCTCATTTACATGTCTTCTGCACAGAGAAGTAAGCCATCGAAAAAAGGAGACTGCCACAGGGAAAGCTAAGAGATGGAGATTGTTTATTAAACATTATTATTAAATAATGAACATTTACAGTGTTTTTTCTTGCAAATGATAATGAAGTTTACCAAACATGTTGTGGTTGTTTTTTTTTTTTTTCCCAATCTACAAAACGACTCAAAATCAGTAAAATAAAGAATTTGACGAAAACAGAAAATAAAAAACAAAGCCCTTTTCTTCCCTGCCTTCAGAATACAAAAGACAAGAATGAGGGAGATGATTGCAAACATACAAAGTTTTTGAAGACAAACGGAACGAATCCATACAAAAACATACAACATGTGGACAAATCAAGACTTACTCTGATGTGGAACAAAAATGACTTCAGGATTTTTATATTTTTCACACAACTATTTTTCTCTCTTGACTAGAGCTCCTGCTGAGCTTACCTATTAGAAGCACATTTTTTATTCTCCCAGAGGACTATTCGAGCATTCACCTGTACGCATAAACATTTATTTACTTTTATTTCTTCTTTGGTTGACTTCACTAGATTGTTGGAGTCTATTTTTCACTACCTTGCAGATAGATAAAACAATTTAACTTGAAGCTGTGGATGGCATTTATGCTCTGCTTCCCTTTCAAAACAGTTTTGAAAAAGGTAAAATGTTAGAAAAATCAAATTAAACTCTGTCCAACTCCGTAACCTCTCCTCCCTCCCACTGGGCTTTGTTAAGAAAACCCCACAGGCACCTTGGTTTAAAATAAATAATTAAAAACAATATCAAAGACACAAACAAAACACAAAAAGCCCACGATTATGAAAAACGAACAGAAGACTGACCAATGACCAACCCTTACTTGACTCAAACAGCATGACAACATACAAGCCACTTCCAAGAAGAGAGAGTCCTCACCAGGTAGCCAAGGGCCAAAAAGCATAACCATTGCATTTTTCTTCAAGTATCAGATCTATCTGCTTGCTTGAAAAGGCTCTGCATATTAGCAAAGGTATCTCTAAACCAATTGTTTCTGATGATGAATTTGATTTTTTTTTTGAGAACAGAATGGGAAAAGTCTTACACATACAACTTGAAAGCAATCCAGGTATAATAATCAGCCCAAATTATCTAGATCTAGTACAAAAGATAACACAGATCCTGACCATTGGCAACCCTAATATTTTTCTTCATCCAACCTGCATACTGTTTCAAAAACAAGCAGTCAAGCAGTAAGTAACCATAGCTGAAGACTGAGACTCTACCCTACTTCTGGCTCAGCGTTGCACTGAAAAGCAAGTGATTTTAAAATATTCGTCAAATGACTCTTTCTGTTTTTTCCCTGCTGGTGTTGGCGCACAGCTGCTTCACACTTAAGGTACATCTCCACAGCCTGTCCACTTTTAAGTGAGTTGAGTTGTAAATTCACGTCAGCCACACAGCCTGCAAAAAGACTGTCAGATAACATACAGAAAGTCATAAGAAATAACAGAACTAAAGTAAAAGATGAATACACTGGAAAAACTAAGTATAGCCTTCATGAAAATCCATCTGAAGCAGGTCAAGTCTAGCAAAATGCACAGGTAGCCAGAAGGAAGACTTCACTGTAAGCCTGGATCTACCCCAAGCATTAAAAAATAAAAATAAAAAACAAAAAAAGAAACACAGCAAAATGCTTTTAGAGGACCTGGCAGCATGACCCATATTAAAAACATTGCTTTTATTCCATCTGAAAAATACTGCAGCGTGCTGGCACATTGCTTTTCCATCTGTAAGTCTTAGAGTACATAACAAAAATAGACAAACGTTACTCATTCAGGGTGAGCAAGGACAGGAAACAAAGACTGCTTTTGCACAGGAAAATGAAATTCCAGTAGAAACACTACCAGGTTCTCACTACAGAGACAGAGGCTGAGCTTATTGCATGGTCAAATCCTACCTCAGACTTCAGCAGCAGGTGACCAGCAGCACCTCAAAGCAGCACGTAGTCTGGTCCAGTCTATTTCCAGATGTCTCCAAACGACAGAGACTGCCCAGCTGGGCAGTGCAGAACCACTCTCAGGAAAAGACTTTCCATTAATATCCAGACAAAATTTCCCATTCTACAAACCGGTTTCTGTTGTAGAATTTCTGTGTTTCCATTGCCTCATGTCTTTTTGTTGTGTACCTCAAGTGAGTCTTGCTCTGTTGCTCAACACCCTCTTTAGGTAGCAACAGACAGAAATTAGACTCTCTTCTCCTCCAGCCTTTTTAATGCCAGGCTAAATAAATACAGCTTCATCACCTCACCAAGTGCTTCAAGATCACACTATTTCAGTAGTAGGTTGTTTAGCCACATACCTTCTCAGGTACAGTGATCCACCACAGTGGATACCTTAGCCTTTATCTCAGTAACTACTCATCTTTTCTTATTCCTTACTTTAAAATGGGGGGTGGTAGGCAGGGATGGCGGTAATTATACATGAACTGCATCTCCCCGTTTCCTAGTTGCTAATTTTTCCTGGTAGTTGTGGATGCAAGGCACCAGGACAATGTTATATTGGAGGAGGTTTTAGTTTGTTCTTAACTTCTTTTGATGCTAGATAGCGGTGGTCAAACAATTCTTTGCCAGAGAGTCTCTTCTGTACTTCTGGATCAGACTTCTGTTACTTGGGAAAAAGTTCCTGAACACACAATATACGACCAGACCACAGAATACCCAGCTGTGAACAGCCCACCCACTAAAAGAAAAATCAATACCATTTGCTGCCAAACCCTTGAGGAAAAAAGATGCCTTCTTTTTTTGCATAATTGCATCTTACACAGTCTCTTAGGTGTGTTTGTTTGTTTAATTTTCTCTGTTTGCTGCAGTCTCCCTTTGCCAGCACTAAGTAAACTGGACTGAACAATGTTACTATTACAGCTGAAGGAGGGACAATAACACCCTACTGGACGGGTGCTGCAAATTCACTCACATCACTCAGCTCCACATAAGACGCACTGGAAAGATGCACAACAAATGCATTTTTGACAAAAGCCTCGTAAGTCCCACTTGACAAGATAAAGGAGCCAGCAAAGAAAGGGAAGAGCTTTTCTAATTATTTCCTTCCCAAAATGTCCTCTTCTGAGATCAAGGAAAAGAAAACAAAGTTGGTGAATAATTGTTTTAGTTCAAAATGTCAGAAGCCCAGCAGGATTGTATGCTGTCCCTGTGTTTAATAAACGTGCAAATGGGTATCCATAGCATGGTTGATAAGTTGGAAACGACAAACATAAAGGCTTAGATTAACTGGGTGCTCAGTACTAGGGGAAAGAAAAAAAAAAAAGAAGCCAGACACTCAGAAGGTTTTAGCTTTATAGCACCCCATTTGGTTAAGAAGGACTCTCAAGCTCACGAAAGTACCACATTCGGAAAACGTATCCAACATTTTCTCGCACATTTCATTGTCCAGTTGCTCTCCTAACGAGTCAGCGTCCTGGTCCGCGTACAAACGTGATGGACAACGACCTGCCCTCAATTCAACACTAGGTGTCACTTCTGCTTTAAAAATGCAACAAGACACGTCAAAAGCTGCTTGAAGAAACTCCCTTTTTGGCATCAGATTTTTCAGGACACCTCCAGACCTACAAACTCTTCCTAGAAGAGTAATGGTATGGACACTCCTAGAAGCGTCCATCCACTTACAGGGTTTTAAGGTTCCAAAGCATCTGAAAATACAAAACAAGTCTTTGCCACACTAGGTGTAATGCTGACCAGCAAAAGGTCCTCTCTCTTTTGCGTGAGCAGTGAAACTCTTGTCTAGGTGAACAAGGGATTACTAAATGGAGAAGCTGTCAGAGTCTGTTCTGACAAAGCATCCTGTACTGCTGGCCTCTTTTGCTGCAGGTGGGCAAGCACCGCTCTGCTTTCCGTTCTTCCAGGGGAACAGATTTGCATGCCAAAAGACATCTGAGCACCTGGGATTGACTCAAAGGAGGAGGAAGTGGCATGGTGTTTGTGTTCAGAGCCTGAATACAGTAAAAGTGAAAAAGATAAGGAAGTAAGAGGTACAGAGCAAGGGGAAGAGTTCCCCTTGGGGAGACATTGACTGTGCTTCTATTTAGAACGGAGGCACTAAAGAAGGGAGCAAAAGAGATCGGTAAAACTAAAGCTGGTTGACCCCAAGGCCAATTATTTGCCATGTCATACAGTACTAGGGACTACAAAGGGAGAGGTCACAGGCTCAAAACAAAATAAAATACTTTCCATGTCTATATATATGGATCTTCTGGACATACACAGGAACCTTGCAGAGACTAAAAGCACTTTTAAAAACCAAGACAACACAGCCAGGGAATAAAATCTCCAAAGGCTGTTAAACAAGCATATATTACAGGTAGCCTGTAAGCAGCATATTCCTGGAGAAAGAAAGAGTACCCCATCATATGGTTGCCCTTGGACTCTTTCCAGGAACACTCACTTCAAGTTACCAAGCCCAGAGTATTCTTCTAGAGAAGTATGGCTCTGGGTCCCTTCAGAACTGAAAAGACCTCGACACTCACAGTCGAAAGATGGAAAAGCTTCAATGCAAAATAAGAGATCAGAGAGCTGGAACTCAAGGGAACTCGGGATCACAGCAAAGATCAGAAACTTAAGATAAGGAAAAAGCAGTGGTAAAGCAAAGTATACAACAGCAGCTTATTTTCCTTGACAGTAAGAAAGCTATTAAAGAACACTATGGCATACGGGATCTCAAAAGAATATATTTTCATTTGCTGGTACATCCTCAGTTAGTAAACTCCAAGAGACAGAAGATTCTAGGACTTCTGGGGTTCTTATGAAGCAAATAAAATACAGAAGAAATACAGCAGAAACACACTGAGAAGTATAGGTGAAAGGACATGTATTGAACCATCCTTTGACCACATGCCTAATGAAAGGTCTAGTTTGGGTCCCATGATATCCATAGAATTGGTAAACATCAAATAAAGGCCTGCTGAGATTCCTGACATGGTTTTGATGGTGGCAGGTGGTACCACTGTTTTATCTATTAGGAAAAGTACCAAAAAAGTAGTAACAGAAATTACAGAGCACAATTATTTATAACACCCTTAGCCACCTGATACAGCATTCTATTCAGGCCTAGTCCCAACAGGGCTTTGGATTACAGACCTCTGAAAAATCCTCACTGCTTTACCCTTTTGTGAATCTAAAATCCTCAGTGCTGCTACCTACCCCCACTGGACAGCAAGGTTTAGCAACAGAGATGTGTTTGGTTGGAAACACAAACTATAGGCCTTGCTCCCTCCACCACATTCAGGGGATGTGGAAGGCAGAGCTTCAGCGTAAATACAGTTTGACGGTGGTTGAATATACAAGGGTGAAGAGGGTAGGCAAAAGGTGTAAACTCCTACCAGAAATAAGACCTACCAGCTCTTTTTAACACAAATAATCTATTACTGAAGACAGTTCTTAAAAGATCAAGGTTAGGAGTGGTGTGGTCAGTGGCAACTCAACCTTCATTTATCCAAAGAACAAGCGCTGACAACTCCAGCTGCATGGGCAAGAGGTAATGCAGTATGGAAGGACACCAAACACAAGTCAAGAGATTAAGCAAAATGGAGAGGGAAATTCTGGGCTGCAAGTGCACACTGCTGGCTCATGTCCAGCTTCTCATCTACCAGGACACCCAAGTCCTCCTTGAGAGCAGCCCTGTGGAGAAGACCAGTTTATACAAATACCTGGGACTGCCCTGACTCAAGTGCAGCACCCCGCACTCGGCCTTACTGAACCTCATTAAGCTTTCATGGGCCCACTTCTCCAGCCTGCCCAGGTCCCTCTGGATGGCTTCCCTTCCTTCCAATGTATTGACTGCACCGCTCAGCTTGGTGTCATCTGCAAACTTGCTGAGGGTGCATTCGATGCCATCATCTGTCATTGATGATGATGTTGAAGAGCACCGGTCCCAAGACCAATCCCTGAGGGATACCGCTTGTGACCGGCCTCCACCCTGACACAGAACCATTAATCACAACCCTTTGGCTGCATCCATCCAACCAATTCCTAATCAATCAAACAGTCCATCCTTCAAATCCATACCTCTCCAGTTTAGAGAGAAGGATGTGGTGAGGGACCATGTCAAAGGCTTTGCAGAAGTCCAGGAAGATGACATCCATGGCCCTTCCCCCATCCACCAAAGCTGTCACTCCATCATAAAAGGCCACCAGATTGGTCAGGCAAGATCTGCCCTTGGTGAAGCCACAGGGAAGCTCTTCTGCAGACTCACAGAAGATTCATCTTTTGCTGAAGCCTGAGTCTACAGCAAAATGAAGTCCTTAATGCTTCATTTGCATGAGCTATCAATAAAACAAAATGAGTGGAAAAGGGAGACAAAGATGCAGATTTGTATTTCGCATACCAGTAGGCCTGTACCTGCAGAGCACTACACTACCCACCGCATGCAGCTTCAACAGACGCACAGAGAAAGATGTAATTTTGGCAATTTTAATTCTCTCCCCTATTATACAAAATATTTTACAATTAAAAAACATTTTCCCCAACAGAATCATATACAGATATTTATAATGAACAAGATTCAGTTACAGTCAAGATGGGGGACTTCTGCACAAAGTAAAAACAGTGACAATCAAGTGAAAATTAAGACTTGAACCTTTCCCCACCATATTCTGGGAAGGGAAGTTACAGTTAAGCTTTCATTTCTGTCACACTATCTCAAATTTGAACTATGGGACCTCCTTTTTCCCCCCTGTGGTTCACTTATGTCCATAGCACAAGTATGCTACTATGCACTCGGTTCCCAAAGAGACACTGAGAAATTATCATCTGACTGTATCACAAATTTAGTACTACTCAAGGAAAAGGGACTGCTGCCCTCAGCTTTCCCTAGCAACCCACATACACACACATACAAGCACATGCATGGGGGAAGCATACTCAAATCCAGATTTCTTTTTCTTCCCCTCTGCTTAACTTAACGTCAATCCTATCCCACCAAAGCAGCCTACCTTTGAAACATGCCTAGCAGGTACTCTCTCCAGAATGGCTACTATAAGGTCTCAAAGCCACGCTGGGCACCCCTGCAGGTGCAATCTGGGAACGCTTCCCATTTCCCCACTTTGACCATCTGCCTGGCAGCACAGTGTCAGTCAGCCACGGATGCGATAAAGTGAACCACTCAGATGCTCAGGCCATGAACAACAGGTAGGGGATGTTGCACACTTCAGGAGGAGATTAAAAAAAAAAAAAAAAAAAAAAGTTGCCAGTGATCTGCCCTAACAGAGCAAAGGTGTGTGTGAACCCAAGTGAACATTTTCTCCATAGAGAAGGTCACGGCTGGGCTGGGCCCAACCTGCATTCGCAGGGGAGCTGATCCCAGAGTCACTGCTGGAGGCCAAATGCCTGAAGCAGCGTGGGAAGATCACGAGCATCAGCTGCCCCATACAGGTCACTCTGCCCCAGCATGGAGAGGGCCATGCGAAGGGTGCTCCAGATGTTGTCAGACATAGCGCCTTGCTGCCCCCGTGGACCTCGGCTCTTCTGCTGCATGTGCAAAGCCTCTAAGAAGTGCTCCACAGCCTCACTGTCAACACGAGAACATACACATGCTTATTGGAGAAGATGGTACATCTCATATTCCCTCCCCATTTGCTCCTGAACTGCTATTTCTTCCCCTATACAACAGTTTCCCCCTCTTCAGCAGATCCTTCCCCCCTCCAAAACCACCAGTGATCCCCTTTTCCCCCCTCATCGGGAATTCAAGTCCAGAGGGCCTCAACCCCAAGTGCATCTGCCTGGCATCTTCTCAGGGCAGATTCTATGCATTCACTGTCTGCCTATTGCCACCAGAAGGCTGCAGATAGCATGGCACTGTCCTAGTAACCTATCGCAGTCTCTCTCCCACACAGATATGCAAACTCATAGGTCACAGCAGACTTGCCCATCCTCTGCTCACCGGTGGGCACCTAAGTTGATGCAGCTGATGCCCAAGTTGTATCGAGACCGGATATATCCTGGCTGGAGCTCCAGTGCCCGCCGATATGCGGCCACAGCTTCCTCACTACGATTCCCATTGGCCAGAGTGGCACCAAGCTTGTTCCATAGGAGATGGTCCTGGGAGAAGGAACAGAGACAAAAGACTAAGCCAAACTGGCTCTTTTTAAGCTCCAAGCCATCCCTTCCTAACCAGTATCACAGAATCACAGAATTGTAGGGGTTGGAAGGGACCTCCAGAGATCACCGAGTCCAACCCCCCTGCCAAAGCAGGTTCCCTACAGCAGGTCGCACAGGTAGGCGTCCAGGCGGGTCTTGAATATCTCCAGAGAAGGAGACTCCACAACCCCCCTGGGCAGCCTGTTCCAGTGCTCCGTCACCCTCACCGTAAAGAAGTTCTTGCACACATTCGTGTGGAACTTCCTATGCTCCAGTTTCTGGCCATTTCCCCTTGTCCTGTCTCCACACACTGCTGAAAAGAGTCTGGCCTTGCCACTTTGCCCCCCACACCTTAAATATTTACAGACCTGGATCAGGTCCCCTCTCAGTCTTCTTTTCTCAAGGTTAAACAGACCCAGTTCACTTAGCCTTTCTTCACAGGGGAGATGCTCCAGGCCCTTCACCATCTTTGTGGCCCTCCGCTGCACTCTTTCCAAGAGATCCCTGTCTTTTTTGTACTGGGGAGCCCAGAACTGGACACAGTGCTCCAGATGAGGCCTTACCAGGGCAGAGTAGGGGGGGAGGATCACCTCCCTCGACCTGCTGGCCACGCTCTTTTTAATGCATCCCAGAATGCCATTGGCCTTTTTGGCAACGAGGGCACACTGCTGGCTCATGGCCAACCTGTTGTCCACCACGACACCCAGGTCCCTCTCTGCAGAGCTCCTTTCCAGCAGGTCATCCCCCAGTCTGTTCGGGTGCATGCAATTATTCCTTCCTAGGTGCAAGACTCTACATTTGCCTTTGTTAAACCTCATCTGGTTTCTTACTGCCCAGCTCCTCAGCCTGTCCAGGTCTCGCTGAATGGCAGCACAGCCTTCAGGCATGTCAGCCAATCTTCCCAGCTTCGTATCATCAGCAAACTTGCTGAGGGTGGCCACTCTCCCCTCATCAAGGTCACTGATGAAGATGTTGAACAAGACCGGACCCAGCACCGACCCCTGGGGAACACCGCTAGTTACAGGTCTCCAACCGGACTCTGCACCGCCAACAACAACCCTCTGCGCTCTGCCAGTCAGCCAGTTCTCAACCCACCTCACTGTCCACTCATCTATCCCACACTTCCTCAGCTTTGTTATAAGGATGTCAATATGTCTGCCTCGCTCCTCCACTTGAAAAGATGTACCTCTCATACACACAGCACCTCCACCCATAAAATTCTAGGTACCTCCAGCACCCCCACTCTGCCCTTTCTTACATTGGGGCGCACACTAAGTGCGGCACTGAAGCAATCCACAGCCTTCTCGTATTCGCCACTAAGGTTGAAAAGGACACCCAGGCCACACTGAACATCAGGATCAACAGTTGAGGGGTTGCTGCGCACAGCTGCTAAGAACAGCTCTTTGACTTCCACAAAAAGTGAGCTGGAAAAGCATGGAACAAGGACATTTGTATACTGCAGAACAAGCTGACCTTGGGTTGCCCAATCTAACACCTGCCCGACCCAGCCCCAATCCTCCAAGAAGCTTCTCAGCTGAAGGCTCAGATTTGTACCCCCAACTCACTCAGACAGCAGAGACCCCAGTACACGCTTGGAAGTCCCAAGATTTGTCTCTGAGGCATTCTCCTCTGGTTCCTTCTCCAGCAGGTGGGCATAGGCTGGTTTATGGTGTAGCCAGTCCCGCAAGGTCTCACATGCCTGCTTCTGCAAGGATTCATTGGTGAAGCTGACTGCTAAAGCCATAAGTGCTGTGAGGTTACCAGGCTGCAGTTCCAAGCACCTGCAGGTCACAGAAACAACCATCATATTAAATCAAGATTGGTCATGTCCCGCTATAGGTGATAACACAATCAAGACAGAACACTAGCCACATGGTCCTTGGGGCATTACGCACAAGAGAAAGACCCTTGTTCGGATATTCTGCAACACTCACCGTCTGAGAGCACTGATTGCTAAGAGTTCCTGTTCATTCTCTGCTTGGGTGGTTCCCAGATATTGCCAGGCCTGAAGGAAATAAAGATGCATAAAGTCAGACTTCCTCAGATCCAGAAAAAGTAAACAAGCACAGAGATTAGATCTGAGATTAAACACACACACACACACACACACCTTTGCTTCATATACATCTTCGTATCATACACTTCCACATCAGATGCCATTTTGTCAGACTGTCCCTCTGCTGCCATCTGCCACTCGGCAACAAAACGTAACAGAATACTGATGGGAAGGTTTAACCTCTACTGCCATCCCACCAACACCTGCCTCTGATATCACAGGCCGATGTGATAAAATAGGAGGCATTACTTTCAGAGCAGCCATATACATTAGCCACAGACACCCAGAAATTCATCTGGAAAGATATGTAGGCTTTCTGGTTCATATGTTGTCAAGGACAATAAATCCAGAGTTTTGGTGAAAAGAAGTCAATGTGTACCTGGAGAGCTACCATAAAGCAACTGTTGGCAGTTTTAGCTTTTTAAATTGCACAGTCTCCACCTTTAGCTTCTAACTGTGGTCAAACTGTAGAGGAAGGAGGGAAAAGCAGATCTCAGATTTCCTAAAAACAAAATTGTATAGCAACAGTGCTAATAATGAGACCTTCTAGACAGGCAGCTGAATATACTTGTGCATATACAGTTCATTGGCAAGGGATAATTTTGGAAAATTGACCACAAAATAGAAGCACTGTTATTTTATTGGCTCTTTAATCATCATGACACTAGTACATTAAAAAAACTTCAATTTCTAGGCTGTTCACATGCAACATTTAAGGTGCTAAATCCACAGTAAGTATCCATTCACCTTATGTTGGTAACCACATCCCTTGCCTGTAAGTAGGCTGGATTGCTTGCTGGATTTGTCAGCATAAAGCCTTCTGAACTTAAGTCACATAAAGTGCAGTGTCGGCTGTCTCAAAGAAGGAAGGCATTAGGAGATGCAGACATATTGCAATTGCCTGCATAAGCCAGCACAAGCAACAGGCAGTCCACTTCTACTACCTCAAATCCCTAGTACCACAAATCCCTATCACCACAAGACTAGCTGCAACATGGAGTTCACCAGTCATAACAGCATAGTGTTCTGAGATCAGATAGAAGAGCTGAGATTCAACAAAGCTGTACTTTGGACCAAGGTGACTGTGGAATTTCCTTTGCAGCAAAAAAACAAACAAAAAAAAGGACGAGTCTAGCATCGTACCATCTGAACTTGACTTCCTGTACTTTCTGCAGAGTTACAGCAGAAGAATTCAGAACATTCCTCAATATAGCTAGCCAGAAAGGTTCAAGATTTCTACGCCTAAGGTCTCAGCTACCATGCCTAGCTCACACTCCAACAGTTTGAGAGACTATCTGGTTCTCAAGGATTACCTCTCGTTCACTACAATGCAAGAGTAGATTTTCGGAACATCTGCTTACTTTCCAACTACTACTCAAGGAGGACTTGAATCAGTCCCAATGAGAATTCAGCATCCCTGGCTCTTTTGACACAGGCACTCCAGAAACGGACAGCAGCACATGTATGTTCACACTCCATCTCATCCTCCTGAGAATATTTACGTGCTCTACTTCTGAAGAAAGGCATGGACTATTTCTTAATCCATCCTACAGAAGCTGAAGTTTTATGGAGGAAGGGTTCACTGAATTAGCTGCTGGAACATGTCTCAGTTTAAAAATCATTTTCTGGTCCACAACTTCAAATGAAGCCTGCGGAGACACTCATGCCATCTCTCAATCCTTTTGAGTAACATTTCCTCGCAGATCCAGGTCCTAACCAGAACCTCTTGTTTAGCAAACTGCTAAGAATTGGCTTTTAATATCCATATTAAAGACTGTCATCATCACTATTACAAGCACCTCCAGGCTCATAAAGACTTCCACAAAAGCAACTCAAAGAGATAAGAGCTCCTTATCTTGGCTTCATGCATGCATTCTTATGATTTTACACAGCTTTGAGCAGAAGACTTTGTGCATCTGACTTTAGCCCTAAACCTTCTTGCCCACCATCCTCCTTGGGATTCACGCACACCAGCTACATATCCAGAGCCACAGACAGGTGAAATATTCTCATGTCCTGCACAGCTGATTGAGGTGAGCTTTCTACACACACCCTAACACCTCAAAGGTGAAGGATCCAAGAAAGAGGATACCTAGCCAAGGCCTGTTACCATTAGTCTCACTCACCTCCATATGATCTGGCTTCTGTTGCACTGCAGCCTCAAACAGCAAGACAGCATTGGGGAGGTCACCTTCCTCCAAGCGCTTTCGTCCTTCTTCAAATGCATCAGGATGATCTCTCATGGGATTATCTTCCTCAAACTGGTACCCCTAGCAGCAGAAACAAGCAGAGGGCTAATGCTAGGTGATGCTAGGCAGAAAAGCACTTTCTACAGGATATCACAATCTGGTCCAGCTGCATCAGAAACATTCAGAACCACAGAGCAAATAGTAACCTCACTCTGTCTATTAGCTTGTAGCAGATTAGAGAAAAGCAGCTCTTTCTGTCTGCTCTATCCTGAAAAACTCCTCCACATCTTAGACTATATCAGACCTGAGGTAAACTGCGACGGTGATTAAATAGCTGGTGTTTAGCTTACCAGCTCTAGGTGGGAGTGGGCACTTGCATTCATTGCAAGCAATCCCAGCATTAACTGGCACTTGGTACTGGACAAGAACTAGACAGCATTTGCTATTAGAACAAATGAAAATACTATTTAACTCCTAGCTAACCTGGAATAAGGGCACATGCAACAGTAAATAACAGCACAAGAAGAAATCTTAACAGCATTTGGTGATCTATGGAACTCACCTGCAAAGCAGACAACCTGCCAGCTTCCTCAAGGCAGTTCATCACAGTGCTAGGAAACCCTGTCCTGTATTACCTTGTCATAGGAAGAGGAGCTGAGGTCATCATAATCAGTAAGCCAAGGGTGAGCCTCTGCATCTCTCTTGGCCATCTCCTCCCATTCTGCCTGAAGTTTGTCCCAGAAATCCACATCTGACTGAAGGGAGAACAGAAAGTGACAGGAGTACCTCAACTTTTAACTGAGCTCTACAAACACCAGAAAGCATGCCCTCTTGAATGTTTCTAGCCCTCCTCACAACATGCAAAGGTGAGTTAACCCTGTCATGGGCACTCAGATGTTACCCCAGCCCTCCTCCTCCTCCTTCAGCTTTACCTCCACAGCAGTCTTTGCCTGCTCAAATTCCGTATCAAGAGCTGACACGTTCCCAGATCGCGCAAATTGATCCACCCAGGCATCGGATGCCCCCTGGGAGTTTGGAAACAGAAACACACCTTTCTTTTTAGAGTTTAGTAACCTCAGCACACATCCCAAAAGTACTGGAGGGTCTGTGATGACCTCTCCTTCCCATCAGCAAGAACTGATGATGGCCTTGAAAAATGGAGAGGAGTTATTTTGGATACATCCTTCCTCCCAGGTGCTACAGAAGATGAGAACACTGACAGTGCCCAGGTCTCTTCCCAGCATCTGGCTAGACTTTGCTCTGATGAGCCCAACTGTCCCTCCCTTACCTCCCACAGCCTAGTCATTAGTAAGTAAAACACTGCTGAAATTCAGACTTGCCATTCATTATCCCTTGCTCACAGACTGTGCACTGTCATAAAGACCTTTCCTCCTTCAGCGCACACAGGGCTGGGGCTCCTACCTGCTGCTGCATAAACTCAGCTGCCCATTGCTCTGCCTGATCTTGGTCTCTGTGGGTCACCTGATTAGCTTCGATCGATACCCTCCCATCTCCGATCTGGCGGACAAACTTTAGGAACTGTGGCAAAGAAATGAAACAAGGGTGGAGCTGGGCAAACGCTTTGCCAAAAACTCTTCTATCTATGCCCCCCCTCCTTTCTTTGCAGATAGGATTTCTCTCTGCAAGGTAAGCACAGAAGGCCAGAAAAAGCAGGCAGGAAAGCACTTCACCACGGTGTAGTTACAGAAAGATAAAATATTTTGTGGGAACTGAAGGGCTGAAATTCTAGGAAAACAGGAAGAAATGGAAGCACTGGATGGAAGCCTTTTATTCCTTTATTGCCTTCCCCCTTCTCCATTCACCAAACCCTTTAGGCACATTAGATACCCATCAGCCCCAGTCACAGGATTCCTCACCTCAGAACTGTTGAGTTTTGGATCATCCACTTTAGAAAGAAAATCACTAGCAGTTTTCTTAAGATCATCTTCAGGTTGATATTCCTCATACCTGTTTAAAAGAAGCAGTTAAAGGGAAAGAGATAGTCTGAAACCAGGCAACAGCAACCTCTTTCATTAACAGTCCACTGAACGGGGCAGACAAGTGTTGATGGATACAATCCCTCCTAACAGACTCTGGAGTTCAAAGTGATTCAGATGAATAAATCATCTGTAAAAATTCAAAATTACTACTAAGTTAAGCCTGCAAAAGACTGGCACAAACATGCTATCAAGTATCACAAGTTTCGGCACCACCTCATACAGGAACATTACAGGAACAAAAAGTAGGCTGTTTTCATGGAAGAACAACAGCATTTTGAAAAAGCAGCTACTCTGAAAAAGATCAAGCGCTCACAGAAAGCACATCGTTTTGTAAGGCTTACAGTGGGATAGAACCAATTCTAGGTGTAACCTGTATCATCTGTCTTGGCAAAGTCATTGGAACAGGAGGCAGTAACTTAGTAACTTCAATATTTGCAAAAAGGTACTAGAAAAAGCAAAAGCCAGGAGAAAGAAGTATTTAAATATGCATAGTTTGTTTTGGAGAAAGATCTAAGTAGCTCAAATGCTTGCTTACATTTTGCTACCTGAAAAACCTGACCACAGTCCACAAGTACCTATACAGAGAAGATCTTTAGCAATAGACTGATCTTTACCACACATAAATATTTGAAAATAATACCTGAATGGTTGAATCTAGAAATATGCAATGGAAAAGCTTGATGCAGTTTATCAAATAAGGAGAACGAAGTGATGAACGTTTATAACTACTGGATCTAGCATTTAAGATTTCTAAAACTCAAAAAGCATCTACTGAGGAGCAGAAAACAAATTCTACTTGAGTATGAGTTACTGCAATAACTCGTGAAATCACGTTAAGGAGCTTTTCAGTACCTATGCAATTATATTAGCCTACAAGATCACAGCATTTCCAGGAACTAGAATCTAGGAAAACAGTGATCTCTTAATCATCATTTTCTCCCTTCTAAAACTAAAGATCTGAGAACATACGTCTAAGTAAGCAATTCAAAAACATTCAAGATGTTTCTCTACCATTTGTCTAACCTTCATCCATGCAGAAGCCTAGCAGCAATAATTGGTCTTGAGACTAGAGACTCACCATTTATCTGCCAGTGACTGGTCTTCTGATTCCCCAAGCCACAGTTTCTCCTCTGACTGCTCAAGGTATTCTTCTGCCCACTTGGCAGGAGACACAGACAGTGGATCTGCATAGGACATTAGAATAGGGAAAGAGTGAGATAAGCAGAACATCGCTAAGATTAACTTCAGATTTTGCTTTCATCCTTTTACATACTGTTATCTAACGCATGCAGTAAAGACCTCTTCAAAGAAAGATCGTTAATACCTGTTTCTTCTAACTGTGACCTGAACAAAAAATAATAATCAAGCCTTAGGTTCAGACGGAGTGTTAATATAAATACCTCTGCGGTAGCAACATCTTTACTTTCTACTTCCACTTCCTTATTTAAACACCTGCTCCAGAAGAGATACCATGTAGGTCAAGGAAATCAGCAATGCGCTACAAATCTCTGTCAAAATCACAATTTAGAAAGAACTAGCTCTTCATCGCAGCTGTCTCACAGACTTTGGCAAGTGTTGACTTACATTCCCAGGAGTACCAAGACTGCTGATCAATGAATGGAACTACCTGACTTTCTACAGTGGCCACCCCTGGGGAACAGAACAGGATCTAGTTAAATCTGACACATAATTTCCAGGTTAGGTCCTAGATGGTCAAAGGACTATATCCAGCACACAGCTTTATACGTAATGCAAGATGGCTTTTCAGATTAACTACCACCTTGTTTAGAACAGAAAGCTTACACTTTGGTCCGGAAATACTTTTTACATATTTCCAACTTGTGAGAATCCACTTTTATTCTCAAAAGTTTCCCCTCTACCTCTTCATAAAATCCATTTTAAAAATTGATGGCACTCTAAACTGCATTTACCTTAGTACCAAAGGAAAACGTAGTGGGAACTGGAGTATACATAAAGAAGAAGTAGCATCATCTCCAAGAATTACATCAGTTGAACCATAACTTCAATAAAAACAGCTTAAGTAACCGAAACTGAAAATAAAAGGATCTTGCACCCAAATAAAAGCTTCCACACCAAATAGCGAGCAATTTAGCTAATCCACCCCAAAGCAGTCTTTTTTTCCACCCTACTATTTAAAGCTGCTCCAAAGGCATTACTCCAGTTTTAAACTCACTAAATACACTGCACGCAAGCATGTGATTGAGCAACTCCAAAAGGGACACTTCACCTGTCACTTCAGCAATGAATTCCTGTGACCAGTCAGCCTCATTGTAATCTGAAGAGATATCACCAGCGGTATCTGCTGCAGCCAAGAATTCCTGGGTCCAGTTTTCAGACAGCGCAAGGGCTGCCACACCTGGAGCTAGAAGAAAAACACAAGTGAATGCGAGAGGACTCAAAGGCATCTTCAGGTAGCCATCATCATCTCTGATCAGGTCCTTTATTAGAATAAAAATCACCAGAATATTCTACTTAGAAGGAGTCTCTGAAGGTTGCAAGTCTTCTTAGAAAAAAAATGACACCAAAGTTAGATCTGATAACTCAGGGTATTGACCAAGCAGCTTTTGAACTTCTCAAGGACTGGAAATTCCCAGAATCCCTAAGCATCTGCTCCAGTGCTGAACCGTCCACCTAGGGAATACATTTCTTCATTCCTCTACCTCTCAGTCTCTTGCTGTTTATCAGTGCTAAGATCCCAGCTACTGCTGCTGAAGACAATTGGATCCACTTCTATACCCCTGAGACTCCTCTTCTCCAGACTGACCAAGCCTACTTCCTTCAGCTTTTTCTCTGACACCATGTATTCCATCTCCTGATCTCTGGTGGACTCCTTAGAATATGTCAGCATACTGGGAAGTCCAAAGCTGGGAACATTGCTCCACATAACCTCATAAACACCCTGTTAAGAGTTGAACCACAACACCAAGACCTCTTCCAGCATCCACCTACTCCAGCTCCCCTCACCTCGCTGAGGTGCCTGTCGGAAGCTTGACTGTTCAATCTCTTGCATCTCAGCCAACAGGTCATCCATCTTAAAGGTCTGGGGTGCATGGGACAGTAATGGGGCATTCTGCCCTTGCAGGAACTCTCCAACCAGCTACCAAAGACAGTGAGAGATTAACATTCACCATCTAAACCATGGAAGACAAACAGGTAGAGCCATGGAGCAGAAGAAAGAACAGACTCAGCAGAAGAGTAAAATCAGATACAGGGAAAAACAGCAAACTAAGCATTGAAGAGAAAGGTAATAAGGTCGTGCATCCATTTGTTCTTACCTCATCCTCAGAGGCTACTCCCAGTGGCTTGGATACCTAGAAGTAACAGTGAGCAATCATCTCAACTGCTTAGGCTACCCACGCAGCACCCCAATCAGCTCACATCCTCCTCTCCCTTCAGGTTAGGCTGACCACACTTTCTTGCATTAGCTGTCTGCACACGTCCCAACTATAGGTGCAGGAATACCCTGAACCACATCTTCCCACCACCCCTTCGGGGTTAGCCACTGTGTCAGCAAGGCATGAGATGCCTTCCCACAGCCACTGACATCCTGCCAGCACCCCCAGACACGGCCACTACGATCAAGACCACGACCCACCACCCTCCTGACAGACGGGACAGCCCCACAGCCCCTTTCCCACACAAAGTAGCGCAGCCCCACACCCGCCCCCGGCTGCCCTCAGCAAGCGAAGCACCCCTCAACACTCACAGCGGCGGCCCCCACCGCGCCCGGAGGCCAGCCGAGGGATCCCTGGAGTCCTTCCTGCCGCAAGGCCTTGTCCTGGGTGAAGTGGCCGGCCAGCTTCAGAAGGGGGTTGGAGCCCCCGCACTCCGGCTCCACCAGCTCCCTCATAGCCATGGCGCGAGGCACGGATAGCACCAGACCCCTCCGGACTGCACCTAGCCCCGGGGCGACACCGGGCCGACGTCAGGCAGAGCGCTCTCCCACCCGCTCCGGCAGCCTGGCCCCCGAGCCGGAACCCGCGAGGCCGTTCTGGCCGCTGCCTGTGCAGCAGGACGTTCGTCTGGCAACCTTCACCTCCCCTGCCTCTACCTCGCCCGGAGGCACCCCACAAGCCAGCCAGCCAGCCAGCCAGCCAGCCAACCAGGCCGCAGGCCACGGCCCAGCCCGGCCCGGCCCGCTCGACACCAACCCCGATCCCGCGGCGGCGGTACCGCCGCGAGACCCCCCACCCTGCAAACCCGCCGGAGTGGGCCAAGCCAAGTCACGAGACACCTCCCCCACCCCACGCCATACCTGGAGCGCCCGGGTCGCGAGGCTGGCGGGTGGGGGCGGGGCCAGCCCTTAAAGGCACAGGCACCTCGCCAGCACAGAGCCATGGCCTCTAAAGGGACTGAAAGTCGGAGGCTGCCTGCGCTGCTCTGCCAGCCGGGCGTTTTTGTGTGTGCAGGTACTGCGCAAATATGTATAATTTTATCATATATGATAAAAGCTCTGTCAGCGTTGTCAACATATTGGGTTTATCCACAACCCAATATCACAATAGTCCTGCTGTGATTATGGTATACTCTTCACCGCTAATCTCAGCGGAATGAGTGATGTGTGTGTTGCCAAAAGTGCAGCCCACTCCACAGCAGGTTGGGTAAGGAGCTACTGTGAAAGCACACAAAGAGCACGAGATTCCTGCAGTGTTTGTCAGTCACCTAATTGATGAGCGTGTCCTATTTCACGATTTGCTTCTGGATTGCTAAAATATTGCAGCGGGCTGTAACAGGTACAGGATTACATGATCTGTGCTGTCTCCTGTGAAACCCAGGTGCTAGAAACACCCCAGATCAAATCCCATCTCCTCCTTTTCAAAAGGAATGTGATCCTCTGCAGAATCTTCTCTCAACTTCCCTGATGCTGTTCATCTCTCCAAAAAACAGTGTCTGGTGCTGGCTCAGGCACTATTCTTCAGCGCAAATCTTGAATGCTCTCCTTTCAGCTTTGAAATGCATACGGCACCCTCAGCTAGGGTTGTGCTAGCAAGCAGTATGGTGCAACAGGAGCTATTCTATGATGTTACAGCGTGGGGGCTGGAAATCCAACACCCACACCAATGACCTTTGTGGAGCTTTACTTTGGATTACATCCTCCTTTGGTCCTGTGGCCCACTGGTGGTTGAAATGCCCCAAGGATGCCCCATATGCAGACATCTGTCAGCCTGGTTCCACCAGGAGGAAATCCAGCCTGCACACCAAACTGCTCTGCAATAACAGCTGAAGCACAACAAGTGAGAACTGCTGGAGGAATCACTTTGAGAGCACGCTTCAGAAACCAACTCAAACCCTGCTATGGAAGCTGCAATAAGCTGGCAACACTTTAAGTCCTTTATGTAACCACTCTTAAATCCAAAGATGTGGGCTACTCATGCTGGTGTGCAGGAAAATGGTGCTACAGGAAAATGGAAGGCTGGACCTTACTTTCAAATGATTAAGTGTGAAATGGGAAATAGAACATTGTTTTTGTTTTTTTGTGTCACTGTTATGTTATTCTATGGTGGGTAATATATCTTTGTTGCAAGGGGTGGGATTTTTGAAGAAATCTTCCTTAGGATGTGTGGCGGGAGAGTCACAGACTCCATTGCTGGTGCTGAACAAAGACCTTTATTGCACATGCTTACAACCTTTTATACCTGTGCAACAACCCGTTGGTCACACGTACCAACCAGGTGCCTCAAGCATGTTTATGTCTGATGCAAGTAGCTGCCAAGCTTGTTTACTCATTTGCAAGGTAATGACTTTCTTTGTCCCACAACTCCCCCTTCTTTATTAATTTGAACAGCAAGCATTTGGTATTAATATAAAGAGTATATACCAACAAACATGCAAAAACCAAAAAACACAATAATTTGCATCACCTTTCCGACCCACAGTCCCAAACCTTGATACCACCCATCAAACTAAACCCATGAGTTTTTGACATGTAGCTTTTGCCCCACAGATGAAAAATTTTTTGAGGTAGTTGTCACATTGCTTGATGCTGAGATATTGGCTGTAGTATTCAGTATCTGGTTGCCTCTGTAGGCTTCAGCTGGGAGGATACCCAGAAGGTTGTCACAGATGTGAAGCAGCAGGAGATATTGATGGTACAGTCAAGCAGGGCTTCATGACTTTGGCTGGAACCCATCGTGGTCCAGCACCTGTGGAAACACAAGCATAACCTCTCCCCCATGTTATCATTGTCCAACAATTTAAAAAATTAAGAACTTAGCATGCTTTAGCTATTCTTTCCTCAGGGGTCATATCTGCACTCCACCCCCTCCCCCCCCCCCCCCCTTTTTTTTTTTTGTAGGGAAATCTATTATTTTTTTTTTTTTAATCACTGAAATTACATATTTAGAACCAGAATTATGAAAGCCAGGCAGGTGCGGGTAAGACATACAGTTGTAAATATACACATTACATTCTTAAACACCAGAAGATAGATATTCAGCTAGACAGGTTTGATCATACAACCAAATGTGAGAAAACTTCCTACACTGCCAATCTACTGCACATGAACACACGTCATTTTGTAAAGTATATATGTAGCAAGCACCATTTTATTACTCAGCAACATGCATTCACCTTGAATATCTGCTGCTGATCAATCTCTGATCCTTTTTGTAACAGAAAATCTTTGGATTCCCTCAAGTATCCCATAACGTTTTCTTTTAACAGAAAGAAAAAAATGAAATCTGTTTATAAGTAAAAGATTCCCTCTCTTGTAAGAGAGACTACACTATTTACTGTAACAAATAACAGCTTTAAAATCAGGAACCTGTTTACTGAAATTTACTTCACCTCTACAAGGCAATGTATTTTCACCACTTTCAGCTGTGCTCCTGCTCCAAAGCATCTCACTGACTATCAGAGGAACTCAGACATAGCACAACTTTCAAACATACTTCCAGTGTTGTTGGGCAACTTCTATCTTAGAATTTTCTGGAGCGCTGAACAACTGCTACAACAGCTAAAAAGGTTCAGAAAAATACATAGCAACAATGTCGACAGCTGGAATGAGTGCGAGTCCAAACACCAGCATACGTCTCAGTAGCAGGTTTTCACAACTCCAGCTCCCATGCGCTGACAATCACCAAGCCTGGCGGTTTGATCGTCCTTCTCTTGCGGTGGTGAATGAGCCATAGGCTCAGGGTCTGCAAGCTCTGCTCCCAGTTGCTGAGCTCCAATAGCTTCCACTCCAGCGCCTTTTTTTGTGCAGTTTCTCTCCAAAAGCCCACCCACATCATGTATTGAGTACTTGTTAAAATCAGTTGTGCCAAGGTCTTGCAATCACGAGGACAAAGAGCGTAACTTTTCATAACAGAACTCAACAGATTACTGGTATAGGGGGTGCCCAGCCCGAATACACGAACGGCTTTCTTGAGCTATTTTATAATTTGAAAGCTTATACCCTCCCATCTCTAGCGCTTATTGGGTTCATAAATTATAGGGCAGGCGAGAGTCGAATGCAATCTCTGAACCGTGTCAAAATCCCCCTCCCGCTCCGCTTCTTTGCAGATGGCACGCCAAACATCATGTGGATCGGGGGGTGCAAGTCTGGTTCTTTCCTCGGGCTCACCAGCCTGAGGTCTAAAGGGTCACTGTCCTTATCATCCTGGTCATTTACAGCAGCTTCCACCACAGGAGGGGCGGTGGGCTCTGTTGGGATGGTGGATCCCGCATGTTCTTTTAGCAAAACAAATACCAATCTCCAGGGACCCAAGAGATCTTTAGCTACAGAGTCAGAGCGTGTAACTGCATCCCACAGCCTCACTCCGGCATTATCTCACGTCTCTATGTCATAGATCGTAGTCCCATCTACTCCTACATTACAAGAGACCCACGCCAAAAGTCACGTTAAATTGAAGCTTTCCACTTTAGCGTGGTGCTTCTGCAAAATTGTTTCCATTATTTTGCAGACCGCCTCCTGCTCCTTTGTTATACTTGTTCCCATTGTTTCTCGTTGCTCACCTCCATCCTGCAGAAGTGATTCTGACTGTGCAGCCTGGTCCTGCTTCCTCTCAGCAGTTTTAGGGTCCAACTTCCTTTCAGCGGCCCCTGGATTGTACTTCCTCTCAGCACCCTGATTTTTGCTTTCTTTCAGCAATTTCTGGAGGTCCCACTTCCTTTCAGAGGACCTTGGGTCGTGCTTCCTTTCAGCCGCCCTGATTCCTTGCCACCGGTCATCTTGATAGCTGATTATCTCCCGAGGCTGACCCTGATACAGGGTCCCTTTTTGGGCACCATTTGTCGCAGGAGAGTCACGGTCTCCATTGCTGGTGCAGAACGAAGACCTTTATTGTACATGCTTACAACCGTTTATATCCGCACAACTGCCCCTTGGTCACACGTACCAACCTCGTGTGTGTTTACGTGTGGCGCAAGTAGCTACCAAGCTTGTTTGCTCGTTTGCAAGGTAATGGCTTTCTTTGTCCCACCAGGACGTATACCGAAACCCTGGAGAAAGGGGCAATGGGAGAAGAGACAGGGAACCCTCCCACTGGAAGACCCTGTTTGTCAGAGTATCATTGTGCCAGTAGTAAAGGGTTTGGGCATCAACAAAAAGAATGCTCACAGGCTAAGGCTGTGGCTCCAGGTGAAGAAATGTCATGCCCCTTCAGTCAACAACGAGGGAGCCAAAGGAGTCATTTGCATCTGAGCCCTGGTATATGGTATGGCTGGAGGATGGGGACGACCAAACTGAAGCAGACACAGGAAAATGGGCCTGGTCCGTTTTGTTCCAGTTAAAGCAAAACTTGTTTCTGAAAAGTGCAGGTTTATAGGCTTATCTGGCCATATATTTTGATGATAAAATTTCAGTATTCATTTCTGATTCAAGAGCCAAAGTGATTTAGTTAGTTAGTTAGTTAGTTACTTTAAGGAGTGTAAGCCAAATGGTGCCAAAAAATAAAAGGGTTATTAACTTGCAGAGGAAAAGCCTTAGTCCATGAGGGCTTAATTACTCGCCTGTTGAAGGTGGTGAATCTACCACAAAAGGTGTCTATAATACACGCCAGAGGACATCAGGTAGGACTTTCAGAGGAGGAAGTAGACAACTGACTGGCAAAGAAGCTCAGAATGTGGCATGGCAAGTCTGCCAGAAGTATCTAAGATCTTTCCCTTACTCCCAGTGGCCTGGACACTGCTGGATGAAATGTGTTTCCTGCCAGAGGAATTAGAGATAACAAAAAACAGTGGGGCAGTAGAGAGAATAACTAACTGGTTCACTTAGGGGCAGCAAACAGTGGCTACCCAAGTCACTGGTCCTAGAAGTTTTGAAACAACTTTATGAAGGAAGCCATTGGGGCTCCAAAGGATTATCAGATGCCTTTATGAAAATCTTTGTTACCATAGGGCTATTAGCCCTAGCAAAACTAGCCACTGAGGGATGTTTGACATGTGTTGAAGTATATAATAAGCTGTAGTGGAATTCCAGGGTCACAGCCTGAACTGAACTGAGCTGGGAAGGTACATGAGTGCCTGGAACAGTGGGGGGTGTCTGGAGCCACCCCACTTCTGTGCAATCTGAGTCCCCCTTCCGCCCGCCTTTTCCTCCTGCAGCGCGACTGTACGAACGGGGGAGGGTCACATTCCTCAGCTCGTCATTTTCTCCAAGCTGTTACCGGGAGGGGTGAGTTAATTCCTTTTGATATCTTTTCCTATAGCGCCTATTTCTCAAATAAAGGCTTTGTCATTGCCCTCATTTGCCCTACATAAATACAGAAAATAGCGAAAGGAGGCCAACCCTAGGCAGGACAACCCTTCCAGTGGTGCCAGGTAGATTTTACTGCAATGCCCAGGGCTAAGCAATTTAAATACCTCCTAGTGCTAGTGTGCCAGCTTATAGGGTGGCTAGAAGCATTTCCTGTAGCCCCAGCAACGTTCTGCTCTGTCACAAAGATGTTGCTGGAACAAATCATTCCTAGGTATGGCACAATAGAAGCAATAGATTCAGACAGAGAAACTCACTTCACAGGGAAGGTGTTGCAGGGAATCAGAACTTGTTGGAGATACAATAGGTCTTGCATATCCCCTGGTGTCCCAAAAGTTCAGGAAAGGTGGAACAAATGAATGGGGAAATAAAGAAACACCTTCTGAAACTGGTGATGGAAACTTGCTTTCCTTAGACCAGACTGCTACCTTTGGGCTGGCCCGAATAAGGACAAAACCTAAGGGAGACATAGGGTTATTCCCCAGTAAGTTGCTGTTTGGAACACCCTACCCAAGTAGCACCCAACCTGGGAGAGAAAAGGAAATAAGTGATATTTATTTAAGACAATCTGTGGGCAAGATACTGTCTCTTGTCTCTTCGGCAGGAGGCCCAGCTACACAAACCCTACCCTTGGACTTTGTGGTGCACAGTATTCAGTCTGGAGATTGGATCCTGGTAAAAGACTGGTAGGAATCATAATTGACTCCTAAGTAGAATAGGCCTTTTCAGCTGTTACTCACTACTGAGGCTGTAGTGAAAGCAGTGGAACACAGATGGACTCACCATACCCTCGCTAAGCACACACAGGCTCCAGAAAACTGGACTTTCAAGTTGAAAGAGGACAGAGAATTGCGAATAACCTTTAAACAAAGCACACTGGGTAGTGACCTTAAGCAACTAGCCTCCAAGGAAGCCTGAGAGGATAGTGGCAAAGGAGCATATGAACTGGAACCAGTATGCTTTGAGTCTAGATTTTTATCTGCTGCAGATGGGGAGTCAGAGCAATCCCCAGGAGAGTATCTACCCTCTGGGGAAAATGTGGTTATAGTATGTTTGGGAGGCTGCTAATACCTTTGTTAGCATGGAGCAATCAGTGCATGATATAATGACCATTACTCTGTGTCTAAAGGACGGCAATCCAAACAAGTGGCTTTACAATTAGGGATGTAAACCTGTTATCAAAGGTGGAAGTGACTGACTATCTTTAGTGGGAGTCCCAGGACTAACCACCCACAACACAGAATCATAGAGTCACCAAGGTTAGAAAAGATCTACAAGATGATCCAGTCCAACCATTCACCTATCACCAATAGCTCCTGCTAAACCATGTCCCTCAACACAACATCCAATCGTTCCTTGAACACCCCCAGGGTTGGTGACTCCACCACCTCCCTGGGCAGCCCATTCCAGTGCCTGACCACCCTTTCTGAGAAGTAATATTTCCTAATGTCCAGCCTGAATCTCCCCTGCCGCAGCTTGAAACCATTGCCTCTAGTCCTATCACTAATGACACCAGAGAAGAGGCTGACCCCCAGCTCACCACAACCTCCCTTCAGGAAGTTATAGAGAGCAATAACGTCTCCCCTGAGCATCCTCTTCTCCAGGCTGAACATTCCCAGCTCCTTCAGCCTCTCCTCATATGGCCTGTGCTCCAAACCCCTCACCCTCGAGGGGTGCTGAGTACAGGGGGACAACCACCTCTCTGCTCCTGCTGACAGCACTGTTTCTGATGCCAGCAAGGATGCTGTTGGCCTTCTTGGCCACCTGCGCACACTGTCGGCTCATGTTCAGCTGAGCATCAATCAATACCCCCAGGTCCATTTCCTCTACACAGTCCTCCAGCCACTCCGCCCCAAGCCTGTAGCATCGCCTGGGGTTGTTGTAGCCAAAGTGCAGGACCCGGCATTTGGTCTTGTTGAACCTCATCCCATTGGCTTCAGCCCAGCTCTCCAGCCTGTCCAGATCCCTCTGTAGGGCCTCGCTACCCCCAGGCAGATCCACACTCCCAGCCAATTTGGTGTCTTTTTACTGAGGGTGCACTCAATGCCCTCATCCAGGTCATCAATAAAGACATCCATAACCATCAGCAACTTACTGTGGTCATTTGTCTTTTCACAAGTAATTAATTAATTGATTGATTAATTAATTAAAATTAATTTTACATCCCATCTCTTGCAGCCTTAAATAAGGAATCGGGAGAAATTCAGCATGCGGCCTTACAAAATAGAGCTATTAATGATTATTTATTATTAAGGCACAATCATGGGCATCAGGAACTTGAAGGGATGTATTGTTTTAATATTAGTGACCCTTTCCAGTTGTCAGAAGGAAAGACTGAGGATTTAAAATGTTTAATGGAAGGTCTTAAACAAGATGACAGTGAATGGCTCACTTGCCTTCTCTAATTACTGGGATTAGCCAGATGGGGAGCTTGGCTGGCAAAGGTGAGAACCATGTTATTGATCAAGGTTTGCTTTTTGATGATAGGTATAGGCCTAGTAGGGTGTGTAATAAGTCGTGTACTCTCCTCCCTTTGAGTGATTACTGAAGGACAGAAGGTAATGGCCTAAAGGCATACAACTGCACTTGGAACTATACAAGAAGAAATAATAAAAGGCTATGTTATTCAAGGTTTGCAAGAATAATTAGACGATAAAAGGGAAAAGGGGAAATTGAGGTGAACAAAGAAAGGATATTAAGTCCTTGCAAAATAAGATAAGGCTGTTGAACGAAGGATGACAAGAACTGATTAAATAAAACTTATCTTGCAGATACATAGCAGGAGATGCTAGCTTAGCACCTGCTTGTAAATCTCGCTTGCTTTACAGCACAAAGAGGGATGGACTTTGTCAAGCAGGCTACAAACACAGCTCTTGTTGGACAAAACAACAAACTCTGAATCCATATTACTAAGTATGTATAAGCAAACAAAAGGAGGTACCTAGTGGGGGGTTGAATATGTGGTAAGTGAACGGAGAAGAATGTGAACCCCGAGAACTTTAAACAAGTACTGGATTAGCAGATGCCTTTATGAAAATAGGGAACAAACAATGGGAACAGGGGAAGGGCTCACTGCAGTGTCAGGGTACAGGGATAAAAAGAGGATGTGACCTCTGATGGGTTAAGAGATCCTACTGGGAAACCCCCAGCAGACCCTCCTTTTATTCGAATAAAGAAAGGTAAAAAAAAACTCCTCTCTTTTTGGGATAAGTGAGCAAACCTCTTTGAGCAGAATTTTTCCCATCAGCGTTCAGAATGTACAGGAACAAGTATCAGCAGCAGACACAGACCGACCGGCCCACAGCCCACGAACCGTGGGTATAGCTTGACACGGGGATCCGGAGCCAACCCAGCCCCGTCAACCCGCCCCCCAGGCGGCCTTCCGGGCTGCCGGCTTTCAGCCCGGCCCACCCGCCTCCGTCCGGGGGGCCAATGCGAGCGGAGCGAGGGCGGGCGGGCCAGACCTCGCCCGCGGGGTGCCGGCGGCGGGTCCCGGCCATGCCCACAGAGCAGCGGAGCGTGCTGACGGAGCGCCGCGCCATGGCGCAGCACAGCACCCTGCTCCACCTGTTCGCCGGAGGGTGAGTGGTCCCGCGCGGCGCGGCCGGCACACGCGGCAGGAGCCCGGAGCTGCTCCTTTCTCCCCCTGCCCGGAGATCCTCGCTCCTCCCCCCGCCGGCTGCCGTCCCGGGGGCCGCGGGGTAAAAGTATGGTTCCGACGCTCGGGTAGAATGGGGGCTTCTCAGTGAGCGCCCGCACAGCGACTTGGCGTTCGTCGTGCCTGAGGTTGCCGCGAATGGAGGGTAGAGAGAAGCGGGGGCGCTGGATGGAGGGATAGAAGGTGCAGCGCGCTGCTCCAGTGGGGCGCTGTGGTCGCTGGGAGGGCAGCAGCACTGTATGGCTGTCCCTCAGATTCCTGCGGCTCTCCTATGGCTTGAAGTAATGCGGCTGGTTGTTGGAGTCTGTATCGTGGTGAGGTCTTCAGTATAGGGTGCTGTAAGACATCATTTCCTTGCTCTCAGTTAGGAAGTTTCCAGCTTTCTCCAGGTAATACAATTGTGCCCTGTCAGTCTGCTTCTGTACACTTGCCTTGTCTGTTCCCAGTGCAACTTTCTATGCACTCTTCTCATTTATTAATATTTCTTTGAATTGGATGATCACTGCATCTAAAAGGTTAAGCATTTCTTTATGTATTTCTTCGTACTTCTTAGTTTTCTTCTTAACCTTTCCTTCAGCCTAATTTTCCACTTTGGTTCTTGAAAAAGCAGGAGAGTTTGGTTAGTGACAGTGCACTCGTGGGAGCGCTGTCAGTCTGTCTCGTCCCTGCAGTCGTCCTTGAATTACAATTAGTTAAAACCCAAGAAATAAGTAAGAAGTTTGAGTTATTGCTGTGGCATACGGTAACTGATATTGTTTCACCTAATTAAATAGATCTCTTTGATGAAGGAACAGTTGTTTATTATGTTTTCTAGTCTAAGAACTGGGGACCGTCATAGGATATGGAGGGGATCATTCAAAAGTAGTGCAAGAACATAACTTTTAATACAGCACACAGTTAAACTGTGGGACTCCTGGCCACAGGATTTGAAAGGATAAAAGCTTTTTGTATGTCCAAAGTGCATTTAGACTGATGAATAAAAGAAGAATGTATTGAAAAGCTATCGTCATAGAATCATGGAATGGTTTGGATTGGAAGGGACCTTTAAGATCAAATAGTTCCAACCCCCTGCTATAGGCAGGTATATCTCTCTCTAGACCATGTTGCTCAAAGCCCCATCCAGCCTGGCCTTGAATGCTTCCAGGGACGGGGCATCCACAACCTTTTTGGGCAACCTGTTCCAGTGTCTCACCACCCTCACAGTAAAGAATGTCTTCCTCATATCTAGTCTATATCTACCCTCTGCCAGTTTACAGCCGTTATTGAATGTGATGCAACACATCTGGCTGAGGAAATCTAGGAGCTGGAAATCGCTAAAAGCTGGAAGAGTGTTCTTCAGGAGACTGTTTCTTCTCTTCTATAGATAACAGTTATTATGGACAGAATCGTGGTACGGATGGAGATTCTGACCGAGCATTGTTTTCTTGAAATGTCTTCAAGTTATCACCATTTTCAGCTATCCAAAATAAGGTTTGAAATGTGAATTATCACTAAGCCCTGTCAAATCTGTGTGTCTTCACAACCGTGTCATATAATTAGGAAAAAAAGTTAACGGTGTTTATAAAATTTCCCTCAACTTGTGCTTTTATTTTCTGCCACCTCAAGCTTTGCAGTCAGCTTTGCAAACTTAAAAATGTGAGAAACAGACGTAGACAAGAACTGTTTTCCGAGACTGCATTGCTGCCTTCCTTTAGCCCTTTCTGGCACTTCTGGAAGTACATGTCGTACTGGCAATCCACTACTGCTCTCCCTCATATTTTACAGGAATTCACTTTGTTACGTTTATGAGAGTAATGGCTTTAGGGTTTTGTCTGTGTTAAAACAATCCGTTTAAGTACAGCATAACAGCCCTTGGTGACTGCTGGTTCCATGGCTTTGAGGTTTCTTTGTTGTTTTTTGCGGTTTTTTTGTGTGTTTTAATTACTTGCCAGTCATTGCAGCTTTGCTCGTTATCTGCCACTGTGACAACTTTTGTCACCGATGAGTTTTATCAGATGTTAGATGTTACCTCCTGTTTGTTGGTGGAAATAAAGAAAAGTTTTAGGTCTGGTCTATGCGTGATTAAACTCTTGCAGGACCACGGCTGTTTGATTCTTTTCTGATAACTGGGTTAGGAATGGGGGAGAAGAGTGGGGCTGATTCTTTTTTTTTCTTTCCTTCGCAATACTTTGTGCTATAATTTTAACCTGTTTAGCATCTATATTATAGAGAGAGTTCTAGGACTGTAAGTATGGTTTTGTGAGGTGCTAAGTTAGCTTTTTACAAAATCTGATTTATGTTACATCTTTGTAGTTGCTTTTGTGAGTTCAGCTTTTGTTTGATAAGTTCCATGAAAGCAAAACTAATGTAGCCCCTCCACCAATACTATTTGGTACGAAGTGTCTTTTAAGTCTGTAGTGGTATGATGCTATACTTCTTTGCTGGTATGAATCTCAGGTTATATAACCCTATAACTTTACGAGCATAAATTATCACAAATATGATTGTATTTTGAATCCTAGTAGACCTTGGAACTCTCTTCTAGGCTAGTATGGATCTCCTGTCCTCTAACATGTATTAAACTGTAGGTATTAAGTCTCCTCGGCCAGCTCTTTTTAATACCCTTGGTTATGGCTTTGTTCCTACTAGAGTTCATTTATTTTTGCCTTCATTAGCATTGGGCTGATGAGCAGTTAATCGCTTTGTGATGAAAATGCTTCGCTTTCCATTTCTTCTATAACAGAAGAACTTTGGAAACCTGTGTTTTTTATACATTGAGCAGCTGTATCATCACGTGTATGATGAGACATAGCTCAGATTTCTTCTAGCTTTGAGCAACTGGTCCACCTGATTTCCTTAGGTATGTTTAGTCGAGTTTTTGGCTCCTTAGAACATTCTCAAGTCTTGCCATTTAACCATACTGGCTTAGAAAGCCCTTCTTATCTTGAAAACCTAATGCTGATTAAATGACCACTGTGCAAAGAAATACGTATTTCTTTTGCTTTTTTTTAATTATTTTTTTCAATTCTTCTCTGCTATCTATACACAACCATATCTTGAGGAGCTTGAACTCAGGAAGTTTTTTTGTATACTTGGGGCATGGATTCAAACTCATGTTTTGACCATGCTCTGGTAGGGGCTTCCTGAAGAAAAGTTGTGACACATTATATAAAGTTGTGCCTCCTTGTGTGTAGTTAGATATCTTTAAGGTACCAGTTGCTTCTCTGAATGTAGTCCTTCCACAGCATCTGTCCAACCTGTAGGTGAGAAGTTGAAGCTGCTCTACCTGTAGAATTTACTCAGACATTTTTGATCTGTACTCAATTGTACTCAATCTTTCCTCAAGGACTACGCTTCTAATCTGGAAAGCAACAGACCCATAAATCTGGAGTTCGTACTGATTTTCCCAGTGCAGACTGGTAAAGAATAAGACTGTTGGACCCCTGAAGGAATATAGAAGAATCAATATGGCTTTTGTAAAACTCATGTGACTCTTGGGTAGTTAAGTAGGCTGTCTTGGTCTGTTCATCCAGAGGACTAGAGCCAGGACACTTACTGCTTTGGGCTGTCTTCTGAGCCTGAGTTAAGCGCTTTCATTTCACCTGATCCCAGCCTCCTACCACTTGCAGCTGCTGAAGAAAGTTGGTGCTGATCAGCTGCTCTGCAAGTTACACCACTGCTTAGATCTGCAAAGGTCTTGGCAAGACAGCACTGGTGTAATGGAGTGATGTAACTAGCTGCTGGCATTGTTAGCTGCATAAAACTTGTCTTTAGACCAATTCAGCAGCTAGATCTTTAACCCTTGGACTTCATTACAGTAGATATCCAGCCCTTCCCCCCTCCCCCCCCCATCCTGTCCAAGGATGTAGCCTGAGGAGTAAAGGATGTAAAAGCAATGTATGTATGCTGTGAGCTATAGAGACTGTTTCAGAATGATTCTTAGGAGCTCTAGCTATCCACTGACCTATGTCTTCATATGGAGATCCCTTGATATACTTGATTCTTCTTTGATGCTGTCTAATTCTTCTGTTCGCTTTTCTTTCTTTGAGGCACAGTGAGGGTTTTTTTTCCCCACCCTCTGTCTCTTATGAAACAAAGTGAGTTTGGCTATAGTAGATAGAAACATTTGTCTGTTTGTCAAGCCTTTGTCTGGCTGTAGCGCTCGAGTCATGCATGGCTATTCTGTGCAAATTCAGCTCAGAACAGCCTTTCAGGTACTGAGCACCCTCTAGAAGAGCAAAGCTGTCAGTGGAAGGATCTGAATGGGCAGAAGCTGAGAACTGAACATACCAGTTCTTTGGTTCTGATTTGTCCCTGAGTGGCAGAAAGGGGAGAAGAGGATGCGTTGTCTTTTTAGAGTTAGTGATTGATGGTACTTGAGTTCTCAAAATAACTTCTGTTGGGTCGGGGTCCTCTTTCATTAAACAAGTTAGGCTGCTCGCAAAAAATACAGATCCTGCTTACAGGCCTTGAAAACATGGAGCTAAATGAATTTTTGGGTTGAAAGACATACACAGGCAGAGGGGTGGGAAAATTTTGTGCTGCCATTGTCTGCTTTGGTGGGGACAGGCAGAGTGCCTGATGATGTCAGCCAAAGGCATTGCATGGAGGCTGGGCAGCAGAACTGTTTACTCTGGGAAATTCTGACTGCAAAGATCAGCAACTTTGAGCTGAGTCTCTGTGGACTTGGGACTGTTTGTCTCAAATGGTTTCAGTGTGATGCTGCCAGAGGATGTCCCAAGAGAAGCCATTACTACATTAATCAATATCAGAGAGCAGGAGGTCATGTGTGACGCAGGTTGGGGGACCTAGCCTAGAAGGGAGAGGCAGTGGAAAAGCAAGGTTGTAATTATTGCCCTATTCCTACATGGGGGTCATCCTTACCTGTGGTGTTATGTTCTAGATGTGGTGGCACAGCTGGAGCCATCCTGACCTGTCCCCTGGAAGTGGTGAAGACACGTCTGCAGTCATCTCAGCTGGCACTGCGGCCTCTCTGTCTCTCTGAGATACAGCTGCCAGGGATGAGTGTGAGGCTGATGAACCCCACCCCACCAGCCCCTGGGGTGCTCAAGTTGCTCCGGTGAGTAGGCAGGGTAGTGTGTGTGTGTGTGTGTTAGCAACATTGAAGGTTTGGCCATCATGTGAAGAGATGAAAGTAGTGTTTGGATTGAAGCTCTGGAAACTGCAAGTGCAATGATAAGTTTCATCAGAGCACAGATATATCTGCTCTTCACAGCTGATCTGTGCTTTGAGTGCTGAGTCTGCAAGGCAGCTCTTGGGACTCTGATAAGCATCGCAGCTAGTAGATTGATCAGACTTAGAATGCTGATGTCAGGAAAATAGGAATAAATGACTAAGAAGAGAAAAGGAGAGCAAGGCAGAAAACGATAACAGTGGAGATGAGGAGGGGATACAGCAAGATCACTGAAGACAGAAGAGGGAGGAACAGGAGACTTTCCAGCTTCGTTCTTCTGCTGATTCATTTATTTCCTTCTGTAGGACCATTCTTGAGAAGGAAGGCATGCGGTCCCTGTTTCGAGGTCTGGGCCCAAACCTTGTTGGGGTTGCCCCTTCCCGGTGAGTTCTGATTCCCTAAGGATAGCCTACACTGAACGCTTCTTAAAGGACTTTGCTTCACATTCTGAAAGAAAACAGAATAGTCCCATTGTGCCACGGGGCCCCTCCCCTTCACACAAGCATTTTTGGGACCTTTTGGTCATAGCCGTAGGATGACTGCTGTGCTCTGAGTATAGGTAGTATCTGATGTCACGTTAGACGAACTTGTGCTGAGAATAAAATTTGGACTGAAGTTCTACAGCAGTGCTTCTTGTAGGTGAGCTGTAACCTCTACTCTATTTCTTTCCAACCAGGGCTATATATTTTGCTGCCTATTCTGGTGTGAAGGAAAGGCTCAATACTGTCCTTGTGCCAGAGTCCAAGAAAGTACACATGCTATCAGCAGCCTGTGCAGGTGAGCCTCTTTTTTCCCAAACCAGAACTAAGGAGTCCTTCAGCTTGTAAGTATAAGCAGGTTTCAACCTTTCAGCATTGCTGCTGCCTTTCGAAGCTTTGTTCCCCCACATCTAGAGCAGCAATTAAACAAAGTGTTTTCTCATTCTTCATCCTTCTTCGGTTTGTTTCTTCAGTTAGTAGATCTAGTCTTTTCCACTCCTGCTATCAGGAAGAGAGTTCCATTCATATGTGTGTGGGGAGAAGGTAGCGTGTCGTGTGCACCCTTCACGGGATCACATCCCTTGAGATCTTAAACAAAACATCTCTAACAAATTCTTTAATTCTTGCCAGTTTATTGTTTCCTGTCTCCTGTAGTAGGGTTATGTGGAAGGTAGAGTTGCTACTTATCTTCAGAATGAGGGAAGAAAAGGACAGTCAGATAGTCTACTCTCTAGTTGTCTCATCTCCCGTGGGAACTCAAGGTCACTCTCTGCAGCTTTCCAGGCAGAATTCAGGGAGCTGACAGATCAGCAGCTTCTCACAAACTGTTGGCGGGGTTCTGGTGCTCATTGTTCTATTATTCCTTTTCTGTTCTCTAGGCATTACCTCTGCCTCACTCACCAACCCCATCTGGTTGGTGAAAACCAGGATGCAGCTGGAAGCCAGGTAAGGCAGATGAGGCATGCAGAACCACTCCATGTCACATCAGGACTGGTTTGGGTATGGGGTTGGCCCATCAGAACATAAATCTTCAGAGCACGCTGGGGAAGAGTCATCCAGCTGTGTTCAGAACTGTATTTTGGTCAGTGGAGCAGTATGCCATTCTAGCCCTCCCTCCTCACTTTTGCCTTTACAGGGTGAAGGGGGAGCTGGGCAGTAATGCCCTCCAGTGTGCTATGCACGTGTACCGTACTGAGGGCCTTCATGGATTTTACCGTGGAATCACAGCCTCCTATGCTGGAGTGTCGGAGACCATCATACACTTTGTCATCTATGAAGCACTGAAACAGCATCTGAGAAATGGCCATAATTCCCTTTCTACACCATTCACACTATCGGCAAACAGCCGTGACTTTTTTGGACTAATGGGAGCTGCTGCTGTCTCCAAAACATGTGCCTCATGCATTGCATATCCACATGGTGAGTGAGTCTGCTCTCCTTCCTTTTGTTCCCCTTGACAGAAGATGCCATGCCTGAGATCATTCTGCTAATATTGTTTCCCTTCTCCTCTCTCCAGAGGTAATTCGAACACGGTTGCGAGAAGAAGGGTCACGGTATCGTTCCTTTTTACAGACTCTGCAGCTTATAGTCCACGAAGAGGGACTCTTGGCTTTATACCGAGGGCTCCTGGCCCACTTGATCCGCCAGATCCCCAACACAGCCATCATGATGGCTACCTATGAACTGATTGTACGTTTGGCACCTCCCACCTTATAAGCACACTGTAGCACTTGGCTAAGGTGTCTAGAGAGATAAGAGTCCCATAGTCCAGAGACACGGTCTTTTTCCGTGGTCCAAGAGGTGGTGCTTTTTGTTACACACTGGGGCTGGTCAAGCATAGCATTCTCAGGACACAAGAGTATTTTGTCCAAATTTTTTTGCTCCAGTGTATGCAATGTAGCCTTTCTTCTTTCTGGAGACTCGAATACTTCCAGTGCTTCAAAGTGTCAGGGCACTGGTTTGACAGTGCCTGCTCTTAGCTCCCTGTATGAGACAAGGACATGAAACTGAACTGGAAAAGAGATGAAGGAGAGAGCATATGCGTACTTGAGCCTCAGCATCTTTGCATCCTCTGGAACCAGTAACAACCAAATGTGGGCACAGCTACACATGATAGGGTTCAGACATCTTGAGAGAATTGTAGCAAGCAGAGATCTTATGCTGACACCTTTCATATCCTTAGGGGAGCTCTTTCACTCTTTATCTGTTGTGCTGTCCTCCTGCCCTTGAGGATTGCTCAACCTTGGATGCCAACAAACATTGCAGAATCTTCCTGTGGGTCCTCAACATGTTGCAGCCATTGCCCCAGGAAGAGTCAGGCAGTTGGCAGCTTCTTTTCCTCCTGCTGGATCTGAAGAGTTGGAGCAAGTAGCTCAAGGGAAGAGACACAACTTGCTATGAAGCACTACCCTAATAACTTATGCTACTGTCCTCACAGCTCTGTCTTGTCCATACCTGATCTTTTTGTGTCCTCTCCTTTCCTGAGTAGCAGAAGGAGGAGTACACCTACTTCCCTCAGAAGTGCTGGGGCTATTCTGCTATAAGCTGAAGTCCCTGATGTGAAATGCACTCTTCTATGCTTGTGAAGAAAGTGGATAATGTAAAAAGGTGGATGAAGCAGAGTATTTAGCCCGTTTCTGTTGATGTGAGCCTTTCTGTTTTTCTGTAATCAAGATTTTCCTGCATATGTTATGTTTGCTTGTGGTAGTGGGCTGGGATGCCTTCTGCTTCTCTGTGGGTTCATAGCCTGGTGTACTGAGAAAGGCTACGTTGTCTTTTCAAAGAAAATATTTTGAGTCTCAAAAAGGTAAGGGGAAGAGGGTGGAGATGGAGCAATTGAAACAACACATACACTTTAGAAAAACAACACATCCCCAAGATAAGGCAGTAATTTTGATAAATACATGGTCTGGACAACCACTGGTCTTATATTACAGAATCACAGAATTATTAAGGTTGGAAAAGACCTAGAAGATCATCTAGTCCAACCATTACCAATACTTCCCAGCTAAATCATATCCCTCAATGCAACATCCAAACGTTTCTTGAACACTCCCATGGTCGGTGACTCCACCACCTCCCTGGGCAGTGCATTCCAATGCCTGACTACCCTTTCCGAGAAGTAATACTTCCTAATGTCCAGCCTGAACCTCCCCTGGCGCAGCTTGAAACCATTCCCCCTAGTCCTATCACTGATTACACGAGAGAAGAGGCCGATCCCCAGCTCACTACAACCTCCCTTCAGGAAGTTATAGAGAGCTATAAGGTCTCCCCTGAGCCTCCTCTTCTCCAGGCTGAACAATCCCAGTTCCCTCAGCCACTCCTCATAAGGTCTGTGCTCCAGACCCCTCACCAGCTTCGTAGCCCTCCTCTGAACACATTCCAGAGCCTCAATGTCTTTCTTGCAGTGAGGGGCCCAAAACTGAACGCAGTACCTGAGGTGCGGCCGCACCAATGCCGAGTACAGGGGGACAATTACCTCCCTGTTCCTGCTAGTAACACTGTTTCTGATGCAAGCCAGGATGCCATTGGCCTTCTTGGCCACCCGGGCACACTGTCGGCTCATGTTCAGCCGAGCATCAATCAGTACCCCCAGGTCTGTTTCCTCAACACAGTCCTCCAGCCACTCCGCCCCAAGCCTGTAGCGCTGCCTGGGGTTGTTGTAGCCAAAGTGCAGGACCCGGCATTTGGTCCTGTTGAACCTCATCCCGTTGGCTTCGGCCCAGCTCACCAGCCTATCCAGATCCCTCTGTAGGGCCTCGCTACCCTCAGGCAGATTGACACTCCCTGCCAATTTGGTGTCATCTGTGAACTTACTGAGGGCACACTCAATGCCCTCATCCAAGTCATCAATAAAGATGTTGAAGAGGACAGGCCCCAGCACCGACCCCTGGGGAACACCACTCATGACTGGTCTCCAACTGGATTTGACTCCATTTACCACCACTATTAGCTATTTTAGTGGCTTCACAGACTGCTTCTTTCACAAGTTATAGTGGAAAAACCGCAGAAGCCCTGAACCTTTTATTTGAAATCCATTTATTTTAAAATCCACTTTGCTTCCTCATCCTTCTTACCATCATTCATGTAGTTCAGGAGTATCGACAGTTTTACAAAGTGGCACAAGCTGCAGTGTTCTGGTTGTGGGGATTTTTTTTTTTTTTTTTTGATTGTTTTGTTTTGCATGAAATGAGAATAAACCTCAAACAACAACATTGAAAAAATATACAATATATATATATATATATATATATAATATCTGGGGAGGGGTTGTGAGACCCCGCTCTGAGCCATATGGCCGGCTCCTCTTTCCACATTTCTGTTCTTTCCAAGCCCCTCCTTCCTCATCATAGTTTGATCTGTGCCACAGTCATGTGCAAGTGCCCAAATATGTGTCTCCAGAGAGCCAAATGGGGTCAATCATAGGGAATGTCCACAATGAGAATGGCAGAAGACGAAGGAACATGGGAGGCAAAAATGACACGAGGCTGAACATGTACAAGGTGGGGGAAAAAGGAAGTTAAAGACACCTCCTCCTCCCAGCTGTATGGAGGATCCATTGGACAGATGTTTTAAAGCTGCTAATAGCGGTGAGCACTCTCATTTTTGCCAATGATGTGCCGATCATCCATGTCATTGCTGTCTGGGGAGTCAGGTGTCTCCAAATCACTGCTGTCATCATCTTCTTCCACACCCTTACCTGCTCTGCCCTCACAGTTTTCTGCAGCCCTCTCCTGGCAGCCCTGGTAGGACTGGAGAGATGAGACTATTATAAGAGAAAGGTTCTGCCAGCCCAGCTGTATCCCCCAGCCCAGGTTCCTGTGACTGCTCCTCACCTCCATGGGGTTCACAATGATGGTGAGGGCCGAGTCGTCCCAGAACAAGTCGCTCTCTTTGCTGCCGGTGCCTGTGTGCCCCTCTGCGGCAGCCCCAGGGACCTCTTGCCCCATTCCCTGTCGGTGCAGTGAGTGGATGCGCAGGATGCCCAGGATCACCAGGAGTGCCAGGAAGCCCACACACACCACAATGATGATAGTGGCTGCACTGGGGACCACTTTGGAGGAAAAAAAAAAAAAAAGGAGAACATGTGGTTACAGTCTCACATAAATATGTTTCTGACCTGACCCACACCCACCCTGAAGGAATGAGGGTTGCTGGATATAATGTAGGATTTGGGTCTAGGTAGGAATATGTCCTGACTTTTGTTGGGCACAGGTGATTCCTGCCTCTTGCTGCTGTACCTTGCTCAGTGTTTCCCAGAATGGCTAGATCTAGGTGTTCACTAACTTCATACCTGCCTGTAGACTCTGCTTAGCTTCAGAAGTCACCAGAATACGTCATAAAGCAGTCATTTGTGTCTTTTCTTTGGGAAAGAGAGGTGTGTGGTGGGGAGAGTCTGCAAGGGCACAAGGACGATTTTCATAGTATGATTTCTTTGTAAGCAGTAGAGAGAAACCGAAATAAGTCTGCTTTTGCACATAGGACAGACTGCTGTGACAGCCTTCTAATTTAATGCTACAGACAAAGCCTGGCTTCTCCACAGGATAAAGTTGAAATTCATCTAATTCATCTAAGAGTCTTATCCCAGCTCTCACCTCTTCATTCTAGACCTACAGGTCAAGCCCTGACTCCTCAGATAACCCCCTTTCTGGAAAATTCAACCCAAGCATGCTGTTTTCGTTCTGGGTAGCTTTTTACAGTAGGGACATTTCCTTTTGCTTCTGCTGCAATCAAGGAGAGCCGGGGAAGGGTGCTGCAAAGGGTGATGTTTGATGTTCTCTACTGGCTATCCCTGTAGTGATTCAGTTCCAGCTTCAGGACTGGATTGGTTTTGGGTAAGCTGCTGCAGGAAGTTGCAGCAAAAGCTAGGACTAAAGGCACTTTCTGTGTTCCCTGCAACAGGGAGCTAAACCCAGCATAAGATCCTAGAGCTTTCATAGCCTCACCAGAGTCAATTAGATTGCCATCATGCTTGTGGCACAGAGTTGGCAGTGCAAACCAACAAATCTATCTAGCCTAGCTTTCAGGCTTCTTTCCATTGTTCTGGGAGCATGAATAATCTTATTTGTGTGGTGCACTCTCCAGTGTTTTTCTGCCTTTGCTGATCACCACGTCCCATCTCTTTAGAGCAGTGGCAGTCTTGGTTCTCTTGTTTCACTCCTACTGATGAAGCTTCTTTTTGAAACTGTATTACCCAGTCCTGCATAGCACCTTTGCAAGATGCAGGAATGAAATACTACCAGCTTACAGTTGTTACTTGTAGACCTTTTCAGAGATTTCAGACTGCTGCTGTATAAAGAAAGCAAAATTCCAGGGGAGGGGGATTGTTGCACCAAGCTCTAAGACACAGTTTGACCCATATTGCAGGCCATTGTCTAATGAAGAGTGGGGCAACAGTGTAAGAACTCAATGAAATGTATATATGGAGGCTGAAAGGAATCCCTTGCTCAAAGTTTTATCAGAGTATCAGAAAATAAACATCCCGACCTAAGAGAATAAAACCAAAAGGTGTGTTACATACTAGGGTTGTTATGGGTGCTTGCCAAGCTGTGGCCAGATAGCTCTGGGGGTAAATGATGGCCTCGGTGTATAAATTGCTGAGAATTCAGCATATGGTTAGGATGAGCAGCTTGGTTCATGTTGTGGAGGACATTCATCTGCAGAAAGACCAGAGTGAGAAATATTCAGCCCTGCATTCACTGTGATAGTCTACATTGGGTGCATTTCTGTTCACAGTGTTCTCACCATGTATGCATAAACACCCATGTGTGCATGCATTGATCTTGTACCTCAACAGAAAACTCATTGCTGGAATAACGTCCATTCATCTCAGTGCAGGACAGGTGGAACTTCCTCTCATAAAGAGCAGCGCCACGGTTGATGTGGTATGAGACCTGGCGTAGTATTTCCTCATAAACTGCAATGCTCTCTACCCCTGAGTCCAAGAAGAGAGAATTGGAGGAGTATCAAAGAGCTCCTGCTTAAAAATCATTTGGTATCAACCCTTTAATGACTAGGAGCTACAGAATAATCCAAGGCTGGGTTCATAAGTATTGGAAAGGACCAGAAATGGAGCTGTCTGTGGTGAAAGCCCAGTTTGCACTGCTAAGGCACGTGGAAGGGAAGGTGCCTGTTAAATTCTGTAGTGTATATAAGCAATGCATCAGTTCACAACCTGGGGGATATGCTGTCTCCTAGTATGTCATGCAAAATACTACTGGCGTCTAAGAACACAAGACCCCGTAGGCAATGGGAGTAAGTAAGGAGGAGTGATACAAGCCTGAAGCAGAGCTTAGACATCATGTCCTAGCACTGTGTGCTGGAAGAGTAAGCTTCCTAAAGGAAACAGCCTGGGACTTCAAAAGCTAGGAGTTCAGAAGATGGTTATGTCTCACAAAGTACACCAACATATTTGGTTAAGTGTTCCCACAGTGATGCCTGACAGTGAAAGGGGCATAAATAGACAGCTGCAGCCAAGGAGAGGACATACCTGTGATAGTGAGGTAGGCAGAGGTGTTAACGAGCTCCAGGCCTCGCTGTTGCAGCAATGCCCCATCCAGGAGCAGATATTCCCTCTCTGGGTCCAAGTCATCTCCTACCAATGAGATCTCGCAGCCATCCAGGTTGTGTACAATCTCATCTGACATACGTGTGTCTGTCACTGAGAGGCCAAGGGACAGAAGACAGGGCCACAAAGCCAGTCAGCCATGAACAAAGGCAGGCATGAGAGTGATACCCACTTAAAAGAACTTACAAGGAACAGCTTCTCTTTCTCTGGCTAGCACTTACCTTGAGTAAAATCAGCATTAGTCTATTTACTTGTTGGAAGAGTCCCCTCTGGTCCTAATTGCATTATTTTGGTCCTATTGCACATAAGAAAGTCTTATATTTTAGATCAACATACTGTTATGGGACGGGCTCATGGTAACACATCTCAGCTGTAAGGACTGTTGGCAATGGCAGTGTTAAAATTATGAACAACTGTACCATATATTCCCAGACCTTGAGTGCTTTTGAAAGCTTTCTCTCCTCACAACTGCTGGTAACAAAGTTTCAGATTTTATCTTATTTAAAATGACAAGCAGTTTTGAAGGCTAACTACTTTCAGCAGTGCCGAGACCAACCTTCTCTACATCAAGAAGCTCAAGCTGCTGATCATAAAAAATCCTGTTAGCAGAAGAGATAGATACAATTTAAGTGAAAGGATGTGGAGCATGTAGTGTAGAGAAGTAATGTGAGGGAGGGAACTGAGGGAAAAGATACTCAAGGTGTAAGGAAACTAACTGGGGAATTCATAGGAACAAGTGATACAGAAAGAGATCACAGAATCACAGAATATCCTGAGCTGGAAGGGACTCATGAGAATCATCAGTTCCAACTCCTGACTCCACAAAGAGTAAACTAATTGTTAAACCATATATCCACAAGCATTGCCCAAATGCTTCTTTAATGCTGGCAAGCTTGAGGCCATGACTACTGCCCTGGGGAGCCTGTTCCAGTGCCCAACCACCCTCTCAGTGAAGAACCTTTTCCTAATACCCAACCTGACCCTCTCCAGTATAGCTTTGGGAGGGGACAAGAAATAAGGGAAGCAGGAAAAAGTGCAGGAGTGGAGAGAGAACAGCCAGGAAGGACATCTGGTGATGGGTTCGATGAAGGGAAATGTAGGTAAAACATCAAGGGGATTAGGAATGAGTAGCATGGGAAAAAGAGAAGAAAGTGAGGCAAGGAACTGGGTGGATTGAAAAAGTACAGGGAGGAGCAGAAAGGGATAAGAACTGATTAGCCTATATATCAACAATGTCTTGCTTCTGTATTTGTAAACTCTCCTGTTTCGAGTACAACTATGAGCTCTACTTCCTCTGCAGAATAGCAACTTGCAGGTCTTTCCACTCACCAGTACCATGCCAATTCTCATCCTTCTTGGCCTCCACCTGGTGAGAAATAGAGCAGGTGATCTGGAGGTTGGGGAAAAGGGGGACTCCATCAGGAGCCTCAAAGTCTGATGCAGGATGAGCAAAGTGGGCAGTGCCACTCAACAGGATCTGGGGAGCATCAGGCTGTAGCACGACAACATAACCTTCCACGTCAGGAATGGAGACACATGATTCTTCACTGAAACACCTGAAGGAGTGAAACAGAAAGCATCAATATTAGCCCAAGCTTCCACCAACATTTTACAGAACTGTTTCCCACCTATTGCAGACAGTGAAGGGATTTTTTTTTTTCGTGGTAGATCTGAAAGATTCCCTGAGGCCTGCTGTGCAAGACAGAGAGATACAGTAGGAATCACTGGCTTTCAGGTGACTTGGTCACATCCACACACTACAGAGAAAATTAAAAACAGCCTACATGCCTGGAACACCATCAGCAAAGGCACAAATTCTGCTCCCTAGGACCCTAGGAAACCAGTATTAAAGTACCCAATTGGATAATTTCATAATAATTTTCAGGAAGACTTTCACCCATTTCAAGACCACCGATTAGAATTTAAATACAAGGTGAGGGAGTGCAAATTTAGTCAAAGGAGAGGTAATTCTCTTGCTGAACCTAGACAGAAGTGCTGCTTTATCTACTCACTTGACGGTAGTAGTGAGCCTGAGTGGCCGGACTCCAGGAGTAGCAAAGCGCAGTGAATTCATGTAAGCCACATGCTGGATAGCATGGTTGAAAGTTTCCACATCATCACCCTCCAAAGTGAGCAAGGACTGAGAGGGGTTCACATGAACCTACAGGTGAACAAGAAGAAAATACTCAGGATTCCTTAGCAAATGCCAACACCCTAAGCTAAGACAGACATAAAGGAGAAAGGCAGGGAGCTATCTGAGGTGGCAGAGCAGGCAAAGTCCAGGGAAGCGAGGCGAGGGAGGAGAGTGGAAGAGACCCATGCAAGTTGGGCAGATGGGCATACCTTCATCCCTTTGCCCAGACTGTCGAAGTCACTGTAATCAAGCCCCTCACGGCAGGCATACAGGCATTCAATAACCTCCCGGCTCTCCAAGCTACCAGGGCGCACAGTGAAGCCAGCCAAGTAACCATGGAAGTAGTGGTGTATCAACAGAGGATCTCCTGGGGGAAACATGGGACGTGGAGGGTGTGAGAGACATGGTGAGGAAGAAAACAAAGACAACAAAAAAATGTGAGGGACACACAGTTGTTAAGGTAGACAGAGACGGAGGGGTGCATGGAACATGGAAGAGCAAAGACAACGAAAACAACAGTGTGAGGTACATACAGATGTTAGGATAGGTAGGAGAGAACAGAGGGGTGCACAGGACATGGAAAAGCAAAGATAACAAAAAGATGAACGATACTGCAGATGATAATTTTTTTTAATTCCAGATGGAGGAAAGACCAACGGAAAGACCAGGGTAGCAACAGGTAGGTAGCATAGAGAAGTTTCTGCCACACCGCTGAATGCCAGATGGAAACAATTTCTTGTCCCCTTCTCACTCCTGGTGAGGGCTTTTAAACAAACTGTATGTTCCACAGATAGTTAGGGATGAGGTGACATCTCCTGATGTCTCCAATGGCTACTGTGTTCTTCAGAAACCAGCTATAATGACCAGACATGAGGACACTTTCTCCACATGAAAAGCATACTCTATCTCTCAAAGCAGGATGTAGTCCTACCAGCATTTTCATGCTCTACCAACATCAAGATATCAAGGATCAATCTGCCAGAAAATAAGGGATTTCCTCCCAAGATGGTGGGAGGTGGATGGACAAGATCAAGGAGCTGCATGAGGAAGGCACCATGCAAGAAGTGATATAGTCATGCACAGTGAAGAGAAGAGAACCACCTTCTTTCTTTTCCCTACCTCGTACAGTATCAGTGGAATTCTCATTTCCTTTGGTTTTCTCCTTGTTTTTCTCCTCTGCAAAAGGAGAACAAGCAATTACACATTGGAAGAGGGCAGTTACAGAATCAGACAAGTGTCTACATAAGTGTCTGCATCAGCCAATGCTGGACAAAAGAACAGCTCTGGATTCATGCAAAGCAGAGCACCCTTCAACCCTAGAGACAGCATTCCACAGATGAAAGAGAGTGCTGTCCCTTTCATGAAGGGATTGGCGAGACTGTATCTAATACAAGAAGAAAGGATAGGGTTTATTTTTCCTCCTTTCCCAACAATATCTATTCTAGGAATTAAGTGATTTCCATTTATGGAGCACAGTCCTAGCCATGTTCTCAGTTAGCCATGTTCTGAGCATCCTTTTGAAACTCACACAGCTTCAGGAGGGTAATTCAAGTTGATTAATGTCTGTTGATTGCAAAAGACCAATAGAGAGAATCAAGCTATGGGGAGATCCCTGAGCAGTGAAAAGCGGGACTACAATAAAGGTTTGATCTTGCTAGCAATTCCTGCTGGAGTTAAGGCAAGGAGCAGGCAAATTCCTTAGTTCTGTCCTGCTCGAGTCTTGTAGGAATACTGAAAGACCTGGCCAATGTAGTCTTACATCTCCACAGAACCAGTTTTAACCTATTGGTGGCTTAACAATGTTCCCAATCTGATCTTTATCCTCCAATCCAACTCTTGTACAAAATGGTTTGTGACTTTTCTGTATAGAACCTCACAATACACAAATCACCATCCATACACTCAGCAGCATAAGTAATACGCCGGCTCTCTGGTGAAGAGCTTTGATAGAAAGGCCATCACCAGAATGATGTACAGAGTTTCAACTCTCCACCGCATGAAAGCTAGTTAACCATCACATGTTCTACTACTGCTGCCCAGGAAGCTGCCATTGACACTCAAACCCAAGCTATTATTACCATGGCATAGTATTATGGCTTAGTTCATAAGGAAGGAAGGAGCCACAATGGTTTTGGTGCCAAGGAGAAACGATAGCTGCAATGTATTTTGCATAATTTAGTAATAGACAGCATTCTTCACCTCTTCTGGCTCTCTCTTCACTTCCATTTGCCTGTCTGAGAAGAGCAAGGCTCAGGGAGTGAGCACTCACCAGTCCAGCAGGCTCCAATCATGAGTGAGGGTTCTGGCCGTGGGGGATGAATGAGGCCATTGTCATGGATGAGGGCAGGGTCATAAGAGACACCATCCACATAGAGTGTGACAGTTGGAAACTCAAGGTTGAGGGCATAATGATGCCATTCATCATCACAGACCTGTGGCAGATAGCAGAAGAAGGGGTCAGCAAGGGGAAGGAAGAGAAAGAACACTGGAAAGAGGTAAACGCTTCCTCACCTGCTCAAGCTTCCAGAGGAACTTCACAGGTCTTGCACTCTCCAGCAATGGCCAGTAGAGAAAAGCAATTCGGCAGCCATGCACAGCCAGAGAGTAATGCGAGTAGCCATCCTCTGCCAGGGGGCAAACACAAGGCATTATGCATCACACTTAAAAGCAGTCTCACTAGCTGGAGCCCAAAAATACATGATAGTCTGCATGACTGGCATGCAGCACCATGTGTTCACAGTGGGTTTGAATGCTCCCAGAAGAAGCTATGTGGAGGGCCCTGCTCTGGGACATAGGGATTTCCACCTGCAGGGACAATGCCTTCTAACAAGTCAGTGTCACCTCCCCAAGAAAAGCGTCTCACCACTCTGCACTGTACTGCAGATCACTGTCTCCTCTTCCCGCCTGCCCTTGCTGGGCACCACAGCATGTTTCATCCACACAGACAGGGTGAAGTGGTCACTCAGCCCCTCATGGGCATTCAGCCCGTTCATGACAGGCACTTGGGCAGCCTGGCTGCCGTTGAACCAGTAGATGAGGCTGCTGTCCTGGCTGTAGTGCACTGAGAGCCGTGCAGTCCAGTTCGCCGTGGGGCTAGGCACAGGCAGCAAGTCAATCTCTCCTGAGGCAGCACCTACCAAGAACAGAAGGAGTCAGGAGTCAGGAGCACAGAAGTCTGAGAAGTCTGGGGACTGGGGCACAGAAGAAAAGGGTGATATAGGGCTGTTGTAATTGTAGTTGTAGTTGTAATATCCCAGAGTACGGAGAGAGGAAGAATGGCCTATAAGGCCTCCTCTTATTAAGAGAAGGGTGGTGATTTTTCCATTTGTGTGAAGGAAGTCCCACAGACTCTGCATGATGAGATACCACACAGAAGCCTCTGGCTTTCCAGTAAGGAAAGCACGGGGGGGTCCTTACAATTACAGGCAGGGTGCTCACTGTCCCTCAACACAACCTTTGAGCTAGGTGTCCTCACAGCTGCTGACCACAGCAGGCAGGAGGAATATGTCCCAGAAGCTCTGTTGTGTGAAGCACAGGGATATTGCTCTAAATCCCTTCAGGGAAATGGGTAGGAAAGAATCAATTCACCACAGAGTTTGCGTAGCGATTTCTCAGAGTAGTTATCCCGGTCACAGCCCTTAGCCACATGGTTTGTCTGCAGCTCCACCATGGCCTGGATATTCCACAGGGGCTCATCACAGGTCTCCAGGTGAATGCTGGGAAATAGTGCAAGGCTGCCTGCACCTGGTGTGTACTCAATCCTCTTGTTCCAGCCTAATGAAGAAGCATGAGAGAGAGAGGGGTTAGGTCCTGCCAAAGACCTAACGCCAGAAAACTGGCATCTATATACCAGCCCATAAACAAAGAGATTTTTGGCCCTTTCAGCATTGAAAATCAACTTTATGCAGCTGGCATCAGTGCAAGGGAAAACTTCCTGGAAGCACAGATAGTCCAAATTCTCATCTTCTATAGCTAGTGTCATTGTAGAATCACTCTCTTGATTTTCAACCTCCCTTTATAAGGCTGAGTAGATATTTAGCTGTGTTGATTTCTCCTTAATTCTACTGATGTAAGTCAATTTGTAAACACACACCACCTCTGGAAAAACCAAAGTTCCTCAAGATGAGCAGCCCCCAAAGCAATCCACATCTGCCTCATTCCTAGCAGTGTTCAATGCCATGTTAGACAGGCACCTGGGCAGCCTGATCTAGTGGGGGCCAGTCTTGCCTGTGGCAGGGGTATTGGAACTTAGATGATCTTCCAACCCAAGCCATTCTGTAACTCTGTGATTCTATGAATACAATCCATGACCCTTATCAAGTATGAAGAAGTTCACAGTAATCAAGGGAATAATTTTCCTCTGTTAGAATTGCCTTCCAGTAGCTTTGTGATATCCTTGATGCAATCACTGGTTTGGTGTCAGAATTTAACCATATACGTGTATACAAATTTATATACATATATACAAATATTTTCAATAAGTAGGACTGAGTGGATTGACATAACTGTGTCTGGAGGTTTCATACCCTGCCAACTGGGCTTGCAGGTGGGTTTCACCTGGATTTCCACTTCAGCATCATCAGATGCCCGCTTTTTTCCACAGTCATAGGCTGTTACTGTGAATTTGTAGAGACGATCTCCACTGTACTGAAGTTTCTCCGTGTTTTCAATGTTCCCTGGTTAGCAAAATGTATAAATCAATGGAGAAGAAAGTCTCCTCAAACACTTTGCTTCTAAAAACAACTCTACTTTTTATCAACTATAGAAACATCCAAAAAGAAGCTGAGTTCTCTGACAGTGCAACTTTGTAATATGCACTAGCATCCCACAAAATGGCTGCTGTGTCTGTGCACAAAGACAAAGAGATTAGCAGTGCTAGAGGAACCAAAGCACACGTATCTCAGCTCTGCCAGCAGATGGGATTGGAAGTGAGAGAGCAAAGCACAAAAGGGGAAGTGCACTTAAGGTAGGTTCAGATTCTTACCATCATTGTCAATCAGAAAGGGAATATTGGGGGTCAGGATCTCATAGTAACAGATCTGGCTGTACTGTGGTGAGCAGTCTCCATCAATGGCCTCTACACGCAAGATGCGGTCATACAGCTTTCCCTCGGTGACTGCGACACGATACAACTTTTCCACAAAGACAGGAGCAAACTCATTCACATCATTTACTCGAACGTGCACTGTGGCCCTGAGGCAGAGATACATCAATAAGAACTGATCAGCTGCTAAGGAGCCATACACCACCTAGATTTTAGAGTAAGTAACTTTGTGTGCCAGACTGACTTCCAGATATCAAAAGCAAGAACAAGTAAAAAGATTGGGGTTTCAAAACAGCAGTGTTTGCATACAAAAGCTTGTACGGTGGTTTTCCATCCCAGAGAAAAAGGGTGTTAATGCCATCTGAATCTTTCCCCTGTGTACAGCAACGTAAGGCATCATTCAGACTCAGCAGTCAAGCAGCCCTTGCTTCTGGTGTATTAACTCGTGTGACTCAGCTAGTGAACAGGACCATCACCGTTTTGTTTGAGTCTTATTCACATGCTGAGTTATAGCATCAAGGCTAGAGAATAATAATTATGGCAATGGGAAGAGCTCCCACTGCATTCTTCATTTGCACTTCTGTGACAGATCACATTTTGTAACATGCAGCTACTTACTTGTGTGATTTTTTAGTGTTGGTTCCATCGGGTCCTTCTCCACAGTCATAAGCTTGGATGGTGAATGTGTGCTCCTTATGTGCTTCACAATCCACCGGTTCCTTGGCCCGGATCAGCCCCTCACCTGTAGCTTTATCCAGTATCACAGCTTCAAAGGGCACCCCTGCCCCATGTATCCTGAAGCCACAGATCTCACCTGGCACCCACAGGCAGAGAGGAAGAGGAGAATGAAGACGACTGAGTAGAGTACAGTATACCTCCTTGCTTCCCACTGCCATATTTTATTCCTTTCTAACTTACACTCTCCTTTCTCCCTCGTTATCACCTGTCATTTTGGAGCTGTTTTGATTCACTATGAGTTCCCCCTAGCATTTTACAGCCATTACTGGTGTAGATTGCCCTCTACCGGAGACCATCCCCACAAGAAGTCGTCTTGCCCAGCACCAAGAAAGGCTTGAGGTTACAGGTTAAAACTACGTGTTAGGGCTGTACATCCAAGTATAGCTTAGTTTGACTCTCCATCCCACAGGGAGGCAAAGCAGGTTGTGCATTTCAGACAGACATCCAAACATGAAGCTCCGTGACATCTCATCCATCCCACACAAGATATGTACATTTCCTTTGGGAATTACAGATAAGATCACTTAAATCCTAAAGTTCAGCCCACAGGACCCCTTTTCCTCTCCAAAGCTGTTGGAGTTTGCAGGAGTGCAGCGTCTGAGGCATAGTCTAAGCAAGTACTAGGAATACAAACCTCAAAAAAGCGTCAAAGCATCATCTGTACTTTCAGGGACTTGTGCTTCTTATGAGGGATGTGGAACTGCCGAGTGTACCCTAGCAGCTTCCTTCAGCCCTCACAGACACAGAGCTGTGCATGTGATCTTTGAAAATAGCAGAACTGCGTCAAAAAGTAGCTGGCTCCACCCTCAGTTCCTCTCATAAGGGAAACAGCTCACAGGATCCTAAATCAAGCTATGCCCAAATTGGCTCTAGACTACACCAGGGACCTTCTCTAGAACAAGGTTTAGAGGCGATCATTTCCTGAACAGAATCTAGTACAGGGACAAATGTGGTCCTGCCTCTGCCTCCCTGGAGGTGTCTTCCTGATCCCAACCTCCCCAGAGCTGCCACCAACCTACCTGCGTAGCGCAGAGGAGCATCTTTGTCCAGTGCAAACAGCGGTGGGTTGAGTAGGACTGTGTTGTCATTCTCCATGACGATGCCCTGATATTCAGCTTCAATCCAGGGTTTGTGCTTATTTGCTGAGGTGAGTTTGGGTAAGGGATTGAGCATAGGAAAGTATTAGCCAACATGACAGACTCAGTAGAAAAAGAGCAGAGCATCATACAGCGGCATTTAGCAACCACCCCTCCCCACCTTCATCTCTAGAATAAAGGCTAAGAGAGACTGGGAAGAGGAAGCTGTTTTTCTTCCATTCTATTCTACCACTCCTGGAAGACGCCATCAGAAACATCATGTTCCTTCTCAGCTCTTCAATACTCTCATTAGAAGCATGTAGAGGGATATTTGTGTACCCTGGAAGGCTGGGATAGTTTAAAAAAATGAAATCAAGAGGCACACGTATTCTGATTCTGGAGAGAGATTCCAAATGCTAAATACTTCAGATCACTGAAGTCATAAGTAAAGGATCCAGGAGACATCTTCCCTTGGGCTGTCCCCAGAAGACAAGAGCTGCATTCATCCATTATCATTCAAGCCCTCCACCCTCTGTACTAAGGGCAAGGATCCATACATGTGCCCCCAGGTACACGTTCAGTCATCCACCCCGCATGTAAAACAAATTGCTGAGCCCCTTGCTTCCTCCTTCCCCACTCCATGGTGGGCACCATATTCCTTTGGCCCCTCCTTTCTGTTCCATTGGCTGTAGCCCAGCCAGGCTTGGCATGGAGGCAGCAGCCAGCCGGAGGCTCTGAAAAATGTCACAGGCCCAGAAATAGCAAATTAATCTTTATCACATAGGCTCCAGGGCAGGGAAAAGGAGAAATAAAGGAGGGAAAGGGCGGAGGGGAGAGAAGTAAAATCGTTATAAATTAAGAACCCCTCCCCCATGCCCACTCCCTGCCAAATGGGCCTCAGAGATTATATTACATGTCCTAGTTACAAACCCCATTCCCAGATAATCCCCCCCTCTCCCACCCCCTGGAGAACAAGATTTATTACAACCAAGCGACACTCTGCACACAGCATGGCTCAGAGCTGGTAGAGAGCAGGATACAGAGCCTCTCTCTTCAAGGGCACTACTTCCAATATGTGAATTCATCCTCTGCAGCACACACCACCATGGTGTTTGTGTTGACTCAAGGGGGACAACATCCCCTACGATCGATAGTCTCTTCTGTACTTCAGCACCAAGGGGTGCTGCTGGAGCTGGGTGGGCCACTGGTGGGATTGCAATCTGAGTGGGGATGCACCAGTAGGCAGAGCAGGCAGACCCAGCTTGGCAGAGCAGCCAGGTGTGGGCTGGCATTTCTCTTCCACCATATCAATTAAGATTATAAAGCACTGCGTAGGAAATCCAGAAAAATATCCACCCTGCTCAGTATGCAGGAGGAATCTTTCCTGTGTACAGGCATCCATGTTTTGCCCCGTCCCTCTGTTGCCCTCACCAGATCCTACTGTGTCAGTTCCAGTCCACACACCTCTCTGATGAGGTGGGAACCCATAACTACCAATGCTAAATACGCCCCGTTGCTGGGGTAACAAGCTGGTGGGTGAGAGAGAAATCTTTGGCTGCATCCACCTGCACCTTGGGAATCACCAATTTGATTTCTTAGAAAATTATTTCTTGGGGATTAGAAATACATTTGGGGGATATTTTTAGGATGCAGACTCATACCATCTTCAAGAAAGCTCCTGTAAAGCTAAATCAGTTGCCAAGGATGTGTACGTGTTTCAGAGGGTAAATTCACAAAGAGAGAAAATACAGACCATGAGGGGCCTGGCTTCACAACTGGTCCCACCAGCACCAGAGCAGCACAAATAAATGCCTCTGCTGGTACCAGTGCACACAGATCATTGTGCTGCACCCTGTTTGTAGCCCCCATCCCTCCCCAAGCACAGAAAGCACACCAAGCTGCCGCATCCCCGATGGCCCCTGCATCCCTTGCATGCTTCAGGTTCTCCCACCCCAACAGATTATCTTCTCCCAGATTCCCTGAAAATGGATTTCTTGTGCCTGTGGCTGCAGCCCCAGATCTAGTAACCTACATCTTTCCCCTTCACTTTGTGTGTTCTGAGAACATCTGCATCCAGCGTGCTAGAGCTGCAGCATTCAGGTCTGGTCTTTCTTTTTTCTTTTTTTCCTTCTTCTTTTTTTTTTTTTCCTCTTTTTTTTCCTATTTAGCACATAAAGCACTGTTTTATATAAGCCACCTGCACAGATAACACGTAACTGCTGCAACGTTTCCTATTGACATGTTCTAGACGCATGGGCTGGAATGAGAAGATGGAGATGGGGGATGTGCTTCAGGGAGCAGAGGGGTCTGTGGAGGTGCAACACACTCCCTCTCGGCATGCTGCGGGAGAAGAACTAAACGCACACGGCAAGAACTATCACAAAGCCAGCTAAGTGGGTGGAATGGGGGCAAATGAGAAGAGGATGTTAAAATCAAAGACTGTTGAAAAGGGAGGTGGTAGGAGATGAAGTCAGCACAGGAAAGGATGATGAGGGCGCTGAAAGGGCAGAGTGATCCCCAGAGCCCGGGCACCCGGAGCCCTCCGCCAGGACTGCCGGGTGACAGCGGCGGCAGCGCGACCGCTCGGACCGCGCGCTCCGTGCCCGCGGCTCTCCGCTCACCTTTGTTGGGGCAGCCGCCGGGCAGCGCGGCCCAGAGGCATAGCAGCGGCAGCAGAACGGCTGCGCGGGGCCGACGGCCTCCCATAGCGGCAGCGGCGGCGGCGGCGGCGGCGGCGGCGGAGGCGGCTGCTGCTGCTCCCGGCCCGCCCGGCGGTGCTGGACAGCGGCGGGCCCGGCCTGGCCCGGCCCACGCCCTCGCTCGGCTGCTCGGAGGCTCCGCTGCGGCCCCGCCCCGCCACTGCAGCATGACGTCACGGACCGGGGCTGCAGGAGCGGCAGCCCCGGCTGCGGACGGGAGGCGGGCGGAGGGCGGGGGTGCTTCACAGCTCTCCCGCCCCGAGGCGGAGGTGCTGGAGCAGGGCAGGCCCGCTGGGACTCTTAGTTCGGCGAGGAGCCCGCAGCTCGTCCTGCCCGCCCCGCTCCGCGCCGGGCAGCGCTTCCCCGCTCCTCGCAGCCACCAGCCAGGTGTTCCGTCTCGGGATGGTGCCCAACCTCAGCGGTTATTACCGCTTCGTCTCCCAGGAGAATATGGACAATTACCTGCGCGCGCTGGGTAAATCCTCCCTCCTCCTTCCCTCTTACTCCTTTTTGTCTCCAAAAATGTCAGCCCGTGGGACCTGGCAGCGGGAGGAAGGGGCTTGGGCAACCAACCCTGCTGTCATTCCATCTGAGACTATCACTTTTGGTGGGAGGGGGAGAGGAGGCATCCCTGGAGCTGGAGCCCCCTGCCCAAAGAGTGGAGGAGCCTGGGCAACCCATGCGTTTTCCCTCCATTTCATTCTCCAGATATCAACGTGGTCCTGCGCAAGGTGGTCTGCCTGCTGAAGCCTGACAAAGAGATCATCCACACAGGAGACCACATGGTCATCCGCACAATCACCTCCCTGCGGGATTATGTCATGGATTTTGACCTGGGGGTCCAGTTTGAGGAAGACCTGGGCCCCGTAGATGGGCGCAAGTGCCAGGTGAGGATCCCCAACAGGGCTAGATAATGAATGAACCAGAACTTCAGGGACTTGCCTGGCTTTTAGTTCACAAGCAAGGTAAGAGTCCAACCCAGAGCTGGCCTGCCCCACAGGTCTGGAGATAGGAACTTTGTAAGTGAATTGCTGCCAGCAAGGGGAGTAAGCAACACACAGCCAGGCCTGGAGCTTTGGGATCCAGAAGGGAACTAGATCTTGACACAAAGAGCATCAGTCCCAAGGAGCCATCCAAGAGACACCAACCATATCAGGGAATGCATTTGAAAATGTGACAGGAACGCTCAGTGTAATCACTGGAAATCTGTGTTGCTTTTGTTGGGTCCACATCTTCCCCTCTGCTTTTTTTCAGACGACTGTTTTCTGGGAGGGTGACCAGCTGGTATGTGAACAGCTAGGGGAGAAGAGGAACCGTGGCTGGCGGCACTGGCTGGAGGGAGACCGGCTGCACCTGGTGAGGAAGGGCCCGTGCAGCTTGTCTGGTGGGTGGGGGGGGGGGGGCACAGCCAAGTGCTGTGAGCTCTTATTGTACCTGGGCAGCCTCCTTCCAGCTCCTCTCAGGCTTTGCCGTGGCTCCTTAGGAGCAATGGCCACTTCTCATAAACATCCGCCACCAGGGTTCAAAAGTTTAAGTTATGCAGCAGCCGCTGCGGCCCTTCCCACCCTCAGGATGACCTGCCAAGGCTCAGCTGGAGGACATGGGGCTGCATCCTGAATTACTCTTTCTCCTCCTTTCCCCAGCGCATGACGGCTGAAGACGAGGTCTGCGTTCAGGTCTTCCAGAAAGTGAAGTGACCTGGGAAGCTGCTGGGACAGATGCCCAATCTGGGGCCCCACTCTCCAGTGTGAACTGCCCCAGATTAAAGTAGCAAACTCGATGGCAGCAAGCCAGGCTCCCTGTAGCAGCGTGTTTTCTTCTGCCTCGCTACGCGGCAGGATGGAAGAAGGCCTCCCGGGGCACCGTGGTCAGGTCACGGTGGGCCGGGCCCTAAGAAGAGAGGCGGGGAGAGGGGATGGCCGGAGTGCCAGTCCAGGCGGCCAGGGTGGGCCGAGGCAGGGAGGAAGATGAGTCGCTGTGTGCATGGAGGCTCCTTTCAGAATAAGAGCTGGGTGGGAGGGAGTGAGGCGAGGCGGAGGCCATCCAGCCACCCCACAGCGGCAAGTTGCACATAGGCACCCACTTGCTGCTGCTGAGCCTGGACAGGCCCCTCGCTGGTCCATGTTCTCTTCTCCTGACTCCCCCCACTGTAGCAGCCCCAGCACAGTCCCTTGGCTACTTCTGGAAAGCAGAATTTGGAGTCCCAAGTCAGCAAGAACAGCTGAGGCTGCCTCTTCCGAGACCACCACTGCAAGCTCCCAGGTCCTGTTGCTTGCTGATGACATTTTTTTCAGGATCCCAAAATCTTCAAGTTATAGCACTGAAATGATTCTTCAGTGTCAAGGATTTTTGTGTGAAATACAGCGGTTGGGCCGAAGTAGGAAGCCCCTTGTAGTTTATGTTCACTGCACTCCTGTGAAAGCCCACAGAGAGAAGGAGGCTCTGTCTTTCTTCCAAGTGTAAAAAAACCATTGTCTTGAGCTCCTGCGCTCCACCTGGCTTTACTATCCTCCCTTTACTGTCATAGCTCCCCTGGTTCACAGCTCCCCTCTACAGTCGGAGACCAAGGGACAGAACCTAGGGACATGAGGTCCCCTGAAAGGATGGACAAAGACAGAGGTGTCCTTTAATGAGGATACCATATGGGATGTGCAGAAGGCCCCTGTGGTGTATTTCTGAAGGAAACCTGTGGCTGCCCCTGAACTAAAGATTGAAGAGCTCTGTACTCAGAAATGTGTAGCTACTGATGCTCAAAGAGCCAAGAAGTAGGCAGATTTTGAAAACATAGGCTCATTTCAAGGTGATTAAATGCATTTTTTTTTTTTTCCCTCCAGCAGCTCAACTAAAAAGTAGTACTTTTCAAAGTGCTTCTTCTCAGAGAAATGAAAACATAATTGTGATAAGAAAAGGACTACTTAAAAACATGCAGTATGCAAGGGGTGAAGTAGCTGCAGCTGCTGTATGAGTATGAGTTGACCTCTGGCTCTTCAAGGTTGTCTCAGGACATCACAGGCTGCAGCATCCTGTCAGTATCCACAGTGCAAGGGTGCCACTGGCTGGCATGTAACTAAACATGCTGGGTAACCATAACCAAACCATCCAAGATACCATTTGTCTGCTCCATGTAGACTTCTATTTAATCAGCACTTTAGTATTTAATCAGCACTTAACCATTAGCCAATTTGACGCAATCAAATGCAGTGACTTAGTTAAAGGTTTGAGAATGGCAAGGTTCAGTTGAAACTTTCAGATGGGGTATCGGAGCGGAGTTTTCTAAACTCAGTTGCATGCTCAGGGACCTTCTCTCCTTCAGTGAAATACTCGCCTTTCCCTTTCGTTGGCTCTCAGCAGACAATCTGTCCCCAAAAGGGCTCCTCTTCTTTGACATCTATCAGCAGTGAACCTCAAAAAGCTTACTTTGAGACACATCCCAGCTCAGAGAGACATCAAAGATCTGCTGTCATTCTTGAGAGCTCAAGTGGCTCTTCATTTAGGGTCATTATAGACAACAAGACAATTGACTTTAGCCAGAAAACTTTCCACTCTTGCCACAAATGAGGTGAGGCACTTCTGGAACTCTCTCTTTCAGCCATGCCATTCCTGTGCTCTCCAGCTTGTACTGTCCTGGTCCAGATCAGGCTGTGGCTCAAAGTGCCAGAATTCCAGTCAGAGACAGGGAGTGCCTGCTCATCCCATGTTGCTGCAATCAAAGCACAGTGGTAGCTTATCTTGAGATTGCAGAGTGGTTTGGGGGGCTGCACCACCACTACAGGTAAACCTGAGTCTGTGGCCCTGGTGGGATGATTATATTGTAAGAGAGGTGGAGTAGCTACAGGAGGCCTAAAAGAGGAGTTCTTCTGTCTTTCTTGCTTCAGGTTTGAGGATGAAGTATCCAGCTCAATTTCTTTTCAGTGTGTGAGAGGGTCTGCACATCAGAGAATAATCTCATGCATGCTCCTAGGCTGCTGACTAGCTTTCTTTCCAATGACCTTCTGAAACACGCTGTATTCAAAGCAGCAGAGAAATTAGAATATCTAAAGGGGAGCACCAACCAGCAGGAGCACTGGAGCAGAACAAAGGGAAATCAAGTAGGTCTATGGGGCATGTATCAGAAGTGGGCCGCTCCAGACAAACACACTTCAAGCTGTTCACCTTTACTGAAAGCTTTACTGAAAGCAGCTGAAGTACTCTCCCAGTACCACAGATGGTGTTACCAGGGGAAAACACAACAAAACAAAAAAACACGTGGAAGATTTATCTTGAAAGTGCCTTTGGGAACTCCTAGTAGTGCTGTTTGTAAGATTCCTGTAAATGACACATTGAATTGATCAGCTTTCTTACAAATTATCCTAAATTACATCTGCCTGTTCGTTCTTTATAAGTGAACACTCTCCCTACCAGTGACCTGCTGGTAACAGGTCTCTCAGCAGTTTTTGGTGCTTCGCAGCTTCTTTCGACACGTGGTGTCTTTAAGTAAAAGCCACCCTTCAGGTGGGACAGAAAGTCAGAAGAACCCACGCTACCACAGCATAAAAATGAGGCTGCCCACATATGAATGTATTAATATGTAATTAAGGAGTGTAATATTCCCTCCTTAATCTTAATTCAGATGTTTGAGGCCATATATTGCTCTTATAGAAGCACTAAGTGCACATTTACGTGATCTTTTCCAGATAATTCAAAGGCATTTTGATGAACACTTTTTCTAGTCTTCAGTGCACTTTCATAAATATCCTGGAAAGCTTTCTTCATTCTTTCATAAACACCATTTTCCTCTTCATTCAACATGTTTTCGTAGCTGTGGATTATTTTCTGTGATTTCAATGCAAGAAACTCATTAACTTCTCCGCATCTGTAATTCAAAGGGAAAACACTGGAATGGTGTTACACCAAAATCTGAAAGCTTTGAAATTCTGAAGTATGTGAAGCTCAGTACAAGGCTTGGGCACTGTGTTGATGAAAGCCTGAAATGTGTTTGCAAGTTGCAATCTTTTCCCATTTCTCCATTAAAGCAAAGGCTTTATCCATCTTGTTTCTCTTAAAAACGCTTCAGACAATTGCAGGACATGCAGCAAATGAGAGCCTTTGAAAAAACGCTTGTTCTCAGAATGCTTATAATTCTATAGGCCTGTTCATTTTTATTAACGTCTACTTAACTCAAAAGCCTGCGGTTTCTTTCTCTGAAGAAGCTCTCAGTTCTCATCTCAACAAATAAACATATAAAGAAATGGTCAGAGGCGTCCTTCAGCAAATCAGAACGGAGGAGAGGTGACTTTTTTTGATGGTTTTATTTTTTAAAGTTCATATTTGAAAAAAATAAAATAAAATAAATTGTAAAGACTGAAATTTCTGTGCTTCTCTCTATACCAGAAAACTGCCCAAGAAGGAGTTGGAGAAGCTGTAGGAGCTGCTGGAATGCAGTTAAAATCATCACCAAAGATCTCCGGTAATCATTTTTCTTCCTCCTTGTCCTCTTCGGTAGAAATGAAAGTCTGTTTTTGCCCGGCTAGGATTTAAGAGCCCCCCAAAGCCCGCCCTGGCCCTAAGGCCACCGTCCGCGCGGAGTTGCAGCAGCTGGGCAGCAGAGGGCAGCAGGCGCCGTGCTGGAGGCGCCCGGTCCCGTCCCGGCTGCCCGCGGCTCGGCTCTGCCTCCCCACCCTCTGCTCTCACCGCCCCCCGCGCGGAGCTGGGGACCGTGCCCCTCGGGCAGAACGGGCAGGGAGAGAGCAGCGGGCACCGCGGCCGAACGCATGGAGATGTGAGTGTGGGGAACGGGAACGCAGCACCTGTACGGGAGGGTGGTGGGCGACTGGACTCTTCCAAGGAGGTGAACAGGTCAAAAAGGCTTACCTCGTGCTTGCTGTCCCACCGTTAAACCTTTGCTAGGGCTAAGGAAGGAGGATCAACCTGGCAGATCTTTTCATGAGATCTTGGAAATGGGAGTGTTTTGGAGGAGTACTGATAGTCCCATTTCCCCGAGAGGGAGAGGGAAAAGAAAGAGAAACAAATGAGAGCCAGTTTTTTTTCAGGAGGATGACTTGGGCATGACTGGGCTGCGGGTTACACTGGAGGCACTGCAGGATTGCTCATTAGTAAACTGAGATTGAGATCTTCAGATACTGACCACGTGAATGAGGCAAAACCCTAAACTAGCGACAATCAGAAATGATCCACAGGCCCAGAGCAAAGGGGAACCACGCTTACAGTGATTCTGAGGAACCTAGCCCCTAGCTGCTGGGAACAAACAGCCGCTGCATAGGGAATTCACCCGTGTTCCCTCAAAGTGCTTGCCAGGTAAACAAATCTCTTTGGCTGGATCATGACACCTTGCTGGAGTTGGTCAGTGCTGATGTTTTCATTCCCGTGGTTCTACTTGTTCCTGAGTGATCCTAGCTGAAGGCTGGACCCTGCAGCTAGGCCTCTCGTGTTTGCATTTTGCTAGACAGCATGCAAGCCACCTGTGAAGTCTCTCCCTTGATTTTGGATGACTGAGTTTTGTGCAATGTCATAATTTGCTTGCCATGTTCACAGGCACACTCCTTTTCTCCTGTGGGCCATCCTCTTTTCTGGAGTGATCTGTTCCAGTCCAGTCCCAAGAAAGTTATTTGGGGAGATCAGATCCCCAAATTATCCCAAGCCATACCCCAACAATAACATCAGCAGTTGGGATATCATTGTTCCCAAAGGCTATGTGGTGAAGCTGACCTTCAGATATTTTGACCTGGAGCCATCAGAGACCTGTTTCTATGACTATGTTAAGGTATGTGGATAGATATCTGGGGCAATTGGTGACTGGAAATGGGAATCTAGAGGCATGCTGTTCATTCACGAGGCTTCCTCTCACATTCCCCACAGAGGATTGGGAAGGCGCTAAAGACGGTAACAGGTGAAGCAGATATCAGCATTTTGTGGCTGGATATTAGTGGTGCATAACTGACTTTTGTGAGGCTACAGTGATTTCCCCTTAACCTTGACAGATCAGAGCAGACAAGAAGAGCTTGGGGCGATATTGTGGGCAGCTTGGGTCAACCACAGGCAATCATCCCGGAAGAAAGGAGTTTGTATCTAAGGGAAACAGGATGCATCTTTCATTTCACTCTGATTTCTCCAATGAGGACAATGGCACTGTCGTTCCCTACAGGGGCTTCCTGGCCTATTATAAAGCTGTGGGTGAGTAGGAGACAATCTGTCATGCAGAAAGAAGCTTTGCGGGTCCAACTAATTTTCCTCCTTGACAGGCAAATCAAGAAATTCCTTGAGCAAAGATACTGATCTCTGTATACTTTCAGTGTACAGCAAATAGGTTTGACACTTTCCTCTTAACGCAGCATCTCTTACCTCTTCAGATCTTGATGAATGTGATCCTAACAATGCTGCTGAGGATGATGAGGGGCTTCGGTGCCAACAAATCTGTCACAACTATGTGGGTGGCTACTTCTGCTCATGCCGACCTGGCTATCAGCTCCAAAGTGACTACCACTCCTGCAAAGGTAAACTGAAAGTCTGAAAGATCAGATGGAATATGGAGGATTCCAGAGCAGGAGCTCTTCAGCCGGGAAGGGTGGGAGTAGTGGTTTAGGAAGCAGTTAACCGGACAGCAGCTGGCACAGCCCCATCTCGTGATCTTTGCTTTCTTCCTCTACACCAGTGGAGTGCAGCAGTGAGTTGTTCACAGAGGCATCTGGGTACCTGAGCAGCCCAGAGTACCCCCACCCCTATCCTGAAAACCTCCAGTGTAACTACAGCATCCGTCTGGAAAAAGGCCTGTCTATCAGCCTAAAGTTCTTGGAACCTTTTGAGATTGATGACCACCAGCAAGTCCATTGTCCCTATGATCAGCTCAAGGTACTGGAAATTAGCAGACTCTCCTTCAAGCCCTGCTGCTAGGGCTGAACAGGAATTCTGTAGATACCACTACTAGCATGAGAAATACAGGATTAGTACAAAAAGAATGCCCCACTATGGAAAACTGAGCTGTTCCCTTGTCCCTCCCTCAGAACCTTTAATTACCATTGTCCTGAGACCAAGAGGCTCTGGGCCACACGTTCCTGTGAATGAAGCAAAAAAAAAAAAGAAAAATCTTTCCTGAGGTTTTATGTCCTTTTGCTTTAGTGTCAGGATTCAAATCGGTTGATAGCTCTGACTTGCGCAGTAAAGGAGAAGTATAGCTTGTATTTGGTCACTCATTTGTTCTGATCTGACAGTGCAGCAGCCATCAGCAAAGATGGGTCAGACAGCCAGCCCACCCGTCATTAGGCAAACTTGGTCTGGATTGAGATAGGGATATTGAAGACATGCATGTTTCTGTTCCTGAGATACTTGATTTCATCGCTAGATCCAAGCACAAGGGAGAGAGATTGGTGAATTCTGTGGCAAGAAGTCACCTGGCAGCATAGAAACCAAAAGCAATGAGGTGGACATACTCTTCTTCACTGATGAATCAGGGTTCAGTCGTGGTTGGAAGATCCACTACACCTCAGAGAGTAAGATATCTCCTCCCCAATGACTACTAGAGCCTATCTACACGTTTTATTAATAACCACCCACTTGATCCCCTTTTCTAACAGGAAGACGGTGCCCACAGCCTGTCCCACGGGATCAGTTTACCATCATCAAGGACCTGCAACCTGTGTATCGATATCAAGACTATTTCATTGCCAGCTGCCAGACTGGCTATAACTTGGTGGAGGTGAGATCCCTTCTCATCTCCCTTCAGCTGTATTCTGTCTTCTCTTCAGTCCATGTCTTTCAAATTTCAGTAAAGTTCTCTTTGGAGATTTCACTCCTGCTATCTCTTGCAATTTCTGTTTTTCCATGCATCTGTAGGCATTTTTTCCAAGTGTTTTCACTTTTCCTGGTCTCCTTCCTTGTACATTTTTTGTCTCACAAAAAGGTAAGCCTCTGTAGATGAGAGAACAAAGATCTCAGGAAGAACTGGTAAACAGGAGTCTCTCTTTGAGAGGATATGATATCAGACTTGAAGCAGAATATGCTACCTGCCTTCATTGCCATCCTGCTGTCAGGCCTCTGTACTGTCACCACCTCAGACCTTTCAAATTTTTATGGTTGCTGGCTGCTTACGTTTTGGCTCTTTATGCATAATTTGTAGCCTGTAGCAAACACAAGATGGAAGGAAGGCAGCAAGGGGAGAGGCCAGCAACTGGAATACAATGCTGTGAGGGAGCAGTAGAAAGACAGGCAGTTAGGATAATATTTTTGTGTGAGGGAAGTGAATTTGTGTATTGTGTGAAGGGAATATGAGGCTCCGTGCAGCCAGCAATGGTTTTTTTTTTATGTGGGTTTTTTTTTTTTTGTGCAGGGCAACCGGAAGCTGCTGTCCTTCACTGCTGTCTGCCAGGCTGATGGGACATGGCATCAACCCATGCCCCGCTGTGAAAGTGAGTGAGATGAGTGCTGGAATTTTGTCCCTTGCTCTAAGTTATTCCCTCAAGTATGCAAGGAGTTCAGCATCTGTGACTCAGTTTGTCTTTGGCCGTAGACTTATAGGTATGGTGACTGGAAGGACTGTAAAGGCCACTTAGTCCACTGTTAACTCTCATTACACTTTGTTTCCAAAAACCTAAATGTTTTTCCCCCCCTACAGGAATGCGTAAAATATCACTAAGAAGTCAGTACGGTGGTGTAACATCTAAAAGCAGAAGATCCCAGTTTGGGATCCATTTTGGAACAGCCACTCTCTGCTCACTGTATTAATTGATGCAGTCCAAATCAAGCCTTAACCTACAGGTATTAAGGCTGTCTTTTACTCATCTCTTTTTTCCTCTCTTTCTTTTTTGTAGTTGTGAATTGTGGCAGCCCTGCAGAACTGACCAATGGGATATTCAGTTATGTTAACAAACCTGCAAACAACTCCTACCAGTCAGTGATCACGTACCAGTGCAATGAACCATATTATCACATTGTCACCAGAGGAGGAGGTGGTGAGTTCTGATCACACACACATATTGAAATACTGAAATAAAAAGCCCACTGCAATCTGCAGTTAGAATTTTCCTAATCTCTACTCCCCAGTCTTGAGGCTCCTGTGAAGGCTTTCCAACCTTTCCTTGGCTCAGCAGCATAGGTCCTGAGGTTTGTTGCAACCTTACTTCATTCCCAGAGTCCTTCATATCCCTCCTTCAGGCTCTCCTTAACTTTTGCTGAAGGCTTAATTTGTGATTCTCGCAATAGTCATCTGCAGTCATGACCTTTTTTTTCCTCTGGTGGATTTCATTCTTTCACTGAAATATGAGGCACGATGCACCAACATGCTGCAGTCCAATCACAGAAATTCATATTGCTCCAGATGCCAATAAATAAACTCAAAACCCACTCCACTGTAGCTGTTTACTATCTTTGTAATACTGTCTAACAGCAGAGACATCTAGAGGCTAAATAACATACATGGAGAAAAATCTGTGTTGCAAGTCATAAAAATTAAGGGAACATTCCAAACCATTCACTTGCCTTTTTGCACCTGAGATGTGATTTGATGACATAGGAGTGTTGGTGACAAGAAAAACATAAAAAGTCCATGATTTCCTTGCCCTGGCTGTTCATTTTGCTTCCACAGAGATGAATAAATATATAAATAAATACACCTAAATCCGTTCCTGGATTATGATTGGCAACACAGACCCACAAACCATTCTGCAGTATGCCTCAGTGTTGGCATACTGGCACTGGGGGCAAGGAATATGCAGCTAAGGGGGTGCTTTAAGTTGATACTAATGTTGAATTTGACTATTTTTGTACCAGTGTTTAACTCCTTGCTGAAGAGTCAGAGCTCAATCTGAACAGGTCAAAATCAGGAACAAGTAAATATCAGCATTGCCACATGTAAAATTCTGATGGGAAATTGTCAGCTTTCAAAGAAAACAAGGAGTTTATTGGAAACATTTAATACAGTATAAAATGTATTGATTGTACATAAATTATTTTTAGTCACTGCCACTAACTTTCTGAGAAAAGCAGTAATTTTGGAGGTAGTGGAATTTGTGTTGAGAGATGACCCACAAGTTATGTGATGAGCAATGCAGACTCAGAAATAGATACTGACCATGCATAGTAACAGATTAATCTTTTTCCTGTTTCTGGGACAAAACACGCTGTCTTACACTCTGCAAACAACTGCAACGAGAGACTTGAATCTAAAATCCCCATATCTTCTTCATAACCTTCTTTGGGCTAAATAAAATCAAACAGGGCTTTGCAAGCGTGTGAAGTTAGTACTCACTCAGCTGACTCTTCAGGCTTTTCTTCTACAGAAGTGGTGCCTGAACTTTCCTGTTCTTCACCTGGAACTGAGGCAATCCAAGATGCACGTGTCCCATAGGGACAGAGTCCAGATTACACTAGAGGCAGCTTTTCCTAAAAAAGGGTACTTTTGTGATGGGAGGGCTGACTGCAGCATGTAGGACTCCTTGGAGAGAGGAACCCTTCCATTCTTCTTGCCCTGTGCCTGGGTCTCATTCACTCCCGTCTCATCCTACAGATAGATACACCTGCTCTTCTGAGGGAACCTGGGTGGATAGAGACGGCCAGGAGAGGATTCCTGCCTGCTTGCCAGGTCAGTAAAAAAACTATGACATTGTCTGGTGTTTACCAATCAATGCTTATCACCAGTACAAAGCAGGGACAATATGCAGAGAGGAGGGTGAGAGTGATGGTTGTCAGTGAGGAAGGACAGGGAAATACATCCAGGAAGACAAAAATAAGTTGAACAGTGATGGTGTAGGAAAGAGAGTGACAAGCCAGGGCAATGAAGGATATCATGGTCTCCTTATCTTTCTCCGCAGTGTGTGGGAAGCCGGACAAGCCTGTTATTAAATTCCAGAGGATTGTGGGTGGTGAGAAAGCAGACAAGGGCAATTTCCCTTGGCAGGCTCTGACTGAAATCCATGGACGTGGAGGTGGAGCACTCCTGAGTGATCGCTGGATCTTGACCGCTGCCCACACCATCTTCCCCAAAGGGTCAGCAAGGAACAATGTAAGCCTAGATCAGCTAACAGAGGATGCTCACATTTTCCTTGGCCACACTGATGTAGAAGAGCTCTACAAGATGGGTAACCACCCTGTACGTAGGATCTTTGTCCATCCTGATTACAATCCTAACGATGAGCAAAACTACAACGGAGACATAGCACTACTGGAGCTGAAATACCCAGTAATCCTAGGCCCTACAGTACTGCCCATCTGTCTCCCAGATACTGGCAACACCACATTCTACCTGGATGGGTATATGGGCTATGTGAGTGGCTTTGGTGTGGAAAAAAACTTTCTTTCAAATCATTTGAAATATGTAGAACTACCAGCAATTTCTCGGGAGAAATGCCAGAGTTGGCTGGATAGTAAGAATAGAGAGAAACCTATGGTCTTCTCTGAGAACATGTTCTGCGCTGGTTTCCGCAGGGAAAAACGAGATACATGCCAGGGGGATAGTGGGAGTGTCTTCACAGTGTTAGACATGGAAAGCGGTCGGTGGGTGGCTACAGGTATTGTTTCTTGGGGCATCGGCTGTGCCCAAGGTTATGGCTTCTACACCAAAATCCTCAGCTATTTGGACTGGATCAAAGGGATAATAAAGGAGGATAGGCTCTAAATGTTCCTGTCCAGCTGAAGAATCACTGATACCATATAGATTTCCAGATACAGAAAATCATATCCAAAACTTTTGTCGATGTCCTGAAGACTTTTCAAACACGGAGACCATGTAACCTTAATCACAAGGATTTCCGAAAACCATCATGTTGTCTGATGAATTTTTGGTGACACCATCAAAACTTAGCAAAACTGCTGTCCCACCAGCAGTTTGTGGGAGGCCTTTGTACATGTTCTAGTTCTTCCAAATGCAGTCTTAATATTGGATGAAGCCTTAATAATATCAGAGATCTCATGGCAGCAAACATACTGTTGTCTAAAGTGCTGGCGGTATCGTCAAACTACTACAGTCTAATTTTGTAGACCACGTTGTGTGGAAAGTTTGCAGTGCAGCAAACCTTGAAGGATGTGCTGAGTATAGTGTGCATATACCCATTGGCATCAGTGAAAGTCTATGAATATTAAAATAATTGCTGGAGAAAACAGGTGTGTTATGTTTTTCTGTCTTTATTTTTTAACAACTACTATATATTCCCCATAACTGAAAACAAATTACAGACTTCGTCTATAGAGGGATTGGTTTATCTGCCACTAAAATATTTCTAATTTTCTAACTGGAAGTGTGAGTTGCTCTCTTCTCACAAGGCTGTTGTTACCCAGTCTGAAACTGTGGATGGCTTCAAGGGAGTCAAGAGTCAACTCTGTAATGCCACATTCAAAAGACAAGGAATAAAACAACCAGACTTGTGAAAAAAAGTTCCCAGGAATATTTACTGAGCAGAATTCGACAGCGGATTTTTTTTGTATACTATATGAAATAAAGTTCTAGCTGCAGAACAGTAGCTCTAAAATGATTCTGACTCAGAGAGAAGATGCCTCTAGTGTTGTGGATATTCTTTGCAGTTGTCTCTTACATAGTTTTGTTACCACAGAACCTTCTTCTTGAGACAGGAGAACTCTGGGTGTGAGATCGTAGTTGCCTTCTTGCTCTGTTTTCAGAGCAAGACCTGTGAAAACAGAGCAAGACCTTGCTCTGTTTTCAGAGCAAGACCTGTGATCCAGGTCCAGATCTCTAGTGTCAAGATCTCTCATTTGCTTTCAAGTTAATATACGCTGAGGATTGATCTGTGAAATTATACAGTTTCACACCTGATACACACCTTCACACCTTCATACCTGATATAAACTCACTCATAACCTCCAGAAGTGAGAATTCTGTTGATTCTGCCAATTTTATGGGCAAAACAGAACAAAGGCATGTAAACTAAGATTGCAGATTCATAGAATCATTAGGGTTGGAAAAGACCACTAAGATCATCTGCTCCAACCATCAACCCATTATCACCATGCCCACTAAACCATGTCTCCCAGTGCCACATCTACCCTTTTCTTGAAAACCTCCAGAGATGGTGACTCCAAGACCTCCCTGGGCAGCACATGCCAGTACTTCACAACTCTTTCTGAGAAGAAATTTTTCCTAATATACAATCTGAACCTCCCCTGGTGCAACTTAAGGCCATTACCTCTTGTGCTTTTGCTAGTTACCCAGGAAAGGAGCCTGAACTCCACCTCACTACAACCTCCTTTCAGGTAATTGTAGAGAGTGAGAAGATCTCCCCTCAGCCTCCTCTTCTCCAGTCTGAACAATCCCAGTGCCCTCAGCTGCTCTTCATAAAACTTTTGTTCCAGATCTTTCACCACATTTTTTGCCCTTCTTTGGACATGCTCCAGAACCTCAATATCTTTCTTGTAGTGAGGGGCCCAAAACTGACCACAGTGCTTGAGGTGCAGCCTCACCAGAGCCACCCCCCTGGTGGTCCTTCTGACTGCCCTATTTCTGATACCAGCCAGGATGCCATTGGCTTTCTTGGTCACCTGGGCACACTGATGAATCTCGTTAAGCCAGCTGTTAAGTAAGATGTCCAGTTCCACAGGAGCAATGCCAATCTTTGGGGGAGGGAAGGGAGGCTGAAGCACATGCAGTTAGGGAATATTCCAGAAACAGAATTGCTGGGATGCTCAGTGAGTTCAGGTGACAAAAATAACAAGATATCCAACTCTTCGGTCATCGTAAAAATTAGGAAAAAATGCCAAGAAGCCATCATAAATATCTTCTGCTTTGCAGTAAGCTAGGAAAATTTGGGCAATTCCTGGCAAGGAAGATAGACAATTTTCCCCTAGCCTCTGTAGAAAGAGTGTCCAACTCCTGGCCCCTAGGACCACCCAAAAATCAGACTATATGTCTGAGAGCAGTGTTGAAATGCTCCTCGAACTCCAGCAGCATGGGGCCATGCCCCCTGCCATGGGCAGCCTGTTCCAGGGCCCCACCACCCTCTGGTGAAGAACCTTTCCCTAACTCCTACCTGCCCCTCCCTGACACAGTTCCATTCCCTCCGGCCCTGTCACTGTCACCAGAGAGCAGAGTTCAGCACTGCTCCTCTGCTTCCCTCTTGAGGAGATGCTCGCCACCATGAGGCCTCCTGGCAGCCTCCTCTGTGTTGAGCTAAGGGACTTGAGCTGTTCCTCCAGACCCTCCACCATCTTTGTAGCCCTCATTTGGATTCTCTCTAATAGTTTTACATCCTTTATATTGTGGTCCCCAGAACTGCGCACAGTCCTTGAAGTGAGGCTACACTAGAGCAGAACAGAGTGGGACAATCCCTTTTCCTCCTGCCACTATCAGTGCTGAGCCTGATGCACCCCAGGGTATGGTTGGCCCTTTTGGCCACCGGGGCACACAGCTGACTCTGATTCAATTTGATGTCAACCAGATTCCACAGATGGGCTAAAATTGCAGTCTTAACTGTCCAGGAGGAATGATTCCCTCTTGCGCTCGATAAGATGAAAGCTGCAATGAGCCCACATACAATAGCAACATGGAGGAATGACTATAAAACTTAACACTGGATTAAAGTTGGCACATACAATTATACAAATAAAAAACATTCAACATCCTGTAGATAACAGGAATGTGGTTTAAGATCCTTGGTTACAAGCCCCACAACAAAATAGCATTTTGCTTGTTATGCATACTGAGAAATGGAAGGCACTTGAGCTGAGTGCAAGAGTCTATATGAAGTCTCCCAGGAGATGCACACATCATCCTCACCATTTCCTAGACTTTCAAAAAAAATTTAAGCTGCAAGAGAAAGCATCCAGTCCAATATTCTGCTGATGGTAGGACTAGCTTTGGAGCTTCAGGGTCCAAAGCTAGTCCTGGGCAAGCCTTGGAAGATATTCAGTATGATAGAGGTTCCCCAGTCTTCTGTGGTACATGTTCCAGTGCCCATTGTCTCTTGTCTCTCTTTACCTTTTTGAAGAGTCTGCTGTCTAATCCTCCTTTAGGTAGTTGAAGGCAGTAGTCAGATCCCTTTCTTGGCTTCTTTGTTTTCAAGCTGAACAGAGTTTCTATCATCTTTCTTCATATGTCATCTGCACCAGTCTCCTGACCATCTTAGTCAAAAGATTACTGTGAAGGATTTGGATTTAAAGTAGTGTTCTGGAGCAGAAGACACTCTTAACACATATTAGATAATCTTCTCCCACAATACTACCTTCCCAAAATCAGGCAAACACAATAAAGTTTGAAAAAATAAGCCCTAGGTGCAGTTAAATGAGAGTTTTGAAGATATTCTGTTTTTCTGCTTAGCTTGATTCAGAAGACTGAAGTCCTTGTTGCTGGTGATGGTTGGTCAATGTGCTGCAGCTAGCTCAGAAGAACTTCACAGAAACTCTTATGTAGAGAAGTAAGATAATGTAAGTTAGAGCTTGACAAAAGTGGGTAAAATGTTGGTTCAGTATGTGACTCAGTTCTTGATTTAAGGACTGAGACAATACACACATGGGAAGCAAGTTTGTACATCCTTTAATGCCATTACATATTCTAAGCAATATAGGAAATACAGAAATAAGAAACGAGGCTTTGAACCTATCCTGGGACTAACAATTATTCTCTCTCCTCTTCATTGTAATCTCCCTGTCAGTTAGGTCATGGGAGGGTGTGCGTCAAGTGAGAAAAATGAAACAGAAAAACCGAGAGGAAGCCTAAGGAGCCTCCTTATACAGAATAGCATCTTCCTCTTATGCTTCCTCATAGTAATGCGTGGAAGAAGAAAGTGAAATTCCCTTACCAGTCACAGTGACAGAGGGAATAAACAATGCATATTCCTGACTCTCTACTCACTCCGCACAGACACAGTGTGTTACCCTGTTATACATGAAAAGTGAACAGAATCATAGCCAGTCTTAGTACCAGAACATGTAACCATCACATTTAGGAAGAGTGACTGTGCTATAGGGAGAAAGAGATAATCAGCTAATTCTGCTGAGCTTCTTCATCTCATGCTTATTCATGGTCTCTGTAATCCAGTCCACATAACGCACTACCTTGGTGTAGAGACCAAAGGTACCACATCTTGGTCCCCAGGAGATCAACCCAGCCACATAGGACTGGCTGCTATTAAGAGGATCTTGGATGGAATAGGCTCCACCACTATCACCCTTACAGCTGTCCTTGCCACCACCAGCACAGATCATATTGTCAGTGAATCGGTATGCGCTGGAATCAGCGGAGCCCTCTGGTTTCACAGAACGGCACTTGTCCATGTCCACTACAGGAATCTGGGCCTTCCAAAGATAATTGGGCAGCCTTCCTTTCTCTCTCCACCCCCAGCCAGCAATATAGCCTAGAGTCCCTACTTGTAGCTCATATTCAGGTGATTTACCAGGAAGACAGAGGGGTGAGATGTTTGGACCCATCTCCACAGGTTCCTTCAGCTTCAGTAGTGCAATATCATTATCAAAATCAGTCCTATGGGAGCCTGTGGGCAGCCTCTTCCAGCCTGGATGGATAAATGATGCCTCTGGAACCAGCCGCTTGCCATCTTCGTACAAAGCTCTTCCACCAACATTGATTGTCCCAGCAAACATGTTAGGCATGTCATATCCGTCCAGCACATGAGCTGCAGTCATTACCCATCTTTCAGAGATGAGCACGCCAGCTCCTCTTGGGTGTTCAAAATACACCTGCCAGGGAAAATTGCCTTTTTCTGCACGAGTGCCTCCAAAAATCTTTCCTGTCTCTCGGATAGGATTACTAGGTATGCCACAGACTAGAACGAAAAGAAGAAAGAGGAACCAGATGGGAGAATTAGCAGCTACAAACAGAGGTTTACCTGGTAATACTAAAATGCCCACAGTCCCCGCTTTTTTGTATCTTCTAGATCATTTTTGATTCTGAGCAACTAACTTCTGTTTATATTCTATGTCACAGAATTCATAGAATTTGAAAGGAGCATTTACAGAAAAACTCAAGAAAATTCAAGCAAAAATCCTACCAAACATTCAATTTAGGCTGAAAATGCTCATTCTCAAATTCTTGTTCTGTAAAGCTAAACTTTCGCAGCTGTTGTCAACCAATCAGCGCTGGGTTTGCCTAAGCTCAAAATTTCATTGTGCTGTAGTTAGCATTTTTTGTTTTGCTGGGTTACGTCCTGTAGGTAAAAGCAAATATTTTTTTCAAATATTATAAAAAATATATTGTTCAATACTTAGAAGAATGACACTGCTCTTTGAAAGGATTTGTTTTGTGTATATGTGTGAACTACAGATGATAGTCTCAGATTATGTGTTATTGATGTTTTCTCATTTTCCCTTTCCATTTTTTAGTATGTAAAATCTTAAGCAATGGGTCAGCAGAGATCTTATCTGAGTCCTGTGGGTGCAGAAATCCTCTGTGCTCTTTGAATAAAATGTTCCATCAGGTTATGCAGAATGTGGCATACGGGCAAAAATAAGGCTGGTCATTATTACATAGATAGGCAGTTGATTGCTTTTCACATTGTATGCTTTACATTGAACCCTGAGTCGTATTGTCAGAGATGAAGGAAATATAGCTGGTAAGTAGCTTCCAATTCAAATGAAGCGGAAGAAGGGACCTCTGGACATCTCTGGTTCAACCCCTGCTCACCCCTAAGCGCCCTTCCCCCATCTTCCTTACTGCAAATCAAGGTTGCTCGGTGGCTCTGCCCGGCAACTTATGAGCATTCCTAAGGCTTGTGATCACCCAGCCTCTCTGGCCCACAGCTTCAGTGCTCTGAGAAATATTTTTCCTTAAACACTATCAAAATTTATTTTGTTAAAATATGTGCACATTGCCTTTTCTTGCCTTGTGTCTCTATGTCCCTCTGAGAAAATCTGGCTTCACGTTCTTTGTAACCTTCTTTTTGGTTGAACGTTATTTGAGCTTCATCTTTCAATTTGTCTTTTGCACTGTACACTGGTATAGTCCGAGTCTCTGACTGACTTGGCTCATAAGAGAGTTGAACAATCTTCAGCTGGACCTTGTACTTTAAAATAATGCTTTAAGAGTTTGGAGTAGCAAAGGGGCATCGTGTACAGATAGCAGCAGGAATTCTGCCTCCATTAAGAGAGGTTGTTAAGCTGAACAGTGTCCAGAATACATAGAATTTTAAATTCTCTTTATGATCTGGAAGTTAATGCTCAGCCACAACTGCCAGCAGTGAGGAGCAGACATAGTACCCATGCACTTTCCTGCTCAGTTTCTCCCATAAATACAATGAGAGGACAAGATAGTCTTGGATAGAGATATTGCTTAAGCTTTCCGACCCGTTGAGTGTTGCTGAATACTGAAGGACATATGCTCCTAAAGCGCTTAGGTTTTAGATTTAGACTTCAAGTGAGAGTGGTGAAAGTCTTTTCCCTATAGTGCCACATCACCAGAGACTGATGGAAACTGAACCCAAGCAGGGTTTGAAGAGAAGCTACAGCTCTCAGTATTGTTTAGGAGGGACTGAGGAAAGAGATTGCTGCACATCTCTTTTGACCTGTCAGACTTTTTGCTATGCGCAAAACAGTCAGAGATCTGGAGAACTGAATGTGCACACTTGAAGGTACGCAGAAACAGAGTAAATGAAAGAAGCGTGGGTCTTTGTTACTACGTATGCATACGTATTCACAGGTTTTGAGAGTACCTGCAACACATGTTGGTAGCTCTGTTCCCATTTCTTCACTGATCCATTGTCCACTGGCTGAGCACTGATATACCGCTTTGAAAACACAAGAAAAGAGTGCCAGAAGGATACAATCAAGATGAGAGTGTAAGCAGTGTTGTTGTATAAGACAGTGTATTAACCTTATCATTTCCAAAGCAAGCACAGCTTGATAAATATTACTGAGATCTCTCTAAAAGCAGAGAACCCCACCAGGGTGCTTCTGCCCCTGTTTAGGAGGGACTTCATCTACACCTTTACTTCTCCACCAGAAACGTGTGGTAAAAATCTCTGTGGTTCATACACCAGACAAATGAAGATAGGACTTGCTAATACATCTAAGGTTAACACCCCTGTTATAGACATTATGTCAGTGTATCAAGCACAAAAGCAACACAAAACTACTGCCTGCAACCCCACACCAGTAAAAATCTTTTCACAGCCTTGACTTCATGGGGTATTATCCCAGCCCCATGACAACGACAGTACTAATTCTTAGGCCTTTCATGAAATAAATATGTTTCTATAGCAGACACAACACTTACCTTCCCCTTTGTTTTGTAAGGTATAGTAGGGTGCTTTGCAGAAATACTGGACAGTAGCTTTGTACAGGGGCTCATGAAGTTCAGAGATGTAGTCATATTTACCATTGTCAATAGGACTAGGATCACCACAGTTCACAGCTGTAGAGAAGAAACAAGCAATCAAAGATAATCAAAAGGGTATCTTCACAAAAAATCTGATTATTCTCTAGTATGGGAAACCACACAACTCTGCTGATCCCTGTATGGTCATCCATGCTTACTTCCTCTGTCCTTTCAGCATGCTCACATTCCAGTCCTTCACTGTTCTCCTACTCTGGAGATAGTGTGTCTAAAGCATAAATGCTCCATTAAAGTCTGCTTCCCACAATACAGAGACAGGTCACTTACGGATACAGCTGAAATCAGAGTTGGTCCATTCACCATTGTTCTGACAACTGGCGTGAAAAGTCGTGATGCTGTCATGTTGCTAGGGAAAAGAACATGACACGTATAAGTCACTGGCCCTGAAATGTGTCTGAAATAGGCACTCTCATGGAGGTTCCTCAAGATACTGCAGTTGCTGGAAGAGGTTTGCACTTGATACAGCTGTGGCAAAAACATTGAGCCCTTTTGCTCAAGACACCTGATGGGAAATAGCAGCAGGAAGCTGCTGGGAGGGGCAAAGAAGGCATATGTTTTTTTTGTGTAACTTACCCTCACAATTTCATAGCCTTCCACACATGTCACCTTCACACTGTCCGTGAAGATATACCTGTCCTTCTTTGGGTCAAGAACAGAATTGGGAGTGACACTCGGGGGACAGGTTATGGCTTTGAAGAGATAAGAGGAAATCAATGATCAGCTGATTCAAGATTTACTTTTCTTTAAGTAACAAACTTCTTTCTTCACAGTGATTATTCTCTCTAGTTAACAGGCATCCTCTGTTTAGTTAATAGCTCCTTAGCTGTGACTAGCAAACCCAGCAGCCTGAACATGTTAACATGCTGTTGTACCATGAATCTGACCTGGGGGAAGCTCTTTCCCTAACTCATCAGCAGAGGGAATGTATTCCTAAGTGTGTACTCACGCTCAGCATAGTAGCGTATTTTCCAGCCTTTGTGCTGTACCACATGGTCTGTCTGGAAAATTATGTCAAGAATGTTGCTCCTAGTTTTGATTTCAGGAGGACCTGGAAATTTGCTGCCACAATAGGGACCATAACGCTGCTTTCCAGAGACAAGCTGGGAAAATAACAAACAGTAAGAAGTGATGAAATACAAAATGTATTAACAGAGAGATTCCTAATAACTTTATGTTTTAGCATTCCCAAAAACTTTAAAAGGCAGCATAGATAAAATTAAGAAATCAGAGGGTTTTCTGAATATGAGGGCATCTCTGAGGAGACTCAGAGTATCCTGACTTCCTCCCTACCCCATACCTACTGTTAAACTGTCGTGGCAAGTCCCTTTTGAGTCAGCTGGTTCCACATCAAAGTCTTCACTGCTTATGGTCAACGACACAAAGTAGCCTGGCCTCAGAGCCACTTGGTACTTGCATTGTGAGTTCTCTGGGTACTGATTGGGATAGTTTGGACTAGCAATCTCCCCTGATGGCTCAGTGAAGACATGGCCACTGCAGTTCACTAGGATTAAGGAGCAGAGAAAGGACTCAGTAAGGAAATGGCTCAATTATGAAGCAGACGAGCTTTCCTTCTTCCACTGTATCTCCAGTCTCTCCAGTCACCTGCATTAACCACATCTAACACTGCATTTTCCCAAGAAACTGAGAGCAATCACAACTCCTTATTCAGTTTACGAGGGACCTTAACTTCTAGTGGCCTGACCTCCCTTGCCTACTTGTCCATTCGTTGGAAGACAACTTCCTGGTGTCCTCAGTACTAGGGAATAGCTTCAGCATATCACTAATTTTGCTCAGCCTTGCTTAGTGTCCACTCTTGCCTCCTCCATCTTTTTTTTTTAAACCTTCCACTTATGTTTTAGACCCTCTCCTCTCATGTGTATGTCTCATTTGTAACTTTGCAATTTTATTTTATTTTGTTTTATTTATTTTAGTCAAGCCAAGCAGCCTTGTGTTTTTATCTTCTTTGAACTACTTTGTTTTGTCAGGAATTAAAAGATTTACAGTATGCTAAGACCGATCTCCATCACAGTCCTTAGAGAATGTCATATAATAGTTTCTTAATTCTCTTGACACACACACAAAAAGAATGTTAAGAATTCCCAAAGTCACAGTCTACTGCCAGTTCAGATTTGCACTGGGATGTCCTTTTCATTATAATATATTTGCTGTGACTGACTGAGAAGGTTAGCAGAGACAGTCTTTCAAGCACAATATTCCACTTGGCCTAAATTAACTCTTTTTGTTGACCACAACTCATGTAGATCTCTTACCTCCACATGTTCTCTTATCTTCATAGAGGAAATAATCTGGTGGGCAGGTACAGAAATAACCTCCAATATAATTATTACAGTAATGACTGCAAAGTTCCTCCACAAAATCTGTGCACTCATCCAAGTCTGCAAGTGTAAAAAGAAAATATGTCAGGTTAGTAGCAGGCCCTAAGGGCAGAAGAAAGATGGGAAAGTGAAGTAAATACTCGCAAACAACAAGGAAAAAATATCTCAAAGGTAGCACTTAGACTGGCCACATTGGAAAGCAGTCCTGTCTGTCTGGGTCTCTTTTAAATAAGACTCTTTCATAAGGAAACCCATTCTGACAACTTACCTCTCTGCCTAGTCTTGAACACTACAGAGATTCAGAGGAGTCTGTTTTAACCTTACCCACTGCAACATAGTAGGCTGCAAAACCAGTGAAACGCTCCTCATTGGAAAAGTCTGATTGGAAGGTCATAGTCAGGGTGTTATAAGGGATATAAAATTCCTCCACAATCGAGGAGCCAGGGGCATGAGTTTTCTTCCTCCCACAGATCAAACCTTCTACACGGCCACCAGACAGGATCTGCAGAAGAATTCAGAAAGGTCTTGTCTCAGAAAGGTCTTCTCTCATTACTGAAGTTTGTGTAATTACCAGTACTTGAGTCCTATAGTTTATAGATGACTAATCAAACGCTTCTAAGTTGCTTTCACTTTTCATGACATTCAGATTTATCTCTTGGGGCACAGCCATGTCACAGTTAGCGGAAGGGCCTAAAGCTACTTTTTCATCCAGAGATGGTCATGGGCAGAAGACAGTCAGCCAAGGTACAACTGAACAGAATCCCTAGAGAGCAAATTTCTTGCCATATATAAGATCCTTGAGGAACGTTTCCTCTTACTGACTTCCTCGCTCTGAAATACCTGCTCTCATTTTTCAGAAAACAGATTATGTGAGAGAGATCTCAGTTAACAACCTTTCCTCAGGCCCACCTGTCCAAACAAGTTAAAAGTTTGTTTCAAAACCAATGGCTGAAGGTCTGCATAGCAGCCTAACAGGTATACTGGTTTGTTGCAAGTGGATATGTTGTTGTATCCTCATTCTACGATCCCACACTGGTCCTTCAAGATCTCCTGGTGCTGCGCTTGGCCTTGCTGCCCCTTTTTATGCATACCTATTGCAGGATGGGATGGTCTAATTTGTGAATCTTTGTGTGGAAATGTTAGATGTTTTGTGACCTGTAGAACAACATGGAGCAGAAACAGTAGGGTTCTATGTTTTAAACAGGTGCAAAGATTGGGTCAATAGGCCATTGCATTTTTTTCTGAGTAGCTACTATCCATGCACAGATCACTTGATTGTTTTTAACTTTAGTCATTACCAATCGATCTCCACTTTCATTAATTGTTTATGTTCACTCATGGACTAATTATGAACAATTTCATGATCAGAAACTCAATGCCCTTTCTACAAGAATGGGCATTTCCATGATTTTTCTACCTATGCTGTGCAATACAGAGGCGTTATTAATGGGCTCTTCCAATGGATATGAGAAGAACACAGGGAGTACAGCATGGATATCATGCTCAGTTGACAGACAATGCTCGTGTCATTACAATTTAAACTTACAGTAATGTAGGGACCGTTAGCACAGATATTTTCAGTCATTTGGGCTTATTTGGGATCATAACAGAAATAATGCATCTCTTATTCCAGCCTTGAGCTTTGTATGCAGCCCTGCTTTTATATGCTATACCTCGACTTCTGGTCTTTTTCTCTCTTGATGAGAATAGGGAGGGACAGTACCTTCACAGAGTCATATTCACAGTTCTGCGAAGGTTCAAGATCTACATGCGTGAAATAAAGGCGAATGCCATATCCTGGAGGGACCTGGATTTCCCAAGATTCCTGCAGATCATTTGGGTATGCCTGAGGATAATTGGGTGACAAGATCTCACCATACATGGACGCTGCATTAGCCCAGACAGGGTGACAGAAGAAGATAAGGTACCTGAGAAAAGAGGAAGAACGATAACATTGCAGAAGTCTTCTCCATCTGCATATGCACACAGTCCCTAGTGAAAAGGCTAGTCTTTGGCTGTATGTAGCAAACAGCATTGTTCCTGTCTTTGGAGGTCTAATGACCAAGTGTGGGGCTTGTCTTCTGCAGAATTTCAAACTGAAAGATCACAACTTCCACTCTGCTCTTTGCTTCTCTCCAGCTGTAGAGGAATGGTAATGTTGCAGAAATTGCATAGAAGTGTCTTAAATTATACATCTTGCTTCAGTATTTTGTTTTGAAGGCTGCTTGGGCAATAGATGCATTCAGATTTGAGAATCATTAGATTAAAAGAAAAACACCATTAAATAATGAAATTATTAATAAACCTGCCCCATGGAGATTCAGTAACTTACCACATCTGGAAAAAGCTGATCTTTCCTGAAAACATTCAGGGATTGGACTTTGCCTGGGACAAAAAAACAGTGTGATTGATTAATGTACTTCTGCATGCCTGTTACACATGTCAAAGACTCTAACACTCCAGGCTCATGGAAAATTCACCAATGATTTGCCTTAAATACAAGATTATTCACTGTTCCTTCCTGCATACAGCAACCCCAAACACTGAGGAAGTATGCTGGGCTCACTGCTGACAAAATGGAGCAGTGATCTCTAGGTTATTACTTACAGGTACTTGTGTCCTCCCCTTATGTCCACCAATGTCTCCAAAGAGCGTTATAGAGCCTAATAAACTGACAGAAAGCACCTCCCAACCAAGGGACCCAATTTGTTCTTCCTGGCACCCCAGCATGGGGGCTGCACGCACTGACCCTTCTAGTTGTCAGACAGTGACACCCAGGAATATTTTCATTTTCCATTTCTAAAGCTTGCGATATTTACCTTCTCTCCCTAGTCCATGTGTTCTTCTTCACTCCTGTCTTCCCTTTCTCTTCTCTTTTTTCTTCCTTTTCACGCCAAAAGTATCCAAGCCTGTGGTACGGGGAAGGGAGCTTCCATCTGCAATGTTGCAGCACCCCCTAGCAGTATGATGTAGCTTCCAGCTTTCCCGGTCGGATGTGATGCAGGAAAAACAGCTTACCAGCTTTCAGCAGAAGAGGGAATTTCCAGAACAAGTTGCACAACCTTTGCTGGCTCCGGCTGTATGGGGGAGTGCACATATCTGGTCTGTATTAGAGATTTTCGGGAAATCAGATGACTTTTGGGAAATGGGAGGGGAACAGAGTTTTCAGCTGCCTCCCATCTCTCTCTCTTCCTCCTCCCTCAGAAAGTTATAGATAAACTTCAAAGGGTGTAGAACAGGCAAAGTCCACACAAGAAAGGACCTAGGGCTCTTGCATGGAAAAAAATGCACTGGAGACCACTTTGTTGGAAATCTATTCTGGGACTGCAAACCTGTGGCCAGAGGCTGCTGCTCCTGATCTTATGCTTCAGAAGTGCATTGGAGGGGGGGGGGGGGGGAGGAAAAAGGGGTTGGGGGAAAGGAAAAAGTAGTGGTCTTTCAAAGTCATGCCTCTCTGAGGATACCAACAGTAGTTAGCATGCACTATTCGGTTATTTTTTATTAAGGCCACCCTCCTATGAGAACCACTAAGAACTCCTAACTATCTCTTTATAACTACTTACCAAGTGAATTTTAAGTAAAAGCAGCTAACTCTTCATCAGGCTTAGCCCTGGACCAAGTTTGATCTAAGAGCATAAAGAAAAGGAGGACCCTTAATCCAGACAGTGCCCACAAGCCAAGACCAGAATACTACTGTGCAAGCCAAAAGACCTGCCACTAATACTCTAGACAACCTCACCAACCAGCTACACTGGGGCTGACCTGTAAATGAAGGTGCAAAACTCCATGATACCCTCTACCTTTTACAATCAGCATAATATGCTCCAGAGCTTGTTTCGGCCTGGAAAAGAAAAAAAAAAAAACAACCAACAAAAAACCGTACAAGTTTCAACAGGCCATAGGCAAAATGTGTTAGCAATGCTCATGTGAAAGACTCCTTTATATTGTCAAGGGAGAGAAACACCTACAGATGAATCATAATTGACTTCACTGTACTCAGGATCAAGGATTTACCTGAAGAACATGCCTAATCTGTTTTATTGTCTGAGAAAGGGAAGAAAAAGAAAACAGTATGTCATCTTGCCTCTGATGCCTCTAGGGAATATAGCATTATGTTTTTAATTGGAATTTTAAGAACTGGGAAAACAGTGATGAAAGATACAAAACAAATAACAATGAAACATTTTCTCCTCAGAACTGGGCAAAACAAAAACACTACCAGTGACATTTCAAGTCACAATCTTGTTTTAAAATGGACAAGTAAAAGAAGCTAATCTGCCACAGTGGTCAAAATTTATATGTGTGTAAATATTAATAATTAGTAGGAAGGCAAATACCTATTAATTAAGGAAAAGAAGATTGAAGTTAGTGGGGAAACAAAGGCAGCTGTATTTTATGTGGGCACATATCTGCATAACGTTAACTATTCAGGCAGAAGACCAGTGATATTAAGGTATAAATTTATTTAATTAAATAAACATACAGCATTTTTTGCATTTGTCTAGATTTGTGTTGTTGTGAAACAGCTAGGTCATGTGTATTTCGCAATTCACTGAAACTACATCAGAAACTACATGAAATTAATAATTTAAAAGAGGCAAAATCATGCCATCAAGGTTAATAAATGCTTCCATTAAGGTTGTAAATGCAATAAGATTCCACTCTGAGGCATACACATTCTGTTGAATTCCTAAATTACATGACCATGTATTAGTTTTCCCAAAGTACTCTTGCATCCTTCATTGTGTAAGACAAATCTTTTCTTAAGATGAGTCAGCTATGTAGCTATAAACTTTCTGGCAGATGCTACAAGGAGTAGTAGTGTTCATTTTTTCATAAAATTATCATCCCTAACACACCTGGCTGGCTTGTTCCCATGAAGATGGAAGGAGAAAAGGTTTTTCCTGATTTCTTAAGAAAATACATATTTTTCTATTTGGAAACACTGAGTCAGTGCATAAAACAAAAGGAATAAATATTAAAAGAAAAAAAAAAATCCAAAACCTGACATTAATGAGGTCAGATCCATCAGCAGGGAATCAAGGATAAGTAGCAAGTAAAATATCTGATCATCTGTGACCTTGGCAGAAAGTTGCCTCTTTCTTTCTCTGCTAACACAATAATTCAGTGAGTTTCTTGCATGCAGCACTTCCTTATCTTAGCTCTTGTGACTCAGGCTAGTTTTGTTGGTAGTGGTTAAAATCAGAGCCAGAGAAATCCCCCAAATATCTGTCTGTGCACTGGCTCAAAACCATTGTATATAACCCCCTGACATACACCCACCACTGCATGCTGTCCTAGGGAGTTCATCACAGGCTGTTCATCTCTGTTAGTTACATTCTTCTTTGTCCTCTCCATGCTCTTTCCTCATCTTAGCAATTCCTAGATGCAAGCTTCACTCAGATCTAATTTTATTCTGACTCTTTCTCCCTGTCAGCGCTGAATCAGAAATTTCAGTTCTTACACACTCTCCAGATAGTCAGCTTCCCTCTCAGTAACCTACTCCTCTCCCATAGCCACTTAAATCAGTGAAAAGAGGCTGCCAGTGAAATGAGGCACCTGCAAGATGAGGCACAAGATTCTTCTTTCTGTTCTTCAGTGCAGAGGAGACAGCCCTAGAAAGCAAGTCTTGCAAGAGTTTGTGAAGAACTTGCTTGGGGTCTTGTGCAGCTGTGGTCTGCATGAACATAATCAATAAAACAAATTTGCAGAGGCTTCGGCAGCTGCATTCCTTTATTAATACACTGAGCCAACCAGAACCTTAAGTTTTGCAATGAACAATGATGTAGTATCATGAAATCACTACATACTTCCAAGACAGTAAAGAAAGATTTTTGGTGATGTCTCCTCCTCCTCCTCCTCTTCCTAAATACAGCAGCGCCCTGAATGTTAAAAAAACAAAATCAAAAACAAAACCAACCAACAAACAAACAAACACGCTGAAAAATAATGGCATTCATCATAGTCTGAGTCTCAAAATCAGAACTGTGCTCTGACCTGAAGTGACTATTTAGCATTTTATCTAAGCAGGTCAAATATAACAACATTTCAAGCAATTGAAAACAGAACCTCATAGTGGAAACTGTTAGGCAATCTCAGGAGCAGATGCCATTTCTGAAGCTCTTATATGACAGTAGTAAATTACAGAAGCAAGAAAGTCTAAACCTATTTTGTTGTACATACAGCTAATTGATTGCAAGTGATTTTTTCTTATTTTACAGAGTGGACATCTCAAATAAGTTACTCTGTGCACTAAAGCAGTGTTTCATGGATTTGTTACTTCAGCTACTCAAGAAAATTAAGGATCTAGAAATTTATCCAGCCCAGCAAATAGTGCTTTAATTCCCCCTTTGTCTGAAATCATAGATCAGACTTGTGGATGGACCAGTGGATGACTTCAGGAGGACACTACTAGAAACAGATCAAAATGGTTCAAAGCCATTTTTGCTGGCTGCAATGTGGCCTACAAAACCAGAGGGTTTTGTCTTTCTGAAAAGGATGCAGGAGTCTGCATCCACCAGGAGACAGAGCTGTGCTTGAGCCACAGATGCACTGATCATAGAATCATAGAATCATAGAATTACTCAGGTTGGAAAAGACGTCAAAGGTAATCAAGTCCAACCGCAGCCTAACCATAGTACCCTAACTCTAACAACCCTCTGCTAAATCATATCTCCAAGCACCACATCCAAACGGCTCTTAAACACATCCAGGGATGGTGACTCAACCACCTCCCTGGGGAGCCTATTCCAGTGTTTAACTACCCTTTCTGTAAAGAAATATTTCCTAACATCCAACCTTGGCGCAACTTGAGGCCATTTCCCCTCGTCCTGTCACCTGTCACCAGTGAGAAGAGACCAGCCCCGCTCTCACTGTAAGCACCTTTCAGATACTGGAAGAGAGCAATAAGGTCTCCCCTCAGCCTCCTTTTCCCCAGACTAAACAGCCCCAGCTCCCTCAGCCTCTCCTCATAGGGCTGATTTTCCAAGCCCTTCACAAACCTCGTTGCCCTTCTCTGGACCTGCTTCAGTACCTCCATGTCCTTTCTGTACTGAGGTGCCCAAAACTGAACACAGTACTCGAGGTGAGGCCTCACCAGTGCTGAGTACAGGGGCAGGATTACTCCCCTTGTCCTGCTCACCACATCACTCCTGATACAAGCCAGGATGCCATTGGTCTTCTTGGCCACCTGGGCACACTGCTGGCTCATATTCAGCCAACTGTCCATCAGTACACCAAGGTCCCTTTACATCAGGCAGCTTTCCAACCACACCTCCCCAAGCCTGTAGGGTTGCCTGGGGTTGTTGTGACCAAAATGCAGGACTCAACACTTGGTCCTATTGAAACTCATGCCATTAACCTTGGCCCATTGATCCAGTCTATCCAGGCCCCTCTGCAGTGCCCTTCTCCCCTCTGGTAGATCAACACTCCCTCCCAACTTGGTGTCGTCTGCAAACTTACTGAGGGTGCACTCAATCCCTTCATCAAGATCATCAATGAAGATGTTAAACAGAAGCGGCCCCAGCACTGAGCCCTGGGGAACACCACTTGTGACCAGCTGCCAGCTGGATTCAACTCCATTGACCACAACTGATGTATGCAGAAAGCTAAATCCGATGCTCTAAGTCCCACTTGCAAGCTCAGTAGAGAACAAATGGCCCAACAAGAGGTGAGGTATGCTACAGAAACAGTGGCATAGTTGATGCAAAGTTACAGCCTCATAGCATCCCATAATTCTCCATGTATGACCTAATTTTTTTACAGAAAAGGGATGAGAAAGGAAGGGAAGAACAGGGAAAGGGGAAGGATGAGGATAGGGGAAGAGATACATGGAAATTTAAGTATGATGTTTATGGCACAAACATATGGTTATCTTTTCCTGTTACAGTTTCCCATTTGTAGCTACATAAAACTTAAAAACTAACAAGCCAGAAGTTTTATCTGTGTCATGCTGTTTCCATGACCTCCCTGGATCTTTCTTATACGAATGGTCTCATCACTTTTAAACTCATTCGTGGATTTTACTGAAATGTTATAACAACAACCAAACAATCAAGCAGGATAGAAACAAAAGGTCGTAACTCTAGAAGAAGTATTAAATCTATAGGATTATTTAATTTTATCAAACATGGCAAAAAGTTTGCTTATGGAGCGGACTCAGGAGTGATGCCAGCAGGCCTGTCTCTCTGATCTAGCTCTCCACTTTCATGAAACCTCTACAAATATTGCAGCCCACTCCTTGTCAAATGCGACAGGGGGAACGATAGAGTGAGTACGTGTACAGAGACCTCATTAATTTTGGAAATGAGTTTGAAACCCATAAATTTGCACAATTGAACAGATGGAAATTCAGTCAGTTCTTGGGCTTTACAAAAAGTTTGGCTAACAGTGACCAGTTAGGGTGAACATGACATCCTATTTGTAAACTCAAACAGGCTACCTAGAAGGGTTTCTAATCCCCTGCTGACCACCCTGGCCTACTGCTCCACACTCTGCACTGCCTCTAAGGGACTTGTGGAAGTCAGAGTTGAGACCTTCCTTTCTTCCAGACTTCTTTACTGCACTGATTACTCTTCATTCCCGTTTTTCTCACCCTCTTGTCAGCCTTGGGGCCATGTCAAGGCGTCTTCTGAACATCTCTGAGGCTGAAGATTTCCCAGGCTAAGTACCGCTTCCCATGGTGAACTACCCTTCAGTCTAATTGGAATTTCCCATGTGACAGTGTGAAACCATGGCTTCTCACTGTTTCACTGTGGACCTCTGAAGGGAGGCTTAGTGTTCCTTAAGTTCCTAAGACATTGTATTTCACCTCAGGTGCAAGGCATCTGTTTTTTTCTGAACTTTGTGAGGTTTCTGTTAAACCATTACTTTTCATTCCTTATCTATGCTAGCTTCTGCATTCTGACTTCTGCTGTACTGCTCATCATACAGGGAAACTTGCCCTTTTTCAAGACTTTTCAACCTATTTTTGTCTCTAATTTTGTCACTGTGGGGCAGAAAAAAAAGCATGAGGGGGAAAAAAGAAAGAAAGAAAGAAAAAAAAAGCATCATTTATTGCAAAACTGTGGTGAAATGGATGAAGACAATTATTCCCCTACATATGGCACTGATAAAGCTGTGTCTAGTCCACTGTGCCCACTGTGTGTTCTCCAGCAAAAGAGAGATGGGAGCAAACTCACCAGAGTCCAGTGGATGACCAGTACTGAGGAACCTGCATTTTTTAGCCAGGAAAAAGGCAAGGGGGTAAGGTTTTTAGCCTGGCTTTTTGAGTCAATGAGGCCTATGTGAGCACATTGCCAGATCTGACACAGTGGGATCTAACAGCTGCTACTACCAGAATAGGCTATCATGGGGATAGAGCCAAAGCCAGGCTCTTCCCATTAAGAAGCAATGGGCATAACATGCAACAGATGCAATTTGGAGTATAATCGGGGGGGGGAAAAAAGCACACACACACACAAAAAAGCACAAAAAAACCTTTCCCACGAGTGGTTCAGTGCTGCCACAGGTGCACGGGGAGGTGCAGAGACACTGAGAAATTGCCAGGCCAGAGACCTGCTGAGGCCCCTTCTCACCTAACGGTGTGGGTCTGTGCCTGCGCAGCCAGCTTTGTTTGGGGCAGGACTCGAGTGACACATAAAACGGGAGCACAAGTAAGCGGATCAGTTCCGCCGCACCTAAACCCGGCACGGAGGAGAGGAACTCGCAGTATACCCAGAGGGCTCCCGTAGTACGAGTTAACTAGAAACTGTGCGGCAGAGCCACCTGGTGACGGCAAAGAGCGGGGTGCCGCAGGGATCGAGTCTGCCACGGCGCTCGGTGGGAGAAGCGACCCCCTGGGGGGCACAGCAGCTGAGCTGCCCTCCGGGAGGCACCGCGAGGGCTCAGCAAGGCGCTTGGTCCCCAACCGGCGGGGCGGCGGGGCCCCACAGCCCGTCACCGCACGGCCCTGCCCGGTTCCGCTCTAACGACCGTTAGCGCTACAAGCCTCTTGCCCGCCAGTAACCCCTACCCAACCACATCCCCTACCCCTCCCTGCCCGGCTCTCTCCTGTCCCGACACAGCCAATGGGAAGGCGAGCTCCGCCTCGCCGGAGTGGCCCCGCCCCCGCCTCTGGGGTCAAGCCCCGCCCTCGCAAGCGCTTTCTCCAATCATTGGTTAGAAGGGACACCTCGCGGCACCGCCCACTCGCGGGGTAACCTTTGCCTTACTGAGAGCAGAACCCCGCCCCTCTGCCAACGATAGTCCAATCGGAGGCGCCTAGTGGGCGTGGCCGGCGCGGCGCAGCCAATGGGCGCGGAGAGGGACGAGAGCGGTGCGGGGGCCGCGGTGTTGGTGCCGCTGCTGGGTTCCAAGAGCAACCGGCCGGCGGGGCCGGCGGAGAACATGGCGGTGGTGGGGTCCGGCTTGAGCCTGGCCCGGGTGGCGGAGGCCCTGGGCTCGTCAGAGCAGGCGCTGCGCCTCATCGTGTCCATCCTGATGGGTAAGAGCGGGCGGGGCCGAGGGCTCCGGCCCCGGGCACGGACCCCACAGTCAGTGGGGCCTCTGCGGGCAGAGGGCGCGTGTCCGGGTGCGGGGCGACGCGTGTCCGGGCGCGGGGCCAGGGGGGAGAGCCCGGCAGCGGGACCTGTGGATCCGGATAGCGCGGGACGCGTGTCCTGCACAGTGCGGGGTGAGCGCGATGGAGATCCGCGTCCTCAGCGCTGCTGGGTGCGGAACTTTGTTGGCAGAGTTCTCGCCATAGGACAGAGTATCCCGAACTGGAAGGGGCACACCGTGATCACCGAGACCACCTCCTGGCGCCACACAGCGCTCAAACCCTGTGTCCGATGTCCGATGCTCCTTGAACTCCAGCAGCCTGGGGCTGTGAGCGCTGCCCTGTGCAGCCTGTCCCAGTGCCCCACCACCCTCAGGTGCAGAACCTTTTCCTGATGCCCTGAGATATGTGCCAGGCGCTGCAGTACGTCAGGTCCCGCAGGAGCACGGGACCAGAGAGGTGCACACTAGGGAACCACAGGTGCACAGAGCTTTCAATATGGCTGGGCTTGGCAAGGCCCTCTTTGTCCATCTGTACCATGCTTTGCTCAAGCAGGGATACTCAGAGTAGGGTGCCTGAGACATGGACCTGTCCAAACACCTCTTGGCCAAGGGGCAATATTGGTGTCTACCAATATTGGAGTACTAATGGGAGTGTGCAGGAGTGGCTTGTGCGCACTACCAGGTAGGGTGAGTGAAGCCTGCTGTCTAAGTGGCTAGAAAAACTGGCATGTTGTCCTGTGCTCCACCTGCAGTGTTGCAAAACACATGCCTCTTATGCTTCTCTGAGCACATTAAGTTAAACGTCATGGGTAAAATGGTCAAGGCAAGGCTAGAGTCAGGATGTGGCTAATATCCGTGAGGATTGGGTGTTGGAGCTCCCAAAACATTCATTCAAGTGTGTTTTTACAGGCTGCCTATAGAAATCTCTGGGGATACCTATGAAACTTTGAGTTTTGGGGGTGGGGGGGTGGGAGGGAGGGAAGGTGGGCGGGGGGAAAAGGATGGTGTAATCACCCAGAAACAAAATAAAATCTCTTCTCTGAACCTGGAAGTGTATATTAGGGGATATGGCATTTACTGTGTGAGATGTCTGAAAAACAGCTTTCTTTGACTGAAAGTGTATTTTTTGAAAGAGAAATAGGAAAAGTTGTTTCACTTAGTAACTGCAGTCTAGACCAGACTTACTCGTGCTTGATTTCATCAGCAATAAGATCAAACCCAGCCAAAACTTTTTTCTCATCAAAGGTAGATACAGGGGATTGAACTCTCAGAAGCTGCTGAACTTTATGAAAAAGAAAAAAAAAGTGAGTAATAGGAAACACATACAGGACATGCAGATAGGTCAGTGTGAATTAATGAGCTCCACAGCTTTTCCCACATGTCTCTCTGAGACTTTAATTATAAGCTGATTCAATTTACTTTCCTGGCAGAAACCTAAACCAGAAAAAGCAGATAGGCTACTACTGGGCGAGTCAACTGAACTATGCAAGGGACTTGCCCAACAAGAACTGATTTAGGAGAAGTGTTGGAAGGTGTATATGGAGACAAACACATACTGTAGAGTGATGCATTTGCAGAACGTGCATTGAACAGTTCTTAGAACTTCTTCCTTTTGGAAGCAATAAACTAAAACATGACATTGGAGGGCACTGTTTTCTGCTTGGTGTCCTATGGGTGAATAAAATCCCTTATTAGTCTGAGATGAACAGCAGCTGATTTACCATCTTAATGATAAGAAGAGATGCCCACTACCGTCAGTAGATTAACTGAGGCCAAGTCTTGTGGGTATCACTAGAGCTGTTTGATGCTCAGTTGCATAAAGTCTCAGTGAGCTTTTTTTAATTTGTATTAAAGGTCTTGGGATCAGGAGCTGGGAGCCTGCTCATGTTCTTTTTCCCTGCATCCCCAAAATGTGCAGCTCTAGCCTCTTGTTTTGGTATACATTTCCCTGACCTTTCTCCTTGCGTCAGTGTCTCTTAATTGCATTCAGGAGAAGACATAACTTCAGACAGAAAGCTTAAGGGCATGCAAAACAGCCTTGCCTACTGTTTGGTCCTCATGCAAGTCGTGTAGGCAGCCAGGCTGAGAGGACTGGTCCAGCTTTCCTGCATTATAGGTAGTAAAGCATTATATGAGTGCATTAAAAGTAAGTGCCAAGCACCACTCTAGAGCAACAGGGGAGTGAGAACAGTTTCTTAACCTGACACTGGCATTAAAAGAAATGCTCATTTCATTGCAGCTTAGCTTACAGTCCTCTTATTGTTACTGATGGCTTTAAGCCTTTGGTAAGGAAACTGTTGTTGATGACCGCTTCATAGGATGGCGTGGGTCAAAAATGAAAGGCGTTTTGAAAAGCTGGAAATTGCGTTAGGGTAAGCAAAGTGTCGCTTTTTCTTGACTTCCTCCATTTCAGGTGTTTGCAGGGATTCAGGAAGAAAATTGTTTTTGCCTGCAGCTAGTATTGCTGAGTTATATCAGGACAACACAATGAGGATGAAGTACGATTCTGTGTTCTAAGCATGGATTAAGAAGTTGTTGCTCTTCTCTCCTCCAGTGATGCAGTTCACGATATAGAATATGCAGTTCTACTGCAACGACTGTCTCCAGGGTTTCCCTGTTCTGGAGATTACCAGAAACTGACAAAAAACAGCCTTCTGAAAAAATGGGAAGAATTGCAAAGGACTTTGCAACTTCTTATTTTAATTTCTGGAGAAAGCTGCATTGTCTTTGAAAAAAATATTCTGAACCAACTCTCTCAATTCAGAGTAAGAATATTCATTTAAACATTGTCTGAAATTGGCAAAATATGTCATTTAAAACTGTTAACAGTCTGTTACTGCTGGGGGGGGGGGGGGGGAAGGTAAAGACAGGATGAAACGATAAGGAGGAAGGAAGAATAACCAAGAACAAAAATTTGAGTAATCCTAAAGAGCTGCAAACTAATGGAGATTGTAAAAGCGTGTTTCTGTGGAAACAATGGGGATTTTTGTCACCCCACAGTATTTAAATCGGTGATGCGCCTTTTTTACATCTTGTGCAGGATGTGAAGAATAAAATGTGTGCGGAGTCCATTACTCAGACTGTGCAAAACAAACTTCAGACTTCACAAGTGAAAATTTGTACAGACGAACTTTGAAGAAATTAGGCTGCAATTAGACATTATTATAGACAGTATTACTTGAAGTGTAGTTCTAGTAGCCCCTGTAATTTTAAAAATTGTTGTACGTTTAAGTCAGTTATATGAAATTGCCTTCTAAGAGATGTATTCCTCCTTATTCTTTGCTAGGTGCAGGGCCCAGTGCGCTTTCACTGAGCGCAGCGTTTTGCCTGGAGACACCCTGTCTTTAAGTCAGCATAGAAGACACTGGTGTTCTTAGCACCGTGCTTACAGAGTTCTAGTCGCTGAAATAAGCCAGTGCTGCGCTCACTTTGTGGAGGAGGAAGGGAGGGAGCACCTCCAACTATGGGAAGAGAGAAGAGGTTGTCCTTTTGTCTTTGAAAGGAGACTGGCTTCTTTCCTGCTGTCACTGTTCAGCCAGGAACCAGGAGGCCTTGACACTGTCTATTTAAGGCTTTAGGTTGGCCTTACTTCTTATGTGGCTAGCTGTAAAGTAAAGCATGATCCCCAAGAATTGGATGTGCTGATCTGGCCATACTACCGTACTGTCTTGCAAAGCTATCTGGCACTGCCTCTGGTGGAGGTGGGAGCAACATGCTGTTTACAGCCCTGAGCCAGAACTAACCTACTGATCTATCCAGACCTGTCAGGAACACTCCTGGGAAGTGTTCCCTGTTCTACGGACATAGCGGTGACGTGCGGGAGTTACACTTTTCCTATACATCCCAGAAATCATCTGCTTTGCTTGCAAGTGAGTGTTCTTTCCTCATCTTCTACCTCACACCAATGCTTTGCAGGCATTTTCTTTGAGTTTTCTTCATCCTGGCTATATGGACAGATCACCTGTTGGAGTGTATTTTCAGTTCAGTTTCATCTGAAAGGAATGCTGCTCACATGCTTTGAGGTGGTTCCGCTGTGCAAACTGAAGCGCTGTAAGTGGACGTCAAAAGTGCACTCCTGTATTGAATTAAAATTCTCACGTATGTGCACCAATTCTTAAAGTTGTGGAGTTCCTGTGCTATTATAGGCAGAAAAAAAGAGAACACCTTTGAAATCAGAATTCTAGGTAGGGCTTACATTTTTAACACATCTTTTTTTCCTATTGTCCCCGTCCTTTGAGTTTTAGTGCTCTTATAAGAGTACAGAGGCAATTGATCTGCTGGATTTTAACAAAGGTAGAGTTAACTGATCAGCAATAGGAAAAAGAGAAGAAGCGTGAAGATGAAATGGAGTAAGCGTATAGAAAAGGAGAAGTAAAAGGACCAAAGAAAAGGCTTCTGGTGTTCTTATTTGCAGTTTCATCTCTGGAAAAAGGCACTTCAGTCACACATTCTAGAATGTGGCAAATTCAACAATGCCGGTTTTGCTTGCAGCCCTCCTGCCTAATCGAACCTCTTAATCATTTACATTTTTGTTCAGTTAGATTCTTGTATTTGTGGACAACCTTGACATTGTGCAGCAATCCACTACTCTCCCAAATGCCCGTGGCAAAGCAGCTGTTCCATTCTAACTCCGGGGTTCTCTTAACCAGAGACTGTCCTCTTGTTCCCATAAATTCTTCCATCTTTTTTTATCTTCAGAGGTATGTGTCAGCTAAATTGTCACTTTTACATCAATTGCTAATTCCTTGCTATAAAAAGTCTTATCTGGAGGCAAAAAATCAACTGTGCATGCAGGCAGTTTTTCAGTTTGATGGTGCACGGAAGAGGAGAGTTACTTTGGATCAGAAGGTCGCCTTCTGTTTTCTCCAGGAGTATTACAACCACTTTCCTGTCTCAGTCAGCTCTGCCTGAAAGGGCACCGAGGGGCAGGGCTTCTGGGCTTCTGTTCCTGTTGTTTCTGAATGGTGAAAGGAAAGCTGATGGCATCCTGAATCCAACCTATCTAAATACGGCAGCAAGTTTTCCAGATGGCAACACTAATTTCAGTAACTGCTTTCCTGCCTTTCCTGTGCTAATTCATACTCTTTCAAGGACTCTGTGGCAGGGTGGGAGTGCTGCCACTGTTATCAGTAAGAACAACTAATTACTTAATAGATGGGAGTGCTCTGTAGTGAACAGGCTGCAGCGTAACATCCACTGATAGTCAGTATCTACTGCCACATGGGGGTTAAAGTTTATATCCGCAGTGTAGAATTGGCCCAATTGTAAAACTAAGAAAATGATCTGTGTGCAGAAAAGCTGTAAGGAAACTGTAGTCCACAGTAACAGCAACTTGTTCTGGTTATCAGAAGAATGTGGGCTGACACTGCGACTTTTGACTGGGAGTAGCACCTGTCTAGTACAAGAGTGGGCCTTGAATGTCTAGCTTTCTTAAAACAGATATGCTGTGCGTATTAGTAGCGCTTCATTTGCAAGGACTTGTAGTTTATTTATTTTTTTAATTAGAGCGGTGTTACCCAAACCATTGTATGATTTCCTGTGCGGGGTTAGAAAGAAATAAGCATGCAGTGTGAGACAGGGCTATTTAAAGAGCAGGGGCACTGGTTGGGGATGAGAGAAAATGGATAAAATTTCAGACTTTGACAGTTTGGAGATAGATACACTGGAATGCTCAGTCACAATTTAATTCTGTCCACAGAAATGGATGGAAACTTTTTTTTTTTTTTTAATAAAAATTGAACATTTAGCGAGATTGCACTGATTTTTGAGAAAATGTTTTAAAACCGAAACTGTCGAGCAGCAATAAATTGTACTTTGCCTGTATTTCTAATCTTATTTTTCTCGTGCTTTTTCAACAGGGGAAAAGATTTTTCCATTCAAAACTTAAGTATTTTAGCTTTCAGTATGAGCCAACAGTAATACTTCTTAGTTTTTTTACCACTTTCAGTTTTACAAAGCTGTGGGCAGATGTTAATAGGTGTATTAAACTTGAATAGTATCTGTTTCACAAGGAAATTGAAATGAGAAGAAAAGACTATCTGTCTCTATGTTTCTGAGCTCGAGGCTGATAGGCAATGCCTTATTTTTTAATCATGTGAATTGTTTGAATTACTCTTGTATCCCCAGAGAGCCTGTGTGCTGAATTCTCTCTGACAATTACTTCTTTCCTCCTCTGCTGGCTTTCAGGAGTAGCAGAAGAAGATGCTGCTGGATGCGATAGGGTTGGAAGAACCAGACGAAAGTAGAGCAGGAAGGGAAAGGAAGGTTTGAGTAAGGCATTTTCTATGGGAATTAGGAGCTGTTCTTGCAAAAGGGAGAGCAAGGCTGAATGAGCATCCAGGAGCAAGGTTGCCAGGGTCTGTGGGCAAAGAGTTGTGGAATGTGGACACTGGAATCATTCAGCATGAGAAAGAGTCTGCAAAGTGGAAACTGGTACAGGACACAAAACGAGGAAGGAACAGTAACAAGGAGGAAGGGCAGAATGAGAGATGGCAAGAAGCTGAGGAAATGGGGGGAAAGAAGTTGAATTTCTAGAAGAAAGAGGTACGCAACTGGGCTCAGTAGTGCATGCGGCATCCCAGGATCTACAAGGTAGCGCAGGTCCCGACTCTGTAATTCCTTCATAAGGGATGTGGGGGAGAAGGGAAGGGCCAGAAAATGCCTCCAGTCATCTCAGCCGTTAGCACTGACTGCAGCACGTGTACTTGACATAAAGTTTGTCATTTCCTCTCACTGTGTTTAGATTTGGCTTTACTTATTGGAAAGCTTCCATCCATCAAATGCTGCTCAGTAGAATGTGCATTTCATTACCCTATTATTGCAGCATATAAAACATGACTACTTACTGCTACCTTTACTCTGTTAGTTCAGGTAGCAGACATCTATCCACTGCTACAGGCTTCAGCTAGGCTAATAAGTAGTGTGGGCACCAGTATGGCAGTTATTTTTCTGGATTTTTTGTTGGGATTTATTTGTTTGCTTTAATTTTAATCAGGACAACAGAACACAGATTTGCAAAGTAAAGTATTCATACGAATTTCTGACATTTCATAGCCAGACTTAAGGTTGCTTCTACTATCCCCATTCATACACCTTTGAAACACCATTAGCATGAACAGATTTCAGATATTTGTAAGAGGGACAAAACTTAATATGTCAATATGTATTAAAACACATTTATTGTCTCATATGTGGCTGTGTTTATTGTATGCTTCATGACCCTCACCTGAACCCTTAAGACAACAATTTAGTTTACTCTTGGGATATCCTGTGGCCCATCTCACCATACTACCAGAGTGCTTCACAAATATTTACTTCTCACTAGAGCCACGGATAATAATCTGGAGTCATTCCTAAACTGGGACATTTTCTAAAATATAGAAAATGCAAGGAAAAACCTCCTTCCACTTTTCTTAGCTACTCAATAGGAAATGCTTCTTACTTTGATTTTTCAAAATACTGCATGTATAGTCTCAGTGGGTCTTAGTTACAGCTTTGTATATACAGCACTTAACAAATCAGATGCAAATCTAAAGTAAGAGGCAGAAAAGAAAGGATATGTGACTGGAGGTCACTTGGGGAGCACTGGGATTAAAAATCACAAAATCGTTGAATGGGTTTGGTTGGAAGGGACCTCAAGCCCATCCAGATCCTGCCAGGGATTGCCACCTGCTAGTTCAGGCTGCACAGGGTCTCATTCATGCTAGCATTGAACACCCCCAGGGATGGGACATCCACAACTTCTGGGCAGCCTGTTCCAGCACCTCACTCTTCTCAATGAAAAATTTCCCCACAACATCTAATCTAAATGTCTCCTCTTTTAGTTTATAATGATTCCCCATTGTCGTGTCACTATCTACCTGTCAAAAAAGTTGATTTCCCTCCTGCTTATAAGCTCTCTTTAAGTACTGGAAGGCCACAATGAGGTTTCCCTGGAGCCTTTTCTTCCCCAGGCTGAGTAAGCCCAGCTGCCTCAGCCTGTCATCATAGGAGTGGTGCTCCAGCTCTCTGATATCTTTATTTCCCTCCTCTGGACCCATTCCAAAAGTTCCACATTTTTCTTGTGCCCCAGTCCTGGACACAGCACTCCAGATGGATCTGTTGGGGGTGAAGTAGAAGAAGGCAATAATCTCCCTCATCCTGCTGGCCACCCCTCTTTGATGAAGCCCAGAATACCGTTAGCCTTTTGGGCTGCTAGCAAAGGCTGCTGCTTCATGTTGTTTTTCATCTGCCAGGACCCTTAAGTTCTTGTTGGTGGAGCTGCTCTCAAGGAGTTCTTCTCCCAGCCTGTACACATATCTGGAATTTCCCTGACCTAAGTGCAGCACCTTGTTGAATCTCATTAGGTTAACATGGTCCCACCTTTTGAGCTTGTTTATGTCCCTTTTGATGGTACCCCTTCCTTCTGTCATATCAACTCTACCACTCAGCTTAGTGTCTCTGCAAACTTGCTGAAGGTGCACTGAATCCCATCATCTATGTCTATGATAAAGAGTACCAGTCTTAAGACAAACCCCTAGGGGACACTACTTGTCACCAGCCTCCACCTGGACATAAAACCATTGACCATAAGGTTACTCAGCATCATGTAAGAGGTCACTGAGGGGGAGCGGGGACTGAATTTTGAAGACAGTGCAATGGTATTAAACATAAAATTTATCTTCCCTCCCCTTCTTGTAATATTCACTGTGTTTGTAACAGAATTTGGAAAAGAGTGAGAGAGTAGTCCACCAAAGTCTGATTTATGTATTTCGGCACTATCCCTCCACTCATAACGTGTAAGGTCAGAAACTCCACTAAGTCACCTAGCATCTATCCCCCTAGGTGGAAATGTAGTATCAGAAATGGCCTGTACTGGTGATGAACCTACATCAAGTGCATGTCCCTAATAACATGTTCAACAAAGCTATAATCTGGACCATTACAAGTGCTGCTCCTTGCTTACACTAATTTACAACTCTTCCATCTTTTCCCCACTCTATTCAGGATATCCTTTTGCCTTGTTCCAGCGCTATTTCCTCTTCCAGAAGGAGACCTACCTCATTCATCTCTACAATGTGTTCACAGGACTCTCAATTGCTTACTTCAATTTTGGTAAGATGAGCTTTGGAAAAGAGAGCTACTAAGCCCAGAGCTTGCTGCAGTTTGGGAGGATCTGTAATGCAAAAATCTCATTTTTGCTTCATCTCTCTCTCTCCACAGGGATGCAGTTCTTTCATTCACTGCTATGTGTCCTAATCCAGTTTCTCATCCTGAGACTTATGGGTCGCACAGTCACTGCCGTCTTCACCACGTTTGTCTTTCAGATGGTAAAATTCCCTTTCTTACTGCATCACAGAATCATAGAATGGCCTGGGTTGAAAAAGACCGTAATGATTGTCTAGTTTCAACCACCAGACCAGGCTGCCCAGAGCCACATCCAGCCTGGCCTTGAATGCCTCCAGGGATGGGGTATCCACAGCCTCCTTGGGCAGCCTGTTCCAGTGCTTCACCACCCTCTGAGTGAAAAATTTCCTCCTAAGGAAGTTTTGTATCAGTTTGCATCAGTTTGTAGAAAGAGTTCTCTGTTCAGCTTTGCAATTCTCAGTAGCAAATATAAGTGGAAAAGTGGAAACAGATCAAAAACTGCTGGAGGTTTGCTTTAAATAACCCAAATAATGGTTTCTTTCAGACGTACCTTATGGCTGGCTATTACTTCACAGCCACAGAGCACTATGACATCAAGTGGACAATGCCACATTGTGTCTTGACTCTCAAGTTGATTGGTAAGCAATGTTATCTTTTGCATTCTGTAAGCCATGCCTTAGGGAAAAGAGGACTGCTTACTCAGCCCAGGTGGTCCATCATAGATCTTCACATGATTGTTTCTCACCTCCAGGTCTGGCCATCGATTACTACGATGGAGGAAAAGATCTGGTGAGTGAAACACAAATTCTCCTTCCTTCCTCTTGTTTGCTATTCCAGTGATCTAGAAGCTAGAAAATCAGGTTCAAAGGATGTAAATTAGTAAGCTGCATTCATTGTTTGGCAAAAGCCAGAACTGAGAGGGGAGTATCTGTGAATATCTAACAGCACTGAATTCCAGAGTGGAGAAAGATAACTTGAAATGGAAACAGTAGCAATTACAGATGGACAAAAGTTGCTTCAGCACTGAATTGTGTCAAAATACTATTCTGCCCCCTTCCAAATTCCCCACCATCTGCTTTCCCCAAATCTGTTGCTTTAGATTCCCAATGTCCAACGCTCTGTGTCTTGTGGGTAGTATTCCCTTAATGTGCAAACCATCAGCACTGGATCTCAGTTCCCATCTTGCTTTCTTTTGTTGAGTCATATCGTATCTTCTTGGATTTTTGCCATTTGTTATGGCCCTGTTATTAGAGATTAAACGGTGACAGAAGTCACACAGCACAGCGCGTGGAAAAGGACAGAACACTTTTAACAGTCTCTTAATCCTACTTCAGGTGTCTTTGTTTCTCACCTCCTGTTCAGGGCCTGACCCAGTGTTCAGCATCAATGTAGTCACTATTGACTGCAAGAAAAAAATGTTCATCTGAAATCTCTTAAGCTGAAGTTTCAAGTATTTGAAGACATTAAATTCTTGCATCAAGAAGTAGAAACTGTACAGCAGCATGGTCTGGGTACATACTGTTGCCGTCAGGGATTGGTAATGGTCAGATACAGAGCTTTTACTGCGCATCTGCACTGGCAGGGATGCATGTTAATAGATTTCTTCCTTATTTTGAGCTTTTTTGGGAGTATAGATCAGTGCAACTGGTCTCAGCTGTTGGATCTTGTTGCTGTTTGGAGTGACTGGAGATAGAGTGAGAGGGATGAGGAGAAGAATGAGCATGCAGTACAAAGTGAAAAGTTCCCTGTATCTGGAGAGTAAGAACTTAGACCAAAAAGGAGATTCACTGAAAACATAACATCCAGAGCTAAGTATAACAACCCTTAGGATGATGTTAATCCAATCCCTTTGGTGCAGGAGTTCCTGACCCCCGAGCAGCGTCGATTTGCTGTCCGGGGAGTTCCTACCTTGCTGGAGGTCTCAGGATTCTCCTATTTCTATGGTGCCTTCATGGTGGGGCCTCAGTTCTCCATGACAGACTATCAGAAACTGGCAAAGGGTGAGATGACTGACGTTCCAGGCCAGAGACCCAATAGGTAACGAGATCCACTTAGCTCCTTGCTTTCCTAAGATCCCAGAATGCTGAATCCTCCATGCATTCCCTGCAGCAGAGTGCGTTCTTACCTGGACACTGAAATACTGTGACTAAAAGTGATTCATAAGAGAAGGCAGCCATTTAGAAATTGCTCATAAACTCTGCATAATTTCCTAGCATTATTCAGGGGCACAAATGTTAACACTTGACTTGTTTAGCACGGACTCAGTCCTGACCTGGTACAGTCAGCACCCCAGCTTCCAAGTAGAGGCATCTGCTGCAGTGGAATGTGGTAACTCCCTATCACTGTCTCCCCAAACTCCTCACTTCCACTTCCGTTTTTAAACAGAGCTTTTCCTTGACCTTCATGTTTTTCTTTCTCAGTTTTGTGCCTGCTCTCAAGCGCCTGAGTTTGGGTCTCTTATTTCTAGTGACCTATACCTTGTCAAGCCCATACATCTCTGATGAATACCTCATCTCAGATGATTACATGGTATGTATATATTTGACAGTTCTGATACGTGGAAGAATTCTACTTCTCTGGAGAGCACTGGATTTACAAGAGTAGAGGAAAGTCATTTGTTTTTTTTTAGGTTTGCCTCAATTCAAAAAGAAGATAAGTCAGCAACTGGTGCTATGCCTTCCCATAACTGATTTGGCTTTGTTGCCTGTCCTATGGATTCCATTTGATGCAGAATGAGAATGTGTTAAATTGAACTGAACCAAATAAAAACTTTCACAAATAGAGAATTCATCTTGGATAGAACAGCTGTTTCTGGAATCCTAACACGTATTTTGTAGTAACTGTTTAACCATTACACTCAAAGAACTCTGCCGCAGTAATTTCCAAGGCTTTTTAAAATTTGAAGATGGAGCTTAATTGTGTAGACTTTATTAGGTGAGCTATCCTTGAGTACAGGCTAGCTTTGAAAGAAAAACTTGATGTGCTTCTCTCAACAGTGTTATTTTGTGTAGAGGGATGCGGCAACAGATTCTGCAGATTGACTCATTTGAATAAAAAATTTACAGAATCTTTGAGGTTCTTTGAAAACTCCTAACGGGCGATTCCAATCTGCGGATTACAGAACCACGGTATCCTCAGAGTTGGAAGGGACCTCTAAAGGTCATTTAGTCCAACTCCCCTGCAACAAACAAGGACACGAGTCCCTGTTCAGACATTCTATACCAGTGTGAATAAAAGAGGGTATCAATTCCAGCAATGATTATGCTAATTCCAGAGTACTTGTTTCGGTACAGTCAAATATCACCAAAGGAAGTAAAAAGGTGTATGAGATCAAATAACCCTGTAGCCTGGTAGTCCAGTTTATTTAGTGTCGCAACATATTGATTAGATTAAAATGAAAGACAGTGATGAGATCTCATCTATCCACATTACATATAGCCAGAACTCATTTATTTTCATTTTTATTCTGTTTTATTTCTGCAGGAGAAGCCTTTCTGGTTCCGCTGTGGTTACATACTGGTCTGGGGCAAAATTATACTCTACAAATATGTAACTTGCTGGCTTGTTACGGTGAGTCAGAAGTATTTCTACAAACAAGACAAATGAACAAAGTTAGCACCTTTGAAGTTACAAAGTACGCTTTTGGACTTAGCACTAGGAAGCAATTCGACTATCTAGATACCAGTGCAGATCAGCATAGTTCGCTGTAAGTAAAGCAAGGGCTAACTAATAAAAAAGATTTTGACCCATTTTCTCCATCTGCAGCGGTACTGTCCACAGAATCAGAACTTCCCCAGCCCTGCCTTTCCAAAAAAAAAGAAGTTGATGTACTCTTCTCATCTTTCTTCTGTGTCTTTTTCCATAGGAAGGTGTCTGCATCCTTGTTGGTCTAGGGTACAATGGGAATGACCAGAGTGGAAAACCTATGTGGGATGCCTGTGCCAATATGAAGGTCTGGCTGTATGAGACGACACCTTTGTTCACAGGGACCATTGCTTCTTTCAACACCAACACCAATGCTTGGGTGGCCCGGTGAGCAGGACAAATTTATATTTCTGTAATGTCAGTAGTACCTATGTCAACAGAACCAAGATCAGAAGTTGAGAAGGGAGTACTTGGCATCTGCTAGTTCTCAGTTCTCACCCTACTTCCATTTGAAACAGCTTAGTGAGTTGGGTAGATCTTCTGATCCAATTTAAAAAGGCAGTTCTTTGTTAACAGAGGGAAGAAGTTGAAAATGGCAGAAGCTGGAGGGAGGAGGTTAGAATGAACTACGGTGAGCCCTCTGGCCTTCTTGGTCAAACAGCTGCAGAACAAGTGAAACAGCTGCCAAACTGCTCTAGCAGCTGATGCAGTCTGACAGCTGTTTCCTGCTTCTTGATGCTTCCTATGCAGTGACACAGATTTTGGTTCAGATCTTGCTGGACCACAACTGAATTGTAAAATATCTTCATTTTTATGAGCGTTGTCAGAAGAACCACCTCTCCCCACTAGCTGGCGTTTCTTTAACATAACAACTGAAGTATAAGTTGCCCTGATAAGGGGAGCTGTCAAGCTGTTTCTGTTACCACAGGGAAATGTGAAGACACAGTCCCCTGGGCCTTGCATCTCTGACACGGAGAGAGAAGGATAAACAATGAACTAGAAGCACTTTGTTTCTTCTCTGCTCTAGCTACATCTTCAAGCGCCTGAAGTTCCTGGGTAACAAACTGCTGTCACAGGCACTGGCCCTGTTCTTCCTGGCTATTTGGCACGGATTACACTCTGGCTACCTGGTGTGCTTTCAAATGGAGTTGCTCATAGTCATCGTTGAAAGACAGGTGCGCTTTGTCAGACTTAGCAGAATGAGGTCACCTGCATTAGCTTTTCCCCTTGAGTCTGGAAACTGCCACACTGAAGGGTTTAATAAGTGCTCACTTAAACTGGTGTTCACACATGGTACTGTTCTGTTCAAGGGTTCAGCAGGTTCCTAGCTGACACACTGGCACACCATAGGTTTCTTCCCATCAGCTTTTACAGCACAACTGGCACATGAGCATAACGCAACTGAAGTGCTTGCCAGCTGGGAAGGTTGGAAGACAAGCATGTGAGCAGAATGCCTCTGCTAAATCTCAGGTAGCGAAAGAAAAATATTCCATATTTAGCCTTTTCTTTTTTGATTAAAACTTCAAGAATAGGGTATTTATTTAGCTTTTTGTTGCACAGTTACCAAAGTTAATTAACAAGGATACTCTGGTTGCAGAGCCTACAGACAACCGTAAGACATCCAACTGAGGAAAGCTTTATTTTTCTTTACACTAGGTTATAAACCTTGTTCGGGACAGTCCTACTTTAAGCACTTTGGCCTCCATCACTGCCTTGCAGCCTATTTTCTACGTGCTACAGCAGACTAACCACTGGATGTTTATGGGTTATTCTCTGGTGCCATTTTGCCTTTTCACCTGGGACAAATGGATGAAGGTATTTATTAAACTTAAACACACAGTCCACACAACCAACCCCTTTTACCCCTGCTTGCCCTCTCATGTGGTCTTAGCTGAAGTCTGCTTGCTGACCCTTAACCCTTTCTCCTTACAGGTGTACAAGTCTATTTATTTCCTTGGCCACGTGTTGTTTTTCACCTTATTACTGGTGTTGCCTTATATTCGCAAATTACTCGTGCCACGAAAAGAAAAACTAAAAAAAGCAGAATAACAGCCAACAGGTAAGGTTGTACTACTTTCAGTGACACCTCGCAGGAATCCCACACTTAGACAAGGCAGTGAAGCAAAACAGTAGTGTTACAGCCCTGAAACAAGACAACTGAAACAGATCTAATAGCTCTTTCTTTTTCAGATCGTACCACCCATGCATTTGTAGGAGTTAATTTAACACTCCAGAAGCAAAGCATCACCTGCCAAGTTTGCTGTGTTGAAGTATGACTTTTTTTTCAACGTGAGGAGGGATAAAAGAGAAAGCACAGGGTGAAAGACCCGAAAGGAGGGGAATGGAGTTGTCTCCTTCCAGACCCTCCACTTTCTGTATGTTGCCTTATCTCTCTGCCGCCCTCCAGTGGACACTCTCGTCTCTCTGCTGATATCAGATGATTGTAAAACACTCAACGCGGGCACTATATTGGAATGGAGCTACCCTCTGACTTTTCTACGTTTGTCACCCAAGATAAAGTTGCTCCTGTTCTTTTTTCATATCTGCTTCAGCTCATTTCCTCCAGGGTGCATCAGTGTGGGAGTCACGAGCTGTCACACACTACAGAGAAACAGCTACTGGGCCCAGCTAAGAACTTCGGTTCCATAACAAATTCGGATTTACTATCAAGGGTGATGTCCGAGCTGTTCATTTACAAAAAAAAATTAGTACAATACACAGTCTTATGAAAAGTTACCTTTAATAGGAGGAAAAAGGGTTGGTGGGGCAGTCCATGTAAAGTTGCGTTGCACCAGAAGCTACAAAGAAGAAACTGAAGCTTTTTCCCTTTCAGGAGCCCAAAGCTGCACCAGGTCCACAAAGAACTAAAAAAGCTTTTCCAGAACCTGGAGTCACTGTATAGCAGTCCATCATGACAGCAAGAGAGACAGAAGCTCATACTACTCCCCAGGCTTCCTCAAAGGCAGTAGTAATTTTAGCACATGTGAGGGCAGCAGAGAGGGGATAGTTGCTGATAGAGATCATCTTTTCTGTATAGTCCACATTGACCTGGGGGGAGAAAGAAGAGGAAAATACATATCTGACTGTGTATCAAGCTGCATACTATCACTTAATCCCATCTACTTCCATCGGTTTCAAACGCACATCATTGCTCCTATATGACCATGTTTCATCCAAGACTTAATATTGCCACTTTAAAGCTCCTCAGCAATTAATAGCCCTCTCTTCAATGAAAGGCCCAAGTATTACAAGGCTGGGCAGTTTCTTAACAGACCTATAGCAGAGAAGGGGTTGGGGGGAAAAGTTCCCAAAGATAGAGAAATCTAAAAAACAAACAAACCCAAAAAAACTCAAGAGTAGCACTAACATCTACATTCCTAAAGATATTTACAGCTCCTAAGTAAAAAGGCTACGTGCACTTACTGAACCGTGGGCAAAAGCTCCTACAACAATAGTTACTGGCTCTGCTGTAGGAACCAGTTCACGCAGATCTGTCACGTTTGGAACTGCAAAAGAGGTACCTATCTTCATACAGCCCACAGGTAGATGGTCACTGACTGGATTTTTAATGACCTGTAGAAAAGAAAAAATTAATGACAGTGTAGAGGTAAGAGGCTCTGTCAGACAGACAAGTCTACGACATACACTGCGCTTAAAGCAAATACATTACTAGCTGCAAAGAGGAATCTTGCACCATTACCTGTAAACATTCAATGACTGCTTACCTTCAACAATTTCTGAGGACCATCAGCTGCTCGAACACTGAGCTTATGCAGCAACTGAACTGACAAAACAAAAGAACATTAGTTAAGCAGTCTGTTCTCTTGCTGGAGGAAGCACACTCCCTGCCTACTGATGAGAGCTCAACTAGGAAAGAGCTTCAGAGTTCCCAGCATCCTCTAGAGAAGTTTTAAAAAAAAAAAAAAAAAAACACTGATCAGAGAGTTATTTTGCCATTAGTACATTGTCATGCAGGCAATCCCTGCTCTACTAAGGAGTATGTATTTGTAGTATGTGGCTGGGAATTCACAAACTCTCATTTCCCACCTCCTTCCTCGCTTTCTTTTTGTTTGAGCCAGTTCAACTCTTTGAGTTTTCACAAAACTCTCCTAACCACCACCCTGCATAATTTTGTGGCCAGTACAAAGCATGAATCGCTTACCCATAAGACCACAGAATCGATCAAAAGTTCTTGGGATCCTGGTCTGAGGATTAACTTCAATTAAAACATTCTTCTGGGTATGGACGTAAACTTGCAGAAGACCAGCCCGATTCAGAGGGCTATCCATAAGCATGAGAAGACTCTGAAACAAAACAAACATGCAGTAGTGGAAATTGAAAAGGTACAAGGGAGAGATCTTGGAAAAGACTCCACGACTGCAGAAGCAACAAGAGATAAAAGAGTCCATGTGGCCATACAAGTACTACTATTATGCTGAGAAACAATCCCATTCATAAATAGAAAAGCACACATTATTAAGCACAAGTATGGTGGGTGCAGTTAACTTCGTTCACACCCCAAGGCCATAAGACGATGCCCCACACTTCAGTGGCACTTCCCTGCAGCGTGTGCCGCACCTAGACGAGTCCATGCTGCCAATACCTAGCCGGTACCTGGTGGGTGATGTCGGGCCGCACCTCCCCAGGGTCCCGACCGCTCCGCAGCAGCAGCGCCTTATGCTTGTCACAGTTGAGAAGCTCGAACGTCTTCCCCACCTAAGGCACAGACAGTTTGACAATAGAAACCGCGCAGTATTCCCGGCCCGGCCCGGCCCGGCCCCCTCCATCGGCACCTTCACTGTCTCCAGGCTCGCCCCTTCCAGCACCACCAGAAGCCGCCTTTGCCCGCGGACGCGCTTAGCCTCTAATAGAACATCATCTTCCTGCTCCTTCTCCTCACGCGGCCGCCTGGGCGCCGCCATTTTGTCTGAGCCGCACAACGCAGCGTCACCGCGAGCGCCGCCAATAGCCGCCACAGCCACCCAAGATGGCACCCTTCCTCTCCTACCCTCTGGGACCACTTCCGGAGCGTGGCGGAAGGTGACGACGGCAGCTTCCGGTGTCCTTCCCGGCGGGGCGCGCGGCACGGCGCGGCCATGGCGCAGAGCCTGAAGGACCTGGCGGGGCGGCTGCCGGCTGGGCCGCGTGGCGTCGGCACCGCCCTCAAGCTGCTACTGGGCGCCGGCGCCCTGGCCTATGGAGTCCGCGAGTCCGTCTTCATCGGTGAGTGCTTCCCGGGCCCACGCCCCGTCCTTCCTCCACTCCCCCCCAGTGCTGACCGCGCCGTTTCTCCCATCAGTGGAAGGCGGGCAGCGGGCCATCTTCTTCAACCGCATTGGTGGCGTGCAGCAGGACACTATCCTTGCTGAGGGGCTGCATTTCAGGTAGGGCCTACCCCCACCCCCCCCCCACCCCCCCCTCCAGGCCGGGCGCCCATGCAGCGTCCCTTATGCAAGCCTCCCGATCCTTCGCAGGATTCCCTGGTTCCAGTACCCCATCATCTATGACATCCGGGCCCGGCCGCGGAAAATTTCCTCCCCCACGGGCTCCAAAGGTAAGAGGAGACCCTGGCAGGGCCTGTGAGGCAGGAGGGCTGGAGCCTGGCCCCGCTCACGTCTCTCTCCTCAGACCTGCAGATGGTGAACATCTCACTACGTGTTCTCACCCGCCCCAATGCTGCTGAGCTGCCTAGCATGTACCAGCGCCTGGGCCTGGACTATGAAGAGCGAGTCCTGCCCTCCATCGTCAATGAGGTGCTCAAGAGTGTGGTGGCCAAATTCAACGCCTCGCAGCTCATCACACAGAGAGCCCAGGTGACCCTTCCTGAGGGAGCTTCTGCTCAGATTGCAAAGGACATTTAAATTGTGCACATGGGGAACATTAAAAGGGGTGGAAGATTCATATCTGCTGGCAGAAAGGGTATGAACTGTGTTCTGCTTATGGTTTGATTCTGATACAGATGCTGAAGCTGTACCACCAGCTTTTGAGGATAACATTGGTTTCGTGACGCTTACAGTGCAAAACTTCTCCGTAACATAATAATGGGGGAGGGAGAGCTAATGTAAATCATAGCGAGCACGTAGCACTGGAACTGTCTTTAAAATGATTGACCCTTTGTGGATATCAAGGGAGATGTCAAAGCAAACTGAACAGTTTGAGTGGATCTGAAATGAGAAGCGGGTCAGGAGTTAGCGAAGCGATAAGCATTTGGTGATAGATGCTACAGAAGATTGTTAAATATTTCTCTTTAGAAGAAGGTTAGAGGGTAACCTGGAGGGGTTGTGAAATTATGAAAATTACTAACTTTTAAAAGGCTTTACCTGTAAGTTTATGTTTTAATAATTTGAGTGCAAAGGATTCTTAGAGTATCTGCCACTTATCCTAAATGAGGGAGAGTAGAGTTGCTGATCTTCTTTTAAAAGGCTTTGGAGAAGGTCCTGCATGAGGCTGCTGAAGAGGATAAGTTGTCACAATGATAAAATGCAAAGTTTCTCTAACTTGTTTTGAATCCATGGGAAAAAAAAAAAGTAAAGAACAGAATTAAGTGTCCAGGTTTTATTGTAAGACTTGATCAGTAACGGGAACATCAGGGTTATATCTTTAGCTGTGTGATGTGCACTGAGGAGACAATTTAATGTGTTAGATCTTGTTTAACAAGAATGAATCAAAAAAGAGGATGTGGCAGCAAAGAAATGGTATCTGTGCGTTCTTTAGGTTTATCAGAAGCAGAGGACTGTGAGGTAACCATGAGACTTCTGGACCAAGTGCATTAAATTCTGTTCAGCAGTCTTTACTGTAAAGTGATGTGTATGGAGCAGCTTATGATCAGAAGGAAACAAAGTGACTCCATGTAGTTATGTGCTTGCAATTCACTCAATAAAGGGTTGAGGAAAAACTCAAATTCCAAACAGCGGAAAATTGAAAATGCAGAAGGAAATACTCCAAAACATACATGGCAGCTGTGGAGCTACATATGATAGGATGTGAAAGGTAAAAAAAAAAAAAAAAAAAAAAAAAAAAGCAACAACAATAAAACAACAAACCTTCAGTAAGTTGTTTTTTTTTTTCTGGTGCTAATTGTATAGCTTTGTTACAGCCATTACAAATGGCTGTAATTCAGTTTTGAAAATGCTACATGTAGCTCTGAATATGGAGTTATTTAGTGATGACAGATTCAGAGGACAGGTGTTAATATCCATATTTCAAGCTTTGTTTTAGGTATTGTCTCTCAGGCCTGCTATGAATGAACTGTGAAGAGCAGTTGTGCTTCAGTTTTGTAGTGCACTGGAAGTGAGAAACAGCCTGTGTGGAGTACTCTTGCTGTACTTGTGTTTCAGGTGTCTCTGCTCATTAGGCGAGAACTCACAGAGAGAGCCAAGGATTTCAGCCTCATCCTGGATGATGTGGCTATCACAGAGCTGAGTTTCAGTCGTGAATACACAGCAGCCGTGGAGGCCAAGCAAGTGGGTGAGTTCAATTTATGCCTTGTAAGGGTGGATTGCTTTTCTCTTTCTATTGAATTAGTAAACGAAGTAAATCTGAGCTAGCGCGTCATTATTTTTGCATGGGTACAACTTCAAGGTTACAAGCCCCAGCTTCCTTAGTAGTGGAGCTAACTATATTATTCTAAGTATTAGCAGAAAACTTTGGGCTGTAGCTAACGGAATAGGTCATGAATGGGACTGTGTTCCTAAAGCTGTGGGGCTTCCCTACTGCTTCCTATGGGGATTATACTTAGAAGTTGTGGTTGCTGTTGGTTTTATTAAAAAAACAACGGCAAAAGTATACTCAAAATCATTCCTTACTTGTGGATACGGCCCTAGAATACTGGCAGTTCTTACAGAAGCGTGAGTTCCCCGGGCCTCAGCCATAGAGCCCTGGCAGAGGATTCAAAACATGGGATCTGTTTCGAATGCTTTTGTCCATTCTCTCTGCAGCTCAGCAGGAGGCACAGCGTGCACAGTTCCTGGTGGAGAAGGCCAAGCAGGAGCAGAAGCAGAAGATTGTTCAGGCCGAAGGAGAAGCTACAGCTGCTAAGATGATATCCTGCTTTGGGGGATTTTGTGGGATGTGGCTTGTGAGCTTGACAGGCCTTGGGTTCATGTTTAGCAGACTTTGAGGAGGTGATAGCTTCAAGTAGGCCTTGGGTTTGTTTTTTCCACGCAGTTTGTTGGAGTGAGGATTAAATGCGGTTACTTGTCTGAGGTTATAGATCAGGTCAGAAGACACCATGAGCCTTTGCTCCCTGTTGTAAGATGTAATTACTGTTTGCTGTTTGGGGCAATAACATTGTACTTGATTTGGAAATGTAAAAATGTCCTTGCCTGGAGGCCCAAGTTAGTGGTGTAGCAATCTTTTTTTTCTTTTCCCTTTGAAATGTTTGCTGATATGTGTTTGCACATTTGTGTGAATTCCTTTGGAGGAATTAATTGAAGGCAGGGGGTTTCTATTACCGTTTTTTTCCATAACTGTAGCCTGTACCTTGGTGAAGCTCTGAGCAGGAATCCAGGCTACATCAAACTACGTAAGATACGGGCTGCTCAGAACATCTCAAAAACGGTGAGTAGGGGAGCACAGAACTTCCATGTTTCTTCTGCAGTTGTGCTGTTGTCCTAGCCCGGTGGCCATATGATGAATTTAAGGCGAATGTGACCTGTCCTGTCCTGATCTTTATCCCAGCTCTGCTCTTCTCTGATCAAATAGATCTAAAGATTTAGTTGACAATGATCAGCGATTATATGCAGGGCTAGGAGTTTATGCCCTTCATATGACAAGGCTAGATCCAAATCAGATCTCATCACCCTCCCTTAGCTGCAGCCACCACAAGCTGCTGGCTTGCTGCACACTGTGAAGAGGGGACAGGTAGACATGGGATCAGAGGTCTGTCTGACAAGGAGACGGAATGATCGCTGCTTTTTAAAAGTCTGACGGCACTGGGATGGGAAGTAAGGACATTACATAGTTGGTTTTGGAAACTATATTCATTTAGCTAAGATTTTAAGTGTGTGCAAGCAGGAGTGCTGTATCTAGAGGGGGAGAGAGATTATTTATTAACGCTATCCTTCCTTGTGTATTTAAACTTTTTTTATGCAACCTCTATAATGGATTTTTTTTTTCAGATTGCTGGTTCACAAAACCGTGTGTATCTCACAGCAGATAACTTGGTACTGAACCTGCAGGATGAGGGCTTTACCAGGTAAGGGAACAGGTGGCTGCTGTGGGTGAATTTACCTGCACCTTTCTTGTGAAACTAGTCTTTTTTTCAGGAGCTCTCTCGGGATCTTTCCTCTGAGGAGATCCTGATGCCAGAGAACATAATCAAGTAGAGTGCACTCTTGCTTACTGCAGAAATGAATGATTTTTTTTCAATCTAATGATTTTCTCTTTTGTTTCTCTTCCCTCTTCATCCCCTTGCTACATCGCCTGACACAGAGGAAGGTAGGACACTGAACTTTATTTTGACCCTTTTGTTAGTATTTGGAACAAGGACATTGATGTGTTGGTATTTGGCCTGGGTGTTGCTTTTCTTGGGCATTTCTGGCTACCAGTTCATTCTGTTTCTACCTCGGTTCCCATTTGTGATATGAAGCTTGAAGTCTTTCCTTGCAGGGGCCATACAAACATCTACATCAAGTGAGAGAGGTTCAGTAACTGGAGCTGTGCGTGTGTCTTGGAACCTTGAATGGGGAGGACAGGAATAATAATCTGAGGAGTGTCCTCCTACTTGTACTGGACATCCTGCTGTTAAAACAGGGAGCTCTATGGAGGCAGTTAGCTGGTTGCAGTAAATTGTGTTGATTTGGGGTAATGGTCTCCTGAAAAGATGCTCTTGTTACTCTCCAAAAGCTTTCCAGTCCGTGCTAGAAAACTTCATTCCCTGCTTTCAGAGCTGGACAGAATTTTATGGTTTTAGCCTCATTTGTCCAATGACACTGCACTGGATAGTGCAGTGACAGCTGAGTTAGTAGTGTGTGGCTAAAAGCTTAGAATCAAGAAAGGAAACCAGAGCTGGTTTATTTTCTATGCTATGTCTGATCTTCCTTGCACCTGTTTGGCCAGATTCTACCTTATTTGTCCCAGCAAGCTTAGGGGGTTTTGGAAAAAGGACGTCAAAGGACTGAAGTCCAGATTGTTGGAATGTGACACCCCATGCTCTCAAGTCTGTAGTAAGGGTCTGACTCGCTTTGCTTGTGCTTTCTGGGCTAAATTACTCACTTCTGTCTCCCTTGCAGTGACAGTCTTCTACTCAAACAAGGGAAGAAATGAAAGAACTAAAGCCTTCTAGAACCGCCAGCGCTGACCAGCAGAAGATGGGAGTGAGGAGCTTGGAATTTCCTGCACACTAGCTTTGTTTGACCTCACTTTGAAATTGTTACACCAGTAACCAGATTTGGTTTCCATGCCCCGGCTCCATCTGTAGTGTCCCAGTTCTGGGGTTGGGCTCTACCACATCACAGCTGTAATCCCTTCTTTACCTCACCAGTTAAATCTGGGGAGGGAGCAAGGGGACTTAGTGATAAAACTAACCTACATGGATATAGTAATTCACCTCTGATCTTCATTAATCTTAGATATCTGTAAGGTAAAATCAGACCTGTTTTTTATTTTTGGCCAAGTGAGGGAGTTCTGCTGCCATCAGCACAAAACCTTTTACTAGTAAATTTGGATCCCTATACTGAATTCAGGAAAATATCATTCATTGGGTGCCTGTCAACTGCTGGAATATTTGTCACTGTGTGCTCAGTGATTCTTTCAAACATTTGTAAAAATTAAAAATCTCAAAATTTATGCCATGTGTACTGTGTGTGGTGTCTAAAAAAGAGGTTATTTTGTACAGGGGAAGGTGGAACCGAGCTTGTATTTGATTGCAAGCACTGCAGAAGACTTGGGTCAGCATTCAAACAAGTACACCTTTATTTACAAACAGAAAATAAAACAGCTGTCACACCAAAGTCTGGCATATTTACAGCATTCAATTGTAGGATGGAAAAGAAATTATTGTATAGAGGGTCAGGATAAAGAAAAGAGGAGGTTTCCTGTTGAATTACAGAGGGGCTAAGCTGAAATAGGTCAGAAATGCCAGATTTTAAAAGATGAGGTTTCAGGGAATGCTAAACAGACTAAACTCAATGGAGCAGATAGAGATGTAGTTCCTGTAAAGCTCTTCCTTAACTCCTCAAGAAGAGGAACTGCTGGAGCAGCAGGGAGTTCAGGTGCCAGTGCACAAGGATCAAGGTAAGGTGTGATTTTTCCTGTTCATTAATGATGAAGGGCAGTGGGAGTTGTCACAGGCTTGTACAAGCAAGGGATGCTGAACTCGGTCAGCTAGCTAGAAAGCAGCCTGGTTCAGAGCTCTGAAAGATGGCATGGAAGAAGTGGGGAAGGCCTACTTCCAGTCCAAGAGACGGGAATGTGAGACTGGCCAGCATGGATGTGAGCTCCCATCCTACACTCCATGTTTAAAACTCCCTTGGGGCTACCTGCAATCTGTGCTTATTTCTTCTTTAGTGAACTTTTCAGCTTCTTCTCCGAGGACAACTGTTTCCGTACCTTCTCCTCCTTTTTACCCAAATTTTCATAAATTGTCTCTTTCTGCCTGCAAGACCAGGAGGAAACAGGAAAAAGTGAGCAGAAGGAAAAGCCTAGCCAAGCCAGCAGGTAGAAAGAGTGCTGCCAGAAGCAAGCATAGATTAGCCTCAGGCTTACGCCAGCACTTACTTGGAGGATTTTCGTGAGACCTTGGCGTGCAAATTCTTCACTGCAGGTGGGTAGGTAATGTTCCCGTACTCTGACTCATTTTGCTTGCTTTTCTGGGACTACAGGAGAGAGAACTCAAGTTGAGAAGAAGGGTCTGGGAGAAGCATGAGAGGAGGCATAATGGAAGAATTGGGGCTGTTTAATCATGCACATATCATGCTGGGATCTCAGTGGAGGTTAGTGGATTGTTGAAGTCCACAGGCTCTAAACACTGCCCACAGGTGGCCCAGAGGTGAGCAGCAGGAATACTTTTTCATCCTTGTACAGAAGGCACTAGAGGGGCAACAGATTTCTGGAGGCACTGGCAAACCTCGCTGTTATGTGCTGGCTAAACAGTATTAAACAGCAGCAGGTAGTGAATGTTGTCAGAGGCTACAAAGAGAAAGGATGCTAGTATCAGCAAGTAAGAGAAAACCCTTTTCACAGAGGTTTGGAAGACAACTGCAAAACCAAAATGGGGAAGACAAAGATAAAGGGAGAAAGCAAAATCTTTGCTTGTCTTAGGTTCAACTTGTAACTAAACCACGCTTTGTGAAGTTACATAGAACATAGTTGAAATAGTTGCATTAAAACTTACTACTGTTTAGTGGTTCAGAAGAGTACTTGAGCTGCTGCTATTGTCCCCTGAATATTAAAGGTTTGGGGAGAAGTCTCAAATCTTGGTTCATCATCATAGTCTATGTAGGTCCCAAAGCTAGCTTAAGATTTAGGAAATAGAGCACTTGGGCTCAGGGCCAACACTACGCAGGGCCTCAATTCACAGGACAGGAAAGCCCGTTTTCTCACCTGGATAACCTCCAGCTTTTTCTTTGTTGTCTCTATGAACTGGCAGATGGCCATGTAGATGAACTTGTACTGGGCTTCTGTCTGCACCATCCCTGAGCGTTGGGCCCTCACCATCTGGATGGTCTTCTGGATGTCAATGTCACAGTCCAGCCCTACCAAGGGGTACCAGAAAAGCTTTGGATGCATTTACTGACCCCCCCTCTCCCAATTCTCTTCCAAAAACAGTCGCAGTGGAGCTCATTCAAGAAGTTTTCACCTCCCTTCACCCCTGCAAGGACCTCCCATCCCTTCTTCCTGCTCAGGGTCTTCCAAGCCTGGCCCTGGAGGAAAAGCTCAGGCTCAGGGAAGCCGAAAGCCACACTAAATGGGTACAGTTCAGAGAATTAGTAGCTGCCATAGACCGAGGATAGCACAACTTTGTCAGGGCTGTGGCAGGCTCTCCTACATTGAGATCTTTCGCTGCTGGCATTAAGCCCTACTGGGTGGGTCAGTTTACTTCAAGACACAATGAGGTCCTCTTACCCTTGGTGGAGATTGTTTCCACTATCATATCAATGACGATGATAGTCCCAGTGCGGCCAATCCCAGCACTGCAGGGAGAGGACAAGCAGAGATCAGAGCTGCCTGTACAGTTATACCTACATCCACCCAGCCACCATGGTCCTGAAACAGTATGCAGCTGCTTCTGGGAAGGATGCAGCACTTGTAGCAGCTGTTCATCACTGCCACAAAATAATCAAGGATTCAACAGGCAGTAGAGTTTGGTTTGGGGACATCAAAAAAGAGTAAGAATTGTCAGTGGGTTCAAGTCCTAAGGAACAGCTAGTGCAGCAGGACAAAGACTATACAACTTGCCCTATGGAAGAGATAGAGAATGATTTAAATCAGCCTTTGTACCAACCTGCAATGCACCAGAATAGGCCCTGCATCTGGAATGCTCTCCTGCTTCTGGTTTATTTGATCGAGGAAGCTCAGCACACCTCCTGGCTCACTGGGGACACCATGGTCAGGCCAGCTCAGGTACTGGTACTGCCAGATCTCACGCACAGCCTCACTCTGACAATAAAAACATCTTACTGGTAAAACTGCAGCCCGCTCCTATCCCTCGCCACTGTCCCAGGGAAAGCTGGCTCTTAAGCCAAAGGCTTAGGAGCACTCCTTGAGTGCTCCTGGTGGTTTCACCAGTGGTCGAGCCCAAAACAGATAGAACAATGCAACCACAGCACACAGTAATTCCCAGCCTTAGACATATAGTGACTGTTAGACCCACGGGCTCCAGAACAGTCCCTGACCAGGCACACTCACGTCATTTATTGGACACACACAGAGATGCCGGAGTTTGTATTCCAATGCGTCGTGCTCCCCAACATTCTCCACAAGGTAGGGACCGTATTCTTTTGTGCTGCCTGCCTCTGGCCAGTAAGGCACGCATTTATTCTGCGTGGACAAGAGGTAAAGTGGAGACAGGCAGAAGGCAGGAGAGAGAAAGAAAACAGTTGTGACTGAAGGGGAAAAAAGGGTAGTTCCAAGACACCTTCTTACCCGTCCTTTTTCTACTTCCCGTGTGGTCATAACAATAATATGTGTGTTCTCCTGCCACACCATTTGCCAGAAGTCATTGACAGTGGTATCCAAACAACCCTGGCTAGCGATGTAGGTCTTGGAGCACTCATCTGGACTGATCAGATTGTTCTGTGGAGGTGGAAAGATCAGGAATGCTGCGGGAACTGGCAGTCCGCTCTCCCACTTTGGGCATACGGCCATCTTTCAAAAATCTCACCTTTACGTAGTTGGCATTGATATAGTCAGATCCAGGGATCTTTGGGTCCCTTCCTTGGAGGACAACTCTAGAGTGATCAACTAGGGGTGCAGTCAAAAATAAACAGCAGTAAGACACCCTGTGCCCAGCCACACAAATTTCCCTCACTGACTCCTGCCACCTCATTCATGTTACCCAGTGTATGCAGCATGCCCCGGATTTTAATCTCTCCTCTGGGGTCGGAGCAATTTTAATGTGTGCTTCCAGTTCTCTCCTCCCATGACAGACTGTCCCATAAGCTAGTCTGATGCTTTCCTCTCTCCTTCCCTCCTTCAAGAGCATGAAAAGGCTCTGTGACCTTTTATCTACTTTTAAATCCTCTATGCTGCAGACTTTATAATCCACTCTGGAGGACAGAACAGGCTGAGGCAGGGCCAGAGGTGGCTTGGACACCTCTTCATTGCCTGTCTCCATCTCTTTGCTCTTTTTACAGTGGAGGAGATGATTGATAGACTCACAAGGCAAGATGTTCTTGTATCGATTCTTGCTCTTGTTTTCAGGTCTCTGGCCCTCGTGACGGTCAAATAGTTGTTTGGCTTCCTGTTTTTGCAGGCTCTGAAAGCAGGAGAAAGTTATGGCAAGATCACAATGACAGGGCAGGTGGTCACTCAGAGGAACAGTGGCAACTCTAGGGATACACTTTCCGAGGAATAGAAAGGTAAAAAGTTAATCTAGCCTTGAAAAGTCCAAAGTTCATGCTTTTACTGTTTTGGTGACTAGTTCTATCCATGAAAAAGTACATTTCTACCTCACTGGGTTCACTTAAAGATAACGCTTACTCCTGAGATCTAAACAGACTTATTTCAGAGACAAACTGACATTGAGTTACAAGACTGCCTGAGAAATTTCCAAAAAGAAATCAGGGATGGATAGTTAAATGATGCACAGGAACTTCCCAAAAAGCCAGAGTAATATCCCCACACTTTTCTTACATCAAATTCCTCCCAGAATCCAGCCTTCGATGTTTCCTCAGATAAACTCTTCTTGTTCAGTTCATGCACTCTATTCTCAATGTCAGCAGCATTCACTCTTGTAGCATAGTAGGGCTGGGGATGGGAAAATAATACAGCAGGTTGGCATGAGAGAGAGATGCTACTGGAGATCAAAGTCTCCTTTGTGGAAAACAAGGAGCAACAGAACACAAACAGTGAATCCTTCCAAAGGATCCTTGAGAAATAGAGGAAACAGAATTTACCTGCTTCAGGTATACAAAAGAGCCAGACACCTCTTCAATCCCAGTCTTCTTGAAGTGCTCCACAAGATCTGCCAAGCTGTCAAACTTTTCAGTACCTCCAACTGTATAACGTCCATTCTAAATGGAGAAACAACATGTTACATCCCATAGGATTCCTGCACGCAAAGCTGGTAATGCTCAGTAAGAAAGAGGAATCTGAGGTTCAAAGTCATAGGAATCACTTTGTGCCATCTAGAAAAAAGTCATCAAATGGTAGCTTGACAGCATCAAGTCCATGATGAGCTGACTCCTTAGTGGATGGAAGCCTGGAGGAAATATTGCCTTCAATTCTCATTTAAGGCCTATTGCTCTCCATCCTTGAAATCTCCCTGCATTTCCTGTATAGCTTCATATGAAAGAGAGAGGAGAACTTGTTACAGAGAGGTGCAACATCCTCCAGAGTAAGTCTGGAGACCTTGCCAATACCTCCACCTCTGCCAAGAGCTTTTAAGTCTTTTGATAAACTCATCATTAGATTGTGAATCCTCCTATCTCTTTCATTTGACTCCCTGTGCGGGAGTTCTCAGACACACCTCATCCTGCTTCCTTCCATGTCTAAGCACCCAGCACTGCCAATTGTCACCCAGTCCTACAAGAGAACATAAGGAACCTGCAAGGTGACAGCCCTTTGATCCAAATTCATAAACACTGGTCATCAAGATGACAGGGCTTTTGAGGAGATAGCAGAGATCCCTCCTCTTGCTCTTCCACCTGCTCACCTCACACATGATTTTGATGTGGGTGACTTTGAGACGGGCCCCAGAGGCACTGGTTGCTCCAGCTGGTGGAGCATCAGACCCGGGTTTAGGTTGGTCAGTCAGGACAGACAAGACAAAATCCCCAGGTTTGCTGAGGCTCTCCCGCACCAAGAAGGTCCATGGAGTGGCTTTGGCCTGGAGAAGTGATTCAGCTGCAGCACCTGACAGATGCCCATGGTACCACCTGAAAAAATAAGAGAAGGTCAGAAGAGGTGGAGGTGCAAGTAAGTGGATGCCCTTGAGCTGCTCAGTGCCAGACAGCAACACTGGGGAAGGAGAGAAAAGGGAATGAAGAAAGATGAGGGGAGAAACAGAGGAAGGAGGAAGGGAGGGATGCTAACGGAGAAGCAAGATCTTGGGGAAATTACGTAACACAGCAGTTAGACAGCTGCCAAGAAAAGGATAGGGCAAGGGTTGAGTGGAGCTAGAAGGGACCAAGGAGCAGAAAGTACAGTGGGAAAGCACCAAGTGTGATCCAGCCATGTTATACATAAAAACACAGGTAAGCAATGCTTACTGGCTTCCAGATCAGTTCAAGTAGGGTGTGTGCAGGTTCCAGTATCTCCAAGCATTACTGGGATTCTAGCCTTACTGCTACAGTGTGCTTTGGAAATTCAAACACTAAAGAAAACAGAACTAAGCCCTCAGTGAGACAGAAACAATCCCATCAGATTTAGCAGCGCTCATACGGCTTTACTGAGTTCAGACACATTAAAGAACTAACCTAGGGAAAGATCCTTTTCTTGGAACTCTAGTAACAACCCTGTTTTCTGAAACTCAGCTGTCTTTTCAGTCAAAGGATAATTCCCATTCTATGAACACATCACAATGCAGCCACCGGGACAATTCCAGAAGGTGCTGGGGACGTTACTGAGCTGCCCAGTAGGGAGACACATGCAAATTGTAGTAAGTTGAGATGCTGTGAGATGTTCTGAATCGTCCCACTCCTTCCAGTACCACTTTGCTTGTGTAGGCCCTGCTGAATATACCTGAGCCCAGGGGCCACCACAGCCCCTATGCCTCTGTGCTGGGCGCTTCCCACTTAGGTATCAGAGAGCAGATTTGTGCCCTTCTCCAGCAAGGATGGTCTGGCTCAAACAGGCCCATCTGTGTCTGGGCCAGCCTCATCTGCAGCTGAAGCCATGCTCTGGGCTCTGCGTTTGGGGGCTTTGCATCTGTCATGCTAGCATGGGCTTTGTTCGTGCAGCTCTGTCCTGTTCCACAGAGCGCCCAGCAACTGCAGCCACCTCCATTTTGGCCATCTCCCCGGTGAGCAGCATTTCAAAAGCAGGTAGCTCTTGCATCAGGCTGACTTGCAGTGCCTCTCCCTGCTCTGCTCACTTCAGGTACTGCAATAAGCATCAAATATGCTCCACACATCACTGCACACACTGCAGTCAAGGCCAGGCAGACGCTGAGCGTGGGCAGATCCATAGCAGCAGGTTTGCTGCCGATTGAGTAATCAGTGATGGAGGTCTCGGGCAGTAGTGGTATTAATGACGGGCTTTGAATTGCTACAGCTCCTCCACTATCCCCAAGAATTAAAATCTAGTTCAGGAGCCCATGCCACAGTCACAGAAACAAATAGGGCATTCGTTCACCCCTGCTCTGCTCAGCATTCCCCTACACATCATCTAAGAATCCTTTTGAGAGCAAGATGTCGCAGTCAGTTACCATGCCTCAGCTAGCTGGGGCTAGCTTTAATTTCTATTGATCTTCACCCCATGCTCCGCAAGAAGTAGCTGGGGACTTCCATTGCATGGCAGTTATTAATTTCTGAAGCTCTTCCCAAGTAAGTGTCCAGCCAACATTTGCCCTGGGGAACAGCTGACCGCCCTCTTGATCAAGAAAGGGGTCTGCGGGCCACTCCTCCACAGGTAGGAAGGAGTTAATGTGTCCTGTTCCCCCCTTCCCTCCCCCAACACAGCCCAGCTCTTCAAACCCACGTGATGGAAAATCACTTGGGGAGAGAGTGAGAGGAGCTTTCGTAAGAGCTGGGGGGAGAAGTTTCCAACCGCAGGAGGAAGGGAGGAAGCTGTAGGGCCACAGCCCAACGGCCTTGAGTGGAGCGGACAGCCAGGAAACAGGGGCAACCCAGGCTGTACCTAGCTGCTTCCCACCCAGCATTGCAGTTCCCTGTTCCCAGGTGCACGAGAAGGACCTGTCTGCACCCCAGGAAGCAGTCTGTCCCCATCCCAGAGCACGGCATGACACCCCCCAAGCTGCATCAGCAAGCCTGAACGCTCGATGCAAGGGCAAAACCACCTGATTTGATTTAGGAACTTTGTGTCAGAGAGGTATGCAAAGTGGGGACAGGAAGGAGACTCAGCAGGCTGGGAATAGCAGGTGAATGTGGGCCCCACTCAGCCACATGAGTCAGCTAGGACCAAATGAGCAGGTCTGGGGCAAGGCTGAGGGCTCCCACGCACCAAGTCACCCCCACATACCACTGCGGATACATAACTAATGTCACAACCCCTGCTTTTTATGAACAGTACATAAATCACAAAGGCAACAAGAAACCAAAAGTATAAATAGATCCCCATCAAGTCTGCTCTGATATCAAGTTATGTCCAGCAATTGCTGAGGATGGTGTCCCTGTGGAAACACAGGAGGACGCGGGAGCCAGGAGATGCATTTTGCAAGGTTCTCTCTAGAGATGTGAGCAAGGAAGAGAGAAGGGCATGAAACACCATCACAGACATACCAATGCTTGGTTTTCTCCATACCTCTCTGTAGTGGGATCAGAACAGTTGAGCGGATATCGCAAGTCAATGATGGTTCCATCTTTGTCTTGCAGTGAGCCCTGCTGCTGCGTATAGTACTCCACCAGTTCTGAAAGTGTGGCAAACTTCTCTCCTCCATATAGGTCATAGAAATCCCCAGTATTCTGGATACGGATGTGGGTTACCTGATCACCAACCCTGAGGGATGAGGCACAGAGTAGTCTGGTGAGACAGCTGAATAAAAACCAAAAAATTTGGAGCCCCTGCCTGCATCACCTCCTATCATGGAACTGCAGCAAAACCATCCCAGTGGAAGGAGATGACTGGAAAAAGAAGCTCCTGAGGAAAGTTAAGGGAGAGTCTAGAAGGTTCTGGACAGCTCAGGTCCTTTTACAGCTTGGAAAGAAGTCTGAGGAAAAAGGACAGGTTGAAGGAGAGACCATAGGACAAATGAGGATCTAAGCATTTTGCATACGTAACCTTGGAAAGACAGCAGTTGAAGTCCAAGTTACCTACCTAACTGAAAGGGAAAAATCCCCTTGATTCTTTCGACTGGGTCTGGCTAGAAAGCTCCCATGGACACCTCGTCCCTTCAGTAAGGCTTCAGCTTCCAGCCCACTCAGGTCACGATGAAACCACCTAGAAAAGGAGATGAAAACAGAAACAAGTAAACAAAAAATGCCAGGCACCACTGTTGTACAGTGAAGAATGGATTCCAGTCATCTTCCTTAGGTAGACCTATGCAGGCGACAGCCAGCAATAGCATGAGTACCCTTCGTACCCACCACCTTCCCAAGCCTATGAAGGATTTCAGTCGAGATACAGCCAGCAGTGTGATCCCCTCTGAGCTGCCCTATTTTGCTGGTTCCCCTGCCTACACACACATATGCACACACATGCACACAGTTGTCAGACCCTCTTACCTCACCATTGTGAAGGGAAAAAAGAAGGGGAGGTCAAGTGGCTATCACCAAAGCAACTCAAAAAATACAGAGGAAAAGTCACTTTGCACTGGTGAGAAAAGGGAAGTCGGAGATCAGTGATGGAGCAAGCGGCACTATGTTGTTTCTGCTTCTCTCGGGAGCTGGCCATGTATCTCTCCTGAAGTCTACTGTTAGTCCACTCAATGCTTCTCCATCGCTGTTTCTCGATATGTGCCTTGATCTCCTGGCTCTCTGTGCACTGCTGTAGGGCACAGGCAGGAGCAGCCTGGTGCGCAGCTGAGCACACGCGGCTCCAGGAACAGGAAGCGCTCTGAACCATCAGCTCCTCAGCCCCAAGCTGCTTTGCACACACTTCTGCTTCTCCTTTTGTGCCTTTCCTCCCCAGCCCCCTTGTTATTCTTGGGCCCTTGTATTTTTTAATTTTTTTTTATTTATTTTTTCCCCCCACATCAGGTTTGACTCTAGAAGTGCTTTTTGGGACCTAGCAGTGGTCACAAATTACACTTCTACAAGACCTCCGTTCCCCTTCTTTCCCATGAGGTCAGTAGGAAACACAACTGCTCCCCACCCCAAAGTCCTTGCAGTAGTACTAAGGTGACCACAGCTGCCTAGGATCACCCACACATCTGCAAGGGTAAAACAGGCAGCACATGCTGGTACACATTCAGCATTAAAGCACCCTACAAGTCATGACCACCCAGAAATGCATCTGGCTCCGCAGCGCTCCTCTCAGCCAGGCAGCTGAAACCTCCATGACCCCACTAGGCAGGTAAATATCCCATGTGCTCTAAGCAGCCACAGGGGGAATCTGGGTAAAGCCAGGTCTGCAGATTTTAAGAGGCATAGCCTAGCGCTCTAAGCACAGCACTCTCATCTTGAACACAGCCTACCTGGAGGGTACAACTTACAGAAGCTTTTGAGATGGGCTGGAAGACAGATGCTGGAGCACCCAGGACAGCAGGCAGAGAGCAGAACCACCAGCTACAGCCTATGGTGGGCCCACACGGCACCAGTACAGCTTAGTTTAGGATTCCAAGATCCCAGTACAGCGTACTGAGGTCAAAGCTGTAAATCCATACATCCAGATCAAAAGAAAGAAAGCTATTTCCACTCCTCTACAGCTAAAGCACATGACTATCCTTTTCCATAGCACTGATTTTTAAAGTCTGCAGTTCTCATGAAAGAATGGGAGCAAAGTAAAGGCCACATAAGTCAATCCAGCTGGTGAAGGAGCATGACTCTTCCTTCTCACCATTTCAGCTACCACACAGAGCAGCTGAGATGTGTGGTGTTGGCAGCAGGAACAGCAAGAGATTTGCTCATTTCAAGTAGCAGCAGTTGCAGACTTCCCTACATACCACAACCGTGAAATCTTGCAAAGAACTGAACAGGCTGCTCACAATGGCCAAGACATACAGAAACTAACACCAAAGGGAAGTACAGGAGACACAAATGGGGAAACTAAACTTCATTGCTAGAAAGACAGATCAAGCAGCAAAAACCAGCTTCTTTTGAAATACTTCCAGTTTCACACAGATGATAAGATGGGATGTGGTAAGCTGCAGGAATCCAGCTGTACTGACTTAAAACTGATATTAAAAGAGGGAAACTTTAAAGGCACGAAGACTCAATGAAAGAAATTTTACACAATGAACATACTACACCTAAATAAGCTCAGAACCACACAGTCGTGTTTACTCTCTGTTCCCAGTGGGATGAGGGAGAGAATTGGGAAGAAAAAAAAAAAAAAAAAGAACTTGTGGGTTGAGATAAAAACTATTTACTAAAACAGAAAGAGGAAAAAAGGATAATAGTTATGATAATAACAATATATACATATAAATAAGTGATGCACAAGCAATCTCACTACCTGCCAACCGATGCCCAGCCAGTTCCCAAGCAGCTCCTGCTTGGCCATTTCCCCACCACTTTCAAGTTTTTTCACATGATGTCATATGGTATGGAATATCCCTTTGGCCAGTTTAGGTCAGCTGTCCTGGTTCTGTTCCCTCCCAGCTCCTCATGCCCTGTCAGCACCCCTCACTGGAAGGACAGTATAAGAAGCCAAGAAGCTGAAATGTCCTTGGCTCTGTGCAGCACTGCTCAGCACCAACTAAAAACACTGGTGTGTTATCAACAGCGTTTTTCTCCTAAAACCAAAACACAGCATTATACCAGACACTACGAAGGGAAAATCAACTCTGGATGGTTTCACACAGTGGCACACGACATGGGTATGTTTCCAGTCGTTTGGTGGTTGCTTCCACCATTGTAAGCACATTGCACTTGCCATGGCAGGTCTGTGGGAATGTAATACAGTGAATCTGCCAGGCCTCCCCTTATTCATACTTCAGCCAGTGTCCTGCATACCAAAGAGGTTTTATCTCTTTGGCTTGCTTAATTCTAACACCTTTCACATTCATGGATAACCTGTGCAATAGTATCCCATGGTCAAGTCCACCCCTCGACCCCGAGTCCACCTATATAATGCATCTCTTCCTTGATGGCCTGAGGTATCATTAGCCCACAGAGCTAGAAATAATTTGCCCTTATGTTGCCAGTCAAGATCTACCTAAGCCACTTCAGTCCTAGAGACCCAATCCATCTGCTGCTTGTTTTGATGTTCATCAGTGGCACGGTTCTTGGGTACATGGGCATCTAAATGATGTTCCTTTACAACCATGTTCTCTACCCAAGCAGCAATATCTTTCCATAATGCAGGGGCCCAGATGAGTTTGCCACTGCCCCGTCAGCTGTTCTGCTTCCACTGTTGCAAACACTCCCATAGGGCATTTGTCATCACCCAGGAGTCAGTGCAGCACTGGCCACTTCTTTCTTCAGTAATATTTAAAGCTAATTGGTAGGCCTTCACTTCTGCAAATTGCCTCAATTCAACTTCAGTAGCTTCTGCAGCTCATCATGTAGGACTCCATATAGCAGTCTTCTACCTCTAACACTTTCCCACAGTACAATAGGATCCATCAGTGAACAAGGCCTATTGCTTTTCACTCTCAGGTAGTCTACTACATAGCAAGTCGTGGAATATCTCAAGTTGGAAATGACCCATAAGGATCATGCAGTCCTACTCCTGACTCCACACAAGACCACATGTCTGAAAGCATTGTCCAGATGCTTCTTGAACTCCAGCAAACTCAGGACTGTGACCATTTCCCTGGGGAGCCTGTTTTGGGGCTCAATCACCCTCCAGTGGAGAACCTTTTCCTGATATCCATACAGAACCTTTCCTTTTGCAGCTTCATGCCATTCCCTCAGGTTCTATTGCTTTCATCAGAGAGAGGAAATCCTCATGAGGTGCAGAATGTGGTGTTTGCTCTTGCTAAAATTCATGCGGTTGGTGATTGCCCGGTCCTCTAATTTGTCTAAAACTCTCTGCAAAGCCTCTCCACGGAGTCAACAGCTCCCCCCAATTGAGTATGATTAACAAACTTCCTCAAAACTCCTTCTAGTCCTACATCCAAGCCATTTTTGAAAACATTAAAGAGAACTGGCCCTAAAATGGACCCCGGGGAACCCCGCTAGTGACCAGCCACCAGCCTGATGTAACCCTATTTACTATAACCTTTTGGGCCCAACTCACCAGTCAATTGCTCACTCATCACATTATGTTTTTGTCTAGCTGTATGGCAGACATTTTGTCCTGATACAGGATACTGTGAGAAACAGTATGAAAAGGGATCCCTCTGTCCCTCCAGAAATACAGATGGGTTCTGCCCCTTTATGACTTGATGGCATTAGAGTACTCTGTGCACTGGTGTCCACTAGAGCTTTACACTCCTGTGGTTCTAACGTGCCAGGCCATCAAATCCACACAGTCCCATAGAATTGATCCCTTTCCTCCACCTGTCTGGAGGCAAGGCGCCTCTGGTTCTGATTACTGTATTCATTACTCACTTCTCATGTATGAGAACCAGAAGGTTCATTGTCAGTGTCAGAAATAAGACCAGACCATCTGTTCTATCTAGGAACATTTTGCCATTTGGAAACTGGAGCAGCCATTTTTCTGGAAGAACCCCATTTTTTGTTTGTTCTTCCTTGCAACTCATGTATCCATGCCTACAGGGTCAAAGTGGCTTTTCCATCCCACTTCCTCATATCTTATCCACGGTCACACAGGTAAAACCACAGGGCGACAATGTGGTGTCACTATATTCTCTCATTTGAGTACAAGATCACTTAATTCTAATAGCTGAGATACTGGTTTGTTCAGGCTGGGGAGAAAACTTACACTTTTTGTTTGAGCCACTGAACCAGTTTTTCTATAGCTGACACTGGTCTGTAGGGAGAAACACAGATTTTCCTCATATTGTTGAAGTACACTAGCCACCTCATCCACTGCTAGGTGTGTTTTTTTGTTATTTTTCCAGGTCATTGCTGCCAGGGTGGTGGCATATGATGGTGGTGAGCTCCATACACATCTCTGCCAAATAGACTGAGGGCACTTCACAGCATCTGGATCGTGGGATAACTGATTACCATCCAAGTAAATATTACACATAATTTCCAGCACAGATAATTCCATCAGGCACTGGATACCTTTCTCCACGGCGGTCCATTTGCCTGGATAACATAGCAGATCTTCCTTGAAAGGATATTGTCAATGGTTTACAGGCTGGTTCGGCCCAGTTCCGTGACTATTGGGGCGAGGGGACCCATGGAGCCCGGGAAAGAGGAAAAGAGGAAAGGGTATGAAAATGGGCCTAAGAACAAAACAGCAGCAACGATCTGAGGAGGAAAGCTAATTTACTAGAAAAGATATTGAAATGCAAGACAACACAATTTGATATAATATAATTGGAATGAAGCTAACAAATCAAATAAAATGAGAGATGGAGTGTCCCAGAACCGAAGGCCTTCTTCTAATGCCGAAGGCAGGATGACTAGGGAGCACACACACTGCCGAGACAAGCAGAAAGGGAAAAAGAGAGGTCTTGTGACCTGCGATCTTTCCCTCTGAACCTAAAATGGAAATGCAAAGTCCTCGGTGGTATGTAGTTCTTCTCTTTTGAGGCAGGTGTACTGGGAACTACTGACAATCCACAGAACTGGAGCATTAACTCTTTAACTCCCAGTGCACTACATGATGTTATGATATGGAATACTGGTAACAAAAATCAGAAAATCATGACAGATATCTTTCCATAGGGTGAAGGCCCGTGTCCCTTTTCCAATTGCTCTGTCAATGCCACTTTCCCTAGAAAAAGATTTTAGCTGCCTGGCTTCACTGTCCACTAAGTCCAGACTACCAGCCTCGTTAGCCCAGCACCAGAACAGCCAGATGACATAATGCTTGTCTGAACAATGGCTGAAATCTTGCAGCTCACCCAAGGTTAGGGGGTCAGATGTTATGCCTCCTTTATGAGTTCTCTGCCCCTGCTCCTCCCATTCCTGTTATGGCCCTGCTTCATCTGCTTCATCTTCACCTTCTTCTGTCTTAGCAGGAGTTTCTTTCCTTACTAAATAAGCTGACTTTTTTTGCAGCCATTTTTAACTCTTGTGTATAGGGATAACTGATACTGGCACTGGTTAGTTCTGTGGATGAGCTGCAGGGCTTGTCACAGGAATTGGAGTGACCACAGGGACTGTCGTAAGAGTCTGGGGCAACTGCAGGGCCCATCAGAAGGGTTAGAGCAACTGCAGGGTCCATCACAAAGACTGGAGCAATTCGAGGGCCTGTCATAGTGCTTGGAGCAACATCAGGACTTGTTGTGAGAGTTGGAGCAGTCACAGGGTCTGTCACGGGAGTTGGAGGAGTTGAAGGGACCATTCATTGCACTGTCATCAGATTCAGAGGTATGATCTTACCCTTAAGTGTGCTGAATTGGCCAGGCCCCAGCACACTGCAGTGACCTGTGTCTCTCTAGCATTCTGACAACCGTCAGGATGTGCTGTTGTTCAGGATTCCACAGCTGCTCAGGGGTGAAGTTCCAAAAACCCGTGGGCCCCTATTGCCCTAGATACCTATCTATACCATCCCACACTCCCTGCCATTCATATGTATTCCACCTCAGATCAGAGCTCTCGGTGACATTCTTAAACAGTTGCTTAATCTTAAACAAAACCTGAAACACATTCACAAATCAATAGGTTTGAACATCCCAGAGATATTCAGAATTCTCAAAAACTACCGTAACTAGTCTAGGGGAAGAAGAAAAAGTGTAAGAAAAAGGGAGGCTGAAGAAACAGTGGAAAGTATCCTCCCTTGTCTCCCCCATAGCCAGTCTCCCAGAGGAGACAAAGCAAAGAGTGTCATTACTAATATCCTCCAATACATGGTTCCCTAGGCACAAAGATGATTGCAATGCTGAGCACAAGCACCAGATTAGTTTTCCAACCAGAAATTTTATCATATCATAAACCAACATCACACAGTACAGCAAAAGGACAACCTTAATCCAACACTTAGAAACAGTAAACAACACAATGGGGAAAATAAATAGCAAGTAAGGTGCTAAATAACATAGTTCCAAGAAAAGGCTCTGAAGGAGCTCTGCAAATAATAAAAAAATTAGCAGAGTAACTACCACAACAACCACGACTCTGTTTTAATACGCTCTGGTCAAGTCTGCTGTTAATTTAACTCTTCGAGCTTCATGTTGAGTGCCAAAAGGATTGCTGAGGTAACCAAGCACCACACAGTCATTCACCCACACCCCCCTCTCCCAGGGGGATAGGAGAGAGAATTGGAAAAAAAAAAAAAAAAAAGTAGAACTCATTGGTCAAGATAAAAACTATTACCTAAAAAAAAGGAAGAGGAAGAAAGGACAATAGTTATGATAATAATAAAATGACAAAACAAGCGATGCACAAGCAATTGCTTGCTACTAGCCTACTGATGCCTAGCTAGCCCCTTAGCAGCACCTGCCTGCCCAGACAGCTCCCCACAGTTTTCATGGTTTTTTTCACATGATGCCATATGGAAAGATGTACCACAAAATTACAACTGAGACTCTAAAATACTATCATAATAAGTACCACCAGATAGTAGAACCTCATCTTGCAGATTCATCGTGGAGAAAAGCCACGGCTAGCACAGGAACAAGATTAGAAGACAGGATAAACAAAGTATATACTTAAAAGGCACTGAACTGCTGTTAAAAAGGATGCTGAGAAATTGGGCATAATCCAGCATTGGGCCACCAGGGCAATGAGGAGCTTGGGTTCACCACAGAAAATTAGAGCTAGGTTTGTTCAGTCTGGAGAAAAGTCGCTAGCTAAGAAATTTAATAGCAGTCTGCGACTATCTAAAAGGGGGCCGGGGGGTTTAGAGATGATGGGGTCAGACTCTTCTCCGTGGAACACAGCAAAAGGAAAAGAAATAAAAAGTGTAGCTTGCAGCAAAAGAAATTCAGATTATACATGCAACGAGGGTGGTTCAGCAATTGCCACAACTGTCCAGAGAGACTGGGAAAACTACTGTTTGAGATGTGCAAGAAGTAACCTGAAAAAGGCCCTAAGCAACCTCAACTATCGAGCTTTAGAGACGGCTCTGCTGTGAGCAGAGCGTTGGACTAGGCCATCTAGAGGTTGAAATGGCTGCCAAAGGAACAGCAGAAGAATTTATGCACAGAGGGTTTTTTCCTCCCTGCACTCCTTAAGTCTCTGTTTGCAGTTAATATAGTCAAATGTCAAATCGATAAGAAATTTAGCATCTTTTGTCAAGGAGTTTCACTGGTAAACTACCTCCTTTGGTTTGCATATAACATGCTCCCTTGCACATTTTTAATAACACTTCACTGCTACAGAAAGAAAAATCAGTCATCGCCTGATGGATATTCACTCCACCCGCTCATGATTTTATAAACCTCTAAATTCTGTATCCTTCCTCACCTGTTTCCCAGGCTGAAGACTCCAACCCTATTTAGATGGTCTCCATACAAAGCTATCCTACACCAAATCATCTTTGTTGTCCCTCTTTGAGGTGTTCCCAACTCTGTTGTTCACAGAGTTTTGTTTTGGAGAAGAGGGCAAAGGGTGGCTCAGAAATGAACAGTGTTAAAAATGTTGGTGAGACACAGGGCTGTGTTCATCATGATGATGATTTCTGCTATTTGCTCACCAAAGCTAAGCATTAAGATAACATGCACACAGACTTGTATACTGTCACAATCTTACTCCTGAGAGATTACCATTAGCTCACAACTCTTTCATACGTAAATTCTGAGTTATTTTTCTCCACAAAAGCACATTGTGCCTGACAAACGTGGGAGCCTTTTACAGTGTTTGGCACTGTCCCACACAAGATCCTTGTCTCTATATTGGAAAGACATGGATTTGATGGAAGGACTACTCGCTGAATAAAGATTTGCCTAGATTATCACATTCAAAGAGTTCTGGTCAATGGCTCAGTGTCCAGGTAGAGACAAGTGATGAGTGGTATTCCTCAGGAGTTAGTACTGGGGCTAACACTATTAACACCTTTGTTGCTGATGTGGACAGTGGGATTGAGTGCAGGCTCAGCAAGTTTGCCAACAGCACCAAGCTGTGAGGTGCCATCGACACATTGTAGGGAATGGGGGACCTCCAGTGCGTCACCATCCAGAGAGACCTTGGCAGGCTTAAGAGGGGGGACTGTGAGAGTTTCATGAAGTTCAACAAGGCGAAGTGCAAGGTCCTGCACTCAAGTCCAGTATAAATTTATACTGATAGTAAAGACTGCATGCCCTGCTCTTCCATAAAGGCGAATTAAAACAATCAAAAATAAAGCAATCAAAAATTGCTAGGATTAAAAAGGACAGCCCTCTGTACAAAAGCATTTTGAAATGCTGCAGCTTCACAGCTTGCAGAATAATTGCAGTGGGCTGGGCATTACAAACTGTTCGCTTATTATCAAAGTGAGGAAGAGCAATGGTAACAGAAATAATACCAAAACTCTAGTCCTCCAGCACCTTGCTTAAGGTGTATTTTTCCCATGTGTGCCCAACTCCTACTGCCAGTATCTTTGTTTCCCACCCCCAAGCCCAGCTCTGTTTTCTTGCCATAACTAACACACAGAGCACTCACCCACAGGATGGCATCGGGATCTTGACACGCAGATCCCCACTGATGGGGGATTAACAGCAGCTGTTGGAGGAAGTACCACACCCCTAAATCAGGGGGTCCTACAGGAGGAAATAAAACAAGAGTGGAAGTAGCAGGGGTGAACTTATGCTCTGCTGCCATGGCTGGGTGATCATGGCAGTCAGCGTCAAGGCTCAGGAAGGAGTGGCTGATGGGTCTGCTGTGCGTCCCGTGACTCACCCGTGTCTGATCCACACAGGCAGGATCCTGACTGAGCTCTGTTTGTTTCTGGGCAGACTAAAGGTGGTAGCTCCAGGCTAGGCAAAAAGCAGGCCCCAGGCAGAGAGCTTCGTTTTCACCATTTGCAAAACACTTCCTGGGCTGTAGTTAATAAATAACTAGAGGGGTGGGGAAAGGCCAGGCTGGGAGAGGTAGGTAGAAACGGAAGGGATGGACTGCTCTTCCTATTTCCTATCCACTCTGCTCACACCCTCACCAGCTACATTCCTACCTGGTTTGTAACCAAGGTGCAGAAGGCAAAACCTAACGCAGCTCTCACAGCCCTAGCTTGTTCTCCCAGCCTGTGATGGCTGGGAGCCCTTCTTTGCTCTCAGCCCTTCCCAAAGACCCCAGTACCTCCATGGGCAACAGGCACATGTACCAGAAGGCTAAAATGATACATTTGTGTGCCTTCCTTCATTAGGTGAAAATAACAAGACTTCACACCAGGGAGAACCCACTCCTCTTTCAGTCTCATGAAGTGCAGGATAGTTACACATTGCTGTGTCCAAAACGGGCAAGCATAGCCCTCCCTCTCTATGCCAGTCCTTTCTACATCATGTTGCCACTTTTATAACAAAGTCTGACAAGTTTGACCACACATTTAGACAGAAAACAAGAATACAGCCACAGAAGCTCAGTGAAGGAGTGTATGGGAAAGTGTATGAATTAGCGGTACTGACTGCTGGCCGCAGTGGTCTTAGCTGTATTTACATCACTGGACAGCATCTTAGGGACAATATTGTTTTCAGGAACATGTTACCTAGTACGTCTCAAATAGTGCATTTGTAAATACTTGTTCTTGCAAAGACATCTTGACAAATTGGAGGGCTGGGAAATCACCAACCAAGTAAAGCTTAACATGAGCAAATGCTGTATTCTATACCTGGGATGAGGCAACCTTGGATCTACGTGTAGACGGGGGAGAGGGTGGAGAGCAGCCCCACTGAAAGGGCTCTGGGGATTCTGGTTAACAGCAAGTTGAATCTGAGTCTCACAGAAGCATACAGCTCCTCATGAGGGGAGCAGAGGGGCAGGACTGAGCTCTGTGGTCAGGTGACATCAACAGGACCACAGGGAATGGTATGGAGCTGCATCACGGGATGGAGGTCAGATTGGGGGTTAGGAAAAGGGTCTTCACCTGAAGGCCGCGGGGCCCTGTAACAGGCTGCCCATGGACCCAAGCTGCTGGAGCTGAGAGTGCTTGGATATTATTCTCAGACACAGGATTTGAATTGAACTAGGAGAGATGGTGTGTGGAGCCAGGGGTGGACTCAATGACCCTTGTGGGCCCCTTCCAATTTGACATACTCTGATTCTATTCTGTGATTCTCGATGAGGCTTAGGAACTCTTTAACAGCATCAAGAAAGAGACAGCTACAAAGCGTTCTGCTTTCACACTAAGGCTTGAATCGTCAATTTTCTGCAGAACTCTGTACATGCCAGCCCCTTGCACTGTAAGCTCAAGTCTCACCACATAAGAGGTGGTGATGCACCTGCATCAGGAAGGACCTATACCTGCATAGCAGCACCAGCTTATGTCCATTCATAATCCAGTAAGGGCGCTTTCAAGACGTCTTTTATTCACAGCCGGAAACAGAAACATGCACAAAGGAGCCAGTTCGTCTCTCGCCATTACCTTCCTTGTTTAACCACTCAGTTTCCCGGGGCTGGCTGAGCAGCGGCGCAAACAGCCCCAGCCGCGAGAGAAGGCTCCGGTCAGAGCCCCGGGGACCACCAGCACCAGCCCAGGCGGCGGCGTCACGAGGCGGCCACCCCGCCAATGCCAGCCCCGTGCGGCGGCAGCGTCATGGGGGGCAGGAACAGAGCCTTCAGCTTTCCCGACATGCTGGCGATCTCCGGGTCCTGCGACTCGTAGGACTTGATCAGCCGGGCGAACTTCAGCACCCCTGCGAAGGTAGGGAGGCAGGGAGGGAAGGAAGACAGCGCTCGGCGGAACGAGCCCTGCCCCCCTTCCGCCAGGACCGCCCACCTTCGCCGTCGCTGGTGAAGCCGTAGGCCTTGATCACGTCCTGCTGGATCTGCGTGGCCACGGGCAGCAGGAACTGCAGCATCTTGCCCATGTCGTTACACGCATTCTCCCGGGCCTCGTCCATGCGCTGCACGTTCTCAGGCGCGCCGAAAGCCTTGATCACCTCGGCCAGCACCACTGCGGCGACATAAACTCTCGCGCACCGCGCCACGACCCCTTCCAACCCACACCCCCCACCGCTCACCTTTCGCCTGCTCCGCGCTGAGCGCCGGCGCCGGAGCGGAGGCCGCCATAGGGCCCCGCGCTACCCCTCACCACCAGCCACCACCTCCCGCCTTCTCCGCTCACAGCGTAGGCGCCACCCCCCCCGCCGCCCCGCCCTATCGTTGCACCGCAGTGTGGGGCTTCCCGCTGGGCGGGAAACCTGCTGGACAAATACTAAAAGAGCTGAAATCACTGCCGGAAACCGCCTCGCGCGGGGGCGCGCAAGGCACAGACCTGCCCTGTAGTAAGGGCGAGTGAGCCACTCGTTCTGGGCCGCCGTCCGAGCGGCCCCACAGCTCTTCCAAGCATGCTACCGCCCGCCTCGGGCTATCGGAGGCCGCCGTATCCACACACTAGAACTCCGCCGCGCCGCTCTGGCCGTATGCAGATCAGCCGCTTCTTATTGGTGCCGCTGCGCGATCGCCCCGCCCCTTGGAGGGGATGGGCTCGACTGGGCCCCGGGCGAGCGCTGCGATTGGCGGGAGGAGCAGTGCAGAGGGCGTGTCCTCCGAACGCCCCGCCCGTCGCGGGCCACAGCGGCGGGCTCGGCCCCGTGCCAAGGCGGGGTACCTCTGGGCGCCAACCGAGAGAAATGAACACAACGGAGTCTGATTCTGGAAGGGTTTTTGTTTGCTTGTTTGCTTTTCTTTTTAAGAGCTTCATATATATATTTATATATATAAATTATTAGAATGTGCGGTGGGGAGTGCGTGGGGAACGTGGTTGGGGCATTTTTCCATTATCTGGGCCGTGGGTCAGTTTCCTTTTCCTTTTAATGGTTAAGTAAATATATATATGGGGACCGCTCGAGTTATACAACCGTGAGATCAGACACGCACGCGGGGGAAGGGGGCACACGTTGCTACATCAAACTGCCACGTCTAATAGGATGTGCATGAGTCAAAGTACACCAAGTGGGGGGGAGGGGGGGGGGTGAGGGCAGGGGTGCCGCTGGGGCAGGCCTGGCACTGGGACCAAGGGGCAGCTGCGGGCCGTGGCTGTCCATGAGGTGTGGGGGAAGCATGGCCACGCCCGGCAGCCCCGCAGCGCTTAGTACCCAGCAGCTGGGAGCTGCCTTGGCGGCAGGCAGCAGGGCCATGTTTCAAGGGTCCAGGAACGCACTGTTCGCATCTGAAGGGAGGCTGGAGAATGAGAGGCTGCTCAGGCTCATCTGAGCAAGTTCCATGTTGCTTTTCAGCATCGCTAAGCAGTATCTTACACCTACAGTGTGGGGGAGGAGGAGGCATCTAGAAGAAAGGCTCCACTGGGTTTGGAGGTGCATCGTGGCTGCAGCTCCTGCTCACAGAAGCAGGAAGGGCGGCATTGTGTACATAAAGTCCTGTGTGTCCTTTTCTATTTAACACAATTGCTTCCTCAAAATGAAGGATGGAGATGCTGCAATCTTGAATTCACAACAGTCTTTATCTTTTCGAGCTCTTTGTGATGCAGATTTTAATTCCTCCGAAGCTCTGCTGAAATCATGGATAGATCCTTTCAAGTCCATCACTGGCATTGCAGTCCTTTCCCTGTGTGCTCTCCTCCACATTCTGCTCCCAGGATGCCATACCATAGCTCTGTCCCATCCTTTCTTGCAGTGTGCTGCAGGGTAGGATTGACACGCATCACTGCAGCTTCCCCTCCCCTGGGATTTGGTTGATTCACAGAAAGACACGGGGATGTCATGTTGACAGTTGGAGTCAGTTTAAAGGGGTTTGTCACTTTCCTTCTTCAGGTGGCTAAGATAAAGGAGAGAAACAAGGTGATTGTGAGAAGGAAGATACAGGGAGAAATTATTTAGCGTTGCGCAAATGCCAGTTGCTAGTCCAGTCCTGCATGGCAGTGGGAAACCCTGCAAATCCTTCATGTAAGAGGCACTATCTAAAACATAAAATACTGCACTTCTCACCCAACAAGCTTCTGGGAAAGCCTTGCCTTGGCAAGGGCATCCAGCCCTTCGAATACTTGGCATTTTGGCAAGGGTATCAGTTATTCTTCACTATATTGGCGTGTGTGAAACAGGTTGATTTCCTGCCAAGGACAGGGGCAGAAGCCCCCCCCCACAGCCTCTGGCCAACAGCCCATAGCTGTACACCACAGAAAGCAATCCCCAATCCCAGCATGGGGACAGTCTGAAACCACACACATATAGGGAAACATACCTCCAACCCCACTGCTTACATGGATGTGCCCCTTTCCTAGTGTTTCTGCTACGCTCAGTCCAAGCATGAGCTTGGTGCACGTACCTGTAGTAATCCTCCTGGGTGGGGAGTGGCACTCCATGCAGAGGGTGGTGAGCATGGAGCCACTGCTGCTGCTCCAGAGCCAGGCGCTGCAACTCAGCCGACTGCGCGTGCATGGCCTGCAGCTGGTGTGCTGCCGACATGGGCGCAGAGAGAGACCCCGGCAGGTCTCTGTAGGGAGCAGCTGCACCAATAGACAAAACAGAGAACGAACAGGCTAATGTCACAGCTCCATCCTTGCCTGTGCTCCTACAGACCAGTCAAGGCTCTGTGGCGCTTAATCTTCCAGTCTTGCTAACATATACTGTGCTACACCCAACCCATACCATGCCAGAGCTCTGCTCTGTAGATCTCCACCCGTATTGTGTTCCCCCATGGCCGCCCTGCCCCATGGTGCTCTGCTGATGCCCTCTGAAGGGGTCAAGCAGGTCTGAGAGCACTCTTACCAAAGAGCTGGTGGCGCAGCACTTCGTTCTCATGGAGAGGGTGAGGGAGCAGAGGGTTGGGGATGGTGCCAGCCGGGTATGGGATCCGAGTGAGGTGCGATCCCGAGGCAAGGGGGTCGATCAGAGGGTGGACAGAGGCTGAGGCTGGGAAGAAAAAGATGTCAAAAGGTAATTGTCTCGTGCTTGGTAAGTCACAAAGGGAAGAGCACAGGACACAACAACAAAACAGGCATGGAGCAAGTCACTTTGCATTAGGGCTGTAACGATTTCAAGGCGTGCAATGCAGTACCATTGCCTTTGAGTGTTACTCCTTTTGCCCGCATTGAATTTCATGTGAAGAAGTGTGGCCCATACTCTGCGCCCATACTCTGAATTCAGAGTTGGTTCTGCAAGGGCCTGCTCTACCATCTAGTCTGTACCCAGAAGTGAGATTATATGAAACCAGCATTTTCCAGTGCTTTGGAGCCGCTGCCAGGCCATTTACTTGTACCCAATGCCACCTCTGAACAGCTGCAGATGATTAGTGTGGGTGTTTGCCTGTGACTGCCACCGCATCCTGACCTTTTGCAGCACCTCCGTAGGCACAGCAGTTTCTAATATATGATGGTATGGGCTTTGCTTCCATGAGATTTTCATTAAGATAAGCTGCTTTTTACCTTGGTGTCCTGCGGACTGAAGAAATGGAAGGGGCCACAACTCAACTCCATTCTGAAGGACAGTTGCCTCCAGTTCCTTACCATTCTTCTCCCCTATCCCATCCCAAGAGCGGCAGGAGCAAACTACAGATCCAACATTTCCCTGGCAATAAAGATGCTTTTGAGGTTGCTGTTAGCAGGGCATGCTCTCAGCAGACCCTAGGGTGAGGAATGCAGCCCACAGCCCCAGAATGTGGTGGAGCCAGTGCTCACATGGCATTGCATTCTAAGGTTCCCAAACTAAAAGCTGTGGTGCTAGCAGTTCTGCTCTCCACCAAGCAGCTATCTCACGTGATATTTGCAAAAGATGACAGTGTTTTTCATGGGATGGGAGGTCCAATGATCACAAGTGTGACCTTTTCTGGGTGAAGAGGTGGGGCTGGGGCCCTCTAAACTTGCATCAGCAATATTTGGGCTTTCCGAGGCAGAGGGATGGGATGTAGCAGGAGCAGCACTGCTCTGTGCAGTCCTTACCTGCGTGTATGGCGTCCTGCTGGTGGAGGTGTAAGTGGGAGTGGATATGGGAATGCTGATGGTGATGAGGAGTCACATTGAGCATCTGCAGCCGGGCCAGTGGATCATTGCTGAGAGCAGCCACCCGCTCGGCGTGCTGGCGCTCGGCCGCCAGGCGTTCAGCATAAGACATGTCAGGACGCAGAGTAGGGCCAGCTGCCAGCGCCAGCCTCTCCCTCTCCAAGTGGCCCAGCCCCGGGTGGAAGGGAAAGGCAGGATGGAGACCAGGGGCCGTCTGCAGGCTGAGCCCACCATGGCGTGGGAATGGATCCATGGCAGCAGCTGGCACGGCGTGGAGCTGCTCCAGCTCAGCCGGCTTGACTTCAAACCCAGGCTTGAGGCGCTCACGCAGGTCCCGGTCCCTCAGGTCTCTCTCACGGGCTTCCCTCTCCCTCAGCTCCCGCTCCCGTGTGGCTGGGTCACTGCTGTAGATGGCCGGCACGTTGTAGCCCAGCAGGCCTGGGTCGATGGCACCCAGCGGCACGTAGAAAGGGTGGTTGCGGTTGCTGGGGGACATGACGTGGGGCCGGGCATATTCGCTGAGTGTGCGCAGGGCCGGGGTGTCGGGGCCCAGGTAGGGGGGCACAGTTGCCACAGCACTGCCCTGCTCAAAGGAAGGGCGGTGGGGGACGGGCCCCAGTGAGGAGCACTCCACTGGTCGGCCCTCCTGGGCCATCTTCTGCAAGAAAGCAAAGAAACAGCATCAGGATACCTGCAGCCCACCGCCAAGGTCAGCCTCCAGCATCCTCTGGACTTACCACGCTCCTCTCCAGCTCTCGCTCCTTCTCCCGCTCTCGCTCCTTCTCTCGCTCTCGTTCCCGCTCTCGTTCCTTCTCCTCCCGAGCCTTCTGCTCAGCCTCCCGTCGCACTTTCTCCACCAGATCTGCCCTCTTCTTGGCCAGCTTGGAGCCATCAAGGGGCACAAAGTACAAGTCTGTGCGGGAGCAGGAGTTGAAGCCACGGTCCAGGTGCTTGTTGAACCTGAGGGCAACAAATGCAGTGTGTCAGTGCAGGAGGAATGGGGACAGGACAGGGCGGGGATCTCCCTGCTCCTACCTGGCCGACTGGCTGGCGTGGCTTGGCACATCCACCACCTTGGGTGGCGGCGAGGGGCTGCGAGCAGGTGGCACAGGGCTCTCTGGGGGCTCATACTCCTCTGATGGCTCCTGCTTGATCTGGGCAGCACTGAGCGGCAGTGGTGGGGCTGCGGTGGCTAAGCTCCCTGGCAGTGGTGGGGCAGGAGGGGTGGGTGAGGCGGCCTTGTAGCCACTGGCCACAGGGGAGGATGCTACCCGGTAGCCTGGAGGGGTTGCAGCCCGGAAAGGGGCAGCCGAGGAAGCTGGAGGAGAGCTTGGTTTGTAGGGAGCTGGGGGCTGGAAGGTGGGGACGGGGGAGGCCGCACATTTCCCATATGGGGCCACAGCTGAGGGGGGCATCGGGGGTGAGACAGTCTTGTAGGGGGCCGCAGATGGGGAGGCCATGGTGGTGATGACGGTAGAGAGGGTGGTGGCTGCAGAGGTGACTGGAGGGCCAGCCCCATGGGCTGGGGAGGGGGGTGGCGGCGGGGGGAAGGTGTAGGTGGCAGGACTCTGCCCTGGGGGATGAGCGCATATGGAGGGGTAGCTTCCCTGGGAAGAGGTGGAGGAGGAGGAGGAAGAGGAAGAGGAGGAGGAACAGGAGGAGGAGGAAGAAGGGGCCGTAGCAGCTGAGGGAGCCTGGCTGTAAGTGGCCTGGCTGTGGGGAGGGTAGAGGCGCAACCCATACGTGGCATGAGATGGGTGATGGCTGTTGGACTCCAGGGCATGGGGATAACCCCCAGGGGGCTGTGGGGGGGGCGCTGCTACAGCTGGGGAGACCCCCCCGCCAGTGCCATGGCCATGGTGGTGCTGCTGGGGCGGTTGCTGGTGATGAGGAGACTGACCAGGGAAGGAGGCTGGGAGGTGGGAGCTGGCATTACCCAGGGGGCGGCTGTAGGGAGGAGGGGCCTGGCTCCATACAGGCTGTGAGGGTAGGGAAGGCTGGGTGTACTTGGGGGGCTGGCTGGACACTGAAAGGCCGCTGGGCGGGGGGAAGGAATGCCCATAGGAGGCAGTGTAACTGGGCAGGGGCTGGGTCGGGGAGGGCTGTGGGTACTGAGCAGAAGAGCTGGAGGGTGGCAGCTGCGGAGGTGCATAGGGGTAGCGTGAGGGGGCCAGGGGCTGTGCCTTGTCCTGGCCCATCCCATGGGGTGATGCCAAGTGCCCACTCAAGGCCTGCCCTGCCATCCCTGGGGAACTGGAGGAGGCAGCCACGTTGTTCAGTGGGCGTAGGGCCGGTGGGGGTGGCAGGTTGGCTGAGACGTGTGGGAAGGAAGGTGCAGAGGCTGGGGGGGCAGGTGTTGGGTTGGCTGGGGAGGTCTTCTGAGGGGGCAACCCCCCAACCACCGATGCCAGTGAGATGGGAGTGGTGGGTGGTGGATTGTGCTTCGCGCTGAGGGTCTGCTCACGACTCCCCACTGCTGAGAGGCTTCCTCCTCCACCAGCAATTTTGGAACCAACTTGAACCACATTGGCTGTAGGATAGAGAGGAGCATGGGTGGAAGTGGAAGAAGAGGAGGAGGAAGAAGAGCAGGGGGCAGAAGTGGTGGCAACAGCAGAAGAAGAGGAGGCAGGTGTCTGTGGGGCTGGAGCCTGGAAAATGCGGGAGGCCTGGCCCTCTAGCTGGGAGTGGTAGCCACCAGCAGTGGGGCCCTGGGGGTGGGCCTCGCCTGGGAGACTGAAGCCAGGTTCAGTTGGACGAGCCAGGCTGTCAGAAGCGGGGGCGACCGGAGGGCTCTGGGGGAAGAGCGGGGGGTGGTGGTAGGAGAGGGATGGGCCCTGAGACAGCACAGAGGAGGAGTCGGAGTCATTCTCCACACTGCCAGGGCTGTAGACACTGGGTGAGGTGCTCCTGTTATCCTGGTCAATGTCCCGTGGGTCACTGCTCATCTCATCATTGAAGCTGTGGCCATCGAGGCTGTCAACGTCAGAAGGGGATGGAGGACAGGGTAATTCCTGAAGTAGTGAGAGGAAGGAGAAGTTATGTGACCTCCCAGATCATGCACGATACTTTTCAATCTCACCTTCCTCTGCTATCCCTAGCATTAGAAAAGCACAACGAGGGAAGGAGGATTCATTTGGCAGTTCTCTTGCTGCCCTTTGGAACAGCAGCTCAGGTGCTCTTGGGTACTTTATCACACACTTGGGGAGGAGATGATGATGGGCATCTCATGTTCAGAGACACAGTAACCACTACAGATGAGGCCTAGACAAGGTCCCAGAACCTGCACCAGTAACGGGTTGCTGGCCAAGGTATGAGCCAGTGCTACCACCAGGTGGCACAGCCAGGCGGGGGGTAGGTAGTGCTGCCCACACAGCCCCCATACCCACAGTTCTCCCTTGAGTAGGGCTTTCCTTGACACCCCGCTCAGCAAGAGACCTACTTCCTGGACCTCTTCCGAGCCCTGCCCTGAGCATGTCCTCCCTGTCCCATTCCTTGCCTTCTGGGGTTCCCTCTGTGTTTCCCATTGCTCTCTCCCCGCGGCTGCTTGGTGATTAAGAAGTTAATGTGGGCAACTAACAAGTGAGCCTCAGAGCTTACAAGAGCATTTCAACTGAAAAAAAGATCAGTGCTGAGCTGAGCAGCGTCCACATGGAGAAATTACATAGGTGTAACTGCAGGTGTCACTTGGGCTCTGCCTGCAGAAGAGCTGCAGAGCACAATCTGAAGTGGCAGAGCTATCAAGCAAAAAAAATCTCAAGCTAGGCACATGTGCACAGCACAGGTAGGGTCCAGAATGTGCCAGTAACCACAACAGAGAGAACTCACCTCAGTTTTAGTCTTTTTAGGAGCATTGCTGTCCTCTCCCTCACTTTCAGAGATCTCTTCTGTTCGGCCCTGTTTGCTGCCCTTGGGGGTGCAGGATTCCTCCACCCGGCCTTTCTGCAAGGCAGAGGAGAGAAAACAGAGAGGTGAGAGGGCCACAGGGAAATCTCCCACCCTGCCTGGCTTTGCCAGCTGGCAGCAGGTGACACACAGCACCATCTCGGTTGCAAACCATAGCAGGCAGCAAGACACTGTAGTGGCAACACTGAGCCAGGATACAGCAAAAAGCAGTATTGGAAATCGAGATATCAGGAAGTACAAAGTGCTGTGGATAAAAGAAAGGAATCCAACCCCTACAGGTAGCTAAGTTAGCATGGGTTGCATGGTAGATCCCATCTGTTCTACATGTCTGGATTCCCAAATGGATCATGCCCATCCTGGGCAGCCCTCTGCCACCCTACAGCCATGCATTACTTCATACTACCTTTGTCGCTTGTCGGGATTTCTCAGCTTTGCCATCACTGCTGGAGGTGCTTACACCACTCGGGGAAGCTCGACCCCGTGACCTGAGCTCCTCTCGGGGCCCTGGAGTCTCTTTCTTCCGTCCACTCCGCATAGACATCTAGAGAGGGATCATCGGATCAGTTCTAGTTTGCACCTCCCTCCACTCCTGCCCTGTCCCCTGCCCTCCCAAAGCCCCAAATCCTGGCACTCCACCACACCAAAATCAGGTTCACCAGCTCTGCTGCGAGCCTCAGTCCCAACCCACAGCACTTGCTGGTCTCTGGGGTCCCACCTCCCTCTTCCATCTTATGTACCGAGTCCTTGTTCTGTCGTGTCTTCATTCTTTTGGGTGTGGGACCCCCATTCTCCTTGGCACGGCTTGATGAAAACATAAATTTTTGTTGCTCTGCAGCCCCCTTCCGCTGTTCGGAGGGAGACTGAGGTGGGCAAGAGCAGGTCTTCTGGAAGGGATGGTTTACACCAGCAAGGCAACACGACCCTGGTGGGCACTGAAAGGGAGACAAGAAGATGGGAAGAAACAGTGAGTAGGCTATGGAACATCCTTTTGTGGTTTGTTATAGAAATATGACAAAATTATTACTGTTTCTTTAGCTATTATGCACAGATGCAAGGATCTTCACCAAGAATGCAGCAAACTTTCCCATTAGAAGGAGAGAAGATTTGTTCACTGTCATCTCTGATTCCCAGTTTCTAGGACCGATACAAACATTATGTGAGGCAGTCAGGATGCAACAGAAATTTGCAGGGAGAAGAATCTGCAGAATTTGCAGGAAGCAGGGAGAAATGAGTTATCGGTATTTTGATTTCCCTCTGAAGTCATTTTAGTATTTCCATTTCCTTGTTTATCTATCTCCAGAGAGAGATAAGAGTTTAAAAAAACACCAATACGCAAATGCTTTAAAATGCTCCTTACCACTAATTTTCTGACTTCAGAAGTTCCTCCTTGCACTTGTCCCTGCAGTTAAGTTATCCTTAACTGGCCACGTGCTATCATTAGCTAACTCTGTGTAATAAGCCCCCTGAGATCTCTGCGGCAAGGAGGGTGATACAGCCCTGACCTCCCCAGACCACACGCACGTGCTCACATACACCAGCATGTTAGGATGAATGTGTGACAAGTCTTGCTTATGCTATTTAATGTCCAAAATAGGTGCAAGAAAGTTCATTTAGCTTTGATGTTGCATGGCACAAATGGCATCATTCTGCTTAGCTTGGAGCATCTCCTTACACCTCCTTCCTCTCCATCCCCTCTGCTGTTTCTCCATGTACCAGTGTAATACCCAGAAATGCACAGCATTTTGCACCAGCAGGGAGATTTCCAAGCTCCTTCTGAATAAGCTTACAATCTATGCCATGCTCTGAAAGCACTGTTAGATATTTAACACCCCATGATGCCAGAGGGTTCCTAGTTCAGAGTATGAAAGCACCATAATTCTGTTAGCCTGGGAGCTATGCTGGGGTGAGTAAGGAATGCTGCTTCTGAAGCTGGTTTGCTTGGCTCCAGCTCAGGACCCTTTGCGTTGCCCTGCATTGCACTGCACGGGCATATCCAAAGAGACTGTCTTTCTCCAGCCTGTTGTACAAGCTCCTGTACCCAGCATCTGGGATGGACAATCTGCAAGACAACAAGATTTGTCCCATGGTTGAAGCATCAGGAAACATACCCTTGTCTTCTGGGTTATATGCTTGGCTCTAGGAGCATTGGGAAGTTTAGGGAACAAGTCTAAGACTTCAGAGTCAGGATTTCTAGAGGCCATCCCAGATTTGGAGAGGTCAGCAGCTAGCTGGCTAGTGCTAGAGTGTGGAAGCACTCTCACTTCTCTCCAAAGGGAGCTGAACCCAGAGATCAGAGCAAAAGCATGAGATGGGAGAGCTCATGGCCCTCAGTTGCATGACCTGAGTTGCTGCTTTCCACTGCCTCCATCTCCCTGCTCATAAAACGCAAGTCATTTCCCTGATCTGCTCCTTGTAGGTTCCTCATCTTCCCCAGCCAGTGCTGAGACACTCATATAGAAGGTAGTTGGGAAGAACAGGGATTGTTTGTTTTAATTTCATCAATATTTTATTTGACCCTCACCATGAAAGCCACAGGGGACTCATCCAGCATTAATTCTCACACACAAAAATTCATTAACTTAGACCTCTTCTTTAATAGAAAAATAGCTCACAGACGTTGAGAACTGACCTACTGGAGCCAGAGTACTCTCTCAATCCCTATGGACTGATATCTTTTACAGTCCTGCTTTTCTGGCGTAACCTGGCCTTCAGCTGCTAATGCAGTCAGTTACACTGATGCTGGAGCATATTCCAGGTAAGCACCTAGAATTACTATTTCTGACAAGAAAGGAATGCTGTAAGGAAAGCAATCCTAGCTGAACTCAATCCCAGCACACATCATGTTGGCAGCCCTCAGGTACCATCTCCACTCTGACTGAATGCACAGTGCTAGTAGCAGCCCACTGCCGACATGTTGCTGCTCTTTATTTTGCACTCAGCAGCCATGCCACCCACAGCTCCCACAGTGGACATTATGCGGTGCAGAGGGCTCGCTTCAGCCTTCTAGCAGCTCCATAATAACGATGATGGCCATCTATCCAGGGAGGTAAGGCAAATGCTTACTGGAACCTCCCTTTCTAAAGGAAATACCAACTCAGTATTTTTCTCAGCTGCCAAATACATAGCACCAAAAAAAGCCAGAAGCAAACGGGTACATTTCAGAAGACAATCATTAACCACTGGGGCAGAAGTTTCTGCCACTTAGAGGGTTAAGACTTTTCTAAAGCAAAACTGACCCACACATTATTTGGCTCAGCACAGCAATGGCTATGTCAGAGGTCACATCAGAGGATCACAGTGCTGCTTCTAATCTCAACATCTGCAAAATACAAACTTACAGTAGGAGCCCTGGCAATTAACGAAGTGTAAAACCTGGGCTACACATAACTCTTCCCATCACAGAAGATCCCTCTAAATGCCCATGAAGTCTTCTCACTACCCTGCGGTTTTATGAAAATAAGACATCTGGTACTGCTGCTGCCAAACGGATAACCTTTTCATGGCATTGTGAAGCCCTTTACAGGTTAAATTGAGTTAAGAGGCACTGGGAATTACTGTTTGTATTTGTATAACCCAGCTCAGCCAGGCACACTTCCAAGAACCCACCATATTCTCCTGCAAGCCCCATGCAGCCTCCTGTGCTCAACAGGCATCCCCACGTGGCACCCAAAATGGATTCCACTCCTCCAGCTACCAGCTCCGTGTGGTTCCTTGCCCTGGGTGGGCTGTTCTGCCTGTCAAGACAGCCAGGAGGCCTGGGGCTGCTCTGCTGGGGGACCCAGTACACTCTGGCTGTGTAGTTCACAGTTCACAGGCTGTGGTGTGAAGCAGCTCTTTGCAGCTATCAGAGCTGGAAGAAAGTCCAGTCCTAATGGGACACACTCAAGTTTTACCTACTTAAACATGTGCTCTTTTTCTCTTAGGAAGTCGCATTAACGTCCTTAGTTCTGTACATAGTTTATATACTAGATTGAGAGTCTAAGAAAACAAACATTCATATGTGGCAGCAGAAGCACAGATGGCCTAGAACAGTGACTGGGGGATTGTCTGGGGTGGTAAGTGACAAACAACCCTAATACTCCCCAGAAATCTTACATGTCTATACCCAGATGTGCAGCCCACACATGCTGCCAGCAGCAGAGAGGCAGTTTCGGTGAGATGGGGAAGCTGGGAAGATGCCCTAAGACACAACCAGGCCAGAAAGGCCTCGTCATCTCAGCCAGTGCTCACCAGCAGGGTCACTCCCAGCATGGGCAGACCAAACACAGGGATCCAGTCTGCCTGAGGTCAAATGCCAGCCAAGTCCAGCATTGTTGGGCAAATCATATCCATAGCTGGGGGCACAATGCAAAGATGCCAAGGTGCGTGGCCAGATCATGGCCAGAAGGGGCAATGTGACACCATTTTGCTACCTGCAAACCATGCTTGGGCATCATCTCGCGGAGTGCTCACTGGCACTGGCCAAGAGCGGTACAAGGGAACGCCATGCCAATGGACAGCAAACCGTGCATGAGTGTTAGAGCCTTCTTCAGTTTGCAGACATATAGCCTGGTCAGAGTTATCTTCCGCTAGGTGACAGTCCATGGAAAACGACTTTTGAGTGAGAAGTCAGTAGAGTTCCTCCTTTAGTCTAAGTATAGATGTTCTGAAGTTCAAACTTTCTTAGTTTTTTTTCTCTTGCATTTTTTGCTTGTTTGTTTTTCAGTTGGGAATCACCGAAAGTACACAGTGTCCTTCCTTAAGTCATTTTTTGAAAATGTAAGAACTACATTCAAAATCCTATCTGAAATCAAAGGCATTTGGCTTGCCAAGACAGGGTCTCAGAATTAGAGGGATTGTCCTTCTCTGTAGCTTATTATCTTCAATTTCATATCCTGGTTTTTCTCTCCCTTCTCCTCCAAAAGGATGAAAAGGAGCGGTGAAATGAACGCAGCAGCTTTATAACAACATATTGCAGATGCTGAAGAGCATCCTGAAAGCAAGATGTGATGTAAATCAATACAACCCCCATGGCTGGTAAAGACCACTCAGAGGTGAGCATCCACTGGAGCAGAATTGCCAGGGACATGCACTCAAGGGGAGAAAGGCAGTAGCTGCCATATCTTATGCTGCATAGTGTTTCCAGGCAATACATTTTCAACTCCTATCCCCATTTCCTTTAACTATAAAATGAGGGAAAAAAATCCTGGAGATTCAGCTGGGGTTAACAACTGTGGAGTAACTGAAAATAGAAAGTTTTATCTAAAATACTGAAGTCAGACATCCCAGTGTGTGACATTTCCTAATGGCTACTTACATGACTTTGTACTCTAATCCTGGTGTCTTAGTGCTAGGCACACAAGAAGGAGGGAAGGGGGAAAGTTCTGTATCCAGTGTTAGACAGCAATAAATGATGAGTATATCAGTGCTCAGGTTGCATGCTGCAGTCTTATTGCCAGTTCTCCAATATGTACACCAAGTGTGAAAGTGTCTGTGTAAGTGAAAAGATTAGGATGCCAAAATCACTGAATATAAAGATGGCAGTGGAAAAATGCTTGTAGCTAATATTATCTTGGTTGCAAATATCCCCATGACTTGCACATTTTTACTTTTTTTTTTTTCTTCCATATAGTAACTTCTGTTACGAAGAATTATGCTTATGTAAAACTGAATGAAAGGTAGTAATTGACACAGGTATTTTTCTGGCTCCTACAGAATAATTACAACAGCCGGTGGATGCAGGGGCTGTGAGCTCAGGCTGGAGACTGGATTAGTGAAAGAGTAAGATGGCAGACCGGGCCATATAATCATCCTCCAATTAAAATTCCTGCCTACCCAGTGAGCAAAGTTTAACCTCGTCTCTCTCCTCAAAATGACAGCAGAGCTGGGGAATCCAGCTCTTCCTACTGGAGCTGCCAGGAGTTTGGTACCAAACCAACTATGTTTTTCCTTGACCTCCCCAGGCTCCCTGCCCACTGCCAGCCCCCACCTCCTGTTGCTGCACAGGACAATGTAAACCGCTGTTAGGGCTCAGAAATTGGGATGTATGAGTTCAGTGCAAGTACAGTGATGGTTTTCAATTTTAGTTATCTTCTCTAAAGTAAACAAACAAACAAACAAAAATTATACAACTGAAACTGTTATGTTCTTTAGCTAAACTAAATTCACCAAAGTATCACATAAAATGTGTCACTATGAAACATTTTTTAAATAAACTTAACCGATACATGTAAATCTGCATTTTTGGAAACTTCATTCTCTACCAGAGGTCAAATTATACATAAATACAATAAGTGAATGAACCCTCTGTGGTTTAGGTCTACCTACATAAATAATAAAATAACACTGGAGCTCAACTTCAGTCACTAGGTTTAGCCTTTATCTTATATATTTCATAACAACAATACTTGTTTACAAATTCACTGGTCATGACACCTAAGAGCTTCTTCACCCCTATAAAATAACAAAAATTAAAATGTTCCCATTTCAAGAAATGGGGCCAGATAAGAAACTTTCAGAGTACTGTCACTCTAAGGGAATAAAGCCAGTTTACTTTTTATTAAGTCTGCATTAATGTTTTCATAAATCATAGAATCATAGAATCACAAGGTTGGAAAGGACCTACAAGATCATCTAGTCCAACCGTCCTCCCAACACCATAGCTACTGAAAAACCACTAAACCATATCTCTTAGCTCCTTATCCAGATGCCTCTTGAACACTGCCAGGGATGGCGACTCCACCACCTCCCTGGGCAGGCCATTCCAGTGCCTGACCACTCTCTGAGAGAAAAAGTTTTTCCTTATGTCTAATCTAAACCTCCTCTGGTACAACTTGAGGCCACTTCCTCTGGTCCTGTTTGTTGCCTGGGAGAAGAGGCCAAGCCCCTCCTCATCACATCCTCCCTTCAGGAAGTTGTAGATTGCTATGAGGTCTCCCCTGAGCCTCCTCTTCTCCAGGCTAAACAATCCCAGTTCCCTGAGCCGTTCCTCATAAGACTTGTGCTCCAGACCCCTCACCAGTTTCGTTGCCCTTCTCTGGACACGTTCCAGGGCTTCGATGTCTTTCTTGTAGTGAGGAGCCCAAAACTGAACACAATACTCGAGATGCGGCCTCACCAGAGCTGAGTACAGAGGGATGATTACCTCTCTGCTCCTACTGGCCACACTGTTTCTAATACAGGCCAGGATGCTGTTGGCCTTCTTGGCCACCTGGGCACACTGTTGGCTCATGTTCAGCCGAGCATCAACCAACACCCCCAGGTCCCTTTCCTCCTCACAGTCATCCAGCCACTCACCCCCAAGCCTATAGCGCTGCATGGAGTTATTGTGGCCGAAGTGCAGGACCTGGCACTTGGCCTTGTTGAACCTCATCCCATTCACCTCAGCCCAGTAATTCAGCCTATCTAGATCCCTCTGAAGGGCCTCCCTACCCTCAGGCAGATGGACACCACCTCCCAACTTGGTGTCATCTGCAAACTTACTGAGGGTGCACTCAATCCCCTCATCCAGGCCATCAATGAAGATGTTAAACAAGATGGGCCCTAGAACCGACCCCTGGGGGACACCACTTGTAACAGGTCGCCAGCCGGGCCTAACTCCATTAACCACTACCCGCTGGGCACAACCCTCTAGCCAGTTCCTTACCCAAAGAAGGGTATACCTGTCTAGGCCACGAGTGGCTAGTTTTGTTTTCTTAATCCTACACAACCCCGAGATATAAAAACATTAAGTGTGAGAACGGCAGTTCTGGAAGTTACACTCAACAAAAAAAACATATCTGAGAATAAAACATACTTACTGATGAGAAGAGTGAAATACAAAAACAATTAGAGCGAGAGTGAGGTAATAAATAATAAAAACATTTATGCATTTAACATCAGCTTAATTTACAGCATAGAAGAGGATATTAATTTTTGCAAAAGCAACTGAAAATGAAGTTTGATTCACTAAATGAAGGTTGATATACTAAAGAACGTTACATTAATAGCAAGCTGATTCCTGAGGGCACAGTAAAATGACTATAAGTCTGTAACAGATTTACTTAAAAATCTCAGAAGAATTATTCGGCCTTTCCAGAGGAGGGCCTCTGGATCTCCCAGAGATATAGGCTGGCAGAAGACCACAGAATGCAACACAGAGTGGGACGGAAGCTAACAATTGCTTGACTAAGATGGGACACATCACCACTTCCATGCTCACTATTTTAGGAAGCACAAATACAGAAGCACCTTCTGTATTTGCAAGGCCTGAGCATACCTCACCCCTGGAGTTATTTATGAGTCTACTGTAATTCATAACCTCCCTCTTTTTATATATGAATTTCCCTTTACTAAGGAATGCAAAGTAAATTGCTTAAAGACATCAAAGGCCAGTTCACTAGAGACTCAAAGAAAGATTTGGGTTAGATGGGAGCTCCAATGGTCTCTTCTCCAGACTTCTGCTCACGGTTGGACTGGCCACAAATCTAGGCATAGTTGCTCAGACATGTCCCAAATGTCTCAAAAAGCAAACCCACCCCAACTGATCTGGGGTACTCATCCTAGTACTGAAACATCTTCAGATGCAAGGGATGTTCAGTCATAAATTCCTTGTCACAGCTTTTGACCATGGCTCCATGTACCATGGCTCCAAATTGCTGGTGCATGGACGTTATCCACCTGTTGGCCTGCCATGGTTCCAGGCTTCTGCTCTAGGTCTTTATTGAGAGATATTGATGGTAACTTTGCAGCTGCAGGATAAACATAAGAATTCAGCCACACCACCCACCCAACCCTCCTCTAACAAATCAATAAATGTCATGTATCGCCACTCCTTTCTGTTGCTCTGCAGCTGGCAGAGGCATGCCCAGGCCATGGTATGTCAGAATGTGGAAGAGACAGAGAAAAGCTCAGGAGCTGAAAGAATTCAAACCTGTAAGTGGATCTGAATGAGTAAAGTGCTGAAAGCATCAGTCCAGATGACAGTCCTTGGAGGACTGTCCAAGGGGAATGACTGAGCAATCAAATGACATGCGAACTTCCATCTACACAAATGTAACGCAATGCACAAAGATAACTCCATCTCCACATATAAATTGATGGACTCTTAACCAATTAGTACCATTCAAGAGCGATATCACTGGGGTATGAGAAGCTGATCCATGAAAACACCACCTTGGCACTCAGTAGCTATCAAGAAAGTAAACAACCTGGTAGAAATGAACAGAAAACAAAATAGTGGATGCCATTCTGCATTTGCATAAACACGCGCTTTGCCCACACATGCTTATAGTTCTGTTCCTTCCACAGAAACTAGAAAAGGCAATGAAAAGGCATGACTGAATGGATTAAATATCTTTGTCCAGGAAAAAAAAAAAAAGATTACTAAATGAGGGTGTCAGCAAGGTCTGTAAAGCCATACAAGAAAGGGAGGAGTTGGATATAAAATAATTTCTTGCTGTCTTTTCCAGTACAAGAAATGAGGACCATCAAATAACGCTACAAAGAACAAGTTCAAAATCAACAGAAAGAAATGGTTCTTGAATTAGGTGGTTCACTGCAGAATTTCTCATCAAAGGACTTCGTGAGTGCTAGGAATTTTCATGGGCTTAAGGGGAGACAAGAGTTTTGTGCAAGATAGAGTATCTGAAGTTCACTGAATAGCAGGAAACCACATCTAGCTATGGCAGTCCCTGCACTGAAAATGGCTGAAACCTGTAGGAGTACCAGAGGAAAAATGACATATAAGCTCGCTTTACATTGCTCTTTTTCTTTCGATAGTGACCACTGCTGGAGCAGTGGACTCTGGACGAGATAGCCATTATTCAATAGCACGAGGAGAAATAACAAGCAAATTCACCATCAGAACTTCTGCTCATCAGTAGGAAACACTGGAGAGAAGAGGGATTTATTAATCACAGGAAGGCTGAGGAGGGCATTGTTATTTTGAAGGTATCAGACAAGTATCATCAAGCATTGAGGAAGAAAGTATCAATGCCAAGGGACTCCGAACTTGTAAGGAAACCCACACAGTGCTTTGGTTACTCAGCATCTGTAAAGATCAAAGTGTATTACAGAAGGCACAGAAAGTAGTTTCCAGAATACTGAGGGACACAAAGAGTCTGTCTGTCACGTCCAAGACCTATAAAGATATTACTTTTCTAAATATCACAATATTAAAGATGAGGTCATGCAATTACTGTCTGCAGAACACCAAAAACTAAACACAAAGAGTTAGGAGGGGTATTAAACTAAGGAAGAAGGTTGGTATAAAATGGCTGTCAACAAATTTAAAATGGAAATGAGAAAACTCTTATCTATTTAGCAAAGCTCTGGAACAGGTTTCCCTGGGACATAACAAGGGTAAAATAAAATCTTTATTATTAACATAGAATACACTAAGTTTGCAAAAGAAAGTAGCTGGCATGGTACCCAGAGGGGTTTTGCAGGCTGTGACCCAAGTATGGCCTTTGGATTCTCTGCTTCTAGGAATTCACAACTAACAGTGAAGTCAATGTGACAGCCATTTTTGCAAAGGCCAAGAGTCTGAGTGGGAAGAAGACAGGTAAACAATCCAGGAGAAAAGGAGTGAACTAGGGCCAAGGAGATGGACACAGGAACAGCTGAGCTGCGGGCACAAGACATTGATAAGCTCTGAGTCACTCCCTTGTCTGGAATCCCATATATCGTTCCTCTACAGAGCTGGCTAAGTGGGATGATCTTGCCCTCAGCTGTAGGGCTGAGAGAAGGGAAATCCAATAGTTTATCACAGGAAGGTTTACGCTTGAAATCTCCAGAGATCTCCACCCAAATCCCCTGTTCACGGCAAACTGCAAGGCTACGTGAAATCATCAGGAATATCTCAGGGAACAGTTTCCTCAGTCACACAGGAACCTGTGCCAGCACTGAATTACTCTTGGGAGAGGAATAGAAGTTTTGTCTTACGTACTTCACCAAGTTCACAAAGAACAATTGGATTTAGTTCTTAATGATTTTACAAAATCAGAAAACATGATGATTTTGGCTGAGTCGAGGTCTTCCTGATCACAATACAATGAAGTGTTAGAAGTCACAAACATCTAAGATTCTCCTTGATCCCAAAAGATTTTAAAATAACAAATTCATGCAAAAATGCTGCCATGTGTACAAGCATAATCTTCCTTAAAGAACCACAAATACCAGCCTCGGCCTCCCAAGTACGCAACTGAGCTCATAGGAATGATTTTTACCGGATAGCCAGAGGAACAGATACGATGGCAAATGAAAGCACTGCCCAAGACATATTAATCATATGAGACATGAAAAGCATTGGGTCATCTTTGTAACGCAGCACTTGGCAACCTGTGACCTAGCGCACAGATATTGCAGGAGCATGACCTGCCTGTCAAAAGGACCTCATGCGTGGATCCACAGTCAAAAAGCATATTTCCCAAAGCTTGACACTGAGGGGCAACAGTGGATCATCATGGGACTCACTGGCAGTTGGTGAAGGCACCAGCCAAACTATGTTTGCAGAAACACGGTAGTGTTTGCGGGTAGTGCTGAGGCAGAGTATACAGCACAGATCAGTTGGTATTACTGCGACAGCGAGGCTGCATAAAAAGACAAGCATTTTAATTACAGAAGATTTCAACATGAAGAACAGAAGAATGTAGAATGCTTTCAAGGATGAAGATTTGAGGATAAACAGAAGCTCTGAGAAGGCCTTGTCATTAACAGTCGGTGGCAAACTGAACATGAATTCCCAGCACAGGACTTCTAAAGGGGCCATTCCTGAATGAATTAAATCCACCAGTTCATAAAGAGAGAGATGCTCTTCATGAGCAGGAATGGAGAAACGTTTTTATCTGACTACATACAGGACTGGTGAGGGGTCTGGCACACAAGCCTTGTGAGGAACAACTGAGGTAGCTGGGATTGTTTAGTCTGAAGAAGAGGAGGTGCAGGGGTGATCTTATCACTCTCTGCAACTCCCTGAAGGGAGGTTGTGGTGAGGTAGGGGTCGATCTCTTTTCCCACGTAACCAGCAATAGGACTAGAGGTGCTGGGGGTGGTAGAGTCACCATCTGTGGAGGTGTTCAAGAAAAGTTCAGATGTTTTACTGAGGGTCATGATTTAGTGGGAAATATTGGTGATAGATGGACAGTTGGACTGGATGATCTTAGAGCTCTTTTCCAACCTTGGTGATTCTATGATTATGGGAGTAGTGTATGTAGTTTTGTCTTGCACGCTTCAAAAATGATGCTGACAAATTGAAAACTTCTGAGAAAGAACAATAAGGAACATGTGAGGTCTGGTAACTCCCCTTCCTCTTTACAAAAAGAGCCTTAAGAAGCTCAACATGTTTAGTTTATTAGAGAAAACGTCAAAAGGTGATGACTGTGACCTATGAATATTACAAAGGGAGAAAATTGCTGACAGGAGAGAGTTCTTTAATCTACAAACCAAAGACACTAGATTTAATGGATAGGAGCTGAAGCTAGAAAAAATTCAGACGGAAGCAGGGAAAAAATCTGAAAACTGGGATAGATTAATTATTTGAAAACTTGCCTAGGGATCTAGTGTATTGCTAGAAATCTTTAATGATATTTTCCCCTTTTCTTCTAAAAAATGCTCTAATGTTTTCTGTGAAGACACCCAGCTGAAATTCCCCACCTTGTGCTGTACAGGGTAGAAGACCAGTTAGCTAACCAGAACAGGTTTTCTAACGCTGAAGTCATTAGAAGTCATAGAGGGGTTGAGAAGGAACTAGTCCTGGGTGAAACTGTACCTTGAAAGCATCAATCTAGCAACGTATAAGGAAAGCCTGATGAACAATCATAATTGGCTCATAGAGAGTAGGCTGCTGGCAAGCTCTGAATAATTCCAAGGAAAATCACTTCATCTGTTGCACTGTCTGAAAGAAAAACAGTAGCATACACAAAATACTACCTCATAGATACAACTTTATATCCAATATACTACACTATACAATTTCTGTTTAAAACTTAATATAGAATATATTATGATGTATGTTGTTTGTGATGTATTATACATGTATATCATGTGGTGCATGTGTGTATATATATATATATATACGCATGTAAAACACATACACAAAAAGAGATAAAGGTTGTTCAAATGGAACCTTCACTTAAATGATCTACAACACAGAAAGACCTTGTGGAAGAAAGAAGGTATCACCAAGTGGCTTGTAAAGCAGGGAAGTACATGACTAAAATTTTCCAACTAAACTGATCTATGATGAACAATGTCACCAGGGCAAGAGACATAGAGGAAGATTGAAAGCAAAGATTTACCCTTCCTCGGCAAAGCTCAGTCAGAACAACATTGGCTAAAATTACTCAGAGAAGATATTGCAGTTACCCTTTGGTTTGTAGGTGAAAATACCACCACAGCAATCAATCAAACATTGATATTTTTACAAGAGACAATAACAAATCAATGTTTGCTGCCACAACAAACAGTGAAAACAGAATGTAAGAAATTTCTGCTGCAGCAGAGCATCATCAGAACTGGAAGGAAGGCAATGCTTCTGAAGGGACTCAGAAGCATTTTCCTCACAAAACTAGCTAGCGTTAAACTTTTAGTATGTGCCAAATCTTCTCTTCCAAGAACTCTCAAGCCCACATTACGCCTCCCCCCCCCCCCAGACTAATAGCGAGGTAAATCTCAAATCTCTTGGGCTGAAAACATCCCCTTGCATCTCACTGTTCTCCATACACTTGACAAGGAGGACATGGGCTGTAGGCCAACAATTGCCCATTCAGAAAGATCCTCCAGCTTAGTGTTACATAAAGGGCAATGGTACACATGTCCAAGCAACATGTCTGAGAACCTCTGCAGCTTTGGTAACTCAGGCAAGGTCTTGAAATGCAGTACCTCATGTTAACATTAAAAAACTCACTGTGATCAGGCTGTGACCACGTGAACTAATTCTGCAGAGAACATGTACCCTAGATGTAGCTCACTTATGTAAGAGCATGACTTTTATGGAGATGCTTATACTTTCACATTTGGAATCTGAATTGCCTTCTCCTTTTGATTACTGGCCTTTCAAGAACTGTATATAGCATTACCATTCTGTACTTCACTAGCAACGGTCCTCAGGAAGTAAAGATAGAAGAGGCAAACTGATAAATGCAGGAAATATACTTCTTATTTTCATAACAACTCCTAATGGAGGAAGAAGGAGGTTAAAAAAAAAAAAAAAAATTTTAAAAATCCACCAGAAGTAAGAATGTAGTTTATTTGTCCAAAAGAGAACATTAATAGGAAAGAGACAAAATAGAGCTGGGGAAGATAAAACCTGACAGAGGAGGCAAACAGGTAATAAAAATAAAAATAGGCAGATACCTAAAGAGAAAAAAATAAGACTGAGTAAGCATGCAGGGAGATATTTAAGAAGGGGTAGAATTGAATAAATAAATCAATTGAAGAGACTTCATTTGCAAAGATATTACAACACAGATCCAGCAATTTAATTCTTTCCTACACAACTCCAAATTCCACAGTGTCTACACCCATCAACTCCACCTTCATCCTCCAGAATAATGCTGATGAACATGAGGAAGACCACAGCAGGGAGGTTGGAGCTAGATGAACTTTAAGGTCCCTTCCAACTCAAACCTGTCTATGGCCAAGCAGCAATAAGGAAAGCATTTGTGGAGTTACAGAGGCTGAACTTTGGGAAGAGCATAACCATCTTTATCCATTCCAGCTGCAAATAAACTCTCCCCATCTTGAAGAATATCTGTCGGGTTGCTCTTGGTATACTGATCTTGCTAGGCTACAGAGTCATAGATCCTTGCATGCGCAGTATCATTTTGGAATACGAGTATGCCCACAAAAAACTTGACTGTGAATCCTTCTGCAGACAAATCCAAAGGTGAGAATGTAGGAACCTTTCAGAGGTACCCAAGGGGTACAAATTATGGGGGAGGAGGTAAATTCATATGAAAAGATGTAAAGGCGGGCCATCACAGCAGGTTAAACCTGTTGATCTTCTTTATTAGAACTCAGTGCACGTTTAATTTTCGCATGTTTAGAGGAGTACTATCATTTCCAGCGAGAAGCACGGCACTGCAAATTCACTCCTCAAAGCCACGCTTGAGAAGCTCCATTGTGAATCACAACCAGAACAGTATGGTTTGAAAGACCAGACTATTCCCCCCAAAGATGGGGGAAAAAGCACAAATGACTGGTTATGTAGACACCAATAACAAAAATAAAAATAAATGGGCCAAGAGCTGGGAAAGGAGGACAAAAATCCTTCCATCAGTTTGACCATTCACATTTACAAGTGTCCTTTTCCAGGGACAATGATTTTGGAATTTCAGCCCGTCCACTCCCTCAAGGATGCAGGTACAGCACAGCAGTGATGCACAACACCCTTGGCTTAAAAGAAAGGAGATTCGCTTTCAACTCAAACAGTGATGGGACTTGAGTTCATGAAACTGAGGCAACCCAGAAGGGCTGTGCTCTGACATGAACATATTGATTCCTGAGGGAAAACAGGGCTGATCTCTGAACCTTTAGGCATAAGCACAACTGAAGGTTCAATAACCACATTCCACCATTCAGGTGGCACAAGATGAATGACATATTCAACTGCTCTCCTGCTACACACCTTAAGGTAATGGCCTGCTACTTTCCCCTCACTTTTTCAGTGCTAGAAAGCAAAGAGGTTCCCATGCCATCCATCCAGCACAACAGCCCAGGAGATATATTCACAGCAGATTTGAATGGCTGGCTCCATGGGTTGATGCTGTTCATGAAGAAATCACAGTGCTGCAAAACAGACTGCTCAGACAAAAGACACAAATTCTCACAAGTAGCTGCGCTGGCAACTAAGTAACTCACTGCAGAAGTCAAGCAGCCACAGCACCGAGGCAAATACAATTAAAGACGCTACCCCTTTCAGAAGCAACCTGAAAACCTCGTTGCAGCTAGCAGGAGGCAATCGACAGATCTCAACTGCAAGCAAAGCAGCGTGCAAAACCAATGCCACAATGACCAAATGGCTGCCACTCGAAAGCACAGCCGGCGACCGCTGGTCAACAGCCACCGAAGCATTGCAACCTGCCATCTGCGGGCCGGCAGGGCGAAGCAGCGACCGACTCGATGGCACAGCCAGAAGAGCGGCACAGGAAATACGGCTGCCACCCTTCCCAGGGACCTGAAGAGCCCACGAACACCCCAGGACAGAGAGCGAGCACCAACGCCCCCCGGGTGTGCCCACCACCCGTAGGGCCGTGCGTGCTCCCCGGTCCCCCGGCAGCTGTTTCTCTCTGTGAACGGGGCAGCAGGTCCGCCCGTGCTGCGGATGGCAGCGGCGGGGAGAATCCCACCCGTGCACGGATGTGCAGCAGAGAGGGAGCGCACGCACTTGGCTGTACGCCGGATACCCCCGCTCAGAGCCCGCTGCGAACACTGCTTGCGGGCGTTATTCCTGCCTGCTCCCAAGCTGCACCTGGAAAGCGGGGACAATAAGAGGCTCTCCAGGAGGAGGGAGTCTCGTCGAGATTTTTCGGGCGGCAGGAGCCCGGCCGGCAGCGGGCGGGCCGATTCCCTTCCAGTATTGTTTTATTTCGATTCCCTCACGGCGCCGGGCTGCGCGCTCACAGCTCCGGCCCCTCCGCCGCCCCGGGGGCACCCCTGCCCCGGCCCCCGCCGAACTTCGCTCTGCCGGGAGGGGGCTCGGCGGGCGCTGACGTCACGCCGGGAAGCGGCGGAGGGAGGGGGGGGGTCCCCGCCCCGGGACCCCACGGCGGGCCCGCTCCGAGGGCTGGACTGGGCTGGGCTGGCGGCCCCCCTCGGTGATTTACGATCGTGCCCGGCTCCCGCTCGCGGGGAGCGGTTCGCCCCGGAGCCACCGCGACCCGATCCCGGCCCCGCCCGCCGCGTCCGCACTAGGGAAGGCACCGCCGGGGGCCCTTCCCCACCGCCACGGGGGTTACCGCTTCCCGCCCGCGCCCCCCGCCCCGATCCGACAGACGGACGTACGGACGGAGGGAGAGAGGGAATCCCCGCGAGTGGGCGAAAATGACAGGCGGCCGTGAGAGGGAGGGGGACTCACCGGCGGCTCCGGAGGGGAGGTCGAATGAAGGGAGGAATGGAGGAGGAGAGGAGCGGGGGAAGGGATTTAAACACTGCCCCCCTCCCCCCCCCCCTTTTTTTTTTTCCTCCTTTTTTTCCTCCCTCCTCCTGCTCCGCGTTCCCCCGCTCTCTCTTGTGCCTCCGGGATCGCGGCGGCGCGGGGGCAGCGGCTCCGAGGGGGGGCGGCGCCCCCCGTCCCCGCCGCGCCCCCCACTCTCAGGCTCCGCCGCCTCTGCCCCGCTCGCCGCCCGCCTCCCTTAGCCACCTCCCATTTCCGAAGAGCCCAGAATGAGCCCCCCCCTACCCCGTCACCCCCGAGCTGCGCTCGCCAGCGTGCCCGTCCCCGCCTCCCCGCCGCCGCCAGCGCGGCTCGGCCCCGCGCCGGGAGACGAAATGGCCGCGGACTCCCCGCGGCGGGGGGCGGGCAGGCCCGGGGCGGGGCGGCCGCGCTCAGCATGCGGCGCGGGCCGGCGGCCTCCCATCCCCCTCGCGGTTACCAGGCAACGGCACAAAGGGAGAGCCTCGTGCGGCGGCCGGAGAGGCACCGGCGCCCCGCGCCGGAGGAGGCCGCCTCGGGACGGGCCTCTGCGGCCCCGCTCCGCCGCGCGCCGCCTCGATAGCCCCCTGCGCAATCCTGGGGAGCTGGAGCGCCCAGCTTTTTCCCCCTTTTTGTTATTCTTCCCCTCAGTTAAGCGAGGTAGCCATTTCTGTAAGGTCAGGTCTCGCCTGGGCTATCTGTGGTGCTGGCAGGAGGCATCGGACGGGTGCTGAGGGGCCGTTGGTTGCCACCAGAAATGCTCTTTAAGATGCAAAGGAGACGCGGGAGCTGTGCCGTTACAAAGGGCTCAAATTCAGCCAGAATGTTAAAAATGTGAACAATTCTTCCCCCGCCCGCATGTGGGCTCCTCTGTGCTTCGGGAAAATGGGCTGGCTGCTGCTGCGCTCCGTTGTTTGCAAAGTTCAGCCTCACTGAGGGTGTGCATGGCCATTTTGAAAAAGTTCAAGCAAAGGAGGACTTCTGGAAAGGGAGGTGGGGAGCCAAATGATTCTGTTACCCAGTAGAGCTCAACCTCAGCACGGTGGGGCCGCGATCTGCCCTGGGCAGGCTCTTCAATTGCTGGTAAGCACCAGGGAGAAGCCAGGAGTGAACGAGTGCTGCTCTCAGCTTCAGACTTTGGAAGGAGACTGGTTGTATGAGCAGAACCAAACACAATGCTCCCATGCGAGCCTGCGTGCTGCAAGAAGAGGGACTTGGTATGCACAGGGGTAAGTCCTGCTGAGGCATTTGGGTAGCCTTCACATACACAGTCACAAAACCTTTCCTCGGCAGGACCTCCTGTCCATCAGCGAGCAGGCTGGATGTTGCTCTCAGTGGGTGTTTGTTCAGCACTCCTTATTGTCCGTTACATGGCTCCGAGCATTATTCACTGTACAGCATCCAAACCTGGCACTGAATGCAGATGCAATAATCTCCCCGTGGGTTTTTTCTGTAGTGCTAATCACCGCTGAGCCCAAGCATTTTATAAACATCCCTAACAATGTCCCAGCAACATTCTTGCAAGCTTTTGTTCCACACCCTCTTCCCAGCCGTACCATGCCACTGCCAGGCCCACACTTCCCCTGGACTTGGTGTCTCTTTTTCCCAAGCCAGCTCTGCTGCCAGGCAGCATGCCATTGCACAGTACAACACAATATAAACAGCTGTCATTCATTTTTCCATCTATGCTTCTCCTCATCCTATCTCTTTGCCTTGACCCTTGCTGAGAGCCTCCACCCTGCCAGTGGTGATACTGGGGTGCTTTTATTCACCACTACTTTCTGATTTCCCTGTGTGGAACAGAGGATTGAAAAAGCTACAGCCAACATTTGCAAACATGTTCACCGATTTTCGATTACCGGTATGAAACATTTCGTAATACAGATTATTCCACAGAGGTGTTACATTGCAGAGGGCACATTCACAATTCCGAATTTAAGCATCAGCTGCTATAAGAAGTGTCTCACCCAGCAGACCTCTGGAAGATGAGAAAAAATGTTGTTTTTGCTGTTGAGGTAGTCATGGCTGCAGTTGCCACTGCCATTTCAAATTCTCACCTTAGGAGCTTGGCAGCCCTGCATCCCAAGCTCATAATGAGTGTGATCCTTAGAGGCCATAGGGATGACTCAAGAATGGAGGAAGATCTTGTCAAAATCCCCGCTTACTGGATGCTAAACAAAAATACCCAAATCACTAAGGTAGCCTTCTCTGACTTGAGGGGAAGCCACAGTGCCTGGTATTGCTTTGGCCTCTCCACGTTCCATCCTAATAATCTCAGCTGCTTCTTTTCTCATATTGGTAACATCAGGCCGTCCGGTGACCCTGAGTTTATTTAATCACAAAGTCAATTCTAAAAATGTCATCCTTTTCCTACCTGAACTGATGTTGGGTAACACCATGCTGTACTCTGACTCAGGGCAGTCAGTGCAAACAGAAGGCAGACGAGTGACACATCAGTGGTCCTGCCTTGGAGCAGGCAGATGGAGCATGCAGCCTTCCAGAGTCTCTTTGGCTGCATCCTTCCACTATTTTCTGATTCTGGGGGACAAATGTTAGCCTCGGGAGTGAGGGGGGCTGGCTGTGGTGCAACCGTCTTGCAGAAATATAGAAGAAAGGAGGTGCTGGAAATTTCTGTGGAGCACCAGTGAGTGGCAAGTGCTGCAGATCATGGCATGCAAGGGGAAGATAAGGGAGATTATTCTCTCTGTCAGGAGAAAATAAAAATAAATAAATTAGGGAGGATTAATTGCTCTCTCTAGATTTTTTTTATTATTATTTATTTATTTTGTGGGGAAGAAAGGAGCGAGAATGGGGAGGTTATAGCAAAGTCAGAGCCGAGATTTCCTAACAGATGGACAGTGAAATGGTTACAAAATTTGCAAGAAGAGAAATTCTGTCTAGAAAAAGGACAAAGATCCTCCCTGAGCATGGCTCAGCACCAACACAGGCACTCAGAGATCTGGGCAGTCTCCCCTTGGAGGTGCTCAGGAACCACTGTGAGCAGCTGATCTACCCCTGGGGCCAGCCTTACTTCTATGGGGATCCTGGTGTGGAGACCACTAGACACCCCTTCCCATCTCTATCCTATGAAACTGTGGCTGTAAAAATATACAGAGCCATTTCCCTTTTTGGCAGCACAGACATGCAGCACACAGCAATCTCCTTGATAAGAAAAATCAAAAAGCAGAGGGCTTGTTCTAGGGCTGGGTAAAGGCTTCCTGTGACACAAACTCCATCAGGGCCACACAAGATGGCCCCTCCTGGCTTGCTGTCTAAAACTCATGCAAACCACACTGGTGTTTGTTGGTCACAGAAATGCTGAGGCTGTGACACAACCCACTGCCCAGCCTCGCCAGCCTTCCTGCAGCGGCTGTCCCATAACACAAGAGCTACCCAGCTCCCAATTTTTTTGGAACTCTTGTCGGCTCAAGGCCATTTTTCAGTAGGAAAAGCCTCCTATGTTAGGGATTTTGTTTACCTGAGGTTTAACGTGTGTCTCGTCGTTGTCGTCCCCCCTCCCCCAGTCATTCCAGGGAGAGGGACTGCAGAAATTCCTTAGTTCTGCATCATTAAGGCTTCCATGTGTCCTCTACAATAAGGTTTATTCTCCTTTCCAGGTCCTCTATGGACACCTATTTATTAAAGAACAATTGTGCAGGCTTCAGGGGAGCTGGAGCTAAATTATCCCTTTAACAGCCAGACGTGTCTCTGAAAATGTCAACTAAAAAGAATTTGATTTGGGAGTTGAAAGAAAAGCAATGCAACAAATGTTTCCCTTAACAGACATTGTTGCCTCCCCACTCCAATCTCCACTGCTTCTTATGGAAATGCACATTGTATCTCTGCTGCTGAGACGACAGCATCTCCTACAGCGTTCCTCCCGCGTAAGGGACAACAAAGTATATGGGTATTTCCATCACAAAGAAAGTGTAACCAAATGTCTGCCACGCAGACAAAGAGGTAGCAGCATCCATGTATGTACTTGTAGTGACCTCGGTGAACATACCAGCGTCAGGTACATGTTGGGCTGTCAAAGCCAAACTCTTCTGATTTAGAGAAGCCACCGAGGTGGAGCACTGCTTTGAGGCAATGCATTCCCGTCACCTCGGTGCTTCTACACGTCCTCCTACCACAGGGACGTGGCATTATCTCACTGGCAGTAACTGCTAACAAATTCTTCTCACAGTGTATGGAGGTGCACACACACCTGTTCCCTGCTGTTACAGTATTGCCGCATTTAAACGGGTAATGCACCACCTCCTGCACTACGTTTCCTCCCGTGAACAACAACAACAACAAAAGACAAATGAGAGTGAGTGGGGGGCAAACGGGAAGGGGAGATGCTTTAGGAGTATAAAAGCTGAGAAACTTTACTTCCAAAATACCTTCTCTGATTGCTCAGCCATACTGCTTGCAAAATCCCAGCATCTAAAACAAAGGAAAGCAGTGGTTAGGTGTACAAATGGAAAAAGAAAAAAAAAAACCCAAAAAACCCCATGTATCTCGAGCACAAAAATGTACTTCCCTCCAAAACCAGAGCCACCGTGCAAAACCAATTTTGCAGATGCGGGAGTGGCAAAACGCTGCACGCCTGCAAAATGCAACCGTGCCCTGAGGGGCGAGCTCCTTTCCACCCTCTCCCGGCGCCAGGCCGAACCGAGCCGCGCGGAGCCGCTGAGACAAGGCTGCCCCCTACGGGAGCGCGGGCGGCGGAACAGCTCCCCCCTACCTGCCGGGGTCCCGCATTTTGAGGCGAGACGAGGGCTCCGGCACTGGAAAATGGAGCTTTTCCCGCGGCCATACCCGAACTACAGCTCCCAGAAGGCAGCGGCAGTCCCGCTGCTCTGTGCTGGTCTGCACTGACCGTCCGTGTGCGTGAGGTGTAGGACAGGACTCGGTGCAGTCCGTAGGTGCAGTCTTTACAGAGGTACTTGCAGCTAGGACACAAGCTATTGATTGCTGCCGGTATTTGTTCCTTATTTACCAGTGACCCCACCGGAACCAACCCTGTCTCAACACTATTCTCCTTCCCACCATCTTTTCTCTCCTGTCACAGCCTTTGTCTTTCCTTGATGAATGCGCTTCTTTTCCTGTGTTACTTAGTAAAGAGTCGGCAGTGAAATGCCAGTGTTGATTTTTAACTGTTGTCTTTCAGTTTGGAAGTCCACACTGGGACGTGGTCAAGGGGGCTTAGGGCTCATTGAACAAACTGGCTTTACCTTACTCAATGTGAAAGGTGTGGCAGCATGGTCAGACAAGAGCTGAACAGGAGCTCTGCAGGACCTCAGTGTGCTCCAGCACACAAAGAGGCTACTGATAGCTTTTTCTCTTCCAAAATCTGCAGTTCCAGTTTACTGTCACTGGATGTCATGTAGGCAGCTTTTTCTCTTCCAAAATCTGCGGTTTTATTTTACTGTCACTGGATGCCAAGTGGGCATCTGGCCTGTGGCCTGCCCTGGGGTCTGTTAGATCAGTGGCAGACATGATTAAAATTCCTTGCACAAGTTCTTCATGCAGTGTGGTTTGAACTCACATTCTCCCAGCTACCCTTCCCTCAATACTCCCCAGCTGGGTGCAGGACAGACAAGCCTCGCTGTGGGACAGCTGTGAAAGCAGGTTGGGGGTTATCTGGGCCTTTCTCTTGCCAATTCCTCTGCTTGCTTCGGTTATCTTTCTGCACGATCCTCTTCTGCTCTGATGGCAAAATGCCCCCATTCCTCAAATACAGACAAGTGCGGACAAACATCAGGCCAAGCCAAGTGTCTCAGGTGTGAAATACATTTTAATTAAGGTTTAGGGTTCTGTAGTTTGTTGCTCTGCTGAGCGTTGACTGTCTAGAAGGTGACATTATGGGCAGAAGAGAGAGTGAAGGAGTGCAAGAGGCATGGAAACAGAAAAAGGTCAAGAGAAGCAAATGAGAGCATGTGTTTTTTTACGACTGTGTTTTAATACATTGCCCCACAGTACTATGTGCTGACCCACAAGATCCCACAGAGCTGCTTAACCTGGAGACTGACAGCACACGTACACACGGCCAGTGACAAGCAATTCTTCACTCAACACTAAGCTGCTGACAAGCACAGCTCAGCACAGAACAGTGCTCAGAACAGAAGGAAGAGACACTTAGGTCCCACCACGGCTCAGCGCAAATGCACCTGGGGCACAACAATGCTGTAGGCCAGTACACATACACCTACATACACGCACAACGAGAGCGAGCCACTGGTGACACTCACTCAAACACAGCTACAAGTGCGACACTTGTCCAAACACACCAGCCGACGCACATATGTTCACTGCACATGCTTCGGCGTACAACGTAAACACGCTGGGCAGCATGCTCCCATAGTCTAATATGTGAACAGAGGGATTCAGATGCACACAAGAACAAAAGACACAAAATGCCTAGATCCAGAAATGCTTATGATCCCAAAGCAAGGGACAGGGTGCAGACCTCTTTTTCATCCTTCACCTGCGTTTATCTAGCCAGGGATACCTGAACTCATGGGGCTCTGAGGTGAGAGGAAACCAGGTGGTAGAGAAGGGAGACGGCAAAAAAGGGAGTAGTGAAGAGAAGGAGGGTTCAGAGTCTGTGATGTGGGAAAGAGCTGAAGGGTGTTTATGCCTGGGGGACAACGTTCAAAGAACACTTGGGTTGCGAAAGTTGTGTCCAGCAAAGCGTGCTTCATCACCAAGCTCTTCCTCAATCCTGCAGAAGAGAGAGACAGCAAGAGTCAAGAAAGGCACCAGAGTACCTGAGGGATAACATACGGCCAGGAAGCTGAAACAGGACAGAGGGGCTAGTGGCTGTAGGGTGCTGCTATCCCACCATGCCAAGGAGGAGGGATCCAGAGATCTCTGGATCTTTCACTTCCGCACCTTGCCTTCACATTTCTCCCACAAGCTCCTTCTGCCCTTGGGCTTCTAGCTTCTCTATTTAGTTAATCTCCATTCTCACTTCTGTTTCCTACCCTAGGAGCCCCTTACCTCATGAGCTGGTTGTATTTAGCCAGACGTTCAGACCTGCAGGGGGCACCCGTCTTTATCTGTAAAGGATTTCCCAAAACAAACACTGTAAGACACCATTATGACTTGCACCAGTTTCCCCAGAGGAAGAAGCAGAAGGGATGCTGCTTCTCACCTCTTCATTTTCCTGCAAGCCTGCACACACCCTAGGTTTCACGTACCTGCCCGGTGCACAGTCCTACGACCAGATCAGCAATGAAAGTGTCTTCGGTCTCCCCAGATCGGTGACTCACCATCACACCCCAGCCATTCTCCTGGGCCAACTTACAGCTGCAAGGAGCAAGAAATGTATTCAGCAGCTGCCACTCTAATACCCACCGCCTGCACAGGGTGAGATCCAGACCCCCCTCTCCTCCTATCTTCAGCATCCTACACCCTTGTAGAGACACAAGTCTTAATCTTATCGTGGTACACCACCAACTCGTTCAAACAACGGTGGCAGAAGGGTGGACTCACGCTTGGATGGCCTCCGTGACAGATCCAATCTGGTTGACTTTGAGCAGGAGGCAGTTGCAGGCCTTCTCTTCAACAGCTCGCTCAATGCGCTTGGGGTTTGTCACTGTCAGGTCATCTCCCACTATCTGAATCCCGACATTGGCCGTGAACTTGGACCAGGCCTCCCAGTCATCTTGGTCAAAGGGATCCTCAATGGAAACCACTGAACGGACAACAGAAGAGACAAGTCAAAGCTACCTTCCTTTCCATCCCCCCAAAATGGCAGAGATGCACCCGAGATGTCTGCAACACCAGTGCTGACTCCCCATTGCCAAGCACAGTGGCTCACCTGGATAATCACGTACAAAGCTTTGATAGAGGTCACCCAGCTCATCTGCGGAAATGTAGCGGCTTGGGTCATCTGGGGACTTGAAGTCAAGGTCATATTTGCCATCTCGATAGAACTCAGAGGCTGCCACATCCATACCAATGACAATTTTGTCTGTGTAGCCAGCCTTGTCAATAGCTTCCTTGAGGAGCTCCAGAGCTGGAAAGAAGAGAGTTGAAGTCAACCTGTGCAGAGAGCTCTGACTTCCAGCAGAAACTCTCCCTAGGACAGCCCTTTGAGCAGGAGCCACTGCGAGTCTGATGGCACAATGAGGGAGAGAGAACAAAGCCCAGAGCACAACAGAAACATGCTGAGGGGCTGTGGAGGCCACATCTGAAGGGACAGAAGGATTGGGTGTAGAAAGGCCTTGGTCACACCATTGCAGGCAGGAATATCCCATCAACGTGTAACTCACCTTCACTGTTTTCCAGGATGTTAGGGGCAAATCCTCCCTCATCACCCACATTAGTAGCATCCTTGCCATACTTCTCCTTGATGACGCTCTTGAGATTGTGATAGACTTCAGCCCCAATGCGCATGGCATCACGGAAGCTTTCAGCTCCCACAGGCAGGATCATGAACTCCTGCATTGCCAATTTGTTGCCTGCATGGGAACCTCCATTGATCACATTGAAAGCCTGGAAGAGTTTGCAAGTGAATTAGAGCTGAAAGAACCCATTTTGACAAGGCTCTCAGGTGGGTCACCATGTCTATTCATGATATACCACATCCCATAGAGTAACATAACACATCAGCTGCAGCGTGTCAGACCAAAGCCACATACAGCCTGGGATCCTCCTTCCAATAGTGATAAACAACTGGAGAGGACTTTCCCACCTGTTTCCCTCTCAGAGTTCTCCCACATTGTATGTATTTATTTCTGCATTCAACAATGCCACATCAACTTCTCTTCTAGGACCTTTTTCCTCAACCCCAAGAAAATTTTAGCACCCACAGTGTGCTTTGTGAGGGAGTTTCACAGTGTAACTAGCCTTGTTTTGAACTGTGCCTCAGAGGGTACACACGATGCCTTCTGGCTCTTGCATTAAGAGTGAGTGGTTGATCCTCAATCAACCCCCACCACAACATCTGCTGTATCATCCTCAGCTCCCATTTTCCAGATGGATGACTCCTAGTTTACATAGCCCTTCCTTTTACAGACGCCAGCCCATGACTTATCTGTCTCTTATCCTTTCCTGAGCCTTTTACAGTTCCCCTCTACCCCTGTGGAGGTGAGGAGGGGAGAGCCTTACACGCCATTCCAGGAATAGGCATTCTGTTTGTGAATCCTTCCCTGAGAAAGCCTGGGCATTGGTTTGCTTCCTATAGTGCATTCATCTGGTCTTTTGGTCCTATATCCCTTCCTTCTCTACCTCCTCTATCAAACACACTCTTTGAGGTATCTTTAGAAGTTCTGAATTAGTATGTCAAGGATGGAGGATTCTTACTGGCACAGGAAGGATGAGATCGGAGTTGCCTGCCAGGTCAGCAATGTGCCGGTACAGGGGGACATCCTTCTCTGCAGCTCCTGCCTTGCACACAGCCAGTGAAACTCCCAGGATGGCATTGGCACCAAACTTGGCTGTGGGCAAAACCAAGAAGTCATCGAGGTTCTCAGGTACTGCCCTCCTGCCCAGCAAGTGCCCTTGCTAGACCAGCCTACAACCCTCCCTCCACCCACTGCGCTCTTTACTTCCCAGACCGAAATAAATAGCAAATAATTACATTTGTTCTCTGTGCCGTCCATCTCAAGCATCAGATTGTCTATCTTCTCTTGATCTACAACAGAGAGGCCCTGGAGGAAAGAAACAGTTCCTGAGAAGGGGATGTTGAGAAGAGTCCTTGGCTCTGGCACACGAGGAAGGAGGTGTTGATGGAGAAGCTGGGGGTACATGGACCTTTTTCAGCTTGTGGGGAATATTTACACACAAAGCTCTGGAAATTAGTGCCTTGGTATACAGTCGAGTAAGGTAATCACAATGATGTTACTGCAGTGCGGTGTAGATGCACCTGCATTAGATAAGGGATCAGCAGCAGTCCAGGCTGGCCACACAGAGTTCAACACATAACACTCACTTGAGGATTTATCCAGCTTTTTGGCAGCTTCCAGGGAGCTTTGTGGTGCTATGGCTACATATAAGCTAGGCATAACAGTGCATGCTCAACCCCAAGAAAGCACATGTGAACTAGATGGAGCCATTCCTGGGAGTGAGCTGGGGAGCAGTGTTAGGGCCAATGCGGGGGGCCTTCCACCAGTACAGAAAGTTCTCAGGGGTGAGGAGAGCTGGGCTTGTGAGACTCCTCATAAGCTGCGTGGCTTTCAGTGTATGACATCAGCTCAATTCCCTTCAGAGCAGGTTCCATAAAGGGCTTACGGGCGTGACACCACAGCTCTGTAAGTCCACAGACTGCGCTGGGGGGGCTGCCAGACCTTACGTGGGTACAGTCATTGTTCACCACACCATGAATGCTGGAGGAGAGGGGAGGACGAATGGGTGTGAGGACACAGACGTGTGGATGAGATTAAGTGAGGAGGAGCACATCTGAAAAAGGGAGAGAGCTCTACAGAAAGAAACGAGGGGACAGGCTAGGTGGTACAGATGCAGCAGTGGGCCAGGTAGGGTTAACTCCTTTCCACCCAGAGAAAAGATCCCTGCAGTTGCATACAGCCATGGAGGCAGGAGAGGTGTGCCTGGGTTCACAGAGAGCAGAACTACATCTGTCAACCCAGTGAGATGAAGAAAGGCAGAAACAGAGATCAGGTGGAAAGAGACGGAACAGAGTAAGCGTTCAATAAGGAAGAACAAAGAGAAATCCTTACAGAGCCCACGATAGCTGGGGCGACAGTGCTGTTGATATGATCCACGGCCTGCAGGACCCCTAAATAAGGGAATAGACAGAGAAAGAAGGAGAGAGACAAAGGTTGAGGCAAAGAAGAGAATGAAGAGAGGGAGGGAGAAGACCAATAGAAAGGCTGAGAGGGGAAACAGGGAGGGAAGATTGAGGCCTGATATTTCACTTGACACTGGATCTGTGCCTGCATGGTCCCATGGAGGGCATGTTTCATTAGTGGATGAGTGGTACCCTCTGGTGAAGCCCCACGTGTGGCAGCCCCAGGCACAGGGTGTGGAGCAGACTCCTCCCCACCTTTTCCGAGGAAACGTGACTTGTCATTATCTCGTAGCTCCAATGCTTCATAGATACCAGTGGACGCTCCACTGGGGACCGCTGCTCGAAACATGCCTGAGAGACAGAAAAACATGGGTATGAGTAGAGCAGAAGATTAAAAGGAAGGAAAGCCCTCATGCATCTGTCTTTATTCTACTTTAAGGATAGAGCCACCCACCTCTGTCAACAGATAGCCCCAGTGGCTGGCTGCTCATAGCTAGTCCTCTGAGGTGAACCCCTCTCAGAGGCGGAATAGCAAGAATAGCGGAATAACATAAAGAAGTCCACCCAGTGTTTCCAGACTGGGAAACCTGGATCTCAGCCATGCAGAGATCTGTGCCAGTCCCAGAACTATAAAAGACATGCAGAAATCCCTTGTCCTGGTGCCCCTGCCTGCACCCTTCCACAGGCAGCCCTACTCACAGCTGTCAGAGGCTTCCTCCCCTTCTGTCCAGGGCTGGATTTTTGCCTCAGTGAAGGAGGAGGAGCCTGGTTGGAGGCCTGCTCTGGTCACTCATACTCCTCACATATCTTATCCCACCTAGCTTTCGCCCAATGTAGCTGCAGTTCTTCCAGATAAAACACATGGTTGCGCATACATGATTGCACACATATCTCAGAAACAAATCTTCCCTCAACCTCAAAGAGCATGGCCATGGAAGCACTTCCAAATGTGCCCCAGGAGTGAAAGTATAGCTGCAGGAGAGCATTGTGTGGGTAGGACAAGAAGGTAAATACGTCTATTTTAAAGAAACTAATTGTCTCTGCTACAATCAGACATGGGGCAAGACACATGCACAGCAGTCAGCAGTCACTGTGCATGTCATGCAGGACCACAGGTAGACACCAGGAGATCTATCTCCCTGGCGTAATGTCTCTGGTTGCTCACTGGAGCACCTTCAATGGGAGATCCTCCCTGCCTTTGGCTGCTGTGCAGATCCAGCCCCTTCAGTAAGGCAGGACTTCCCCTTCATCTCTCATCTTTGCCCCATACCTTTGTGTGTGTACAGGTCCACCTCCACAGTGGGGTTCCCACGAGAATCCAGGATCTCCCGGGCATGGATCCTCTCAACTGCCATGGTGACTCTGTGGAGAGGAAAGGACATGCTCAGTTCGGAGCTGTTCTGCAAGATCTCAGACTGTCTTCAGGACTTGATGCTCACCCTTCTCATGTCTAGGCAGAGAGAAGGACGCTCAACAAAGATCTATGTTAGGAGCTGAAGTTCAAACTCCAAGGAAATTTAGGCTCGAGGAAATTTAACTAGAGGGAAGATGTGAAAAATGTGATCCAAAGCCAGAAAGCGAGAAGCTACTCACATTCTCTTCAGGAACTGATGCCGAACCCCATCCCTTCACTACAGATAACAAAACAGGAGCTTTCCCTGTGCCAGCCATGTGCCCCCTTCCCAGCACAGCTCACTTACAGGGGGCCACAGCACCAGGGGCACTGGAGAAGGCACAGCCCTGGCACCAGGGCTCCCAGAAACTTTCATATGCTCACAGGGATGAGAAATGGGGATGAGTGCTGGGCCCCGGGCACACCTGTCTTAGCCTTGCCTCACTCCTCCACAGCTGGCACCTTGCAGGGCACAGCTGCAGCCCACGCCAGGGACTGGGCCAGCTGAGCTGAGACAAAGCAGCCGGAGACTGTGGCACCCGATGAAGGAGAGGAACAGCTCTGAGGACATGGGGAAGGAAACTGAGCAGGCCAGGATGCTGAGGCTGTCCCCAGCCAGAGGAATGTAGGCACGGAAGACCTTGAGGCATCTCTGACAGGGGCATGTGAGGAGCTCTGGCATTTTGGATGCATTCAGTGAAACCTGCAGTGGGAAACAGGCTTGTGGTTGAGGAGAGCAGTTTGGGAGAGGCATTTTTTTGCTGAAATTCATTCCCAAGGCTCTCCAGCAGAGGTCTGCCCCCACCCCACCTTCCTGCTCCCTCTAGCAGACCTTGCAAGTCTCCCTGCCTCCACCAAGAGGCAGTGGGGCAGTGCAGTGTAGGGAGCAGCCTTGCTGGGAGCAGGCAGCATCTGCTGACCGCCTGCGACTGCCACCCCTGCCTCACTGGGCTTTCTACCCCTGGCTCTCCAGCTTTTTCATTCAAAACAGAGCAGAGCTGGAACCATGCGAAGTACAGTGTGGAGTCCAGGCCCAGAGTGCATGGTGCAGTCAGTGTTTTTTCTGGGCAGAATCATGCCTTGGTCTGTGGGCAAGAGAACCGAGATGTCTGAGAGCTGACATGGGCTCTCAGCACAGCTGTGTTTGTTGGGGGGTGCTGCAAATAGGGCATCATGGCAAAGGGCAGGGCTAAGAAACAGGCTGGGGAAGCCAGAGTCTGTTCCCAGTCCCATGGCCTCTGGTACATGGGAATCACGGGGTGTGGGGAAATCACACTGTTCCGAAGTTTCAGCAAAAGCTTGCAGTGCTGGGGAGGTTCAGTGGGGGGAAACCAGGGCTCTTTGGAACCTAGGCAGGGCCCTCCACAGTGCCCATCTGGGCTGGGATCCCCCTCAGCCGCACTGGCAGCACTCCTCATGCCATCTGGCCCGCACTGCAGGAGCTTCCTCCAGAGCCATGCCTGCACAGCTGTGAGCTTCTTCACAGCAGTGCCCTGGCCATGCCCCTGTTTAAAATGACCTATGGCACAGCAGGCGTCTGACAACAAGACCTGTGCCAGCTGCAGTGCTTACGTGACCATGTTGGCCCTGGTTACATCCCTCTGCTTGCATCCACCTACCCCTGTTTGAGCCAGCTCCAAGGATGCCAAATGACAAGGCCAAATCCAACCTAGCTGGCTCCATCCCATCATTTACTGGATCTTTTCATTCCTCTTTAGTTCTCTACACCCTTTTCTCCACTTCTGTGGCTTCCCCATATCCCTCTCTGCTTGGCCTCTGCTGAACCGCTCTGAAATCCCCAGCATCAGCTGCACTGTCCTGAAAGCAGGTCAGAGGCGGATAAGCTGGGATAAAGGATTGGGACAGAGCCGTAGTCAGGAACCCATTGACACAGTGAGAAGAGCAGCCAGGCTGAAGTCTGGGCTGCCTCTCTCAAGCAGGGTCTGAGCAGGGCACCCTGGCAAGGCGCTGCTGCAGTGCCTCCCATGGGCACTGCTTCATGCAGCGCAAACTGCCAGGGCACTGCCTGACCCCGCCGCAGCAACTCCCCCTGCCTTCCTAGCTGGCCAGCACGGCAAAGACCTTTCCCCAAGGCACAGCCAGCAGTCCCGCACGCTGGGGACCCGGCGCAGCTACCATCCCCCCCGTCTAGGCGCTGCTCCCAGGGAAGCCCGCACTGCTGCAGTGTCGTGGCTGATGCAGCTCTCGCTTGCTTGACTGTCACCTCCTCTCCCTGCTGCCCCCCCTCACCCTGTGCGGTGTGGGGCGGTGATAATAAAACATCCCTCCTCCTCCCTCCTTCTCCCTGGGACTAGGCTTCGCTCTCATGTTTGCGTCGACACCTCGGTAGTTTGGGAGAGGTCTGCTCTGAGGTTGGGTCCTTTCCACAGCAATATCCAGTGAGCTTCAGCTCACACTACTGCCAGTCCCCTCCCCCAGGTAAAGCTCCATCTCAGCGTCTCCCCGCAGTGCCCTTGGAAGCAGCACCTATGCTTGTCGGTTGCCCCCCCTCCCCCCTTTAGAAATTCCCCAGACTTATATCTGAAATGGTCCTTGCCGGGGATTGGGAAGGAGGGAGTACCTGAAATTAAAATATGAAAGAAAAGTGAGAAGGGTGGGGGTGAGGAGAAAGGAGTGGGAGGAGCAGGTGGAGGAAGTGAGAGGAGTTTAATTGCTAATGCCGCTCACAACGGTCCTTTTCTACAGGGACACAAGTGCGTGTAGGGTTTGGAGGGCACGGAGTGGGGAGCAGAGGCACGCATGCAGTGAGGTGGGGGGGGGGGAGGGCTGGCCACGGGGGTACACTTACCTTCCTAGAGCAGGGGTGAACGAGAGACTGATAAAGTGCTGGTAGAGAGGAGAGAGGACGGAGATGAGAAGGGATGCAGGACCTCAAGGGGAGATGATGTGTCCTCTAAGCCAACGGCGGCGGCGGCAGCAGGCTGGAGACGCCCCTGATAGGGCCGGGACAACAGCATGTGACCCAAAGCTGCGATGAGTCAGGATTTAGCAAAGCTTTGCAAACAGCACGTAGAGGATGGAGAGAGAAAGAGAGAGAGACAGACAGGGGACAGGCACAGACAGATGAGGGCGAGAGAGCTAGGGAATAGGAGTGGGTGGGCAGGATAAACAATTCCAGACACTCCAGGCTCATTAAATATTTTTATCCAAATAAGAAAATCGTGTAGAATTTCTGTGAGCCATAAATCAAACCACGCAATTTGTAACCCCCCTTTTCCCTCTTGGGACTACTTTGAGTATGTACGTGCAGAGACTGTAAAAACACTGCAGTATCTGAAGGCAGCATCCAGGACACTCCTCTCTTCTTCAGGCAAAATGAGGTGAACCTCACACCGATAGCTCTCGCTTTGCTTTTGTTGAAAAGTGCATCCCCAAATCTTCACAAGGAACAGGGATTTGAACCAGTGGTCAGTCACATCACCCTGGAGAAATACCTCCATTTCCTGAAGAAGGAAAGAGGGAGAACTTAAATGACTCCATGCCTGACTTCTTTTCCTCTTTCACCTCTCGCTTGTGCTGCTGGGACCAGGGATGGCGATCAGGCTGTGAAGCCTGTTTTCTGTTGCAGGCTGCTCTGCCCTTGGGACTAACCTCCATGAGCCGTTTCATCATGCAATCCACAGGAGGAGGGGCTTACCAGCACATCTGATCTTATGTCTTCCACATTCTTGTTCATACCTTTTCTTCTTCCTGCCTTTTCTAACAGATTTCATTTGCCTCTGCATGCTAATTTTGCTCAAGTGGTTCCTTGTCGAGACGCTTCAAGCGTGGCAGCTGGACCAGGACCTCCTGCTGGTAGTTTGTTTCATCAGAGCATGGATTGTCCATCAGCACCAGGGCCTGCAGCATGGGGAGCACCTGCAGTTTTGCCACTTCCTGCAAGCTACTGATCCCATTGTTCCTAAAGAAAAGCCAGCACAGTGTGCAGGAGAAAGAGATCCACATAAGTCATAACAATAAGGATTTCTTTGTGTTCAAACAGTGTGTTGAACTGTCTGACAATGCCACCCCCCTGTACAGCAAGTGCTTGGAAGAAAAGGACACTGATGGTCACGGCCACGACACAGAGAACAAACGGAGAGGGATGGAAAAAGAGTTACAGCAAGATTTTAAAAGTATGATGTGGAGTCTGAGAGCAACTGGAGAGGCAGATCTTTTCTGAGAAGCTTGGAAAAGTCCTGGGTGGGAAACTGGTAGAAAACTGAGCCCTGAACACCAGTCAAAAGCTGTAAAGATCAATCCAACCCATACCCATCAGCTCTTCAGCTTCTAGAGAAAACAGAAAATCCTAAAGATACAAATAGGAGTACAGCCTGATTAACCGGTGTCTAATCCTGACACAAAGCAGGGAGGACCCACCGTAGATTGAGGTACTGCAGGCACTTCATGCTGCTAGAGAATCCATCCAGGGTCTCAAGCTCATTGTCACGCAGGTGCAGAGTTGACAACTGCTCTAGTGCCTCAAGGCCTTCAAGGCTCCTAATGGCATTCTGGGCCTAAACAGGGATGTAGGAAGTGAGAATGAAAAAAAAAAGGTGCACATGGCAAAGAGAATAGCAGTTATTTCTGGTCTGTCAAGCTCTTTCTACTCTTCAGACTTCCTACCACTGCTAAGCAACCTTCTCTGAAGCAGGGCATCATACACACACACACAACAATGTAGGGAGCGTTCCTGGCAGTGACAGTATGGCCAGAAGCCAAACCAGAAATTGCCCTGGAATTTTAGAGATAGAGGACAGAATACCTTGAGAACATGTCTGCAGCTCTCACTTGTACCTCTGATCAGGATGCTGGTTAGACTCACAAAGAGTTAGATGGGAAAGGACCTTTGGAAGTCTCCATGCAGCACCCTGCTTACAACCAGGCTAACTCCAATGCTACACACATCAGGTTGCTCAGAGCCTTACTAAAAGCATTGTAAGTATTCAGGTTCAAGAACCAAATGCCTGCTGAAAAGGTCCCTGCAGCATCACTTAGTGACTGGGACATGACCGCCCCAGATGAGTAATTCCAACACAGCCTCTAGTTATGCTGGGATACAAACATACCATGATTCAAATTTACCAGAGCATGCACTACTGAGCCACCTGCTGTACTTCCAGCAAAACACCCCTTCCACAGCAGTGCCTAATCTGAGCCCCTAAGGCCTCGAAGAGTGATAATGTGGAACAGAAAGCAAAGACCTAAATCGAGTGTGTTTAAAGGATAATTATCTGCTCCTCTCAGTCACAGAGTTCAGCAAACTTCCAGTTTAGCTGCTTCTGCTATGGGAAAAATCTATTATCAAGAAGTCTACTCTTCTACTCCTCTACGACCAGAAGCAGGCTGCATGACCTTAGCAGAGGTTTCAGAGAAGCGGGGGTTGACAGTTGGGTTAAGTACTTCTTAGTATTTATTAGCTATCTATAAGTACACTTCCTTGCAATAAACAAACAAATCAATAAATAAATTTAAAAAATTGACAATCTTAGGGCAGGAAGAATATCTTACCAGTTCAAAATTCCCCATCAATTTCATTCACTTTGGTGTGTACTGTTGTGAGACGGGGAAACACAAAATTCTTAAATTCAGTAATAGTTTCACAACACAGTTTTGACTAGAAAATAGCACTCAATACCTGTCCATCCTTGGACTAACAGCAGTGCTAGCACCAAAGCTGGATTTGATTGCTCGTGGCCTTGTGCAGCCAAGTTTGCAAAGTCCCTGACAATTACATAATCTCTACCACATCTTTCAACCCAGACATAAGCAGGACTTCACTTGTGATTGTGGCTTAGGGTTGTAGTCTCTAAGGATGCAGATGATACATGAACAAGACACAGGGAGGGAGGCTCCTATCCCAGTTTCAACTGAGATAGAGCTAACGTTCTCCATAGTAGCTGTCACTGTGCCATGTTTTGAATTGAGGATGAGGATAACGTTGATAACATTCCAATGTTTTAACTGTCGCTGAGCAGAGCTGCGCAGAGACGTCTCAGCTTCTCACACTGTCCTACCAGTAAGGAGTCTGAGGGGGCAAGGAGCTGTGAGGAGTCAGAACCAGGACAGTCCCAAACTGGCTAAAGGGATATCCAATACCATTTGGCATCAAGCTGAACTATAAGACTAGAAGAGTTGGCCAGGGTAAGCTCCTGCTGCTCAGGAACTGGCTGAGCATTGATCAGGGGGTGGAGCAATTGCATTATGCAACACTTACTGTGTGGGGTTTTTTTTTTTTCTTCTTCATTCCCTGATCCGTCCTGTAAAACTACTTTAATCCAAACCCACAAGTTTTACTTTTTCCCCCCAATCCTCTCCCCCATCCTACCAGGGAGGAAGAGTGAGCAAAAGGCTGTGTGGTGGTTAGCTGCCTGCTAGGCTAACCCACAACAGTGCCATTGCACTCTCTGTTCCTTTTTTGTTACCCAAGCAGCGATGTAGTCAATGCCCAAATCTAACAAAAGGGGAACAGTCTCAACCGGTAGGATAGGAGAGCAGTTTAGAGGAGGGTCACTTATGAAAAGAATGTTTTGTAGAAAATGAAGACTTCAGTGGAAACTGGGCAAAGGAGACTCTGAAGCAACTGGGCCAAGAGGGTAATACTGAGAAAAAGAGGAAAGTCTGAGATTTAACAAAAGTCCCGTAAACAAATTAAAAAAGCCAGGATGGATTTGTAAACCTCACTTCAGAGGAAATCAGGAGCTGATGACGGAATCAGGGTGAGGGGCTCCCAGACCACTAGTCTGTGAAATGAGTAGCAACCTACTATCGCTCCCACTTGCTCCATTATACCAGTGTGAACAGTTTTAAAGGCTCCAGCCATGCAAGTGCTAACAGGACAATGCAGAACAGATTTTTGTTCTTCCTTTTTTTTTTTTTTTTTTTTTTGAAAGAGCACTCAAAATGACACCTTTATTTGAATGATCACATCATCACCTCACCTTCTGTAACAATACCTCACATACACATGAAGCCATCATTTCTTAGTGGAAGCTAATACAATATGTTGCCCACGCTGTAGCTAGCCTTTGTCAGCGGTACTGCACAATAAACAGGAAGTAACACAGACCTACACTTCGCACAGCAGTGAACCTAAAATGGATGCCGATTGAAGAACCACATGGCTCACAATCAGCCTCTGGTTTTCCTGCTGGTGGGCAGAACTTTGTGAATGCTGAAACTATGTCATATATTAACCAAATTTGATTCAGTTACTTTAAGCTGACCTTTGAATTCCTATTTGATAGGTGCACCGAACCCTGTCCTTGCAACATCAGCTTTATCTACCTATGGCCCAAGTAACACCGACATGTTTCTACAGAAAGCAAAGTAGTACTGGGAGAGATCCCCCTCCAAAATGATTTGATAAGCAGGTGAACATGGGAAACAAATTCAAGCTCACAACATTCCTGAGACATTAATCAGTTCTAGTTTTAATAATCTTGTCCTGCAGTTTGCCTGCTTCAGATGTGTGGCTCAGGAAATCTTCAATTATGTCTCCCACTTTAAATACAGGTGTTGTTTTTGTTTAACTCAGTCACCTGCTAACATGACTTGTTTTACTCAGAAATTCTATATTGTACCTAGTGACTTATCCACTTCATCCCTTCTTCTAGCACCCATAGTCCTAAGACTTCAGCTTTAAATCAGAAAACAGCAGACAACCTCAGCTAGCAATCTCCTCAGTGCTTTCTGCCAGGGAGTACTGATGAAAAGAAACCCCGTAGCTTTTCAAAACCTTTTATCATCTTTAATTGCTTTTTCAGAGGTAATGACTTGGGACCACTACCAAGTCTTTGCAAGCTATAGTACCGTGTGATTCATGGGAGTAAGTCAACATACTTTCTTCATTTGTATCTCAAGCAGTAAATGTTCCCTAAAGCAACTGTTTACAGTAGAAGAAAATTGCTTCTTCTTAGTTTCACTGAGATATTCAATCAGTTTCTTTTTTGGCAGCCCAAGATGTGAATCATATCTCTGTGTTGCTATTCCCATAGTCAATTAGGCCCATCAGAGAGGAGAAAGAGCTGTTGGCTATAGGTATTGGATTAGATAGAGACCTCAAGTAGGAAACTGTACATATAGACATGTGGACTGAATAGGCAGAAAGTTATTTCATATTATTATTAACTGAGAAATGGGCCCAGAGGAGGGCCACAAAGATGATCAGAGGGCTGGAGCACCTTCTCTACGAGGACAGGCTGAGAAATGGGGCTCTTTAGCCTGGAGAAGAAAAGGTTCCGAGGGGACCTAATAGCAGGCTTCCAGTATCTGAAGGGGGCCTACAGGAAAGCTGGGGAGACTTTTTTGAAGGGCAGGTAGCGACAGGATGAGGGGAAATGGCTTTAAACTGGAAGAGGGCAGATTTAGACTAGATACTAGGAAGAAATTCCTTACCGTGAAGGTGGTGAAATGCTGGAACAGGGAGGCTGTGGATGCCGCCTCCCTAGAGGTGTTCAAGGCCAGGGCTTTGAGCAACCTGGTCTAGTGAGAGGTGTCCCTGTCTACAGTAAGGGGATTGGAACTAGATCTTAAAGGTCCCTTCCAACCCAAAGCAGTCTGTGTTCTGTGATCACCTTCCTGTGTGTCATCCAGAGAACACCTACTGCTATCCCCACTGACCTTCACGTTCCTGGGAGACATGGAGTGTGACCTGCCAGGGAGAGAATGCTGCTCTCCCTTAGGTACCTGCGAAGGGAAAATGCAACACACCAAACACTGCCAATCTCCCTGCTCTCTGCAGAACAATTACTCGTCAGCTGCTACTGCCTTTGCACTATTTGAACAGACATCATAGAAGGATCTACCCCAAAGGAGAGACCTTTGCCTCTTTAGTTCTCTGAAATCAGTTCCTTTCAGGCTCTGAAGATTGAACTGAACAGGCTAGCATGTACACTATGATGTCTGGGATGGGACAGTGTCTTCCCTCCTCCCACTGACTGAAGGTGCCAACCCCTAGAGCATCTCAGTCCCACTTCCCAAGCTGGCTGATCCCTTACCAGATAGAGGTTCTTGAGCTTGGGAAGGTAAAGCCCTGCTGTGCTCTCTAGCTTGTTTCCTCGCAGCTCCAGGATACGCAGGCTATACAATGCTTGACTCAGACCCAGTGCTGTCTGGATTTTATTTCCTGAGTGCCAGAGGACGAAGAAATAATGAGAGTTAATACCACTCAAAGAGAATTTTCTATGTGCACTAGAAGAGAGAGTAGTCTGTACCACCTTTAAGGCTGAGGCTGGCTAAGTGGGGGTGAGTAATGCCCTCCACATTCTTGATGTGGTTGTGAGCAAAGCTGATGACCTGGAGGTAGGGAAGCTCCTGCATGTGCGCACTGGTAAGCAGATTCCCATCCACCTTCAGCCAAAGCAGGTGAGTTAGGCTGCTCAATGGAGACAAATCCTGCAGCTTGTTCTCTGACAAATCCACATACCGCAGGTGAATGAAGCATTTAAGGAGGGTGATGTCTGTCAAGTCCCTGTGGAAGGGAAAAAGTGAATAAAACACGTCTCACTTCCTCCCCTGCTACCAGCCTGAAGTTTGCTTCTCACTATGGTGGGAGGGCCCTTTCTTCCATCTCCCTGCTGTCCTATGAAGCTTTATGTGAAGGAGGATATAGGCAGGCAATAGGGACAGCCCCAAAATGCTGCAAGCAAGGCTGAATGCCAAAGAGAGGACCTTCCTTCCTGGCAGTACTTCTTCCCTTCTTCCTGTTGAACTGTAGCTGTCAGGAGAAGGAAGAACGAGGGTAGAAAGAAGGCAAGCTTTGGGGGGGTGAGGGGGGGTGTCTTTGAGACAGCAGGGGCAATCCAAGGCTGTGTGTAATGACCTTCCTTGTAGGGAAAAGCCAGTAGGTGACCTAGGTGACCTAGACTGGCCTTACCTTATGAAGCCTGCTACGTCTAGAGTTCTTTGGGTGTACTGATGGGGCTGGGGCTCCAACTGTCCCATGGCAAAAAATTAAACTTTTAAATGTGTATGTTAATCAGTTATATGCAGGGATGCTTAACGGATGTTTCTTGGACTGCTTGTAGTGAGGGTGTCCTGCTCAGGTCCCCTTAAGAGGTCACACTCCAGAGCAGCTGACAGGCTCCCTCAAGCCTAGAGGTCGCTACTGTGCCCCACAGATCCATGCGTCTTCCTACAGTGGAGGCAGTGCCCAGCTCAGGGCTGACAGTGGGCTAGCTGGAAGCGAGGCAGGTAGAGAATGTGCCCTGTAACACTCCTGCCCCACAGTCTAGTCACTGGTGGCCTTAGGTGCAGCCACTTGGTGGCTACACAGACTCGTGAGGAGGAGGATCCCTTTTCCTGTACATGCGTTGTACACTCACTTATACTTGGCTTCAAACTTCACATAAGCGTGTGCCAGGCCGTTGCCAATTTTGCAGAGGAGGGAGAGGCCCTCCTTCAGCATCTCCTCCGTCAGGGGACACGCGACCAGCACCTGAGGGAGAGAGCCCAACAGAGGTGAAATGGCGGACGTGGGGGGGGGGGGGAGGCTGTACAAGGCCAGCTGCCCCCGCCCGCCTCCTCACCTGCTTCTCCTCCTCCTCTCCCTCTCTCGATAGCACCTTCTCTTCCTCCTCATCCTCCCCCTCGTCGTGACCGAGGGACTCTTCCTCCCCGCTCAGCCCCCCGCCCTCCATCTCCTCGACCCGCTCCCGACGACAGCCAAACCTCACAGGCCCCCGTGCCCGCCAGGCCGCGCCGCTGCCATGGGAACGGAGGCGGGCCCCGGCGCCGCTCCCATACAGCCGCGCTGACAGGCAGCGGCGGACCCGCCTACGCAGCTGCTGTGTGTTCCGGTTCGTGTTCTCGTTCGTGCCGAGTCGGTATCGGAACCGCCGTAGGACTGGGGGCACGCGAGGGACGTGGGGTGAGGCCGCTGGTACAACGTGAGAGTGCTCGCTCTACAGAGTTCGTGCGTTAGCCATCCGCGTTTATATGCGCATGTGATGTATGCGTGTACTGGGAGTGCCGGCCCTTCCCGGCCCCCGGCCTGGGCACAGGGCTGCAGCGGCCTCGCTCAGGCTATCTCAGCGTATTGGCCTTAGCAGCAACACGGTTAAGGTCCAATCACTGCAGATCTCACTGAGGAGCTGGCAGTGATCCGCCTCCACGGAGATATGGTCCTTCCTGCCAGTAAGCAGACAAAAATAAGAAAGCCACAATGCAGGGTTCCTGCTGATACAGAGATTATTGCCCACTTCATTCCTCATTAAATGAATGGTTCTGCGCCTCTGCATTCTCCTGAATACAGCAAGTGTGATGCACATCTCCCATCTGTTTTCCCTGTGTAGTTCACTCTCCCGGTCTCTTGCCGAGCTGCTATCCAGGCAGTGCTGGACAGCAGAGCTGGCAGCAGGGCTACAGCCTGGGCCCATCCATTCTGAGGCACAGCCCCATCTCTGCAAGTCATTGCTGCTCTGATCATGCTATGTAGGACTAAACCAAGGCCACACCCCGGAAGCCTTTCAAACACTTACGCTTGCAGAAGCCACAGATCTTAGGATCTTTTTTCTCCCACTGTTTTAGCTTCTGAAACATTTTTTCTGCGCACATCTCTCCAGGCCCCCAGCCACTACATGCTCTATCTCCACCAGCACGCCCTCCTTTCCTCCTTAGGCTAGCTGTCCTACTGATGGGACTCACTGGCCAAGCAGTCTCACCAACTAACTTAGGATTATTAACTACCTCAAAGCAGCAATTTCACCAGCTTGCCCCACACCAGCCTGCAGCCATTGCTCACACTTGTGCAGGCACACCTAGCCAGCAGCCACCACCACAGTGACAGCGGCAGGAAGATCCACTCATTAGTGGGACAGCCAGGTGCTCTTGCAGCTACTGGAACATACTGCAGTGTGTTAATCATCATAGAACCAAATAACTGCAACAGTAAATAAAGGTTCTCTGGGCAATGTTCTAGGTGAGAACTATAGTGAGAAAATACACGCTGCACCTCTGCAATGCTCGTTGGAGCATCAAGGAAGTGGAGCTGTGTAAGAAGAAAAAAAATATAACAACCAAAAAGACATTCATCCCCACTAAAACCTCACAAAGACAGAACCCCCAAACATACTGCTCTCTCTGCAGCTAGCTACCCCCAAAGTACTCCAGTTCATCTGCATACACCTTGTCCTTAATTGCTTCTGAATAACAACCAGGACACACTTATTTTCCTTTTCCATTTATTGTTCAATACGGGACATTGGTGAGGTAAGGTGTCTCACAAGGATCTAAGCTGCCAGGCTCCTTGCAGATGGAGCTGAAGGATGCAGAAGATGGTAGTTTCTTTTTCCTCCCCCCAGTACTAGTGGCCCTCCCTCCCTGCAGGGCTGCAAAGAGAGAGAGAGGCAATATCCAGGTTGACTGTGGGCTCTAACAACTCAACAGATAACCAAGGATTTTGCCAGTTCAGAAAGGAGACTTTGCTGAGATGGGCTCACACTAATGGGACTCCAACAAGGTGGTGGGGGTTAGCAGCACAGCTAGAACAATAATTGTGGTGGTGGGGGAAAGCCTCAGAAGAAGCCTCTGTACCAAGAGACGTGCAACAAAAGGTCCCTTCTTGCTTCAGTTTCTTGCTCTTAACCGTAAGGGACTGCTCCTCACAGGCTGCTTTAATGTTTTGCATTGATAATATCCACAAACTCTGGCTTGAGAGAAGCCCCACCAACAAGAAAGCCATCCACATCATGCTGAGAGGCCAATTCCTTGCAGTTGCCACCAGTGACTGAACCTAAGGAGGGAACAGGATTAAGAGTTCAGACATGGCAAATCCAAAATGGCAATAACACAGAGGTAAAACCTGCAAGGTACTAGCCACCTCTTATTCTGTGAATGCAAAGATCCCCATTTACCTAAACAAGCTAGTAAGTGGTTCTTCATGCTCTGTTAGTCTCATGTTTCCTCATCAGCAGAGCAGAGCATGCTGTACAACAGCAGCAAGCAAAGTAAGTGCAGCCTCAAGGGGACTATAGACTCATTTACCTCCATAGATGATCCTAGTTGACTGAGCAACAGCATCAGAAACATGGCTTTTGAGCCAGCCTCTCAGCTTCTCATGAACTTCCTGAGCCTGAAATGAAATAGAAACCAGAGTCTGAACCATCCTGCATACAACTCCCTTCCAAAGAAGGAACGACGTTGTTCCATCTTCAGGGAGACTTCTCGAGTGGGGTCAGACAGTCGTTTCAGCCACCTTTCCCTTGCTAATACCTGTTGGGGAGTAGCAGTTTTACCAGTTCCAATAGCCCAAACTGGCTCATAGGCAAGAACCACCTTACTCCAGTCCTTCACGTTATCTGAGAGGAAAGAAGAAGGTATACATGAGTACAGTACCTCATGTTGGGAAGGGTAAATCTGGAAAAAAAAAAAAATCTTCCTGGAACATGCAAACCTTTTAACCTGACCACTATTTGTTAACATTTGTAGCAATGTATCTGAAAGCCTTTCAGGAAGGCCAGGAACAGACAGTTATGGCCATAACGGCCACTTCCCAGCTGTCCAAAAAAAAAAAAAAAAAGTCAACTTTCTTCCCTTACCAGCAATGGCTTTGGTCTGTTCAAAGACCACCTTCTCCGTTATGCCAGCTTCTCTCTCATCCAGCTTCTCTCCAATGCAGGCGATGACACCAAGGCCCTCAGCAAGAGCATGAGCCACCTTCTGCCCAATCAACTGGGGATGGAAGAGAAATAAGGTAAGTGGCAGTCAGACCTGCTCCTGTACCCACCTTTCCCGCAAACTGCTCACTCCTCCAGCCTTCATAGAATCACCTGTCCGGTACCACCTCTCTGCTACAGAGTCTCTCACCTCATCAGACTCTCCAAAAACATGCCGCCGCTCCGAGTGGCCCAGGATCACCCATGCAGCTCCAATATCTTTGATCATTGCTGGGCTGATGAGAAAGCAGATGAAGATATTGACTCACATCTCCAGAGGAAATTCACTTTGCAAAACAATGCTAACTTAATCTTCACTTTGGGCTCACCTGATCTCCCCTGTGAAAGCACCCTTTGGTACCTTGTAACAGTTTTGTGCTGCAACTCCAATCTTTGCATCAAGCTTCTGGCGGGCAAAATCAAGGTAGATTGAAGGGGCTCCGCAAACCACCTCTGTAAGGCAGAAAGGTCACCCATCAGAAGAACAAGGGAAAGAAACTGCACACAACCTTTGGCCCCATAGCCCAGCCCTGAGAGGCCACCCTTCCCCCTTCTCATCCCCCCCCCCGCCCCCACTTGGTGGAGGCTCAGCCTGCCCTCGCTGACATTTGGGGGGACCCATCGAGTAGGAACATCCTCCCTACTATCTGATGACTCGACAGCAGAGGGGAAACTCATTCCAGGGGTCAGAAAGGGGGGAGACGGGCAGAGAGCCAGACCTCCAGCCAGTTCACACTGAATCCCTTGGAAAGATCCCAGCCGAGAAACCGGGCAGGAATCTTGCCCGGCCGCAAGGCTGAACCGGGGAGAAAAGGGCAGCGTCGGGTTACACGTGGATTACACCCGAGTATCGCACCGCGACAGGCTAGGCACGCTCCTGGAACTCGCTCCGGTAACACGGTGACCTCAGCCCCAATATCGCACCCCCGACCCCGGGAGCGAGGCGGAGCGGCAGGCCGGGGCCGCAGGAACAAGGCCGCGGGGAGACGAGTTCCGCGCGGAAGCCCCTCACCGCCCGCCGCAGCCTCCTCGTGGGGCCGGGCCCGCAGATCCCCGCAGCGCCGGTGGACAAGAGGCTGCCCGCATCCGGCAGTGGGGGGGGATGCGGTGCCCTTCAGCGGCCGGGATCCGGTGTCGCGGTATTTTTAGCCCCGCCGCGGAGTTAAGTTTCGGCCCCGTCGCCCCCTGACATTTCCCGTGCCCCGGCAGGGCCCCGCCGCGCGGGACGTGCGCTACGTGCGGCTGCGGCCGCGCCCTCCCTCACCGGTGTCGGCCGAGAGCTTGGCGCCATTCAGCGTGTGGATGAGCTCGCCCAAGCTCTTCTTGTCGCCGTTCATCTTCCAGTTGCCACCCACGAAGAACTTCCTGGGAGCCATGGCGGAGGCGACGGACACGGAGAAACACCAGCACAGGCGAAGGTCGGCAACGGCACAGAGCCCGCGGTGGCCGCTTTTATAGGCCGGCACGGCGCGCGGCCCCGCCCCCCGGCAGCCCCGCCCCCCGGTAGCTCCCCCACCCCCGGGGCCTCGGCGGCCCGGCGGCCTCCGCTTGGAGATGGCCGCGGCCGTTCGTTAGAGGCGGCAGTGACCGCGGGCCCCGCACGGAAGCTCCGCGCGCCCCCGCTCGAGAACCACGCAACCTCCCTTCTTCATACAGAAGCTCGTACCGCGGCAGTGCCCGAGTTTCGGCTCGCGGGGCCCCAGCTGCACAGAACACGCCAACGAGGACATATTTCGACTTTTATTTTGTCCCTCGTGTATTTTGGCATGTGAAGGGCACGCAGGGAGGGGGCAACGCTCACGGCCCGCGCTGCTTCCCGTGCTGCCCCCGCGCTGGGAGGACAGGCAGAAAGCACCGCCCGAGCCACATGCACATACACATGCCCTGCCCCTGCGAGAAGCAAGGAGCTGGCGTCCCCCCCACCCAGCAGCAAAACTGAGCAGCGCGGTGCGGGTAGTGAAGGTACGTCCTACAGAAACAAATATTCCCACCCTCAGAATCCCCTTCACTCCCGCCCCCCGGGGCTCCAGCCCCAGCCCGCCGTGGAACTCAGCTCCCTGTGCGTCCCACAGCGAGGGCAGGAAGGGAAGAGCGGGTTAAGAGGAGCAGGGGAGGCAGACCCTGCTCTGACTGCCCCCACCCCTCCCCTTCCTTGCCTTCGGCCTGCTTTCCCCCCCTCCACACACAGCAAGGGGACGTTCTAGCTGGGAATCCGCTGATAGAAGTAGATGTAGCCCAGGTCCTTGGGGGGCTTCTCAGAAGCACAGACCTTCTGGTCATTGTAGATCACCCACCTGCAACACACAAAAGGGGGATGCTCAAGGAATGCTGCTGTATGGCAAAGATGCTACACGAACATCTTTGCCAGCTTGCTCCTCTTTGTCCACCATCACCTCTGAAGAAACAGGGCAAAACAGTAGCTTAAAGCTGTACTTCAGAGACCGCTTGTGTCAAAACCCCTCTTACCTGCCATCTTTCTTGATGTGACAAACATAGTGACCACACATAGTCGAAGTGCCCATGTGGCTGATGAAGGCAAACAGCTGATATTCTTGTGAGGAAGAGAGAAGAGGTATCAGATAAAGTGGAAAGGCACCACAGACCTGTGCAAGGCCCTCTAGAGAACTCCTGATGTGAGATCTGATGGAAGCTCTCCTAGGTAATAACTTAAAAATGGGTCCCAGTCAGTTGTGAGTGACTTGAGGCCAAATGTGCAAGGAAACATGGGATGACAACTTCCACTGAGCCTGTTCTCTTGCAAGCTCATTTGGCTCAGGTATGCTGAATGGGTAGTGGCAGGAATTCCACCTCCCTATAGAGACCAGGGGCAAAACTGCATTGGCATTAGAGTTCTGTAAATTGATTGGAACTTGGTTTCTCAATGAGACCAAAGATCAGAATATGGGAGAAAGAACCACAGTCCTTCCTGTCTTTCATTTGACAGCACCTCCTTGGCCTCACTCTTACCAGCTTCCGACCAATCCCCATGCTGAAGGGTTTAGGCCCTACATTGCTACCCTTCTCCTTTTCCTCCCTGCTCCTACCAATTCAGCTCTGTGGGAGCTGCTGCCACTACAACCTACGGATTTACTGCATTGATTAGATTGGATGAGCTTGCACCCCAAAGCCTTCATTCATTCTGCTTGGAACTCACTTCCAGGCCCATTGCGCACTTTAGGACCAACAGGAACAGATTCAGAGATGGACTCTGCTGCTGAGCGCCCCTCTGAGATATCCATAGCAGCTTCTGCATCAAGGTCATCAATGTGACTAAAGATCCAATCCACTGCACGCTCCAGGCTGTTGTTCTAGAAGGCAAAGGAAAAGACTTGCAAATGCCTATTCCTGAGAAAACTGTTTCGCTTTGATGTCACCTGTGCCTCTCACCGTTGCTCTAAGTGCTTTCATAGCCTGATCCCGGGAGAAGCCCATGGAGACAATGGTGGCCACACTGTCTTCTGATGGAGGGTCTGGACAGGCAATAGTCGAACCTGGTCCACTGGATCCAGGGAGAACTAGTGGGTTAGCAAAATCTGCAGCAGAAAACAAAACACAGCCCAAAAAGGGATACAATCTGAGGTTAAAATGACTAGCTTTTCACTGTTGCAATGGGACAGGAAGTGAGACAATGACCCAGATGCAGTAAGTTTCTCCATGGCCATGTGATCTCATACCTGGATCATCCATGTGTGACATGACCCAGTTCATGGCAGCTTCAACCCCACTGTTCCCTGTGTAATACACAGCTTTGCGGCAAGCATCCATGGGAAAGCCCATCTCCACTAGCTGGATAATCACTGACTCATCCAACATGGGGGCTGTGAGAAGACAGAGATTAGAGCCACCCACTCCCACCCAAGCCATGCCTGCACCGTTTTGTGCAGTCCCATACAGCTTCCCAAGCCATTTCCTCACTCTCTGTTCTCCTCATCCTCAAAATCTTTTTCAAAAATGTGGTTTCACACACATGCACTCCGGGGAACACAGGGATTCATTCACCTCATTAACTCAGCAGCACTGGCCATTTCCTAGCCTTCAAACCCTGTCCTGTGCTGTGGTATGTCTAAGTAAAATACTTCTGCCAGGTAAATCTTGTGTAAATCTCAGCTCTACCCCTTCTAAATGCACAAGACATGCCACATTCTCATCTCCCACAGTGTGGGAATTAACAAACTCCCTTGCATAACACCCTTACATGTAAGGGTGGCAGCTGATATTCACAGACAGAGGGACAGGAAAAGTCTGAAACCACTAGGAAAGGAGACAAGACAAGGAGAGCAAGGAAATGAATCAGGCATCAGGAAGAGAGGAGGAGAATCACTAACATGTCGGAGAGGAGAAGTGAGGGGAGCAGAAGGAGTCGTCGTCCTCGTTGCCATAGAACCCCAGGCTACCTTTGGGCTCATCTGGTGTCACCAGTGGGGGCGCAATGTCTGGCATTTCTTCTTCTCCATCCTGCAGCCCCGTTCCCTGCAGTGCAGAGATATCCAGCTCCTCTGGCATTTCAATGGAGACATCTACAAGACACAGTGTTTGCTCAGTCTGACACACGGGCAGAAACAGAAGACACCACTGGGAGTTCTAGAAGGGTAAGTCAGTGGGAATACAATATGCTAGCCTGCAGCTCCTCTTGGGGTAGTTACTTTCCTCTATGGAGCAAGGATCACAATACCCATTTATGACACCTTGTACCTATATGCTCTGTACTTCTTACCAAGCTTTTTGGGCACCCAATCCAGACCAAAAGTGAATTTCTTGATCTGAATCACCAGATAATCTGGGAAAGAGGCGAAGCGCGTTGTTCTGAAAGACATCAACATAACAGCCAGTTTATACTTTGTCAGCAGTGACTGAGGGCATCTAGTTGATTCAAGAAATCATGAGTAAGGTAGAGGCATGTCCTAAGGCAGGGAGATACACAAATCTGTACAGCTCTCCTAGGCTGAGCTTACAGCTTCTTAAACACCAAACAATTTCTAAAGCGGGTGCTCTGACAAGATTAGATGGAATAAAGCATTTACAAAATCTTGGGGGATAAGGAAATATAGTACATTCTTTATCTTCCAATCGTGCATTTTACAAGCTGACTCAGATTTTAGGATTTAATTTAATTCTTAAGGATTTTATTTCTTAAGAAATAAAATCTTTTATTAGACCAACAGATAAAGCTGCAGAAAGTGACAAGCTTTCAAGTGCAAAAGCACTTCTTCAGCTGTGAAGCGGAAGAGGTAAGTCTTAAGCTGACAGTGACTGAATTTGATTGAACATTACTTAGTCAGACAATTTGAGGGAAAGTGCGTTTGGCATCTCTGAAACAGAGGGAAACCTTTGTGAAGGGAGAAGCAACATTAAGAGAGACAGATACTCATTATCAGAATAATCATAACACGCAGTAAAATTAATTTAAGTAACAGTATAAATTCAATGCTAATTCTAACAAAGCTTTTGAACACAACTCACTATTTAAAAGCAAAACATTATTTTTCACAGCGATTGTTTTACTGTTCATTTTTAGTAGCTAGTGCTTAATAATAGTACACTTGTAGGAAAAAAAAATGTCCCATTCTATGGATTTACTGGGCTCTTTGAGGACTACTCTTTCATTGTAGGACAGTCAGTAGCATCACAGAAGGAAGCTGCTTAACTTTGTGTTCTTCTCACTACACCTTTGCACCACTGTGACATGTGCTGCTGGCAGTGAGACAAATTACAGTTGTTCTTTAAAGCTCTGCTATTAGCATTTAAGTTAGCATACTTTAACTCAGGTGTTTGTCATGCTCAGCATTTTACTCAAACCTTACCAGCTAAAAAACTTCCCTTAAAGACAGTCTGAAGACCAGACAGGACTGGCGTTGCCATACTCTTGTCAGCACTAATTTTAAAGCTAAATTGCATTTAGAATAAAAGATGCCAATTTTCTGGGATGTGACTGTATTTTTGTAGCCTCTCAGCAACTGAAGTCTGATGGCAAGGACTTCACACTAGCACTGTTGTTCTGCCCACTGTAATCCTTCAGGGGACTACACTCCAGCACTGATGGACTAGTTCCCTTCTGCTTCCATGTTCTATGGACAAGGGATCTGGAGGACTGAAGAGCTTTGGCAGTGCTCCTTCTCCAGGCGATGAAAACAAGTCCCCCTGAGATGCATCTGCAGCCTGCTCACCATAGCCTGGCAAGTTAGTAAACCCCACACACTCACTTGAGAGCCACAGACTTGGCCTGCAAGGCTGTGCTCCAGAAATCATCCACCTGCTCTGGAGCTCCATAGGCCTCTAGGCAGGAGCTGAAAGGCACCTTGGCTCGCACCAGCTCAGGCAGTGGCTGCTTCTCTTCCTCTGCCTGCCGCTTCTTCTCCTCATATTCCAGTAGTTCATCTGGAGAGTAAAGTACAGGATTCAAGGACAACCTCTAGGTACAAATAAAACAACTGTGTAACCTACACCCAGAGGCTGAATGGGCCTACAGATACATGAATACGCATTCTCAAGAATGGAGCAGAAAGCTAGCAACTGTGAGCACTGTTCTGATTCTGCAGTTCTGCTTTGCTGTTAAATTACAGCCCAGCTTGAAGTGTAGGAGGGAGAGGCTCTAGAGGGACATCACTGTCACACTACTGAAGAAATGAGCCCAATCCTATAAAAGCAGGTGAAGGATCTGGCTTCAGAAGCAGCAGAGCAATAGCTTGAGGAAGTCTCTTTCCCATTCTTTAAGTTCTGTAAGAAAAGCATGATACCTGACATAATGTATGCTGCTATCCTGGCTATGACATATTACTGACCTTTGTTGAGTGCAGCATCCATGGGTACTGGCAGCTGCATGATGTAGTCCACACGCTGGGTGTATTTCACCTTTTCTGTGGCCAGACACTTCAGCTTCTCCTCCACCAGAAAACGGAAGACCTCATTAGGGTTCTCCGAGCTGCGGCAGTTCCTCTGAAAGAGGGAGAGATTACAAGGATGGATATGGCATCAGAATGGCAGAAATAAGTATCTACAGCAGCAGCAGTCCCACACAGGACACGGTGAAGGAGTATTCATTTCTACACCCAGACCACAGGAAAAGTAAAGAGGAACCTACAGTCATCTTCTGTGATCCTAGGAATGCATGCCATTCTGTCTTGTAAAACTGACAATTTTACATCTCCATCTGCCCCCTTGCTAGGAGGAATCTCTTGGGAATCAGCCCTGAAAACATAGCAAACATCTCTCTTTCTCTGTTCCCACAGGTGCTAGCTGCCCCTTTTCCTTTTACTCTCTCCCTCTTTCTGCTCCATTTACCAGCTTCTCACACTTACATCTCATGCCCTGTTACAGCAAGAAAAAAAAAAGCCAGGCTTTTCCAAAATCAGAGAAACAAACTCAGCCATTACCTCCACCATGTTGATGAAGTGCAGAAAGAATTCCTGGGCATCCTGCTGCCGGTTAGTGGAAAATTCTGGGTGTCCCTTTCCAATGAGGGACTTAAACATGCGTGGAGCAATGCCATTTTGTACACCCTGCAAATAACAAGGTGGAAGAAGGAGGTGGTCATAATGTACCAAACATGTGTCCTGGTATACAACACTCCACTCTTAGCCACGCTCTTTGTGTGACAAGGCCATGGTACAAACCCCAGGACATGTCTTCAGAAATGGTTCTCCCTCCTCCTTCCCCATTTAACATACACCATGTGGGAACCATACCCAGAGCTCACCTTCTGATCAGGCTGCTGTTCCCCTTCTGCAGAAGCTGGCTTTGAATACTCCCCAGATAGCAGACCATGACCCAGTTTGGCTCTGGAATGACAAAGTCTGTCAGCGTCAAACTCCACACACTCTGGGAGCCACAGCAACCCATCCAGCTTTAATGCTGACATGACTGGAGTTCTCACAGAGATTGGCTTTCTTATCTGCATCAGCTAAGATCCCCTCATCTTGGTCTGATCCCTCTGGTCCCATAAGACATCATCCACAGGAAAGCTACTTGGACTTCTGGTCAACATTTTCAACCACTGCTGCTCAGCAGCCAAGCTATACTGTAGCCTGATGTGGGTAAAGTAGCAGTGTATCTAACTGACAGCACAGGAGACAACAGGGCACAGCAAAACTGCCTGAGCTAGAAATAGCAATGCTATGAGCAGACTGATCACATTTTCCCAAGGGGAAGGCTAAGAATAACTCCATGAGGCACTTAACGGACAATAGCAATGCTCAAGTGACTTCTTCCCACGCCTGTTCTTCCACTTCACTCCAATTCTTCCCCATCACCATTGCCATTTGTCTGGAACCAAACACTACCAATTCATCCTTTTGGCCAGGCTGTCTCAGTTCCCTCCTAACTGAACACCTAACCCCAGGCTATCCAAATTTAGAATCTTTGCTTACCTCTGGATTCTGTTCCATAAATGCTACCTTCCTTTCCTTCATCCCAAGCCTCCATATACTGCTTTGCTGTTTTAGTGCAGATGCAACAGCAAAGCAACGTATTTAAATGAAACTTCCTCTGAAAACTTGTGCTCCTTCTTCCATACCTCTTGCAGGAAGTCTCTTTAAGCATATATAAATTATCCACTGAGAGTGACTTTTTTTTTTTCCCCTAAATCTATGTATCTCTTTGTTCTTAGCCATCTTCCTCCACTGCAGAAAGCAAACCTTTCTGCAAAGAAGCTGTTACGCAAACAGAATACGCCTACCAGAAATCCCCGTGTGGTAACATACGGTACTGCATCCCCTACATCATAGGTTTAAGAGTCCCCACCGCAGCACTGAGATAAACCCTGCTTTCTCCATCTAGGACATTCAACAGATCTTTCTTGGCTTAGATCCTTATTGATCACAGAAGACCAGTGTGTCCGGTGATGGACATGGAAACAGAGAGGCAAGGCTTGAGGGAGAAATGCAGAAGGGATATACCCAGGCAGCTTCAGCTTTCCTTCTCTCACCAAAAGTCTACGTACACTTGAGTGCTGAAGTCCTGTGTGGGATCTGAAGGTGCGCTTTGGAATATCTTCTCCAGCTTGTCCACATACCTGTAGAACAAACCAGAGCAATCTAAGGGACATATGGATTCATCTAGCAAAGACAGTTGAGCCCGATTTCCTGCAACAGAAGCTCCCAGCTCTAGGAGACCTTTGTACTGATGCCAGGGGATCCCAGGCCAATGGAAAAGAGTGATTAAGCTCACTTACTTTCTCTGGAAGTCTGGGATACTGAACAGCACCTGCATCACAGAATTGAGGTAGCAACTGTTGCCCAGGTTACGGATACCAGTGTACCCGGGCCCATAGAGGGGCTTGAGCTGCACACCAGACTCCTGGATGAGCTCCCATTCCCCAATACGTTGATTCATATCTATTTCCAGTTCTGTCATTGTCTTGTCTGTCTGTGAAGGGAAAGAACAGGAGAAAACCTTCAAAGAAGACTCAAGAGAGCAACTGAGGTGTAAAAAGGGCAGCGTAGCAGAGAAACAAAGTGTAAAATTAACTGTTTGATTAAGTTAGAAGAGGAGGAAGATATGAGAATTCTTTTCAAATATTTGAGTATCTGGGACAGGAATGCTATGAAACATGAGAGAAATCCTAGGCATTTTCTTAAAAGGGACATGAAAATCACAAATTAACAATACATCTAGGGAGCACAGCTAAGAGTGTGGGCACCTTCCCGCCAAGAGTACTGACGCAGAGCCACAGTGAAATGAAACTACAGGACAAGAAAGAAAGGCAAAAAAGGCAATGGGAGAGGCAGACAAGGCAATTCTCTATTTGATAAATAAAATACTACTTCTTCATCAGGAATGGTTCTGCACAGCCACAGAAAGTTGGGATCCAGCTAAGAAAACTTAGTTTCTTCTCTCCCCCTCTGGGCGTACACAGGAACAACCCCTCACCTTTTGCATCTTGAGCATGTCAATCCCAAAGTGAGCGAGGTGTTCTGCCAGGTTGGGATCCAACACCATGTCATCCTCATCATATGAGTAGACATCTGTACAGAAACACAGAGGAAAATAATCATGGCTTGTGATCTAAAATTCACTCTGGATGAAGATAACTGAGTGCTCAGAACTGGGGGTTTTGACAAACTGAGCACTTGGACTTTCCTCTCTTTTCTTTCTTCAGGAGAGCAGCATAACACATAGAACACTGAGATTCCTCCAAAACACATGACAAGACCAAGAATTTTCTCATTGATCAAGGTATAGGTTATGTATACGTGGAATGAGGAAAGGGTTACTGTGCTATACCCTCGGATTTTAGAAACAAAGAATCCTTGATAGATGTCCCACTACTAAGAGAGAAAGCTGGATAACTGTTCTAAGAGCTTTCAGATTACAAGTGAGAGATTTCATCAGCTGGTTCTTTGTCTGCCACAAGAAGCAGGTCAGAGTGGGAAGTGGGAAAGTTCATGATAGATCTATACTGCATGTTCCAGGTCATAACACAGGCAACATCAGCCTTGAAATCCTTCCTCCTTCACCTTGTCAGAGACCTAAGTCATCCTGAGCAGTGCCTGGCACCTATAACCCTTGCTGGATCCCTCTTTCTCACCAGCCCCATCAGGAGTAATTGTTCCCAGTTTCACAGCCAGTGGGTAGCCAGTTTCCCGGTAGTGCTCGACTGCATGATTGTTGCCACCACTGCCATCAAAATAGCGCCGACCACAGAGGATGGCTCCATCGGTCATGTTCAGCCACAGGTTCTCCCTCATGTCACACTTGCTGCACTTCCAGCCACTGTTGACAAGGAACAGAGGAAAAGCGCTGTTAGGGTAAAAACCTTTGGGTTCTACCTCCCAAGCCCTCTCCATTACTACCTACTGACCACAGTATGAGCAAAAGTTTCTGTGATCTCATTTATCTTTTAATTCAGAATGCTGAGTATCCTGAAATACCCTAGTTTGCCCCTTGTCTTGAATTTACACAACACACACACACACACACACACACACACACACACACAGGATAGGACCCCAGAAAGGAAATCTCATCTTCTGGGACAGAAGAGGAAGATGATCAGTGTCCCTCTGGGACATAGAGTGATACGGCAAATTTCAGCACTGTGCTTACCATGGTGGGATGCGGACATCATTCTGAAGTTGGTGCAGGGAAAAAGCGTGTTTAGAAACACGCCGAACCTCCCCATCCCAAGCCTGCACCTCCTGCTTCCGGGAAGCTGAGTCTGCTGTAAGGATGGCTTCAACTGCACTGGCAATCTAGTTAGAAGAGTAGGAAAAACAATGCAGAGTGCAAGAGAAGAAACTTCCAGTGCCACAGCACTCTACATTTAGGTTCAGAACTGCAAGTCATTCAAAGAAAGACAGTATTTGGGAGCCTCAATCATAAACCAGGCTCCATACAATAAAAGCACTGTTTAAGTAATTTATATGACTGCAGAATAATCCTGCTTACTTCAAGCTGAGACTTCACAGCAGTTCTGCAGAATCATAGGGTAGCAGCTCCCTCACAGCAATACTTCATTGCCTCCCTGCTAGTAGAAAATTGTCATCCACCCAAACATACCCTGTCTCTGACCATGTCTGGCAGTCCCTCCAGCCCATCACGGGGAATATCCAAATGTTCCGGTAAAATAACTATTTTTACATCTTCATCATATTCAAACTTTTCCTCTGTGATGTCAAATCCACCTTCTACACCTACAGAAAGAAAAAAAATTGTGGCAAGAGGTAAAAACTAAATAGTCTCCTTTGCCTGTAGCTTACATGAAATAAAGCATCATGACTAAGGCAAAATTCTAGACCAGTGTTTCACAGTCTTTCTTCATGTCTACATCCCAACATTCCTGCTGCAGGTATGGACCTCACAGAAGGAAATATAAGCCAAGTGACAATAGGCTTGCTTTTGTCAGCTACTTTTACAAACGCTTATAAACTCCAGATCCTGACTACAACTGGAAAAAAAAAAGCCATGTTATACAGACTGACCACAACAGGGCCATGATAAAGCACTGCTGCTTATCCATCACAGTGTACCTAAGATCACAAATGGAGATGTGTAGGAAGAAATAGCGTTCCGACCCAGCACGAAGGACTAGCCTATCTGCATCCTCAAGGAGCCTGGCTTTGCTTCTTGCCTCTTCCAGAAACGAAAAATCAATGTCCTGAACTCAAATGCAGAGAACTACGAGTTCTTCTGGGAGCAGAACACCCACAATTACAGACAAAAAGCCTTAGGAAAGGCACAGTACTGGTATTTTCTCTTGCCCGTCTAGCCATGCTTTCAACATGCTGCAACAGAAACGGAGGTTCAATACACAGCAGATTACTTGCAAGTTGTCAAGAGTCACAGTCATGCAATGGCCTGGGTTGAAAAGGACCTCAAAGATCACGTAGTTTCAACCCCCCTGCCACAGGCAGAATCACTGAAAAGTCACACGTGCAATGGAGGGAACAGCCTCCAGTTCTTCAGGCTCTCACAAAAAACCTCTTGGCTTTTCCTGTTCTGCAAGAGCTCACACTTTACATTCCAGAAGGAAACAGGGCTGAAGGCATGTTGCTTACTGACAACCATAACCCTCTATGTTTTCTTTTACTGCATTTCCTTTATTTCTTTAAAAATGGCATGCTGGTGGCTGCAGTAGATGTCTGCAACAAACCTCTGAAGGGAATATGAGTTTTTGCTGTAAGTCTAAGGGTTTAATGCCTCTGCCTCAGGAATTCTGGAGGTGACACAATTCTGAGAATCATTAGTGCATTTGATAAAACATCATTGACAAGAATATCTTGTTCCTACAATATCTCCTGCACCTCCCCCCACAGATACCTGCAGTGTTTAGACTATGCAAAATCTGCCACGTAAGAATGCAAATGCTGCAAGCCCAAGTCATTTCAAAAATTTCTGAGAAGTCGTAAGCATCATGCAACAACATACTCAAGTACTTCTCCTCTGCACCTCTTCTGCACATCCCAGTCACTTCATGGAGCCAGTACACAACCTCAGGGAATTACACAGCTCCTAAACTCTAAGCAAAGAAAAACAGACTGCTCGAAGTCCCCTGGGGCATTACATGGACCTCCCAAGGCTCCAGATGAGGAAGAGGGTCTTCAGCTGGCAGACTGTCTTCCACCCCTTTTCCACGCCATATATGCCCACAAACTTGCCCCAGGAGGCCCGCTGCCTTCACAGCTCTATCTCAGCATCACAACCTCCGCAAGAGTCTTTCTACCACAGGTATTTTTTCATAGAGTGGGAGGATGGGTACAGAGAGATCAAGGGGTATATTTTGCAGCTAGTGACATTTTGTTCCTAAATCTTTTCTATACTTTCAAAAACCCTCCCCTACGTCTGCATTAACCCATCACCACAGTTTAGCTACAAGAGAGCTGAGACCTGTCCCCAAAACAGGAAAAACACTCCGAGGTCTGAGATCATTGCCTCAACCACAAAGCTAATACTTTATTTTATTTTCTCTTGCTCCATTCATGCCACTAAGATGTTATCACTGGCAACTATTCGCTGATCCAGTGAAAACACTTGTCTCAAGGTCTCTGTAGAACTGAGGATGCAGAAATAACTCACAAAGCAGATTGGGACTAATATCTCCCAAAGCAGTGGTAGCAGCAGTGAGATTACAAGGCTTCTGCTACACAGTGGCACTGCTAGGGAAAAAGCGAGCAAGAAGCAAGACATGCTTGGTACAGGGTCTGGATTTCCTTGCAGTGGTCAGCCTCCAGCAAGCCAAGAACCTGTTACTGATAAAAATGTTCCCATCCTCTGCTCCATGGTGCCTCAGAGATTGCTAGCTGATACTGCTCCAAATAAGCAGCATCTTCTTTGATTCCCATGACAGCTTTTCGATTGGTGCAAAAGAGTAATGGAACATCAGTACTGTCCTCCTGAAAAAGGACTTGCTCTTAATATGTAGGCTGCTCCAAAAGTAATGCCTTCTATTTATTTCCTTGGAAACTACAACAGATACACAATAACATTACTTGATAGAGCAAATTCTCAGCTACGAAACACTGTTTTTCAACACAGTCACCATTAGCTATGTATTTTTTGCCAGCAATGAACAAGAGCCTGCCTGCTGCGATCCTAAAGATCTGTACCAGTGGAGGTGACACAGTGTTGCTGTCACCACTGCTGAAATGCACCACCTACCTCCTCGCAGTACTCACAACCACAGTTTGGCTCCCATAAAAGTTCAGCAAGCATCACTGAATATCAATGGGTGCCATCTTTCCACATGGAGGAATTCAGTGACACGCTTTCGCTTCTTTGCACCTCCATGTCAGATACCATTTTGTCAGACTGCCCCTCTGCTGCCATCTGTCACATGGCAACAAAATGCAATGGGATATTGGTGGAAAGGTTCAACCTCTACTGCCGTACCACCAACATCCACTTCTGATTTCACGGGCCAAAATAATAAAATAAGAGGCATTACTTTTGGAGCAGCTCTGGTACTTAAAGTTCTTGTGTATTTCCTCCAGTATCAGCTTCATATTTCAAGAAACTGTCTAACCAAAAGTGTTCCTACAGCACTTACCAGTAATTCCATCCTGTTCTATACAAATAATATTAGTTAAATTTCTCAGAAGTTTAAGAAATACTTCTGTCAGAAACTTCATGGTTATTTTTTCACACTCACCTCAACCCCTCACTGGATACATCTGTATTAAGCAACAGACCAGTATGGGACCAAGATCTACCAAGCATAATGAGTTAAGAGAGGAGACAAAGACTACCTACCTGTGGAAAACATGCTACAATTCTGAACGCAGAGCAAAACTGCCATCACAATTGCTCTGCAGTAACTGCCTACCTATGACATACCAGAAGAATTTACAATCAGTTGGGGGCACTAGCCATAACTAACTTAGAAGGGGAAAGGGAACAGAAATGTGCCATGAAGCCAAGTAGCTCCAAAAGATTGATCCAAAATGACAAGAAATACATGGTACACAAGTGACTCCTTACCAATAGCCAAGCGAGTTGGTTTCTTCCTTGGTGGGTCCCCAGCACTGGAATTAGCATCTTCTTCCTTCTATTTCATTGAGAAGAAATAGGGTTAGAGAGTTAGAGGGACAGGCATGCTGTGGCAAGCCTTAAGGATTGAAGTTAAGCTACTGCAAAGATGGCAAGAGAGCAGGCAGCAATTGCTTGGGCCAACAGCTCCACATCAGCAGAGCTGAAAGTGTAGGGAATCCCAACTCACCAAGAAAAACATCATTTATAACTGAGAAGGAAAAACACTATACCTGATTGAGACATATCCCACCTCCCAGTTTCAGAACAAGTATGACTTCAATTATTTTTCAGTACTGCCGCCTCATTTTTTGTTTTGTTTTTTACCGGTTTACGTGTTCTTTTGAGGTGCAGATAGACCCGCTGGCCTGTTTTCTGGTAGTGCTTTTCCACATACTGTTTCCCAAAGCCCAGGAACGTGTTCATGCAGATATATAAGCCGCCATCAGATTCCTGGAAGGAAGGGGAGAGAAAAACTGAAGGAAGACAGCAAAGAATGCCATTCCAACTATCAGGACAGAAGGTTACCTCTTGGAATGCTATCAATTATTGATTAAATAATGGCAATACTTCATAGCTATATATCAGTTATTTAGTAACTGATCTGAAATAAGCTGTTAAGCTCTCCTCTGGCCGTCCCACGATAGGTGTTCCTATAGGGCAATGTTCAGGTAAACCCAGTTGCCTCCTCATGCATAGCAGGATGATATCCAACCTGTGATGTCTGAGAAAGATCCCCAGAAGGGTGCCCCACCAGAGGCCTGCCAGTATGCACCGCTCACACGGTCAGAATGTGCTATAACCACTCCCAGCAGAGCTGTGTCACCATGTCTGCAGGCACAGCTCCCATGGCCATGGGGAGCTCTGCCAGGCCCCAGCACACGGAAGGCTAGCACACCACTGCTTGTTTGCATTGTTGCATGCAAAAGCTTGCAAGGAGCTCCGTATTGGCTACAGGTGAGCCCAGCTCACCCCATAAACACAGACACCTCAGCAGAGATACATCTCTTAAGCCAAAGCGGGCAGGAATCCAAATGGAAAGAGGGGGCAGGCAGGGTGAGAGCACAGAGACTGGCACTGCACGGGGCTCAGGGCGGAAGGAGGGCCAGGGGTTGGGGTGTTGATACCCAAAGAGCCCCCACCTACTCCTCAGGGCTTCGGCACACCCCAAAGGGCACCTGCAGAGGAGGCCGAGGGGCACTCGCCCCCCGCCGCCAGGGCCTCCCCAGGCCCACCCAGGTCGGCTCGGGAAAGAGGCGAGGGGACGTCGGCACCGAGGTGGAGACGGCCACGGAGAGGACCACTGCCATCTTAGTGACACAGCACCGGCTCGCCCCCGCCCGCGGGGCCGCGTGACGCCGCCAGGCCAACGGGCAGCGCCCCCCGCCCGACTACAGCCCCCAGCATGCTCCGCGGCGGGCGAGGGGCCGACGAACTGCCGACGCCCGCTCCGGCCGGGTACTACAGCCCCCAGCGCGCCGCGGCCGGGAGGGGCGCGCCGCGAGGCACGTCGGGGGCTGTAGTCTCGGACGGCCCCGCGCTGCGATGGGCCGCGCGCCGCCCCGGCCGCCGGAGAACCACAAATCCCATGGCGCCCCGCGCGGGCGGCACCCGCGGCGCCCGGGTGGGCTGAAAGCGGGTGGGAGCGAGGAGCAGCCCGGCCGGCCGCGGAGGTCGGCCTCCGGGCGAGCTTACCGGCGTGTCGAAGGAGAAGGCGCACTCGTCCTTGTGGACTCGGTCGCCGGCCTTAGGCACCCGGATGGACGGCAACACCGAGAGCAGCGCTTCGCTCAGCTCCGCCATGACAGCGGCTCACTGCGGCTCCGCCCGCGGCCCCACCCTGACCAATCCCAGTCCCGCGTGCTCGGAAGGGCTCTGGCCAATCCCGTGCCGCGAGGTCACGCCGATAGCGTGGCTGGGAGGCGGTTGCCCCGCCCACTTGCCACTCGGGCCGGTCGGCTCGGCCAAACGCAGCCGCCCTTCAGCCGTCACGGGCCGCCCTGCCGAGTTCCTCAGCCAATGGCGTCGCGGCGCGGGGCGGAGTCTCATGCAGATCGACAGAAGGCGGGAGGCGGGGCAGGGGAGGGTACGGGGCGGGATCGGGGGCGAGGCCCAATTCCGGGCGGGGACCAATGGGGCGGCGCCACCGCGGCCGAGCGGGAGATTTGAATCGCGGCAGCGCCGCCGGCTGGGTTCCAGGCGGCTCTGTGCCCACCGCCATGGGCGCCTCGGGCAGCGCTCCTACCACCCCTGTGCCCGCTCCCCTCCGCAACCGCCATCTGGCTCACGTTAGCGATCCGCGCTCCCCAAGCGCCGGCATCCTGCGCACCCCCATTGAGGTACAGCTTTTTCCCCTTTCCTTTCTCCTCACGGCTCTCCGCGGCTCCAAAGCGCCCGCTGCCCTCCCCCCTCCCCATGCAGGTTGTGAGCTCCCCCTCCGGCAGCCCTCAGCCTGGCCCTGCTCAGGTAGGCTCTCCGGACGCCGACCCGCGCTCGCCGACGCCCGGCATCTTCCGCACACCCATGAAGGACACGCTGAGCGGTGAGTGCCGGGCCGTGTCCCCGGGCCTCTTTCTGGCGTGGGCTGAGCGCTGCCCTCTTCTCCCGCAGACAGCGTGGAGTGCCTGGTCAGGCAGCTCGGAGAGGCTTTCGCCGTCGAGACCGTACTCCCGGAGCCGCCGCCACCCGCAGCAGCGCGCGTACTTGAGGAGCCAGCCCTGCGGGGCGCCGTGGAGCTGCAGCCCGAGAGGGGCCCCGAGCCCGGCTGCGAGGCTACCGCGCGCCCGCACCGCTGTGCCGGGCCCGGCCTGGCCTCGGGTGAGCCCCTGGGACGGGACCAAGGGGCTGCGTGGGGTGGGTGTGTACCGGAACGAGGCACACTCTAAGTGAGTTCTGTCAGGGACTAAAGAATTACACCCCTAGGGAGTGTGCACCGAGTACAGGGCCTGGCTCTTTTCGGCTTTGCCCAGTGCCAGGACCAGAGGCAATGGGTGCAAACCAGTGAACAGTAGGTTCCCTCTGAACGCCAGGCAGCCTTTCTGTGCTGTGTGGGTGATGGTGCACTGGCAAGAGTTGCCCACGGGCCCTGGGTCTCTGGAGATCTCTCATACCCACACAGATGTGGTTCTTGGTACTCTGCTCTTGGTGTCCCTGCTGGAGCAGGGGTTGGTCAGATGGATCCAGAGGTCACTGCCAGCCTCAGCCTTTATCTCATTCTGATTCTCTTACCTTTTGGGTAACGTTCTCTGTAGATGAGCTCATGTGTCAGGAGGCATTTAAAATCCAGGACCCTTTAGCCTTTTGGTGGCACATCTTTCTTTGCTCCTCAGGGAGCAAGCACGTAAGACGCAAGGCTGGCAACAAGATCTTGGCAACTTCTGGTGGAATTGTCCGTTCTCCCTTCAGTATCCTACAAGATGATAATTCCCCCAGTGCTCCTGTCCAACGCCAGGTAAATTTCAGTGCCTCATACTGTGTGAGGGGAAAGGGGGATGAAATAACAAATCTTTCCATTTCCATTTTTGTATAGCCTCAGGTTGGAACTGTAGCTTCCCAAACCTGTAGAGCCTGGTGATATCCTGGTAAAACTTCTGTGGGATGATCCTAAGCCTAGATCCCTTTCAAATCTTGTTTCATATTTATTTTCAACCGTACCACGATATTACTCCCTTCCAGTGCATCATCTTTATTTTTCTAGGAAAATCCAATACTCTTATATTGGAGTGTCAGATATTCAGTCAAAGCTGGATGGTCTGAAAATGTCTTGCATGTTTCACTGGGAGCTGAATAACTCAATTAATTTGTATTTGAATTTTTTTTTTCCCTTCCGTAGGCTAAGAAGCACATACTGGGGGAGAACCCGGGGGAGAAGGAAGTGGCAGTGGATCTGAGCAGGAGCCTCAAGGCTGGGAACTGTGCTTGGCGTGACTTGAACAAAGAAAATCAACAGTGTTCTTTTGTGGAGAACTAGAGATTTCTTTTCCAAAAATCTTGCAGTAATTCTCTTCTTTTGAGAGAGTTCTCTAGGAATGGGGAATCCTGAAATAGACTAAGACTCCTGACTCATAATTGCTCTTCACCTTTTTCTGTCAGGAACATAATACTCATAACATTATGTATTTCGTGTACAGTACAGGCTTTGGTTCTCTGTAGGCTGCACTGACTGTATAGTTATTATAGTAAATAAATTAATCTTGCAACTTAGCTAGTGCTTGATACTTTGTATCTGATGTGATACTAGACAAGCAGAATGCTCCTACTATGTATGTCGTCTTTGAATTATTATTTCCTTAAACTTAGAACAGCTTTCCATTATCTCTGATGCTCAGCTGTCCCCCTGCCTGTACCATACTACAGCAGAGCTGAGAGATTTGAGAAGGGTCAGAACCCAGTGTGGTCCAGGCTTATGCAGAAGACTGATGACTGATCTATTTAATGCTGCTTCTGGAGTTCTGCATCTACTCTTAATGTATGCAAAGAATTGTAGATTATGATTATCTGTAGTGAGGACAAAATCCAAAATAGGGGGAGGATATGCTGTATTTGCACATATATACCTTAATCTCTCTTAGAAGATAGTAAGATGTAGTGACTTATCAGCCATTCCTTACAGCATAGGTGGATGCCATGATGTGGCTATGAGCCAACAACTGCAATACCAGCCAAACAATAGCTGTGTCAGATCTCCAAGGCTTGCAGGGGTATAATTTCAGTGCCCCATTCTAACTCAGAACAGTGAACTTTAGGACAAATGGGGCTACTCTCAACGAAACAACAGAAGAACACCTTCCTTGCGGACTTAAAAGAATATGTTCTTTAGAGAGATTCAAGAGAGAGTGTTCACAGGAGGAAGAGTGGTCCTGGAAGTAACATAGTCTGTGGTGCTTATGTCAGCTTTCTTTATTTGCCTGGACTATGAAGGTCTAGAACAGACATGAAAGCGGTGGCTGATGGCTACTGGTTAGACAGGATCACTGCACGATATAGGAATGAGGCAGAAAGAGAAGGAACAGCAAGAAGCAAACAATAAATAAGAATAAATAAAACATTCTCTGGCATTCTGGAAGGTCTGAGGGCTATCTTTCCCCCCATTTATCCATAGGTAAGACTTGAGCTAAGTTTTCCCCAGTGGAAAATGAGCCCAATTCACACTACCTGCTTGGTAGGGGTTTCATGTTATAAATCTCAAGACTAGTATGTCTCTGAGGCTGCCTGCAGGAATGTGACAGCCACACAGAAGCTAGGTATAGTTAAATCAAAGACAGAGGTGTTGAATGAGGGGTCCTCCAAGGACTGAATACCAAAAGTAGGTAGAGGGTTTTGAAGGAAGACACAGGGTGTTTGAACTGTACTATAAAGTCCAGAGATGTAACTGTTGTGTTCTGCAGGTCTTCAAGCCTGCAAGAGGCTGGGCTTGCTTAGAGGCAGAGAGAACAGGCAGTGTGTGTACTCCCCGTCCTTCCCCTTTCACTCTAGGAGAACCCTGTAAGCAACCTGTGTGTAGAGACAAGTGAGAGTGACAAGTGGGTGTTTCCATTGTGCTTGGCTGATGATGCTGTCATTGTGGGCCATGCTTCCGCTGTTCTTTCCCTCTCCTCTGCTGTCCTTAGTTCCAAATCTTGAGGAAGCTGTCCCAGGAGCCAGTGGCAACAGCCATGCCATCTGCAGTAACCCCCAAGCAGCTCACTCTGTTGTCGTGGCCAGAAAGGATTCCTGATGGGAGAGGAAGATGAGACATCAGTAAAAGAAATAGGGCTGGGAGGAGGCTTGACTAAGCGGAGTGCACTCCCCATAGTCCATGTACCCAGTCTCTTGTGCATCATTCTGTTCCTGCAAAATGTGATTAGTAATCTGCACCTGGCTAATAAGAGCAAGTGTGCAGAAGAACATTTTTGTACGGTGTACAACTAGGGTATCTGGCCAAAGAGCAACATTCTTGGGAAGGTCCAGCCAGAAGCATCCTCAATGCAAGAGATCGTTGCCAACTGTTTTTGCCATGGAGCCTTTGTAAGGCTAAAAAAGGAAGGTGTCCTTGACAAAACTAAAAGAGCAATGCTGCTGGAGATCAAAAGGTGAGCCGTGATATAAATTTTGAGGGGCTAGGAGCCATGTCTGGGAAAGAGATGGTAACTGGGAGTGTCCTTTGCATCACAGAACATCCACAGCTGCTGGATAGAAGCCTAGGTCCATGCACAGCTTGGTGCCTGGCCACCATGCAGCGCTGTAAGAACGTATGAAATAATACTGATGTTTGAGGGCAGTTTAGCTAAGGGTAATATTGACACTTTTCACTTCTGGAAAAACTTGTTTAAAGCCTTGACCTGCTTAACATTAAAGCCAACAGTTCTTAAGATAGTTGTATTTATTATTTAAGCACAAGGAAGCATTGTTGAGTTTTGGCTGGTATAGGATCTGTCCCTTTTAGAAAAACTAGGGATGCATCGCTTTTCCTTGCTTTGGTAGGGATAGAAGACCTCTGCAGAGAATGAAAGAAAGAGGTACCTCCGGGAGCAACTCACCCACACGTTCTGCTTTCAGGGAGTCCCAGATGTTGCAGTTGAAGTCATCATATCCAGCAAGCAAGAGGCGCCCGCTGCGGGAGAAGGCGACTGATGTGATTCCGCAGATGATGCTTTCGTGAGAGTACACTATGAGCTCCTGGTCTGCCCGGAGGTCAAAGAGACGGCAGGTGGCATCATCTGAGCCAGTGCAGATGGCTTCGCCATTAGGGAAGAACTGTGGAGGGCACACCAGATTTTAATGAGGCTATGTCTCATGGATTTTCACCCCTCTGCTAACCACCAGGAAACCACCTTCTCATATGTGCTTCCTGGGTGTGTCCTGCCCCCAACCCCAAAAGCAAATATCAAGCTCCTCAGGAGCAGGTGTGGCAGAAGAAATGCCGTGTGTCAGTTGAGAAAAGCTGTACATTGCAGGAAGCTAGCAGACTCATTTCATTAGCAGAATGAGATTACACTGGTACACTTCCCGCCCTGTCACCTGTAGGGCTCTGGTTTGAATCCTTGCCTCTACAGTGGATACTTCCCCTGATCTCTCTGCTGCCTTACATAAAGATTTCCTCTTCAGATGATCTCCTTGTGATCCCAAGTTACCACCCCTACAAGCTGAAGATGAGACCCTCAGCTGAATTAGATATTCCAGCTACCTCACTTTGTGTTTTCTGTCGAGGATCCTAGAACATGCCTGAACTAGGATTCCCAACAGCTGGTACAAACAAAGCAGCATAAACACGTGTTACAGGGCTGAGCTCCACAGATGACAGTGTACTGGCTAGGTCCAAACCAGGTTTGGAGAATGGCAGGTGTTTGGTGCCCCAGTGCCTGGGAAGCACCAGCCCCCAACCTGAACTCAGGCCCTCCTTGCTTCAGGCTGGATCCCAAGGCCCTTGTTCCTCACGTGACTGCGACAACCTCTCTCAACCTTGACCTGAGACTCTATTTCATTGCTGGCCCACCCTCTTTTTTCTCTTCTTCCCCTCTACAGCGCAGATAGCATACGTACGCAGATGGCATTGATATCAGACTCGTGCCCTGAGAATGTCTGGCGGCAGGTACCCTCCCGCACGTCCCACAGTTTGGCAGTGGCATCACAGGCCCCAGAGATGAACAGTTTGAAGTCTGGGGAAACTGCCAAGCTCATACAGTCTCCAGTGTGACCCAGGAACACGGTCTTCTGCTGCCCTGTCTCAATGTCCCAGAGTGCACTGTGGGAGAGATGACTTGTCAGAGCCAGACAAGGCCATACAGCGCTGTTAGCTGGGTTAAAGAGTTGTCCTGCTTGCAGAATAAGGGAGGGAAGTCAATGGGCCTGGCTACCACATGAGATGAGTGGGAGTATAGACCCTGCCGTTTCACCAGTAGACCTGTATCTTGATCTGACCTCAACAGGGAAGAGCAGCAGCTGCTCTGCCAAGGGAGAGAAATGAATCTGGCTTCCTGAGTTGCTCTTTGTGGCCTTCAGGTAAAACAATTCATCCTTACATAGAGTGGGAAGAAAGGTGCTGTAGAGGGAAAGAGCACCACTTGCTGAGCCATAAGAGCCAGAGGGGCTGCACAGAGTCTGCTCCTGAGATCACAAATCACCCTGAGGAGGAGTTCTCCCAAAACGCAGTATATGAGGGGACCAGCATGAGTTTTCAATGCCTGTGGCTGCTTGTGTCAATTAAGATACAGAGGATAACACTTACCACGTGGTATCTCCAGAGCTAGTCACAATACTGTTGTCGTCAAGAAATCGGCAGCAGGAGAGGTAACCTGGGGAGCAGGAACCAGTGAGTATGAGAGACAAAGCAGGGCTAGAAGAGTGAGGTTTAGAAGCAGAGGCACCCAGTCCGCTGGTAGGCAGAACACCCTACCTGTATGAGCTGAGAGTTCCCTGCTCACTTTGACATTGCCTTCACGCGTCTTGAGGTTGTAGATGGAGCACATGTTGTCAAGGCCCCCACAGGCCACAAAATTGCCTGAGGGTGCATAGGCACAGGTCATGACCCAGGAAGAACGCAAAGGGATGGCATGAACCTGGGAGGAAAAAAACCACGTCTGGACTCTGGCAGCAGAGGAGAGGGAAGAGCAGAGCAAGGGCATCCAAAGGGTTCCAATCCCACATCCCATCCTAGTTTTCTGCAACCACATGACTCTTACCTTGTTAGTTGTGTATGTGTCCCACACAATCAGTTTCCCATCTTGTGAGGCACTGACCAGGAGTCTGTGAGAAAGGAGTAAGATTGTGTTAGTAGGTCTTTCTCTGCCAGAGCCTTCTTGCTCTCTATGTCTATGTGCTGCCGGGCACCCAGCAGATCAGCAGCATCTTTCTCACTTGGAGTCTGTTGACCAGTGCATGGCGTAGATCTTGGCCAAGTGCCCACGCAGAGTCCTTCGGGTCCGCATCTGAATGCGGCCAACAACCTCCACTCCAGACACAATCTGAGGAAAGAGCAGGGGAGGGAAAGGATTAATCTGGGACCAGCAGAAGCTGTACTGTCCCCCTATTCCTGCTTCCTAATTTCTTCCAGCCTGGAGAGTCCCCTTGGAAGTGATGCTAGCTGACCTCGCATATGCTAACCTGCCTAATAAGTCCTGGCCCTTACCTGAGCAAGTGTTGTGTCTGCACAAGCTTTCCGGGCATCCTGGAGGAGAGACAAGAGTGGATGAGACAGAAAAAAAGCTGTGATGGGGGCATCAGCAAGTAAAACTCAGGGGCATTCCCTAAAGGCTCATATAAAATGGATAGTAGTTTTGCTTTGTTTGTATTGTACCCAGAACAGGGGGTTCCTGGTCTGTGACAAGGGCTGCTCAGCACCAGTCAAACAAGCAGTAGAGAGGTGAGACTAAGGCCGCCCATTTCCCCATGCAACACCTTTTCCACGAATCCTCCAGCCTGACAGAACACCAGCTGCCCCCACAGACAGAGGTCTGAAGATGAATTAGTCTTTGCTCATCTGCAGACATGACGTCAATATCCATTCCCTTCTCCCCCTTGTTGTTTCCTTTTCCTTCCAGTCCCTCCCTCCATACTAGAAAGATCTCCGTTAGTATTTAGAGGGCTGTGCGGTGCTGCAGAAGGCTCCAAGGATGTACTTGGAGAGAGCTCAGCTGCAAGTTGGAGGCTTGGACACAAGGGATAGACACTCTGTCAGCAGTTTCATGACTATTGCCAGCGTTACCGCAATCTGCTTCTTCAGCTGCTCAGCCTCCTGCTTCATCTGTTCCATTTCCCCCATCTTTCTCAGCTAGAGTTGGCTTCTCCACGTGGGCAACCTTGAATCTGGAAAGACAAATTAAGGGAGAGAGATGTGAGATAGAAAGGCCAACAATAGGACTGTTCAGTAATGGAAATGCAGGTATTTCTGATAAAAGCTGATTTTTGGTTGAACAACTGAAATTGTCTCACTGTATCCAGTCAATACCCTTAGCATTTGGGAAGGTCATACTGGACCTCATCAAAAGTCCTTTTGGTCTTGTGTCCTGCTTACGTGAACATTGAGAAGCTAGAAATTCTTGCTGAAGTTCTGCTGCACTTGCCCACGTATTTATTCAATTACAACCCCTCTGTGCCAGGGCCTACAAAGCCCTGGGTATGCTTTTTCCTGCCCATGGCCAAACTGTCTCAGCTCCAGGAGATGAAACTTGATGAGGGATTGAGGCTGTGGACTGATTTCCAATCCTTTGTCATAGGCAAAGCATCAGCAGGCAGTGTTCACCAGTCCTCCATCAAGGAAACTGAGGGATTGTTAAGGTGCTCTATCAGAGTTCCCTTCTAGTTTCCTATTAAAAGTAAAAATAAATTAAAAAAAAAATAGTGGACACCTAAGGATGAATCTGAGAATAACACAGGCAGATAGTGGTATTTCTCCTACTTTCCTAGCTCTAGTTTTTCACTGGCTTCCAGAGCTAGTGGCAGCATTGCAATACACAAGGCTTTCACAGGTTTTCTACGGTTGTTCTGACACTTTTTGTGCCGTTGTCAAAGTTTAGTATCCTCAGTGCACCGTGGTGAAGAATTCCACAACTCAGTAGTATGCTTTATGAAGAAGTTCCTGGTTCTGATATACCCAAATGGCACTAGTTTCACTTGGAGATTCCCAGGTTTGAGCTGAAAGAATCTGCAAATGAACGGTCTCTATTCACCTCAGCGTCACTCAGAATTGTATTGATCTTTGTCATATTCATCTTTATCCATCTCTTTTGCAGAATGCAGAGCAAACTTAGTCATTCCTTACACGTAAACTGTTGCATCCCATCACGTCTGTTGTTCTCTAAGCACTTTTCAGTTGTTTTCAGAGCACAGATGATATACTTGTGTAGAGAGAGCAATGAACCGGAACTGCAATTCATGTTCAAGTTACAGCTGCACTATATGATTGCACAACATCTCAGTTTTGTTCTCTCTTTTCCATTTGGTGTACATAAAACTCTACCAGTGATTCTGACATCCTTACTCTTGTAGACAAATACAGTCTTTATTATTTCAGTCTTTCTCCTTGGTAGGTATGTTTGTCCAGAAATGTTTTAGGTGTTCATCCTTAAAGCTGGCACTTTGTCCAAGTCCTGTGAGACTCCAGCAGCACCTGCAGAACTACTACTAACCCCAGTGAGCCACAGCATCTCTATCCTGCTCTGGCCTGTTGCCTAAAGGCCTTGCTTCCTCCATGTGAGTCTGCTCTCTGGCTGTGGGCACTCCCTAGGCATTGACAGCTCCTGAATCCCCATCTTGCTTACAATTTTTGTACAGTTGCCCCCTTTGAGCTCTCTGAGTTTCTCTTCAGAATCCCTTCCCCTGAGCAGCTCTGTCTTTTGATGCTTCAAGCAGGATTAATTTCTGCTTGGTCAAAATTTGCTGAGGGAGATGCAGGTTTCCCTCATCTCCCAGGAAGCAGGTATTTATCCTAGGGAGAGGATTTTTCAGACTACCCTTTGCAGAGGAAGTCTTGTACCAGCTGCCTGCAAGCCTGAAAATTGCTACGGCACAGCTGTCCCTTGCCTGTACCACGCATGGTGAGGGAGGAGGGTGCAGGCCCAGGGACACCACGTCAGAGCCTGAGGAATGCACCTAGTGGTGGCTAAAAGCTGTCAGCCTCAGCTGTACAGAACGAAGGGGCCACCTGAGCTGGCCCCTTGCCACTGTTTTTTTCTTCTCTTGACAGAGCAGTGGTGATGAGGTTTCTCCCAGAGGTGGATCAAAGAGGGCTGAATGATGTCAGTCCTAAAAACCCACCTGTAGGCACTTCTCTTCTGAAAAGGGCTGGACAGCACACTTTGTCCCTCAGCTCGCTGGCTGACTGGGCAGATGCTGAGGAGGCCTTGCAGATTTCAGTAGCAGGCTCCTCATCTTGTGGCATTCGTTCCTCATCTTTGGTGAACAGACAAGCTCTGGATGCTGTGTGCAGCTCTGGTCACTGCCTCCTAGCACACTAAGTGGTAAACCTGAACTTTCAGCATCCCCAAGCAAACCAGCTTCTTCATTTTTGTCCAGAACTTGCCTTCTCAGTTTTCCCCAGGACCAATCCTGCCTCCCTTCCACCATGTCTCCACACCCCTTAGCTCTGGGTGCCTGTTTTTGCTGGACACCTCTTTTGATCCCCATTCACTCTCTCCTTCCATCCTCCCCTCTTTGGTCTCCAAAGCACGAAGACTTGGCTTCTCCATGGTAATCTCCTCCATAGAATCACAGAACCACAGAATATCCCAAGTTTGAAGAGATCCACAAGGATCTTTGAGCCCAGCTTCTGGCTTCACACTGCATCACCCAAACTTCAAACCCTATGTCTGACGGCGGTGTCCAAACACTCCTTGATCTCTGACAGCTTGGGGTCATGCCCATTGCCCTGAGCAGCTTGTTCCAGGGCCCCACTGCCCTCCGGTGAAGAACCTTTTCCTAAATCCCAACCTGACCCTCCCAGTGCAGCTCCATGCCATTCCCTAAGGCCCTGCTGCTGTCACCAGAGAGAACTCATCCTCAAGCTTCTGCTGGCTGGAAAAGCACTGACTCTCTGCTGTGCAGGCCGTCATTTCACAGACCTTTGCCTGTCTGAAATCACCATCCACCCATCTTCCCTAAGCCATCCTTGTGGACTTCTGTTTTTGTCTGCTTAGACCTGCTCAGTAATGGGAGGCATTTTTCTGTTCCTTCCACTCCTGCAATTCTTGCCCAAATGAAACTGGCTACATGTACATCCCTTGGCACTCCACGAATCCACACTCTTCTGTATTTCTCCTGTTTGTTTCTTTTAACCCTGTCTCTTTCTTTCCCTGGATGTATTTTTTTTCCTCAGATATGGCACTAGAGAGCCATTTTCTAGGAGCCTTCTCTGCCAAGGTGCATGACTAGATGCAGGGCTTTCAGAGCTGACAGGAAGATCAAAGGGCAGGGGCATGATCTCAAGGATGGATAAAAAGGGCTAAGTATAGAGAAGGTGCAGCTCAGGTTCAGATCTCTACCTGAATCTTTAAATCCCTTTGAGGGAACAATGTAAATGATGTTGGGAATTGTTCTCAGCCTCAGGACAAGGAGTCACAGATGAAACTAGGGCTATTACTGTTGCTCACCAGGCACCTCCACCCATCACATTCCACTGAAATTTGTTCAGAGCAAGTTATGAAGTCCCCATTGCAGAGCAGCTGTACCCTGGGAGGACCATGGCAGGTGTGCGGAAGAGCAGCTTGTCATGTAAATTTAGGGCAGGAAATGGGGAAACTGAATATGGGAAGATGAAGGGAACATGGAGCTGAGCTTGGAGCCTGGCCAAGGCACAGTACTGCCCTGAGCAGAACCTTAGGGATGCACATTTCTTACAGATCTGCAGATAAGCTCACGGAAGCTGACAAGATTGGTTGGAAAGGCTTCCAAGTGGTGCATTTCCAGTGCTTTCTGGAAGTAACGGCCCTTTTAGATCAACGCTAAGCAGTAGAGGAAACCAAATTGTTAAGTGCCTTCGACAAATCATTTTCACCACTGTCATCCTGGCACTACAACAGAGCAGGAGAGGACCCATGGCACCAGCACTGCTTCATAGCGCCGTGCCTCTTGTGAGCCATGCACACCTGGGGAGCACCGCAATGCAAAGAGCCTGTGCACAGTCAGACCACCTCAGCCCCTCTTCTGCTCTCTGTGTTGGTCGTGCTCATCCAGTTGACAGTTCCTAGATTTTGAAAGCAGCTTTCCTCTCTCTGCTCTCTTCCACTCTGCTCTTCCCCCTTCTGCCTTTTCTGGTGAGCTGGCTGGAGTCCCCTGCTGCAGTGCTCTCGTCAGTGGACTGCCAGACCCATTCTGAGCCCCTGGGCACCTTCCCTGCCTTATGCTGCCACACCATGTCATGTCAGGGCAGTAGCCGTGTACCTTGATCCACGTCAGGGCAGCATCCCATCCTACATCCCCGGGCACAGTCCTGCTGAGCCATGTGCATGTGGGGATGGGGGTAAGCAACAGGTGGGAGAAAAGGGAGTTGGACCCTCAAATTTTCTCGCCTCAGCGTGGACACCCCCACACTGGGCAGGGAGTGATCTCTCTGTGGGATGCTGAAGGAGGGCTGCAAATAGAAAGGGGAAAGATGCAGGAAGGAAGACTGAATATTAATAGGTAGCATCCCTAGGTCTCCGTATAATCCCCTGGCTGGCCTCGCATGCTCGCCCTGGTGACCCTGGACTCCTTGCAGAGCCGGATACAGAGATGATCCCCCTCTCCTTTGATGGAGATCAAAAGCCAGGGTAAAATTACCCTGCTCTGTCCCCCTCTTCCTGTGGACTGCTCTCCATCCAAAAAAAAAAAGTCTGGCTGCAAAGAAGTGCGCAGGAACCCACCGGTAGCAGAGTTGCACAGGGTGGTGTGCACCAGCTCCCTCAGGGGAAGCACTGCCCCCCTGCACCAGTCTAGAAGCCAGTGGGATTTAGCTGTCATGGTGAGAACAAGTGACCTCATCCCAGTGCAGAGCCCCTCATCACTGTAAAGGCACCTCAGCACCATCCCCAACTTCTTCACCAGCTCTTCCCTCCCTCTTCCTCAGATACCTGCACACAGGATCAGCATCTGTGCAAAGACCCCAGTGCACACCACAGCATCAGACCAGGAAACCCAGTGTCCCAAGTGCCAGCTTCACCGCAGTGACATGGGGGGCAACAAAGCAGCATCCTTACCAGAATCTGTAGTGCAGGCTGGGTTGCCTTCCCTAGATGGGATTCTCACAGCCTGCCTCCCAGCTGAGGATGGCTTCCCACCAGCCAGAAGGTCCTCGTCCCCTCGTGGTGGCCAGTCGGTCCTGTCATCCACCCTGGCTCCCTCTCAGCTCCTCAACCTCTCCCAGGACTGATCTCCCCATGGGGAGCTGGAAGGCTGTGGACGGGAGGGGCCAGGGGAGGGCTGATTCCAGGAGCAGCGTCAGGCAAATTAAATCAGACACCAGAGACTTGGGGAAATCGGATTGGGACGTAATGCAAAGCAGGTGGATGGGGAGGGGTGAAAAGAGAGAGTAGCACACTCCTCCTGAAGGGAAAGCAACCATTGCAGGCACATTTGAATCCCTGTTTATGTGAGCCACAAACTAATAAAGCGAAGATTAGCCAGAACAGGCTAGGATTATAAACCACCAGGGCAGGGCTTGTGCACCTCATAGTCCACAGGAATTCCCATTTTTGCAGACACAGAGCGCCACTTGTGCCCTGTGCATGTCAGGAAGAGGAAATGGTGTCGCTCACAGTTGCCCTGCCAAGGCAAGACCCACGATGGCATAGGGTTGGGGTCCCAGCCTTTCTGGGCAGCAAACTTCAGCTCTGCATGGGGAAAACAGAACTGGGCACAGAGGCCAGGAGCGGCAAAAGATTTGGTGGTGTGCCTTTTGGCAGCCACTTCAGTGGGATGCTGCGAGGGGATTATCTTGGCCTCAATCTTTTTTAATCTCTCCCGCAGCTTTGGCCCAAGCCTGAGATAAATACCTTTTAACGGATCTCATCTGACGTCAGGAAGCCATCAGTCTAATCACCCAAGCCACCTTTGGGTAGAGCAAGCCAGAGCTGTGGACACTGGCCCCACACCCCACCAAAAAGGGTCTCGTCAATCAGGAGACATCCAGCAACCCCTTGTAAAACACTGGGAGGAACCTGTGGATGCTAGGACCTTGTGGATCTCCTTCTAAGGGTAGGGAATTTGAAAAGCATGCATCAAATTTTCTTTTTCCCATGATCCTGGGAAGATCAGGAGGCAAAAAGGGCTGTTGATGCATGATATCCAGGTTTGTGTATTCCTTAGGAAGTGTCAGGATTCAGAAGGGGGAAAGGCTTCCCTGCTTCAATCCTGATCCCAGATCCTTCAGCACTGTGGGACTGAGGCTAACGCATGTTCTACTAGGCAGGGGCCTTGAGACAAACAGCAAGGAGGGGAACACTCATGCACCTCTTACAAAACTGGCCCCAGCTGTTCAGACTTCTTCCCTTCCATACCACATTTGTGGTCTCCACACAGCTCTTATCAAGGCCTGTTTCATAGCTCTGATGATTCCCAAGTAAATGCTCACTGCTCTTTTTTATACTCCATATCCACCTCATTCAATTCCTGTTTGGCTACAATATAATCCCATCTCTGGACACTAATCCCCTGGGCAGTGACAGCAGATTGTCTCTATATCAGCATGAAAAATTATAAACAAAATATCTGCCTTCACAGACAATTTGGTGCTTGAAAAAGAAAGAAACCTCACTTCAGGGAAATGTGAGTGTACAGTGCTTTTTCTTAATGGAGAGCCCACATTTTCCAGGGGTAAGCCATAACAGAGCTTATCTCATCAGAAGTAGATGGCATCTGGACAAATACTTTGTTTTCTTTCATTAACAGCTCAATCTCCTTCCATCATTTGTTAATTAAATTTCCATCAGCAACCAATCTACATGTGTCCCTCCTCGTGTACAGACTCAAGCTCCCACTACGTGTGTCCAGCACTTTCCTTTTATTCCATATATTCACAGTGTCTCATCTTCCCTTGCACATGCCAGTCTTGAGGTTCAAGGTTTGCAGGCACCAAGGAAATCCAGAGGCTTCTCTCCTTTGAATTCCTTAATATGAGATAGCCCTTGCCCCTCAAGGTCTCCAGGCTTCTCCTAGCACTCTTGGCTTTGGCTCCAGAGGAACAAGAAGCTTGTTCTGAGAGGAATCTGGCAAGGGGGCCTGCTTTCCTACTTCTGAACAACACAAACATGTTGTCAGGGCGCTGAAGAAAGATCCTGGTGTATCTAGCTTTAGTACTCTGTTCCTGCTACTATTTTTCAGCTGCTGGGCAGTCACAGAGAAGAAAATTGCATTCCCTCCCCATCACTATGTCTCTAACATGCTAATAAACTGCTCCAGGCCTCTGTGGTCCCACTACTACCAAGACCTGTGAACCCACTGCGTGTGCCAGTCCTGCCCAGGGCCCCATGTACTTAGAACTCATCTCTGGCCCGCAGCTCCTTGGGGTGCTGCATCCTTTCTGAGACAGACTTGTGCCTCTGACTCGTGGGCCTGGCTCCACCACTGGGAACAAGAGGCTTTGGGGAAGATCTGCTGCTGTGATCATCCTCCCGATATTCTTCTCCAGTGGGCTGGTTCTCTTCCACGGTTCTCTGCTCCATCAGCTCTTCCGCCTTCACCCGCTCCTGCAGCCATAGAGAAAAATGATGTGAGCCTCCCCTTGATAGGATCTCAGACCTGCTCACAGGGCCTGGAGAGACGCACGCAGTCTTCGCCACATCCATCCAACCCTGCCAGAATCCATTCTCTCTTGCAGGACTCATCAGAGGCTGACTTCCTCCAGTGACTTCCTCCACTGGGTATCTTGTCAGAGAACAACCATGAACTGCTGCCCCATGGGGAAACTCAAAAGTGATTCTTCAGAGGATTTGATCTAGTTTGAAGGTGTTTGTGTATGTTTCTCCAGCATGGCCCTTTACCTGTTCAGCATGCTCTACAGAGTGCGTGTACCAGAGAGCAATGGCACAGCGCCTGCCTCGGCTCACTGCCCGCACGCCATGGGGATTCTCCTTGCCAGAGCTGAAGGCTACCAGTCTCCCACACTTAGGATGCACATTAGCCTGTCAGAAGAGAGAAAAGAATGAAACCAGCAGCCCCTTGCTCTGGGGCACACTGTCCTTCTACAGAAGTAGCACTGCCCACAGACTGCAAGAGCCTGGAACATCTCTGCTAGAAAGGAGTTAACCTCTTCTCTGTTTGAGATTTGCCTCAATTTGCCTTTAGCTGCCCCCTATTTGAATTTGCTACAACACTGGTGCTGAACTTGGCTGCCTCCCACCTGGTCTAAATTCCATGCTCAGTCCTTTGTCCCTCAATTGGTCAGTCCCAGACCTACCGTGACAGTCACAGTGTCCATTTCAGTGAAGAAAAGGCTCCCACCTTGGAAGTCATCATTGAGGTAGAGAATGCCACTGTGGACAAAAGGAAAGAGGACATATGGATGGTGAAGCTCATTCAGCCATGGTGCTTCCCCACACTACTTGTCACAGGAGAATGCAGCACCTAATTAGTGCCAGACGTTCAAAAAATGACTTGATCAATTATTGTGAGAATCCATTTGGGGGGTGTTAAATACAGCAGTGCTTAGCTCAGGGGAGTCCTGAGCTGCAAGCCACAGGAGGCTGGGGGGAGTACTCCATGGAATTAGATCCACACACTCATTCTGGCTTTTGCTTTGCATGTCCCTCAACACAACATCCAATCGACTAGAAAAAAGCTGTGACGGCTTTCATGCATACAAAGGGGCAGGAGGATTGGCTGAGGCATCAATAGGCCTATCAGCTCTCCTTCAGAAGTCTGCAGGGCTTTCAAATCCTTTTCTGAGGAGACAGATAACTGAAGGACAAGAGGTACACGGAAAACAGTTTCATTACATGGGTAGACTAAAAACAGTTGGTTAGTAACACAATCTTTGACAAAACAGTTAATTTCTCAAGGAAAGATAATGTGCTCAATTTTGTCAGTTTGGACTCTACTAAAAACTTATCGGAACAGTGCCACTAGAAAAATTACTAATTGACACAGAGAAGGTAAAGAAGAGCATGTGAGCAGTACACACTGAATAGCACACAAGTGGCACGGAGAGGACTACTGTTCACCTGGATAAGGATTACTGGAACTCTTAGACCACTTGGACCAATTCTGTTTAATATTTAATTAATGAGTATAGCACAGATACACAGAAGAAATCCAGGAAGTTTTTAAATGGTATTTCTTACACTGGAACGTAGTTCCAGATACTCTGGAACTATAGATACTCTTTTAAAAAGGACACTAGAAGATCATGGCCCTTATTGAGCTGCTTGGTCTACCACACTTCACTCTGCAAGAGGGCAGAATACTCCTAGAAACAGCTGAGTAGCATAGACCCAGGAAGGATAATTCAGTATACATTGACATACAAGTCAGAATTCTACTATTCAGGGAGGAGTAAGGTGATAGGATAAACCTTCCTGAAAAGGAAAGAGAAAACTAACCAGTTATAAGACAGAGCCTCGTAACTTTACAATCTGACTATATTAAGTCAACACCTATGGAAGAAGGGAAATAGAATTAAAGACACCAAATGGATTTCCTCTAAGTCCCACATCCCTACCATAGGCTGTTCAGAGCAAGTTTCTGCTCTGGCTTCAGCTGACAATCAAAGAAAAGGCATACATAATTTTCTGGTGCCCAAGGATGAGATGGTGAATAGGGAAAAAAAGAAAACCACAGCCAAAACAATAGTGGACTGGTCACATTCAGCTGCAATGTGCAAGGCTCGCCACCGTCTTGAAAACTTATTTGTTTCTTTCACAGAAGAGTAACCGTTACAGTCAGAAAGATGAGCACAATGGAAAGGCTGTGTATAAATGGAATAGCAAAATGGACAACAGGAAAGGAATGCTCACTCGTCTCCAAAGATCTAGGCTCACAGGGGAAAAACTCCACAAGGGAGGGATCTCCAACCAGAGATCCTTTCCCAGTGGCAGCCAGCCCTTAAATGAGGTCTAAGAGAGGTGCAGCCAGGCTTCAACCCTTCCAGTCACACAGCTGAACTGCCTTCACCTGTGCTCCCAGGACTGACCCAGTCCTTTCCCCAGATGATCAGTCAGTGATTCAGGCCATGACTCAACAGTTCCCATACAGTAACAAAATCTGCTGCAATCTGGAGCAACCTCTCACATGCAGTGGAAAAGCCCAACACAAAGTACTGATAGTGAATCCTCAGAGAGATCAATGGGAGAATAGTCACCAAAATACACTGACAGCTCAAACAAAGGAAATTCAAGGAGCCTGGTTCTCCCTGTAATGTGTGGACAATGGGAGAGTATGATTGAGAAAGACAGAATAAAATTCAAAGAAACATCTTTCTAAGTGCTAGCAGTAGACTGTAGCATTGTGAGAGACGAAAGACAGATTAATATCTTGGTTGTAGATCCACCTGCCTCTCAGTCTCACTGTGTTCTCTGTCAATGCTGAACATGGGGAGGGAAGAAAGAGCAGACCATCTTCCCAGCCTAGGGAAGATGTATGACACTTAACTTTGAATCCACTGATTCAGCCTTCAGCTTCATGCTACAGCCCTCACTTTGAGCCAACGACCCATTGGCTGGTTTTTATAAGCTGAGCTCATACTTTCTCCGGGCTAGGGAGACATTTTGATTTCCACAAGCTCTAATGCAGATCCCTTTCTCTTACCTGTAGTCCCTGTAGACATAGGCAGGTGGCTCTTTCCAGCACTCTTTCCCCTCAGGATCCAACAGACAGTTATCAGCATGGACAGGATGACTGAGATCCATGCGACCTTCCTGCTCTTCTGAAAACAGAAGTTGCAAAAAAAGAATAAGAGCATTTTAAATTTCAAGAAAGAATAAGGCAGAGAGTGAGGGACACATGAGAATAAAGGGAAGAGAGTCTTCTGAAAGCATGTGGCTGGAACTAGGAAAAAGGCTCTCCAGGAGAGGGGACTAACAGGGTGAAGGATTCTTTACCTTCTACTGCTGTGCGGCACACAAGGTGTGTGAATGAGAAATGCAGTTTCTTTCCTGGAGTGAAATAGGATTCTATGATTTTCCGTGATTTCTCACTGGCCTGCAGAAGCAATTTGGCATCTCTCCAGTCCACGTCCCCATTCTGGGCTAGCTACAAGTGAAAAACAAGCCTGTTAGAATACTCACAGAGATACCCTAAGAAATGACACGTGTACAGAGTCTGTACACAGATCTGTGTAAACTCCTGTGGTCATGCATGTAAGAAAATAACGATTTCTCATATAAATGTCAGGTATGCATGTGTGCAGTGCAGCGATTCTTTCCCTCTACTCAGCCTGTGAAGCCACATCTGTAATGCACCATCATTTTGTGTCCCAGGATAGGAGGGACACTAGCAAACTGGAGTGACCCGTCACTAAAATGCCCTGGGACAGATGGAGTTCTGGAACACATGACTTAGAAGAAGAGGCTGAAGAGCTAGGTCTCTTCAACCTAGAGAAGAGAAGGCCAAGGGAGGATCTAACTACAGTCTCCTATCACCTGAAAGGCAGTTAAGGAGAAGATGGAGCCAGTCACTTCTTAGAGGGACTCAGTGAAAAGACAAGAGGCAATGGGTGTAAGTTGCAGCAAGAGAAATTTTGGCTAGATATAAGGAAAAACAATTTGTCCTTGAGATCTGCACAGCACTGAGAAAGGCACCCAGAGAGAACGGGCAACCTCAAACCTTGGATATGTTCACCACTTGCATTCACAAAGCCTTGAGGAATTTCCTCCAGCTCTGAAGTTAGCCATGCTGTGAGCAGAGGAGCAAAGCAGAGATTTCCAGAAGCTCCTTCCACCTTAAATTACACCACTCTCCTAAGCTACGCAGGCCTGTAAGACTATTGCACCCAGGCAAGTAGCAATTCTGAAACACTGCCCCACAAGAGAGAAGGTGCTTGTGGAGCCCTCCACATACAATGTATCTAAATACAAATGTGGAGGGTCAGGGGAAGCTGTTCATGCCCTTGCAAGAAAGAAAACACACCCACAACCGTGGCCAGAGTGTTCTTCACAGAGAAAAAGCATGCTTTACAGACAAGAAGATGGCAAACTCATAGAACCTCTCACCTGCACGGCCTTCAGAACGGTTAACCCTTCAAATCTCTCATGTGGGGTGTGAGGGGACCGTCTTGCTCGATAGCCATCTCCTGTTCCTCTTGCTGCCTGGAACAAAATGATGCAGAGGACATACATTAGGCTGCCTTCTCTCTTCCACAGCAGCATTATAATACTGCCTGCTGAGGAGGAAGTGACACATACAGAGCTCCTATAAGACCCAGGCATCACCTTTGTCAGCCGGAGCAAGTCCTTACACTCAGGCTCTGTCAGGACTCTGTCAAACACAGCCCTCTGGGTTCCATTCATCTGTTGGGAATCCATGGTGACTGTGATACCCTCAAAAGGCAAGGAACCTGTAGGAGAATTAAGTACAGAGGTAAGCAAGCTTTGGATAAGAAGCCCTGAGACACAAATCCCCATCCTGGATAAGGACATCAATGGACACTATACACTGTCTGGGAAGGCAGGACAGCTTCACAGAAGTGCCCTTTCCTTGCAGATGCATCCCTCACATGCTTCAAAGGAACCAGAGCACGAGCTGGGGAGCTGGACTACAGCAAGTGTTTCCAGAGCCAGCAGAAACTTGTGGCTTGCTGAGAGAGGAGCAGGGAGCTGGGGACAGTTGAATGTATGGTGGACTGCAAAAGCGAAACAGGCCCAGCCTCCTGGGGCTAGGCATCTTAACCCAGAAGCATCTCCAGTGCATCTTCCTACTATCTCCAGTTCCAAAGAGAAGCAATGGGTATTGGTCAATGACATGACCTGTTGATCTTTGGTCTTCTCCGCCCGCCTCCCCCCCACCAGTCTCCTCCCACCTCTGGATCGTAAGGAATGCCAATGCACTCAGGCCCTCAGAACGATCTGCTCCCCCCACAATACAGCAAGAGAACCACTTGGTGTTATTTCAAGCCAAGATACCAGGACAGAGCCCTGCAAGAGTATAGGGCCAGAAAGAATACAGAACTTCACTCTGCAGTCTACAGCATTCAACCACGAGCCATCTGGATTGGTGTTATTCAGGAAAAGGCTTGCCAAAGCTGAATTGTCTGCTTCCAGTTTCCATTCCCCCTGCCTTCTTTTGGTCCCCCTCAGAAAAGTGTTGTTTGAAGTTGGGCTGGTGGAGTTGAACCATGTTTTGCGTAGACACTCCTGCCTGTCCATGCCAGCTGCGCTGAACAGGGATCTACATGTCCTCAGGCTTGTCATACAACCAGGCAGCACTGACCTCAGCTTCTCCAGCCACAGTGCTCTTTAAGTTCCCATCCCAGAGAGGTACGCAGCGAGATTTTGCAAGAGTACACATGCATCACAGATGGAGAAAAGAAACAGTGAGAGGACTTGCTGAGCCATTCGAGTCAGTCTGCATATATGTTAGCATTCAAATGTCTGAGGATGGAAGAAAAGACAGCATTTTAGCCTAGCTGACTGCAACCAAATATTTCTTCAAGCTTTTCTACTCACCTCTCTTTCCTCTCTCTTCCATATCCATAGTTTCCTGCTTTTGCTTCTCCTGATCCTCTCTCGGGAGCAAGGGAAAAAACACAGACCAGGGCTGTCAGTTCACAGAGCTATGTCTACCCTCCTCTGTGATCAGCATTTCACTTATTCCTGTTTTACCCATTCCTCAGTATGACAGTATTATTACCCCCTGCTTTCAACACTTCTATTTCAGTCCTTGTCAATTCATCCAACCTTACCTGTGCTTTTGCTTTAGGTTTTCAGGAATCAGCTCATCTGGAGTCCAAAGATCCTGTAGGAACAAATGCAGATGGTTCACCATAACGCAAACTTCTCCCATGGTAGATCAGAACAAACATCCTGTTCCTTGTCCCTCTTCTCCATGGAAGATCAGACCTATGGCTCTGGCCTTAATCTGAGGATAGTAAGATTGGGTTAATGTAAACACTAACTACAGCAGTTTCCAGCTACCCTTCATTTCAGAAGCAGCAGAAAGGCCTTAGAAGATCCACCTCACAAGTACATGGGCTGTCCTGTTCATCAGCATCTGATCCTCTCCGAATCAGGTGCTACTGAAGCAAGTTCTAGCAACTGTCTTGGTGAAATCAAGGCAGCAAATTTAAGATGACATAATTACTTACAGGGTCATTAAAAGTTCCTCCTAGATGTTCCATGGCATAGTAAATCAATTTCTTCTCCATCAGAGATCTCTGCACATAATGACGAATACTCTATGGAAGCAAAGAGACTGTCAAACAACCACTTCACAACAGGCAAACCTATCACTGTCCAGGGCAGAAATCTTCCCCAACACACAGCTCTGTGCCATGAGAGCCAATTCTGTCCCACAGGAACCCTGCCTGGGATACACTATAAGCAAACCCAGCTTCCACTTTCTTCAGTCCTGAGCTTGGAACACATCTATTGTAAAACACATTTCCCTTTGTGTTTACTGGATCTGTGACCCTGTTGTGTGGGACAGGGGAGGGACCAGAAAGTACAGACCTGGGGTTGTAACTACCTCTCTTGCTGTGACAGCTGTATCTTCTCCAAGTTCTGCGTGGTACTGTTTCATTTTCTCCAATACTGGCTCATCCGTGGGATAAAAGAGCAAGTAGGAAGCAGCACATTCAGCAGCCAGTGCCTGGTTCCCAACTTGGGCAGGGACAAAACAGAACAAACAGGTATGTCTCTGAAAGACTTGGTGTTAGCAGCAAATGCACACTGGCCAGCAGCAGCTGATCCTGGTCAGAATCTGGCAGTAGGAGGCCTGACACTGAGTACACATCAATCCCTGCCCAGCTGTGCCTCTACCAGTGGGCAGAAAATGTAGTGAATGCACTGCACAAAGAATGGGCTTCCCTCCTATATTTAGTGGAATTTCATTTAGAGGAGTCAGGAGGGAGTGCAAGTGTCCAAGAGCTGAAGAACAAGTGACAGAATGACCAATGTAATGGTAAGACACCGGTTCAGCTAGAGCAGGCAGGGCTGACTTAGAAGGAGCATCACTGTTGACTTGAGATGCATGCACACGTTCTAGATAAGACATAGAGGTCTGATCTCTGGCCATGTACTGAAAATGAAAGTGTAAAATATACAGCTTGGACAGCTGCAGCGAGGACTTGAAATGAAGAGTACTATAAAAAAGATTTGTCCACACACAGTGGAAACAGCCACATTACCAATGCTGCACATGGAGACCGAAGCAAAGCATGAGATCTTTCCCAAGGAAGAAAGCAAAGGGTGGTTTTGGGCAGAGCAGGGTAGATGGGCTCAGGAAAGCAGAGGCAGAGCTCAGGTGAGTGTGCCAGTTCTCCATGACATGCTGCCCTCCGAGTTCAGAAGTAAGTGGAAAGTTAAGGGGTGCCACAGCATCACCCACTGGTTTGCAGTTCTGCTCACCTTGATCATATGCAAACTGCAGTAAATCGAGATGAGATGGTATGAAATCTTCTGTGGCAGAAATCCACCCTGGCTTTGTGGCAATTTCCAGGACACATTGCTGCCTGCACTTCAACACCTGAATATAATGGGCTGCAAGAAAGAGAGGCATGAAAGCCAGCAGCTCCAACAGCCAGACAGGAGCACTGGAAGATGAGGCATGTCCACTGTAGGAACAATAGCTTTCTTACCCATCCCTCTGGGCCTCTAACACTACCTGCAATGGCTTCATACAGGCCAGGCTGCAAATCCCCCTCCTCCTCCTCTTCATCCTCCAGTGGCCCTTCACACAGAGCACGACACTCTTCAAGTGCCGACAGTGCCTCTCTGAGTGACTCCTCCAGTCTGTCCACAGCCTGCAGGTACTCATCTGCATTGTAATGCTGCATACCAGCCTCATATGCTTCCTGCAGAAGACAGATCCAGGCTCCTCATTAGTGCAGGTGACACGAGAGGACTCCCTGAGACTGAGTCACTCTCAGAATGGTGCTGACACCTAGGGGCCCACCTGGATCACGAACACCCCACCATGCAGTTATAGCCATTCCACTGGACTGGCGCCAAATATATTTCTCCAAAGCCCCGCAGCTTATAGAAACTGTCACCACAAAATGTCTGTCATAACTGCAGTAGTGTGCCCTCACTGAAGCACATACATCTCATCTCAAGCCATGGACCTCGTGTGGGAACAGATCAGGGCTGCACACTGGTCCCTAAAATGTGGTATGAGCTGCTGATGTCTGCTTCTGCATCAGACCCTCACCCAGTGTGGTGCGGCCTCCAGATCTCGGAAATTGTCCGACTTCACCCCAGACATACGCCGGTATTTCTCTATGTCCTCACGCATCTGGAGGTGTTGGGGATTGGCGACAAAGAACGTGTGAGCAGCAGACACTGCCTGGTCCAGTTTCTTCAGCTGCGGAGAAAAAAAGGCTGTGCACATCACTCCTGCTTCTCTTCGGGCCCACCCCTCTGCACAGCTGCTCCCGCTAACCTCTGTGACCGCAGCACCGGGCTGTCACCCAGGTTTGCCCGCACGGCGAGATGCCCTGCGCTACCCTCCCACAGCAACGTGCACGGGATGCTGGAGATCTCCAGCCCGCTCCCCGAGCCCGGCTGTAGCACCACCTATTCCCTCCCCGGGGCTGCCGCCTCCCGGCCCCGAGGGCAGGCCCACCTGGAAGAAGGCCACCTGGAGGTAGTTGTAGGGCTCTCTCCGCTCGAAATCCCTCTGGATGACAAGGCTGGCGCGGTGTGCGGAGGGCGCGGCGCCCAGCCGGCTCCCCAGGCAGTGCTGCAGGCAGTCGGCGCGCTGCAGCACCCGGTCGAAGAGGGCGGCTTCCCAGAGCCCGGCGGCCGGCGGCTCGCCGAGGAAGGCGGCCTCTTGGAGGCAGGCAGCCCGGCAGGCGCGGCGGGCCGCCCGCAGCCCCGCGTAGCTGTGCAGGGCGCGCTGCAGCAGCTCGGCCGCCCGCCCCCAGTCCCGGGCGAAGTACGCCCGCACGCCGTCGGCGTACAGCAGGTCGTAGGGCACCAGGCGGCCCGCGGCCGAGGACGTGGCGGCGGGGAGGAGGAGGAGAAGGCAGACGAGCGAGGCCATTGCCGAGCCGCCGAGCGGGAGGAGGAGCGGGAGGCCGCGGGGGTCTGCGGGCGGGTGAAGGCACTGTCGGCCCTGGCTGGACACACCCAGAGGGCCGGGCGGTGAGCGGGCTCCGGCGCTGCGGGAGGGGTAACGGGGCAGGGGACCGTGCTGGGCCCGATCGGTCCGCGCCGCGCTTGTGGTAGCCGAGAGCCGCCCGTCGCTGTGCTGCGGCCGTCCACTCAAGTCGGGCCCCGGAAGCGGTGCTGCAGACCTGCCCGCTCTACACGGGCGCGTGGACCAACACCGGGCTGAGCCCGTGCAGCCAACAGAGCCCTGACACGGCCTGCTGCGGTTCTGTGCCCGGGCATCCACCAGGCCACGGGTAAACTAACCCTTCCTTCAGGCCGTGGGACTTCGGCCGTCTGACAGAAAGGCACTTAAGAGGTCACCGCATATTTATCAGAACCCCCGCAGGACGCACATCGACTTGTTACAGTTCAGAAGCTTCATCGTGTGGTGGAGTGCTTGGCTGGTGAAAGACAACATACCTGCCACAGTCTCTCTGATGCAGCCATCCCGTTCACTTGTGGCTGCAGCTACAACCAATATAAGAAGTCTCATCTCCAGCATACCACCACACTTCTCTTCCAACAGTTTTGTGCAGAGCAGGAGCTTGTTTTAGCCCTCACTTTTCCCAGCTTTGGTAGTGTGGAAGCCTGGAGCCCTGCATGTGGAGGCTCTGGCATCTTTTTTGAGCGGGCTGCTGCCTGACTGAGAAGTTTGGCCACAATGTTTTGTGCAAAGTCATGAAGTTTGCACTGGAATCAACAAATTGCACCAGTGGAAACACTACTTTATGAGTCAGGGTCTTTCTGGAGAGGATTTAAGTTTTCAAAACAATGCCGCTTCAAAAATCACAGAGGCCGCTCCCGTTTAGTCGTAGGCAGCCTAGGTCTCCATTGCAATGGAAAGGGAATCTTTTCACCCCCTCTCCAAATGATGACTCTTCAGTACCCTCCGATGGGCTGTGGGGCATCTGCTGCCTCCCAGATACACTAACAAGAGAGGAAGCGTGCCTTGCACATTTGGCATTTCCCTTCCGGAAGCCAGTGAATCTTCATTAAACACTGGGCCAATCATTTTGTTTCTATGGAAACAAGATTATTACTAATATATTATTTTAAAAACAGACACACAGTTGACACTCCAAATATAGAACTTTAATACCATTCTGTGCTTGCCTCATCTCTTAGAGCAGAGTGAAAGCAAGGGTGGAGTTCACAAAGGGACAAGACTGCCAAGGGTGCCAAGTGGCTGTTGCAGCGGTGGGTGTTCATAACCTGAGGGCAGGCACAGGCTGTCTGTGTCCGTGGAGCTCCATTCTGCAGATCTGCCACACTTCTCTTACCATGGGGTGCCATGTTTCCTGCCTGCTGGCGACAAAGATGAAAATGTCAATTAGTAATCAGGTCCCGGGACAAGAGGAAGGTTTGAAGTTTTATTTAAAAATCATGATGGCACTGAATGTTTCTGATGCTGTCTCTCATAATTTGGGATCCTGGAGGGCCTGTGCCTCACAGGCCTCAGGGGTCCTTTCACAAGGTGCCTGCTCCTCATCCTGCAGATGCCAGGCCTCGCTGCCAGCCAGAGAGCAGCACCGTGGCCGGTCGGTGCTCTCCTCCTCCCTGCTGCCAAGTGACAGGCGGCGATCGCGGCATGCTGCAAGTGGGAGACGGGAGTGCCGTGGGCTGCAGACTGGGGTGGGCTGTGGCGTCTCATCGATGAACGTGGTGATCTCATCTCGGAAGAAGCAGGCACTGGAGCTGGACCCCCGGGGCACCAGCCCACCCTCCAAAAACTGCCGTAGGGATGTTAGCTCATCTTCCGGGGGCTGCCGGCGGTACTGGTAGTCATGCAGCTGAGGAGGCAGGAATCCAGAGCCTCCAGGCTTGCGGAGGGTGGAAATGCGGATGTCATCAGATGAAGACCACTTGTGTAGGAAGGATGGAGCGGAGCGGTGGGCGGAGAAGATGTTAGTCTCATCATGTGACATCCTCCGTGAGATAGGGACCTGGGTCATAGAGAAGGAGGCAGGCGATGAGAGACTTGGAGAAAAGACAGGCCAGAAGGGGAGTATTTGAGGCCTGCTGACAGAAGAGTCTAAAGGACACGAACACAGGAGACAGACAGAGAATGAAGTAGGTTATGGGTCTGCACTACTAGCTTTCAGCTCACCTGCAGATAATGCACCTTGTCCTGGGGCAGCAACATGTGGTGCATTGGTAGCAGTTTGATGTCCCGAGAGTCCCGCTTCACAGCTGCAGCACCGTTGGCATCAAATCTTACTTTGCAGATCCTGCCATCCCCATAATCATCACACACACCATCTGTTGGCAAAGAGGAGTATGGCAGTCTGAAGATGAACATTATCAGTACACACGGATGTCATCCTAACACCTGACCTGTGCTACCCTACTTGCAGCCATCAGGACTGATGTCTGAACAAGGACCTCTAACTTTCTGCTTCCAGCAGAAAGGACACAGAGACCGCCTCATTTCTTCTGTCTCACTTTGGAATCTTTCCCTGCCAGGACTTGGACCTTTGGACCAGCTGGTTGGCCTGAAGGCTGCTGTGTCTTTCACTACAGTTTGACAGCTACACATCTCTCACATCTACTGTGAAGGATGTTGCACATATTTTTGGGATGCTACTGAGTGCTAAGGCAGCACGTAAATGTCAGAGTCTTCTCCAGAATACATTTTCTCATGGTTGTTGCCTTTAGGCTTTAACACAAATCCCATATAGCCACCCATATCTCTCCCAGTGCCATTATGTCCTTTTCCCAAGGAAGACAACTCTCTCCTCCGTAGTCTTTTGGGAATGGGGTTACTGAAAAGGTGACTGAGGGGTGGTGAGGGGCTTACCATCATCTCCATCTTCCTCAGACATGATAGCCACACACTGCTCCCAGATGGTGCGGAGGTCTGCTCGGTAGCGCTCACAGGACCAGATGAAAGAGGGGAGCAGCAGAGTCTGCACCATGGAGCACCAGAGCACAGCCAGGACCATCCAAGTGGGTGCCGTGTCATAGCGCAGGCTAAAAAAGCTCACAACCTTTGAGAGAGAAGAGAGATACAAGCTTGTGAAAGAAGACAGACATGCAGATAAAAGGAGAACAGGAGACACCTCTCTAGTAGAATATAATCTGTCATTAAAGAGTTTGTCAAGTTAGTATGCACACGCCTTTGAGAAAAATGTTCCTGGGATGTTTCTGCAGGTTTGCTGGAGCATACTCTGAGCTGTGATCTCTCTAATATGAGACTTGGTGTTAGCATCCCTTCTTCCCTATGCTCATTAAGAGCTTGAGCTAAATAGGCACAAACAAAGGACACAGCCACGGGAAAAACAAACAAACAAACAAACCAAAAACCAAAAAAAAAACCAAAAAACCCTGTGACTAAGCCTCTGTTCTCTTAATGGTTCCTTTTGAGAACTTCCTCTGCTCTCCAGTTTTGCTGAGAATAAACCAGCCAGTGAAAACCTGAATGCTGACTACAAACATACTAGCAGAAGGAAAAATAAACCTGACTGCAACAGCTTTTAAAGCTGGTGCATCAGATTTCCAGAAACAAATTGGAATAAAAGCAATCTCATCCTTTTTACCAAGGTAGATTCCCCTGTACATATGCAGAATAATTTCCTCTCCAGTCTCCTCTTAGCCGCTTAAAACTCTCACAGTGGTTTTAGCTGTGGTGTGGTATATATTCCCCAGGCTCAGACTTGTCTTAAAAAAAATGTTCCTGTGGAAGAGTGATAGAACTACTGCAACCTTTTTAAAACTGTCCCTCAGAATAAGACAGATTCAGATGTGGCAATGCTTTAGCTGGTGGATGTAAGATGGAGTTTCTTCTTTAAAATCTGAGAGAAATGGAAATCTGGTTTAACTACATATTGTGAAGGGAAAGGAAGAACCTGCTGCTTACCAAGATGGGCACCCCCGTGAGTGTGTCGTACAAGAAGACAATTGCGCTGATGAGGTTCGTCATCTGCAAGGAGGTCTTGGCTGATTCGGAACCATCCAGCGAGGACCTCCTTTTGCCTCGTACATCCTCCACCACGATGGCTGGCACATTGAAAGTGTTGTGTGCTGATGAGCAGGATGATGCTTCCTCTGGCCTCTGATGGCAGCACTGTCGTCGCCTTCTGTGTGCCCACAGGGTCTGATAGAAGGTAATCCCCACGCACACCAAGCCCATGACAATTCCTCCAAGGAGCAGGAGGCTAAAGCAGACACCAAAGCCCAGACCTATCTTGCTGACAATGAACTGGCAGCCACGAGCGTAGTACCGCTCGCCGTTGTTGTGCCAGCCAATGGAGGGCAGGGTGGAGAGGATGAATGATACCATCCAGATCCCCATGACTGCATGCAGAGCTTGCTTCTTGGCATTGCTCAGCCGGTAGTTGACTGGCCACCTCACCATCCACATTCGGTGGTAGGAAAGGGAGGCCACTGTGAAGCAGGTGGCCAGTGCCAGGGTGTAGTATGTAGACACAAAAACCTTACAGATGCTCTCGTTCCAGTCATAGTTGGAGGACTCACGCCGCAGCTGCACCACAGCATATGTAGTGAGGGGTACTGCTGCCATAAGGATGTGAGTCCCTGCAAGGAAGCATAGCAGAAGCTCCAGGGGCTTGTGTTTCTGTTGCTTGGCTGTGATGCTGAGGATAATCCAAGAGTTGGCCAGCAGGGCTAACATCCCACATGCCAGCCACCACAGTGAATTGTTGTGCAAGGTGGACTCTGATTCAGAGTCCCCCATGCTGTCCTCCTGCTAGGCTGCACCTTGTTCCTGCCTCTGGGTTACTGTAAGAGGATAAATGAGACTTCGCACTGGGGGAACCACGTCCCTCCTCATCTGCCGCTGCACTGATGCAAGGCAATGCGCACTGCAGGCTCTCCTCAAGGCACTGTCACCAGGCACGAGGCAGAACAGCCTGCATCTCGGTCTCACTCTCAGTCCTCCCTTTTCCTTTTGTTCGTTTATATTACTTTCACTTGATCTCTTTCTCCTGTTTTTATCTGTTCTTCTCTTTCCTTTTCTTTCTTCCACCTTCTTTCTTCCTCATGAAAACTTGCCAGTGCTTCTTCCCTCAGTCTCTCATGCTCACTTTTTTTTTTCCTCCCCATCTATTTCATTCCTTTCCTTCACTCTTCCCCCTCAAAAAAGGCTCTCCTTACTATGTGTGCTTCCCAGACACCTTCTGTCTGAGGGACCACCTTCTCCAGGGACCGGTGAAGGCCTCAAACAAACAGAGTCTGCTGGGACTCCAAAGAGTTTGACCGCAGCAGGCACCTGTTGCTCAGTGTCCCACTGAGGGGCTAGCAGAGAGTGTCAGAGAAGACAGGAAGCAGGACAAAGGTCCCACAGAAATGGTGAGAATGGTGCATGCACAATGTGTAATACCCTTCAGCAAATGGTACACTTGTGGCCAGACGCCTGCTAAGTCAGTCAGAGAGCCATCAACAGGGAATGAAGGGTGAGGAGGAGGATTCAGAGAGCTCCCTAAGGAAGACCCTGTGGCACTCTCACCGCATTGTCTGTTTTGCTGCCCTCCGGGGCTCAGTGTGCTTTTTCAAGCTTCCCTGTGAAGCGAAGGGCAGAGCTGACGAACAATGAGGAGATGGCAGGGAGGGGGCAATCCTTTACAAAGGTTCCCTTGGAGATTCAGGGTATGAGGTTCACTGTAGAAAAGAGAAAAAGTAATTTAAGATCATACTATCTCCACAAATCTCCCTTTCTCTCCTTGCTGACACAAACACACTGTTATGATTTAAGCTTCGCAGAGCTCTCCCCCTTGTCTTTCAGAGAACAGAAGACCCAGATTTGTGCCAGTCCCTCAGCTGAGACTGGCTGCCAGACACACTGTGCTCCCTGCTATTCCAGTCTTAGGCTCCCCACCCAAAACATTAATAATGCCATTCTTATAACCGACGGCCCCATCTGCGCTGCTCCCTGCCGTTCCCGTTTTGCTCTCCTCACACATCTCACTCCTGATGTACAGAACCCAAATCCACACCAGTCTTTGGATCTACACTCTTCTCTGGCAGCAGTTGTCCCATCCCACCGAGGGTTGCAATCTGTGGCTCGAGCAACTCGCTGCAGTCCCATGGCCCTGAAGCACAAGTTTCCTGGCTATCGCACTTCAAGTTTCTGTAGAACCAGCCTCACTCTCCAGAGCCCAGTTGTAGGTGGCCCTGCAATTGCTCACCTCTGCCTGTGACTCCAGTGCTGCCAGCTCAGCCTCTCTCCTGCCTTCACCTATGGGGTATGCCCATGCAGTATGCTCCAGGAAGACAAAGGCCTGCTCTGCACCTTGTCCTAGACAGTGCAAACCCAGTCTGCCTGTGGGTGGATCAGTGCCTCGACCCAAACAGTGGCTCAATTCCCACCCTTCACATCCTTCTGGGTCAATGCATTTCTTCAGCCCCCTGGACTAACTGAGGCTTTTACTCCTTTTCTCCCTGCTCAGAGTAGGTTGTTGCGGCTGGCTCTGAGATGCTCCCACTCCATCCCATCCCATCTTTTTCCCCCCAAAACTACCAGAGTGGCAGTGAGGCCTGTGCCCTTTGCAGGCAGTTCGGAAGCTGGCCAGCCCTGGTAATCCCTGGGGAAGGAATCTTCCTGCAGTCTCTCCATCTGCTGCCCTTCCCACCCAGCTTGCTCTGATAGCCCACGCTGCTCCTGGATGAGGCAGGAGCCCTCCAGCGCCTGCTGGCTCGGGGGCCCAACACTGCTCCGAGCCGCGGTCCTCCAGCATCCGGAGAGCCTCTGATCTGCTGCAGAATGGCCGGCTTTGTAAGCCCACCCTGCCCTGGCCGGAGCCGCTCGCTCCCCAACGCCCTTCACCCAAGTCGCTGGGTAGGGGGACCCGGACTGCGGGGAGAGGGAAACTCTGCTTCGGGGAGGGCGAGGCAGGGGGTCTGCGGGATGGGGGGGCGAGGGGTGGGACGGAATAATTGATGGGAAGCGCGGCGAAAATCGGAGCGACGGGTGCCAGGGTGCCCCCGTCGCCTTCCCCTTCGCCCCCCGCCCGGCAGTCCGACTACTGCAGCGGCCGGAGAGAAGGAAGGCCAGGTCGGGAGGCCCCGAGCCGAGCCGAGCCGGACCGGGCCGGGCCATGCCAGGCGCGGGGCCGCGGGACGCTGCCGTGCCCGGCGCCGCCGCCCGGCGCGGGGGCCGAGGGCGGCGGCGACGCGGAGGCGACGGCGGGCCGCCGGGACTCATCTTACCTCTCGCCGGAGCAAGCGCTGCCATGGCGACGGGCGCCCCGCGCGGCTGTGCGCGCCGCTGCCCGCCTGTGCCGCCCCCGGCCCCGGCCGCCGCTGCGGACGCCGCAGGCAGGCGGCACGGCCCCGCGCTCCGGCCATCCGCCAGGCGGGGCGACGGCGAGGGGCGAGGGGCGGGGAGCCGGCAGCGGGAGCTCCGCCGGGCCGAGCAGCCAGGGGGCGGGCCGGGACGGTCGGTGCGGCAGCCGCCGCCCCAGCCCCAACCCCTCCTGGCGGCCGTGGAGTTCGGGGTGCTAGTCGCAGGCCGGCCGCGGGGTCGCTCTACCCCTTGCACATGGGGTGCGCGGGCGCCGCGCTGCCCCGCGGAGCCGCCCCGAGAAGCGGGAGCGGGGCAGCGGGGCTAGAGGCGGCAGGCTACCATCCCTAGAGGAAAAAGAGGGCGCCGGGAGGAACGGCAGGCACCCGCTGCCTGGGCTGAGCTGTGGCTACAGGGATGACACCCACGCCGACGGGCTGCTAAGCGGTCCCGCGAGCAGGGAGCCAGGAGCGGCGCTTGGAGGAGCGGTTCGGTAGTGTCGAAAGGGCTCGGCTCTCTCCTGCTGCTTCCTTTCGGGAAGGCAGTTGGGCTGGGAAGTCCTCGCAACGCCACGGGCACCTCTGCTTCCCCACTCAGTGCTTTGCTGCGGAAAGGCCTGCACCAGCACCTCCTCGTCCTACTCCTTTCAGAAATGGAGGTATCCCACAATCTTGTACCTCCATCAGTGCTGGGTGGGCTGGAGCCCATGTTTTTGGATGCTTCAAGGCAGCTGCGTTAGAACCTTTTTTTTTGATCAGGAACATGGGGGCAATTTAGATGAATTGAACTGGCAAGGTGGACATGCAGACGAATTGTTGAGATTGTTGAGGAAGATGTGTGGACCCAGCGCTGGTCTTTGGCGTGCAGGAAGGCACAGTTATGGCCTCCTCCATCATTTCTTCTCTACTGCTATCATTTGAGGGAGGTTTATGCCTCAGAGTGAGAAGGTTTGTATCCATAAATGCAAACACATAAGCAGCTCCAATTGTGTCATTTCTGTGAATTATTTAATGTACTAACTTCCACGTTACCATCCACTTCTGATTCAGAAGTTAAGTCTCCCCAGCACATTGTTGCCTATCTGTGTGGGTGTGCAGATTCTTCCATATACAGGGAAACAGCAGCTCCATCTTCCGGCGTGCTCTGCCCTGCCTTCATGCCTCTCTCTCCTCTGGTGACAGCGTCCTACAGCCTAACAGGGCCATTGTAGGTCGAGATGGGGATGTCCCAGACTGTGAGGCCCAGGAAGGCCTGGCGTCCCCTGCCACGGGGCATCTGAAAGTGTCCAGTGGCATCCTGGCAGCAAAGCCTCCCTTGATCCTCAAGGTGAGCTGACAAGGCACTGAGCAGCAAAGAAGCAGGAAACCAAATAGATCTCAAAGCTCTGTCAAATAGTACATTCTTTATGGCAAATATACAAGTTGTGATGAAAATAGGTTTTACCAGGAGCTTTGACCACCTCTGAAATAGAGGTACAGATACCAGAAGTGAGCCCCTCCAGACCCATCTCCTTCTAGGAGACTCACAAACAAGCACACAGACTGTAGCACTTTTACTCCCTACAGAGCAGGGCAGGACTCCAACCAGTGACCTGCTGTCCAAAGACTCAGCAACCTGCCTGCTTGTCCTAGGGCATCCAGGCCCAAAGAAACACTGCTTTTATAATGCCTGCTTTCTGGAAAAGTTCACTGCACAGGGATCAGTATTCTCTTTGGCCAACAGCTCTACAGGGAAACACTCTATGAAGAAGTGCCTCATAAAGGAAAAGATCTCATTAACAAGAAACAAAATCATAAAAGCAAAAACATTAACAAAATAGCCAAATCCACTTCTAAAAACAAGGATTTGATGGTCTGCAGCTCTGCTAGTGACCACAGTGGTCTCATATGTTTCTTGTGGACCACAGGTTCAGCTAACCCCGTGTTCAGAGCCTTGGCATGAGCTCTGCCCAAGGTTTGCAGAGCAATGCTGGTGGCATGCTGGCAGCTTTCCTGGCATCCTTTCTGGCTCTGCTAACAGGGTGTGGTTAATGGCTAATGGCAACCCAGCCAAGTAGATCCGTGAGCATATTGGTCCTGAAAAGACAGCAACCGCAGTGTCAATTTGTCATACCCAAACCTTAGGTTCTATTTCTAGCACTGTATGAAAAGATTTAGTGAGAGTTTTCTGTTAATTCATCTGCAAAATGGGCAAGTGCTAATAGCTCATCCCAGGAGACAGGAGACCTTGTCTAACACTGGTCATGAACTGCACAGAAATACTAAGGGCTTGCGGGTGTAAAAACCAGGATTCAGACTTGTAGATGCTTATTCACAGATGGATGCTTTTCCTCAGGCAGCTGGGTGCATTCTGAAAGATGTTTCCCTCTGTAACAGATGTAAATATTTGTATGTGATATTGTCCTTGAGAAAAGGAAATTCCAGGACAGGCTGCTGAGCTGCATGGTTGTTCTGAAGCTGCTTGCTGTTCTGCAGAGGTGTTTCCATCCTCCTGCTCCCCTCCTGCTTCCTCTCGTTCTTGTCCTCTCTTTTTTACTGACCCTATTTTCATCCCTCCTGGCCTCAATGATACCCCAGGGCAGTGACTTCATCTCCGTAAGGGATGTAAAGATGTCATTTTAGATTGTAATTGTGCTACTTTTTAGAATTACTGAACACCCCACAGAGAAGATAACTAGGAGCTCTGGAACCATTAATCTGGGAACGTGCAATGTCAGGAGGGAGCTGAAATGATTTCTTTGCTTTGAATTTGTAGCACAGAATTACGATGCGCATTTTACTACCCATTTTCCCAGCATGTCTGACCTCTGGAGCCTGAACTAGGCAAGAAAACTCCTCATCCTTTCTGATGCCCTGCCAACTGCTGGCCTCTGCCACCGGCCCTCACTCTGCTGTTCTCTGATTTTTCAGACCTGGAGGACTTCCACACCTCTCAGACTCAGCCAAGCTGACTACAAAGCAAAGAGGCTCAAGAGCACAGCTTCCTCTCTTCTAGAGCTTGGGAACATGGATAGAAACACACAGGGTCGTTTGGCTCTGAATGCCGAATTGATGGAGTCTGCTTTGCTGCAGAGCCTGCAGGGAGCATGAGTCACAGGGACTGCCTTGGCAGATCGGGCCTGACAGCCTCCTCCCAGCAGCAGCCTCACACTGCGGTCAAGGGCAGAAACAAGCTGGGAAGCAGGGTGGGGGGGGCTTGGGGAGGTTGGGGCCTGTGCTGGGGTTGCTCCAGCTGAGCTGGTATGTGGGCTATCCTCAGGTGAGTCAAAGCCTCTTTGCCATCACAAATCTGTGGATCCTAATAGGGATCTGAGGTTGGAGCTGTGTCCAAAGGACTGGAACTTTGTCGCTTCTGCAGTCCAGAAACATGGGAAGCAGCAATGCCAGAAACACCACCACATGGGGGAAAGCCAACACTTCTTCATTTTTTCTAACCTCTTGCTTTCTGTGATGTTCCCACACTACTGCAAAGAGCTCTGGGGACCATTGTCATTTTGTAAGTATTGCCATATGACTTCCTGAGTCCTGCCATCATCTCAGGGCTGACAGCTGTACTGAGCTGTCACCACTTGTCCTTGTGTTTGTCACTTTGAAGGGCTGTGAATCTCTGTAGCTAGCACTACTCCACTGCATACTGTAGACATTCCCTTGTCACACCTATCAAAGTGAGAAGTCACCTCCCAAGGAGGCTGAGTGCACAAGAAAGGGGACCACGCAGGAAGAGTGTGATAGGGCCTCTTGGCTTCTCTTCTCTGAAGCCATCTAGCTTCCATGCCATGTAAGAGCATAAGGTATATCTGTGTTGACTAAAATGTTCTGTGCAACTTCACTAAAAAGCTACTTCAAATACATTGCAGATAAAACTAAGGCTAGAGGCAATGTAGTCCTACTGATGAATGAGGTGGGTGCCCCAGTGACAGAAGATACAGGGAAGGTGGAGTTACTAAATGCCTTCTTTGTCTCTGTACTGCTGGAGGCTGTCCTGAGGAGCTCCATACCCCTGAGGTCCCAGGGGAAGTCAGGGTCAAGGAGAAGTTTGCCTCGGTTGGTAAGGACTGGGTTAGGGGCCAATTAAGCAATCTGGACATCCATAAATCCATAGGCCCTGATGGGATGCACCCATGGGTGCTGAGGGAGCTGGAAGAAGTAATTGCTAGGCCACTCTCCATTATCTTTTGTAACTTGTGAGGAATGGGAGAGGTGCCTGAGAACTGAAGGAAAGCAAATGTCACCCCAGTGTTTGAAAAGGGTGAGAATGAGGACCCAGGTAACTACAGACCAGTCAGCCTCACCTCCATCCCTGGAAAGGTGATGGAACAACTCATCCTTGGTGCTGTCTCCAGGCATATCAAGGATAAGAGGGTCACTGGGGCAGTCAGCATGGCTTCACCAAGAGGAAGTCATGCTTGACCAACCTGATAGCCTTTTATGAAGATGTAACCAGGTGGATAGATGATGTTAAAGCAGTGGGTGTGGTCTATTATTTTAGTAAAGCATCTGACACCATGTCCCACAGCATCCTTGCAGCTAAACTGAGAAATTGTCTGGACAGTGGGGTAGTGAGGTGGACTGGCTGAAGGAAAGAAGCCAGAGAGTTGTGGTCAATGGGACAGAGTCTAGTTGAGGCCTGTATCTAGTGGAGTCCTTCAGGGGTTGGTAGTGAGACCAGTACTCTTTAATACATTTATTAATGACTTGGATGAGGGAATAGAGTGCACTGTCAGCAAGTTTGAAAGACTGTGCAGCCATCCAGCGAGACCTGGGCAGGCTGGAGAGTTGGGAGGGGAGAAATTCAATGAAATATAACAAGGGCAAATGTAGAGTCTTGCATCTGGGCAGGAACAATCCCAGGTACCAGTATAGGTAGGGGACTGACTTGTTGAAGAGCAGCAGAGGGGAAAGGGACCTGGGGGTCCTGGTGGACAGCAGGAAGACCATGAGCCAGCGCTTGTGCCCTTGTGGCCAACAAGGCCAACGGCATCCTGAGGTGTAGTACAAGAGGTGTGGTTAGTGGGTCGAGAGAGGTTCTCCTTCCTCTCTGCTCTGCCCTGGTGAGACTGCATCTGGAATATTGTGTCCAGTTCTGGGCCCCCCAGTTCAAGAAGGACCAAGGAACTGCTTGAGAGAGTCTGGTGCAGAGCCACAAAGATGATTAAGGGAATGGAGCGTCTCTCTTATCAGGAAAGGCTGAGGGAGCTGGGTCTCTTTAGCTTGGAGGAGACTGAGAGGTGACCTCATTAATGTTTATAAATATGTAAAGGGTGAGTGTCATGAAGATGGAGCCAGGCTATTCTCAGTGACATCCAGTGATAGGACAAGGAGCAATGGGTGCAAGCTGGGACATAGGAGGTTCCACATAAATATGAGAAAAAACTTCTTTGCAGTAGGGGTAACAGAACACTGGAACAGGCTGCCCAGAGATGTTGTGGGGTCTCCTTATGTTAAAAACCTGCCTGGATGTGTTCCTGTGTGACCTAATCTAGGTGTTCCTGCTCCAGCAGTGGGATTGGACTAGAAGATATTTCGAGGTCCCTTCCAATCCCTGACATTCTGTGATTCTGTGAGTCTGTAATTCTGTGATACAGTCTAATCTGCTCCGAACCTCCACCTCCACTCTACCTTGAAGACTACTGTGAAGCTTTCAATACTGCCTTCTTGCTCCTTCAAGACTTGGTCTGTGGGTGACTTTTCTCTTAGGGCAATATGTGCATCTAGAGCAAAGAAGGGCATCATGAAAAGGTACAGACTGAAGAGTTGACAAAAGAAGAAAAATCTGAGATCTAAGCTGAGAGTGGCCTGTCCTTGCAGGTGAGTTTCAAGTATGGTTGGGCAGGGCTGTGACTGCTGAGATCACGAGCCCTGTGCTTTTAGTTAGCCTTTCAAGGATCTTGGCCTTGATGATCTTTGTAGGTCCCTACCAACTGAACTATTCTCTTCTACAGTTCATGTAGTTTTGTATTCACAAGCACAAATGATAGGAAGGAAAATGAAGGCAGTGTGCATCTTTGTTGCTTTGTGTTGTGTGAAGATGCTGGTGGAGGAACTCTCTGGGCGGAGCAGTGGCTGCTACAGCTGTGTCCCAGCCCACGGGCAACCAGTGGTTGTGGTGGGTTTCAAACAGCAAGGGGGATGGATGGGCTTCCTACCAGCTCACAGGTGCTGACTTGGCCGTTGTTACCACCTGTTTCTTTCAATGCCGATAACTGTGACATGCTGACATGGCTGTGACAGAGAAACCCTCTTCTCTAGCACCAGGTGTCCTGCAGTGTGTCTGCCACAAAAGCCATTTCCACAGCACTGCATCTGTTTCTGCCTCTCCTCAGCAAGCCCAGACCAATTAGCAACCCTGGACTATGGTCAGTGACAGCTGTGGGACCTTAAAGCCTCTATGACCCATCTCTAGCAGAAAGGAGAATAACTTACATAAACACTTACATAAACACAAGATTTCTGTGCATTTATTTTAACAGTAATTTTCCTTCAGGATATTTGGAAAAGTATGCAACAAACTTTTATTTCATCCTAAATTTCTTGAAGTTTGCACTCCCTCTTCCCATTTCCTTGAAGTTTGCACTCCCTCTTCCCATTTCCTTGAGCTAACAAAGAGACATTTGAAGGAGAGTTTTCTCATAAGGATCTTTGCTGGCTTACACAGTCCAAGGCTCCTTTGTTCTCTTAGGAAATTTCTTTTCTCCCCTTTCCCAAGCCTACCTCCTACATTAACATCCACATCTTCTTAAAGCCCTATTTTCCAGAAGTTATGGGTATCATGAACTGCTTTACTGACAAAATTAGTTCTGAATTATCCCATTGCTTGTGATGTTTTCTTTGTGCATTGGTTTGTTGCAGGTGGCTAAATGCTGTGGTGTGGGGCTTGAAGGTTCTGTGGGGCTACTGAAGGAAGGGTTTCAAGGGAAGTAGAGGGCTGGTGAATTAAAGAAAATTAAGGGATGCAGGAAACTGAGAACAAAGATTCTACATCCTAGGGGGAAAGGCAGAAGTGCAGATTTGAGTCAGAAGAAAGTGCCTCAGGAAAAAAAAAATTAAAAAAAAGTGCAATTTGCAAAAAACAAAAATCTGAAGAAATTTATTGTAGCTCCAGTGGATAAAAGAAGCATATAAAATCAGTTCCACAAGGAGGTAAAATTAAGTGCATGAGCAAAATACAAGCATTATATATGTATATATCTACTATTCTATTCAGTGTCTCCCATTACAGAGCTGGGGCTCAATAATAACCTGTAAGAGTTTCTTGTCTTGTCCATTGGCTCCTCTCCAGACAACATCCCTCTATGGCATTACGCTGAGAGAATGATGAAGGCATAAAGAATTATATCAAAACAGGAGAAAGGGAGGTGGGTTCACAGAGCAATATGGGCTGGCAGGTGTTTGTTTAGGTTCAGGCAGAGAGTTGCTCAGTCTGCAAAGCTACTTATACATCCGGCTGCAAGAGAAAAACATTACATTAGCACCAGCATTATACAGAGATGATACCTTGAAGCCAGACAGCTCATTGTACTTTGCCCAGTGTAGACGAGGACTACACTCCCTTCTGCAGTTTGGAGTCAAATGGTTACTTGTGCATCCACGTGGCTGTTTACATTTCAGTTACACTGAGATGCTTGCTTGATAAGGAGAGTTATAAAACAACTGCATCAGCACTTGTATTGCACAGATTTGTCTAGCTGTATGTTTGTGTAGTTGAATGGGTTTGTCCTTTTTGTCCTTCTTACGGGGATTTTTTTCTAACCTTGAAAAAAAGTTAGCAAAAATCAGGTGAATTTTTCAACGTGTTATGGTAATCAACTTTTCACCGCATATACACATCCTAACTATGAAGTAGTATTTGCCATTTACTCACTGAAACCTCAGTAACAGTGACAAAAACAGGTGAAACTTATCAGTTTGCCACTGTCACCAGTTAAAATCAAGCAGAAGTCAAATTCTGTATCCATCAATTTATTGAACTACTTCATGTTATTCACACTGTTGTGGGCTCTCCACTTCCAATGATAGTATAGCTGTCAGCGTTCCTCTGCTACTGTTTCTCTGGCCTGTTATCATATAAGCTGAAAGACCTCGAGAAGGGAAAGCTCTGCTGAGAAGTCCTTGCTTCCCTGAAATGAGCCAGAACATGATGGTGTATCACCCAGTGCGTCTGGGAGAGGGGATGGTTCACAGTGTTCTCTTTCCTGGCTCCTGGGAGGTTATTGGTGATTTTCACAGACTGCAGTTCAGCACCGTGATAGCAGAGCTGGAGTCACATTATGACAGAATGGATTTTTAAAATTTGTTTTTCATTCTTGAAGTTGGTTGTGTGTCTTCCACCTCAGTATCCACAACCTCTCTATCTGTGTCCCAGGTCGACTCTGAATCCTATGAAAGGAGTCTGGAGCTTCTGCTTGAGTTTGGCCAGCATGTCTAAACATCAAGGTGATTCAAGTGAAACCTCTGCTTAGAAGTTTGCAAGCACAGATCTACTATGGGTTTGGACCATAACAGGAAATTCATAAAATATAGCCCATAACTCATAAACATAACAAGAGCTGAAAATGCTGAAATGCAGTTTTAGTGTAGGCAGCACATGGGCTCATGCTCCATTTTTTCCCACTCAACCATCCAACTCCCCTATCTTGAAAGCAAAGTACTTGTTCATTCCGGCTGTCCTCATTACCACTTACCGTTGACACTGACATGTCTTATTTTCCAGCAAGTATTGTTTTGCTTGTGCCATCCTTTTTGCACGTTTCTACCAAGAGAGAAGGGATAAATAATGATTATATTGTTTACACTTAAAATGCGTCCCTATGAAGTACTTTCTGACATAGCCACTATCTGCAGACTGTCGATCTCTAACCATTTGCTTTGAGTGTAAGGATTGACCTACTATCTATTCTATCCCATTCACAGAGAGAAAATCAGGCTCCTCCTACGGTCTGGGAAGACTGTCACCTCTTCACCTTTCATGGACACCAGGATACTAACCCTTCTCTGCTGCCAGCTCATACCAGTGATTATGCACACACACGCAAGGCCGATCGCCAACACACTGGCTCCAATAATTGCTCCAATTACTGCATAGCTATTCCAAACATGGGCTTCCTCTGTGGAAAGAGAAAAGCATTCAAAGGCAGATAGAGAATTTCAAGGCTGTTGTGTGGAGGTAGGGATGTGATGTTAATTTCCATACCCACGGTATAATTAAGGCTGATCTTTCTGTTATTGTCTTCTATGAGGTGACAGTTCCACAATCCTGGAGCACTGACATTCACCTCCACTTTTGTTTCATGTTGTTTTGACTTCTTGTTTTCCATCTGAGTCCCATTCACACGTTCCCAGAGCAAGTGGGCTTTGGATGGCAGGGGACCAGATACCTGGCAGAGCAGGGTCATCTTGCCCCCTCTGGAGAGTGGCCCAGCAGGGTTAGCAGAGACTGGAAAGATAAGAAAATGTCACATGAGTGAGAGGATGGGAAGATGGGTCCATCCATACTTTTGTGGCATCCAGATTTCTGCAGCTCCTCATCTGCTGATCCCTTTCTCTCACCTTGCATCACCACTAGCGCTCTCATGCTCTGCATTCTTCTACTGTTGATCACCAGCTGGCATTGGTACTGCCCAGAGTGATTTAACTGGACTTTGGGGATTTTAACTTCTATAGTACCATCAGTTTTCCTTTCAGGTATCTCAAACCAAATGTGGTTGCTTTTTTTAGTTTTATGCAGCTCTCGACGTGTTGTGACATTGAAATCAAGCAGCTCATGAATGGCTGTATTTCCCTGTGGTTCCCAATTCAGTTCTCCTTTGAAACCTTCTTTCCACTCTATCTTCCGGAAGTTCAGATGCCATGACAAGATCACAGTGTTGCCAACAGTAGTGTATATTGTTTCCATGTGTTCCTCCTCAAAACCTGAATTCAGAAGAGACAAGAACACATAAGCAGGGAAATCTGTGGATTCTCTGAGTGCACCTTTGGTCTTGTGCTCAGTTGAGAGGCCTCAGAAAAAAGCCACAAGACGTCCCAGGGGGGATAAGCAGTGAGGGACTGAGAACTGGTTTAAAGAGGCAAAACTCTCAAGCTCACCAGAGCTGAGAATAAGTGACCCCAAGGAGAGGGTGATCTTTTAGGGCCAGCCTGGAGAAGAAAATGGGAAGAAGTCTGAGACAGAGCTCAGGCAGCAGAGCAATCCAGCTGTGGAGTTGGAGGCCCAAGAAAATTATCCCTGGAACACCATTGTGTGAACGGTGAAAAATGAAATCATGGCTCATGAGCTGGAGGAAATACTGGTTACAGGGTCTGTGTGCAAGCTGCATTTTTGTTGTCACGTACCTAATACCTTCACATCAAAGGAGATGTTCTGATTAATCGATGGAGAGTTCGAATAAACATGACACATCCAGGTTCCACTGTCTGTAGACTTCAGTTGCTTTAGCCTTAGTACGTATTTTTGAGGGGCCTCCTTTTGCAAAATTTCTGTTGTTACTATATTATTGCTAATGTTAAACAATTCGATGCTGAGATGGGGTTGTGAGTGGGATGAATTTTGCATTAAAGTAAGCTCGAGTTCTTCATTTGTGAGGAAGTGCCCATTTGAAGAGTCTGTCACTGTAAAGAGAAAAAACCTAGCCAGTAAATCAACTCCTATTTCTGCAAGTGAGAGAAAAGTGTCACAGCAAAGAGAGTATGGAGGCCCTGTGCTCCGGTTGATACAAGGGAAATGAGTTGTGATAAATCAGACCAGAAGCAATGGCATCTGGATAAGGAATTCCATCAGAGTTGTTTCTTGGACCTTTTCTCCTCTCCCCTCACCTCCTTGTGGTTACAATCCCTCCAGGCACTCACATTTAAAGACATGCAGTGAGATACTGACTATAGGAGAGTAACATGCACAGGTATAGATGCCAGCGTCATCCAGGCTCAAGTCTGACACCTTCAGCTGTTTGCCGTTCGATTTCAGTTCAGATCGATGAGTCATTGGAGCTTTGCCTTTTGGAAAAAATAAGCTTGTTTAGGAGAGAAGGAATTTCTCAGCTATATACTGAAGAGAAGGGGTGTCAAATTGGAAGCCTTACCTTTAAGAATCTGTGTTCTAGAAAAGCTTACAATAGTAGAAGAAACTTCTTTATACTTGTACTTCCAAGTACAGGTCGCATCTTTGTGATGATTTATGCCTTTACAGCTCAGGATCACCTCCTTTCCTGCAACCCCAGTCTGTTGTTCTTGCTGAGCGATAATGGGGGTCAGACCTAGAAGTCAAATGCCCCCAAATGCCTGTGACTATGGCGGATTTACCAACACTCACAATTTTGAGATACAAGCAGTATTATTGAAACAACCTTTTCCCCACTGAACATGATCCTGTTGTCCTGCTGGTAACAAAGGCAGGACTACGTGTGTCATTCCTCATTCACTCCTTGGTCAAGACTTGAGACAGCAGTGTCAAATTTGCTTAACTCTTCCTCCAAATTTTACACAAAGAAAGACTGAAAGCCCAGGGAAACAGAAGGATAAAGGATAAAGGATATGAAAAGGAGAAAGGAGAAAGGAGAAAGGAGAAGGGAGAAGGGAGAAGGGAGAAGGGAGAAAGGAGAAAAGAGAAGGGAAAAAGGAGAAAGGGGAAAGGAAAAAGGAGAAAGGGGAAAAGGGAAGAGGGATAGAGAAGGGCAAGAGAAAAGGGAAGAAGGGAAAAGGGAAGAAGGGGAAGGGAAAGGGTGGGAAGAGGATGGGAGCAGAGGGGAAGGAAAGGAAAACATCTCAGAACTGCTTCAGCTGCATAGAACTGCAAAGCTCTCATTTGTCCTACTACAGGAGCACCCTAGAAGTGTAAAATGAAAAATTTGTATGAGTTTATGGGAGGGGTTTCCACAAGTTATGTTTTCTTCCAAGAGCACTGGTAATCTGCATCATTGCAAATAAAGGTTTTCCAATAATTGCACTGAACATGATCACTGAAAATGATGAATTTTTCTAAAATGGGGAAATTATGAATGCCATTCCTAAGAATATCTTGGTGTCTTTGCAGTGCTTTTAGTTATAGCTTGCATACGATATTCTCATGGCTTTTTTTTTCTGCAACTGGAATAATCAAAGCTGAGTGTCTGAGAAATGCAGATTTGGCATTATTCAGTCAGTTTCCATTCTTGTAAAAAGATCACTAAAAAGTCCACCAATTGTTGCGATATTAGCAATCAAACTGAACTAGCTGCTAACATCAAATTTGTAATGGAAAACCTATGATCAGAAATCCCCAAGTTTTCACACAGGCAGCAGGAGGCACTGTGATGGGTAGTATTTTCCATCCTGTGCTCAGTATATGGGATCTGGGCTAATTTTGGCCCAGGAAATGGCTCTGCCCAGATCACAAGTTCCTTCTGAAGCATTTATTCACATTCATCCAACTTTTGTGAACCTTGATGCTGTATGGCACAACATCTTCCTCAGCTGGTGTTCTTTTTCTATGGCCATGCTGTCAGAGCCATATCATCACTGCTGGACAGTTTCAGAGTGGGCCAGACAAGAGGTAAGAAGGTGACTGCTATATTTATATTGATCTGGGGAGAATGGCTCAAACAAGACTGCTCTTAAAGCATGTGACACTGCTCTCTGAGTAGATAGACTCCTGCAGAGGCATCTCAGTGGTCTCAGAGGAAGTGAACTGTGCCCTCCAATCACGTCAGCCTACAGATTCACCCTTAGTAATAGGAGGTGGCAACCATTACCAAAATATAATAACAATTTAAAAAAAAAAAAGAGAGAGAGAAAAAAAAAGGAGTATTTCAGATGATAAATTATGAGAAGCCTAGAAGCACCTAAAATGTTGTGAGGCTTTTGGGAAGGTTGTAAGCATTAGCAGGATCCACTGCTGTTTTTCCAGTGCAGCTGAGGACTCACCCAGCTGCAGAACCAAGACGACCACGAGCGCACTGCTCACCACTGCTCCACACCTCTCCATCTCCAAGGGAACGCTCTTTCCTGCTGCAAACTGAAGGGCTGGGAATGCTGTCGGTACCAAGGGATGCTAACCTGGAAGACCCAAATGCTCTATTAATAATGGTTGATGTAGTTTTAGAATCACCCCACACTGTAACCAGGAGGTTGGAATGGAGAAATCCAAAGATGCCCTCCCATCTAAGTCTTTCTGTGTGATTTTATGATGGTATGATAAAGACCATCTTTAGGGCTCTTGATAGCATTTTTCTTTAGTGGTTTTGTTGTTGTTATTCTCTATGTATTTCTTATCTTAAAAGTTATGATAACCACTGCCTCTGATGTTTTTTGAAAGGCTTGCTTCAATTCTTAGGGATATTTTACAGAACGTCTGGGGTGAAGGGAGGAATGAGGTCAGAAAGAAGTTGCATTGATGATAAAAAAACCTGAAATGGAAAGTCCTGGAACAATTTGTCCATCGCATTCATGGTTCCACAAGCAGAGACCTCCAAAGCACTTCAGGAGGACGTCAAGTCTGCACAGGGTAGCTGGAGGGTACTGTGTGAAAGCTGACAGTGTAGAGACAGGTCAGAAAAGAATTTACAGGCAAACTTATCTTGTAAAGTGGGAAGGGCAAAGCTGAAAATGATTCTAGATGCAAGCATAGAGCCAGGAAGTGTGTTAGAGTTGCACAGTCTGACAGAGAAAGTGGTGTAAAGAAGGGTAGCATGGGGTCATCAAGAACTGTGAATCGGTGGGAGCACCAGGGGGCTGTACAGAAAGCACAGGCTTCATTTAAAATAGGAGAGGCTTTGTTTAAACTGAAACAGAACTTGTCTGCTGACACTTAAAGGAAGAACTTTCTTAAACAAAGACTGGGGAAAATCCAATTGATACAGATTAGATATTATTTGGGCTGCAGTGTCTGAAAAGTAAGAACTACTTGTCCTCAAGTGGAGGGTCAGACAGAAGATGACAAAGCTTAAGGGACAAGTGGGGAGCAATGTGAACAAAACAAGTCCTGTTTTAATGGAGTATGGGAAAACACTCTGGGTGCTACTGGATGCTGGGGGAGGGGTGTGTCTGGAGGATTGATCTGGACCCATAACAACAACAACAAAAATCACAGCAGTGTTTAGAGAAGTAGAATAACTGATGGGAAGGTCACTTGGGTCCAGATGACAGCAGAAACATCCTTTCACAGTTAGCATGGTAGAGTGAAGGCTGGAATCATAGTGGAACTGAAATCAAAAGGAATACAATAATAACTTAATACTACATATGTAGCATGTGCAATATTATATATAATATATTCCAATGAGGATACTTTAATATTGAAATTAATATAAATGACCAGAGCACATGAGACAATCAAAGAGCAGATTAAAACATCGGTGTTATGTTTACATGCAGATCAGGTCAGCATGGCTGACAATCTGACAGCTGAACAGCTGAACACACATGAAAAATGCAGCTGCGCGGGCAAGACAGTAGCCATGTGCACCATCAGAAGAGAAATATATGTCAAAGGCATAGTCAGAGATGATCTGCAGCTTGCCTTTTATAAAACTAACAAAAAAAAAATCATGCTGGCCCCAGGAAATATTTGCATGAACCATTTTACGTGGGGGAGGGGGGGGGGAAAAATGCAAAATGAAGGAGCCAGTGCATACAATTGGACTTAATTTCCCAACAGATGCAGTGGCAGTGATCAAGCAGTCCATTGAGCTATGCTACAGAATAAGAAAAGGGGCAACAACAAGGCATCTGTATGCATCTCACTCAGAAGAAACATCTATAACTGAGACCTGGCACAGGGCCCTGGGAAAGATCAATATTACCCTGAGATGATGGAAGAAACATAAGCACTGCCATGAATAGTCCCATCACCTGCCCAAGTGAGACCAGAAGGAAAAGTCAGCCACCACCCTGTAGTGATATCTACAAATTAACAGGCTCAGTGCTTAGCTTCAAATATTTTGAATCTTTAAATTTTATACTAATATTGAAGGTGATAGAATAGATATAAATCAGCAAAACTGCCATCACACACCATCATTTTTTACTGTCTGTGAATCTCTGTTTTCCTGTTTCCTGCTGTCATCAGTTTGTTCTTCACCTTCTTGCTATCTAGCAGGAGAACAAAACCGCACAACTAAAATGTCGTGGTACCAGTGAACTGCTGACCTTGTGCAGTTTAGTAGCTGCAGGTTGATGCACCTTTCATACACTGTTCTGCTGTTTCTTATCGTGGTTTCACGCATAGATCTCTCCATTCCTTTTTCATTCATACTGATCTTCATATGTCTGTGGCAGATCTCTGTATCATGATCATGACCACCTACATGTTACAAGTCATTGGGGAAAATGGGTTGCTTCCAGCTAGAATTTCTTTGATAGACTTTCTGTCTCCTTTCTGCTTTTCATTCATACCACTTCTTATTTTTCCTCTGTCTTTCAGCCTCCTGTGACCCTCCAGGTCAGAATGTGGGCAATGGTATTCAGAAGTTCACAGATCTCATTGCGTAAGACTGCTACATCAACTTAGGCAGTGGTTCTTTTCAGCTAATGCCTATAGCAGACCCACAGCCTCCTTACAGGCTTACAGCCATATGTTGTGGTGGTACTCAAAAATTAAGTGGTGTCAGGAAATGTCCCTGGGCACTGGGACACACTCATCAGCCATGTTAAACTCCTAGAACATTTCCTGACATTTCTTTGGCCCAGGACAACTCTCCTGCCAGGCAACTCCCAGGATCCATTTAAGTGTTAGGATGGGACAGGAACCACTCCAATTAAGCAGCTGTCACATAGCCAGTTCATTTTGGATGTTAAGTGAGTTTAATAGCCCAGACCATCTCATGCCAGTCAGCCTCTGTGCCAGAAACAGTCTGGGCACACTTGATTTATTAGCACGCCCAGTCTTCACAGGAGGAGCAGGGCTGCCATCCAAGCACACATTGATTTCCATTTCATTGTAACTTCCCCCTCTTGCTAAACTGCTTTAATTTCCTTCTTAACTTCTTTTAATGACTGCTCTCTCCCTGGGGGGTGGGCAAAAGAGAGCTGTGGCAGCAAGTGGTCTCACTGTGGGATGACCAAGGACAAGGCCTGCAGGACCAAGCCTGGCCCAGAGAGCACGTGCTCCTGTAGAGCCTCACAGGGTGGTTGGCTGCAGGCAGCTCTCCTCCAGCCCAACAGCAGCGTGACACAGGAGGAAACTGAAATTAAAAAAAGAGCCCAGAAACCACTCCTCCTGCAGAGTAGGCTATCTCCCATCTCAGTGCATTCGTGCACTGCTTTCATGCTGTGTGGTTTCCTTGTTTTCTCCTCTCGCTCTTGCTTGTGGCTGTGCTTTTGATCTCACAGCAGCAGCAGTGTTCTCAGTGGGGCAAGGAGAACTGGGCAGGAAGGCCTGGGCAGGGCAGCCTGGGCCGCTCACATCAGGGCTGCCACACCTCAACCTTGGCTGCTGTCCCCCATTTCCCCTGCAGTTGCTTCTGGGCAAGGGCCAAGGGATGCAGCTGCCCCTCGTGGCACACAATGGTTTGGTGTGTATTTTACGTTCTAGAGTGCAGTTGTTTGTTAGGGATCACATCACTCCTTGGTTTAAATGTCTGAAGCAAAGCTGATCTGCTCTACTACGCAGCAGTTCCCTTGAAAATGTTCATTAACAAGCAAGCATGTGTGAGCAGCAGACAGGGTAAGAGACCAAAGCCAATAAAAACAGACAGTGAAAGCAAAGAGATGATAGAAGTGGAGGTCATTTTATGGGCTTCATGGTCACCCCGGAGCATGAATAAGCTTAGCTGTCATGCAGAACAGTCCATGCCTTGATTTCCCCTCGAGCACTCCAGCTGTTCACCAGCCCCTGAGACAAGTTGTCACCCTCCACAGCTGCTCCCAGAGGGACATGATGGAGCATGGTCAGCGATCAGCTCCTCAGAGAGAGGTCCCACCTCCAGGATGGAGCAGTGTGCCACATGGGCACAATCCAAGTTTCCTTCTGCCACGAAGTCTTTGCGATCTGTCTGTGTGTCTCAACCCTCACAAATACCACCAGAAATGACTCTGTCTCTGCAGCCTAGTCAGTTCCCTGATGGCTTCTGAACCATTTTAACTATTTAAGGGGAAGACAAGAACTTTCTGTGCACGACAGGCATTTCAGCATACACTTTCCGAGCTTTTCCCTTCTAACTAGTCCCTCTCCTTTCCTTCTAGGCCTATTATTTTTGTCTCTGTGAACAATCTTTCATCCCAGCAATAAACAGTTAGAGCCCACGGCTGCCTTTCTGGGACGCTGTGACTAGCAAATAGTACCAAGACGTCCTCTGACGACAGGCCCTTCATTGTGCTCTCAAGACATGTACACATAGGATGTGCTTCAGGTATCATTAATCAGCTGCTGAAATAGGAACACTGAGATCTTACATGAAATGTTCTTGATTTGCAGTCCACACTGGAAAAGGGCCTATATAAGTATGGATAACATACCTCAGCAAAACTGTACGTTCCAGTCAGAACAAAAACGTTCTGCTTATAGCTGGAATGACAGGAGTCACACCGTAATTTTACCTCATTGAATACCCAGGCCCTGCGCAAGACTGTGGCAGAAAGGATGGGCACTGTCTAAGAACACTGAGTACGAATGGGATAGTGGTTTTTCTCCATTTAAATGAGTCAACTCCTGCTCTACCGCAGGCAGCTTGGGCAGCCATCTTTGTGAAACACTGGGGAGAAAAGTGTTTTTCAAGCCTTTTCATAAAGAAAAGGTTTGTGAACTGAATAGAGAATAACACACACAAGGGACTTAACAGGAGTGCTTATTTTATAGTGGTGAACATTAAGAAGTAACCTGAGCTCAACCTTAGCGTACCATGTAGGGGAACACTTGGGGTGACTGAAAAAGGTCGAACAGAATTCATCATGTGAAAGATGAAAAATTCACCCAGAAATGAAACTGCAGGTTTTAACAGTGCAGCAGTCTATGAAAAGGCTAAGGTTTTCAGGTGTCCTTAATCTGAAAGGATTCCTCTTGCTGCATGAAATTCTGCTTACCCAGCCCTGAGCTAGTGGATCAGGCTGCATTTGCAGCCTGTGTTGTGCAGTAAGTCAGTCAGCCGACATAGAGCAGACTCACTGATAGTGGTACACACATATTTACACAGGCTCTTCTAGTTAGCTAGAGATTGGTGCCTTTTTATATTTCAGACTTTTTTTAGAATAAAGTCCCCCTTCCTGGAGGGCATATGGAGAAGGTGATAGCGAGTGGATGGTGGAGGGCAGCTCTCTGTGCATTTCCAACCCCTGGGGACATATAGTCGTTCGTGTCAAGTCCATTTTTCCATCATGTCAAGGACATCTTTCTGAACTATTGCTACACATGGGTTTAAGAGACCTGTGAGATCCCCAGGATCTTTTAGTAGCTCTCTTTTTCCCCCTTTCCAAGGAAAAATCCAGACAGAAGAACACTTCTTAGTTAAAAATAAAAGGCCTCCAGAAATTGCACAGCCAGAAGTATTATCAAGTAAAACATTTCGATAAAGTCATCAGAACTTTAAGTGGGTTGAAACCTATCTGTCCCTCATCCTGTCCAAAACAGCAACCTGTGTGAAATCCTAAAGTTTGTGACAACATTAAAAAAAACAAAATCAACAAAACCAGATTGACCTCTTTTTTTTTTTTTTTTTTTCAGAGAAAAGACAAAAAGTTCCCTTACCTCTTTTCCTCCCTCTGTGTTTCTGTCTCCTTGTGTTTGTCACCTGCTGTAAGTGATCTAACGCAGCTATAACTGAAGGAAGAGAAGAATGAAGCTGATGTTAGAAAGCTGCACAACAGATGTCGGTCGGCCTTTGTGTCTCCTCCTCTCCAACTGGAACGTCAGCACAGTCTTGCTGCTGGTCCAGGCTCTGCTGCAATCTGTGAGCTTCTCTCAGTAGATGGTGACCGTCCAAATGCATGTGACGTGATGCTCAATGCTGGATGTGAACAGAAAGGAAGACCATAATGGAAGGCTATATATTGTGACGCCTGGGAAGAATGAGTGCAAGAGAGAGCCTATTGGCCATTCGGCAGCTGCTGGGAGGCTGTAACAGAACCGAAACTTAAAAGCGAGCGATTGGAAACCTGTTATGATCTACTGTCAAAGAAAGCTTGCAAATTAACATGTTAGCTGAGCAGATCCAGATTAAGCCCAGGCCTCTAACAAGCTGTAAGAGCAAGCTGACCTCCATTTCCCAGCCTGTCTTACTGCTAAGAGGAGCCACTTCTGAGGAGTGGGCTGTGGCCCTGCCCCTGGGGCTGCTCAGAATGGCAACAAGGCTGTGCCTCCAGTTCAGATTGGCCTTGACCACCAGGCCCAGCAGTTTAGAAATGACCTGATTAGGGCACAGTTAAGGGGGGAACCCCTGAAGCAGCGAAGGTCATCTGTGCAGAGTATGGCTGAGATTTGGTGTGAGATGAAAATATTTTCTTCATCTTTATTCTCTCAGGTAACCTCTACCACTACCACATCTCAGCTGTTTCCCCTCTCTGTAGAGTGGAGGAGGGGGCTTTTGTGGTTTTCCACCCACATTCGGTATCTTTCTCTCTGAATCCCAGCCTCAGCCAAGGTGACGGAAACCCACTGAGCCCCAGACACAGCTGAGATTTCATCTTCGTACCGCCCACTCTTCTCCTCCAAGCAGTCACTTGCCCCTTTGTCTGGAGGATGGGTTGAGAGACACAGAATCAGGCTTTCAAGGAGTAGGTTCAGAAAAACACAACTCCGAGGTTCATAAAATACCACTAGATGTGAAAGGAATGGCACCAATCAGGCCTCAAGTGCAACAGCTGGTCCTTTTGATGTCTCTTTGGAGAAATCACAATGCCCAGAACTTCTTGGAGGCCCATTCTGAGACAGGGATTTCCTTCAAGAGCCTGCTGCTTAGTATCAGCTTCTCTCAAATGCCCTTGCAAGAGAACACACATGCGCCTTCTGGCCTATCTGTCAGAGAAGGGCTGTCCTGGAGAGAACAGCTGAGAAAAGTCAAGTTGTGACTGTAAGGCTCTGGCATGAGGGCTTAGGAAGAGGTGCTCTGAGACATTGAGTTGATGTTGCAGCTTACACAAATTCTGGCTTGCATTTTGTTTCCCCAGCATGCTGTAATGCAGAAACCCTGGCTTGTTTTTGAACAGTTGGTTTATGTCACTGCAAATGCCAACCAGCAAATAGCATTCCCTGAATGGGCCCAGCTTCCAAAACACATTTGAATTTGCTGCAGATTTGCAAGGAGAAATGGGGCTGTTGGGCCTGATGTGACAAAGCTGCAGGCCTGGCCCCTCATGGACCTGTTCTTAGTGCAGGGATTGCTCAGAACTGCCACAGAGGCACAGTGTACAGCCTTTGTCTACCTTGCAAGTACCTCTCAGATTAGGGGTCACAGCATGCAGTGACTTGTTTGTATCACTTTCATCCAAGCATCTCAAAGCACTTTGCGAGCATTAATTAAACATCAGAATCCAGGAGTGATGAATAGTATTAGTCAGGCAGTCTTTCTTCTAACTATAATATTTCTTATAAATATTTAACTAGTTTTTAAATTCCATGCAAGCCTGGATCTCACCTTGCTGGCGCAGTCGCTGCACTACATCTGCGGGGAAACTTATTCAGTATCACACACCAATCTGGTGGCAGAGTGGGAAGTAGAGCCTTAGTGCTACACACTGCTTCCCCCTAACCAGATCTGTGGCTCTCATTTGTCCTATTTTTTCCTCTTCAGAAACACTCCCCATGCACCCTGCCCTGGTACTCTGTGCTCTAATCCCATCACCAGCAGTGTTTTTCCAGGTTAGGGCTGGTGTGTAGCAGATTCTTGCCAACTTTACCGGAGAGAGGCATCTTCCAGATCATGCTGAGTGGAGGTCCCAGTCTGCAGCCACATGAAAATCTCTCCAAGAATGAGTGAAAATGGGGAAAAGGGATTTCAGACATCAAATGTTGAGAAGGAGCATTTACTGATGCCAGTGGAAAGTCAAAAAACCTCCAGAGAGTCTCCATATAAGCCAAGTTCCCTGCACATTAGTGAATGCTGAGCGTGCCTGTGAGCTCTGATGGGTAAGGGATACCCAGATGTACTGTAAAATTGATGAGTGCTCAGTGACTGGAGTGAGGGAAAGTGTTAAACACAGTGTGAAAACCGTATAGGATGTCAGTGGCTTCCTACAGGGAGTTTTCTCTTTGCAATAGAATATCTTCCACCTTTTGAGCTCCTTGAGGGACTTTTCTGCATCCAGACACGGAGAACTAAACAACAAGCAGCCTTCTGGAGTGGGGGCCTGGTGGTTTGCCCCAATAAAGCTATGCACCTCAGAAAGAAGCAAGACTCCTGGATGGTGCTGGGGGGAGATCTCTGTCAGCAGGCACTTGGAATATCTCTGAGGAAGCTTAAGCCAGGAAAAGAGAACTCTCCAAACAGATAGTACAAAGGTTGATGTACTGATCATGGTGAAAAATCAGAAGATCTCCAGAGATATTCTTCATGAGTAAGAGGTCATGCTAAAGAGGTCGTGTGAGGGATGTCAAATCTGATGGAGAAGGAATAGCTAGATGCGGTAGGATGTCAGAGATGGCTTAGTAGTGCTGAGGAACAGAGGGATTGTTGTCAACTGCGCGTGTCACTGAAAATGAGAAAGACTAGACATAAACAAGCTACTGTTTTGACATGCCAGAAACGCAACTGACAGGAGAAAGCTGGCTGCAAGAGCTTTTAAGAATGTGCATGGGGCTGGTCTTGGTCTTGTGCTCACCAATGGACTTTGGAAAAAGAACAGGAGAGAAACTGGTGACCTGTGATACACAGCTGGAGGGCTCTAATCAGTACAAAGGGAGGTCTGGTACATAAGAAATGGGGTGCAATTCAATGATGTAAGCTGTAAAGTGAAGCTTTTGAGCAGTAACCATGAGAGTTTTTGCTTTAAGTTCCTCAGCAAAGGACCCAAGTTTATTAACCAGTCACTGGATAGTTGTGACAGAGCAAAAGGATCCAACCAATGGTGGACGTACCTGACCATGCAAGCCCGGTACAGGAAGGGGGGAACGCCACCGTGCTTGAGCACTAGATGGCAGCAAAAACCCGGGCCATGGGAGCAGCTGCATCCATCCCACGATCATGTTGTTTTTATAGGCACAGTGTGCTATGCCTTCTCACTGTAAGACCCTTGGAAACCCATCCCTTCAGGTGGGAGGGACAGCCATTTCAGACTGCATCATACGACAGCTTTTGAGATATAAAGAGTGGCTTGTATTGAATCAGCATGTCAGCAAGACATAAATCTAGGAGCAGAAGCTCTATAATGTGATAATGTTAACAACCACATAATGATTGTCCCAAATGCCTTGGATCTTAGTGTGTGGCACAAGCTATAGTACTTACAACGATGGTATTTCTGTAGGTAGCTTGGTTTGAGGGAACCTTGGAAGACAAGATGAACGACCCCAGATGTTTTGACTTTATCCACTAATACATGGCAGTGTTGAAGGAATCCAAGCAGAGTAGTGAGACATGGGCTTCTTTTGCAGAATTGTTGCTGATATTGTTCCTACCCATTTGCCAAGCAGATACAAAACTCCGTGTGCTTTAGTGTCATGGACACTAACTTTGCATTATTAAAGGCTGTACAAATCATACCAACATAACTTGGTAAAGACTTGTTGTTTTCTGTTGTTTCTTTGTCAGATCATGCTGTTTGCTAGCAATTGTTTAGCCTCTCACTTTGAAATCTTGGATGTAGGGCCTAGGGTGTTTGTTGTCAGTGTTCCTTTTTTGTTGCTATTGATTTTTTCTCAGAAGGGACTGGTCTTTCTTCTCAGAAAATATCATTCCTTTTGGAGGACTCAGGTGTGAATAAAGCATTTGCATGCACAGTACCTCTTTGTAACTGCACTGCTCTGCCATAAGGGAATCCACTGGGTTTCCTGTGTTTTTCTGAAGCTTTCTACTTCTGGCACATGAAAAATATTTTTCTGACTTTTACACCAGTTGCTGTATCCTCATGGAAAACCATCACATCTCTTCCTTAGCATGATGTTTGCGTAACTTTCTGCTACTGCATCAACTCTACTTGGGACAGATTTCTAGATGTGTTTGCTTTATTGTATAGACTTAGTGCTTCTACTTCATCTGTACTGATTTGCTATGTACCAGCTTTATTCCCTCAGTGCTCAAACATATTTTCCCATTTCCTAGTGTCGCACCAATCCACTCTTGAGTGGTAAAGTTTCCCTTGGCCATGGACAGTCACTTCTGTATTGGTATCAGTTGGCTTTGGGGCATTTTCCTTAAGGTCTGTCAACCAAAACAGTTAGATGGCCACATCCGTCACTTTTGCTTGCGCCTCTATTTTGTCAGTAATGCTCACCTACATGAGGTGCTTGACTAGTTGCAAATACAAGACTGCAATATCTGTTAAGTTTCTGATACCTTCCTTGGCACCTTAGCCCTGGCAGGATTTGTATTTGGCATAAATACAACCATGTCTGTGGCCTTGTAGCCTTTTTAGATGGTGTAACTTTAATAAGCACTAATCAAACACCTCAGCTACCATTTGCCCTCTCTACAACAAAAAATATATTTGCAAGACATGCTGCAAGTGATACAATGATTGTGGGGGTATCTCATACTCAGCATGTAACTGCATATGATTGTGTGTATGTACACATAACTGTACATAATTGTACATCTGATTATCGCTGGCTTCAGCAATCAGTTCTTGGTGAGAATTCATGAAGCAAGAGTAATTGAGTTACTGCAGAAAGTTCAGTGCTTGGCTTGAGTTTTGCATCTTCAAAGCTTTCTCAACTTTTCCTTTCCTCCATGGAGCTGTAAGGTTACCCAGGGCAATGAGCTAACCCTGCGCAGGGGCAAGCAAGAAAGCCTTGGTGTGTTCCCAGAGCCATCTCAGGGATGGGAAGCAAGGAGTGGAACCAAGCTGCTAGTTGTTAAAGGCAACAGGGAGCCCACTGCCATCAAAATTAATGGCCTAGTGTTCTAGGGGGTAAGCAGGAAAAGGCCCAGTGTACACATAACTTGAAGCTATTTAAATGTATCAGGATACTTGAGAATGACAAGGGCTTTGCAGACATCTAAGAAAACTGTGCTCACCATTATTAGGAAGGCCAATGAAATTCAGCACCACAGTTGTCAAAGTCACGTAGCTGAAGGGAAAATATGAACTGCATAAACACATCTTGTCTTTGGCTTCCTGTAACCATACCAGGTCAGGAAAGAGCCGGGGCATTATGGCAGAGGTTTCACTGATGACACAGTGAACAGCTCAGTAAAAGCTTGGCTCTGTTCAGTGGGAAACTACAGTCAGAGGAGCACACAAAATGTCAAGAAGGACGGGGTGGAAGCGGTGCAGAGACTGGCAGCGTGCTTCCATGTAAAGCAGCACCATTCCCCCACTGGACAGTGGGGGGGTGCTCTCTCCAGAACAATGGACCCAAGGAGAGCTCCAAACATTGAGATGGGCCTAAGAAAAGTGTCAGGCAGAAAGACCCCAAACTCTGGGCATTTCGAGGTAGTGAGGCAGCAGGTGTCTTGTCCCACTCAGGGGAATGCAAGGGAGGTGAATCTTTTTATTTGCCCTGAGCAATGGATTTCCCTAGTGGGCAGGGCTGTGCAGTGGTCAAGTTATGTGGCTCAGCCACTCTAATGACCCAGGGAACATAAAGGATTAAACAATTACACAATTTATTCAATATACTACCCTCAATATTCTGCAACAAGGAGAGCTATGCAAAATCACAAGTTGGGCAAATCTGAAAACAATAAAACCCATGTAAACAGCAATAAAATCATGTGAAATAGCAAAACCAGACGAATTCAGTAACAAAAAAAGTCACACCTAATGTCAAGTCTTGATGCATCTAAATGGTACTAACTTTCCTCAGATAAAGGAGAGAAAGAGGATAGATAGGAAAATAAAAGGAAAAAAGAGAAGAAGGTAGATAGATAGATACGTATATTCACCACGGGAGGATCCAGTGATGGAGTCTTTAGTCCTTTTATCTGAAGATGGAAGGTTGACCTGGGGCCTCTCTCAGCAGGTGTTTTACAGAGCCAGTAGCTCTGGGTTCTTAAGGTGTGGTGCCATTGTTCACGCATGCTCTACTTAGGTCCAGGATCTTTCCCAAAATGAATAGGGAGCATTCCTGGGGGGGGGGTCTCAGGTGGTTGACTGGGTGGAAAACCCCTGTAAGGTGCTGGATCTTTATTTGACCTTGTCCTTACACATGCTCTGTTGGAGGGTAGGGGTTATACAAGCTTGCTCCTTCAGTGAGGCCCGCTAAACACGGCCCCTTCCTTACCTGCAGAGCCTGGGTCGCTTATGTGTTTTTGAGACAAGTCCATGCAAGTTCCACATACGAATCCTTTGATAAATCCTTAGCAGAAGGGAATGGGAAAATAGAAAAAAAGCAGATGTGATAAGAAGCCATAGGTGAATGACCAGCCAAGAGACTGAGAGTCCCTCTTCTTCCAGTCTTTGTGGTACGACAGAAGAAAACAGATGATGCAAGTGCAAAACTTTGAATTCAAAACTGATAACGAGGAACTTTTTTCCTGATAAAGAGGAACTTAAATGTTCACCATTCGTGAGCTAGGACTTACTGCCACTCATTGCCAGGGGAAGTCAGAGAGAACAGGGAAACAGTGAGATTCAAAGAGGGTCCAGGCACACATCTGAGCGATTGGAACATCCAGGCTAGTAAAAAGCAGTCTTACTACACCTCCTCCTACAGGAGGAGAAAGAAACCTATGCATGAGAAGACAGAAGGCATAGCCTTGGGCACTTGAAATGCACAAGACTAATTCACGTCTGCTTCTTTCTCTAGGACTTATGGATAAATGGGTACCATTTTCAGTAAAACACGGAGCTAGCTGAGCAGTTAAAACTGCTGTGGAGCCTGGATGTGCTCCTCAGAGTGAGTTATCTGGGCCTTTCTCAACCTGTGTGTGTGAAGTTCCTGGGGCAGGCGAGGGCCACACAGTGAGAAGGCTTCCTCAGTTGTCTGCAGAAATAGCAAAAACCTGGCCTGGTAGTGAAGTCCTCTAATCAAGGCAAGAAAATCTTCCTTCATAAATGCTCAGAGATTAAGTTCTGTGCCAATGCCTCCTTGCTGGAGCAGCCACATCCCAGTAACCCATATGGGAGAAGCTATACGTGAAACTTTTTAATAGTGAGACTTTCCTCTGGGGTGGTATACAATGGCTACTCAAGCAGTACCACAGTCCTCTTCCATGGCCACTTGGAGAGGAGGTGAGAAAAATTTTCTAATTAGGTGAAAACTAAACTTATGAAGGACTGTGGGAAATGGGACTTGGTGGACTCACTCCTACATTTATTAAATGCATCATGAGCCTGAGGAGAGTGTTAGAAAGTCCTAGCATCAAGAGATCTATCAGGAAAATCTGAGAAATAAGAGAAGGAATAAATTAATCAACGAACAGGAAGAACCAGACAGGAAAAAAAAAAAACCCTACAACACAACAAAAACAATACCAAAAGACACTGAATCACAGCAAAAAGGAGAGGCTGAATCTGCAATTCTTTCTTCTCTAGTGGCATTTAATTTCCCCTTTCCCACCATCAAAATTTCAGATATTAACAGTCAACTTCAGCAAAGCGAAACTGAAACAGAAAGAAAAGGCAGCAAAGTCCTTAGAAGCTGCTTCATGCAGACTGAGATAGGCCCAGCACCATCAGGAGGCATCCTCTACAAACACAAAAAGGGACCAGAGTTTTTTTTATGGACATTTATTTTACATTCTCAAATGATTTTCCAATAAAATAAAATGCTCAAAATGTGTAATATGTGCAGTCCTCTGTAGGATCCCCTCTACCACTGAATGAGTGCAGGAGCAGGGCAGTGCAGGGAGTGGGAGGAGAAAATGGGCAGGGGGAGAAAACACCAACTGGTTGCCAGGGATCCGGGCTCTGGCTGCCTCCTGCATAAGAGTGCCCAGCAGAGAAAGGCTGGTGGAGAAGGCAGTAAGGAGGGGCAAGAGCTGGGAGAGAAAAGTGAAACTGAAGCAGGCAATGGCTGCTGGATCAAATACTTCCAGCAGCTCCGAAGCATCTGTGCTACCTGCCCCCTTGTTGCAGTGGTGGCTTTCATCTTGTCTTGGTATGCAATTCCTAGCCCTTCTGCAGGTGCAGATCTCCCATGGCCTCCTGAAATGCTCATGCCATCCCCAGACCCTCCTCAGAAGTCTTCATGTGCCCATCACTCTTCAGCACAGCACACAGAGCTTCATCCTCCCATGCAGACCAGGCCTGATGCCCCTGCTCCAATCAGCACTCAGTCTGCTGGATTGTCTCTTTCTGGTTCTCTTCCATCTCCTTTGGCAGAGTGACTGCAACTATCCGTTCCAGTGCTGGGAAGGAACTTGGCAGACGTGCCTGAAAGAGAAGAAAGGGGCAGCGTTAGGTGTCAGAGGGATGCAGATTGGCATAGTTCAGGGCTTCTCCCTGCCGTGGAAGACACAGTCCTACTGCTCTCCACTACAAGGTTCCCATTCCCTCCTAGAGCCAGGGAAGACGCCTGTCTGATGCATGCAGCTTCTTCTGGGGAAGACTGGTTTAGTGCTGCCCTCTCTGTGGTGTCATGGACAGAAGGGATAGCAAAGACAGGTCATATTTAAGAGAGAGCAAAGAATGATCTGAGCAATTGTCAGGCCATTGACAATTATATTATATGCCAGTTATATGCCGGATTTTGTACAATAACTTTTCAGAGAATAATTAAAGGCATGAAGGTTTGTGCAAAATGAGATAAGACCCAATTAAAGACAGAACCCCTTCCACATCTTGCTTTAACAAGTGACTTTCTGGACATCAGAAAAGAGGCAGATATCATGGTTCCTGGTGGTGATAAGGTGTATTGTGCCACCTGGACAAAAAATACAACTCAGATATGGAATTAGTAGAATGGCATTGTAAGTGTGATCTCACCTAAGGGGAAGGGACTGGGATTTTGCTGGCAGGATTCTACTAGCCTGTATAGAAATAGTAAGCATAGATCCTCAAGGATCAGCTGTGGCACCAGTCATTAATGGCATAGAGTGTGTGGAAGTGCTGATGTGTGCTGATGAGCCATGTTTGGATAATCCAAAACTGATGAGCCATGTTTGGAAGAATTAAATGTCACCTAAGACCCAGATATTTGAGTAGAATGGAATAAATAGATGAAAGATGGTGAGTGAAACAAAGCAGTACCGACTGCACATTGGTGGATTCAGGAGATCAGAACAGGAATGCCTAATGTGTTGGTAAGAGCTAAGGAAGGGTTATCTGCGAGCCGCCAGTGTTTGATCAATGCAAAGAACAAATGTAGTGTTGGAGGATGCCAGAAAAGAGAGGGAGAGAAAGAGAAGACGTATTTGCTCCTCCTTATCAGCATTTTTATGAGGGGTGAGCCCAACAGGGAGTTTGTGCAGAGAGGGGCCTGAGGACCATCAGTAGATCTCTGTTGCATCAGAAGAGGTTTGTTTACTTCACACAGCAAAGCCATGAGAGCATAAACAAGTGCTGTGAGATGTTAATGTTCTGTCTGGATTAGAGCTATTTGGGCTAACAAAACTGGACATCTATGTATCCTATTTGGGTGTGGGTTTGATCATCTCATCCTACCCCTAGGCTTGCACAGTCTAAAGAGTAACCCAGAAATCTACAGAAACTGTGGATTACTCCCTCAAATTACTATTAGTGCTAATGAAGAACGGATGATAAAGAACAAGTCACAAGTCGCTCTGGCAGTGCCTGAAGTATTTTTTTAAAGCCTATCTTGCTTCTGTTCTGATGCTGCCTGTCCTCAGCTTCCAGCCACTGGGGTTTTCTGGAAATTTGCATCACTGCTATCACATTCCTTCTCCAGCTCAGGGTAGGCTCAAGTCCCCCAGGCCCATTGCTGAGCTAAGTGCTCCCACCTGAGATCACTCTGAGCCCTTGGCCACTGCAGCACTGGAAGGGAATTTTCACTGTAGGCCCTCTCCAAGAAGCTATGTAGAAGCATCTACATCACACACAGTGCTGCATCATGAGAGGTACCCCTTGCCAGCAAAGAGAAATCCCGATGGAAGAATTTGCCATGTAATTAATTTGAAAAGAAACCAAAAGAAAAATGCAGAGAAACAGTGTGATTTTTCTGCACGATTTGTTTACAGCGGCAAGCTGAGATACTGGAAGAAGTTGAGAAAATAAAGGGCAATAACTTGCTGGAAGCAAGCAGCAGAGGCAGGAGGGCTGAGCCAGCAACAACAGACCCAAGTTAAGATCAGCGTCCGAGAACCAATAGGCATTTGTATGGAATGAGAGACTACTCTGTTATATCAAAGCATCCAGGAAAACGAGAGGAGACCTACAAAAGCCTGAAGGTTCACCTGCCTCTTTTGCAGTGTGGCTTGATCACTGTGAGAGTAAACAAGGAGCTTCTCAAGGCTGGGCTGCAGATGTCCCCTAGGAGTTCTGACTCCTCCTTGAAGGTTCCTGACTGGTACCCACCCTGTCACCAAACAAACCCTGGCACTAGCCAGACCTTCTGATACCCAGTGTATGACTTTCACTACACGTCTGTGCACTTTCAGCACCACAGCCAGGGCCTCATTCCACAGGTTTCCCCTTATATCCTCCAGCTGCCATGTCCTTGAGACACTTCATTGCTGGCTCTAGGGTACCCAGGGGAAGGTCAAATAAGGGGTGATGTAGAGGAAAACTAACAGAAATGGCATGATGGACACTTACCCTTTTTTGCAGCCCCAGAGCCAGAACACAGACCATGAGCAGGAAGAAGAGGGTGAGCATGAGCCCAAAAGTAACCTGACCACTGAAGATGGTGGGAGGGCTGGAGACCTGGGCACCTATGAAGAAGAACCACAGTCAGGAAGGAGGCAAAGGTTTATTTTGCACTGAAGCAAGGCTGGACTGCACAAACGGAGGCAAACTGGAAAAGCATGAAGGGAACTGGGTGGAGCAACAGGGAGAACTGATGAGAGCTAAGACAAGAGGACAATAAGATGGGATTCAGTCAAAGATGGGGTGAGACCGAGAGAAGTGACCAAGGGAATTGAGCAGGGTGAGAAGAAGGGGCTGGTTTCAAATGTGCAGGAGACAGTACCTGTGATCTGCAGTCCATACTCCACTGCTCCTAGTCTTCCTTCTGGGCCATATACACTGCATTCCCAGATGCCCACATCCTTTTGCGACACTTGGGTTATTTCCAAGGTAGGGCCAGTCTGGACTCGGCTGTCCTCCAGGTTGTGGGGGTTGGCCACAGTCAACTTTTTGTCAGCAGAGGCAGACCTGAGGTGTTTCCACTGGAAATGTTCATGTCCCTGGGAGTGTGTAATGCTGCAGGTGAGCAGCAAATGAGATCCCTCGGAAACTGGTCCTTGGATGCTTGGGGTGACTACAGCAAAGGAGAAAGCTACCCTCAGGAAAGTAAACAGGCAAATCAACATCTCTTCCTAAACCCTCCTTTTTCTATTACACCCCTCATTCATTACCTCCTCTAATTTATTTTCTTTTTTTTTCTTCCTCAGTCCTTCAGACAAATAACTAAGTTGCCCAGGAAAACCTCTGTTTTAAGAAGAGTCCAGTGCAGTGCAATGCCTCAAATAGAAACCTTATTTTTCAGCCTCGGGCAGGAAGCTACAAGCAGAAGCAACCTACATTTGCTGCACTGATGCAGAGGGAGGTTTATCAGAATAGGACCCCAGAGGGATGATAAACCTGTCTGTCTTTTTTCTCACCTCTTATCACTGCCACGATCATGTCCCTTCTGAGCATCTTGTTGCCAACGGTGACAGAACAGCAATACCGCCCTGCATCACCCGGCCCCACCACAGGGAGATGAAGGGGGAAGCTTCTGCTGCTCTGGTTCTGCAAGATGCTCCAGTTCCGCAAGTGTCCTCCTGCAAAGTGGCTCCAGTGTGCTTTCACCGCATGGATCCCGAAGGCTCTGGGCAGGTAGTTCAGGGTGCATGGCAGATCAGCTGCAGAGCCAGCTGCGGCATAGACCACAGGGTTGGTTGGGCCATCAAAACCTGAAAGAGAGGGAGAGCACAATTTGCAGTGGTGGCTGGAAAGAGTACCATCTGGGGAATGAGGACAGGATGAGAGCTGGGAAACTGTAGCTACTGGGGTTGGTCAGTGGCCACACCAAAGGAAGTAACTCAGTGATGCTGGAGTAGCAACTCAGAGGGTGAGCTCACCTAGAATTTGCAGGTTGTGTGTGGCAGAAACGATCTCATCGTCGGCGTATCTGAGCTGGCAGTGCCAAGATCCTGAGTCACTCACGGTGGGCCGGCGGATGTAGAGAGCCCCATGCAAGGAGCAGGAGGCCCCAGAGGTGAGGACTGGGTGCCCATTGTGGAACCAGCATGTCTCCATCAGACGGGCCTGGTGGCTAGAGTTGCAGCTCAGCAAAAGCGGCTCGTTTTCTACCACAGGTCTGGGTGGACTGAGCTTTACTGCAACCAAAAAGAAAGGAGGGAGGTGAGGGCTAATCAGAGGAGGACTACCAAGCCATCCCTTTGTCCACCTTCTGTCCCAGCTTTGTCCTTCAGGCAGCCCTCTCTCCAGATCTGAGAGAGATCACAGCAGGAAGCTGTGGGCTTTCAGGGGGCTGCTGCCGGTACTCAAAACACTGTGCCAAACAACAACCCTACCCATACAGCCTCCTAGAATCAAGGTTCTCCAGGGTTTTCCACCATCTCCTACCTGTAACTACACCCAGCTCCACCTGGCAGCTCCGGATCTCTGTGTTGTAGGACACCTGTGCCTCATACAGACCCGCATCATCACTCCTGACCGGGTTGATGCACAGGGAGAAATTGCCGTTGCGTAAGGCAGAGTCCAGGACTGACACCCGTGGCCTCATAGGCAGAGCCATCTTCCGCAGGCCTGTGTACTCCACCTCCAGCACCACATGCAGATCCTGGGGGGCACTGGGACAGGGACAAGGGAGTGCTGGTTAGCTGGGAGCAAAGGCCAGATCAAGGGCTGAGGCATGAGAGAGAGGATGTGGGAAAGTACCCCTCCCCACAAGCAGACAGAAGTGTGTTTGCCTTAGCCTACCTTGTCCCATGTCGCTTCCAGAGCACAGATGTCCTGTCAGACAGCTGCTTCCTACTCTTCCCGTGCTTCCTGGGACTCAGATAGCAGGGCAGCAGAGCTGAACTCCCCTCTCTAGCCCACACCTTCTGCCCTCTGTTTTCCACCTCTGCTGCTCCCGGTAGGATGCTGCCTGCTATAATGAGACAGAAGGCTGAGCAAAGGGTGGAGATCACAAAGCAGAGGTTGAAATCTAGCCATCTGTGGTGAGGTCGAAGGGCTTAAATAACGTAGAGGGGACAAACACCCAGACCCAGCTCACCCCCAGCTTCTCTGCCCTCCCTGCACTCAGTCCCTCTTACCACTGACAGCCAGCAGAGTGAGGAATAGCACCGGGCACACCGGCCTCATGGTGGCCTCCAGGAGAGGTGAGACTGGGTCTGCAGTCCAAAGCTTTCAGAGATAAGCAAAAAATAAGGCACGGGCAAGCAGGTGTTGGAGTGGGTGGGTGAACAAAGAGAAGTCCAGCTGGACTTGCTTCCTTTCGTGCTCTCTCTCTCTTTCTGATCAAAGTGGTTCCCTCTACACCCTTATACTGTAGGTGGGCAGCTAATTTCCTCATATCACTAAGAAGATGCGTCACGACCAAGAAACAGGCGTAGGGCTGAGGCATGTGAGGGCAGAGCTGAAGCCAGTGAGAGAGAGGAGGGAGGGACCAGAGGCACTGCTCTAAGCATCTTTTAGTGGAAATTCTTCGGGTCGCTGTTGTTTTTCTTACAAGTTTTGCTTCTACACAGACAATGGAAAAAGTATAGAAGACACTTCCCAGCAAGTGCTCTTCATGTTTTTCTTTCATCTCTTGCCTTTTTTGGTTTGATCTTTCCGCCTCTCACAGCTTATTTCTAATTGTTTCAGGGCTTTTCAGAACATGTAATTATTTTTTTTTTTTTTCTGATGGTTTCCCCCTTCCCTATCCTGTTCCATTCCTCCATGTATGGATTTCTGGGCATTTTTTTTCCATTGGTCAGTTTGAAGGCAGTATGAGTAAAGGGTCTGTGGTGAGTTACATGTCCTCAGGGGCAGTCTGTGAGCAAGCTGAGGTGGTCCAAGACAAGACAAGGTCATCTATGTGGAAGTGGCAGTAGTGGAAGTGCCCAGGAGAAGTGACCAACACTGAGAAGGAGGGGCTGCACACTGTGACACTGCGACACTGTGTGGAGAAGACGTCCTTTTCCAGGACACCTGGAGAAAATCCACCTGAGCTGGTGCACTGAGGGGACTTGCTCTGGCTCCCATTTAGCTCCCATGCTGGGCGAGCACATTTCCACTCACATGCCTCACCCCAGGCCCCCTTTTACCTCAGAGATTCCCCACTGTCATGGCTCACACTTTCCAGCAGCTCACTGGCTCTGACTCTTTCAGACTTAGTCACCCTTCTGTGTGGGGTGTCAGACACCTGAGTCCCTCAGCTGGGTGGGCTGGGGCTTTTCCTGGGGCTAGAGGAAGGGAGGTGGTGCAGGGTGGCTGCCTCGCTGCTGCAGGATCCTTGCTTACTTTCTAGCTTTCCTCAGCCAGGTGGTGCGGGTGGAGGATAAAAGAGGCCAAGCAGTGTGCCTTACTGAAGCAGCAACCTGTTGTGGTGACAGCCCTCACCTCTGCTGTCACACACAGCTCTTCTGTCGCCTGAGGAATGCAACCAGTGTATGGGAACTGGGCACAACCTTGTGATCCTTGGGGGAAGATTTTGCAGCCCTTCACACCCTCTGTGTTACACAGCCCATGGGATTACACAGGAGAGGAGGGGAAGAGGGAAGCTGGGGGAGAACTTGTGATGGCTGGGGGGAAGTGTGTTTTCCTCCTGCTTGAGAGAAACTGTTTGTGGTGTCCAAGCAGAAAGCATCAACATCTCTTTCCCCCAAGTCAGCAGTGTGAGGATGGTGTGAGTGTGTGGGTGAGGATGAGAGTGTGCAAGTAGATGGAACTATGGCGGGGCCACACGTGCAGCTCCGCAGGCCAGCGCCACCTGATACCCCTGCCCTGTCTGTATGCCTCTGGGCGTGCTAAGCTTCCTGCTCACCCTCTATCCCACCCTACTTTTCACTCCCAGACGCTTCCTCTTCCTCATACCTGATCCCCCAAAACACCCTCAGCTGAAGCCATGCCTCTGCTCTAGAAAACACTTCTTTCTCGTAGGAGCCAGCAGAGCATGCTGGTGCTGCTGCCACTTCCCAACAGGCAGCCACAAGGGCTGATGGAGAGCCCTGGAGAGTGGCAGAAGCTGTCTGGCACTAGAGGGGGGCATTATTATGATGAGCAGGCATGTTGTGAAATGAAGGTTTTGAAGGCATTGTTTTTCTCATCGTCAGACACAGACAAAGACACAGATGACGTTTCTCCCTAACAACCCATTTTAAATGCTGACTTGACTTCCTTGAGTGGCATTTTCGTCATCTCCCAGAACAGGACCTTGCAGCAGAAATGACAATAACCAGAGCCATGTCAGCACAAGAGTGCCTTCTGAGAACTGCCTGCTTGGGTGCCCTGCAGCCTGACCAGCAAAGGGACAGAAAGGAGAGGGTGTGGGAAGCCCACAGGAATAAGACCTGAGACTGCAACAGCCCAAAATGTGGGGCATAAAAGCCCAGCTCAATAAGTATTCCTCTGTCTGCCTTAGGCATTAAAGGGCTTCAGCCAGGTTCTGAGCTTACCCGCAATCACCTTACACACAACCTTCATACAGTGCTTTTCTTGTCTCACTTGGTATATTGCACGGATGCAAATTGCCTGTACCAAGTAAAATAAGAATAGAAAACACTATTCTGCAGTATCATTGACTTAGTCTTGCAGAAGGAATTTTCCGTTGCATTTCCAGATTTCTGTGATAGCATGTTTTTCTCTGAGTGATTCCACTTTTGCATTTTAGTCCCCATAGCACCAAGTCTGAGGCTAGTCATAATTTTCTGCTTTGTGCTGGCTTTCTGAGGTGATCTGTAGTTTATCTACAGAATTTAATTTATCTAAGTCATCATGTTGTGACTTGATCACTGGGCTATCAGCTACATGAGTGGAGATCAGACAGTCTGAGTGTTCAACAAAGGAGCTCATCCTGATTATTGTCTGCCCAGAGCTAAAGCAAACACAGTGGGCAGGAAGAAGTCCCTCACTAATAAGAGATGCCAACACCTTTGCATGGAGAAGGACAGGTCAGGCAGAGCTCCTGATGTGAGCAAAGGCTGTCAGGCAGATTGGTGCTAAACAGCCAGGCAGTAACCTGGACAGGTTGGGATTAAAACTGCAAGACTTCTGGCCCTAAGGTAAAGGCATGCAAAGCAGCCTCTCCTGCCCCAAAAGTCTATGGTGATTTCTACCAAGATGTCAACCCTGTGCAGTGTTGGGTACCAAATGAGGTACTTTCTCCAGTAGGTAGAATATTCTATCTGGCCAGCATTAACTGTGAAGTACATAAACCTGTTCTCTTTCTAAAACCTCCAGGTCCCTCCTAGAGCAGAGATGGGATGCTGCTGTATCATCTTTGGACATCTGCAGCTACATGTAGAGATGATAGTGGGTACCAGTACCTTGGCCGATATATAATTAAGGGATATTTTTGATGCTGCAGGATGTGGTTTTGTAACACAGAGGGTGATGGGGTCATCTACAAAACTCCCTCCAACAATCTAGGTTACATTTTGACTCACTTCTCATTGTGAAGTTCATATTGCTTTTAATCCAGCAGAAGTACATTCTATAGCCTCCCAAATATCCCAGGGCTGCAGTGAGTTTTCTTTAGAACAAAAATGTGTCCCAGTGCACGCAAGGGAGGGGAAATATGAGGACAAAGTTTTCTGCAGTCATCTTGGGCTGCAAACTGCAGTGTTGACAGCTGAGCTGGGTGATAGAATAGCAGTGATGGTCCCTTGGGTGCCAAGGAAAGAAAGGTTGGTCTAGATATGCCAGGCACAGATCCTCATTGTTGCTGTTGCTTTCAACTGTCAATACAGCAAATATCCCCCTCAAAGACAAACATCTACAGTAGGATGTGCCTACTGCTTCTAGGGCTCAAATCCTCTCTCTGTCTCACTCTTGGCAGCAGTGTGAGTCTCTGACACGGAAGAGACAGCTTGAACATCTTTCAGATGCTTTGGGATGTGCTCTGCACAGGGCACAGGGGATGTCTGGCTCTAGGATTAGTCACGTGTCCTGAGGAACTGTGAAAAAGTAGATCTGGGCTTGTGCTTTCCTTCCACAAAACATTATGGCAGGAGAACACAAACTTGTAGTTTATGGTACAATGGAGCTCTGGAAGCTACAGGCAAACTCCACTTATTCATAAACAATATGCTGTTTCGTTTGTTTTCTTAGAAGGAAACCTAGCTATGAAACAAAAGATGAGGAACTAAAAGAACACGTGATATTACAAAAAAATAATTTGAAGAGGAATACAATCCCTGGGAAGATTCACATGGATGGTAGGACATCTAGGAGGAGGAGAGCAGTGCCCCAGAATACTGATTAAGAGAATAAAGTCTTTGGTTTTGTGACCTCCAATCATTTTGCTTTGGACAGTGCTAGGGAGAGAGATGGTGCATTTTTAAACTGAAAGATGAAAGGAAAGATGGCATCACCTGTTTCTGTAACACCATATTTATGCTGGATTAACATGATTACATGATAGACTGAAATTCAGAGTGTGGTGGCAGCTGAGCTGGTTTTTCCGTTTCTTCTCTATTTGGCATCTGATGACAATTAACCACCTGCATTGTCTTGTAAGGTTGCTTCTACTACCCCACTAAGAAAAAAAAAAAAAGCAAAATCAAACAAATCCATTTGTTAGTCACAAAATCCTGAAGGATTCACATAGGAAGGGACCTCCATGGGTCTCCATTCCAGCCCTCTGCTCCCAGACGGTAACATGGCTAGCCTTCATCACCAAAAAGACACCCTGCTGGCTCTGGAAGCACCCAGGTCTCATCGTGCAGGATGACTGGCACCCATTATGGCTTGTACAAGTTTCTGTTCTGAAGGCGTCTGGGACCAGAAACTAAGTATCTATGTAAATAAGCTTTTAAATTCACAAGAATAGGTGGGATTTCTCATGTCGCAAGGAGGTCTGGGAGAAATCTAGGTTCTCAAGATGTAGCTTCAACAAAGTAAATGTTAGGAATTTCTGCCAGGAGTCAGTCACTGGCATGCAATTAAGGTCACATGAGGAAAACGTGGATTTAAGCTCAATTTGGAGGGGGTGGGGCTTGTCTATCATTTTTTTTTCCAGGTTCTAGGAAGTATTTCTGTGTAGGTATCAGCTCCTGTTCTCCAGGATTTGAGTGGTCTGTGCTGAGCACCACTCGCTCATTCTTTACCTGTTTTTTCTCAGAAAGGCACAAAAGACCAAAGAGCTTTCTGTATCTGTACAGCACATGTGAGAGCATAAGATTAAGCAGCTAATGCTTTTGTGTCATCTGTAAATACTTCAGATCCTTTGCTGATGAAATGAAAGTACTCAAGAATTTAGACTGAGCTTCCAGGATGCTACATTATTTATTCAACATCCAACTACTTTCTGATGTTCAGGACTGTATTAGGCAGCCAAAATGTGATAGGAGGGCTTCACAGCTCTGCAGGTGTGACTGTCTCTCCTGGCATGGTTAATGAGAAGCATATTTGGCAAGGTTAATGAGAAGCAACCACCTCCTTGGACCCTTGGTAAGATCAGACCTAGCATCAAAATATAAGATTGTATGTCTGGAACAAAGCATGTGGATCACATTTCCAGAAGAAGATACTGGGAAGAAGAATCCTGGGAAGAAAAGGCTCCAGGGAGAGAGGCACTTGATAGAGGATCTCAAAGAGCAAACAGATTGTGTTACCTCTCTTTACAGCGTGAGTTACTGGAATGTGTTCATGATTCAGAAGGGATGTGGAAAAATGGAAAAGGATTTAGAAGAGCGATACAAAAATAAAACACATCTCGAGGACTAGAGATCTTGCTTTCAGATGTACAGGACTTGAGGAGTTTGACCTACTTTACCTAGTCCAAAAGAAGTTCCAGTGAGCAAAGGCAAGTTTAGTGCAAACAAAATTAGCTTATCTTACAAATTGAAAAGATGGTGAAATTCTTGTCAAAGAAGGCAGGAGAGGCCAGGAGTATAAATGAATTCAGAGACTGAGTAATTTGTGGAGGATCCATTTCTTACTGGTTTTTGAATATAGTGGCCTGAGTATGACTGCCAGCTCAGGATGTCCTTAGCCCTAGCCTGCAGGAGGTCCCTGTTCTCTCATTGCTCTCCTTTGGGATTGCATATTGCCTGTGGGTGTAGCAGAGCACTAGGCTGATCCAATACATCCATTTTCATGCTCTTACATTTGCAAACTATTTCTTATTTTCCACCCATGAAGAGAGCATGTGAAAAACAGGCAGGCTCTCTACTCTGATAGATGAGCATAAGAACAACCAGTGGTTCAAAATTAAAATAAAAATCTGCCTGGAAATTAGGTGCATGTTTTTTTTTTACAGCATGGCTCTGATATGGGAATAATTTTTCTGGTGGCCTCTTCTCTACCTGCAGACTGCTGAAAATGGTTGACTGTGGAAAATGGTTGATGGCATCCTCTTACTCAGCTGTAGGGTATGGGGCTCTCTGCAGGAATGAGGAAGCCAAGAAAGTTGATCAGCATCAAAAGAATAAAACACTATCTATTCATGTTTCTCCAGACTTCTCCTTTACTGACAGGCCTCACGTGAGGTTTTCTCTGACAGTGCATGTGGGCATGTTTTAAGACTCAGAACAGAAAGCCATCTAGTCTTGCTCCATCAGGAAACTCCAGCACAGGACTGGGAAACAGCAGGGGAATATAACTGCTGAGCTGAGGCATGTAATCTGGAGGGAGAAGGAAGGGTGAGGAGGGTGGACTCAGATACACTGAGCTGTTCTTGTTGGTGGTATGCGTATATGGGGACTTTCCCTTGGGTTTAGCACGGGTGCTGCTGTTTTTTCCTTAACTACAGGTGGTCAGAGGGCTCACTTGTTCCAAACCTAAAGGAGCTTTAAGGGCTTCTCTTTTTTGATGTTTTTACTACCCCAATGTGCTGCTTAAAAGCTTCAAATAAAAGTCAGTCTGAAAGACTGATAATCCCAAGAGTTTTATGTGCATCTTGTGCCTGAACTTTAAGTCCAGATCAGCTTGTGTAGAGGGGGAGAATATATGGACAAAATGGTCCAGTCATGAGACAAGGTGAAGCTCAGAACTCACAATAATGGAACAGTGTGCCACAGTAAAAACAGTGGCCCAAGAAATGGAAAAACAAACAAACAGACCCCAAACCCAAGACTGACTGCATTTTCTGCCCTCATCTGTGAAAAACAATTGTTTGAGTGGGTGTGTGAAGATGACCTGTAAAACTTACCAGGTGCTTGAACAGAAGGTAGGTATGGAATCCCACCATATAGGTCCTCCCATGAGGAAACTGATCTAAGAGACTCTTTTCCAAGTTTGCCTTCCTGTTCCAATGCCATTGTGTGAAATATCTCATTCACCAGAGGTTGATGGTCAAAGAGGAGACAGAGGAGTTCCGAAAAAGCAACTTTATTTGAATAAAGGGAGGGCGCATGGACATAAATTCCTGCTGAACCACTCAAAAACTCTAGCAGATGCAACCCCTTCTGCTCCCAAACTCCTGGCCACATACCACCTTCCCTCTTTCCCAGGCGGATGAGGTACTTGGGGGTTACAGCCTTCCTGGATCACTGGGCCGGCTATGCATCCTATGCTGGACTGTCCCTGTAGCAGCCTTGGTAGAATTTTTTTTTTTTTGTTTCTTCTAAATTGTTACTGGTTCTCTCAAACAACTTAGCAACTTTGTTAAACAAAACTATTTACAAGGTCTCCTTCAGAAGCTGAGTAGCATCTCGGTTTTGTAAAGACACATCCCCCTGTCCTGTCTTCATCCAGCGTGACTGCCCTGCTTTACCTACTCACCCCTAGACCTGCCCTTTATGGGGCACTCGGTCAAACCAACATAGACATTAAGTCTAAAAGTAGAAAAAAAAAAACAAAAAACCCACCCAGATACAGACTAGAAGGCTGCAAGTGACTTCAATATGTACCTGCCTTTCAAGTGGAGGGACTTTCAGGCTTGCATGCGTGGATCCAGCCATGGCCAGAAAAGATGAGATGCGAGTCCTGAGATTAGTAGAGCCTTCCCACCAGCATTTGAAGGCTCCTGAAATTGTGCAAGTGGTTCTCAGAAGCCATTCTGTTCAGCCTTGCCTTCCAAGCAACCTTCCTCTGACAGCGTATGAGAAAAACAGGTGAGGGAAGAGTACAGACACACTGTGTCTCATGCACCTGGTAGCATGATACAACCCCTCAAAGCCTGTTTTGGAGAAAGGAAACACTGCACATAACACCACTTTTCTGACCCTGAAAAAAGCTCAGAAAGATCTGGACTGGGCCAGGAGAGAGATTTTTGGAGTAGCTGTTAGGAAAGTTACACAGCTTCTCATTTAATAGGAGTGGATTGAAGTGAGGGTGTATCTCCTTCCAAGTCCTGTAGACTTGCCTTGGATGCTCTAGGCAAAGGATTGTTTCTCCTGGAAGCCAGACGGCAACCTCTGTGCATTCAACTTGCTGGCCAAGACAAATCTGCTGCCAGCTGACAACAATCACACGGGAATTTCTCAGCTGCTCAGGTGGGATGAGAGTCCTTCCTGGCTCCTCCAGGAGGGGCAGCTCACAGCATGCTCTTTGCCGAACGTTCTGGCGGAGAAGAAACTGCGGGTGACCGTTCGTCGTCTTTCGGTCAAGAATTTACCGACGTGTGCGATGCGGTGCCACCAGAGGGCACTTCAGACAGGAAAGATGAAGACCTGCTCTTGCAGTCAACATAGCACGCTGTTAGCAGTGCCCGGGAGGACTGCTTATTCCTGCAGCAATGAAAGATGAGCCACAGAAGACCCTGAAGTATTCTGCATTTTCTTTAACTACGATCAAAAATTTAGGGGTCATTTTAATACCCAGGTTGGCTTTCCCGAATTTCTTTACTGGATGTTTTTTGAAATTAACCTTGTGGAGAAGTGGATAATTCCCAGCTCAAATCTGGGCCCATACTTTCCACTCTGGTTCTCGGGAGTTCAGGAGGTTTGTTGGAGCTACCTCTTACAGCCTTGGATATTTTCAGTACTTTGGATTTGACATACATAGGAAAAAAATATATCTAGGAAACTGTCTTTCACATAGGAAAACAGCAAATGGATGGCTTTAGATTTGTTTTCTGGTGTGCTTACAGATGAGCTGAACAGCACTGCCTGAGTTCATGCTCTGGAGTGCTGTGCAGCAGACACTCTTTAATGAAATCATCTGGAAATGCAACAGAAGAAAGATGTTGGAGGATGCTTCAGGTAAGGGTCTTCAAAGATTTTCATAACACATTGCGTATCTACTTGTGTTTCCTTTCAAAGTTTGATCATTATGTTTGCATTTGTACTGAGGTGGTGGCTAAGCTTCCAGGGAAACAAAAAAACAACAACAAAAAGCAAAAAAAGGTTTGACATTTGCAGTATGTAAAATGTATTGCTGGAATACCTGGGAAAGTCTAAAATATGACTCCACCTGACTTGACAAAGAGACAAAGGGAGACACAATCACAGAGCTCAGGAAATTGACTACTTTATGCTATATCTTATAGCCTTTACTGGTTTTTGGAGCTTGAATACACAATGCCCCAGTAACATTTCAGACTTAGCAACAGAATTCTTCATTGCAAGACAGGTGGCCTAACACCCTGCTGACATGATGGCGCTACATCGTGGATGAAGCAACTAAATAGAGAAGAAAACATATGGAACCCCATTAGGACCCCGGAAACATTGAACTGGACTTCCTGAGAAAAATTGTTTAAGATACATGGCAGAGAATGGGAGCCATAAATGTCATTAGAAACTCTAGAGGTCTGTAGAACATGCAGGTCCTACAGCCACCTAGTGACAGATAATATCAGCTGGGTGTCACCAACAGCTCAACTATGGGTTGCACTCTCATCTGTCCTTTCTAAAGGGTAATTTGCAGAAAGGCTCCTAGCCACCTGCCATAGCCTGCCTGCCCCAGTACACCTGACAAGAAGCAGCTTTGTCTGCTCTGAACTGACAGTTCTCTGAGGCTTAGCTAAGGAAAAATTGCTATCCTCAGAGACTTCCAGCTGGGATGTAAAGCCTTTTCTTCTGGAGCAGCCTGAAATAGGAAAGCATCCTCTTCTGTGTCTGATAGGAAATGCCTTCCATAAGAGCGAAGCTATATTTGATGACACCAGTCTTGGTCCATAAGTCATCCTGCCTGGCTGGGACCTTTGCTTACTAACACCCTGGGTCTTCCCTCACCCTTGTGACTGTCCATGTTTTGCTACAACAGTAAGAGCTTACCAGGAAGTAAGTCCCAAACCTGTCCAGTGATAGGCAATGCTCCAGTGTTGTCCTTCTGTGACATGTCCCCAGTCTGAGCCCACACATGTAAACACAGAATTCCTCCCTGAGAAAATGCACAGGCTGACTCAGCCACAAATGTATCTTTGACTCTGCTCTTGAAATAAGGGAGAAGTGGGAGGGAAAAGTACATGGGCTTCTTAAGGATCTGGAAAGGCAAGTTGCATTAGTTTCCCATCTGGCATACGGGAATTGACTGGGAAATGTGACTACTAATCACGGGGCCTAAAAAGGCCCCTTAACCCGGAGAAGTGCTGCGAAGAGAAGTAATGTATCCGCAATTATTATTATTTTTTTTTAAGCTGATATAGAAGAGTGACTTTCCTAAAGCATGAAAGGTTTTTCCCCCCCGACCAGCAGTGTTCAGAGGGCCCACTTGTTCCAGGTGTTTCTTTCATGATTCTGATTCATGATTCCAGGTGTTTCATGATTCTGATGGCATGATAATTTTGATTATGACAATCTTGTTTCATTTATTGGCTTAAAACAGATGTGAAAGACCAAAGAGACTGGGTGCGGCGCATCATTTGCCTGAGGTGGAAATGAGGGGAGGATAGCTAGAATGTGCAAAGAACATTTGTTTCTGTGCTCAGAAGTTTGGTTCAAACTTCTATGGCAGGCTTCTATTTCTTCTCACACTCACAGAAAGATGCTGGTTGGAAGAGACCTTTGAGGTCTTCAGACCAATCTCCTTGTTCACAGCAGAGTTGATGCCAAAGGTAGATCAGATTCTTTTACACGTACCAGCAGCACTTAATTCAGCCAACACTGAGACCAGCTGCCTCCTCTCATGCTTCTCATTCACAGCTCACCAGCACAACCAGTGTTGTCTTCTTCATGAGACCATGCCTACATGGCCCCTCAAGAGGAGCAGGCACCCAGCTGTGTCTGCTCACAGCTTACTGTTGCCAGCTTACACCTTATCTTGCCCTGTCCAGATGAGGAAGGCCTGGTGTGGCCACAGAACTTCTGGACTGTTCCCAGAAGTTTTGCTATCCCGTGTGGTCTCCAGCATCGCCAGTCACCCCCCTGCCAATGGCCATGCTGAGGCTTTGAGACTCAGCCCCTCACCTTCAGGCTGTGAGCTGGTGGACCTGTTGTCCAACCGTTCCATTCGTTCAGCTTCTTCAAACTGAAGAACACAGTTGAAAAGTAATAATTACCTCTAGAGCTATGGAGGCATCTTACCCAAACCCACCACACTGTGGTGTGTACGCAGCCAGTCCATGCTCAGAACCACTGGGCCTTGTCTCCTTTAGCAAGACACACCTTCCATGTATCACCTGAGCTACAGGCAGAGCAACCAAACATCGCAGCAAGAAAGGGGCCATTGACACCAAATGTCGAGAGAGCTCTAACAACACTGGCAAGAAAGCTGCCTACAGAATTGCCTCCTGACAGCAAAACCTCTTTCATATGAAACCACTAAGGACTTCACTGCAGGCATATTAAAAACTAAGGTCTGGTCTGCAATTGCACTTGGCCCAGTGGTAAGGCCTGACCAAAAGACAAGTCTATCCAGTGCACATTCCCGCACAGACAGCCTCTTGCAGACTAATCCCAGTGTGCGCTGACTTCTAATGTGACCTTTGGACAGCTTTGAGGGAGTTCTGCCCCCAGCCGATCAGGCTGACAGATGGTGACAGGAATTAACTGAAATGAGCAGAGGATTAGCACGGAGCTGAGAAAGGTGGCTCAGGCCTCTGGATCTTATCACTGCTTCTGAGGAATCACTGGTAAAGATGGGCTTACCTTGTTGGTGCCAGCATGACACCACCGTTGATTTTACTGTGGAAGAATTAGACTCAATGGTGAAAGGCTTCTGCAGATTTGGGTGCAAAGTGCGGAGCATAACTCCATATCCACAACTTTTTCTGGAACTATGAAACTGCTTGCTGTGATTGTCTAGTCTGCTCCAAGGAAAGGAACTAAACTGTGCAATACCACATTGTTATCTGTAGCCCTCGACTCAAGTCAACAATGACATTCTGAGGAGCACTGAGATGAATGAATGTGGAAGCAGATATTCTTCTATTTCCTTACCTTCAGTTGTATCTTCTATCCACAGTTAGTGACAAAGGTGTTCAGTAAAACTGAACAAAATGGAAGAACTGGCAGAAGCTGTGGAATTGAGAACTCCATAGAGACACATGGAAACCAGCTGTCAGCCCTTCATCACTTCTCTCTGTCCTGCAGCATTTCCCTCAAAGGAAATGGGGAATGGCTGCTTATGCAGTTCGTGCCGCCCCAACAGGCAGGTGCTGCCCAGCTTACTTCAGGGTGATCGGATGGATAGAGCCAAAGATGCTCATGTACTCACGTAGAAAGCAAGGTCCTCTCCCACCTTCTCGTCTGCACAAGCACTCGTCACTACTCAAACTATGGCACTGCTGCTGGGAAGATGCATGGAAATTGGAACGGGCTTTTGTAGAGGTTGGATTATCCTCTAATTATCTATATTTGGTACCAAACAGTAAAAATTGACTGGTCAGCAAAACCTGGGGTGAATCCTGAGGACTTGCTCCAACGCGAAAGTATTTTGAAATGAGCAGGGACTGGAATCTATCAGTTTTTTAAATGGAGCAATAGTATGAATATAAAATTGCACAAGTGTGGTTAAATGATACGTGCGGGTTGAATCAGCACATTCATCATAGTGCCCAGGGCGAGTGGGAGCAGGGAGAGGCATTGCAAGTCAGCCTGATGCAAGAGCTACCTGCTTTTAAAATGCTGCTCAGTGGGGAGATGGCCAAAATGGAGGTGGCTGCAGTTGCTGAGCTCTCTGTGGAACAGGACAGAGCCGCACAAACAAATCCCATGCCGGTATGACAGCTTTGCTGCAAAGCACCCAAACGTAGAGCCCAGTGTATGGCTTCAGCTGGAGATGGGGCTGTCCCAGAGACCTGCATAGGTGGGAAGAGGGTTGGCAGCAGCTGTGCCATTTGCACCATATCCCTGTCACTCTGCATGCCAGGCCAGTCCTGCAGCCAAACAGGGACATTTGGAGAAAATGACAATGGATGCCTTGCATCTCCAGAGACCAGTGACTGTTTGTACTGCCAGTGTCTCATCTGTTGCTGTCATTGGGCACGCATAAAGCCGCTGATGCTCAGACAAAAGTTGGTATTATTTACAGCTCCCAGGCTTGGTCACTCATTGTGTGACTGCCAAAATAGGAGTTTAAAAAGGAAGAAACAGTAACAGCAACTTTAAAGGTCTGCAAAGATAAAAGACAATTATTTGACAGATCTCTCCCAGGCAGCTGGTGGGACAAAGAACCGAAGCTCTTGCTCTCTAAACACTTCCCTTTCATTCTGTGACTGATGCTGCACAGGTCATGCTTGATGCCAGCTGGGGCAGGGATGCTGCAGAGCAGCACTTGCCTGCACACAGCAGGCACAGCTTAGGCTCAATTTCTGAGCCACCATCATCTGGTACAGAGGCTCCGTTTGTTTCCAGAGCCTCGTGACGGCCCCAGAGCTTTACCTTAACGTTTGTTGCACGTCCTCACTGCGAGTGCCTGGCAGATGGAGCAGCGTGAGAGGGAGGGAGCAGAACCCATGCATGCTGATCTGCAGCATGCAGGTGCCATTTCAATAATTATCACAGGTTTTTAACTGACTTTCTTCTTTCCGCCAGCTGCTATCCAAGCCATCCTGTTTTTTCCACAGACCGACTTCTACTGATCAGAGCACAACCTAAGACAGACACAATCATCCACACAAGTTGTCTGAAATATTTTTAAACGCTTTTATTTACAGTGCTAGTTGAAAACAATATATATATTTATATCTATAATCCTCGTGATGTCTGTGCCATAGAAAATGCTGTGGCTATATTGCCTTTAATTGACAAAAAATGGTCACAAGAGAATCTCAACAGAAAAATGGAAGTCAAAGTTTGGTCCCCAATTTATTTATCTCTTGATTTGTTTTAAAAAAGCCTCCAAATTAAAAAAAAAAATATGCAGTTCAGATGAAATTCATATATAAAAACAACCCTTATCTTCTGAAAAATTCACGAGGGTCAGCTTGTTGTCATGTAAACTTGAAAAAAAAAAGCTTAAGATAAATCCCATCTCTGCATATGGTTTAACAGAACCATTATTTGCTTGTAATATTCTTTTTACTTGTCTCTCAGGGTTCATTGGGAAAGCAGATGAGAGGCGGCCTAGGACTGGAAAATGCACCGTGAGATCTGTGCCCGCAGCCTCTTGGACTCAGGGAGAACATCTGACTGACAGCAGGTCCTGGGAGCAGAAGCTGTCAAGAATCTCAGTCACATTAGTGAAGAGGGAGGGCAAGTGAAAAGGAATGAGAGGTGCTTGCCACGTGAACAGCCAGTCATATAGGCCTGGCAAGGTTACGCATTGGGCCATGATGGAAAACGATGAGATTCTTGAGGGAAGAGGTTCATTTGTATGTGGGGCACAACTGGAAGGATGTGGGGAGGTGGAATAACTTCAGGTGGGGAACGTCATAGCTGGGCTGGATCTTTGGATGGGAAGGAAACTGCTGTATTCCCTGTTTGAGAGCTTTTCTAACCTTTCCTCATCTGAGATTGTGTGAAGCCAGAGGCTAATGGACAGTGCAAGCACAGGCTGGAATGGAGGAGGAGAGATGGACGGAACAGAGGAAATGGGAGGGGAGGACTCAAGCGGAGGACCCATTTTCTGTCTTCTGCCTCTTTGGATCCACTTCATCCTGAGTATGACAAAGAGAAAAAGAAAAAAAAAGTTACCAGCAATCACTGCACCAGGACATAATTTCTCCACAAAATTCTTACTGCTGCTCTTTCCTCCACACAAAAATCTACTTGGCCACCCTAAATCCATTCCTCTTTGAAGTATTTTGAGTGTCTGATGACTGTTTTGTTGACAATGGTTAAGACATGGACAGCTTCTTTTGCAGGAGCACCTGCACTGCTGCTTTCAGGAGGCATAGCAAGCACGGGCTTACAGCACTTCACAAAGACCCTGAGACCTGGCCTGCAGCCCAGAAATTACAGGTCTTAGCAGGGTCATCACCCAGCACCTTGACTGGCCCTGGATCCCACCAAAAACCCATGAGGCTTTATTGTTCCTTTGCCACATCAGATCTGTTTACCCGTCTGCTGCTGAAACAGCAATGAGATGCAAAAACAAACTGAGAAGCTCAGCAGCAGCATCCTCATGGACTTAATCAGCACACAACGTGGTCATCTTGTTCCTTCTCACTGCCTTTACCCACACAACCACTCACCTCCTCCTCCTCTGCAGATCGTTTTTCTGCATGTCCGTCCTGCTCTTGCCCATTCTCATCTCCTTCTAAGCACAAGCAAGAGCAGAAATTACAAGTTAATTAAAGTAGCATTTAAGGAAATGTATTCTCACAGTCAAAGAGCTCAGAGGAGGAATTTCCCTTATAGTTTTTTTTATTTCCCCCGAATCTGCCCTTCCTGCAAACCCCCCATTCTCCCTATATTAATCATACCCACCATCGTCCTCATCGCCACCTTCTTCTTCATCCACATCCTCAGGATTCTCTTCCTCATCCTCTTCAGCTCCATTTTCCTCATCCTAAGCAAAACAAATTTGTCAGAGCAGAAACTATTGTCAAGATGACGTCCCCGCATGCTCTTTGCTGCAAGAGCAAGAACATCCCTGCCACCCCAGCCTCCAGTTGCAAGCACACACCAAGCAAGCGACCTCTGCACTGTTACTCGGACCCTGTCCCTCCCACATCAGCTGTCCCACACTGCCAAAGCCCTTCTCCCCTTATGCCTCCTTGACAAAACCAAACCCCCCATTCCCTCCTTGCCACTGTGAACCTGTGACATGCATGAGCTCATAACGACACACTGCTGCTGCCTAATTCCAACAATAGAAACATCCTTCTGGTTACAAACTAATGACAGCTGGTGCTAGCTGTCCATCTACTCCAGATGCTCCTGACCTCTGTCAATCTGTGCATCTCCTTGCCGCTCCCTCAGCCCAAGCTCCTCAAGTACCCGGGGATACCTAAGGAGATGCAGTGCCGCATCCCCTTGCTGCCGCCTCCTGACTTCCACCTGCCCTGTCTCCGTTCTCCTCTTTGATCCTCCTGCTCATGGACAGTGCTCACTACACCAAGTTCTTCAAGACTCATTCTCCACAGTTATCCTAAGTCTCGCCCATCTGCCACCCTCCCTCCAAAGCCTCGCTGCTCTGTTCTCTTCCTCCATCTCCCTTCACTCTCACTTCCTGTAGCGACTCTTGCCGATGACCCTTCCCAAAGCCCTCCCATCTCTCTAACCGCGCCTCGAAGAGATTACTCCACACCTCACCTCTACTATCTCCTTCTTCTTTTCTTTGTGGACTGCTTTCTCCTCTAGTTTCTCCTTCTTCTCTTTCATTTCCTATACGCAAGATGGGAAAAAAAAAAACATGGCAGCGCTCAGCCGCCAGAAATAAAGCCGATCGGACGCGCGGTCTCAGACAAAGAGGACTCGGGACAGGAGACGCCGAACGGAGGCGCGGACGGCACACGGCGAGCAGCCCGGCTCTCCCAACCAAGCAGGGCAGCCCGGCTGGAGGCACGCCTCGGGGCCGGCCGCGCGGCGCCGGGCAGGGCGGCCCCGGGCCAGGGGACGTCCCTTTCGCGCCGAGGCTCCCGCCCCCGGCCTCCTCCCGACGGAGCGGGGCGGCAGGTTGTCGGCGCGCCTCCGGCCGTCTGGCTGCCACCTTTGTGCTCCGTTTTGGTTGGCTTTCCGCTTTTTTGTCGACCGCTAAAGCCGCGCGGACCACCGCGCGCGCCCTCCCAGATCCGCAGGACGGAGCGGCGCCGCCGAGCGCTCCGCCCCCCCCACCCCCCCGCACTTCGCCGAGCGGGATCCCGCGCGCGGGCCCTCGAGCCCCCCGCCCCCGCTCCCCATTGGCGGAGGGCCGCGCGCGCCCCCCTGCCGGCCGGGCGGTTGGGACCGTTGGGAGGGGGCGGCCAATAGGGCGCGCGCCGCGGGCTGGAGCGAGCCCGGGAGGGTCTCACCTTGGCGCTCAGCTCCGCCGGCGCCTCCTCGACGCGTTTCTCCGACATCCTGTCAGGGGCAGCGCGGGGCCGCTCGCGAACGTCGGGGACCCCTGAGGAGAGAGGGCGCTGGGAGAGGGGGGGGGGGGTTGGCACGCGGCGGGAGCTCCGAGTCCCAGCGGTCCGGCAGCACGGATCCCGCCCCGGGGCCAAAGTGCCTAGGTCTGCCGCGATGGGGGATACAGCGGCGGAGGGGATTTATACCGCGCCGGGTGACGAGGGAAGGAGGGACCTGGCGAAGGGAGGGGAGAGGGCGGAGGAGGGAGGGAGGCGGAGGACGGCCGTCGGCGGAGAGGGCCCTGAGAACAATGTGCGGTTGGCACGGGCCGCGGCCCGCCCGCCCGCCGTCAGACGCCGGCCCCGCACGGCGTCCCGCCGCCGCTCGGTCGGGTGACGGCGCGGCGGTGTGTCTCGGCCGGCCCGCCCCGCGCCCAAAGAGGGCCCCGAGGTGCGAGGGAGGAGCCGCCCCGGCACCGCGCCGTCCGCACACCTCGCCCGGGCAACGCGCGGGCCGAGGCGCGCCGCTCCTCACGCCGCAAGGCATCGCCCTGGAGCGAGCGGCCGGCGCGGGCTCGGCGGGAGGCACTGCGGGGCCGTGCGGCGGGGCGGCTGGGCAGCCTGGCGACGGGCTGGCTCGTGCTGCTCCCGCCTGGAATTTTCCACTCGGCTGCCGCCCTCCCCCTGGAAGCGCTGCCAGGCGGGGCTCCTCCCCGCGGCCGCGTCCTGCCGGGCCGGGGCCCCGCGCGGACCCACAGTGGGGGTGGGGTGGACAGGAGGCTGTTTTTCCCGCGCTCTGCGGCGGAGGCAGGGGGCGGGGCCGGGCTGCTCGCCGGGTTGAAGCGGGTGGGGGAGGGGCAGCTAGCGCATCCCGTTTCCCCATATAAGGAGGGACTGAGGGTGGGCGTCCGATTGGGCCATTCAAATGAGCAGTTTGCCTGGCAACAGGCTTCCCATTGGTCGTCGGGAGAAGGCTCTGTGTGGGGAGGGGGTGCGGGGACCGTTGCTGCAAGAAGAGGGGAGGGCACGTGGGGATACGGGCGCGGGGCGAGAGGCAGCGCTCGCCGCGCCGCGCTCGTCCCTCAGCCCGTCCCCGCCCTCCCTTACGACTGCCCTGCCTCGGCCGGCGGGGAGGACGACGGGCGACGTTCGGGGGGCGCTACAGGCCCCCTGCGGGTCGCCAGCGCCTAAACCCGAGCTCCGCGCTGCGGGGGGCTCGTCCGCGGCCGTATGGCAGCGACCGCAGCGGAATACGAAGCCCCGTGCTTTTTGCGGGGCTCTGCAGCTGCTCCCCGGGCAGCCCGGCCCTCCCGCTGCCCGCCGCTCTGAGTCCGCCGGCCGAGCGCTGCCGCGGAGCTGACGACAGTGCCGCCGTCTGCGTTGCTCAGTTGTTCAGGCGGCGCGAGCCGCGCGCGGGGAGTGGGAGGCGTGCAGCGGCGCCGCCTGCCGGCCCGTTTGGGCGATACTGTGCCGGGGGAGAGGGGCCTCGGCCGAGCCCAGGCAGAGCCGGTGCCAGGACCGGGGCGCGGCGGGGGCTTGGGGGCGGGGACGGCCCGTTGGAAGGGAAGGGTGAGGCAAGGGTGGAAAGGCCGGGCAGCCGCGCCGCGGTAGCTCTCATTTAAAGCGTGTCTTTGCAGGGCGGTGGGCTGTGTGTCGTGTATGCAGGAGTTTGTAGCTGAGCAAATTGATGTTGCTATAGACTTCGTGCTCGTGTTTATCAGCTTGAACACACGTGACTGAATTCCCTTTATCTTTCCCGGAAGACCTCTCTTTTCCCACTCAGCCTCGGACATGTAGAAATCTACATGCGTTTGCAAACTGAAATACAAAAAATAAGGCTGCAGGTGAGTGCACGAGTACCTGCATACTTAGCCATCAGCATGTCCTTAGCTACAAGGCATGATTACTAATACTGCTGTCTGGGAAAAGTAGTTAGAATCATAGGGCCACAGGACATCCTCAGTTGGAAGAATCCTTCAAGGATCCTGCAGTCCAACTCCTGGCCCCATGGTGGACCCTTCAAAACACAAACTCTATGTCAAAACACTCCTTAAACTCCAGCAGCTTGAGGTGATGCCTGCTGCCCCACGTAGCCCATTCCAGTGAGGCACATGAGCCTTTCAAACTTGGTACGCCTCAGTACTATGTCTGAACCTAGAACTGGTGATCTGAGTTCCATCAGATGTACTTCAGTGTGAGTATTTGACAGAAAAAGAGGTCGGTACTTAGATAACAGGGAGAGTACTAAGCACACATCTTCTGAAGAAAAGTAGGAAGGAGATGGGATAAAAGATCGCATGGGTGACACGAAGGTGGGAGGTCCTCACCTTGTCATCTGTTGTCTCCTCCACAGCTACAGCAGCTTCCCCTCAGATAATACAGCTAAGCTGTGTTCTTCCTAGCTGTATACAGTATGTGCTGCCTGCTCCAAGGAAATTGTACTTAACTCAGACACGCAGATCCACTCTAATACAGGGAGACCACATCATGAAAATGCACGCATTCATTGTTTTTCCGCCTGTTTCATAAGCCCCTCCTGCCATCTTCTCAGGTCTACATGCTGTCAACACTTGAGCCCCGGCATTTGGTTCCACTTTCAGCCCTCTTTTCCGCAGAAAACAGAAAACCTTAATTTCTGGAGCTGCACTCAAAAGTAGGAGGAAAAAAATGAAGTTGATGGCTGGATGTTGTCATACTCTGCTTCTCCTTGCCAGAGATGCATGACTCACAGATCTGCTGTTCTTTGCACCAATCCAGGATTTTTGTCCTTATCTTTACAGCCTCAACTCCTGCACATGCAAAGCTGCACCATCACGCATCCTGTACCAGAGATATATCCATGCTAATGCACAAGCCGGCCTCAACACAACATCCTTGAGGAGAAAAAGTGAAGATTGTATTCAGTGATGATACTGTGCCCAAAGAGTCATGTTGACACAGGCAACACGCCCTCAGATGCAAATACACAAACGGCTGTTTATGAGAGGAAAGTATGTTTCCAACCACCTGTGAAAGGGACCATTTGGTTAGGTCTATGACCTCTTCCTTCCCCCTGCGTATACTCTGGTACTCGGTGCACAGTCTTGCTTCTTCCTATTCACATCCCCACTGTACTCTCTTTGCAGCTTTTACTCAGATCTGTAGATTCTGAACTTCTGCTGCATACCTGTATTCTTTGTCAGCATTATTCCCATGGCCATTTCTCCCATGTTTTTTCTGTTTTCCTTTTTTGTATGTACAAAATTCAGCTCATGTCCCCCTTCATTCTTCACGTCCCATTTTTTCCCTGCATGCCTGTGGCAGATAGGTTTTTTTCCCTCATATCCTGTTTGAGACTCCTCTTCATGCCCTGGGACGTGCTTGCTTCCGTAGCCCCACTGCTCCTCAAATCCTGATAGTGGGATTTCATTGGCTTCTAGCATGCAATTCCTTCACTTAGGCCCTTTGGGTATCCTTTCACTGACTCATGTAAGTCTTTCTCAGGCCTTCTGTTCCTCCATCACATTGGTACCGCTCTGCATTTTGTCTGCTGGATCAATTTACAGCTTTTCTCTGCTCCTTTCTCCCATCTGAATTTATCCCTTTGTGGCATATGCAACTATACTCATCATGCAATGTGCAGATGTAAGTCAGTTTTTAGTATGTTCAGCAGTCTTTGCTTCAAGCTGCTTTGCTAACTCAGCAGAATATATTCCATCTTTTTTGGAGTCTTCAGCTTTTAGACAGGATGATGGAGATACAGAAGTTGTGTGATATGTCATTGGGAACATCAACAATATGCATGTCTGCAGCCTGGATATATAATTTTCTCTGTAAGTTACCATTTTTGTGTAGCATGCTGTTTGTGCTTTGTGTTTTGGTGGCTGTGTGCATCTGTTTGGATGCAGTACTTACACATTTGTGTACAGTGATGGTGTTTTCTATGTTTTCATGCATTTACATTTGCGGAACTATGGTACATTTCTACTGATATTAAATTTTAAGTTTGCCAGTATGTATCTTCATAGTGAGTATGTGGCTGTGTATTTGTGTGGTACGTATTTTTATGTTTCTAGCATATGCATTTTTTCATTTTAATACCTTCCTGGTCTTGTCATAGTACCATTGTAGTCAGGGAGAGGAGTATCTAGATTATGGTGAAGGCTAAAGTAACTCTGAGCAAAACCAAATCATCATACTGGGTATTCTGAGAATGTTATTCTGTCAACTAACTCAAAAGTGGTTCCAGAACTCCTCAGCAGAAGAGCAGAAGGCCTTGCATCAACTTTACTTAGATTTTCAGAAATTCAGACATGGAGTATCTATGATTTCTTTTAAGGTGAAACCAGCCAAACCTGGGGATGCGATGTGCACATTTATGCATTTAATCCACATTGTTCATTTTTTCTACCCTGTGTCCATTAAAAATCATTCAGGTTATTGATTTTGTTTGTCCTCCATGGTGCCATACCCTGAAGTTAGGAGGAAATTTCTAATAATTCAACCACTGGCCAAACCTTGCATTTGGAAATATGTCTTTGCAAGAAGCAATGTAAATGAGCACTGTTGAGGGCTGGGTAGCAGTGCGGGTAGCATAATGAGAGGAAGCAAGAGGAGTAGAAGAAAGTGATTAGTGATGAGAGCCAGCCTGTGAGAGGATCAGAAAGGGAAGGAAGGTTTTGAATCACGATTTTTGTGAACTTGTCTTCACTAATATAGCACAGATGGAGGTCGTGCTTCTCACTCACAGTGTGGCAGACTCATTCTTGAGCAAAATATTCTGAAAGTAATCACTGCTAAGCAACGCACACCCCAGTCACTGCGAGCTGGCTCTAGCATTCCAGATATTGTCACTCCTGAGGATCAAATCAGAGCTGTCCTTCTCTTAGGGTGCCCTTCATCTGAGGTCAGAATTAGTTGCTGGCTGAGGATTACGTAAGAGGCACGGATGAAAGGAACCAAAGCAGAAGTGGCTGTGGGTAGTTCTGACTTCTGATAACGAGAATTTCTTTGTCACACAGACATTCCACTGGGGCCCTGGAATATTTGGATTTGTTAAGAAGCTGTTTCTGTCTTCTTGGCCACAATGATTGGTCCCCGGAAGAAGCAGGTTAAAGGTCTGGTATTCAGCATACCGTTTATTTACCCACACCACGTGATATTCAGTTTGCTTTTAAAATGCGTACACTGTGGCTGCCCCTTTGGCTGACTGCGCAGCTAACAGTGATGGGGACGCTAGGGGGAGGGATGGTGCCTGGCAGCAAGTCAGCAGCAGGCAGCGGAAGGTGGAGCTCAGGGCAGTGGCATCAGTCTTTGCTTCCATTTTGCCCTTCGCTCACCTCCTCCTCTTCCCCCATTCTCCTCTGTCTGGACTGCTTAAAAAAAGGAAAAGAAATGAGGCAGTGTGGGTAATGGTTTTGATTCATGGCAGAAAACTGAAACAGCTTAAACAGAGAGTGTGGCAGGACATAAATGTGAGCCTTGCTGTGCATCCACGCCCCCATGCTTAGGTATTGTGTCTCAGCAAACGGCCATCCACTTGGCACACATTAGACATAATGTACTAGGTGGTATACAGAAACCTTATGTGCAAATAGCGTGCAAAAATGTAGATTCTGCATTTCTGACAATGGGGAGCTTGTCTATGTTCCAGAAAAAGGCTGCATTTTTACCTTCCAGGGTTTCACATAGCTTTAGCCACCAGTGAGCCAGATTTGCCTAACTGGTAACGCTGCTGGTAACATAGGTTACATAGGTTACAGTATGCACTCCTGCTGCTGCTTCCCCTTGCCTCCATGTCTGGGAGGCAGCAGTGACTGACATTGTGTTTGGAAACAACTGAAGGAGCCCTGCCATCTCTGGAGGTGGGATGATTGCTGGGATCTGTGGAAAGCAGGTCATTTTGTCCCAGACTTGCTCCCAATCCCATAAATAATGCTTTCATTCTTGTCCAAGCAGCTCTCTCCCTGCCACTGGATCCTTCCCAGCTAGCTGCACACACCCAATCCAGCATGGGCCCGCCCAGGGTTGATGGAGAGCATGCCGAACAGGAAATGCTTTCCAGGCTGGAATACTCTGAAGGGTGATTCAGGATCACAAAACCGGAGGCAGGGAGGCTGAGGCAGTGTTTGCAGAGGCTCCGGGTGAGTTTCCGTGCGTATAGGTGGGCTCTGACCGATGGCGGGACGCTTGCGGCCGCTCTCCGCGAAAAGCACCAGAGAGGGGGCGGGATGCACCCACCGCTAGGGGGCGCTCTGCCAGGGGGCGCTCTGCCGGGCCCGTGGCGCTCTGCCCCGAGGAGCTGGGCCTGGGCGCCACTTCCTGCCTGGCCCGGCTCCCCGCCTCCTCCGCTAGCGCAGGGAGCTCGGGGCCCTCGCGCGCATGCGCGAGGCGAGCCGGCTGGAGCGGAAGGGGCGAGCAGGGTGCGAGGCGCCATGGGAGCCCGGGCGTGAGCGGCCTGCGTCTTCCTCGTTCTTCTCTTCCTCCTCATCTTTTTCCTGCTGTCGTCCCCTCAGCACCCCCCGCGCGCCTGCAGTCAGGAGAAGGGGCACGGCAGGTGGGGGCGAGCCCGGGGCCGGGGGTGGCGGTGGGGAGGTGAGGTCCGGGTCTGGGGGCGGCCGCCCTTTTGGCCGGACGGGGTGCGATGTGCTTGCGGCCTGCTCAGCGCTTCTCCCTCCCTCCGCAGAGCCCGCCCCCGTCGAGGGCAGCAGCATGTTCCGGTTGATGAGAGACGGGGAGCCGGAGGACCCCATGTTCGCTATGTGAGTCGGCTGGGGAGGCTCGAGGGGGCGGGCCGGGGCGCTGCGGCAGTGCCTGCCGAGCGGGTGCGGGAGCGGGGCTGTGACTGCGGGGCCGTGACTGCGGGGCCGCGTGCGGCGGCGCGGGGCTTCTGTGGGAGCGCGAGCATTCCGGGCGGGAGGGGCCGGGGGGGGAGGCACGGGGAGAGGCCCACTTCGTGCCAGCCGTAACACAGTGGCTTTAGAGGACAGCATAATTAAAGTAGGCCAAGTGCACCGCGACTGTCTGAGGAAAGCAGTGCTGGAGTACCCAACCTTTGTCTATGCTTAAGGATTTCTGTGTATAAGGAGTAAGATTTTGATAATATCTTCTGTGTCTGTTGTTTATTGCTGCTCCGCTGAAGAATTCATTAATGAAGCTGGAGAAGGCTACTGAAGGAGTTGTCAGGTTGTAAGGGACTAAACAAGGAGAATTCTAGTAGTTTTAAAATACAAGTCTGAAAATTTGACGCAGGTCCCAGTAATGCTTCTTTGGGATTCCTCTTACTGATTTTTTTTTTTTCCTGTCCCCTGCCCAGAAGTTGGCTGCAACTGATGAGAGGTGGCAGTTCTTACCAAAGCAGTTAAGGATTAGAGTAGGAGTTTGTGTGAAGTGTGGCACTGCTGTAAATGTGTTAGAATTAATTTATGTAGGAAAACAAAGCCCTGCTCTTGCTTATAAAATTGATTATAAGAATGTTATCAACTGTAAACAAATTAGCAGGAGAGGAGACCTTGATGTCTCAGTCACAGAATGACTGTATGTTCTCACTGATGTGGCAGCTATGAGTCTAGCTTTTATTATGCAAAGTATTCCCTGTAGAATCAGGAAAGTATTGGTTTGTGCTAGATGCTTTTGTGATCTCAGGAAATTGTGTGCTGTTCAGGTTGTTTATGCTCTGGAAGACTGAATGCAGAACTACCAGATGTGCAGGGAAATGCTGTGATGCTTCTCAGACTCTTTAGTGTGGCTGCTGTTTTTTGTGACTGTCCCTGTTCTACTTTTTCCCTCGTTGCTTCTCTAGCGTGTACAAGTATGTCCTCAAAGCAGAGGCTGCACAAGAAGGAGAAATGTATAGGGACCCTAATTATTGTTTCATTCTCACACTGAGACTTGGATTTGAAAAAGCTTTCTGTGATGTCAGCCTTTTGTGGTTGTGCATGTTAAATCCCAGGAAAATAGCAAATTGAGATTATGAGGGGTATCAAGCTGTCAGTGTCTGACTGTGTGGTGTATTCTGGAGATTCTGGTTACTGTGTTTGTGCATATGTACCTAAGGGGGTGAGAGGACAACAATTAGGACCATGTACGCTCTAGTCCTGTTAAGTGTGACCCTCTCTTTGCAGCCCAGGCAGTGGTCTTTGTATGCTTCCCTTTGTGTGTTGTGGTTGTTAATGTAAAGAGCTTTGATGGCTCATGAGGAAATGAGTATGAGATGATGGTAGTACTTGGACTGCAGATCTTTTACCTCTTAGAGCAGTGAGGTTTTGGAATACCCCTAGCCATGCTTGGCTTTAAAGTATTAGTGGGAACAGAGCATGGATCTGCTACTGAATAGACATCAGTTAGTGTGTAAGAGAGGTTCTGTGGCATAATACTTTCAGTCACAAGAGAAGAAATGGGATCCAGCCCCAAGGATTAGCATACGCAACACTGTGTTCTTGGGGTTCTGGATTTTCAGCTTAGAAAGTACAGTCACAGTTGCATAAGAGAAACTCAGAGTCAAAATGGGTGTATTATGCAGGACTTTGTGTTCTGCCATCCTTTCCTCACCATTGTTCTCTCAATCTTTCCAAAAGGGACCCTTTTGCTATCCACCGGCAGCACATGAACCGCATGCTTTCTGGAAGTTTCGGGTTTGGCCCGCTGCTTGGTATCACTGATGGGACCACGCCTGGGGGTCGCCAGGCTGGCCGTAGGATGCAGGTAAGAAAGGGGCTGACTGCAGGCTAGGATTTTTTAAACTGTTTTGTTAAGCTTCTTTCCCCCACCATTATTGGATTGTTTTCCACACCTTCTTAGAGTCAGTGGAGGTAGAACTGGTTTCAGAAACAGTGATGTTCTTGCTGTTTTTTCACTCCACATGTATTTATTGGCAATTGTGTTCTAGGTTGAATGGGAGGAAGGGAAGGTGTGTATGTTGTGTCTCAAAGCCATAAAATCATTATAACTGATGGAAATTGGGGAATATCCCTTCTGGTCCCGTCTGGTTTGTGGTGATGCTGTTTAAACCCTCATGAGTCAGTGAGTTGCTTTTTTCGTGTGTTTATTGGCTCTGAGTCTTCCAAGTCCTGTTTCCAAGAAGGATGAGGGTCCTCTGAGGGGTATCTGGTGTTTGGCTGTTGCAAGATCATTATTTATTCTGTTTTTCTGTTGTCTTGACAGGCAGGAGCTGTTTCACCCTTTGGGATGCTGGGCATGGTAAGTCCTCTTTTTCAGTGCCGAGTTTGAAGCTTCCCAAATAGTAGCTTCACCTGGAGATTTATTAGAGCTGTGGGCATCCAGTAGTAGAAATGGGAATAAGCTCATGTATCTTAACAGATAATGAGAGTGGGACAGTTTGAAGAGACTAGAATGAGCTCTACTTATTGTTAGATTTATAATAAATGGTAAACTGAATTGAAACTGAAGGTAACTGGTTTCTCCTGCACTGCTATTCCTGAGTTGCTGTATGATTTTAGACCTTCCACTTCTTCCCCTCATACTTAAGTCTGTGGAGCTGTTTTAGAGAAGTCCATTTATATGGGCACCTTGAACAGAGAAGATCCATAGAGCTGTTACTGCATGGTATTTCATAGGAATTGGGATAGTTAATATCCAGGAAGAACAGAGAGTCTCTTAACCTCATTTCTCTAAGAAGCTGTGCATCTGTTTGGAGATTGTGAAACTGTGATGACACAAGGAAAGGACTCGGCCATTATTAGGCAGAGGCAATAATTGAACCTCCTTTGAAAATGGTTGCAGAATGAAAAGCCAGGAGTGTAATTCAAGAGAACAGAATTGGAATGAGAATAGCTGGTTGTATGTGAGAATATTGTTCCTGGAGCTTGTTGATCTCAGTCATCTACTGTAGTAATACAGTGGAAATAAGTTATTCCAGATCCAGCAGCTTTAGCTGCCTTGTTCTGCAGGATTGACTCAATGAAAGAGGCTAGCGTCCTAGAATCGTTCTAGTTCAGAAAAGGATTAATAATACAAACAGTCGGACTTCAAAGAATAATAACATTGCATGTGAATGCTGGTCTGCTGTAAATGAGAACAAGAAGCCACTTGAAGAAGGGAAGAAGGAATTAGTGCCTTTAAACTGACACAGTAATTTTGTTTACATATTGCACAATTAATCTGTCAGACCTGCTGGCTGAGTATACTAACTGCAGCCTTTAGATTTGCCAGTCACGTTTTTAACGTCTCCTTTCCCTGTAGGGAAAATAAGAAAAGTTCTTACGTTAGAAAACAATCTGTGAAAAGTCCTATGTGGTTTAAATCCAGAGTTGACAGTGATGATGATGACTGTCTTACGGTTAAGTCAAGTATTAGTGTATATTCTGGGATTTAATCTCTTAACATTGCTGAGTACCTGAATTCACAAACCTTAGCGCATTGGGTATCAGAGCTAAACTAAAAGAATGCTATCAGATCCAGAGATTCGGAGGGCAAGAACATGTAGGCAATGCAGTCTGAAGAGATTGCAGAGAACAGTAACATAAATTTGTTTGTTTTTTTTTCCAGATAGAATGGAAAAAAAAATAGTGGGTTGTTGGGGTTTTTTTGTGTTGTTGTTTTGTTTTTTTTTTCCCCTAGGCAGCAGTTTCATGGCCATTGCAGACAGGCTGTTGTAATTCTTTTCTCCCATATCCATCCAAATTGACTATTCCTGTACTGTCTTTTTTCTTAGGCAGGTGGCTTTATAGACATGTTTGGCATGATGAACGACATGATTGGGAACATGGTAAGAACCTTCAATAAATTAATCTGCATTAAGGAGGGAAGTACTGATGGTGCTTCTACCATCCTCTCTGTTGTCTGCTGTCCTATTGTGCCTCTTCAGTGCTGGCTGTAATCAAGCTGTTAGGGTGGTGAAGCTGTATCATCCTGCTGAGCAGGATGGAGTGACAGAGGTGTTGTTCCTAGGGCATGCCTGCTGAATGCAGGGAGGAGAGATGGAATAAAATGGAAGTATGAGAGTAGACCTCTGTAAGAAGCAAGAGTTGTTCTCCAGAAAGATGGACTAATGGGGCTTGTACTTGCAGAAGGATGGAATGGTTGAGATTGGAAGGGATCTCTGAATGTCATTGGGTACACAAACCCTGCTCAAGCAGGGACACCTAGAGCAGGGTGCCCAGGCCCACATCCAGGTGGTTTTTGAAGGTCTCCAAGGAGGAGACTCGACAGCTCCTTTGGGCAGCCTGTGCTGGTGCACAGTAAGTGCATGCTTCCTGATGTTTAGAGAGAACCTCCTGTATTCTAGTCTGTCCTCTTTGCCTCTGGTCCTGAAACGAGGCACCACTGAGCAGAGCCTGGTTCCATCTTCTTTGCATCCTCCCTTCATGGTGATTGCAGCATAGATACTCTTGTAATTCTCTCCTGCTGCGTTGTATGGAGAGAGAAGTGGCTGTTATCTCTTCTTCCCTCTTTTCTTCGTTATGCCATTACCCATTTTCTTTTGCAGGAACACATGACAAGTGGTGCAAACTGTCAGACATTTACCTCTTCAACTGTCATCTCCTATTCCAACCTGGGTGATGGGCCCAAAGTCTATCAGGAGACCTCAGAGATGCGTTCAGCACCTGGTGGGGTAAGGAGGAGGCCACAGTGTGTCATCTCAGTAGGAGGCTGCTGGTTTTGCTGGGGAAGGATAGAATTTCATTGGTGGTTGGCCACCCACAGCATTTCTGCTTTGCAATCGGTTGTGAATTGAGGAATGTGTTGTGAGTCACTGAACCATGCTGAGCACCCCTGAGAGGAGATGGGAAGTGCCAGCTGGAAAGGAAGTCTTTTCCTCATGATTACGTTGCATTTGATGGACTGGTGGCAAGCACAGCATGACTGAAGTACTGTAGGCAAGAACCAGTGTCTAATTGGGCTGGGGCAAGGAATTAAAATGTTGATTCTCAAATCTCGCCTCAGATTCGTGAGACTAGGCGGACTGTAAGGGACTCAGACAGCGGCTTGGAACAAATGTCTATTGGACACCATATCAGGGAGAGAGCGCACATCATGCAGCGATCCCGGAACCATCGTACAGGTGACCAGGAAGAGAGGCAGGACTACATCAATATGGATGAGAGTGAGTACTGTCCTGTCTTCCATCTTAGCAAACCCAGCTGCCACTTCCCACCTTTTCCCTGGCTGAGCTTGTTCTTCCTGACACAGGTGATGCAGCTGCGTTTGATGATGAGTGGAGGCGAGAGACATCCCGCTTCCGGCCACAGCGAGGGCTGGAATACCGGCGTCACGAAGGCAGCAGCAGCCGCCGGGCTGAAGGGACTCGTCTTGCAATCCAGGGCCCTGAGGATTCTCCCTCCAGACAGTCCCGTCGATATGACTGGTGAATGCAGAGCAGACCTTGTGGGGGGTGCAACATGGTCACCCCCAAATCTACCTACACACTCTTGTAAGTCCTAACATGGCTCTTTTTTTCATTCTCCGTTGCCTGGTTGGCTCTCAGCCATATGGATTTTCTTTTCATTGCCCCAGCCTTGCATTGTTTTGAAATGTTGGTTGGAAGTGTGTTTTCTCACTTAACGTAAAGAGCAGAGGAAGATGGAAGTCTTGAGGAAATACTGAATGGGAAGGTTGAAGCTGTTCAAGTCAGCTCTGTCACCAAGAAAAATATGTGATGTCAGCCTTAGGTGATGGTTGAAATGGTATGAGGTAATGTAGGATCACAATCCATAGAGTGTTTACACTATCATTGTGTAGAACCTAGAGACTTTTTACTGTCAGTCCAGTTTGAAATAAAAACAAGTGCTGCTTTCTGACCTGTGTTTTGAGGGTTCACTTGGATATGGTCTGGAACTTGAAATTTGGGATTTCTTTTTATTATTATTATTGCTACATCTTATCTGTCTTTGATGCTGCTTTCTAATCACTTTTTACTCTTTTTATGTTCTCTCTTTATTTCGCTTCCTTCCAGGTACAGACAGTGAAACTCTGAAGCTCCTTCAAAGCACCACTTGGACCCTTCTCAAATTTAGTATTAACCTCCCTGCCACTTAAGAATTGAAACAAAGCAACTAATCTTCTGCATTGCCCCCTTTTTTTTTTCCTGCCCCATTTGGGTGCTGCAGTGGTTCATGGAGAATCTCACTAATGTGCAAGGAACACATTAATCACCCATTCCCTTTCTGCTCTCCTTTGGTTCTGTTCTTTCTGCCAGTAGTGGTGGGCATGAGGAGCTGCCACCTTGCTGCTTCTGTCTTTTCCACTCTTTCTGTGGTGGGTTGGGCTGGTTATGAAGTTTGTGTTTAGTCCTCTGTGAAAGAAAGATGAGGGAATCCTGCTAGACCCCCGTGTTAGTCCCCTCACCGGGACAAAGGCTTCTATTCCCCTCCTGAATTCTTGGTACAGCTATGGAGTAGCTGAAGGATGTGTTTTAGAGAGGTGAGGAGCAGAACAAAAGCTGGATAGCTTGTGCCCTCCCCTCCCCTACATCTCTTCAGTTGGCTCATCCACTTTTTTAATTTGTGAAACTTGTAACTAGATGTTTACTGAATAAAGAAACAAACTGTAAAGAATTGTTGGGTCAGTTTTTATCTACTTATCTAATCATGCCTGCCGGGGAATTAAGTAACTTCTTTTATATTGTTAGGAAATTACTGATGAGAAACTTGGTGTCTAATTGTAACTTTTCTGTAAAGGCTTCTCATATAGTTACAAAGTGAGACAGTGCTCAGTGACAACATGGAAATTGTTAAAGGTGACCCAGCAAGCCACCATTTGCAAAAATACCCTTAAATTGCTGTGGTTTCACTGCATGTTTGACAGGGATTGGTTGGTCTTTCTTGCTGCTTGGCCATCCGTGCAGCCTTGAACAAGACCTCCGGGGGTTCCTACATGGCTGGGGAATATTCCCGTTATTTTATTATTTCTTTGCAACTGGGGCTGACAGTGTTTGACATTGTTAATGATCTCTTCTTGACTCTGGTATTAGACAAAGCTAGAAAGGCATTAGGAGTACAGGACTAAGAAAGATCTCCCGTGTTCTTGGGCCAGTTTCCTGCTCTGGCATGCACTGCTATGTAAACCATTTCATAAATTCACTTGGAACGGAACGAAGGAAATTAGTGCATGACTTACATTTGAAAGTAGTGTGCCAGGATTCTACCATGTATTTCCATGTTGTCCATCTGGGAGCTAACAGGAACAGGGATCTCACTGAGTACTGGTTGTTTTGTCCTGAAAACCGAATGTGGAATCTGGTGCTTTAAAGCTTTGTGTAAAGTATACATAAATTCTACCCTCTGAAGATGCACCGGGCAGAGCCTCGGCTTATGGCAGGCTCTTTCCCCACTTCTGTAGCCTGTTCTATCCCATAGCAAACCCCAGCACTAGTCTTGTTCTTCAGGTGGCTATTTACCAAGTCCTCCACAGCTGGGGTGTGGTTGGAGAAGTCTCCAGCGTCCATTGAGGTGATGAGAGGAAACTTGATTGAGACAGTGAAGTAGGTGTTGGAAGGGTGTAAGCTAGCTGCTCCCTGGAAGTGGCTGGAGTTGCTGGAGATATCATAGCCTAGGTAGGCCTTGAGGCCAAGGTCAAGGAAACAGCTACACGCTAAGGAAGCCTTAGTGGAAGATGAGTCTTCTTGGGGTTGCCAGACCTTGAGAGAAGGAGTTGAAGCAATAGAGCCCTCATCTCAGCAGTAGTCTCAAACTGATGCAAGATGTGATACCTCATACTATGATCCGGGAAAGAACCAACTGGACTCAGAAAGTTGCTTTTAGCGTTGGGGCAGTGAACAGCCACAAAGTCCTGGCTGTTCTTTAAGCTGATGTCTGAAGAAGAGAACAGGAAGATGGACATAGTGAATAGAGGGGATTACTTTGACCTTAAAGATGTAAGAATCCTTTTTGGGCATGCAAGCCCTAATCTTGACAAGGAACAGATTGAAGAGAAATGTGACAACTGAGGTGCTGTGACCTGTTGCAATGGTGACTCTTCACAAACTGAAACAACACTTGAGCTGTTGTGCCTCCATACTTGGATTCAGCCTCTGTACCTTGTTAGGTGACATCCTGCTAGCGGATCTTGAGTCTTGTGCTTTTGCACTTGGTGGTGAAGGGTGTCGGAAGAGAGTTACCTGGCTTCTTGAGCCCTGTTAACGGTTGTAAAGTCACTTCCAAGTCTCTGCCTTCTCTACGCATGACAAGGCTCTGGTATTCCAGGAAAATGAGGAAAAGATTCAATTGGAGGACCTTGTGTTAAAGGTAGGAACCTCTAGGCACAGGAGCTGGTTATTCAGCTACTTTGGGTTCTGCTGTTTTTTTCTCAACTGCTTCAGCCTACCAATGATCTGGGCACAACGGTGTGTTTCAGTCAGGGTCTTGAGGGACTGTGAAGAAGAAAGAATGTGAAGGAAGAGAGAAAGGACAGAATCTATTCTCAGTGGGAGTAGATTTACTGCCTTTGCTGCCTTTTGTTCAGCAAATGTTTTCATCCGACCCTGGTTTGATGAAAATTTGCTTACTGGTATAGGTTGTTAACTCAAACAAATAGCTTGCAAAGAATTGCACTGTGTGTGTGTGCATAACCATTTATTCCTGTTCCCATCTTCAGAAAAGCTATGAGAAGCTTGAGGTTGTTTGAAGTAAGCAGGTGAAGTCTATGTACACAGAAGGTGCACTGCCAACTGAAATGCCTGAAAACAAGAACGCTTCTGGTTAAGCCCCTACAACTTCTGCATTTAAATCACACTGAACATGATTACTTCTTTTCCCTACTTATTGGCTTAAAGTGAAAATGACTTCTGATTTAAAAGTAGTCCACCTTTTGTATCTGGCCCTACCAAAGCTCTGGAATGTCTTCTTTTGTTGCTGGGCCTGTTGAGATTCCCCCCTGGAATGCTGAAGAAGTTAGTGGATGTTATAGCTGGACCCCTCCCAGCAATTTACCGAGAGCTGCGGGAGTTAGGAAAAGGTCCCTGCTGACTGGAAGCTGGTGTTACATCAGTCTACAAAAAGAGTATGAGAGAAGACCCAGGAAACATGTTAGTCTATCCTCAGTACCTGGAGAAGTTATGGAGTAGTTTACTGAAAGGCTGCTACTGAAGGGCAGTCATCAATGGTGTGAAGTTTAGGAAAGAAAAATGCAGCCCTGCAGGAAGTTATGTCCATAGCTGTAAACCAGTTAGACTGATATTAAATCAAGAGCTTGAAAAGTCGATCGGTTTAAAAATAAAGACCGATATATCCATTTTTATAATGTTCTCATGCTTGCTTTCTCTAAGTTATTCCTGACCACTTTCATATTTTCTGATGCAGTCATGGGTTGGGTTAACAAAGACACTGCAGGAACCTGAAGTTACACCAGCACAAAGGGTCTAACTTTGCCACCCGGGCAAAATTCTCTGATTAATAATAAATAAAAGTAACAGTATTAAAACAACAAAGGGGCGTACATTTTAAAATGTTGTCTGCTGATAAATTTCAAGAAACGGGAGGAATGAGAGTCCCCAGAATACTGAAGTGTTTCTGGTAGGAGGCTGTTATGAAATTAATGCTCATTAGTAACTTGATTAATGATTTGAGAGAGGATATTAAACCAGTGCTGATGAAGCTTTTAGGGGACGCAGGGAAAAATGGAGGTGATAAATTACAGAAAACGATGAGACGCACAGAGCAGTCTGTAACCGCTGGGGTGGTCTTTACTCATAAACACTATTTCTGGTTGCACTGAAAACAGAAGGACGTGTATCTAGGCACATAAATGTAAGCTGTGCTCTTTCAAGATGGAGGGCTTTCTTGGCAACTCTGGAGGGGACCCTAAGGAGAATCACCTGAAGATAAAATGAACTCAGGCTCTCCGAGCCTGCCTGGCTTTGCTTGAGGGGAGCCAGGTTTCTGACAGCAGAGGGCTCTTTAACCCCGCAGGAAACGCGCAGCTTCCCGATGACGGAGCTGGAAACGAGGCGCGGGCAGTCGTCGTTGGGACATAACGGGACTCTCCTGCTACTCCAAAACCGGGATGGGACGTCCCCAGACGGGATCTGGAAAGCAGGCAGGGGAACGAGAGAAGGCAGCTCTTGAGGAGCCAAACTACACGATTAAATTGCTCCCATCAGGCTTTTACCATCCATGAATCAGAAGGAGCGCAGGCTGGCAGGGTGCGAGACTGCAGGGGAGGGTGAGAAGGGGAGGGAGAAAACTGGTGACCTAACAGATGCTTCAGCACAGGGAGGACAAAAGGCAGAGCTGCAGGAAACAGAGCTGTCTGTAGGCGCGGTGTTCTGTGGAACAAGGGTAGACTGGGAGTGCAAAATCCCAAAGGCGAACACAGCTCCCGCAGCGTGGACTTGAGCATTGGAGAGCAGCAGGATTTCAGACAGACCCCACTCCAGAGTGGAGGTTAATATCATATGTGCGATTTTGCAATTTTTAGCTGATTTGGGAAACATTCTAAAAAACTTACTGGATTTTACTTTTCAGCCCCGACTTAAATGTAACTGGGTTTGTTGGTTTGTTGGTTGGTTGATCGGTTTTTTGCTCCTTGGATTTTTATTTTTTTTTAAGACAACACTCATAAAATGTCCCCATGAGGAAACTCCACTTGGATTATGATTTCCTCCACAATCTCCTTGCATCTGGCTGCTCTGGCTGGCTGGGCTTGTAAATCCCGAGGGCTCTTAGTGCAATCTGAGGGAGGGGGGAAAGGAAATACAAAGGAGGAGGAATGGGATCAGTGCTGTCTGTCTCCATCTGCTGCTGCCGCGAGTGGCAATACAGCCTTATGAACTGGTGACAGTGAAAAAACCAAACAGACGCATTCCCAAACTGGATCACAGTGTCATGCAGTAGAAAGGAGATGGCCTTTAAGATGTCAATAACAGCAAGAGGGACACACAAACTAAAATCAAGAGTTACGTGGCTGTAACCTCTTCGCTGTAAATTGAAGCCTCTTTGATAATAAGGGACGGAAAAGAAGAAAGGATCACCAGTAAATCATGTAATAATTGTAAGCATCTACTGAGGCAACAAGAAAAAGGCAAATGCAATCCTGAATGCACTTCTGGTAGTTATGGGTATGCATTACCACTGCTGTGCAAGATGCTGGTGAGGTGTGACCAGTGGATCTGTGCTCGTTTCTAGCCAAGAAAACTTAATTGGGAGTGCAAGTAAGAGCTCATAGGATATGTTGCATGAAGAGCTCACACAATAGGAAAAGACTGATTGGGCAAAGCAAAGTCAGTACACAGGGGGGAAAGAGACTGGAAGGAGGGACAGCTTAATCTAAAGCCACATTGGCACAGGAACAAGAGCACATAAACTACATTTAAGCTGGAAATTAGAAGAACTTTCTATCAGGTATAGAAGTCAGGCCTGGGGGCAGCCTTCCTAAAAGAGTCATGGGGATGATAAAATTAACCAGGTTTTGGTTGGCACCTGAGGAATATACACACAGGACTGTGGCACTGCCAGCAGCAGGAAGGGCTCACACCTGGTCACCAGGAGCCTCCTGTTCATTCTACACCTATGGTATGAGCGGTCCTGTATTCTGTCCTTGCTCCCGTGTTCTAAAGCTGTCGCTAAATGCTTCAGAGGCCAATGCAGGGAATCCCAGAGGAAACAGGGCAAAGTCTCCCCACAAATATATCCCCCTGATCAGAAGGGTCTGCAGTTTCACTTGTGCCTTGGAGTTGCTTTTAATCCATGCACACATACTACAGTAATTGTGCACGTTGTGTTATCCGTCCAGAGTTCACAGCTCTTAATTCCAGCTGACACCTGGGTGCCAAATGAACACATCACAGCATGAACATGGCTGCACATTGCACACACAATTCTGCTACAGATGAGCCCCTTTCCCAGAGCAGCAGCACCCAGACCAGCAGGTGGCCATCAGGCCTGACTCATACTGCACCCATAGGGCCGTCCCGAAAACTGGGGCAGTCCTGAGGAGAAACAGCCAGGAGGGGGGCAGCTGGGAGCCAGCAGAGAACCCTATAGAGTTTTTGAACCTTACAGCAAAGCAATGGCTACTGCTAAAAACTGGGATGAGGAAAGAACAGCCCTACAGGCAGGAACACTGATACTACATAAGGCCAAGCAGGGACTGCCCTTCTTTTGGGGCCTAGTGGATGCAAGCCAGAGGTGCTCAGCAGGATGCGGTGCTGAGTGAGGATGTCCCTGCTGCTGGCACCGGGCCTGGTGTTTGGGCAGCCAGCAGCACTCCAGGCTGAGCCTGTGCTCCTGTGGGTCACACACAGCCTGGCTGTGGCAAGATCCCGTCTCGGGTTCAGCTCCTGGCTGCAGCTGCCAGTGCCATGCTGCCAAGTGCAGGGCTGTGGCTGACAGCAGCAAGCTGGGGGGTTCTGCAGGCAGGAATTGTTCCCAGTCATGCAGTAAAGAGAATTGTCAGCATTAACCCCAACTCCTAATAAGAAACTACGGCTGCCTCTCAGCGTGGAACAGCTGGAGGTGTTTTGCAAAATACAGTCATCACTCTCCTCACTCAGGTGTAAACTGGAAGGAAGTGGGATTGAGCAGTTCAGTTGCTGCCTTTTCTCTCTTTTGAATCCAGACGTGCGAGCCCTATGTGTGCTACACAAAGAGGGTGGCAGCGAACTGCAGCTCAACAAGGCTGGCACTCTGCATGCAGGGCTGGCAGAATTCCTGCTCCTGGAGCAGGGGCTGGCACAGCTCACACGCCTCTCCTACAGCCCCTTGAGCCTCGTTCCTTTGCACTGCTGTTGCTGTCATGCATCAGATGTCTCTGTTCTGCTGTACTCAGGGCCTCTCCTTTCCTTGGGAGATTACGGGGTTAAAAACACAAAGAAGACATTTAAAATTAAAATTAAAACTTATAATAATAATGCTCAGTACTTATCTCACCCTTGCCATCTTCAAAGTGATTTACAAATGTTAACTAATTAATTAATTTCCACATTCTCCCTGACTCAAATTCAAAGTCAAGGATGAAGCGAGTGGGGAAGTAGAAATCATGGTTTTCAGGGGAAGGGCAAAGGGAAACCTCTGCTCCTGCCCACTATTTGCTGCAAGGCAAAGCCATTTGCAGCAATATTCTCGTTCTGTGCCAAGCAGCTCTCATTTATTTTTCAGCCATACAAAAGGTCTAATTTTATCTGCTACCTCCTGTTTCCTTTTTTCTTAATGGAGGTCTTAAAGGTGCTCCCTTTTGAAAGCGAGCAAACGGGAAAACTTTCGGTGCTGTGAAGATGCCTCTCCATCAAATACATTTAATCCCACTCTCCAGACATGCATGGCACAATGGGGTCTTGAGAAGTGCATAGGGCCATGGCAGTGCCTTGAAAATGCAGAGTGACAGAGCTCCCAAGCTGTGCTCATAACAGCACAGTGCAGAGCACAGCCCGTGGTGCCAGAGTATTGCCTACCTTCCTGCAGGCTCTGCAGCCTGAGTGCCAGCTGTGCTCTGCCAGGCATCTGTGCCTGCTTTTCTAGTGTGGGGTTCTTGACAAAAGTCAAGAGGTGCCACCACACCGTCCCTGTCACATCACGTCACAAGCTTGGGTTAGCTGTGAAGTATCCGAGTGCCTCTCCCGTCCATGCTCTGTGCTTCACAGATCAGTGCTCTTTAACATCTTCACTGATGACATCGACAATGGGATCGACTGTACCCTCAGCAACTTTGCGGATAACACCAAGCTGTGAGATGGTTGACACGCGCAAGGGATGAGATGCCATTCACAGAGACCTAGACAGGCTCAAGCAGTGGGCACAGGTGAATATCATGAGGTTCAATAAATCCAAGTGTGGGGTCTTGCATCTGGGTTGTGGCAACTCTTGCTATCTGTACAAGCTGGGGGATGTAAAGATGGAGCACAGCCCTGTCAGAAGGAACTTGGGGGTACTGACAGATGGCAGCTGGACACAAGACAGCCACGTGCCCTCACAGCCCAGAAAGCCAACTGTATCCTGGGCTGTATCAAAAGAAGTGTGGCCAGCAGGGCAAGGGAAGTGATCCTGCCCCTCTGCTCTGTGCTGGTGAGGCCTCACCTGGTGTGCTGCATCCAGATGTGGAGTCCTCGGTACAGGAGAGATGTGGACCTGTTGGAGCGCATCAAGAGAAGGACCACAAAAATTATCCAAGTGAGGGAACACCTGCCCTACAAAGACAGGCTGAGAGAGCTGGGGCTGTTCAGCATGGGCAAGAGGTAGCAGTGGAGAAACCTGATAGTGGCCTTTTGGTATAATGAGAGGGGCTATAAGAAGTAAGTGGACAGACACTTTAGCAGGGTCTGCTGTGACAGGACAAGGTGAAATGGTTTCATAATAAAAGAGGGGAGATTTAGATTGGATATAAGGAAGATGTTTTGTACAATGATTGGTGAGGCACAGGAACAGGTTGCCCAGAGCTGCGGTGGAAGCCCCATCCCTGGAAATGTGCAAGGTCAGGCTAGACCAGGTTTTTAGCAACCTGATCTAGCTGTAGATGCCCCTGTTCATTGCAGGGGAGTTAGACTGGATAACCTTCAAAGGTCCCTTCCAGCTCAAAAGATTCTGATTCACCTGCTGTTCCCCTTCAGAGCCCATTCTCCTTCCTCCCTAGGTTCATTGCACAGTGGCTTTACGAGTGGCTCCTCCTCCAAAGGACACGATTGCTACCTTAGTGCTTGCCAGGTAGCATTTCCCCCGTTAACATTTCTCCCAGACTTGCCCTTCCCAGAGGTGGGTAAATTTGATGCATGCAGTCATCACTGCATCTCTCAGACATTTGCAAATGCAGAGAGCACAGCGACCTTCCTCACTGAAACAGATGAAGGTGATGCTATGCAGAGGGAGGAAGGCTCAAAATAATTTAAACAAAAGCTGAAAGCATAGTCACAACCCCTTGCTGTGTTTTATGGAAAACAGGACTCATCAAGTAAACTCGCTATTGCTGCCAATTAGCCAGACGTCTCTAAGAATGCTGAGACAAACCTGACGTAGGTGCCTGCAATCTGCAAATCTGCTACCGCAGGCAGATTTGCCCCTCCTGCCTGGAAAACATCATGCCACAACGCTCTTACTTGGTATGTCTGTGCCAGCTGGCTGCACCTGATGCCTTGGTGCATGGGGTCACGAATCCAGAGAGGTGTGGGACTGCTCTTAAGGGAGCCCCTGGCCAGGGACAGACATCACCCAGGAGCAGCTGCCATGTCCTGCCTGACACAGCTCTGCCTGTGACCTCGCACATGGGGCCTCTGCCATCCACAAAGAAGGAAGTTGCCTGTAACTGCCAGCAGTTTCTGAGCACAGGAGACAGGCATTTACTGCTGGAAGTCGGTGCTGCAGTACGTCAGACCAGAGTCAGCAAAATAATAGCAGTATGACACAAAATGGCACTTTGTAGTGTTTGAGATGACCTCACACCTCGCCACCTCTACAAGAATGGTCTCAGCCCCTCCACTGCCACACACCCTTAACAAGTCTTGCTCTCCACTGTACTGCCTCCTCTCTACTGCCTTAGCTCCAGCTCTCCTAGGTTTGCACAGGGAAATGACCCAGATAAGAATTCATCTAAGCCAATGAACTAAGTCCCACCCATACAAAGTTCAGGTGTTTCCATTGTTACACTAATTTTTTGGTGGTTTGCTCAGGCACAAAAACCCAGGTTTGGGGAATCAAATGTTAGCACAGGCAGAACTGAGTGGGTGTAGGAGTCACGATGTCAATTTACATCAGCTTACACTGCCATAGAGCCATCATGCAGTGTGACACGCGCAGCTGGCTGTCTCTGCTCCAAGCCAGTCTCACAGATGCATCCTCTGAAGAATGTGATGGCTTTTTTCTGGGTACCTCACAGCAGACAATTTCACTGGGTTTTTTTTTCAGCCAGACTCTTGGTGCCATCGAAGAACAGGTTGAGCAATGCTTATTCTATGAAAACTCCCTGGAAGGGCACTGAGTATGTTACTGTCGTTTCTTTTTCAGACAATTCTCTGTATCATCACTTCCCATTTTTTCCCAAAACCTGTAAGTATATACTACAGAAACAAACACGATTCTTTTTCCCCTTCAATGTCTGCACCTACCTTTGAAGCTCCCCGTAAAGCACTTTCTTTGAATATTCTGGATGTAAAGAAATTACTTAAGAGACTCTTTAAATACCATTTAAGGTTTATTCCTGCTTTACGGACTTTTATCCCAACAGAACTAGCACGGCTCTTCCTTTTGGAATGAGAGGTATTCTGAAGACCCACAAATAGGACAAGGGCTCTCAATATCGTGGCTTGTTTTAAAATATCTAAAAATCAGTTTATGAGGTAAACAGACAGCAACACAGGAGCAAAAGTTTGTATAGATATGTCCATAGATCTATATTTTTATTGTTTATATATATTTATAATATATTTATATTCTTTTAAAAGAATCCCTTCAAAAACTACCCTCCCACCTAGCAAAACAAAGATTAAACAATCAAAGATGGCAGCTGCATCCTGGAACAAGGTGTCCCAGGGGTCTCAGAGAGCCAAAATGATTGCTGAGCACCAGTGCACTCTTTCCAAGCTTCTGTGATGCCCTACAGATGCAAAGGCGACAGACAGACTTTTATGACTCTTTAAATTTACCTGTCAAAAGACAGGGAGAGAGAAAGAAATGTGATTGCGATGATGGAACCTTGAGAGGTAGGGGAAACAGCAACTCATTCAACTGGAAGCTTAGAGTGTGAAATGTCATGATTAAAAGGTGGGAAGCACTGCCCAGAAAGGAAGTAAAGAAGACAGAAAAGAGAACATGCAGGAAAATTAGTTGGCAAGACAGATCTCAGAAATGAGCTCAGAAGCATCACACTTAGGAGACGGAGGGGTAGCAAGAGTCCCAAGTCTCTTCCTCTCACCCTCCCGCCTGTGAAGGGAGATCCAACTAGTTTGATTTAGACCAAATCTTCGCACTGCCCCGGAGCCTGTGGAGAGAGGAAGAAGTTTTAGACTGGACACTAAACTTCATCTGACTTCCTTTTCTAAGCGTACACAAAAAGCAGTTAGTTAGCATTCAAGGAAGGCTTATGAATTGTGCTTCAGATCAAGAGCTGCACCCTCTGAATTAGCAGGAGGCAGAGGTCAGCCCGGACCATCCCAGGTCCAGGGTGCAGACCCCTGCAGTCAGTGACCTCACTGCTACAAAACAGAACTCCCCTGAATACACATAAGGCAGTGGCTATGTTTGTTTGCCACCGTTCCTCACCCTTTGGCTTTGGAAGTCTTCTTGCTGGTCTGGCGCTGGTTGGTGCCAGGGGCAGGTTCCCTGAGCTCTGTGAGGTGCTGTTCTGGATCTTGAGATGTGGCTGCAGCAGCAGCTGCTGTTGTCACTTTAATTGTCTTCTTCAGGTTCGCCACCTGCAAAAGCAGTAAAACAAGAACCAAGGAATTTCTCAAGTTATTTTTTTTTTTCCTCCTCCCTGTTTTAGAAGACCTGGAGCTAAGTGCTAACTGCAGTCCAGACCTCTGCTCTGCTGATAAGTGCTTAATTGATTCGCAAGTCTTCCACAGGCACAACTCCCCTTGAGGGTTTCAGCCTAGGGTAATGCCTTATTTGAGCAAGGGCTATAGTAACAACAGGGTACTGGTTCTATTCTTTCTTTAAGTAAGGGGTACTGCCTTCTCCCTCTTCAGTCCACTCACCTCACTCTCTATCTGCTGCTTAAGTGCCAGCTGTTGTTCTTTGTGTTGGTTGGCTCGGCTAACCTGTTCTTCAATGCCAGACAAGACAACCTCACAGCCCTGGCACCTGTAGAGAAAATGTTAAGCTGAACAGGACAAGTAATCTGTACTGCAGGTAAAGAAACATGAAGATGATAGATTTAACTGTAGTGACCAAAAAAACCTGGAAGGCAATGGCTACTCTAGGCAGGGTAGGCACAGGGGTGGCAGTCCAATGTAATAATGTAGTCATTATTACCTAGGAGGGAGACACATAACAAAGTGGCACTAGGTAAGGAGCTACAGATATATACTCAGAAATACTCATGCCAGCAGCTGGAACTGGACGCAAAATTTGCTGCAGTTTTCCTCACCCCTCCAACGTGGAAGAATTTCGAAAAGTATTTTCCACTGCCATACAGGAAAGGAGATAGAGGTCACCTTGCTACACTGCCCCCCAGCAACACACAGAGGATGATCTGGTGAAGCCCCTGACCACTCCTGCAACCTTTTAAGGTGTTAGTATGGGCGGCTTCCTCCTCACCACTCCTGCAATGTGCGGGTGATGGTGCTTAGCTCCTCCCTCCGGATGTCCCTCCCAATGCTGTAATCCACCTCCAGGCGCTGGTTCCGCTGATCCAAGCTCCCTCGCAGCACATCTGCATACACCGCCTCAATCACGAGGTCCTCCAGTTGCCGGACGTTCTTCAGCTGTAACTGCTCCAGCAACACTGAATAGGGGATGCACTGTGGAGACATGACAGTAACTATCATGAGGTAAACTCAGAAGAAGGAAAACTAGAGGTAAAATAGGGGCGTCACCTTGATCTTTGCAGCCAGAGTGACAACTGACAGGTGTCTCAGTTTGTTCTTCTGAGCTTCTGTCAGGGGAGGGAGGTTTGCTGCTTCAGCTGTCGTCAAAGGGAAGAATGGGGTATTAGAATTTATACCTCATTTTCTATTTCCCAGTCCTGCAATGGAAGCATCTGCACCGCTCCCACTTCTTACAGCTTCAGCACAACAATTCCCAAAGTAATGCTTTGTCTTGGCAAGCCATCACCATTAATCCACAGCTCAAAGGACCTTTTCTGAGGAGCCTCTCCTCTCCTCTGTTTTAAGCCACCTCCTCTAGCTGTCCCACACCTTATTTATGGAGGCTCCTGCATCCCAATGGATTCCTCAGTCCTTCCCTCCACTCCTTGCAAACACCGTTGCCAAGATGTTTTTGGAAGTTCCCCATGCAGCACACAAATGGCAGCATGCATGCAGCAGCGCCAGTTACTTTAGGCCTCCTCGGCCCCATGCCCAAACCCAACCTCGCTCCCAAGCTTGGCGGCGCAGGGCGCGACCACCCAAGCCCGACCTCACCCAGGTAGTCAGCGTAGGTGCCGTAGGCGAAGATGGTGAGCAGGTGGAAGACGGGAGAGAACTCAGAGTCGGCCAGCTGCGGGACAGAGGGCAAGTCAAGCCCCACCGCGCCCCAGGCCCAGCCGCGGGCAGGGCAGGGCAGGGCAGGGCAGGGCGTGGCGGGCTCACCTCGCGGACGGCCGGCATATCCAGCAGCTCCCCGAAGACGTAGATGCCCGGGGCCTCCAGCACCTGATGGATGAGACTGGCGAGCGCGGCGCCGCGGGCAGCCTTGGCCAGCAGCAGGAACTGCTCCTGGCTCTGCCCCGTCACCTTCCCCTCGGCCGCCATCCCGCCGCCGCCGGGGACTCGGCCCCGCCGCGATAGCGTCCCGCAGGCCCCGGCCCCACCGCCGGGCGCCACCTCCAGCCCGCCCCGAGGCCGCTCCTCTATGGCGGCGGCGTCGCAGACCGCCCGCTTCCGGGTGTGACGCCACGCGGGCAGAGCGGCGGGGCGCCCCCTGGCGGCGGAGGACTGCTCGGGCGGGGCGGGCCGGGAGGTCTCGCGGGCAGCTCGCGGTCCTGGCCGGGGGTTGCCTTCCCGGCTTCGCGCCGTTGGGCTCCTCAGAGCTCGGGACCTGGTCAGAGCTTGGTCCCCACGCTGAGGCTGCCGGCAGGAGGGGAGCAGTGCTGAGAGGCCGAGGTGGAAGTGTGAGTTATAATGGTGGCGGCCCCGCCACTTGGATGGAAGTCACTCACTGCTCACAGTATCGCCAGAAGCACTGTGGCCAGGGATGTGGGGAAGGGCTGTGATTATTCTGAGAGATAGAGAGGCCTGCGGTTCTCCTTACGGCGGGATCGAAGGAGGAGAAGGGCTGACAAGGTCAAGCAGGGACTGTGCAGGTGGACTACAGGGCAGCAACAACACAAGGTACAACTATCACCTTCCTACATTCACCTCTCTGTTCGTGTGCTTAGGTCCACTTCACCACACCCTGACACCTGATGCATCCACCAACACCAGTGCAGGGTGCATTCTGATCAGGTTTAAGTGTAGCCCTGCTGCTCTGTAGCATTTATTGCTCTCTCCCCCACCCCCTCACTGGCTCCTTCCATCTCAGTTTTATCTCCCTATCGATCTGTTTCTCTCACACTCTCTGACACGCTTGCTGCCTTTCATTATTAGTCCGATAAAGCAAGGCAGCTTGAGCATCCCAGCTGCACCAGCCTCCCTTCGTTTTCCTCCTCTGCGCTGACCCCAGGTCCTGTGTGCTCTTTGCTGGGTCACCACAATTTTTCTTCTCCTTTGTCCTGCATGGAGCTAAAACAAGGGCAAGGAATGAATCACACCCTGATCTCTCTAAATTAGAAGGCCATCATCTTCTCTGAATACGCAAGCACTCATGTAAGCGCGTGGTGTCTTGCCCATAACTTAGCAAAGTCTTTGCTCATCCTTAGATCAGAGTAGCAGATGTTGAGATTAAATTCCAGACTTTTGGAGTCTCTAAGTCCCATGATTTCATTTCATTTTGCTACAAATTCTCGAGTGCCTATCTTAATGTTACTGGGAAACTGTGAAATGCGATCTTTGTGTAACCTGAGTCAAACACTAAGAATCAAAAGTAGGAGGCAAAGAGTGCAGATGAACACAAGCCTTTACAGCATTTCAACATTTTAAGATGAATCTCATAATACTGGGATGTTGTGGGTTATTATTTCTGAGTTTTGGGGATTTATAGTCCTCTCTGCAGCTGCCTCTTCCCATCATCCCCCTCTTCCCAGAATGAAAGTACCACTCTTTTCCTGCTGTAGATCCACCTTCTTTCCTATGCACCCACTGCCCCACTTTAAAGCCCACAGAGCCATACTGTATTGTTCTTCTCTCTATACCACTGCAAAATCAAAATGGGTTGTCAAAATGCTGACAATATTTCTTTCTCTAGCCCTCCTCCAAACATAGCCTGGGTCACATCTTCTGAGATGATTTTTCACAACTCTGTGCAAGTGCCACAGACTCCTAGGCAAAAAGCTTGTAAGGATGAGGGAGGATGGGGCAAATCTCTTTGGCAGGAAACATGATCAGAAAGGTTTTTAACCCTGTTACTCGTACTAGGTTAACACACAGGGTGGTAAGACCTGTGCCTAGTTACATCTAGGGCAGCCTAACACCTATTGCTTACAAAGGAGTTTAAGAGGAGGGTGGCTGCACAGTAAACTCATTCCCATGCACTCTCACAGCCCTCAGGAATTTGCAGATCAGGAACTCTGTTTTTCAGACAGCCTCCAGTCATGATTCTCCAGCAGAGAAAGGACCTTTCATGTCACATGGTGGCTTGTGTCTGCAATTAGGCATTCTCCAGCAACTGGCTCTTGTTTATTCTCTGACAGAATACCTGGTATGCTTTTCCCCAGGAAGGAAGTTTGCTATAAGTTGGGTCGCATCTCTCCCTGCTTTTTTATAAGTTAAACAGGTTGACCTCTTTAAATTACTGAGATCTTCAGCCTTCAGGTCATCTTTGATTCAAAGTTATTTTTAAAGTACAGACTTCAGCATTAGACTCACCCAGGTCTCAGAGAGGCCCGATCATCTCCCTTCTTCTCCTAAGTCTTGTCTTCGCATGGCCAGGCACTTCTGCAGTATTGTCCACAGAGATTGCGCTGTTTGTTTTCTGTCTGATTCCTTTTAAGATCACCTTTTTTTTCAGTACTGAAACTTATTCACTGTAGACATGGTCTTATCTACTTCATGGACATCTTTTCATTGCTCTCATCTGTCTTACAAGAAGTTTTATAAACAAGAAGTTTACCACCTTACCAGTGCAACAGGTCATTCTGCACTGGCCCTACCCTTGTTATTTTTAGTACTAACAATACTTGCATCTTCAGCTGTATAGTTGTAATTATACAAGGTTGTAATAGATGGATAGCCAGAGATTATAGAGGAATAACTCACCAACACTGAGGCTCACAGTTAAGATGGATGCTCACCACAAGGAAGTCCACACAGGAGCAATCTCCAAAAGAGATGCTGCCTTAGTGGTGGTCAGTCCTTAAATGGGATCTAGGAGAGGTGGAGTCAAGCTCCACCCCTTCCGGGAGCACAGCTGAATTACCTTCACCTGTGCTCCCGCAGCTGATCTGTCACTTGCCCCAGATGGTTAATCAGAGGTTCAGGCTGTGATTAACAGTTTCCCATACATCAGCAAACTGTGTCAGAATAAAACGTCTGCTCACCAAGCGCTGAGTTAAATGGTGACTTACACTGGACCCAGTGCTCATACCTGGACATGCACATAAGAAACTGACGCTCAGTGGGGGGCTTCCAGGGATGGTCCTTTTGCATTTGGTTCAACACAGTAAACCGGTCCACTTATTCTCCTTCCCTGTTAACGTTGTGTAATGCTGTTTTTTTCTCACCAGATTGTTTTGGGATATTAATGCTACCAGAAGCCTAAATAGATCTAAGCCATCACCTATTCCAAATAAACCTGAAGTCACTTCAAAGACTGACAAGAACAAAACAAGTTTATGCAGCAAGATCGGTCTCCTTCAAATCAGGCTGATTGGCATTAGCTGGAGAATCTCATATCAGCTCTTCTCTTGCTTTGCCTAGAAATTTTCAGGTCTTCTGTTTGCTCTTTACAAATACCAGCACAGCACCGCTCTTCCCCAGTCTTCTGGGACATCTCTGAAATTGCAGAACTTATTAACAAGTTGTTTTTTGAGCAACAGGACTGAGGAACCTGGCTTTTCTAAGGATTTGTTGCCTGTGTGTTCTATACTTGCCATGCCGTCAGCCAAGGTACCTTGATGACACCTTTCTGCAATGTGCCACAGCTGAGAGTCCTTTCCCCTCACCTGTAGCCAATGTCTTGGGCTCCTCCTTCACCATTCACTAGCACGCACAGCTTCCTCAGTATTTTCTGCTTAATTTATTTCAGTCTGCTGCCCAGACTGCTCTGACCAGCAGGGTTTTGCCCAGCAGCATGGCCATAAGGTCTCTTCCAGCACAGTCACCAGCAGCATCTCTGTCTGACTGCTGGTTCTCTCTCATACAACTTATTGGAGCTTATTTACCTTTCAGACTCTGCTTCATTTGTCAAGCCCAGCTGAATGCGGCCCATGGCAACTGACAGATGAGCAGATGGACTGACAGACAGCAGAGCAACCGCAGGAGCCTCACTGCCCTCAGGACACAAAGCAAAATCAGAGCAGAGGTCCACTTGGCCTCAGGACTGGTGTAAATAACTTCTACGTGATGACTGTGCCAGGCAGAAATAACAGCCTTGCATCTTTCTAGGTGTGATGGTGCAGAAGGTACGTTATTAATCCTGATCCAAATCTTGGCCAAATACACAGCAGAGGGAGTTTTCAGATTTCTGTATTCATTTCATCATCGCATCACCTTCACTCAACCACCCTCAGAGTAACACTTCTTGCTTAATAAATCTCTCATCTTCCCTTTTCCACAGGCATCCACCTGTACCTCCAGTAGCCCACCTGACCACCGCTCTTCACTTACATGTCCCTGCTGTTTCTTGCTGCCTTTCCTTTCAGCCCATCCCAAGTGCCTCCTTTTGCCACACTGCTTCTCCAGACCCATGCTTCCAAAGAAGCGTGCCTTTCCCTTTATGTCAGGTGAGAGTGATGTAAGCATGACATCAGCCCCTGTGCTTGCTGTTCCCATCGCCTCAATGCTTTTCCTGACTTCTCTCACACCTCCCAGGGTTTCCTTGATCCCTACAGCATCTTCCTCCTCTTCCTTCTCTTTGGTTCTTTCAGTTCCTTCTGCAGTTTTGCTCTTCACGGGGATTTTCAGTGTTTGCGTCATTTGGATTTTCGCCCTTTAACTGACCTTTCCCTGGTTGAATTTTCTCAACTGTTTTGTGCTTCCCAATTATTCTAAACACATTCATCATAATTTGAAAAGGTCAGAAGGAGCCCGTCTGGCTGAGGTAGCCCCTTCCAGAGCTTTCCGCCCTTGGCTCCCCCTGGACCTCAACCGTGACAAGTCTCCAGGCAGCACTGTTCTATCCTGCCCTGTCCTCTAGCCATCCTGAGCAGCGGCATGCTGGCACATCCAGCCATACACAGTCACTGTCCCAAATGTGAAAATCCCATGGACGCTCCCAAACGCTTACAAAAGCACTGATGTGTGAAAGGTGTGCACAGTCCTGCTCACAGGTGTGGGAACTCATGGAGGGCCTGATGGACAGCAGCAGCCCCAGAGCCCTAAGGTCTGTCAGAAGGTGGCACAGCCTGTTCCAGGCAACACACTGCACTCGTGCTTGGTACTGAGTGCCCATTGGTCACCTGTGTCTGTCCCTGGTGCTGTGGCAGGTTGCTTCACAGAGCAGCGCTGTCTGTACTATTTCCTGCTTTATCAGGGTCAGTGGCAGCCTTTCCTCATCACTTCATGATGAAAAGTTTGATCGTTTCTGAGGAAATTGCTTTCTGGCTCCCTCATATTTCAGACCCTGGAGTGGAAGCTGCCTTGATGCCTCCGACTTTCATCTCCCACCCAGGGCTGCTCGGCAGCCGCCTCCTGATTTGCCCTATGCCTGCGGATGGTGCTGATGGTGGAGGGCGAATCTCCCTGCAAAACACGCAGCCCCTCCGAGGCACATAATCTTTTTTTCTCTCATTTCGCCACCACATCCCTGCCATCTCCAGACGCATTCATCGATACCCAACAGAGACAGCTCGGGAACCCGCGGGGCGATCCCGTGGCTGGAGCAGACCCCGCTCTGCTCCCACAGCACCCAGCGTCCCACTCGGCCCACGCGTGGGCGCCTCGGCTCTGCCCGTGGGGCTCCCCCGGTCCCACGCCGGCCGCGGCTAAGGCCCCGGGCCCGGAGCTGGGCGAGACGGGGACGCGCGGCGGGGGAACGAGGAACGGAGGCGGCGGGGGCGCGGCGGGGAGGGGGGATCCCGAGGGGTCCCCCAGGCCGGAGCCGTCCGGGGGAGGCATTCGCTCTGCCGAGGGAAGCGGCGGGTCCCTTGGAGACACCTCTCTCCATAGCAACCCAATCGCTTCCTGGGAAGATCCCGAAATAACCGACACGACGGGAGCGGCGCGGAGCGGGCAGCGGCGGCGGAGAGGCAGCAGCACCGGGCAGGTCCGGAGGGGCGGCCGGGGAGGGCGGGGAGGGACCGGCGGTGCCCCTGCAATCCCGGCACCGGGGCTCGGGGCGGCGGGCCCCCCCGGCGGGCGTCCCTCGGACTGCAGCAGGCTCGAGGGCGACGGTGCCGGCCCGCGGCCGTGCCAGCAGCCATGGGGTTAACGGGAGGCAGCGAGCGAGAGAGACGGAGACGGAGAGAGAGAAAGAGGGGCTGGACCAGCGCTCGGCAGCTGTTTATTTCAAGGCATCTCTCGCTCCCTCTCCCTCAGCCAGGGCTCAGCCTCGCCGAACCTTCCTTTTCCTCCTCTCCTTCTTTCGTCCTGACCATGAGCGGCAGCGGCGGCAGAGGCCGTGCCCCTCCGGCCCTCAGCCCCGTCGCCCCGGCTGCGCCCCGCCCGGCTCCCCGCAAGGTAAGTTCGCTCCGGGCTCGGGCACGGCATGGGGACGGGGCCGCAGGGCGAAGGGCGGGCGGTGTGCGCCCGTCCACGAATCCTCTCTCCCCGTCTCCTTCCCCGTGTCCTTTCTCCCCTCTTCTTTCCCCTCTCCCCATCGAGGTGCCTGTCCCCTCCCAGCCGGCTGTCTTTCCTCGCCGCTCTTCCTTCTCCTCTCCGGGCTGGAGGTACCGAGAGGCCGGGAGGGAGCGGGCACAGCCGCGGCGTTGCTGCCTCTCGCCTTCCAGCTCCGTGCTCCATCACAGACCTGTTGTGCTGGAGCACCGGAGCCTGCGCTGAGACAGACGACTTCAGCCTAATTGGTGTAGCTGGAGAGAAGAAACGGAGAGGTCAATCCCTCCTCCTGAACGGCCAGGGGTGCATCGTGCCACAGAGAGCTACTTGGATGGGGAGACGGCACCTGGAATACTCGGATGCCCGAGAACAGTAGGAAGCTGGGAGGCAGGAGGTTGGCAGACTCATGACATGTATTGCGGGCAGGCACTAGATGGCAGGGGACCGGCATCCTAGAGTGCTGGCTGGAATGGGGCCATGCTCGCAGTTCCCAAATGCAGGAAGACTTGAGCTCAGAAGACCGCTGCCAGGGATATCCGTAGTGAATCCTGTTCCCTAGATACCGAGGTGTCCAAATGCACGGGCACCATCACTCTCCATCCCTGGATTGTGCCCTAGCCCAGCATTTCCATGCCCAGCCCACTAGTGCTTGTCCTGGCACCCAGCAGTGGTATGCCCGCCAGCTGGCACTGAGTGCTGCAGGACCTGCGCTGGCACTGGGTGAGCCCACGGGCCCCTCCATGAGGCTGGCCATACCATGGCGCTACCACCAGCCCATACCCTGTCAGGCAGCAGGCAGAGCAGCCTGACGTGAGCCACCACATTCAGACTGCCAGCCCCGAGGTCAGCTTGCTCTGTGAGCCATCATTCCCAGCCACAAGCACACAGGAACTCCCTCCCCAGATGGGCTCAGCTTCTCCCACGGCTGAGCACCAGTACTCGGCCTCACACCTCCAGCGGTCTGAGCTCCTTCAAGTGCAGCGATTGCCTCCTTAGGGCAGTTGACCTGGAATCCTTCCCTTTCCCTGTTCCCTCCCAGAAGGATGTCCTTCTCAGCATGATGATCCATTCTCAGCAGCACTGAAGCTCATGCTTGCTGCTACCAAAACAACGATTGCAGCTCTGCATCTTGGACCACAAGCTCCAGGATGCTCGCAGCCACTGAGAAAAATGTAGATGCGGGATGCTCAGGGCACAAGTGGTGTTGCAGCATCTCACTGCCAGTGTCCCAAAACTCTCTCTGCTCAATGCCCAGAGGTAGCCGCTTGGCTCCGCAGTCAAAGAGTGCCATCACCTATCAGTAGCTATCACCATAGTCCTGGGTGCTGGCTAGGAGTTGGAAATGCCAGCCAGCATTCTGCCTCCATGAGCAGGGCTGGGTACCTCTCAGGTTTGTTTTGGTTTTTTATTACCGTTCCAAGTGGGATCATTGCTGTGGGGGAGCTGGGCAGAGAGAGGATTTGCATGAAGCTCTCAGTGCTGCAGGGTTGCTAATGGCGAGTGTTATTTCGTCTGGTAGCAAGTTTCATAATCTTGGCCCAGCTCGGGTGGATGTTCTGTTCTTCTGGGTCGTAAGCCTCTTTCCCCCTCTCCTATCCCTCCCCTCGCTCCCCAAAGTGGTCTGCAATTTTGTTGTTCCACTGGAATATATCTGTCATGTGAGGTCATCGCTGCATAAGTAGAGGTGATTGATTGCTTAGGTCGCAGGGCCCTATCCCATGTTGGGCTTTGCATACTGGGTTGGAGACCTTAACTGGACCCAGTTCTCGCAGGAGAGCGGTGTGGGGTGTGGAGAGGCACGGTGATGCATTCCCGACAGATTGAGTGGCTGAGCAAACAGACTGCTGCATTCGGAACTAGCTGGAGCGCTTGGAGAGCAGACAGCTCCATTCCTAGAGGCACAGTAGCACAGCAGTCGAGCCCGAGATGCTACAAAAATACAGATAGATCATCGTCTGCCAGCAGAGCCAGGCAGGAGTGGGCGCAGCTCCCTTCCCATCCCCAGATGGAGGAGGCTGCCCACTTGCCACCAGCACGTCCTGCGTGTGCTCGGCCTCACCCAGCATCCCTGGTCAGAGTCGATCTCTGCTTGGCACCAAGAGAGCTGCAAGATTCTCAGATTTTAGGGCCGGGGGACCATTTTGATCATCCAGTCTGATCTACAGTGCAGCACAGGCCAGAGAATTTCACCAATTTCATTTCCTGTGTCAAGCCCACGGCCTGCGGTAGAACTACAGCATCTCTTTGAGAAATACATGTAAATGCTTCAGGCAGCAGGGAATTCACCAACTCTCAGGTAAACCGTTCTAGTATGTGACCCTCTTTATTAATAGTATTGTTCCTCATATGAATTTGTCAAACTTCAGTATTTTGTAACAGAAGGATACAGATTGCATCTGATGTGAGGGAGCTACCGCACGGGTATTGCTGCACGTGGCCGGCACCTCCACTCTTCTATTCCAGTGAGAGCTTTTATATTTGAATAGGATTTTTCCTAGGGACTACTGCATACCAGAGTTCTGGACGTGGAGAAGTTGCCCATAGCAAATCCCAGGGCTTCACCCAAGCATGGTGGCATCCAGACTCCAGAGCTCAGGAGTCATATCTGCGGTTCAACCTGTGCTCCCTGCTCAGAGCTGGCATGCAGCGTGCTGCGCTCCCAGGCACTAGTTAGAGTGCACATTTCCAGCTCCCTTGGTGAGCTGCCATGTGTGCTTTGGGGCAGAGCTGCTGAAATCTGCTCTCACATCCCAGCTGCAGTGGTTGTGGGCTGCAGGAGATTTACAGAGGGAGGATGCTTGGCTGTGTCACTGGCTTAGGGGAGCAACAGCAGGATTTGGGCTTCCAACCTGCAAATTTACTCAGAGCTACTCCTAGCCCCAGATCTACAGTCTGACCCTGTAGTGGGGTCTGTATGCAATAGCATCAAGCAATGTAATTCTTACTCCTTGCTTCCAAGCACCGAGATTCACAAACTGAGCTCACTGAAGTGCCCTGGGGAAATAGCTTTGTCATTCACACTCTGTCGTCTGTGCATAACAGGACACTGGAACGTGGTGATGAAGGCCCTGTACCTAGAGTGGAAGCACACAGGTCCATCTCTCCACCCTGGAAGCAGCCCTGTTCATTTTTATCACAATTAGACCTGGGAGATAGCTGAAAGCAGGAACTGTGCCAGGTGGTGCTGGTGCAGAAATCCAGCCTCCCTGGCATGCAACGGCCACCTGAACAGTGTGAGGTGCAAAGACACTGGGATTTGTGTCTTCAGGCAGGAAAAGCATTCAAGCCCCCTCCTTCTCTCCAAAGATCTGCTATTCTTTTCAGCAGCGGGATAGGAACGGATTCAAGGGCATTTGCTGTGCTTGCCCTGAAGCATAGCAGTATCTGTCCTCAGGACACAACCACCCCTGTCAGCAGCTCAATGCAGAATGCCCCAGACATGCTTTATCTGAGGATGTGCAGGTACACTGCTGGGAGATCCATGGCCTGCTCTCAGCACCAGCGCAGAGCGCATAGGAGAGTCCAGCCCTTGCTGGCTGGCATTTCAGCATGAATTCCTTCCCCTTTGCTCTCATGCGGGACAAATGCTGGTGCTCCTTCAACAAACATGCCTGCTGTGCTCGTGCCAGGACACACACTTAAGTCTCTGGCCTCAATATCATGAACAAAACAGAATGCACTGACTGGCAGCAACTGACACTGTCTCAGTCTTGCACTCCTACCTTGGGGTAGGGCATAAGAAGTCACTTGCTTTTCACTGTCTGCAGCAGGATCTGTGCACAGAAGTGCCTTAGGTCTGAGCCTTGCACCTGGTTTCCAGCTGTCACCATCACTGTGGTGTGTGCGTGTCTTACTCCCTGCCCTCAGGTCTGGTTACAGCCACAACCTGCTTCCTAGGACTGAAATGTAGGTTTCCAGGTGCAAAAGCAAGAACAGTTTGGGTCTGTAGGGTACTATAGGGATCCCTACTTTCAGGCTTTAGATCCCGGGAATACTTGGTGCTTCTGGAGCTCACTGACACAGGCAGTGCAGAGAGGTCTCTACTGCAAGACTGGAGCAGGATGATTCGTGCCAGTGAGCAAGCAGAGCATGGTGAGTGGGGGGGAATGCAGGCCAGTGCTCTGCCCCATGTCCTCCCGTAGCTCTCCCAGGAGGAGCGCTGGCACTTGGGTGTGTCCCTCTAATATAACACTCTACCCTGTGGGACTAGCATGGATGTTCACCTCCAGCTGGAGAGGATTTCCACTTCTGCAATGGCACTGCCCATATTCACATCTTCGACCCGATGCCAGTGCTGCAACTTGTAATGCCATGCAGAGTGTGCACTCTTTTCACCCCGAGGGTTCAGCTGTCTATTCCCAGCCATGGCATCCTGAAGGCTGAAGTGGCATGCACCCTAGCCTGAAGATTCACAGAGAGAGAGATTCCTGACATTTGGAATTCCCCCCCTTTCCCAAGTCCAAAGGAAATTCTGTCTCAGATTTCCTTGCCAGACACAATCCTCCACAGCACCATGATCATCATCCAGATGGCCAAGATCTTGCTAGCATGAGGGAGTCTAAAGCTTTGGAAGAAACTTGCTCCATTCTGCTGCTTCTCCGCAGAGCTGCATTTTAACGAGCCCACTCTAAGGCTTAGAGGTTCAGGAGCAAAGTACAAAGAAACGCTGAGAATAGCTTCTCTTTTGTCCTCATCTTCATCTCTGGAACTCTCTCCAGAGACAGATCATGCCCCGGAGGGAAGGGCAGGGCACATTAGCCGACAATTCCTTTTTTCCTGTGAACTTTGTTTAAATATTTAACAGAAGGAAACTAAAAATATCCCGGGTTAATGCAGCGGGAACCAGACAGCTGCTCGCTTCTTAGGTGTTCATGCTCCCAGCCCCTCTCTTCAGGCGCACACGGTGGGGCGAAAGCCCCCAGCACAGCGAGGAAGGCTGCGGGAGGAAGGCTTCCAGCTTGGGAGGGGCTGCGGTGCAGGGCAGCCAGGGACCAAGAAGGGGGACGGTCGCGGCTCCGTGGGAGCTGCAAGGTGCAGTGCGGCGGGCGCAGGGCTGGAGATGCTCAGCCTCCACGATGACTCCCTCCTGCATTCCCATGGCCAAGCACTCTCTTTTCTCTATCCCACAGCCGCAGGAGGGCACAAATGGGGCTTGTCAGTGCTCGCGCTTCCTCCTTCACATTGAAGGGATAAGCTGAATGTCGTGAATGATTTTTCCTGCATGTGTCCTGCGGAATGAATCCCGAGTCAGGTACATAACAGCTCACTGGGGAAGGGCCGGCGCTGCGCCAGGCGCTGAAGGGAAGAGACAAGCGGCATGAAGGGCAGGCGGCCGCGCTGCTGCCGGGCTGGTGCCGAAACCCAGCTAGGTGCTGTCCCCTGTCCTGCGCTGCCCCCAGCGGATGGGTGACCGGCAATGGGAGCGCTGGGGAAGGGAGGGGCGGTGCGGTGCGGAGGACGCTCGGACAAGGAGTGTAGAAAGGTAATTCCGTTTAGCTAAGAGGAAAGTAAATACTAAATATTTGATAGGCATATTTTTGCTCTTAAGTTCTTTACTAATGCTGGAATTTTCTCGCTGATTCACTCTCTCTTTCCCAATCTTCCTGGTTTATCACTTGTGCGCTTCCCCTCTCGCTCCCTCACCCCAGCACACAATGAAGAGGCTCCTTTTTAATAAATGGATTACACGCTCCACACTATAAATAAACACGGGAATTAAGATTCCAACTTGTTCTGGCGATAAGCAAACAAAGGCGCTGGAGCCCCCCCTCGGCCCTCAGACAGGAGAGTCTACCGGGAGGCTGCGCACGCGTCTCTACACATGTGCTCAAGAGGCAGCTCACTGCTTCCCCGGTGCATGTTTCTGTGGGTCGGGGAGCAGTCCCGCGATGGATACACCTGCGTGTGCTGCCATGCTGTGCCATGCTCTGCCTGTCAGGGCTGGGGATTTGCACCAGTGCGGAGCAGAGAGCAACGGCCACGAGGTGAGGGTGCAGCTTCACCTCTCTCTTGCCTTCCAGTGAGCAGCATGAGGCAGGACCTCGCCGCGTGACGAGGTGTTGCTGCATCTGCGATGGACCCTGGTTCCTGGTAGGTTGACAGCCCCTGTGATACGGGAAGGAGACAGGTGTATGTGCAGTGGGCCTTCCTAGTGGGAGAGACAACTGGATAACACATTCTTCCTCCTCCCACAGCAGGATGCCTCTCCTGGTCTCCTCCATCCACTCCCTGCAGCTATGGCACTTCCTCCTCCTGGTTTCAGCCATTCCTCCACCCGCCGTCTGGTCTCTCCGCCCTCGTGGCCCCATGGCTGCCCGGCCTCTCTGTGCCCGTCGCAGCCCCTCAGCCCTCCGGCCCATATGCATCTGGGACAGGACCTCACTGCCGGAGTGGGATTCGCGCCTTGCCACACCACGCCAGCGGGTCCTGATCCCCCGAGGAGGGGACCTGCGCCACACCGTGCGGCTGAGACGCCAAGCAGCAGGAGCCAGGCCTGCCACCCCCTCTGGCTTTGAGGATGGCATGCCCTCCTCCCAGTATCCCTGGGCCATAGTGTGGGGCCCCACAGTGTCAGATGAGGATGGAGGGGATGCCAACTCGGCCAACCCCGGCTTCCCACCACTGGGTTACACCTTTGTCTCACCACGCGGGATGGCGACAGCACAGCCCAACTCCCACTCGCTGCTGCACAATGCGGGGCTCAACCTCCGTGAGACCCCAGCCACCCTGCGGCCCTTCCTGTTTGGGCCCCGGGGTGAAGGTAGGCTGCCTATTGCTTCTCCCAGTCTTGTTCTTGCCTACAACCACAGAATCATGGGGTGTCCCACTCCTGGCCCCATGCAGGACCATTCCAAAATTCTATGAAAGTGTTGTCCAAACACTCCTTGAACTGCAGCAGCCTGGGGCCGTTTCCATTGCCCTGAGGCAATGTTCCAGTGCCTGACCACTCTCTGGTGAAGAACCTTTTCCTAACCCCCAATCTGACTTACCCTAATGCAGCTCTGTGTTGTTCCCTTAGGTCTTTCTGCAAAACCCATCAGTGTCCCAGCAGGAAGCTTGCATAAACTGCTGCTTTCTGGGAGCTGGTAGGGTGGCTGCCACACTGCCCTTGTCCCCTTTGTCTTGCAGGAGTGGACCCCCAGCTCTACGTCACGATCACCATCTCTATAATCATTGTCCTGGTTGCCACTGGGATCATATTCAAGTTCTGGTAAGTGGTGATTGGGATTCATGGATGTTGTTTCATGATGGTGCTCTGAGACTATGGACTTGGATGCTGAAGAATGTGTTGAACCCCTGGGTGCAAGGGGCACTTATCGTTTGCTGCTCTTCTCTCCCAAGCTGGGACCGTAATCAGAAGCGCCGGCGCCATTCTGGGCAGCAGAGCGGCGGGAGGCAGCAGGACAGCCAGCAGCCCCTCACAGACCTGTCCCCTACTGCCATCAGCATCCTGGGGCCCTACAGTGATTCCCTAGCACCCACCCCAGAAGCAGAGGAACCCAGGCAGGGGCAGGAGGGTGTGGAGAAACTGGGGGGCCATGGGAAAAGCACCGCCTTCCAGCTCAACCGGTGAGTCCAGCAGGGAGCAGTGGGTAGCAGGCACAGGGAGCATAAGGGTGAGGATGAGCAGGGCAGTTTGACCCTCCAAGGAGGGACCATGCGAGAAAAGAGCACTGACTGGTTAGTGGGGCTCTGGGGCAGCTCAAGTGCCCACCTCTAATTATTTTCCGATTCCCTTTTCCCCCCCAGAATTCCACTGGTGAACCTGTGATGCAGATGGGAGAAGCAGAGCTGGCTCCCCCACCCTCCTGCCACAGCGGGGAGCCCACGCTTCTGCCACCTCTGCTACCCCAGGAACAAAACAATCTCCTTGTGCCACGGCCCGCTGCCACAGTTGTTAACTAACTCCACCCGGACGTGCCTGGGCAAATGGACGAGCTGGGCCTCGCTAGCATCCTGCCTCCATGCAGGATGGGATGTGGAGCGAGTGGGACATGGGAGGGGAGGCAGCTGTTGGTTTTGTGAAGTCATAGCCTGCCCTGCCTCTCTCTTTGCACACACACATGCACTCTCCAATCTCTGCGACTCTCCCACCAGTGCATGCCTGACAAAGGGGTAGGTGAGGTGGAAAGGCGTCCCCCTGTCCCCAAGGGCCCAAGCCCCTCTGTGTGTCCCTTTGCGTGTCATGTGCTTTGATGTGAACGTCTGGAGTTCAGTGGCTGCAGCTTCACTTCTGGGCTGGGGATCAGGTGATGGCAGATCCTCGTGTTCCCAAGGCCTTGGCCTTCCTGAGGGCTGCAAGGTGAATCTTGGGAAGAAGAGGCTCACACAGCACCTGACCCTCTCAGCTATCCATTTCCCTGAAGGAAGCATTACCCTACCTTTGATATTCACATCTTCCCATTTTCTTTCTGCCTAACACTCCCCTGTTTCCTGTCTTCAGCTTGTATCTTTCTTCATCTCTCAGTCCCCAGTGTTTCTATTTCTTTCTCTCTGTTCCGCCTCTCCTCTTCTCTTGCCAGTTAAGGTTGGAAAAAGTTCTGTTTGTTTTCTAAATGTTTAGATCCTTTGGAATTCTTCTTGCTGCCCCATTCTGCCCCCTCAGTCTCCTTCATCAAGGTTTTCTCTCTACACTGTGGTGATATTCTTCAGAAAATCAGAGGTGAAGTCTTCTGGGCATTTAGCAAGAGTCCTGTCCATTGAGATCCTGCTGAAGCAGCAGAAGTGTGACAAGCAGATACAGCTGGGTATGAGAAGTGTGAGCTTTGCTGGGCAGTGGTAAGGAATTGCTTTCTGACACTCACGCTGCAGGCAATGAGCATCAGAGATGACTCTGCTTGCTTGGGATGGAAAAGAACAATTTAGAGAGCTTTGGAGGGTTGGCATGCACTACTGGGAGGTCTCTCTTGGAATGCCTTGTGATGGGAGAGCCCCGAGGCAATGTTTGCCAGTGGCATGAGAGAGGGGTACCTATGTGCAGCCAGACATGGGATGCCAAATTCCCTGAGCACACATTGTTAGCAACTGTTGTTGCCCTCCCCTGGCTTTTATGCACACCTTCAAAGAAATTCACAGACCCACATAGCAGCCACTGAACTGTAGAATGGTGCAAATTTGGGTAAGGTTGCCCCAAGAGCACAGAAGAACCTTCTGCTGCTGGACTGATGTGTCCAGAGACAGGAACTCGGCCACCATTTTAAGGCTGTAATGCACCACACAAGGTCCCTGACAAAATGTTATCTATTATCTCTGAGAATAGGAAATGGCCTTTCCCCCTTTATCTCTGTAGTAAAAGCATATTCTTGACAGGACAAAGCACGGGGAGTTTCCCACGGGGTCTGATTCTGCCCATTTACCCAGCTGAACGACTGGTGATCTCAAGTCCCACCTGGCTCACTGCGAAGGACATTTAAATGAGAGGGTAACTTACAATAAGCTTCATGGAAAACAGTAGAGATTTGGAGAAAATGACAGGTCAAATAAAATTATCGGCTTATTAGAAGCACAGAATGGCTGAAAGATGTAGGTGGAAAAGGACTCTGGAGGTCTCTAATCTAAGCACAGGCTGAGTCTCCGCTCTCAGCAGTGGATATTATTGCTTCACTGTAAATCAATCTATAACTGAGCTTTTTCTTTACTGAGGCCCCTCACGAGGCTTTAGTGGACATTTCAAGCTGCAGACGGACAAACAATGGAGCAAGTGGCTCTTCCTGCCCACTGCCCCACTCCCACCACCCCCGAGTGCAGGTCAGGGCTGTTCCCCCTCGCGCTGGCATGAGCAGAGCTGGAGAAGGACGTCTGCGCACAGCCTGCAAAGGGCTGCATCAGTTATTCCCAGCAGTTTACAATATAATGCCTTCAACTTGTTTAAGTAATCTTCCAGACCAAGCTAATTAGATTGCTCTTTGATCAATAGCGCTTGTTGAAACAAGGCCAGAGTTTAGACTCTACCACTTCAAGGGCTGTCCTTGGACTTTCCACATGCTGTGTTCGAGGGAAGGCCTGTGAGAAAGTGGCAGGGCACTGCAGAAGGGGTAGTGAAAACCTTTTCCAACTCTCGCTGCAGGAAAGCCCTGCGATCTGCTGGCCATGCTTTGTAAACTCTGCAAACACATCAGATTTCAGTGTTTTGTTTTGTTTTCCTTTAATGTGTCTGTTCCTATTCAAAGTATCTCCAAGGAATGAAACCTTTCATGGATGTTGTGGTAATACTGAAGCTGGGAAATGCTGTAGAGAAAGCTCTCACAATAATAGAAGCTTGGAAACGCTGGACATCTTTTCCAACACCAACTGTTCTAGCCAGACATGTTTTCATCATGGTCATTCACTCACATGAAACAGGTTAAACATGGGAAAAAACCTTCACTGTCCTTCCAACATACAAAACATTCAAAATGTGTTCGGATACATAGGCTTCTTCCAGTCAATAAATAATCTCACTGGATCTGTTTTCCCCATGGCTGGAGCCTTACAAACCATGCTCCCCAGTGCAGAATGGAGCCTGCTTCCTCACCTGGTCCCAGGTAATATTCTGTGAGATGCGCACACGCACCAGTTGACACTGCCAAGCGTAAGGCCAGAGCAGAGGCCAGCACCCTCTCAGTCACAGTCTGACTGGTTTCCCTGTCTTCCTAGTGACTGGAGGAAAAAGATCTGGGTTGAATTTTGTCCAGTGGAAGTTTCACAGAGAGAAATGTGTGTGGAGAAAACTACTGGAAAAGTTTGTTGATTTGGGCTGAGCCTGTTTGATATTTCTGGTCAATTAGATGGAAATGCCTGGGTGGGCTGGGCAGCTGTGTCCCTGTGGAACTCCTCAAGGGACATGCTTTTGCTAACAAAAGGCCTTGTGGTCTTCCTTCTGGGGGAAGGAGGAAAGGCTCAAGGCACAATCCTTCCCCTCTGCCCTGTGTAGTGTTGGAGCAAGACCCCAACTCTCGTCACCCAACAGAGTAAGGTGACCACTAGGACAAATCCTGCTTGAGCTTTCCCATCTGGTTGGTGATGACTGGTTGACAAGGGAACAGATCTCAGCCATGTGCTTCCACAGCTCTCCTCCAGTGTGACTTACAGCAACAACCCCAGCCCAGTGTCCCACAGCTTCAGAGAGGGCTATCTACCTCTTCCTCTGTGGCACCGAAGTGCCCTTGTAAATCTGGCCCTTCAGACCCTTTCCTGCTAAGGAAAAATGCTTGGAAAGGAGCTGTTTGCTCACCTCCCACACGTCCTCATATGAAAACGCCATTATCTTCAGATTGGTCCGAGTAAAACTGTGGTTTTGGCTTTTCTCTCTGAAAAACCACGCCTATGGCACAGCCTTATAGTCAAGTCCTGCAGCACAAAAGCCCTGGGCCAAACTCCAGCTACCCAACCATACCCCAGCTATGTCTTACTATATCCTAGCCTACCTTGGCAAGACAATAGAGGGGGGCCCTTCTTTCACCAGCTGCCGGCCCTCTGTTCCTCCTTTCCCACTGTTTTCTCCCTCCCACTGTTTCCCTGCTCCTGTCCTGTACCAGTCTCCCTCCAGGTTCTGCTCCCCTCCTGCTGTTTTGCTCTCCCACTCCGCTCTCATTTTCTCTCCGCCATTTGGTCTCGTTCTGCTGCAGCTCCCACCCTCCCTTTGCTCTTCCTCCTGCTTTCCGCTTGGTCTCGCTCCCCCTCCTCTGCCCTTGTGCGCTGTGATATATATTTTTGTAGGATTTCTCTTCTCCTTGTGGTGAAATACTCAATTCTTGTGGGATGTTAGTTTCAACATTTTTAAATAAACCTTTACAAAATACTGCAAGCAGAGCTCTTGCTGCTGTGAAAGAGGCCGTGATGGAGATGTCAGGGGTGGGAAGAGAGGGACTTCACCCTGGGCAGACACTGGTGGAACTGGAGTTCAGGCATCTGCCGTCCTGTGCCCTCCTCCAGGGAGTGGGCAGAGTGGCTTGCTTCTGCATCAATCTCACTTGGCTTCCTCATGACCAAAAAGGTCTTCCAGCTTTCCTTCCAGCTTTCCCCAGGAGCTAGCCTTGCTGGGGGAGGCTGTGGGGGCCCTGCATACCCACTTCTCAGCCCTGAGTGACTGCTTTTGTGGCAGAGCTACTACCTACCAGCCACTTTCTGGGGCTGTTTGTCACACACGGGTTTATGCTGAGAGCCAGGGTGGCGGTAAGAGGTGAGAGAAGCTGAAGAGACAGAGAGATGCAGGAGCAGAAGCCTCCCTCTCTCTGTTCCCCGCGGCTGCCTCCGCAATTTCTATTTACAGCCCTGCTGCCTCCCCTCCTGGCCACAGTGCTGCTGCTGCTGTTGCTGGTTTCCAGGGCTGCACTGTAATTAAGCATCCTCGTCTCCTGCAACTCCCCCACTTCGTCAGCTCCAGTGCTGATCAGTGCTAGAGTGGACAAGGAAGGGGTACTGGAGACCACAGCAGTGCCGATGGCACCTCCAGAGGGCTGCTGTGGCATCATAGCACAGTGGAGAGGGCTGCCCCACCCGGGCCTGTGGGAGGCTGATAGCACCTCTTTCTATCACTGAGTTGAGGGGTGGGAGGAGGCTGTCCCTTAGCCCTGCTGCTTTCGGTGACTGATCACTGGCTCTGGAGGCCAATCTGCTCTCACCCACTGTGTATGGAGACCATGGGGCTGGGAAGGCTGAAGAAATGTTGCTGGAGAGGTGGCAGATTCTCACTATGCTGACATTACAGACTCACATGCTCATTGGTGCAGTGAGATGGCTTATACAAACCTTGACTGCTAGCCAGAGCTTCAGCCCTTCCTGTTGGGTCCTCTGTCAGCAGATGCTTTTTTTTTCCCGATGACCTCTCTGCAGAGGCTGCAGGTGCCCAGTGGGACCTTCCCCTTTCTTCACCAGGAGTAGCTCCAGGAGCTGACCCATTTTTGGCTGGTTTCTGGAAGCACTGACTCCCCAGTCTGGTCCTGTCTCACCACCATTTCCCACTGCGTGGCTTTTGCCCACTTCTCACTCAGAATTTGCATCCTCCCAGCCTGCTCCCAGCTCTGCCTCCTCCACTAGCATCCCCATCCTTGTTGCTCACTTTTAGGGGGCTGGAAAGGGGAGTTGCATGCTAAACAAAGGGCAGTGGGGACTCAAGGAAGGGATATGATCGATCAAATAAATCACAGAAGAACACCTAAAAACTGCACAATTACATCAAGATACATGAAAAGCCCCTCAGCAAGAGGTCAAAACTCAAGCACAAGGTATTGCTGACCACTGTGATTTCTTGGGAAAGAGAGTACTGCAGAAACACATTATGAAAACAGCTCCCAAAGCTGGGATTCCCTCCAGCTGAATGCCTTCAATAACCTGCAATAAATTCTCCCATAATGTAAAAAATAAAAGAAATAAAATTCAGGCAAAAATCTGCTGGTGGTGCCTGTCCATGTTAGGGTTTTGGCAGTGAGCTAGAGCACTTGCTTGCTTCCCCTGCTCAAGGAACATTTCCACAGCTGGGACTGGGAGTTAGGCCTGCATGTGCCCTGCACTGCTCATCCCTATGGGGCTGTCATGCTGCTTTCCACTTTGTGTACCGTCATAGTGTGTCCTTGAGACAGTCAGCCCAGCACTACGGTCATGAGAGTAGTGGAGGGAAAGCACCTGTGGAGTTTTGGTCATCCCTGTGCTCCTCTAGTCCATGGTATGGATCGGGAATGGCGGCAAAAGGCATGACCAGCTTAAGTCAGAGGTATCTCCTTGCAGTGCTAAAGGGATGCGGCTGTGCAGATGGCAATTTAATAGGGAGTAATGCACAACTTAAAATTGCCTTGAAGAATCACCCTGAAACAAGAGACCACACATTTCAGTGTCATGTAAAGGAGCTGAGTAGTTCCTTTGGTTTACTCCTGCTTTGATCCTCAGAGGCAGAATTGAATCTTTATTGAGGGCTGCTGTGTCTCCCAGTGCACATTGCACTCAGTGAATAATAGACCATTCAGTGACGCATTCCACATTGATCCAAAGCCCAGCTTTCTCAGGGAGTGACCAGAATGCAAGCAAAACCATCTTCAACTTCAGATCAATCCCCACAAGGGATTTGGCAGGGTGATAAATGACAGTCTCGGCTCCGGGGACTTGTCCTGCATCCCTGTCAGAGCTCTGGCGGCAGGAGAGCAGTCACTGCAGGGCAGACCAACCTAGCTTCAAGCCCAGACTTTGTCAACAGCTGGGTGTAGCATGGGGGTTCATCTAACAAGCAAGCAAATGAGCCTGGGGTGACTTGTTTTCTGAATGTCAGGGGACCATAGCTTGATGCCTACTGGTCACAGCTGCATTGCAGCCTGGCTGAAAGGCTAGTTAGTTTCCCCATAGGATGCCTGGACAGAAAATCGTGATTCTTTCAGGCATCATCTAAGCCTCTGAAAAGTGACCAAGAAAGTAGGAGCTTTCTGAGCCCTCTCTAAATGAAGAGATGTGGTGGGTGTCCTCTGCTAGTCTCTGGGGACAGGTCTAGCCAGCTTAGTGCACCAGATGCAGCTTTGGTTTAAAGTATTTATTAACCAAAACTTGCATGCAACAGCTAAACACATCTACAGCGGAGGCTTGTAGTAGTGCCATTAGATCGACTCAGAACCATTTGGTGACACCAGGATGAGTTAGTTGAGCCCAAAATGGTTTCCTTTTTGTATCTTTTTGCTTTACAGATTCCTTTCATGAGTGACATACTACATGTGAGTGAACATCAGATGCAGTCCAAGGCTCTGCCTAGCATTACCATGTGCTTCTAGATACACAACAGGATTTGTAGGAGGTGGTAGAGAGCTGTTATTCCCTCATTTACAATGACATTTCTAGTGCATCAGGTGTTGGGATCTTCATGGTAAAGCTGAGGACAAAAAGATTGCTCTATAGCTAGATATCAGTTTCTTGCAGCTACTCATACTGGCCAGCTTGCCTGTGGCTGTCTTAAAACCGTGGTGCAACAAATATGGGTGCAGAAGAGAGGGGAAACCTTATCCCAGGTGTTTATACAGAATGGGCAAAGAACTCCTTGAGAGCAGCCCTGTGGAGAAGGACTTGGGGGTCCTGGTAGATGAGAAGCTGAACGTAAGCCAGCAGTGTGAACTTGCAGCCCAGAAGGCCAACTGTGTTCTGGACTGCATTAAAAGAGGGGTGGCCAGCAGGGAGAGGGAGGTGATTGTCCCCCTCTACTCAGCTCTTGTGAGGCCCCATCTGGAGTACCGCATCCAGGCCTGGGGCCCGCAGCACGAGGAAGACACAGAGCTCTTGGAATGAATCCAAAGGAAGGCCACTAAGATGATCAGAGGGCTGGAGCACCTCTCCTACGAAGAAAGGTTGAGGGAACTGGGCTTGGTCAGCTTGGAAAAGAGAAGGCTGTGGGAAGACCTCATTGTGGCCTTCCAGTACTTGAAGGGAGCAAATAAACAGGAAGGGAGATGGCTGTGATAGTGGTGGATAGTGATAGGACAAGGGAGAATGGTTTTAAACTGAGACTGGGGAGCTTTAGGTTAGATATTAGGAGGAAGTTTTTCACACTGAGGGTGGTGATGCACTGGAACAGGTTGCTCAAGGAGGTTGTGGATGCCCCATCCCTAGAGGCATTCAAGGTCACGCTGGATGTGGCTCGGGGCAGCCTGGTTTGGTGGTTGGTGACCCTGCACATAGCAGCGGGGCTGAAACTAGATGATTTTGAGGTCCTTTTCAACTGAGGCCATTCTATGATTCTATGATTATCAATGTTTATAAATATCAAACGTGTGGGAGTCAAGTGGATGGGACCAGGCTCTTTTTTAGTGGTGCCCCACAACAGAACAAGGGGCAACTTGCACAAACTGAAACATAGGAAGTTCTGTACAAACATGAGGGAAAATATCTTTACATTGTGGGTTACAGAACACTGGAACAGGATGCCCAGAGGGACTGTGGAGTCTCCTTCCTCTCTGGGGGGAGATGCTCAAAACTTGCCTGGACTCTTCCTTATGCAATCTACTTTATAGAACCTGCTTTAGCAGGAGGATTGGAGTAGGTGATCTCCAGAGGTCCCTTCCAACCCCTACAGTCCTGTGATTCTGTGATTTTCCCATGGTACCTGCTACTCAGAGAAGGGCTGGGATGCAATGTGACTGAGGATAACACTGTCTCTTCCAGGGCTTCGGTGACAGTACATTGTTGATGCTGAAAGAGATAGCCTAACAGAAGCACGAGGAGCTGGAGCTGTCAAGGAAAGACCTGAAATGGAGTTGGGAGGTAAAGAAAGAACAGGAAAAGGCAGGGTAAACAGGGAGTGGGCAGAACCGGAAATGTTATCTACAATTCAAAGATGGGGCAGCAAGAGGAACTGGGTCAGAGGAAGGAATCAGAATGGAAGTTTGTAGTTAGGAGGCTTTAAAGTTGTGTAAAGAAGGACAAGATAGGGTGAAGGAGCAGTCTGAGTTCTCACAGGTACAAGGGTGCTGCTGACTTTGAAGCCACTGTTTAGCGCTGACCCAGCTTCCCTAAGCTTTGCAGTTATCTCAGAAGCAGCTTCTCCAGCCCTGCATCCATTTTGCAGGTTTAAAGGTTTCAGTTCTCCTGATGTTCCCTCCAAAGGATGATGCATTCCCATGTTGTTTCCTTTTGTTGCCGTATTCATTTCTTGATGCTAATTATTTGGCCATCATTTTGCAGAAAATGAGGTGGAAGCCATGTCTTCGCACTTAGAAGGGTACCAAGAACTAAAGTATAGGGGCTGTGCTCGGAACATGCACAGCACGGAGAACACCAACGATGATGCTGTCAGTGTCTGCCCTTGGGCTCCCAGAGCTGGTATTTTGATCTCTGGGATTTACAGCTTAAAATGCAAGAGTGGTACTTACCTGGAGTGGGGTGTGTTGAGAAGGGGGTCTCTCAAACTCAGTTATAAATATAACAGAAAGTCCAGAGAGAATAATGGCATATGAGAAAAACGTTCTGCAAAGAACAAGCCAAGGATGTAAACATGAAGGAGCAAGTAGTGGCATGATGGATGCACATCATCCTGTACACCAGAGGGGCAAGTGTCTGCTGGAGAAGCAGTGCACTCACATGTAGTGATAATTTGAATCCAGGCATCTGCCACGTTGGTGACTGAAGGAACAGACCAGCATTTCCCAACTTCTGAGCTGGCTGTGCATCCTTGATGGTTGCAGCCATTTGTTCTCTTCTTCTGTGATAATTGTATGTCATTTCTCTATATGGTTCACTGCACAAATGACTTCATGTACTCACCCGAGCTATGCTTTGGTTTTTTTTGTTTAAATATGCAAAATTGTATGCAACTCCATGTGACATCTTATGCAAATTACTTCTTGTGTTACTGTGCATATTTGAAATTAATTTGAGTGCGATCACAACTCTGACTGTGAATCCCCTGTTTAGGCTGAGCGCTCCCCCAACTGCACTGATCCTCGCAGTTATCTCAAGAGCAGCAGCCTGAGCCTCTTCCTCCTGCTGCAGCCTGGATCCAGAGGTAACATCCATGGGGGTGATGTGGCATGGATCAAGGTCATGTTCCAGATCTCTGCCAGTCAGTGCACTCAGAGGGAGAGGATTTAATGGGAAGCTGGAACTCCAGACTCATGTCCCAGAAGAGCCCACAGACATACATTCACAGAGAACAATTTGTAGTCCCCACAGAGCCAAGCTAGACTCTGGGCAGCAATCTGCCATCCAGCAGCTCAATAGCTCAGTAAAATGTCATAAGGCATCTGGGCTTAGAAAAAAACACCGGTGTTACAACGTCGAGAATTAACTTCCTTTCTGGAAGAGCTTGCTTCTTAATGATCTGCCCTTTATGACAGTGAATCTGCAGACAGAGGCAAAATGCTGTAGATACAGGTGTCCCACGCTCTTAAAAAGATCAGATTCCATCAAAAACAAAAAAACTAAACAAATCAGCCATAACACAGGCAGCAATACAATATCTACGCTAATCTCTAAACACATACAAGCCATTTCAGCAACATTCCTCATGCTAATCTTCCCCTTTTTTTTAAATTCTGCCTGGCTATGAGTCAGCAGCAAGGCTTGAAACCCCTAACTTTCATCGCTGAGGAAGATGTAGACATCACTCCAGCAGTGCCTTAATCTTCTACTAAAAAGCAGAAAACACAGTCAATCACAGATTTTGCTGTAACTCCCATTTTACCCCGGGCTTGTACATAACCCCCTGTCACCAACAGTGAAATACTTCATGCAAGGCTTTCTGCTAGGGAAATTGGCTGCAGACGGGTGGCTAGGAGCTGCATGCCATGTCCGAGACTGCTGATGTCCAGGGCTGGCAGCAAAGCAGGGGTGCTCCAAGGCAGATGCTGCTGCTTGATGCAAGACCCAGTGGCACATCCAGTCCCAAGAGAGCTGCTCTCATCTTTCTCCCTGGCAGCTGCTCTTGAGGCATCTCCTCTCATCTCTGTGCCATGTTGGTCTCATCACTGTCCATATTGTCCTGCCTGGAAAATGGGTGAAGTATGGGCCTCACCTCAGCCTGTGCGCAAAGCCTCCATTAATAAACTGAAGACAGTGGAGGAGATGGCAAAAAAAAGCATTGCAATGTGGACGAGCCTTCTTGTGCTTATCAGAAATCCCATTGGATCTGCAAGACACCCAGCCGTCACCCAAGGCAACTGGCCCCAGGCCTACCTGTCACTTACTGTTTGCTCCTATTTCCACCCCAGCTCTCCATGTGCTAGAGGCAGCCATGCCATCTCTGGGATGTGTATCCTGCACTCCCTGGGTGACTACAGCAGAACAGCTCTCTCTGCAGCCTCCACTGGGCACCATCCCTACCACCCTGAGCAGCTGGCACCAGCTCCAGGCAAGCCCCAGGCGTCCTACTTGGCTTGTGCTGCATGACGAGCAAAGACATTATGAAAATGTCCAGCAATCCCATAAGAAGAGAAGGTTGGCAGAGATCTCCTGGCCTGTGGCAGGCAACCCCATCATCTACTCCTGCTCAGGGACTCCCAGTCTCCAAACAAGCTCAGACTCCTGGCCCCAGCACTGATGTTCCAGAGGCTGCACCAGTTCCTTGCACTATCAGGTGTGAAGCTTCTTTTAATTTCTAGCCTCAGTGTACTCATGGCCCAGCCTGTAATAATTCATTCTTGTGCCAGCACTGTCCTTAAGCTTAAATTCAATGACAAAGCCCTTTGTTAACACAGAGTTAATGTTGCTTGGTGATAGCTCATTCCTTCCCAGAACATTGAGTTCATCAAAACGCAAACTGGTGGAAAAACAGGACATTTAGAGTTAAGATGCATGCCTAGGCTACCTTCATTCTGCTCCTCCGAGCTGCCAGCCCTCCAGCTGCATTCACTCGTCAGGTACGAAGCCCTCTGCAGCGGTGAAAGTGCACAGGCAGGGAAGTGCCAGACCCCTGGGGATATGCCGGGGGCCATGAGACACCCAGGCACTCAGCGCAGCACTTCCAAATATAGGGGGAGATGGCAGGTGATTAGGATGTCCTACAGCAAAGATTTCGCCAGGCTCTCTCCACTCTGCAAAAACACCGAGAGAAAAAACTTTCTGCTACGAGTCCGCTCACAAAAACGCATCCCTGTAGTGCCAGGCCCTTGGAAGAGCAGCGTAGTGCCCGCTGGGAGCGTCCCGAAGCACTGCACTGCAGTCCCGGGGATGGGCGAGAGCCGCTTCCAGCAGGCAATGCCCTTAGCCCAGCACCCTTCCGCAGCTGGGCGGGCCGCGTGCTTCCCAGCAGCACCAAACTGTTGGCCCTTTTGTGCACCTGCAGTCATACTGTTTTGCCACAGAAGCTGCTCTGTCTAAAGCAAGGACGCTGCCGCGAGCTCCAGCCCCCTCCTGAACTCTCCATACAGGTAACTCAGGCCAGCGTTACAGCGAGTCACAGAAGTGCACAACGTTCAGGGATCAGAACGTACAATTACGGTAGTTATAAAACACAGCAGTTGCAGAATCTTCAAGCACAGAAGCAAAGAATGGTCAGAATGACTTCCTCTGTGCACCCCTCCCCAGTTACTGCTGCCATTTTCAGCTCATCTTCCTCTCACCCATTAAGCCATTAGTGCTTTAGAAAACCCAATTGTTTAAATAAGCTTATTGCAGTCATTGCTGCTGGGTATGCACATGCTAAGCAGCGTGCTGCAGGAGAGGAGGTTCAGCTTGAGGAGCAGCTACCCATCGGGTCCGGCTCTGACAGGGCTGCTCTGTGTCCTTCTGTCTCACCAGGCTTTGTGCTGGACTCCTGATTTCTAGTAGTTTTGGGGCACCAAGCAGTATTTCTTAAATCTATTACCTAGTTTCTCTAGCTTTTTTTTTTTTTTTTTTTTTTGTTATTATTATTATTATTAGGCATGTTGACTTTCTGCAGGACCTCCCTTTTTCTTAGAACAGTTCCTTTGCATCCACATGCATGCCTGCAATTACCTGCAGCTGGTGGGAACCAGTCTGGGAAAGCTGGAGCTTTCATATGGCAGGCCTGGAAGGCTCAGATCCAGAAGGAGTGAGGGAATGAGTGCAGAGCAATTTCTTACGTGGCAGCTGCTCCCCAGACAGAGCCAAGGGCTCCTGTGACAGATGCTCGCTCTGCCAGTAAGGCTGGAAAACAGCCCCAGGTGACCACGCTGCTGAAGGACTCCCTGGAAAACATGAGAAACCTTGCTAAAATGAGCCCAAGTGATGATGCAAAAGAGTTTCTAGGAACAACTGCCCTGAGGATGTGGAGATAATAACTGCAGCCCACTTGGGAGGAGTTGCTCAGCCTGCTAGGCAGGAGGCACCTGGCCTGTGGGATGCTGCTTGCTGCAGGGCCTGACTTACCCAGTCTAGCCTGAGGACCCACTGCTTCTGAGGAGCAGTGCAGTAAATGGAAAGGTGTCCCTGCGGCCCACACTCCTCTGGGCAGAGAGTTGTAACTCTTGGATTCTCTAAATCCGTCAGGAAAGCCAGAGGTGCACCCGCTGAGATACAGCAACAGGAATTCATCTGTCAGCGCAGCTTTTGGGTCTGTCAAGAGCACCTAGAAATGAGTTCCCAACCATAGTGTACTCAGTTTCTCCGGTGCACAACTACCCAGAAACCAGGTTGCACTGTGAAGAATCAGGAGCATAAAAGTAGAGCATATGAAATATAAAGAGGATGGTGTTTTCTGTCAAAATATACAGATCGTGGCCATAGGTGTGGACAGTGTAATCTGCTTGCCTCCAAAACAAAAGGCCCACATCAAGTGCACTCACTGGGAAGTGTCCCTGAAGCATGCTATCCCCACAGCTGCAGTGGTGTGATGGGGAGAGTGGCTGCAGGTCCCAGCTCCACCCTGTGTCTGGGCTGTGCGCTTTGCCACAAAAACTCTAGAGGTGGCTGCTTCTTGGTTTGTAAAGTTTGGAGGGGCTGAGGGGAGGCCTCGTGGTGGCTGCAGCTCCTCATGAGGGGAGTGGAGGAGCAGTGCTGAGCTCTGCTCTCTGTGACAGCGACAGGGCCCAAGGGAACAGCGTGGAGCTGTGTCAGGGAAGGGACAGCTGGGGGGTTAGGGACAGGTGCTGCACCAGAGGGTGGTGGGCATGGAATGGGCTGTGCAGGGCAGTGGGCACGGCCCTGAGTGCCACAGTTCAAGGAGCATCTGGACAACACTCTCAGATGTAGGGCTTGATTTTGAGTGTTCCTATGTGGAGCAAGGAGTTGGACTCATTGATCCTTGTGGGTCCCTTTCAACCTGGGATATTCTATGGTTCTGTGATTCTTACAAGGAGGGCAAGGTGTCTTCCCTGTCCCAGGTGAAGGGATGGAGCTGTTCATGGGCAAGAAGGACATGACAGATTGTCCTGCTTCTTGTAGGGACCTGTAATCTCTTACCATGTGACTACACACTTTGGCTGCTAAGGACAAATAAGCATCCAGGTATGCGATATGGATTGAGAAAGAATGGAAAGATTGCAAGGTGTGCTGTGACTAGGTAACACTACTGCTTGTGGGCTTAGCTTTTTGGGAAATATATCACAACAAGAAGGAGGAAATAAGCCTGGGAGATAACCTGTCCGTGGTACAACGAGAGGAAGCAAGGCAGCTGATGAGTTTTCCCAGATGATGTTGTAAACACATGTGAAAAACTACTTCCTCGAACACAATGTTTACCTGACGCTTGGGAGCCCTGCCCAAGGGATACACTCCAGACATTAGGAAAGCTTTGGAATATGGTAGAGGTGTGACAGCATCTGAAACATGAATAGCCGCTTAGAGTGATGCAGCCCAAGTGTGTTGGTCTGAAAGCCTCTTGCTGTGTCAGAATCTGCAATGAATTTCGGAGGCACTCCTGGTATAAATGTGATGCTTCACTGATACTACAGACTGTAAAAGCATTTACAGACCATCCCTCTGAGTTTTTGGTGCTTACTTGAGGGGCTACTGGCAGCTCTGGAATCTGAATAGCAGACAGCTTGTTTGCTTCTGCATTTCACTCGCTCACTATTTTGTTTCACTTTTTCACTCCTGCATTTTATTCTTTTGCCTCCCTTCCCTTCAGATTGCCACAGCCCCAGATGCCTTTCTCTTAATCCTCTTTCTCATGCCTTCCAGGCAGCAACAGTACGTATGAATTAGTTTCCTACCCAATGTATATTTCAAACAAGAAAAGAACTCTCTGATGTCAATTCATCAGGAAGATCACATCAAGCCCATCTAACTTTACTCTCTGACAGGGTAACTGGCCTGGTGGACTGGGGGGACACAGTAGATGTGATAGGTTTTGACTTTGAGGCTTCTGATACAGAGGAAGGCATGAATCTCATAAACAAAATAGGAAAAGAAATATATCTGGAACTGCTAGAAGATGAATGAAATCGCCAAAAAAAGTGTTTACAGCTGGTTCAAGAACACTGTACCATTGGAGTGAAAATGCATTTCTAATGGGGCCTCTGAAATCAGCAGATTCATTTTCGCTGGTGAAGACTCAAGGTCTTTTCCTGGTTGGAAAAGCTTTTTAACTCTCAGGCTGTAAAATGCTGGACTAGATTGGCCAAGGGAGTCTTGTCACTGGAGGCTGTTGAGAACAGGTTCAACAAATATCTGTCAGGGATGAGCTGTGCTTACTTAATCTTGTCCCTGGGTCAGGATGATGAATTAGATCATTGCCTGAGGTCTCACCCCAGTTTCATTTCCTTCAATTAAATTAAGCAGACCTCAGAAACCACCGACAGAAACAAGCCACAGCAAGCTCTGCTCACTGCCTCCTCAGAAGCCAGGTGTTAGTCCAACACTAACCTTGTCCAGGTGTAAACCATCAGCCACTCTCCTGATGAAAACCCAAAGATGAAACTGTAGTGCCTTCTGTCTGTACAGGCATGTCACACACTGAGTTCAGAGGGGCTTTTCAGTACCTCTCCAGAGAACTGAGCATTTTTTAAGATCCTGGGGGTTTAAACTTCCTTCCTCGGAGAGCTTCTGGGAGAGGATGTCACGTGGAATAGACACCAAGCAATATTCTGCATTAAGAATATCAGGCTGGGGACTGATCTCTTACCCTTGAAAGAAAAACTCAGGAAGAAGTAGCCCTCTACCCAGCTAAAGAAGCTAACCTCACTGCTCCCGCTCACAGGGAGGGCAGGAGAGGCACAGAGGCAGACTCTGTTACTGCAGCTCCTCTGCACCGCTGCCAGCTCTGAGCCTGCTTCTGACAAATTGTAAACACCATCCTCAATAAGATTCACGTAATGATCTTTTTAAGGCTGTTGTCTTTGTGACCACATCATATCTGTGCTTCATAATAACCTCGTGAGTGATGAATGCACACAGATCAGTCTTTTCTTCTGTCATTTCCAGCCACTGAATCTCCCTACATAAGAAAAATTCTTGTTAGTAGGAGCAGAGAACAGGGCCTCACACTGTCTGTGAGTAATTCCTCTAAATGCATTTAATCAGCAAACTTCCTTTTCATGCTGCTTTTTTTGCTGAGCTAGAGCCATTACTGCAAACAGAATTATTCCCAAGGCCAGTAACATTGCTCCATGGTGGCAGTTCCCTTTTGACTCAACACATCACCTCCTTTTCCCCAGTGTTTTACCCGCCGAAAATGCTCCTAACCACTCCTGTCATTTCAGCTCATGTCTGCCTTCCACCCTATACTGTAGCAAATGCTGTACTGAAATCCAGCAAATTGGTTCTACTGAGTTCTTTTTTTTTTCATCCAGGTAAAAGAAAGGAGGTGTAAAGAAAGAAAAAGATCAAGTTAAGGGCACATGTTGCTTTTGTTGATAAAGCCATCCTGAATTTGATTCCATTTTCCACTTACTGCTGTAGCGTTAATTCGTTAATTTTGTTTTCCTTCTGTAATTTGTTCTTAACTTTACACTCTATTAAGACTAGACTAATGTGTTTGCAGAGGCCCTGAGTACTTTGTTTTCTCTCTTCCTGAGATATAGCTCCCCTTTTCCAGTCCTGGCATACTTACCTTGAACTTGATGGATTTGCTGCAAATCTTTGCTCCCCAAACTGCAGTTTCCTTGCCAGCTTTGTAAAATCACAAATACAGAGGTGGGCTGGTGAACTCTGGTCTTGATACTTCTGAGTTTTGCTTCTGCCCTGATACAACTTACTGTTCTCCACTGTTTCTCCTCCCAACTTCCTCGGCACGATCCTTCCTGTTGAAAAATGGCACAAGACACCTGTAAAGACCCAGAGATGCTTTAGCAGCACTTTGGTGAGCACTGAAGATGGTGTGAGGAGGGCATCAGCCAAGCATCCACAACTATGCTCTCATGCAATATTGTTTTAAATGACATTTCTGTGACTGCTGCTGTTCAGAAGAATATGGATGTCACAGTTTAGGGAGTCATCCCCAAACTAAACAGGTCCTGCTGCTAGGAGATGTGCCTGTACTTGGAAGAGGAGGAAGATGGGTTGAGTAGAGCTACGAAGGGTAGCAGGCCAGCTGGAGAAGAGATGTTCATGCACCAGGGCTTTGCTAATGCCAGTGCTGCTGTCAACATAGATATATTTCCACAAGGTCAAACAAGCATACTACCCTTCTGGCTTGTAGCATTATGAAGACACTGAACATTTGCTCATGGCAGATCAGCAGCACAGATCAAATCACAAACTCACACAAAAATTCAAGCAGGAAGGAGTTTCCAGAAGGATATAGTCCAATTCCCTGCTCACAGTGGGACAACTGTAAAGCCAAATCAGGCTGCTCAGGGCTTTTCTCCCCATATTTTGAATGTCTCCAAGGGTGGAGATTCTGCAGCCTTTGTAGGCACTTGTTCCACTGCTGAAGTGCTCTGAAGGGGGAGAGGTTTTCTGTTCGGAATTTACCGTGTTGCAACTTGTATTCTTTGTTTCTTGTCTTTTCACTGTGCTGCCTCCTCAGAGTCTGGCTCCATGTTCTCTGCAGCTTTCCCCTAAGTAGGGACAGACAGCAATTGGATGCCCCTTTGGCCTTCTCTCAGCTCCCTCAGCCTTATCTTTGTGCACTGTGTGCTTCAGCCCTCTATTGTGGGGCCCTTTAACAGGATGTGCTGCAGTTTGTTAACATGCATCTTGCAACCTCAGCCCACACCTCCCAGCTGTGGCCTCACACATCTCACATGGATGGGAATTATAGTTTCCCTTCATCTGCTGGATATACTTTTGCTAATGCAGCCTAGGTTGCAGGGATCTGTCATGCTTGAAAAGCTTGCTATGGGATCATATTCAAAATACTTGAGACTTTTTGAGGTGATCTAATAAAAATAATTTTGATTTAAGCCTGTTGAGGTTATTGCCACAGAGAAGCTATCATCACACTGGAACAGGTTTTGCCTGTGCATGTCTGGTATGCTTTGGCTGTGGCCATGCCACTGAGATCCCCCTCAGGCACTGCTGATGTGATTGTGGTTTTTCTCCTGCTCTTGAAGGTACTCAGGAACAGCCTTTCTGTCTTTCTTGATGTGTCCGGTGATTCCTTTTCCTCCTTCCAAATTATGGGACTTATATTCATGACACATTGGCCAGGAAGTTCGGTAAATAATTGCCCTTACCACAGTGGCCGAACAAACTCTGTCTGTGGCTAAGGTTGATGAATCCCAGGACAGCCCTGAGTTACCGCATTCCTGCTCAAGGGACCCTGGTGTCCCCAACTCCAGAGCAACCTGCTTCCTTCAGTAAAAAATGCAGCATATCGCTATTGTGTGTGCTTTAGGTTCCAAAGTACATCCCAGATGTGTGGTTTCTGCTCCTTGCCCCTGAAAGAGTAGATGCTGCTGTGGTGCCATGATTCAGGGCAAGCATGTGCAGGATAATGCTACAACTCAGTTACTCAAACCTTACAACACTAACTAGAGAAGCTACCAAGCAGGGAAAGATGCAATCTATTTCCACGCAGTGGAAAGAAAGCCAGAAATGACGTGCTGAAATGCTCTCTAGTGTGTGCTGCCAGGGGAATTAATCAGCCGATTGCCAAAGAGATGTCAGCTCTCTGAAAGAGTGAGGACAACATGCCTTGCTGAGAAATGTACTCACTGGCTTTTGAGTACAAAACAGTGGCTCTGGGATAAACTTAATGTTGTCCCACAAGCAGATGAAAATTTGTGCAAGAATGAGCAGCCTCCATCCTTTTTTAAATGGATGTTACCACATCACGACTCTTTCCAAGCCAGTTTGTCCATCAATGAATTCAAGCAGCAAGAGAGGTAAATTATAGAACACATCAGGCCAGGTCTGCCAGCCCAGCAGGACCCCATTGTGCAGCCTAACACTTGTATTGATGGGGTGGCCACCATGACCAGCACAGTCAATATGCAGGCAGAAGACAAACACAGATCATACAGTGGTGCCACAAGCAGGTGGTCTGCAGTGACTATGGAAGGTCCAGAGGTAGGTGTTTCTTGTGTTAGGGTGGTGAGAAAGGAGGGGGAAGAAGACATCAGAGAAGTAGAAAAAGAAGAGCTGAGATGGGAATGTGACAAACAGATGTGACAGAAGGAGGTAATGGGAGACGGAGCAGGTAGGCAGTGTAGAGTTGTGTTTGCCTCTCTTCTGGGTCAAAGCTGAGTTCAAAAGTATGTTACAAAGGTTGTGAGAGAGCAACTGCTGTGGCAGCTTTTGTCTCAGGTGCCTTTCTCCACATAGTTTCTTTTCCGAGATTGTCATGGAGGGAAGGTTTAGATTGGATGTCAGGGGGAAGGAGAGTGGTGAGCTGCTGGAACAGGCTGCCCAGAGAGGCTGTGGATTTTCTGTCCCTGGAGGTGTTCAAGGCCAGGTTGGATGGGGCTCTGGGCAGCCCAGTCTAGTACCAGATCTGGAGGTTGGAGGCCCTGCCTGTGGCAGGGGGGTTGGAACTTGATAATCCTTGTGGTCCCTTCCAACCCAAGCCATTCTATGATTCTATGAGCCGGTCCCTCAGAGGTAGGGGGGTGCTCAGCTCTGCTGTGTGCCCTCTCCCAGGACTGAGGCCCCCTAGCCTACACCTGCTACCCTCTTCTGGGTCTTGCCTACTTCCTGTAGTTTCTTGTATGTCTCTGCTTGTTTGTTGTCCTGCCCGATAACTGCCAGCTCGAGTCACCCTGCTCCCACTCACCAGCCTGGCCTCGTGCCAGGTGAACCTGTAGCTGGTGTGCTGCCACCTCCCCTTGCATAGCACCTGGCCCTCACAAGGACAAGACATTACATAGGTGGAGGCTGTATCAAATCTGTCTCAATGCAGGTTCTGGGAGGCTCCACTGTGCTTACTGAGCTGCTTGCAGCAGTTTCATCTGGGTTTTCAACCAGCACCATCCTCAGGCTAGCCCACCTGGTAGGTGTTATGAAACACCAGCAGCTCTAAGGACAACCACATGGGACACGAGCACACCTCATCAGGGAGAACCATGAGATGGAGGCCAGGATGCTTTTTTGTGGTGCACAGAAGGAACAAGGACAGGCAGGATAAGTACACGGGGGCAGTCAATAGCTAGGAAGGAAGGTGAAGAGATCAGGTGTGCTCTCCAGAGAAATACACCTCTATTTCTTTTACTTTGTCTCCTAAGGAGATAAGAGAAATCAAGTGCCTGTGACAGATGTTAGTCACGCAGCTTCACGTGCTGCTGAAAGATGCTTGGCAGTGCCGGGGGAGGGAAGCCTGAAACTCTTATGCACAGTAAGGGAAAATTAACCACCTTGTCCCACTCCTCATGGCTATTATGACTTTATCTCGCCTGGTGTAGGACATCTTGACTAGCTCTCCCAGCTACCCAGGCAAGGCCAGCCTTTTCTCCAAGACCCTCAGGTTAATTTTTTCTAGGCAACATAAGAAGGGAAGGAGGAGAGCAGAGAGTCTACAAGGGGCTTCGGGGCAAAGAAGAGGCATGAGAGACACCAGCATCAGGCCAAAGTTCCTCTTCTGAGACATAAGATTGTATTAATTTGCTGCGTTGCAGAATGAGAAATGTCACCTTCAGAGGTGATCTGACAATCACAAAAGTAAATTACATAGAGAAAAAAAATAAAAGAGATGAGCGCCTGTGAATATTCATGAGCAAGTCAAAACCCCCAAATTAACAAGGAAATTAATTTCCAAACTGATTAGTCTGCCAACTCCTTTTATTTAAATAAATCAACAATTGCCTTCATGTGACTGCTGCTAAGAACAGAGCTAATCCTGGCTCCTCACAGGAGTAAGTTTTGCATTGCCTGGGATGACCAATGTCCCAGCACCTTTTTGGGTGAGGCAGCTATCTCTTGGCCACCTGATTTCCTTTTGCCCAGCACTCTGGATGTTGTGGTTTCATGATCACCCTAGCCAACCTAAATGCTGGCTGCTACAGCTGTGAGCTCCCTGGTCCCACCCTCTTACTCATGCTGGCCCTGAAAAGCTGTTTCAGCATGCCAAGCTGGCACAAATCTCATACAACAATTTAAAAAAAAAAAAAAAAAAAAAAAAAAAAAAAGGAGTTTTTTCTTAAGTCAGAGCACTGAAACAGCTCAGCCAAATACCTGGCAAGCAGTAACATAGGTGAGAAGGAAACCTAATTTAACCTGGAAGGAGGCTCCAGTGCCAAAGTTAGTCCTGATGCACATGGTGGAATGAAGCAGATTATATCCAAAAGTCTCTCAGCACCTGAATTACAAGAGTTTAGGGCAGGGTAGGGCAGGGCTACAAAAGCAAGCTTGGTTTCATGATTGCGTGGGGTCCAGGAACAGCCTTGTGCCTCATCCTGTGCCATCACCAAAACTTGAAGGATGCGCTACTGCCTTGTGTGCAGCCAAACACACCGCACAGCAACATAAGCAGCTTAGCCAGGCCTAATCTGAGAAACCACATTGTCGAACTGTGAGCTGCCATCCCCCGGGGTCAAGTTCTAAATGGTTACGAAAACAGTAAATTAAAAAAAAAAAAAATGCATAGGTGCATTTATGCTGTGTGCAACAGCAGAAAGGGGGTTACCCTGCCTCCATTAAGCATGGCTTTGCCCTTCTGTCCGCTATAGCACTGATGTGGCTGAGACGCTCAGATTTGCGAAGCCGGCAGAAAACCGCCCTGCTGCAAGGCGGGCTGGGTGCCAGCGTGTCAGCGCCACGATCCCGGGGCCGTGCCAGAGCCGGCGCAACTGCGGGGCCCGGCCCACACGGCGACAGCCGGCCTTCTGACCCGGCAACCCACGAAGGGCAGGCTCTGGTGCCCGACTCAGCACGCCAGGAAGGGAGGCCGGCCCGGCGCGGGGCGGGGCAGGGAGCGGCGGGCTACCCTGAGCCGTGCAGGCGGGACGGCTGGCCCGGACGAAGGTAGGTGAGGGCGTCTGGACGGGAGCACGGCGGAGGGACAGGATTGTTCGTGAATATTCATATCGCTTATGAATATTCACGAGGTCCCCGATCCCGCACGGCGCACGTCACGCCGGGGAGGCCTCCTGGGCCGGAAGCGGTCTCAACGCCGGGCTGGAGAGCGCCGCGCGCCGCCACAGCTACTTCCGCCCTCCCCGCAACCCGGGCTCTCCGCTCGCCAGCACCCGTGCTTCCGGTAGGCGCGCGCCCACCTCTGCCCCCGCTTCCGGCCCAGCCGCCCACCCATCGCGCTCCCACCGCCGGGGAGCCGGCCCGGGACGGCGGCTGCTGCCGCTCCGCCTCTTTTTCAAGAGAAGCCGTCGATGACGCCGTTCCGCTCCGCTCGGCGCCCCGGAAGAGCTGAGTCGCGCTCCGCCTCTTGATCCGGAAGCGCCTCGCCGCTCCTCTTTCCGGTGAGGAGGCCGCCGCCGGAGTCGGGGTTGGGGTCGCCGCTGGGGGGTGGTGCTCGGTAATGCGGCGGGTGCGGGGCCGGGGGGGCCCGGGGAAGCGGCACTTCCGGCGTCGAGGCGCTCCGGAAGCGGAAACGGCGGTGGGCCGCCTGTCTGTCCGCTCGCTTGTCCGTCTGTCCGTCCCGGTGGCGGGGCCCTGCGGGGGGAGGTGGGTGCGGGCCTCTCTGATCCTGGCTGGTGCCCGCGGGGAGCCCCGCGCCGCCCATGGCCCGTCCCCGGGGGACTGCAAGCGAGGGGCGGCCCGCGTCCTGGGGGCCTCCGAGCAGCCCCGTAACCCTGGCGGTTTGTTTGCAGAGACGGCCCTGGAAGGAGGAGCAATGCAAGAGGAGGGAGAGTGAGAGGGGTAAGCAGTGCCCGCAAAGCGCCCGGGGCTTGGGGGCGCGCAGAGCTGGAGGGCGACGGGAGGACTGTGGGACGGGGCCTCAGGGTCAGGGGTGGGAGAGGGGACGGCCACCGGGATGGGGCCGGTGGGGTGCTGGGCGCTCCCCTGTCGGGCAGTGGCTTTTGCCTGGGTCCGGTTGGCTGGGGTGGTGGCTGCCCCTGTGTCAGGTACGGCACCAATGTTGCTGTAGTTGTGGTGTGTGGGCTGGGGCTTACGGTTTACCCATTCTCTTTGGGGTGTTCTTGATGTACATCCACATGTCCTTGTTCAAAAGGTGTAGTAGTGCTTGAACTTGCTGGTACTGAGAAGCTTAGGGGAGGCACTTTAGCATTTGGTCCCATATCCTGTGTGGCCTTCAGTATCTGTAGTATTTTGCAGTGATTGAGCCCAAAAGCTCGCTGTTACTGGCCAAAGATATTGGGCAGACATTGAATGGCAATTTAAATAATTGTTTTGTCAAATGAAGGCTCTATTCTGCATATAAATAAATGCTGAGTATCTGGAGAATAAAGGAAACTGCATTAAAGTCAATCTCTAAATGTCTTCATATCCAACCTTGATTATACCTTCCAGAAACACAGCCTCTGCCTCACCGTTTACTTGCACGTGCTTTTTATCTGTGTGTTTATGATTAAAGTGATGACCTGCTAAGAAGTATAAGCCCAGCCCATTAAGTATGTGATTTTGTGAAGTTCTCTGAGATATAAACTTAAGATTCCTTGTCTCTTGTGAGTTCTCTGGTTCACTCAGTTGTTTATTTGGTGCATGTACATTTGTGGCTTGTACACAGAAGGTGTTTTTGGTTTATATCAGGAGGGTACATTGACATCTGTCTGATACTAGACTGGTGAATAGGAAGAAGGTCCCATCTCTGGCCCGTTTGTGGAAGCTGGGATGATGAAGGCACTGCAGTGGGAACGTGCTGTGGTACAGGGTTGAAGCTCCAGCCCATGTGGGATAGTTATAGAGCAATTGGAAGGGTTGCGTGCAGATTACTGGTAAAGTAAGTGTGAGTGGTGATAAAGTGGGGGCTATGAATAGGGGTGCATGTTTTCAAAATGTCCTCTAGCCTAAAAATGGGATAGGGGAGGGACATCTGCGGGTATTAGAACGGTAGTTTGGTAGAGGAATCTTATCTTTGTTTGCTCCCTTTGGAAGATTGGCTTGCTAGTGAGATTGCATGAAAGCTTTGACTCTTACACTGTTTCTCCTTTTTCTTCACGTTCTTGTAACTTCATTGCACCTCCGTCTTTCAAGCCAAGTCTTTTGAGTCCCAATATCTGCTCAAGCATAAACACTGCTGGATGGGAAGAAGGATTCTTAGAGAGTTTAGTGAAAACAGTGTAGTCATCTTTTGAGAATCAGCTTCTTTGGTTGTTTTTTGTGGGGTTTTTTTTTGTATTTTTTTTTCTTGGTGTGTGGGCAAACGAAAGTTGGGTGCTTTGTGAAGGTCTGGCAGAAACTAGATAGAAACAGGAGGCCACTGAGTGCCCCCGTCTGTGCTCATTTGGATTTTACAGTCTGAAGATGGAGGTGCCTTTCGTGCTTTCTGCTCCTTAAGTAAGAAAGTTGTTGTGAGATTTTTCTTGAAATTGGTGTCTTTGCATTTTACTGCTGAAGTTTACTTGTTGAAGTTTTTGAGTCCAAGGGATTCAAGACTCGACAATTACAAAGTTTATTTTAAAAATGTGATTATTATATGATACTTTGTTTTACATAATCAGGTTTGCTTAGGGTTAGCTTTTTTTTTTCTTCTTTATGTGGAAGCTGAGCAAATAGGGGCTTACTTATTTAAAACAAAACAACAAAACCCCTTTACATTCCAACCAGAAAAACCTCTTGATTCAGGTGGTGCTCAGTTGCCAAGGAAGGCCTTATCGTCTACATGTATCTTTTCTTTCTGTGGAAGCAAACAGTCATGTAGTTATGTGTTATATACATAGAGCCTTGTTGTTGGCAGAATACATAGTTAATTTCTCTCAGAAAAAGAAGCAAAGGAAAGATATGTGCCCCACTGGATTCTGATTGAATTGCTGCAATGTAAATCCAGAATAATTCAGTCAGGCAGCTAGCAATCTGTCTGCGTGCCACCAATGCAAGGTAAATAAATCATCCTTAAGTGTGTTTATTGGTTGATTTGTAGTGAGTGAGTGAGGCAGGAATACTTGGCTTTGCTGTTGCATGAGCAATTCATAAAAACAAAATTAACAGGTAATTTGGTTCATTTAAATACTGCTTCTCTACATAGAGGAAAATTATCTTTGCGTTTTGGCTCATACACAGCAATTCCACATGTATTTATTCTGTCCTAATGTTCTTCTGGAAAGTGTTTCATGCTTCTTGGGGTATGTTCCTTAGCTTATCTGATGACTGAGATAGGTCCTTCAGAAACAATATTTACTCGTTAATTAGTCTACTGCCACATCATAACAGAAATAGGACTGGTACAATTTGCAGATAGCTGCAAACCTGCAGTGTTTGCTTTATCTAAGCAGCTTGCTCTGCCAGATGTAATATTCATTGAACACGGTTTTTATTGCATTTATTTTACCTGCCAATTTTGCCATATATGTTCAGAAACAGGCACATCTACTCTAGAAAATATTGTTTTGTGAATCTCTTAGTTTTTCAATAGCATCTACGGAGTGTTGCAAATTTCTCTTGATAATGATATTACACAGAGGAATGACGGGATTAGAATACAAAGAACAGTAAAATAGATTATTTCAGCTAGGTGATCCTGAAGAGATTAAGCCTCTGTCCTCAGAGGACTATTTTCTGGTGTCTAACTTGTCCATGGAGAGCTGAGTGAGACTGAGCAGTGGGCAGAATGACTGACTGGGGGCAGAATCCTACACATTTTTGTCCTGGAGGCAGGACTGTGATGAGCAATAGAGAGCCCTGACATGATGCCTCTTGGAAATATGGTGTCTCAGAAGCAGGGTAGTCAGGTTGTTTCCCTGCTCTGTGGTCTTGCTGGATGAGAGAGGTGGATCCTGTCTGTCAGGACTGAGTGATGTTTCCAGTTTTCTTCCAAGAGTGGGGCTGGAGTGATCAGAGCATAGAGCAGCAGGAAGTTAGGAGCCTTGAGTTTTACTGCTTGGTCTTCTGTGGCTGTCTGTTATCTTGGGCAAGTCTGTTTCCCTCTCTCTGCCTGTCCTTTTTTCTGTATAACATATTGCTAATGTGCCTTTGCTGCATCTGGATCCTTAGTGAGCTGGGGTGGAGGGACAGGCAGGGTCCAGAATTTTCACTGCTTGTGGGATCAGGATGGCTATGACAGTGACAAATGGTTTTCAGCTGTATTTGTCAGGTTGCACGTGCACAGACTTGATCATTTATGCCATGTACTTGGGTGGATGGTAGTTGGGGAATATTAGAGGTGTTTTGGGTCAGGTGTAGTCATTATTATTTTTTATTTTGCATGGAGCACTACTAGGCAAGAGGTATGGGCCTAAGTCTGTGGGAGCAGCAGATAACTTTTTCCATGAAAATAACAGGATTTGGGTAGATAGCTCAAACGTGGGGAGCAACTGCTTAAATGAGAAAGGGGAGGTTAAGGAACTGTCACAGCATTAGACTGAGGCAGTTCCCGGTTGGAGTCATTTTGGGTTTAATATTCCTTTTGTGTGTGTGTGTGTGCGTCTGTCTCTGTCTTCCTTTTCCTCCATTCCTCTTCCCTTTCCCCTTCCTGTTCCCCCCTGTGCCCAGCTAGGATGGAAGAATCTCATTTCAACTCCTCTCCGTACTTCTGGCCAGCAGTGCCCACCGTCTCGGGACAGGTAAGATCTTTGTCTTCCAACCCATTTTGCTGATGTTGCTTCACATTAGTTTGTGAATGATGCATGTTTCTGTTGCTTTTCTTGCTCAGCCAACTGCTGGGAGAGGCTGTACCCCAGTATTCTAAAAACTGTTCTTCCCACCTGTTTAGATTGACAACACCATGTTTATTAACAAGATGAAGGAGCAGCTATTGCCCACAGAGAAGGGCTGCAGCCTTGCTCCCCCCCACTACCCTGCCTTGCTGACAGTGCCCACCTCAGTGGCCCTACCCACTGGCATTGCAATGGACTCTGACACGAAGCCAGAGCAGCTGACGCCACACAGCCAAGCACCTGTGACTCAGAACATCACCGTGGTGCCAGTGCAGTCTGCTGGGCTCATGACAGCAGGTAGGGAACTCTGCAACAGGAGGATGTGTGTAGCACAGGATTCCAGAGGATCCTCTTGGGGTTATAGATTATCCCGAGCATTTTTGATGGTGTAGACTGCCTTAGCCCTAAGCATTGTTTCGCTGTGAATGTCTAGGAAGTCTATTCATTTATCCTCTGTACTGAGGTTTGACTTCTAGCTGTGAAGACTGAGAATGTTTTGGAGAGGTTAAGTAAGATGCTCTTCTGTTTTAAATGTGTTTAAATGTAGATGTATAAAGCTTACTTCTGTGGGATGAGGAGGTCATTAGAAATGTTATACTTGACCTGCGTCTTTGTTTGTTTTCAGGACCCGGTCTTGTGATAACTTCTCCATCAGGCTCCCTGGTGACCACAGCCTCCTCTGCACAAACCTTTCCTATCTCAGCTCCCATGATCGTCTCCGCACTACCCCCTGGCTCCCAGGCAGCCCTCCAGGTGGTGCCTGATCTGACCAAGAAGGGGACAACCACCCTCTCTGAAGGTGGGGGGGGGGGCGGGGGTGGGGGAGTTGCCCCCAAACCGCCTCGGGGCCGGAAGAAGAAACGATTGCAGGAATCGGGGCTGCCAGAGATGAGTGATCCCTTTGTGCTGTCGAACGAGGATGATGAGGACCAGCACAAGGATGGCAAGACATACAGGTGGGGAGCAGGGTTAAACCATGATTGTTACATTGCATGGGGATGGGGGTATATTCAGCTCTTTGGAGGATTATATGGGGGTGGGAGAGATCTTTGCCTCTTCTTTGTAGAGTCCCTGAATAGAGAAATTCTCAGCTGCAGAGAGAATTGAGTTTTCTTGATAATTCGGAATGTTTGTAAGCTGGTGGATTGGCCCCAAACTAAGTGTCTCCCTCATAGTGGACAGCCTCAGTTTCCTAAACATATGAATGTTAGTATTGCTCGGTTAGTTAATGTTAGCTCTTCCAGAGGCTGAGCCATATCCTTGATGCTGCAGCTGGGTAGTGTGACTGGCATACTGCAGAGTGCAGTACTGTCTGGTGCACCTGGAGCACTTCTGGTGTGGCTGAGAGCCCTGGTGTTCCTGAATGCCCCTGAGTGAGGTCTCCAGTCTGTCCAGTATAAATTCTCCATACTGGAGGAACACAGCTGGAAGTGAATCGTGGTGGTAGAATCTGTTCCTGTGTGCATTGCCCCATGTGCTGTCTTCCTGTTTCAGCATTCCCAACAAAACAGGAAAAAAGTTCTGTTCTGAATTAGATGTGAGGGTGTTTCTGAGCCCAAAGATTATTCGATAGGAGGGGAGAGTGTTCTGAGCCTTGAGGTTGGGTTTCTGAGCTTGGAGGGATGTGGCTTAAGGAACTTCCACAAGTGAGTGCTGGGAAAGGGAGAGAGGTTTACTAGGAGGAAGTGCTTAAAGCAGAGGGTAATAAGGAGCACAACATTTTTGAGAAGGTGGGAGCTGAACAGAGCAGAGGAGTGCTGGGATTGGATTGTAATGATCAGTGTTGGTTGGGAAGCAGGAACAAGTATGGGTATTTAGTGATGTGTGTTTCTGAGGTTCTGAGGGCTGGTTAAGGTCAATAAGTCAAAGTAGTAGCCAGATAAAACTAGAAATGTGTGATTTGTAGCTCATCTCACTTCCTTACTATGTACCCATGGATCCTTCTCAAACAGTTTCCCTTTTACCATTCTAGGCCCTCTTTTTTTTTTTTTTTTTGGTACCAATTTAGTTATGTTTCTGGAATTGAGTCATAAGAATATGAAGGCACCTCCACAGAATCTATGCATCCATCCCAGACTCTGTTTCATTTTTAACTACAGTGTTTTTTAAACGTTTGCGTTATACAATCAATACAGTTAAATGGCTATAAAACTAGAGCTTGGAACAGTCCTTTTATTCCCTTACCCAATGTCCCAGTTTTTCCACTTTGAAAATACAACCAGCGTATGGTGAAGAGGGGTGGGAGTGTTAGGTAGCTTACTATTTTTAAGTCCACCATTTACTTTGGGCCTTAGCCACAATTCCACACTATTCAAGCTGCTTACAGTCTGGGTTGCTAATTAAGCTGTTAGATATGTATTTACAGGGGGCACAATTGGCAGTGAACGTTAGAATTAAAGCTGAACGAAAGCTTTAATTATAGCTCCTTGCTTACATGTAAGTTTGGAAAAAAATGCCAGTGACCATGTGGAATGACTCAGCAGAAACTATGAACACCCATAGTCTCTTTAAGTGATCACGAAAAAGACTTAGCAGAAAAAAAACCCACACAAATGAGTTTATATGTAGGAACGTATAATCAGGAATATTTCTCATCTTCATGATTAGTCCATCTCTGCCGCTTCTTCCAGTTCCTGTCCCAAGCCAAACTTCCTCTGAGCAGTATTAAGGTAGCCAAATTAATATTTATTAAAGACCACCAAGGGGTCTCTTCTTTGACTGACGCTTTCCATGTGCAAGTCTGGAACAAAAAATAATTGTTCAAAACTAAAGGGAAATAATCATTGCTCTTGTAGCTGTGGAAGATCTTGTACATAACATGCATAGGTTAAAATTTTTGACAACTCCTGGGTTCTTTTTCTGTTCTAGATGATAATGATTTGGGTAGTTGCCATTACTGCAGTATGCGGACGTATTCTAACTAGTTTAGGATTACATGGAAGGTTTTTCTGAACTTGCTCCCTTCTGGGCTGAAGGAGTTGCTTGTGGTACTCATGCAGGTGTTCGTGTGTTTTCATTGACTCTCATCCCGATATGCTAAGGACAGTCTAGTCAAATGCCTGGAAGGAGTTGTACTGTATCGATCAATCTGACTACCTTTTTTTTTTGAGCTCTGTGAGCTCTTCTGTTGGGGGTGTCTGAGCAGGTGGCTAATTTCCCTAATTCCTGGCTGCTGGTATATTGCTGAAGATGTAAGGCCTTGAATTAGCAGCACCGCAGGCAGGTTTTGAAGGGATTGCAGCACAAGGGTGATACAAGTGTTGCAGATCAGCCCATTGAATGTAGCAATTCCTGCCCCAGCAAAGGGCCCGTGTTTTGCTGCTGTCTCTGGAAGTGAGTTAGTCTTTTCTGGCAGTGGTGTAACAATCTTTTATGACTACGTTTTTCTTTGTAAGAAAAGGTGTGAGGCTTTTACTGATGATGCTGTTGCTTGCAGATCTTGCACATCTAGCCTTAGGATTAGTCTGGCAAGAGTCCTTGTTGCTCTGCTTTGTGATATTAGAAGAGTGCTTGTACCTGCAGGGGACAAGCATCTAAACCAGTTCTGTGGAGCATTTTTCGTCATGAATAATGTCATTTCAGACTTGTCTGGTTTCATTGTCAGCTCTTTGTTAATGTCCCCTGACATCCTGGTAGAATTTACCTTTTTTTTTGTGGAAAAAGAGATCAGCATCAAGAGTGTTTCTACTAAGATGCTGTCAGTGTGTGAAGCACATGATTTCTAATCAGAACTTTAAACAGCACTGAGAAAGAGAGAGCATAGATCCTGGAGACAGTGGTATTTCTAAGTACTGTTTTGGTGTGTGTACAAATGTACTTCTTGAAGCTTCTGGTATGATTTGTGGACAAGGTGATTGAAATGGTTCAGTCTCTTTGGTTCAGATCATCAGTTTTCTCTGTCAAGCAATTCTTTGAATAGTTTGATCTTGCATTTACTGTAGGAAGAACGCTCAGCACTTACAAACTTAATATAAGTGTTGCTTTATGATGGCTAGGACAAACACCAGGTTTTTGTCTGGGATGGTTTTACAGGCTGTGCTTTCAAACGGAGGACACAAGTAGAAAAGTTGTAGGCATGAGAAGGACCTTGCTATTACACTGTAATCATAGTGCTCTCTATTTCCCACCTTCTTTGGTGAGTTTTTTTACTTTTACTGGGCTTTGGGAATAGGAGGGAGTTTTAGTTTGGGAGACTATAATCAGCTAAGAGACATAAGCTTCTGAGGTGTGTCCAGGGAGAGAAAGTGTGCAGAAGCCTTATAAGTCTTGGCAAGAAGCAGAGGCAAGCTGTGAAAGGGGAAAAATCTGGATGGTGCAAATTAGGAATGTAAGTAGAGCCAGAGGCTTGAATATGGCAGGTGATGGGCATGTCCTCAGTTGTCTCATTTTTCAGCCTTTTTTTTTTTTTTTTTTTTTTTTTTTTTGGCCCTATACTGAATTTAGTGTTGCTGTTTGATCTTTCCATGTGGTGATGATTTTGTTGTTGTTTTTTAATAGATTTGAAATCTGGTCGTTATGGCTTTCATAAGCCACATCTGTCTGAAAATTTGTTCAAGTTGTAAGTTTTGAAAATTATCTGTTAAGCATGCTCTGAGATGCTGTATACTTCAATAGTTGAAATATGCAAAGATTATTGTATCATCTTTGATGGTATTTGAGGTTTGCTTGAATCCAGGCCCTGACCAGACTGTTTGTCTCCACATAAGAACTAAATAGGCTCTGACCTCTCTCTGTTTATATGAGGCTGTACTGTGTGTTTGCTCTCTATACTGTGATAAGCTATAGATTAGTGCTGAAGGGCCAAGCTTGCTTTTTCTTCAGTCACAGCCCTCATTCTGCTTCAGAAGGGAATCTGTGCTCAGCGTTGACAGGAGCCTCCCTCTCTAGTGGGCACAGCAGCAAGGTGGAAGAAGGTGGTGCTCGATTCAAAAGCAGTGGGGACGAGAGTGAGATATGGCTAGAGCCTGGAGCTGATTGAAGTCTGGAAGCTTGATAAGGCAGAGATGGGAATCAGAAAGAAGGAGAGAGGAAAGAGGCTCACAAGCTAGAGGATGTGATGGAGAGCCTTTTTGCAAGGTTAGAGAAAAGCTAGGGGGGTCAAGACTGAAACAGGAAGAAAGAGGCAGATTTGTGGGGAGCTGGAAAATGAAGGAGATACCTCAAATTAACGGAACAGATGGGGAAAAGAGCATGGGATGTGGACAGACAAATAGAAGTGTGGGGGAGAGAAGATAAATGTTAATGAACAGGGAAGAGCCATGACAACTGAGGATGAGGAGGCTGGGGCATGTGGGAAAAGAGCCTGGGACTGGGTCTTGGTGCAGGAGAGATGGGATTGCAAAAGGGTGGAAGGCTGGGAGCAAAGGAGAAATAGAGATTGAAGTATGGGGCAAAAAGTTTGACCACATTCCCTCCAAAGCCTAGAAATATTGAATCCAGCGTTCCTAAATTTTGCCACGTTTCTGCTGTCAGCACTAGTTAGTATATGACCTCCTCTGGCAAAGAGCCTCACCCCCCTCCAATGCTAGAAAAAGACAACAAACTGCTATTAATATCATTTATTGTTCTAGCTGTGGTGGCAGAGTCTGTGCAGAGGTTCTTAAGATTGCTGTTGACCAATGTGGGTGTCAGTGTGATGCCACATGTTGGAATTTCTGTTTGCTTTTTTTAACAAGTAGTTCCGTGAGCAGCGGAACTAATGAAGCCTGGTTTCCAGCGTCTCTCTCCTGTGTGGATTCTCTGATGTCTAATCAAGGGTGAGCTCACTAGCCTTTCCCTTAGCAGGGGGCTCCAAGAGGGTCTCTTATCTTTTCCAGCTGCATATCTTTGTGACACTTGTTGTGATTTTAAAATTCTTACCCCTTTTTTGGATTTGGTTAAAATTGGCTTATGCTTTCAAAGTTCTAAGGAGGACAGGTGCACATGTACTTCTATATATACATACACTGTTTGTACTGTAAGCTTTGCTTTGTATATGAGTACTGTGTTTGAAGGTTAGAAATGGTAATTAAGACTGACCGTATGTCTCAGGATATAATAAGGTGAAAACCTGGATTATGGTAAGTTCTCTCCCTTCTATTACGGTGTTGTAACTATGTGTTTGCATGTGCACGTGTGTTCTCATTGTAGTTCATCATAGTGCAAAGTTAAAAGAACAGGAGGGGTTCTGTAGTCGCAGGTTTTAATTTTAGTGCATTTTACTCGCTTGTCAGCAGATTGATTGTGTGCAAGGAAATGAGGGAGTCAGTTACTGTTCCAGCTGGAGAGAGAGAGTAGCAAAACTCTTGTGTCACACATCTGTCTGCCTGGTCACACCTTAATTTGACCCTATTGAGTCAATGCACTTTTCTACCATCCTTGTTTATGTATTTACAGTTATGGTATACTTGATAGCCTGTCAGAGTCCTGAATATTTACTTAGGAAAAAGGAACGATTTAAATATCAAAATGGCATGAGGTTGTGGAGTTGAGAAGGATGATTTGGGGAAGGCAATTGACTGCTAACGTGAAGAACTTGTAGGCTGTTTGTCTCTGCCAGAGGTTTAATAGTGTATCTTAAGCCATGATTCAGGCCACATTGTGCAAATACAAGTTAGGTCTCGCTTTCAGTGGATTTACATTTGCTGCAGACTAGAAGTGTCTGTAGACCATTACCCTGAAATAATTAACATCTGGTGTTCCCCAAACCATAATCCCTTCTCAAGTATCATTGAATAGTCCTCTGTTACATGTTGCATCCTTTTCTGCTTTGCAGAAGCATAATATCTTATAGGGGCTGTGATTTAAATGTATGTACTGTCAAGTTCCTTTAAAGGAAAGTCAGCATTTGCAGATATTGGGTTAGCACTCAGAGTTAGTGGGTATATCTTACTAGTTGTTTTTTCATTCCTGCCTTTTGTCAGTTCCTACTGTTAGGAAAAAAGAAATGGATACTGTGGGGACAAATGAGTGTGTATGGAATACTGATACTTCTGTGGGGGTCCAACAGAGGAGTGATTCTGCCTTCTGAGGTTGGAATTGCACTTGCTTGACAAGGCTGGTGCTGTACACATCACAATGGTGATGAAGAATTCTGACCACTTGCTTATTATATATCTATCTGTGCAGCATAATAAGGATGCAGTTCTGTTGAAGCAGTCAATAACACTGTATCAGAATATGTGACTGCATTGCAGAGCCACATTATGGTGACACAGATGACCTTACTTCTGTTTCCAAATTTGTTAGTGTTCCTTATGGGGCTTTTGTTCTTTTAATTTAGCATTGGATATTATCATGTTCCTAGGAAACACCTTACTGTATTTTATTGCTTTGCTGGTTGTTTATTCTAATGGTTACTGATTTCAGAAATCGATAGAGGTCTTAAGCCTGTGGTTTTAGAGGTCAACAGAAAATCTTTTGGCAGTTTGCAGATAGAAGTAATTGCTGGTAGATAGTTGTTTCTTTTTTTCTTTTGTTTGCTTTTTTGTTTGTTGGTTTTTTTAAGAAAAGACTAAGTTTTATGTGGCTGTTAAACTTGAGCTGTTCAAGCAAAATGTGGTTTTAGTACCGCCGAATGGAAGACTTAGTTTCTTGGTTAATACAGTGTGGCCTCTCCAGCAGAGTCAGGGATTGAGACCTAGATGTTCGGACACAATTTAAAACAATGTAGGCCTGGATAGAATTGGAGTCATGAGTTGGACTTGAAGATCCTCCTGGTGGGTCCATTTCAACTCGGAATATTAAGTGATTCTAGGAAGTGTCCTCTTGGTTGCAGTTGAACATCTTTAATCTGAAGAATAAGTAATGTGAGTAATGGGGAAACAGTATCCTGGAGAGCAATGCAGAAGACTTCTAGAAATGAAACGACATCATGTGAGTTCTCAGTGTGAGGCTCTGACAAAAGGTGGTAAATGCAGTTGCTGAAAGCATAAATACCAAGGTATTTAAAGGAAGACAGGCAATTTGTGAAGCACGCCTAAATGCTACAAAATTCTGGGTCTGATAATTTTTCTAAGATCATCTGGAAAACTTGTCAAAATGCAGGGATCTCCTCTGAGTCTGAGGACTGGAGAAATGCTATATGATGAGAACATTTAAAAATAGTCACTGCTTTGCCAGGATAGTGGTGCATGTTTGTTTTCTGTAGTCTTAATGATACCAAGCAGTGGAGGGTCTGTGGAAATAAGTCTATGAAGATCTCTATGTAATTGGCAGATTTGATAGTATGCATGTCAATAGTGTAAATTGGCAAATGAACGCAGGAGTGCAATTGCCGTAAGCCTGCGTTTGGCATTCATATACTTCTATTTAGGTCTTATACAAGTTTTCTAGCTATGTATCTTAAATATTCTATCTCCTTCCCCTTGCCTCATATGAGATATAAATGAGGAAAAGTTTAATTCAGCTTTAAAATATTGGATAATTTGAACGTTAAATTGGCATTTCTTATGCACTGTGCATCCATTATTATGCTATGATTGCATTAGTTACTTCATTAACTCTGTATTGCAAAGACAATAAATTTCTTTGCTTACTAAATATCTGTTGACTCAGAAAGCCTAAACTTAAGTAGTTTAACGTCCAACCTTTCTGATCTGTTGTTTTAAATTATTATTATTTTTAGCTTTTGATCTGGCTTGTATTTGAAGTCTATCAGAAAGAGCAAGGGCTCAGTTAAATTCTAAGACCAATCTCAATAGGAAATTGAATACTGAAAGCCATGTAAAAGCTTACAGTTTTCACAACTGTGACACCAATTAATTAAGCACTTGATTGAAAAATGCTGTTAATCCATGTTAGGCAGATTTTACTATGAGATGATATTTCAGATGTTATTTTATCTCATAACAGCATCTGATGAATGAGGCGAAACATTCAATGAAAAGTAGCAAAAACACAGCACTGTGTGCCTCAGAGTTGTAGTCTAGCTCCTATAAGCATAATTTTGTTTGTGACTCATCATGATGACTTTCATATGGGAGCAGAATTAGAATTATATATCCAACTTCTACTGGCATTTCATGATTTTTTCAGGGTGTTAGTCTTACCATGCATGTATTCTTTTTATGTGTCACTTTATTTCTGTAGATTCTCTTTAAAAATAAAAGATTATAAACATTGAAGGGTGTTACTTTTGTTCCCTAGTATACTGATGAGTATAAAACTAAGTATTTGTATGGTGAAATGCACCTCTTCTTTATTAAGAGTTTATTCTCCGAGGCTAAATTTGCAGAGCTATAACAGTCATAGGATATTTTTTTACGCTGTCAATAGGAATACTGCATTCATTTCTGTTAGTTGCTTTCAGAATACAGTGGAAGTAGTAGTATTCAGTCATAGGAAGTATAGATTTAGAATCACAATGGGAAGAAAAGATTAAAAATGCATATTAACAAAAAAGATGAATTATTTCATATAGCGCTGTGTCCATGCTTAGCAAACAGCACTCCCTACTTTTCCTCTTCCCAGGAAGGAGAATTTCAATGAAGTAGAACAATGAAACGCTGCAAGTGTCAGATGTGATGTCCTCATTACCCATATAGATTTAACATTTTTTTTTTGAATCCATATTTACCCACCAGAGGACTGATTGCATCTTCCCCTTTAATATTAGATGTCGTCTGAGGCAAAATGCAAAGCTCTTAATTAAATAGATCATTTGTTCCTGTGAAAATGCCTGAAACCGCATAATACAAAACTCTAAAATGCAGCTGTCTGCTGTATTCCAGGGCCTTTTCAACTTATAAGGCTCATAAATTTCTTAATGCTACAACATAACATTCTTTCCCTCTTCGGGCTGATGCTAGTTGGATTATTGGGAAAATGGGTCCATATACAAATGAAATATATTTTCATATTGTTTTAAGAACAATTTGGAGACCTATACAGCTGCTAAATGCAGACAAGTGAAGTTTTGTTTGTCTTATCTTCTGGGGGTTTTGAAGGGTTTTTTGTTTGCTTCTTTTGTACGTGGGTGTGGGATCTTCTGGTTTTGTTGTTTTTTGTCACATTGAGATTCATCGTCCATTCTCATGCAGTTTCCAGGGAGGTTTTGAAATGCTTTCTTTACATATATATTGTCAAAATGGAGAAGAACATTGTTTCTCTGCATCAAAGTTTATTCTAGGGAATTTCTGTCCTGAAGGCAGATACCTGACAAAGCAAATAAGTAAAGGAATTGCTGTGCAGATGTTTTGGAGTATAAACTAGTTGGTTTTATGTCATTAGATACTTAATGGGTGGGAGTGCTTAGACATAGTAAAGTTCATTAATTTTTTTTTTCAAAAAAGAATAGGATGTTTAAAATATATGGTCATATACAGCAGAGAATGTATCAGTTCCCAGGGCTGTATGTACACCAGAGCTAAATGTCTAGAAAATTACTACACTTGGACAGGAATTCTAAAAATAGCGATTGTAGGAGCCAAGTGATTGAGAACATAATACAGCCTCTGAATGTTGTTCCAAAGATGTATTATTCTCATGCTTGAAATGATCCCGTTTCTTCTTGGGATTTTCTAACTTGTATTGTCAGCTATTGTATCTTATGATACTTTTCTTTGCTGCATAAACCAAACCCATAATGATTTATATTTTTTTCCGTACACAGATTTAAATGGATGCTAACCAAGCTGTCTTTTAACCTTTCCTCCAAGCCTAGATAGTCTGAGCTCAGTGAATCTTTACTGTGAGGTAGATTTTCCACACACCGTGATTCTTAAGTTCTCTGAACTTGTCTGGATATTTCAGTAATTGTTGACTACTTAATCTTCAGCATTAGATATGCTGTTGCAAGAGTAGCTGCACAATTTGTATCTACAGATATGATACCTGCTGTTCCTCTTTGATTCAATTAGTCGTATTAGCACAGTGTTGCACTGGAAGCTTGTTCTCAATTGAGTGATTCTTCATTTGAGTGATATTGCAGAGCAGAATTCAACTGAGAGTACTGACAATAAGCATCCACTGGCTTAATTCCTTGCATTAGCAAGGTACTGGACTTGGAGCTTGGAGATACTTTTCAGTTCAGTGTTCGCCTTAAAGTCCTTTTTAGCATTGCTACTTTCAGCAATACAATTCTCATTCTCTAAATATGACTTGATAATTGTGAAGTGCCTATGCTGTCTTCAATTCTAGCTTTAAATGTTTCGTAAAGTCTAGAGCAAACTGGACAAGCGTTTAGAGATCCTCAGGTTTGTAAGCCAAAACCTGCTTTTTCTAAAAGGTGGTCTTGATGTTCTTTCTTGCTCCTTGCATCCCTAATAGACCTAGGGATCAGATTGCTTCTGTTTGTTGATGCTAGAAAGGAGGGTTGTGTGTATGTGAGGGAGGAATTATATAAGAATTATATAAGAATAATAACTTACATGTTGTGTTCAGTTGTGCAGTTAGAAGGAGGTAAGAGAAAGATAAAGGCAGAAAATATGGAAACAACTGTTAGAGATGATAATGAATTTAAAGAAACGGTGATATATAAGAAAAATGTTATGGCATATGTGTGGTAGAGTGCTCACTGGGGAGGCATCGCTTCCAGTTAAATGGCTCAAAATCAGGCTGTGGCTTGGAAGGGCCTGTGGAAGTTAAGGTAGGTTCTGGATAAATATTGCCTACATTACGTGTGCTAATTAGACCACATGCATCATAAAGACGTCTGGCTCCAACATAAATAGCCACAGTAGTAAATGTAATGAGGTATCCTCCTAGGAAGAGGAGTAGTACTTGAATATAGGAAGGAGCAGGATAAACTCTCTGTTGTTAGTAATAGCTGCAGAGACTTCTGTCACTGAGGAATTCCTTAAGTTTTGCAAGCGTTTAAGAAAATTCCCAGACAAAAACATAGTTAACACACCACAGGAGGTTGAACAGAGGTCTTCTAGGTGGAATTTTTCCCTCAGGTGTGACCCTGGAAGTTCCAAGTGCAGGTTCCATTTTGTCTTGTTTAACTGAGAAGTCTGCAAGTGGAAAAAGTTTCAGTTCAGAGAAACCTTAACTCTGGCACTTGTTGGCATGCGCTTTTGAGGGAAGATAAAAACTCCAGTAACTTGAATTTAGCTCTCTGTCACTTTATTAACCACATACTCTTTTACCATCTTTAATTTTATAAGAGTACAATCTTCTCTTAACCTGGTATTATGGTGGAGGAATGGTTTTTAACATCAGCATCCTTTAGAGATAGTTGCCCACTGCGTCTCCCTATTCAAAGAGTCTGTGTTATCAAACATGCTTCTGATCATTGTGGGAACAGATGGGTCCAAACTCCCAGACAAAACATTTCAAAACATCACTAAGATAGAAATGGTGAAAGACCAGTGAAATATCTGATTTGATATGCAGAGCATCTTTTGAGACTCACTAGGAAGGCAGCACTGTTGTTACTTTCGGCATTGTCTTCATAAACGTGTCTTCTCCAGAAATGGGAGCAGAATTAAATGGTTTTTGTCACAAATGCTTTTGCAGACTTTGCAGTACATGGAATTAGCTTTTATAATGAGGATGAACCTTAACCTGGGATTTTCAGGTTTTCCAACTTTTTTGGCTGAAATAAATAATAGATGAACAAAATGTTTTTTGTCTGGGAGTTGTTGTTCCTGTCCCCTTCAGATTGCTGTTGGAAAAGTTCCAAAATGCTGCCCTGTCTTCCTTGTAAGCGGAATAAATTAATCTCTTTGATTCTCCCAAGACCTCCACTTGACTGGCTGCGAAGTATAGTTTGGTCTCTTCTGCCAGTTCCTAGCTTAAGTTTGTTCCTCTGGGACTGGAGCACTTGCAGCTGAGCACAATGTCCCAGGTGTAACCTCCCCAGAACCCTGTAGTAAGAAAATATCCCATTATTCACTCAGTGTGGATCAACCCTTCCAGTTAGAGTTGATAGGTATTGGGGCTTGCCCCCGTATGACGCTGTCTCTTCCCCTCACCCCGGTCCCAGGTGCCGGATGTGTTCGCTGACCTTCTACTCCAAGTCGGAGATGCAGATCCACTCCAAGTCCCATACGGAGACAAAGCCACACAAGTGTCCTCACTGCTCCAAGAGCTTCGCCAACAGCTCCTACCTGGCCCAGCACATTCGCATCCACTCAGGGGCCAAGCCCTACACGTGCAGCTACTGCCAGAAGGCCTTCCGCCAGCTTTCCCACCTGCAGCAGCACACACGGTAAGGGCTAGAGGAGGCTGGGGGCCTTCTGCACTGCATGTTGCTGTCATCCCAGCATGCTGTGAGTGAGCATCCTCGGTGGGTGACTACGTGGGGAGACCTTGCTGATTTCCGTGGGCTGGTCACGTCTCAGACACAACCAACCGGCAGTCATGGTATCTGACCCGTTAAGACCTGTTGCTTGCTGTGAGGGGCTGGGTGTGCACGGAAGTTAATGTTGCTTACTCTGAGGGGTGTCTGCAATGGAACGACATCATGTGACAAAAGGTAGGCGGGTTTTGCCAGCACTAGAGTAGAGTACACATAGAAAGACTGTTCCCTGTCACCCTAGCATAGTTCTGCCAAGCAACTCAGTTCAGGCTTGCTACCCCCTGTTATTTCAGCTATAGGCTTCCCACACACAGCTGTGCCAATGCCCCTCAGTCCGAACTCTATAGTTTCTCTCTCTGGATCCTTCCCCGGTGCGGACAGACCACGGGCTCTTGAATCCAAGGGGAGCACGGTTTGAGGCTGAGTGAGCTCATGCCGTATTTGGAGTTCCTCTGTGTAGCAGATAGTGGTGCTGTCCCACCCCCTTTGTGCCCTCATTCCGTCAGCACTAGCCAGATGGCGGTCGTGTCCAACTGCTGCTGCTCCTCCTCCTCTTCGGCAGGATCCACTCCAAGCTCCACACGGCGATTGTCAAGCCGCACAAGTGTCCTCACTGCTCCAAGAGCTTCGCCAACACATCCTACCTGGCCCAGCACCTCCGCATCCACTCGGGGGCCAAGCCCTACACCTGCCGCTACTGCCAGAAGGCCTTCCGCCAGCTCTCCCATCTGCAGCAGCACACACGGTAAGGGCCAGAGGAGGCTGGGGGCCTGGCCCTGGCCCCCCCGCGCTGCCGGCATGCACCTGTGGAGCACACGCGCGCCAAGCATGCGGGGGGCGGGCGGGGGATGCGACCGGCTGCACACACAGAAGGAGGTGGCCCAGCAGAGTGGACGGAATGGAGACTGCGCAGGAGACACTGACCACGGCAGGGCAGAAGTGGGCATGTGCTGTCCCTGGGGATCCTTGGTCTGGCACCGTGGGGGGTACAGAGAGAGAGCAATAGAGTGAGAGGCATTGGCCATAGGGGATGTCAGCCCGGTTCTTTGGGGGTTGGACTGAGTGTGTGGAAGCTTGTCCTGGCATTGCAGGGGGTCAGGGACATGAACGTATTTCCCTGATAACATAAGGGGAGAACTTTTGGAGTGTGTATCCTGAGAAGGAGCAGAGCTACTTTCTTGATACTGTGGAAGCAGGAGAATGGATTCCTCTTGGTTCTCCTGAGCTTTTGAGGCAGGGAGCCTGGGCCCCCAGACTCCTAACCACCCATTCTTAGGTGGCCCGTGTGCCAAGCTGGCCACCCATTTGTAAAGTCTTACTCCTCAGTCCTAGTCACATTCTGAACTCTGCTTGACTGCATGCGTTTTCTAACTTCTAGCTGGACACAGGAGCTGGGCAGAGCTCTCTTTGTCCAGATAGAACAGCAGCTGGAGGCAGTATCATCCCTACCCTTGCTCTCCTGAGTGGCTGTGAGATTTGATGACAGCACCAGGCCCTGGCAGTCTGCCTTGCCTGTCTATTCACTGCTTCCCGTTTGTGCTCTTCCTCCTTGACAGTATCCACACTGGGGACCGACCCTACAAATGCGCTCACCCTGGTTGTGAAAAGGCTTTCACGCAGCTTTCCAACCTGCAGGTAAGAGGCTGGGCATGCCCTGCTCAACAGTGTGGGTGGCAAATACAGCTGTCAAGCGGGAGGAGGTGGAGAAATTGGGGCAGCTGGGAGGAGAGTGAAAGTACAGAAATGCTATTGAAGTGCTGGTTAGGGAAGAGATTCATGGTGCTTGTGGCACTAGTGACCCAAATAAGTCACAAAAACAGTTGCATCCTGTAAAATTATGAGCTTGGCTTGAATGTGGTGAGACCTTAGTAACGTTCTTCCCATCTGTTCTGCAGTTTTCTAACATAGCTGGGGCAATACATTTTCTAAATGTTACGAGTGGAATAAAAGTTCAGTATCTGATTTTTTTTTGTTGCTATTTGTTTTACAATGGAATTAGTGTAGAAATAGAGATTTAGGGAAGCGAAGGTAATATGTCCTGTTGCAGTATTGTGGAGGAAGGGAACTGTGAAAAATGCTGAATGGCAAAATGCCTGTGATCAGTTAAGGAAGATCTTGCTTTGACAGTTGATAGACATGAGGAGTCCATGTGAAGAGAGGCAGGAGAGAAGGGCAGGAAAAGACTGAAAGAGCTGCATTGAGACTGGGAAGATGGATCTTGTGGAGAATTAGGAGACTGCTCTTCAAATGTGTGGAAGGGCTGAGAAAATAAGGAGTCTGTGGGGAAGATGCAGTGGGCTGGAGTGAAAAGTACCATGTCCTGTGCTAGGAGCCAGGTGTACCTCACTCAGCATACTGGGTCCTGGGGAACTCGAAGCCTGGTTGGGAGTGTTAGAGCTAAAGCCATCTCCAGTATTAATATTCACCTCTTTCTCTGCACTTGCATTCTCTTTCCTCTGCCCTGGTGCCATCCCCCAGTCCCACAGACGGCAGCACAACAAAGACAAACCTTTCAAGTGCCACAACTGCCACCGTGCATACACAGATGCTGCCTCGCTGGAGGTACACCTGGCTACACACACGGTGAAACATGCCAAGGTCTATACCTGCTCCATCTGCAGCCGGGCCTACACCTCGGTGAGTGTTGGCTCCTTGAGAGGTATCAGAAGTGGGAACTCCCCAGGGAGTGGGTCCTGTGGAAGCAGTGCCATGAGCTATTGTATCCCTCCCTGTTCCTTTGTTTTTTGTGAGTCATCCCCACCTGTCATGGTGTTCTTCCCATTGCAGGAAACGTACCTGATGAAGCACATGCGGAAACACAACATCCCTGATCCACAGCAGCAGGTGGTTCAGGCCCAAGCCCAGGCCTCACAGCAGCAGCAGCACTTCCAGCCACAGGGAGGTGGGGCAGCAGGGGGCCCTTCTGGAGACACTAACCAACCCAATCCTCCCCCTCAGTGCTCCTTTGACCTGACTCCTTACAAGACTTCAGAGCATCACAAGGACATCTGCCTCACTGTCAGCACCAGCGCCATCCAAGTGGAGCACCTCTCCAGCTCCTAGAGAGACCTCAAGCCAGGGAGCAGAAAGCCTCTTGTGCATAGCCTGCGCCCAGGGGCACCGCTTGTGTGGTGGCCCTCCTCGTGCAACAGTCTCCGGCCTCTCCTCCTGCAACAGCCTCTTCTGGCCGTGTAACCCTGTTCATGGCAGCCCCTTGAATAACAGCCTTTATCAAGGGGGTGCTCTTTCTGTGCAACAGCCTGCCCGGTAGGAGGATGCTTCCTTGTGCAAGAGCCCCTTTCCTGTGCTGGGATCACTTCCTCATGCAAGAGCCCCTCCTTTAAAACCCAAAGAAAGGCCTCTGTTTTGCCTTCTCCCACTGTAGGATGCGTATGAAGGGGTGGGGAGGTGCACACATGCATGGTGAATGGAATGGAGTCCTAGTATGTACAGGGGCTTGGACACGCTTTCAGTGGGCCACAGAAGAATGTGGCAGGGTTCACAGCTGGATGGTTTTTGTTTTTTTTTTTTTGAGGATTTCCTTGAGTGTCTAAGAGGGAAATATCCACTCCTGTTCCTCCTGCTTGTGAAAGGGAGGAGGGGTCGATCATCCTGCCCCCAGGACTGGATGGGAGGAACTTCCCCAGTGGAAAGTGAGACCAGTGTGGGGGAGAGGTGAGGCATGTTCTCTGGGCTGGACAGGTGCCTACACTGCCTGGGGGCTATGGAGTATTGCACTCTTTCTTCTCCCCTTGTGGAGAGCAATAGAGAGGAGTCTGTTGGAACTGGCTGCTGCCTCTCCCCGCTGTCTGAGCAGCGTAATGGCCAAGGCCCCATAGGAATGTGGGTTCCTGCTCGTTGCTCTTCCTGCCCATTGTGGATGATGTCCTAGCAGCTTGTACTTCTCCTCTCTCTCCTGCTTCCCCCCCCCCCCACCTCCTCAGAAAAGCCTGCAGGCATCAACAACAAACCAAAAAGCAATGGAGGGGAGGGTGAGAGACTGCCAAAATAATCATCGCCCTTCTCTCTACTCCCTTTCCCGCAAGGTGGAACAACAGCAGTTCTGACTCACGCCCCTGTCCTGCCCCCTTTCCTAAAGGGAAGGAGGAGGAGGAGGAGGAGTAGACCAGTCTTTCAAGGAGCCGGCGGGTGGTAGGGAAAGGCTAGCTTCTCTGCTCAGCTCCCACCAGAGTGCTCTCTCAGGCTCCTCTTGCCAAGACGGGCTGGACTCACATGGCAGTGGTGGCCTCTTCTGGACCCTGATCGTGGGAGAGAATCCCCAAAAGGTGGACAGTGGAGAGAAAGGGATGAAGATCCCCACAGAGAGACCAATCTAAAGAGAACGGGGAGCCAACAAGAATAAACTGAAGGCCCCGTGAATTTATATATATATACATATATATATATATAAATATCTATTCCCCACCCCTGGCCCGCTCTGTCCTTGCTGTAACTGTTTCTATCTCTGTGTTTATAAAACGCATTATCCTGGCAAATTTTTATTTTCAATCTTCGTTTGTTTTTCCCTCTCTCTTTGTCTTCGCTTCTCCTTCCCTTTTGGTTTGTTTGGTTTATTTTATTTTTTATTTTTTGGTCCACATGACTACTGGTCTTGTGTATCACTTCTTAGTTTCTTTGGATCATGGAGGCTGACTCGAATGAGAAGGCAAGGGAAAAAAAGCATGTGCTGGGATTTAAAATACCCACTCAAAGCCTATAGTTTCAGATTTCTGTACAAACAACCAGAAGGAGCTTTTTTTTTTTTTTTTATCACCTTGTGTAGAAATAAACTGGTGTAAAAGGCTCCTCAGAGGTGCTGCTGCAAGCACCCTGCCCCTGTGCTGTGTGTTCCTTCCCCACGCACCAGACTGCAGCACGAGCATCTTGCTGCTGCAAGCACCGAGCACCGTGAGTAATGCATCCCTGTCTTCAGGCAGCCTTGTGGTTTGCACAGTGAAAGTTGGAGCTCTGCACCTGTGTAGCCTGTGGCAGAGAGTTGCTTCTCTGTGCTTAGCCAGCAGGCTTGTCTGCAAGTGGCTGAAGTTTTTTTGTTGGTTCACAGATCAGGCTAGAAGAGGCTACCTGACTCCTAAATTCTACAGGTGACATTTCAAGCTATGTATTCTGCACTGAGCCTCAGTAGCTAAGGTGTATTTTAAGTGCATATTCACAGAATGTATTGGCTAGATTTTGAGGCACAGGGACACAGCAAATCCCTTCCATTGGTAACCCGCTGCAAGGGCTTTGTGTTCTTGCTCTTTAAATATCTTAAGTTTGGTTTCTCTTGGATTTGGTTGCCTTTGGCTTCCAGTTCAGATCCATCCCACTGATTTAGAGAACCTTAGAGCTTCCTCCTCTGACCTGGAATTTAAACACTAACATCTCTCAATCTACTTTTTACAAGCTAAATAGAGGGAACTCCTTCAGTCTTCCACTATAAGGGATTTCCTCTTGCCTGTGAATTATTCTTATCTTTTATTTTCACATCTTGTCAATTTTTTTCTGTATCTTTATAAAAGCATTCATTTCTGAATTAAGTGTTCAATCTCCAGTGCCATGGACAAGGTTGCCCTTCCCTTTGCCTTAAGTCTGCAGAGGATTGCATTTTCTCTTTTCTCCAGCATTATACAGGAGCTCACGTTAGCTGCTTATCTGGTGCACTTCCTAGACCATCAGAAATCTGTTTCCCATGGTAGTCTTTTCTCCTTTCTATAGAGATAGTCCGAGTTCTTATTTCCTGCTCATTTAATGTGAGACTGTCTCTAAGTCCATTTTGTTTGACCTGGCTTATAGTGGTCCAGGTCACAAGCCACTTTGCCAGTTTTGTCACCCACAAACTGTATCAGTTGTTGGTTTTTTTTACTTTCAGATCCATCTGACCTACACTAACTTGAAAAGCATCATTCAGTGCAACTTTTTATTAGCTTCTTTTTGAGACTTGCAGGCTAGAAGGCATTTCTTAATCCTCTTAGTATGTGATTATGTACAGTAAATCTTCTTGACTTATGGTGCTAGGTCAATGCCTTATGAAATTTAAGTATGTTGCACCTATGCAGTCCCCTTTGTTAAACCAAACGTATAATGATGTCATCAAAGAATGAAACCAGGGTTTCTTTTTTCTCCCCTCCCCACAAAATCTGTATTTCATAAACCTTTGGATTGTGGGTTTCATTCTTCACTCACTCTTTCATTCTTCATCTCAACAGCTTTTCCATTATTTTGCCTCAGACTGATTTTGACACTGAGTCCTTGCATTTGCATTTTGGGAATACTGTCATGAATGTCTTACAGTATTTCTCTAATATCCCACATTTAATTAAGATTGGAATTGTTGGGCTAGAGAGCTTATGAGTCAACTCTTCTAGTACGGTTTCTTTACTGACTTAAAAATATTTGTCCCCAGTAGATGTTGTCTAATTTTTTGCTTTGATACTACGGTACTGAAAGAAGTTGCTATTTTCATGCTACTGCCACATTCTTTTTCTTTCTGAGTATTGGATTTGAAGTATTTGTTGACTGATTTCTTTATTGTCTGTCCCTAGCAGTTTAATTATTTCTATTTAGCATGGATCAGTACTATTAGTAGTATTTCTTTGTTTGCTTTTTATTTATTAAAAAAACAACAACCAAAACCAACAAAAACACAACAAAAACAAATGAAAGCTCCAAAATTCCTTTCCTTTTATTGGTAGTTTTGCTTGCCACAAATCTTTCCTTACTAGTATTTTTTTTTCTATCTAATAATATCTATTTTATCTCATTTGTTGTCTGGCCTTCCCCTGTTCCACGTGTTGTATTTTGGCCTTTTATCTTTTTTTTTCCCCCTTGTTTCAGTTGTTTTTTCTTGCTCACAGACTTTCTCACTGAACCCAGAACAAGCTTTTACCCAAAGCTTTGTGGAATCGGGACGTTTTGGGCCATATAATAATTTTTTAATTAAAGAATAGTTTTCAGTCCCATTTTCCTGCCTTGCATTTTTTTTTTCTTACAGACAGTTCAGTTCACAAGCTTGAAATTTGCTTTGTGAAGCACAGACTCTGCATAGGTTTATTAATGCTTGTGGCTCTCCTCCACATGCCCATATTAAATGTGAACATGACAGAATTGCCAGTTTGCACTCATATTATCATGTCTTGTATGCATCATGTTGAAGTGTGAGAAATCGACTTGTTTTGGGTGCAGTGTCTAGTTTGAAGAAAATTAATTTTGAAAATGGGAAGGATATTTGGCTGACTGCTTGAATTCCTCGGGGAATATCTTGCAAGTTAAAATTTCTTGCAGTGTTGTGAGGTTTTTTGTTGTTGTTTTGTTTGTTTTGTGTTAAAGGTGCTAGAGATCACCTTCCCTTGTTTGATGCGTTGTTTTCTTATGTCTTCTATCCTTCCTCTTCTTGGAATCTATTACCAAGCACGGGGATGTCTGTGTATTTAAGGCTGTACAATTCTTTTGTTACCAGTTATTTCAAAGGTACTGCTTGTGGTTGTGCAGTTTGCTGCTGTTTCTGTAACTTTTACTATAGGAAGAAACTGGCTTTTATTAAGGTGCTTTCCCATCGAGTTTCAGAAGTGCCACTTTATTCCTGGACTTTTTTTCCCTCCTTCCCCAGTCATATGAATTTCTTATTTCTGTTTACACCAGCAACGGGAGTCTGGGTAGAAATAATGGAAAATACTTTACTCTCATTGTCACCTAGTTGAGTTTTTATCAGGTCTTCCTCTTTGAATTTCTGAGGCTGTTTAACACATTCAGAGTGCCTCAGGGTAACTGAAAAAGTATAGTAGCTACATGCAGGATGCAAAACATAACATCCATGCACAGTTATCCACTATAGAGTGGAAGCCTCAAGTTTCACAGAGTGCAGCTTTGTCAGCTTTGTATTCTCAAGCTGACAGCAGTTCAATTATTTAACTTCCACTTGCAGGAATGGGATATCTCTAACAAGATCCTGTGGTCATTCCTCTCCAGCTTCCTGAAATCTTTAACTCTGTATTTTCTTCATAATGCCAGTCCATTTGTTCCCGTATGTCTGTACCCAAGAAGACTTCGTATTGATTCTGGAGTTCTATGTTAGTTTGCATCTTTGAGTCTTTGCTGGAATGTGGCAGCACTCCTTGTCCTTTGCTGAATCAGTTGTCATTTCTTAGCTGGATTTTGCAGATTCTCATTGCTTTAAAAGGAAACATCATGTAGGCTGGAAATCGTTTAGAAAAGTCACCCACAACATGGTAATGGAATCTCAGCCATGACTAATGATAGTATTGTTGGTCTATAATTCAGATAAATCTTCAAGAAAGATTTAAGATTTGCACAATTTAAAGCCCTATGTTTGATAAATCCATGTTCCTTATTTTGCTGGTTTTCACTGCCATTCTCTTCTACTTTATTTTTTTTTTTCCTTCTCATAAGGTCTTATTATGCCTTTGTTCAGTACGTTGAAGTCTTCTACTATAAAAAATCTTTTTCTTTTCTAATGAGTTACAGGCCCGTGATCAAGCTGCTGTATTCATCTTTCCAGCAAGGCTTGGCTCCATCATGTAGCACTTACCTATTGCCTTTCTCTTGCTTTACAAAAGGATGCGGCTGTGTCGTACTTAGATGCAAGTCTTGCTATATTAGTCCTGGACCATTATCTTGAAGTACCAAACTTACATGGCCACAAAAGGATATGTAATTCTTTTAATGAGATCTTTTTCATTCACTTACATCACATACTGTTATGTTTCCTTTCTTAGCTGAGTGTAACCCAAATAAATTACACTCTGATTTTGCCAAGTCAACATTAGGTCAACTGGCTTCTAAGCAATGTAGATGATCCCTTGTATTTTTTCAAATACTGTTAAAATGAAAGTATTTACTGGTCTTCTGGAACACACTCAAACTCCAGAGTTGTTTTGAAAGGAAAGCCTATTGTTTCCATTTGCTTGCCAGATAATTCTTTCAAAATTCTTGATTGTGAGTTTCTAGCTATGCAAATTCTAGGATGTTTTATGGGTAGAACTAAACATCTTCATAAATATCATTGGCAATAGGTAATAATTCATTACTTCATAGATTTGTCTACATCATCCAATTTTCTTCATAATGTAGAATGTAACTAGGAGATTCTGCTTGTCTTCTATATTTTTATCAATTATTTTATCATCTTTATATCAACAAAAGGATATATATCTTGTCTAGGATTTTGCAGGTCATGTACCCAAAAGCTGCCCAAGTTTACTAGTACAGTTCTGAACATAGAATGAAAATTTTTTGTACATTTCGTTAACTACATGATAGGTACCTGTCCAATCGTCATTTCAGGTACAACAGATTAAATTTGTGTGCATGGTTTCTTGTTTCTGTATAGTAGAACACCAAAGTACTCAAGAGATGTAGTGACTTGGTCCAACAAACATTTCGATTTCATGTAGTGTCTATGTAATGAATGAAAAAAAAAAAAAAACTGCAAGAAATCATGACACCAAAGAACTAGAGTCTATGCCTAGTTTTGCTGCTGAATTAGGATATGTTTTTGGATTGCAGACACAGCTATAGTTCGGGGCATTTGACATCCTCTTTCATATGCAAAGCTGATTAACCATATGTGGGGAAAGTGCTCCATATCAACTGATGCTTGTGAGAATGAAGTTGGGCGGGGGAAGAGGGGGAGGAACCAGTCTTTCCTGCAGAGGAAATACAGAGCAGGGACCTCCAAGAAGAGTTAAATGTGCACCTTTAAGGCAAAAAAGGGAACTAAGTGAACTAAGTGAGAGACTTTGAAATTGTAGGCTACCTGCTGGGTATGCATAATGATCACTCTCAAGTACTGACCTTCATCTTGTGGTCCCTGGACGACATTTAAGAGGTCTGTGAGGTAACTGAAAAACTGGAGGCCTATATTTTAGGCAGGTGTTTACGTTTCCAAGGGAAAATATGCAGGCATCTGTAGGTCAATAAAGGCAGAACCACTAGTCTTCAGTAGGCTGTTTAGCTTCCCTCTGTGAGCTGGTGCAGGCCTTCTGTGGAGTATAGTCAGATCCTGTGTCAGATTAGGTTACCATGTTAGCAATAGGATGTAATTGAAGTGGTAAACTGTCCCGTGAGGAGGATGGTAATAACCCTTGGGGCTAAGCATGTGTTACAGTTACTCAACTATCAATATGTGAGGTTGGGTGGGGGACAGCAGTGGCTGATCTTGCGCCTTGAACCTGTTCCAGCCAGGGAAGCATCTTTCTGTAAAATTACCTGTGTCAGACATAGAATGGCTTAGGTTGGAAGGGATCTTAAAGATCACTGAACTCCAGCCCACCTGCTGCAGGCAGGGTTGCCACCCACCAGCTCAGGCTGCCCAAGGTCCCATCCAGCCTGGCCTTGAACACCTCCAGGGATGAGGCATCCACAGCTTCTCTGGACAGCATGTGCCAGTGCCTCACCACGCTCTGAGTAAAGAATTTATTCCTAACATCTAATTTTCTCCTATTCTATTTTAAAGCCATTCCCCCTTGTCCTATCACTATTAGACCGTCTAAGAAGCTGTTCTCCCTCCTGTTTTTAAGTTCCCTCTGAGTACTGGAAGGCTGCAATGAGGTGTCCCTGGAGCATTCTAATCTCCAAACAAAACAAGTCCAATTCCCTTAACCTTTCTTAGGAGGGAGAGGTCTAAGCATCTTTGTGGCCTCCTTGGGACCTGCTCCAAAAGCTCCACATCTTTCTTGTGCTGAGTGCCTCGTGGATGCAGTACTCCAGATGGGGTCTCACAAGGCAGAGCAGGCAACCACCTTCCTTGAGATGATCAGCCAAGATATATGTGATGGAAAGAGATTCAAGGTAATTCTCTTCCCCTGTTCCTAGTTGGCCAGAGGACCCAGCTCCAGTGCAGTCACTAGACACCTGTCCTGGCACATCTCAGGGTGTCAGAACCTTGAGGAAGCCTTACTGTGAGGTTTATTAGCTCACACCTCATCCAACACTGCTACACTGGTATTTAAACTCATAGAAGTGTTTATGCTAAAACATATCACACCTCTCAGCAGTAACAACAATAGTAACATCACTGCAGAACAGGATTCTTCTGGAAACCTGAGAGATGTACTTCTCCATTAAAGTCAGCACCTTGACTTTTTAAGGAAAGCATAAACAGGAAGAAAGCAAACTTCAGGAACTAGTTTTTTGCTGAACTGTTTTTACTTCTACTGGTCATGATGCCACATGGGTATACAAAATTCCCTCTCTTTTCTGTTGTTGGGGTTTTTTTTGTTTGTTTGTTTTTTAAATTTTTACAGCAGTAGTTAATGAGGTTAAAGAGTCATCTGTACACTTTGCTAAGGTTTACCATTTATATTTTAGGAAAAGGTGTACTGCTCTGTCTCTCGTAGCAGCAGTGGCAACAAAGCCAGAGGGTGTTTTTCTTTCTATCTCAGTGGACTTGCTTAGCCTGGAGGAGGCTCAGGGGAGACCTCATTGCGCTCTACAACTTCCTGAAGGGAGGCTGTGATGAGGAGGGGCTTGGCCTCTTCTCCCAGGCAACAAACAGGACCCAAGGAGATGGCTGCAAGTTGTACCAGAAGAGGTTTAGATCAGACATAAGAAAAAACTTTTTATCTCAGAGATTAGTCAGGCACTGGAATGGCCTGCCCAGGGAGGTGGTGGAGTCGCTGTCCCTGACAGTGTTCAAGAGGCATCTGGATGAGGAGCTACGAGATATGGTTTAGTGGCTTGTGGTAGCAACGGTAATGGGAGGACGGTTGGACTAGATGATCTTGTAGGTCCTTTCCAACCTTGTGATCCTGTGATTCTATGACTAGCATTTTGACACATACATAGCCTTGGCTTGGAGGGTAAGCTGGGATTCCCAGGTAGTCTCTTAACCAAATTGCTAATATTGAAGAACACCTGTTTCTTAAAATCAGCTCTATCCAGCATGGTAACTGCAAACAGTGCTTTTAGGGGTTTCTGGTTTAGTCTTGTGACAGGATATAGGAAGTACAATTTTTATATAACAGCCACATCCTTATCTTTAATTAAAGAGTGTAAGGCAATTTATATAACAATTTTGAAGTACTTTAAAACAAAGTGAGGCTTAATAATGCTCAGCTTAACTCAAACTAGTTCCTTCATGAAAGAACCAAAAAGAGTAAGAAAAGGTTTTGATTAAAAATATTGAGTAACTTTAATAACTACAGGAAGAGGACTATTTGTATCTTCAGAACATTGTGGATCTCTGTATTAACCAAATAGTGTATCAGCAAAGTGGTCAATAATTTGAACAGCTGCAATTCATTCTTGTCACAGCATCTCAGATTTGTATTGCAGACTGCTAAAATACTTAATCCCTGCAGGTCCATATAAATAAAGGTATGGTGCCTTGGAAGATTTTTAGAAGGAATGAGAAGAAACAAGTCTGATCAGTTTTCCTTGTGGATGCTGTCTAGCAACAAGGTACCCTGAGCAATGGCTGTTGTTTTATAGTCTATTAGGAGATTAAGGAAGGGGGGGGGGGGGGGAAGCAGGCAGCAAAAATGCAAATGAAATTTAACATTTGCCAAAGAAATTCATTGTCTCCTCAGCACTGCATCATAGAAAATTAACCTCAGTCTCCTGATACAGCAATCCTGGATGTTATAAATCCTAAAGACCAAAAGAAATAAGATAATTTTGTCTCAGTTCCTTCATAATCAGACTTGTGTCCTCACCATCTCACCTTTGCATGCTGCATGTGCAGCCACTGGCAAAGGGCTCTTAGGGGAAGGAATCCTGAAGTCTATAGCAGAAGGGCCTGTAACCTGGAAGTAACATGTGGTAATGCATAGTCAGAAAAGTGGTTTTGTAGAGGTGGTGAATAAAGAGCTAGGTGGTGTGGTAGGTCCCTAAAATCTGTACCACTGTCACTGTACAGCAAAGTTCAACTCTGTAATACAGCAGCAGTTACTCATAATAGTATGGTGGATGGCAAAACCCAGCGCTACCACAAACGAGCAGCCCTTCCTCACCCATACTATCCACCAGGAGTGCCTAGAAGAGGTTGTCGGAAGTTACGTGAAGCCAGGAGCGACCTCTGGTAAGCCACCAAAAGATGAGGGTTGATTCTTCTAGCATGGAGGAGAAGGATGCACGCGTTTACCTCTCGTGGCGAATGGTCGGGAAGGGCCATTCCCTTCACGGCCCCGTGCGACAGCCCTCAGGCCAGCGCTCCACCAAGAGTAGACGAAGAGGCATCCCCACGTAGCGCCAAATGGCGGCAGCAACGAAGCGGAAACGAATGGGAAGAAGGGCGGAAGAGGCTTCGCCAGCCTGGCAAGAGCTGTTTCCGGGGGGGAGGATGCGCCGGTGTCCGGCTCCTGCCGGAAGCGCCAGTGTGTCGGGGCCCAAGATGGCGGCGGGGATGTACCTGGAGCACTACCTGGACAGTAAGAGCTGCCGGGGCGGGGCCGAGGGCCGCGGCTGAGGACGGACAGGCAGACCGTGCCTCGGGGCGGGGACTGAGCCCTGCCTGGGCGCTGACCGGACCGCGGCTGCCCCGAGCTCCGCGGGCGGCAGCGTTGCCCGGTTGCCCGGCGTCTGGCTGAGAGGCTTCCTGGAGCTGTGAGGGCTGTCGGCTGCGCTCCCTCCTTCCTTCCGTCCTTCCTTCCCTCGTTGCTGCGCAGAGGCGTCCCGGGGCTGCTTAGAAACGGCGACAGGGGCTACGGCTGCTCGCTCGGAGCTTGCCGTTGGGGCAAGGCTCAGCGGAGCTGACTCGGGAGCCCGGCCCTGCTCCAGCCGTGGGGGCGCGGCGCCGCACTATCTGGCTTGTCTTGGAGAAGCTACCGGCTGCTGCTCCTCGGCTGCACGGCTTCGGGAGCCTTTCTGGGTCTGATGGTGCCGCAGCGTTGGTGGAATGAAGCTGAGGGCAGCTTCTTTGCCTGCAGTTAGATAGTTACTGCAGCTGCCTTCGCTGACGTTTTAAAAACACAGCCTTATTTTGGTGGTGAAAGAGCTCTGTAAATACTGATGATGTTGGTAATGCTAATAGAGCCCTTCTGCGGTATTGCACTCCTTTAAGTTGTGTATAACTTTATCAAATTATGTCCTCTCGGGGGGGGGGGGGGGGTGAGACTTAGAATATACATATATTCCTCCAGCCTCTCCCTGCCCCCTCCCCCCCGCCATGTTCTTAAAAAAAAGTGAACAGATTGGAGGAGTTGTTCTTGAAAAAATGTACTCAGGGGTTAAGATTAGGTCACCTCTTTGATGAATGCAGTTTTCACATTTTCTGATTTGATGTCAGCACTGGGGACGGAAAAGTTTGGTGTATTACAGCATGATATTACTGGTATGTATCCTTTATTTCAGTCTACTTGGCCAAGTTACATCTCTTGCCATCTGTTGGCATGTGCTTGGAAGCAGTGAAGCATGGTTCTTCAGGAATTATGCTGAACTAGATTCCTCCAGCACAGAGCTGCTGTGTGGGGACAGAGCTGCAGTGTTCCCTGTGTTATGACCAGCGGGAACCTGTTGTGAATTAAGGTCAAGAACCACAGGAAGTTATGTTTTGCCAGAAAAGCTGAAAAGATACTGGTGGTGAGCAGGCAAGAATATTGATTTAGGAGCTGTGAAGAAGGAGAATGCAAAAAGCAGGAAGAAAAGTTGGACAAGGAGACAAAGATAGCTGGTAGATGGGAGGATGGGGGCTGGGCAAGAGAGAAAAGAAGGAAACAAATGGAGAGGAAGTGTGTGGGGGATGCAGCGTTTCCTTACTGTGGGGAGCACAAGTGTATATTAAGAGCTGCAAAGATGAAGTAGTGAAAGACTGAGTTTTACAACCAGTAGACAGGGATGGGAAAGATTCGGTACTGAGTGTAGTTATGTATGGCAGGCACAAAGTCAGAGGAAAGCTTTAGATGAGTTTGGTGGCTAGGGTGCTCCCATCAATGCCAGCAGCTTCAGGATTTTTGTCACTGTCAGCTAAAGTCTGTGAACTCCGTGGGAACTCTTCCATTCCCCTTTAATACAAATGTGCAGCAAAAATTAAAAAAAAAAAAATTACAAAGCTTTTATTTTGTGTCTCAGAAAGGATGTGTGGTCCTGCAGGTAGATGTTAATAGAGTGGTGCTGTTATTTTTTTTAATGCGTCTTGCTTAAAAACAGAAATTAAATAATGTGCATAGTGTAGTAGTATTTAAAATACCTGGCTACAGAGATGTTAGGAGGAACAAAGTGTTCACTACAGTAGCTTTGTGTTCTTTGATTTTTGTCTGGTATACTGTGTATCATATGCAACATTACTTCCCTTTATTAGTTAACTGTAAGAGAGCTGCTGTGCTCAGTCTACGGTTTCCTTTAGAAAAGCAGAGCATGTGGTTTTTAATAGTTATTATGGAAGATAATCCATCTCATCCTGGATTGCCAGTTACTGATTGGTTTTTCTGTCTCAGTTTTGTGACTTGTCTGTAGTTCATTTTCACAGTTCCAGTATTTTGTTGCACCTATAACGCCTTCTGCTTGCCACGTTCAAGTGTCCCCTTATTAAAAGTTTCCTTTGGTGTAGATTCAAATTAATTAAATCTTCTTTCTGGTAACTTACCCAAAAACAAAACAAAACAAAACCTACTCTCATCTTTTGTCAACATCTTTTAATTTCTGACTTTCTGAAAATGTGTGCGGTCCTTTAGTACCAGTCTTCTTTATGGAACCAACTGAAGAAGTCAGGTTATTGCTCCTCTGTTGAGTATGACCTTATCCTCATTGGCCATTGTGTTTCAGCTGGAAGTTCATATTTGGCAGTTATCTATCATAATAGTCAAACGTTTCTGTTTCTTGGAAATATGGTCCAGCATCCTTTATCTGTCACTTTCCCTAAATGTATTACTCGACATGAGACTAGATAGAATGTATCAGGAGTTAGGCTGTTGTCTTTCTGTCCTAGTGGTCTGTTCATTTGGTTTTTGCTTTTCCAGTCTATCTCACTTACAGGCAAGATACACTTTTTTAATGCATCAAGACCTACTTCACATTTGATTTGCGTGAGCAGTGCTTGTTCTCTGTAATGCATTCAGAAGCCTTATGTAGCCTTTTAAACTCATTTTAATATATCTTATGCTTTTTTATTGTTATTACAGATGCAAGATGCTTTCTGATACCACATCAAGTATTTGATGTGAACTGTAGCTTAATCATTAAAAAATATATATATTTTCACTAATAATGTATTATTCTTACCAAAAAACAAGTTCATCAGAAAACTTGTGGAGGTTTTCTCCCCTCGCTCAGTCTATATTGACACCCTTACAGAATTCTTTAAGGTGATCCCAGATCAGCCATTCGTTTCTTTTTGTGGTTTCACACCTACTTGTGGACATTGTATTCTCCCTCGCTCCTTCCTTTTTTCCTTTTTTTTAAAAATACTATTTCAGTATTAACAATTCATAAAAAGCAGTAATGTTTCAGGATATCTGAAAACTGACACAATGTTTGATCAACTCTTCTAAAAATCTCTAATATTTGCTATTTCTTCTTTGAATGAAATTCTTTGAGTGTTCTCTTAGCACCTAGTATAGGCATAGTTTTCCATTGACTTTTTTTTTTTTTTCCACCCCTCCCACAGCATTTCTCTTTCATGTGGGTCACTGACTGGATCTGCTCAGGGAATGTGTGAGGAGGATGTGATGAAAGAGGGCAGGAAGGTGTATGATGAATTACGCGCAGATTGTTGGAAGAAAAAAGGTGGTCTCATGATTGAGGCAGTTGAATACCACCCTGATGAAGTGAGTTTGATGTCTGTGTTTGTTTTTAGGACGTGCTTTTTACGATTTCTTCTCAAACGGATTATTCTTCCCTTTAATTGAGTGAACATTTGTAGTTAGAGAAGTAGACTTGAAGGATGCACATATGTGCAACTGAAATCTGCTTTGACCAGATAGTTCCGACTTGTGAGAATCTGTAGCATTTTTAGACATCTCAAGAAGTGTGTTTGTAGTTCACAGAATCACAGAATTGTAGGGGTTGGAAGGGACCTCTAGAGATCATCGAGTCCAACCCCCCTGCCAAAGCAGGTTCCCTACACCAGGTAAGCCTACAGCAGGTAATTATATGGCCTTAATCTCTTTGTCTTAGTTTTTCATTCCGTTGGTGAGGGAAGCAGGCTATTCCATAGCAGTGTCGTGAGAAAGCATTCTCGTGTTGTAGTAATGAGCACCTTGGAAAGCTGATTGCCTGGGTGGGTTTCAGATTAGGTTTTGGATAGTGTGTGTGATGACTCCTATTGAGCAAAAAGGATAAAATAAAGTTTTCACTCGCTAGTCAGTTGTTTGGTATGAGAAACAGCAGGTATGACAATTCCATGTGTTAACTAAAGCCTGAATGTTAAAATGCACAGATCTGACAAAGCTGTACATACGGGCTTAGTTATTTCAACTTGTAACTTTTTGATTCCTCTGTTTTGGACCTCTCAAGGTTTTTTTTCCAGGAGATTTTTGTGCACTAGTCAAGTTATCAACAGAGTTCTTGGTAAAATTGTCTGGCAGCTTCCTAGCCCTGGTATTTTAGTGGCTTTCAAGTCTTTGCTGTAATTTGAAACTGGTTTTAGGTTTAGGATTAGACACACCCTTCCGTGCCCTTGCTTTAAGGTGTTAATTTTAAAGCTCAATTGTCTGAAATATGTTATGCTCCCAGCAGGTGTTCCTGCAGCAGAAAAAATGTCCATGTTACTTCTGCGCTGAGCTGCCTCACAGAGGAGCTCCATGCCTGGTCTACTCTGATCTTCCTTCCTTCCTTCACCAAACTGAAGCTGTCCCTTCGATGACAGTACTGAACTAAAGGATTGAAGGGGGAGGAGGAGTGTTTCTTGTTGCAGTTCTGTCATTTTTGATGATTTGTGTGGCTCTTTCTTCAGTTACCTTTAGGGACTGAAGTTAAGCATAAAAAGTTTTCCATCTCTTCAAATACTGTTCTCCTCCAAAGCATTTAATGGTCTCTAAAGTATTTAATATCTGTTTCTGAGGGGAGAAAGCTAGATTCTGAAGTGTTTTCCTCCATGCCAAGAAAGGAACACAATTTTAGTTTGGGGAAACTGTGGATGCAAGGGAATTAGAAATGTGGAAAGGGATGGAGGACGAATAAGAAGGAAGAAAACCATGGGATTTTCTGATTGCATGTAAACTCTTATAATGAGTTTGTGCTTGGTTGGACTCTACTGTGTTTGGCTCAGTATTTGCTCTCTTACACAATTAGAAATATGTACTGCAAGCTTTAAGGGAGAGGAAAGGAAGGGTGACTAATAGAGATTTTCTAGAAGACGATGCAAACACCGGGTTTTTGTTTGTGTTTAGGTGTTTCAAGAGGATTGTAGAGCTTTTAGTAGGCATCAGTGAAATACACGTATAGAGGAAAGTCACACATTTCTGTGAGTTTTTTGTGAGTCTCTGTGAAAGTGTCACAATTGTAGGGATTGTCTTTATAGTAATGTCAGTGCACCTCTTTATTTACTTAGAAGACATCAGAATAAAGTAAGTTACAGGTAGTGATACCACAAAAATGTATCTTGTATGGCAACAGAACCGAGGAATATACCACTCTGCAACTGTCTAGTGTCTGAATTTACTATGAACTGAACTCTCTGCTCGCTTCCCTGTGATCTACTGCTGAGGATATGTCTACCTACTTTGCTAGGGTCACATCTGTGGGTATGTGCCTTAGGAAATCAAATGGTGCCTTCTCTGCTGGTTCCAACCGTTGTTGCCCACCACATATTTTTCTGTCTGGACAGATGAGGCTGTGGCTATCATTCCATTTGGAAAGTGTACCAGAATGGAAGGAAATTCAAATTTTCATTACAGTTGAGTTAGTGAATAAATGTCATTGTAAAATGATGATAAGGGACAATTAAAAAATAGAAAAAAAAATAAAGAAAGTCCAGCTTCTCCCACCCCAAACCTCTGACCATCTAGATTCTGCCAACATTTGGTCTAAGTTAGATCTAAACACTTGGGAGAGTCATCAGCTAGTAGCCTTGGCGAGCTCAAGAAGCAGAAGGATATCACTGGTCTATCTGCTCTGATAGCTGCTTGACATTCATCCCATTGTCCTGGAGATTACCAGTCAGGACCTATGCCAGAAGTAGACACTGGGACATAGCTGCCTTACTGAAGAGGATGATGGAGACTATACACTTAGATGGAGTCTTCAGCTGGTAAGTTAACATGGTACTGTGTAGTCATTTTTGGGGAGGATTCCCTTTTAGTTTTCATTTATTTATTATTGTTTATCCTTATTAGGGAGGCATCAATTTTCCTTTGCTCCTTTTATTCTGCTGGCACGTGAACATGTACTGGTTCAAGGCTTGTCAGTGTTAGAAAACTTATTCCTGAATAAAGCGCAGAGCAACAGTAGCAGCACACACCTTTCTGAAAGTCATCTTCCTTCCCCTGCAGCTGGCATGGGAATGTCTGTTACCCCCTCCCCAATGCAGTATGTGGCTATACCCTTCAGTTCCTGCTTATCAGTCTTCTCACATTATACTTCAGATGCGTGCATCTCTTAATAAATGGTTTCTGTGTTAAACATTGTTTTAGTGTGCCGTACTGAAAGATGCCTTTCACCTTTATGAGACTTTGGATTAGTTGCATCTGTGATGCAGCACATATGGTCTGTGGAAAATTACAAAAGATCTCATGAAAGGGAGAGGATTTGGTGATTCATAGGCATCTCTTGTTTCTGTGTGAAAGCTACTGGCACGACCCACGCTAAGCTAATACTTTTATTACTGTGAATGGCCAGTTTGTTTAAAAATAGATATTGTTGTTGACTGGTATTTTTTTCAGAGCTTACGCAAAATGGTTTTACAAGACAAAACATTCTGCATTTTCTCTGTGTTTCATCACTTTACCAAAAACAAATCTGGTGCAACCATTTTGTCAAACAGCCCTGTTATCTCTTTGGTGGTACCCTTGGATATCTGTGATGGGCTGTGAATGCCTGGAGTGTTTCAAGTCTAATTTGACGTGCCAGTCTTCCATATCCTGCAAACTTCTGAAATCGAGGTAGATCTTTAACATAGGGATAAAGTTCCCTTGTGTGAGACTGTCAGTCTCAAGACACACTGCGTGCTGTCTTGGTCGTGGATTCTGTGGTATTGAAAAGTCAGAAAAAACCCTTTATCCCTTCAGGAAAGGGTACATTGTCTTTTGGGGACTGCTAGGCTTCCATGGCTACTGCATTGACTGTTGTTGCTGACTGTTACTGTGTCTTTGGACAGTGCATGACGTAGACATGCCTTGGACTGGCATGCAGTGCGCTGGCCCAGCACTGGGGGTATTTAATGCAGCAGAATTCCTGGGTGGCCTTGGACAGTTCAGTCTGCTGAGTACCTGACTACTGGTTGTAGTGCTATCCCTTACAGAGGTGGTGGCGAGGATAATGTTACAGGTTAGGCTGCACATGCTGCTGTAGTGCTGAGAGCTGTGTGAGTGAAGAGAAAGGTGCATTATGCTCAGGCTCAGATTTTCATGAAGTGTAGGAAGCTAAGAAACGGAGAACGCCAAACAAAGTAGAAGCAGCGCTTTAAAAGGGTTACATTGTCTAAAGGGAGGGATGGAGGGATATATCATTCCACTTAATAAGGAAGCAAGGAAATTGCTGAAGATTATCCTAAGCCAGTTGATCTGCACTATATTTCAAATGCTACAAAATTCTGAAATCTCTTTGGACTTTTTGGCGCTATGTGTTTCCCTCATGAGATCTCAGCCAGTTTTTCATTCCAGAGGGCAAAGAACTTATCCTGTTTCTTTGCCAGTCTGTCACAAGCAGGATTTCTTAATTGCTGCCAGCAGCATAGTGTTAAAGGTGGTTGTTGAAATCTGTACTGTTTAATAAAGCATTGTGATTGTGTTTTAAAATGCATTTTGACATTTTGTAATAAATATAAGTGAATATGTGGACAGGGTAGTGAGCGGATGTCTTGGGAAAGGCACCATGTATTTGTGTAGTACTTTGGTGCCATAGATCTCTTTAGAAATGTGGACACTCGCGGTACAAACCCATTATCTGGTGCTGCTGAAAGATGTACAGTGAGAGGATGAAGGACAGCAAGTTACCAGTTTGTATAATTCCATGGGCTCATGGGCTTGCATATTGTGGGTGTGAATTAACATCTCAGTTCAGTAGCTGAAGTTTAAATGCCAGTTGCCTGCACTGACAGCTCTTCACGTGTTATTTTTATTGAATTTTTGTTTTGTTTTGTTTTTAATTTGATGAAGGAGGGTAGTGATGGATTCTAATTCTCAGAGAGTGAAAGTTAAGGGTCTGTGTGGTTCTTTCGGGAAAAGATAGTGTGGTTGCCTATATGTGGTGAGAGGAGAATAGGAATGGTGGAAGGAATGGCAAGGGGAGAGGATGAAGAATGAGAGAAGAATGGGGATGATGAAGGGATAAGGACCTGGGAAAGAGAAAGGAACAGAAAGTTTTAATTTGTAATAGAGAATGAAAACAAGGTAAGAAAAGGAAGGGGAGGCAAAAACTTGGAGATGGGTGCTGATGCATAGGATAATCTTGCTGTGACAGGAGTGCAAGGTGCATGGGGGGCTGTGCGTTGCTCTCTGTGATCTGTGCAAATGAGTGAAGTTGCAGTAATGAGAGTCCATGCTTTCCTATAGTCTCCATTCAGGTTCTGGAATGCCTATATAAGGTCCCCCTCTTCTTCAGCCTTCTCCAGGCTGAAGCCTCAACTCTCAGTCTGTAGGGGAGGTGCTCCAGCCTTCTGATCATCTTGGTGGCCCTCCTCTGGACCCATTTAATGTCCTTCTTGTGTTGGGGGTCCCAGAACTGGACGCAGTATTCCAGGCAGGGTCTTGTGAGAGCAGAGCAGAGGGGCAGAATGTCCTCTCTTGAACTGCTGGTTGCGCTTCTCTAGATGCAACCCAGGATACAGTTGGCCTTCTGTGCAGGAAGCACACATTTCTAGCTCATGTTGAGTCTTTCATCAACCGACACATCCAAATCCCTCTCCTCAGGGCTGCTCTCAAACCGTTCGCCACCCAGCCCGTCTCTGTGTTTGGGATTGCCCTTACCCAGGTGCAGGACCTTACACTTGGCCTTGTTGAACTTCATGAGGTTGGCATGGGCACACCTCCCAAGCCTGTCCAGGTCCCTCTGAATGGCATCTCCTCCCTCTAGCGTGTCAACTGCACCATTCAGCTTGGTGTTGTCTGCAAACTTGATGAAGATGCACTTGATCCCACTGTCCATGTTGCCTTCAAAGATATTAAATAGCATTAGACCCAGCACTGCTTCCTGAGGAACGTCACTTGTCACGGGTCTCACTTGGACATTGAGCCATTGACTGCAACTCTCTTGAGTGTGACCATCCAGCCAATTCCTAATCCAGTGGGTGACCCATCCATCAAATCCATTTATCTCCAGTTTGGTGACCAAGATGTCGTGCAGGACAGTGTCAAATGCTTTGTGCAAGTCCAGGTAAATGACATCAGTTGCTCTTTCTTTATCTACTGACGTTGTAACTCCATTGTGAAAGGCCACCAAGACATCTGTTTTGTAAGGGACTGTTGAAATGTTTTCTGATAGCCATCACAACATAGGCCAAGCAATTTCAGTAGGTGTTCAGGCCACTGGTAAATACTGTGATGAAGAGCATTTGTTTATTTACTACTAGTATTTTTGTTTCTAAGAATAGATAAGATCTTTTGGGTTAAGCTGCAGAGAGAAGAAAGCTTCCCCATACACAAGAAAACTACCTGCCATAGAAATTGCTCAGTTAAAACTTGTTTAGCTGCAGCTTTATCTTGTAGAGGTGAAAGGAGAAAGGACGCTTTCCAGGTGAGGGCATGTACTGGTGTGTGTGACAGCTGGAGGCTTTTTTTTAATTTTTATTTTATTTTATTTTATTTTTCTGCAAAAACCAGGGCACAATTCCTTTCAAGTTCTCAAACAGCAGCAAAGTCCCGTCCAAGTTTCTCTTGCAGTTAGCGCATCAGTGTGAAATTTAGCCGTAACCTCATTTAGGGTAGTTCTGTCCAGAGAATAAATAGCATCCCACCGGTTTTTGTGCTAGCTGAGGTATTCTCTGTATCTGACCGTTTCTAGCCCTGCTGGGGGAAAGCGGTACGTGATGGAACGTGTGCTTTTATGAGCTCATTTTTAGAGGAGAAAAAGGAAATGACGTCGATCTTTTTATTAAAAACTACCAGGTCAAGAATTCAGACAGTCTAGGATTTGTGCATATTTGACATACTGTGCACAATACAAGAACAAATGCTGTTTTTCTCTCGAGGATACCTCTCCTGGAGGAGAGGAGTGAAAAATAGCATGCTGCTGCATGACCGTGTTCCATTTGCTGTGCAAATTGAAAGCTTTGCAGTCAGGCTGGGGGTTACAGAAGAAAAAGAAATGATATTAAGATTCTCGAGCTGAATTTCATCCCTGCCACAAATTCTTTTTGTAAGCAGTGATGATTTTCAGTATTATGTGCCTGTTGTTTTCTGAGTTGGTGGGGGTTTTTTGAGCTGTAGGGGTGTAATGTGGTAGCAGGCTGTTTGAGCCTTGCGGAGAGGCTGTTGTACTGGGCAAATGAGGAAGTACAACATTTAGAAATATGCAGACGCCCTTAATTTTGCTGCTTCCGAATGTTTTGAGAACTTGATCTTGCACTATTAACCTTAGATGCAGGGAAGTGATACCTGCGTGCTGTGTGGTCGTATATCCGTGTACGTAAGGACCCCTACTATCTGCACATTTCCTAGATGTTTAAAATAGAAATGGCAACAAAAATTGATTGAAGCAATATTGAGTGAGTTACGTACAAAATCCTTATAAATAATTATGTTCTCGTTGTGTGGAAACTCACTTTGTTAACTTATTTGTTAAAGAAACAGCTTCTAAGCCCACGGTTGTTTTTACCCTTTGTAGAAATTAATTTTGTGGCATGTGTATGGTACTTGTTTAAAAATAACTAACTAAATAAATTCCTTTGCATGCAGGCCTTCCCTGCTGGGTGATTGCTTTTCACGGAAATGTCTCTGCTGTTGAAACATGTGGCGGGGAAAAATAGAGACCACTGCTGGGCTGATGTGTTAGACAGCCTTGATTAGGGGTAGGGATGCTTTCATTTACACAGTGCGTGTTGCAGAGTGGGTTCAGGAAGCAGAAATGCTTATGTTGTGCTTCTGAAGAGCTTTTCTTCTACAACCCCACACTCATCCCCACCTTTGTTGTTGTTGTTTTTAATAACAACAGCAACAACTTGCAAGATGGGTTTTTTGTTGGTTTTTTTTTTAGTTATTTATTAGGTGTAAAGGTGACAACAGTCAAGCTTGGACTTTAGGTTAATGTGGTGACAGTCAATCTCAGTTTGATTAGATAGGCATGGCAAAATAAGAATTGTTTTTATCAGCTCTGTCAGCTGAGCATCTGGTGATGACTGGGGGCTGAGTAGCATGGTGCGTTGGAAATTAATTGGCTATCAGCTTCATGTTGCTTGTTCAGAGCTGTACAAATGTTTTGTTATTCACAATGTATAACATCCTTCCACGAGCAGGACAGACCATACTGAGGTTTTGGTGTAGAAGGCAGAACAAGGAGCAGGAGGTTAAGGCTGCTGTTTACTGTTCCGTCCTGTCTCAGAGCTGTTCTTTGGTTCTGCAAAGTCTCCTATCTCTGTCTGTTAAAATAAATAATAAACCTGACTCACTTTTCAGTGAATTAGCATTTGATCAGCTTTAGTTTTGACATCTTTGCATAGAAGTAACAAAATGGCATTATTTACCAGCTGTTGTGCTGTTTTTTGTATTTTTGTTTATTAGTGAAGTGAGTTCTTGGATGGATACGTTGTGTTAGAATGACTGACTGCATTACAAGTTCTGCTTTACTGCTTATTTTAATTCATGCCTTTCTGCGTGACAGTTTTCTGTTAACTGATTTGGTGCTATAGAATTGTACTCCCGGGTTAAATGCATCAAGTTTTTAGGGTCTTTCTCCTTTATGGTTGACAGCAACTGGAGGCACGCTAGTGTAAACTAGGAGAGGGTTCTGGGAATCGCTGGACTGGTGTGCGTGTTAGTACTGTTTCACTTAGCTTTGTTTTGACGTTGTGGACAGGAACTTGACTTCTCTACGTATTCTCCTTTCCCTGCAGGTATTGAGAACCTGCCTTTTGAACTGCAGAGAAACTTCCAGCTCATGCGAGATCTGGATCAGAGAACAGAAGGTGAGGATTAGAGATGGTTTCTGTGATGAGACAGGAATCGTGCAGCCTGGCTGGCTTTTTTTCCTTTGCCTTCATCACTGGGACCTCAGGGAAAAGAAGGAAACCTGCAGCTTTCTTAACAGAGGACACTATAGTGTGTATGTCTGTACACGTATTTATGTGTTCAATGGTCAACTTGTTTCAGACCTCAAGTCGGAGATCGATAAGTTGGCCACGGAGTATATCAGCAATGCACGGACTTTGTCGTCAGAGGAAAAACTGGGGCTTCTCAAGCAAATCCAGGAGGCCTACGGGAAATGCAAAGAATTTGGGGATGACAAGGTTCAGCTGGCTATGCAGACCTATGAGATGGTATGAAGGGAAGTGTCTAGTGATTGTTTTATGAAAGGCTGTGCTGAAGAGCCTGATCTCTCTCTTTCAAGCCTCACCCACTCTTGCTTTTCTGCTCTTAGTGCAAGCCCTGTACTCTATCCTCTTTGCTGTCTTGGGCTCTGTTCTATGGTAACTTCTGGTCACTGTCTTCTTTGCAGGTCGATAAGCATATCCGGCGGCTGGACACAGATCTTGCTCGCTTTGAAGCAGACCTGAAGGAGAAGCAGATAGAATCGAGTGACTATGACAGTTCTTCCAGCAAGGGCAAGAAGAGTGAGTACCACCACTGGGCTGCAGATTGATACAGGAGGCAGCCAAGTGACTGTGGAAGTGGTGGGGATGAAGGCAGGCACTGAAGTGGTACAGACTGTTACGCTGGAATCTGAAGGACAGGTAAAAAGATGGTGACCTGGGCTCTTCTTGTGTGAGCGTATTCAAGGCCACTAGATAAAATTAAGATGAGGTGCATGGCCCAAAGCCAATGTACATTCTGAAGTAGGAGTGCATTTTGGTGCTGAAGAGGTAGTTACTGTCAGGTGTCTATTTTGACAGAATGGTATATGCAATAACTTTTTTTCTTGTTGCCAGAGGGCCGAGCCCAAAAAGAGAAGAAAGCTGCACGTGCACGCTCTAAAGGGAAGAATTCTGATGAGGAGGCACCAAAGACTGCCCAAAAGAAATTAAAGCTTGTTCGCACGTAAGCATTTAAGACGCTTGGGGGAATGAGGAGCAGCACTACAAATCAGACCAAGGGATACTTAGCCAGACTTCCCTATGAAGAATTTGATCCCCACCCAGACCAGATCCTGTGTATTTCTCCTTGGAAAGAAAGGAAGGAGACCTTTTAGTTTTTTCAAGGGAGTGTGGCATGAAGGGGAAGACATATCATTCCAGTGGATGTGGATGTATGTGCTTAAAAAGGAGGAGTGGCTGTCTCTGGCAAGCAAGGGCATTGTAATGGGAGACATGAAGGGAACCGGCACTAGTTGATTTACTGACCTGATTTATTTCTCTTTCCTGCAGTAGCACAGAATATGGGATGCCTTCAGTCACATTTGGAAATGTGCACCCTTCAGATGTATTGGATATGCCTGTGGACCCCAATGAGCCTACTTACTGCCTCTGCCACCAGGTCTCCTACGGGGAGATGATTGGCTGCGACAACCCAGATGTAAGAGCCTGTACTTGATGGATGTAGGGGAGAGGGGAGTGGAGAATCTTGTGCTGCTTGGGTGGGGCCTGATGTAGAAGCAGTGACAGTAGCAGGGCTCATCTCAGCTGAGAAGAGCAGTGGACTGGCCAGTTAAGTGCAGCTTTCTTTGGGGTTTTCCCTAATACGATGTTTTCTTTGCCCCATGCTCAGCAAGGGAGAATTCTGTTTACATACAATGCATTGGTTGGGTATGAGACACTTTCCTGACAGATCCTGTTAGGATTGCTACTAGTGATTTCAGAATTTGTGATTAAACATTGGGAAGTTTCAGCAGACCAGAAACAATGATTTCAACTTTTTAACTGAGTGCTCTCCATCTCAACAGTGTTCCATCGAATGGTTTCATTTTGCCTGTGTGGGTCTGACAACAAAACCAAGAGGAAAATGGTGAGTCAGTGTTAAAACAAATGTACTGGAGGGCCCATTGGTCTCTGGAAAGAGGAGGTCGTGGGTGACAAAAGAAAATTTGAAAAAAAAGAGAAGATAAGGCTTTTTCAGAAGGAAGATTTGAATTAAGGCTTTGGTATCTTGGAAAAGATCCTTTGAAACTGTGAATTCAGGATTCATATTAGATCATAAATGCTGGCTTTTTGCTTTCCTTTCTACCAGGTTCTGTCCCCGCTGTTCCCAGGAGAGGAAGAAGAAGTAAAATCCTATGAGCCTTGAATACTGCTGCAGGAGCTCTCTTCCCCCTGCCAGGGCCTCGTTCCAGCTCCCCCAGCCCTTGGGACCTTGGCTAGGGGGAGTCTTGCCCTGTTTGTGGTTTGGGCCATCCCTGGAATGGTGTGTACCCTCGCGGCAGTTCCAGTGTGTTCTGTATCCCTGGCTGCTTCCAAATCCCTAAGGGAGGCCCTCTCTGTGTACTATTCCAAACAGGTCTCTGAACCTCAAAGGGAGTGAATGAGGGCACCAGGGTAGCCACCAGATTCCCAGGGATTCAGGTAGCCCCTGATTTTCCTTGGCTTTCCTTCAGCCTCCTCAGAGTTCATTGCCTACTCTCTGCTGAGAGAACAAGGCTATGGGATGGGGGAAGGAAAGGAGGTAAGTCTTCAGCATTTTAGGTCTTCTGTTTTCCTGGATCTTTTTCAGGAGAGAGGGAGTAATCAGGCCACTGCTTAATCTAGTAGCTTGGTTGAGAGACTGAAAACTTAATGTACTCCCTATCTTTAATCATTCCACTACTTTGTCTGGCATTGAACAGCCTCTTTTATTGGGGCAAGGAGGAAGAAGGAGTGTTTAGAACTAGCTTTCTCTCTTACTCCTGGGGTAAACCTGCTGGCCTGGGAAGCACATTGTATGAAGGAAGAAGAATTTCTGGCCATGTGGTGAGAAACGGTTTGATCTAGCCTGTCTTCTGGCTCCAGAATTCTCCCTCCCTTTAGTACAGTGGGGCTTCTCCATTATGTTGATGATGGAAAGCTGAGGGATTCAAATCCCACTTGTATACTATAGAATTAAATAAAATTCATTCAAACAAATGCTCAGTTTTGTCTTGCTGTCACCTCCAAAGTAAGTAATTGGTCTCTTTCTTAGTTCTTTCTCAGCTCAGCTTTTCCACTGATGAATGCAGCACAGCTTTTTTCATGTAATAATACTGAACGTTCTGCCAAGGTCATCCTTTAAAATACAACTAATACACTTGTCAAAGAATTTCTAAGCTTTCCAGTGTCTGTGGAAAACATTTGCCTCCTTAGTCATATCCCCACAAATGAAAAAGATGCTTATTCTCATTTTTGTTGGATTGTTTTTTCATCAGTAATCCTCTCTTAAATGAGTGAGGAAGAACACAGATGACCAGCCCTGGCTGTCGGGCAATACAACTAAGAAAAAAGTCATCAGGGCAAGGCTTTTGCATCCAAGAATGTGGACAGGTTTTTAGATATCCTGTTCACTTGTTCCCCAGTGAGTCACCTTCACCTTGGACCACTTTGTTGCCAGAAACTCCAGGTGCTGTTAATAAAGTAGTGCTGTAATGTTGGCAGGTGAGGAGATGTTCCTTACTGAAGCTGGCCTTTATCAGTTTAATCAGTTCCTAGAATCAGAATCTTTTGAGTTGGAACGGACCACTAAAGGTCATCTAGTCCAACTCTCCTGCAATTAACAGGGACATCTACAGCTAGATGAGGTTGCTCAAAGCCTTATCCAGCCTGACCTTGGATGTCTCCAAGAACAAAGCTTCCACCAGCTCTCTGGGCAACTTGTTCCAGTGCATTATTACTATAGTGTACATAACTTCTTTCTTATTTCCAGTCTCCCCTCTTTTAGTTTGAAACCACTTCTTGTCCTGTCACAGCAGGCTCTGCTAAAGAGTCTGTCCCTTCCTTCTTATAGTCCCTCTTCAAATATTGAAAAGCTGCTATCAGTTTTCCCCGGAACCACCTCTTGCCCATGCTGAACATCCCCAGCTCTCTCAGCCTGTCTTGGTAGGGGAGGTGTCCTATCCCTTGGATCATTTCTGTGGCCCTCCTCTTGGCAGAGGAGGTGAGGCCTCACCAGCACAGAGCAAAGGGGCAGGATCACTTCCCTTGCCCTGCTGGCCACACTTCTTTTGATACAGCCCAGGATACAGTCGGCTTTCTGGGCTGTGAGGGCACGTGGCTGTCTTGTGTCCAGCTGCCATCTGTCAGTACCCCCAAGTTCTTTCTGATAGGGCTGTGCTCCATCCTTGCATCCCCCAGCTTGTACAGATAGCAAGAGTTGCCACAACCCAGATGCAAGACCCCACACTCGGATGTATTGAACCTCATGATATTCACCTGTGCCCACTGCTTGAGCCTGTCTAGGTCTCTGTGAATGGCATCCTATCCCTTGGGTATCCTTGGGTGTGTTGCCTGTACCACACAACTTGGTGTTGTCTACAAACTTGCAGTGGGTGGACTCAAACCCATTGTCAGTGTTGGTGGTGAAGATGTTAAGCATTGCTCCCCTGAGGAGCACTGCTTGTCACTGATCTCCATGGGGGCATTAAGTTGTTGGCTGTTACTGGGTACGATCTTGTAACCAGTTACTTATCCATTGAACAGTCCATTAAATCCATAACTTTATTATTTGAAGAGAGGGATGCTATGGGGAACTGTGTCAAAGGCCTCACCAAAGTCCTGATAGCTGGCATCAGTGGCTCTTCGATTGTCTGCTGACCAAATGAGTGCTGAACTAACAGAGCAAAGGGAGGATATGATGCAGTTGAAAACTGCATCTGCGCTAAGTGCAAGAATGACAAAGAATGACAGCTTTTGGTGAGATAGGCCTCTCGGTTGTGATGACCAGCATTAGCTGGAAGTTCTCTGGGAAGTGTGTACAAGAGAGGCATTTAAAGTGGGAATTTAGACAGAAATATGTGTGAAAACCAAGTATTTTTAAATGGCTTACAATGACAAATAGCAACGAAAGGACGTTAAAAACTAACATTGAAAGAGAAGGAATGAAAGCAGTAACTGTGCAAAATTCAATCACCAAAAGGGAGAAAATAGTAGAATCAATAGAAGCTAGAAATGACCAAGTACAAAATTGAAGCCATTGGAAACAAAGCCTGCAAGTGACAGGGCTGGAAACACAAGCAGCTTTTTTTAGAATGTCTTTTGTTTCTGGTGTAATTGAACATGGCACGTGTCCATTACCAACTGCAGATAGCAGAATTGTTTGTAATGAGAGGAGGTGGAAGTGTTCTGAAAATATTTATTATGAGTTGGTGCTGGTGTCATATTGGAATGATATATTTCCTAGGCAAACAGTTAAGAGGATTTTAGACAGTGTCTATTGGGGAGAATAATGTGAATTGGTAATCCTCAATAAACAGCATTTGTAGCCCTGTGAAAGCCGCCCCAGGTGCCTGGGTTCCAAAACCTGACGGGTTTGAAATGCTGGAAAAGCAGCAGCTCTGTGCTGGACTTGTGTGATGTCAAGAGGACTGCTACAAGTCAGCTGGATGTTACCAGCCTACGTTTGAAATGAGGGCGAACTTACAAGCAAACTGCTTCTCTTTAAAACAAATGAGAATTCAAGGTCAATACGAACTTTTTGACCAGAAAAGAAATCTGTCAAAAATGACCTGATGTGATTTTTTTTGAAAGGTCATTTTTAATAGTTACCTGTCGTGGGAATAATCACTTGGGTAAGTATCCAAAAAGTCTACTTCATCTAAAATTTTTATTGTAATGCTTAAGAAGGGGAGAAGCTATGTTAGAGTCATCACAAACTCTTTTAAATAGAGCTGGGTAGTTGGCAGATTCATTGCAATAGCAGTCAGCACAACATAACCACCTTCTCAAATGGAGCTGGAGAAATTGCCTCTTGGAGCAATTGGTAATGACATAGTTAATGACTAAAGTCAAATCTGAGATTCAGTAGCTGGAGCCATGCGGCACTACAAGAGGTGGGACTTGTGCCGGCTTCTGTAAGCGCATTTACTAATAAAAATTGGCCATGCACACAAACGACCTGTTTATCTTCTCGCGATGCAATTTTCTTAACAGTGGGCATCATTCCCAGGCAGCAGAGCAAGTGCAGACTTTGGTGCTGTTCACTAAAATCACTGGGGATGAATTCTTATGAGAAAATGACTATGTATAAATATACGTATCTGAGAGTTGGAAACGCTGATTAGAAGGGACTCTTGGAGGTCGCCTGGTTCCGTTTCCCCTACAGAGCCTACTGGGCTGCTGCCAGTCCTCAGGCAGGTGAGGTGCGTGGGTAGCACGTTGCTGCAGCAGGGCAAGATAGATAGGAAGTGGCTGCTGTATGGTTCCAAGAAAAAGGTGATGTTACTGATGAGCTTAGGGCTTGATTCAGATGCTGACCAAATCAGTCAAGAGATTTCAAGCTGACAGCAGAGAAGAAAAATATATTTACCTGAGAGATAGCTTGCTTCTAATGGCTGAAAATAAGACCAGCTTCTCCTAGGATGTTTCTCATTGCAGATGCACAAATGCACCTTATCAGGAGGTGGTAGTTGCAGACGACAGTGGGATTGCTCCCCTCCAGCATCTGCAGAGAAATGGGCGATTCTTTCTCTAAATTCCAGAAGGAGACATGAAGGGTATCTCGTCGTGCGCTCACCTCAGTGAAGCTTCACTGAAAGCATGCAGGCTGCTGAGGTGACTGAGCACAGCAACACAGCCGCAGTGAGTCATCATGCAAAGTGGCAATGGGATCACTGACGTTTCATTTCTGCTGGAGCAGGGCAAGACACATTGCTCGTGTCCCAACTGTGTGTTGGTGGATTGTCTAAGGTGATAATCCAAACTTCCAAGTGAACTTGGAACCAGGGGCCTGCACTAAGTAGGCCCGGCTGGTTCAGCAGTCTCTGAGCAGTTGTCCTGTGTAAATGACTGCGGGTGTACTTCTTCCCTGCCATGTGAACCCAGAAGAGCTGACAAAGCAAACAGCAACACGTGATCTCTGACTTCTCTAAAGAAGCAGGAATAAGCAAGAAGGGCTGCAGCACTCTCCTCAAAGGGACAGTATGAGGAGCTTTTCAAGAAAAGCCTCTTGCTTCTCTGGATAACTTGGGCTGGATTTCTTTACCTACCAAGTGGATGGTAGCTCCAAAGAAAGAGTGTAAAGGTAATTCATCTAGTCAGAAGAGTTGTTTGGGTCAGAACTAAGAAAGAACAAAGAGTGTCTTCAGCAGAAAACGCTGCGCAGGGCTGTGTGCCTTCTGGGAACGCTGCAAGTGTATGGCTAAAAGCTTGCTTCAGTGGAGATGCACTTATCTTATGAAGTCAAGGCAGATGTCTGATAGCGAGATACACACCTGGTAGCAATGGCACAAGAAGGATTAGGCACTGGGGTGAATTGCAACATTTCAGAGTCAGTCATATGTTTCAATGCCGTGTCAGGGTTACAGCATGGCTGAGGCTGGCAGGGCCCTCTGGGTCCATCTGGCTCAAGGGACACCCACAGCAGGATGCCCAAGCCCACGTTCAGGTGCCTTCTGGAGATCTCCAAGGAGCCCTCACAGCCTCTCTGTGCAACCCGTGCCAGTGCTCCATCACTGGCACAGCACAGAAGTGCTTCCTGGTGTTCAGAGGCAACCTCCTGTGTCCCAGTGTGTGCACGTTGTCTCATGTCTTGGCACTGGGCAACACTGAGAATAGGGACCACCTTGATCTAGTGTTGAACTTGATGCTTTCAGAAGTTCTGGGGATGGTCGCAAGGGACCGGCAAACACTGAAGCACAGAACTCTGATGTGTAGTAGGAGGATGCCTTGGTGCAAGCTTGGTGCCAAAAAGGCCTTGTTGCATTCTGTCCTGTCCTAATGTTCCAGCGTACTAAGTCTGGCTATGATTATTCTTGACTGTCTGATTCAGACTACTTCCTTATTAACTCCTAATACTCTGCACCAATCTCATTTCTGCAGTGCTTCAAAGAACACCTTAGTCTTGTCGGTGATAGTTCAGATTTCTAGCTAAGGATCTTGCAGAAGGCCTTGCTTGCATAAAATGTGTGAAAACAGTTTTACTTTTATGCCCAAGCAGAAACTGGTTCTTGTGTTTCTGAGGTTAATAACACTGTTAATTATATGGATTTTTCCTCCACGAGTCCAGGCCCAAAGTCTCCCAGATCGCTTCCACAACTGAGAAATCAAAGGGCTCTGTTATCTCCACAAGACGATTTTCCAAGTGGCTCCGTGGCTACATGTGGACATGCTATGTACAAGAAGCGCAGAGCTCCAGGTTGGAAGGGACCTGTAGGGTTGACTTCCAAGTCCACTGATAAGCAGTGAGCACACACACTCCTTTTGGCGGGGTCATTTGAGCTGCTTACCTCTCTCATGGTGGATTTCCAATGGGGAGGTGATATCCTCCTTCAAACTGACCTGCAGTGCTTAATTTTTCTTGAGTCATGCATTAACAGAGTTAAAGAGTAACAAAACCAAGACAGAAAACAGCGTCCTGCCTTTCTTTCCAAATACAACTGAAGGAAATTCCTCCAATGCTGTTGCCTAGTAGTTGCAGCATCAGGAGATGTATACATGTTTTATCAAATAAAATGCATTTCATTTATAAAAATAGCTAAGCATCTTGATTAATATATGCTAATTTATGTTTATTCTTCTGAATGCATTAAAAAAAAAAACAAACGTTAGTTTTAAAAAGACATTTTTGCTTGTGTCTTAAGGACAGGCAAACCTGTGATAAACACTAAACTCCTACAGCCTAGTTTGAAAATATTCTGTAAGTTGTCCACGTCAGTCTGTTTTTGCAGATTTGCTTTCTGCACAATTTAGTTTCTGTACAATTTAATTTCAGTGGATTGGGTCACTGCCATTGAGGGGATAACTTGTTCAAAGCAGAAAACAAGGCCGGGAGGAGAAAAGGCTGGAATTAATTTTTACACATCGATGACAAGCATTCAGAAAAAGTGTGAGACCGTGAGATTTCCTTGTTCTGAAAGCCTGAATGACGCTGTTCAGTTGCCACAGAAAGATTTAGGTGGGGAGGGACCTCTGGAGCTCTGTTGCCCAGCCCCCTGCTCATACCCGGCTGGTGTGCTCAGGCTGTTCTGCCCTTAGCCAGCCTGCCTAAAAGGCCACAGCACTTCATGAAAGCATGCTTTTAAGAATCCACCTCATTTTAGGTTGTATTATTAGTTCAAGAAACCATTTTTAAATGCTGTTTTTGCAATCAATTAAATATTCCATTTTCTAAATGAGGAGTAAAAAAAAATACTTTGTTATTTCCCAACAAAATAAAATGTAAATTAGATATAGGAATTAATGCACATTATTATTGTACAGTGCTCGTATAAGTGTGAATAGATTAACGCATCCACCGAGTTAAAATGAGTGCTCATCTTAATGTAAAGGCTATATTTACCAGCACATTCAAATAGCTCTCAGTCAGTGACAGCAAACCTACAAAAATAAAGTACAACTTAGAGTGAAGATTAGGTAACCTGTTATTAAACTCATCAGTCTGTATCATTTTGGTTTATTTCTCCACACTGTCTCATGCTTTTGTCTGCGGAGATGCCAGCCCCACTCACAGCAGTCTGGTGCCCACATCCCTTCCCCACTTCTGACCTGGCTCCACGCTCCCTTTGCCCCACAAGTCCTTTGCCCAGCACGGCCAGGGCCCAGCTTGATGCCAGGCCATCAGCACCTCAGAGAACCACCCCAGCATAGTGGAGGTTGGTCAGGCTTCGTGAGCACATCGTGTCCAGCACATTTCTGTGTGCTCACCTCCATCCTCTGATGTTTTGTATCAGCCTGATCAAGGAAAGGGCACTGTTCTCTGGTAGCAGAGGAGGAAGGGCCTGTGAGCTACACTCCTGGGCTTTCAGGCATTGCTTCTGTCGGTGGTGTCTAGGGACACAGTAATCAGACAGTGACAGGGAAAACACAGATCCTCTCCCAGCAGCAGCAGTGCTATTGGCAGTACTTGCTGCAGGATGTACTGTAGGCCTGGGGGTTACAGCCCACTCCACTCAGACAAGCACAGGAACATATCTGCAGGAAATGCTATCTTCTGAAAACAAGGCTGCAAATCTGCTCCAGGGCATGAATGATAGAGCTTGTGGTGTGGCATCAGTGGTGCAACCTTACTGGTGCCAAGATAGCCCTCAGATATCAGGAAATGATGGAATTAACCTCACTCTTGTGTTGTACCTTGCAGACTGCTGCAACTGGTGACCCCGCAGCAGGGAGCAGCCCCTGCAGCTCACTGTATTGATGACTCCTGTTCAGAAATGTTTACCCTGTCCTCATCCTTGCCCTGAAGCTGAAATAGTCTTTGCAGAAATACACAACGTGTCACAGAGCCAGCTGGCACAATCATAGCCAAAAAGCTTCCTCTGCACTCACCATCTCCCTGCCTGCTGCACACTGTGCAATGCTGTTCTGTGCACTTGTGGACTGTAAGAGTTCCCTGAAGGATTTCTGACAAGCTGACCTGAACCGAGGGTAGCTCACAGAGGTAGGATGGACTCAGCCTCAGAAAGCCTTTAGGTACGTGGGAAGCACAAAGCAGCCAACCTGTCCTCACATCAAAACATAGTTTTTCTAAATACTCAGTAGCTCTCCCTAGGATCTGCTACTAGAACATCAACCAAGGATGATTCCTTTGTCAGCTCCTTCATCATATTCCTCATGTTTGAATTCTCAGTGTACATTCAGGGACTCTGGCCCACTCATTCTTGTCTCCTTCTTCTATATGCCATAAACAGGAGGTCCAAACAGGAGCTCTTGTGATAACCCTGTGTGACATGCCAAATTGGTGTGCTTTCCTCAGTCATGAATTTCCATCAGCCACTGAGGTCAGCATTATGTTCTTCCAGGGAGATGCTCAGTTATGGCAGAACCCAGCCTGGGCTCTACTGTCGCTGTGGAACAGAGGTGATTCATGAGTTTGGGGAGCTGAAGGCCGTAGAGATGTCTAAAATGCATCTCAAACTCTGCAATGGAAAAAAGAAGAAATGGAAAAAGCTTGAGCTTTGTTGCCTGTTTTATTGTGAGTGGCAGGAAACAGCTAGAAAATGTTTCCTGCTCGCTGTGTTTGAAAGATGCCATAAAAGCATCCTAAAACTCAGTGCTGTTGTTAAATGGTTGGCCTCCAAGCTTCTTGGAAGTGTTGCCTGTCAACAGGACCTCTTGGGGCAAACTGTAGCTTGTCTCCTGCAGGGAGTCACAGAACTCTGTGCTGCTGCCAGATGCCTTTGTAGTGCCTGGCTGCAGTGGTTTGATCTTTCCTGGCAGCTTGCGTGGCCACTTTGTTCACTGGCAGCTGGTGCCCTGCAAGGGCAGCCAGCATATCTGCAATTCTCTCTGCAGCTGCTGCACAAAGCAGAGCTGCTTGCATCTCCTGCGATCTGCATTGGAAACCACTTCTTCAGGGGCTTCCTGCTGTTTGGGCTGTCCAACACTCTGTTTTGCCTGCAACTCTCAGGTCAGATTAGGCTGTGTGGTGCTGCAGTGGGTACTGAAAGCTGCTGTGCCACCCTGGTTTTTGCTTATGGATGCAGTTTCCGGTGCAGCTGTGCCAGACCTTGCTTTGCAGCCACACTTAGTTCCTTGCTCGTGATGATTATGGTCATTCTCTGTCACACCAGGAGACACCCAGCCAGAGCAGGCTCTCCCCAGCACTGCTGGCCATCAACCATGCAGAGTGCTTGTGGATCACTGTGTCTGTTCCCCGGGCTTCAGTCTTGGTAGCTGATTGCCCCTGGGCCTCTCCATGTTCACAGACTGTACCGGTGCTGCTCTGCCAACTCCACAGACACAATCCCTCCTTTTTCCAGGGAGGTGTTGATGTCCAGAGCACAGCTCTGTTCCCTACTGCCTGAGGCTCTCCCTCTGGAGGATGCTTCATTGACTCTGAGCAACCAGAAAGTGGCACAGCTGTCTAAGAGAGGTGACACCGATTTCCTAATGATTCTTGAAGCAAGCTGCTGCTAGGACACTCCCTGTGGAGCCATGAGGTGGGCTTCGGTCTCTGCAGGTAGAAAAGGAATCAGTTTTATATCCTTTCTTCTGCAGAAGAGCACAACATGCTTTAAAGTTATAAGGGACACACTTGGCTCGTGCTCCTTGATACTGCCTTGTCCCCTTGTCCCCAACTATCATCTGCTCTCTGCATCAGCTCCTTCATCCCTTCTGTTATGGCCATGCCAGAGCCCCTTCACACCCCCACATCATGAGCCTGTGCCTTGGGTCTCCTACACTGGTTGCCCCAGTGCCCACCAGCCCTTTCCCACTTCACTAGTTCCAGTGGGACTTGTGTCCACATGTCCCCTCACCAGCCCTTCACACCTTGTGTCCCTGTGAACTCCCACCAGCCTTTCCCACCTTACTGGTACCAGCAGGGCTCATGTCCCTCCAGGCCCCAGCTGTGATGCCATCCCCTTCTCATTCCGCTGCTGCCATGGCCACCAAGCAGAAGGCCCAGCAGGATGGGAGTGCTGGGGCAAGGGGTAGAAATGTTGAGGTTGCCCTCCCTGTTGGGTGAGTGACTCCCTAGGCTGCTGCCCAGCCTCCCAGAGGCCACAACAGGGCCTTGGGGCACCGTGCCTAGGCTGAGGGGTGGCTGTTAGAAGTCCCTGCTGCTGTCCCCTCATCCCACGCCTCCTCCAGCCCCATGCCTCCCACAAGACCACTGTGTTGGTCCTGCTTTCCATTCCAGCCCTCAGTCCTGCTCAACCAGGGGGGGATCTGGAGGCTCTAAGATAAGATGTGGAATGGAAGGTGGTACAGAGGATTTAGGAGAGAAGGGGGGTCCCAGCCAAAGGCAAAAGAGAGGAAGTACATCCTGCTGTCTTCCCAGGACTACTGATGTTGCTGGCATCCTCTGCTGCACCACCAGTGCCTCCTGTGGGCAGCCCCCTATCCGATGGTGAGTACCAGCTCTTCTTCTCCAGCCTGTGGCCAACCTGGAAGGCCCATGCATCCTGCCACCTACGACAGACCTTTGGCTGCCTCAGTCCTGCAGTCCTGCGGCTGGACCAGCAGGAGAACCATGGCCATGTCCCTGAAGGTAGGACACTGTGAATACCTCAGGGTGCTGCTGGGATCACCTCACCTCCAGAAGCAGTAGCTGTCAAAATGCCTCCGGACAGTGGGAATGGTGGTGGGATGGGCCTTTTTGGGGTCTGTAGTCCAAAGTCAGACTCAGAGCAGTACACTCTCAACACTAGATCACCCTGGCTTTGGACAGACAAGTTATGGAAGCCTCCAAAGGTGGTCTGTTTGCCTCTTTGGGAGCTTCCAGTGCTGTGCCACTTTTCTTACAAAAAAGTGTCCAATATGAACCTCTTGGACAGGAATTTGCAGATTTTTCTTTCTTATTTCATTTGGCACCACCAAGAAGAGTTTTTATTTCTTGTTCTTTAGCACTCCTCCAAGTCACTGTGGGCTGCTATCATATCATCTCTCTATCTCCTCTTCACAGAATCTCAGAATGGTTGAGGTTGGCAGAGTCCTCTGGGTACACATAGTCCAACCCCTTCTTTAGCAGGGACACCCACAGCAAGGGTGCCCAGGACCACATTCAGGCAGCTTCTGAATATCTGAAAGATCTGCTCTGCCACCCACAGTTAAGAAGTGCTGCCTGCTGGAACCTCCTGTGCTCCAGAATGTGCCCATTGTCTCTTGTTCTGGCACAAGGCACCACTGAAAAGAGCCTGAGTCTGTCCTCTATGCACCCTCCCATTGGGTATTTATAGACACTAATGAGATCCACCTAAGCTTTCTCTTCTCCAGGCAGAACAGTCTCCACTCTCTCAACCTTTCCTGGTAGGAGAAGTACTCCAGTCTCTCCATCATCTTTGTGGCCCATTGTTGGACTCCGTAAACTATCATCTAGATCATTCTTGCTACTAAAGACTGGAGCAAAGAAGGCATCCAGAACCTCAGACATGGGGTTGCATAACTCCATGTCCTGCATAACTAGGTCCCCAGTCTCCTTCAGGAAAGGGCCCACATTATCCCTGGTCTTTTTTTGTAACCTATGTACTTACAGAAACCCTCCTCATTGTCCTTGACATCTCTGGCCTGGTTCAGTTACATCTAGGCTTTAGCTTTCCTAACTTCATTCTTGGACTCTTCTGCGGTGTCTCTGTATTCCTCCCAGGTTACCCTTGCTGAAATGAACAGCTCTTTCCAGATAGATTTAGGGTTTAATGCAGAAGGCTCTCATAGGCCTTTAAGAAACCTTGAGCTGATAAGCTGCTTTTTAAAGTGTTTAACATTTCTGTAGCCAAGAAACATCCCAGTTCAGAAAGTGCCATAGCAACAGCACCCTTTAAATCTCTGCAATCATACTTTCCCTGCACCCCTGCATCAGAGAATTTAAGTGGCATAATTATATCTCTGCAGCTGAAAAACTTGGGACTACTTCTGTTGTATTTTTCTTCTGAGAAAAAAAAAAAAAAAGGAGCAATTTTCTCATAAAAAATATGTCTTTATATTTAGCTATGAACGTCAATGAAATGAATGATTATCCAAACGTCTGTGCTTATTTGGACTGCAGCTTGAGGGCAACTATTTCTTGCTTGTTTCTGCAGCTGTGCCAGGGGAATGATTCCCATCCTGCACCAACAGACACAGGGAGAGGTCCTGGGCTTCCCGCCTCACTTGCTAGCACCTGAAGCTCATGATGCTGAGAAGCTAGGTGCAGCCAGGGCTGCTGCTTGTTCCCTTACAGGCAGTGCCCAGCACTGTAGACCGCCAAGCCACCATGTTGGTTGGAGACGTTTCCACTGCTGCTCTGCTCTGGGCTTCTCACTTCCCAGTACCCTGATGGCAGCAGGGGTTGGTGTCTGTTGACCAACAACTTTAGTCCCCATCTATCTCACTCTGAAACCTCCTGCATTTCCCTCGCAGCAGGGACCCACCACTGAAGCCACACGGGCAGCTTAGCCACTGCCTGCAGGGACTTGGGCAGTTCTGGCATTGAGTGTTGACCATGCTTCTCCACATGGTGGTGTTCAGGAAAGCAGTTATGTTGTGCTTTAAACAAGGGAAGTTCAGGGCCGTGGAGGTGATCAGAGGGATGGAGCACCTCTCCTATGAACAAAGGCTGAGGGAGCTGCAATTGTTCAGCCTGGGGAAGAGAAGGCTCTGGGGAGACCTCACTGCAGCCCTCCAGTACTTGAAGGGGCCTTATAAGCAGGAGGAAGACCAGTTTTTTACATGGGCAGACAGTGATAGGACAAGGGGGAATGGCTTTAAACTAAAAGAGAGGAAATTTAGGTTGGATATTAGGAAGAAATTATTCACTCGGGGAGGTGAGGCACTGGCACAGGCTGCCCAGAGAGGTTGCAGATGCCCCATTCCTTGCAGATGTTCAAGGCCAGGTTGGATGGGGCCCTGGGCAGCAGGGACCAGGGTGGCAGCCCTTCCCTGTGGCAGGAATGGAACTTTGATGTCCCTTCTAGCCTAAGCCATTGTGCCTCTGGGCAGTGTGGTCTAGTAGTTGGTGACCCTGCACATAGCAGGGGGATTGAGACTAGAATATCATTATGGTCCTTTTCAACCCAGGCCACTCTATGATTCTATGATTCTATGAAAGGTACACGTAACCATCTAGTGTTCTTTCGCATGGATGAACTGAATCAGGAGGAAGTTTTCCTAACACTGGTGTAAAAGTACCTTGGCTGGCTCCATCTTTCAGTGAAGATGTAATTGTAAAATAGTTGCTCGTTACTTGGAAACCTTCCAGTGCTTGGAGCTCCTGCACATGGAGTTCGCCACAAAGCCCGAAGAGATGGTCTCCTGATATCCAGCAGAGGCTGTAGCTGTTTGCAGCAAGCAAATGGGCAGGACAAGCACAGGAACAAAGTAAAAGATTTTATGGATTAAATTAACAGTGCTGGCAGGGCTCCTCTTGGCAGGAATGTCAGAGGATTCAGAGAAAAGGCAAAGGGCAGGGAGATGTCAGGCTTGGAGTTTTTCTGGGCTGGGATCCTGATGAACAGCTGAAATTCTGTTTTTGCTGGTGAATCTGTATGCTAAGCACAAGAGAAGACAGGTCTATGGCCTCCTGCGTAATGCATGGCAGAGAGCAACTTCTCAAGTAATCAGCCCCAGGTGCAGGTAACATCTGTGGTGTTGTCTGCAAGTTTTTTACAAGTAGAACCTTACACCTTCCTCAATTCCTCTGAAGACTGCTGACTCAATCAGCATTTTGCCTGTATCTGCCTCCATATTGTGCGACAGGTCTGTCCTCCCTGATTTATGACCATCTTCAGGTTTGGGTCTGCCCATCACTTTTGCCAAAGTTAACAGCCAAATTCAACTCTAAGCTAATAACATGACAGAATGGGATGCTCTGGTTTCTGCATAATGAATACTCAAAAAAAAAACATCTCCACCACCTCCATCAGTGCTTGACCCCCACTGGTAGGCCTGTATGGACCAGTCCTGCAGTCACTGTGTTGTTTTCTGAGAGTTCCCAAAGACACTTTTCTCTCTAAAATTTTCCCTACCTGCTTACATGTAGCCGTGTTGAGGCTGTTGCACTTTGCTGGGACCACGAAGAGCTCTTCTGGGCTCCAGAGGAACCATGAGGCCCATGAGTGGCTCCTTCACTCTCTGTGGGCTCACAGCATGCTGCAGGAGTGGGCAGGATGGCTGAAGGAGCTTTGGTGCAGGTCTGGAGGCAGGACACAGACCAAAATGGTGAGCACATAGAGCTTTAAGCTCTCTTGCAGACATGGGCAGTCATGGGATTGCTCTGCTCACGCATGCACAAACAGATGGAGCACAAAAGTACCTCCTTCCCAAAATTTCCCTGGGTTTTGGGCTGAAGATTTGAACCAGTAAGGTCAGCAGTGCCCTTCAAGGCTGTTGTACAGGTGTGCATGGGCACAGACTTTGCCCACAGCATGTTGGTGCTGTGGACTTTCCACTAACTCTGGGATGGCTAGGATCACTACCAACTTACAAGGACTGCTCCGAAAGTAATGATTCCTATTTTATTATTTTGGCCCACAATTTCAGAGATGGACATCGCTGGTATGGCAGTAGAGACTGAACCTTCCTGCCAATATTCGATTACATTTTGTTGCCATGCAACAGGTGGCAGCAGAGGGGCAGTCTGACAAAACAGAGTATGACATGGAAGTGTGGATGAAGCAAAGGAATATCACTGAACTCCTCCATGTGGAAAAAAAATTGCACCCAGAAACATTCACCAGTGCTTGCTGAATGTTTATGGAGACCAAACAGTGGATGTAAGCACAGTGAGGCAGTGGGTGGTGTGTTTCAGCAGAGGCAACAGTGATATGAAAGACAAGCCACCCTCCAGACATTCATGCACAGCTGTCACATCATGAAATGAAGAGCATCTCAATCAGTTCATCCATGTGAATCAGTGGATCACAACTAGGGAACTATGTATGAAGCTGAATATCAGCTGTGATGCATTGAAAATGATAGTGGCAACGTTGGAATATTACGAAGTTTTTGCCAAGTGGATCCCACAGATGCTCATCTAGGAATAGAAAGAACACCATATGCAAGTTTGTCAGGACCTGTTGAACCAGCATGAGACTGAAGATTACAGTTTCTTGGATCATATCATTAATGGTGACAAGATGGGGTGTCATCACTATGAGCTGGAATCAAAACAGCAATCCATAGTGAATTCTACATTGAAGAAAAAGTTTGAGACACATCCCTCAGTGGGTGAAGTGACGTACATTGCCTTTTAAGATAGGAAAGGGATGAGCCTTCCATATTTTCTGGAACTTAGACAAAACTTCAACTCCTACCACTGCATCACAATGCTGACTAAGCTGAGGGCTTGAACTTCTAGAGTCAGGTCAGAGAAGAAAACAACCTTTCTCTTACAACACAATAATGCCAGGCCCCATACCAGTTGGAAGACCATTGCCAATCTTGGCTGGACTGTCCTACCACACCCACCGTATAGTTCAGAATTGGTGCCTTCTGACTTCCATCTGTTTGAGCTACTGAAAGATGATCTGCGTAAATGGGTCATCTCTGCTGGTGCAGATATTTTCAAGCACGGCATGCAGGCTCTTATTCATTGCTGGTGAAATTGCTTAGCTAATGGTGGTGACTATGTTGAAAAACAGTGTTTTGTAGAAGAGAATTTGCTCTATCAAATAGTGCCATTGTGCTCTTTGTACCTGTTATAGTTTCCATAGAAATAAACAGGGAGCATTACTTTGAGAGTAACCTATGTATGTTGTTCCGTAGAGGCTGTCTTCCCTGGTGACCCCAGATCTGGTCTGGTAATCTCTTAACTCACCACACTGCTACTTGCCTTTTTTGTTTTCACCCTTCAGGGATGGTGCTCTAGGTGGCCTTGCTGGAGCAGGGCATTGGACTGGGTGACATCCAGATGCCCTCTTCTACCTAAACCATTCTGTGATTTAGTGAATAATAAGAATCCTTATTGTGTCCTGCAAACAGGAGGTTTGGTTCTCTGTAAAAAGGAAGCTGCCATGTAGATAAGGGCGGATGGGTGAACTGAACTGCTGGGGAGTGTATAGGAAAACATAGCATCAAATGTCAGGAGTTTTAGCAGTACCAGGCTGTGATCTCCACCTGGGGGCAGACAGCTTTAACTCTCCATTCATCACAAGCATGATCTGAAAATAAGCATCTCTCTGAGAGGTGCTGGTCTCCAGTAACACTCTGGCTGAGCCTGAGGCCTGCCCCTACCTCCCTTCTCTCTCACCCATCCCTAGGACCTGTCTGCTCTGCCTTCCCTGAGGCACCATGGTTTCAGACCTTCTGCCAGTTCGCCCAGTATCGCTGCTCCAAGCGCAAATTCTATGTCAAGGTGAGCAGTGGGAATAGGGCCATGAGGAAGAAGTGTCACGTGGGAGAAGGAAGGGACCAGATTTAGGATAAGGATTCCTATTGGGGTGAGAGGAAAAGAAGGGAAGGGAAGGGAAGGGAAGGGAAGGGAAGGGAAGGGAAGGGAAGGGAAGGGAAGGGAAGGGAAGGGAAGGGAATCTTATTTCTCTCTTTTCCACTCAGCGAATCCCATGTCCGAGTTTTTTTCCAAAAGGCCTTCTTCATCCTGAGCAGCAACCTTACGATGTGGACTTCTGGGCAAAAGATGAAAGCTCTCCTACAGAAGCAGGTACAGATGCACTGAATGGCTTTGGGTGCCTCTGATTGCCTGATGATTGCCCATAGCTGCTCTTACCTCCAGAAAAATTGGGTGTGAGGTTTGGGTCTATGCTGTGCTGTGAGACTGGTAGACATACAGGTGCTGGCACGTCAGCACACTGCCCAGGGAATTCCCTCTTCCTGGCCTGCAGAGTGGTCTTGTGACTGAGAAGGAGCAAGACGCAGTGGGCACAAAATGGAGCACAGAATGTTCCCTCTGAACATCAAGAAGCACTTCTGTGCTGTGCAGGTGGTGGAGCACTGGCACAGGTTGCACAGAGAGGCTGTGGAGTCTCCTCCATGGAGATCTCCAGAAGGCACCTGAACATGGGCCTGAGCATCCTGCTGTGGGTGTCCCTGCTGGAGCAGGGATTGGGCCAGATGTCCCAGAGGGTGTTACCAGCTTCAGTCATGCTGTGTTTTTATGAGCGATTGTGAGACTGGCAAAAATATCCCCAGTCCTAGTCCAGCAGGAAGCACCTGTGCAGAATGGTCGCAGCTCTGCTGAGAGGGGAGGCAGCTATCTGGCTGCCCTCAGAAGGGTGCCTTCCGTGCTGCTGGAGAACAACTGCTGGAGTGGCTCTGACCCCAACCCTCCTGTTCTGCTCTCTCCCCAATACCAGAGAAGCCTCTTTCTCCTGCTGACCTCCATCTGCACTCCAGCGTGGACATGCTCCTGAAGTACTCCTATGCACTGTCAAGTCAGAAACCACTGGTGCAGAAGATCCCACCAGCTATGCCAGTGGTGCCCAGACCCCTGCAGCACATGGGCCCACCTGTACCACCATCTGCCCTGCCGGTCCCACCCGCCCCTGCCCCCTCACAAACCCATGCCTGGGCAGAGAGCACTTGGGAGCACCGCCTGCAGCGTGGCATCTGGCAGCTTATCAGCACGGCACTCTCCCTGGAGACCTTGGCTGGCACAGAGGTCCCTGCCACCACTTCAGAACTAGGGAGTGTGACCAGCGGCGCAAAGGAGAGGATGCGGGACATGGCCCCCCCCGGCAGGTGAGGCAGAATCAGCTCCACACTTGGTGCAGTGCTGATTGCCACATGACATGCACGCAGCTTGTTCCTCATGCACTGGTAGCAGCATTGCCAGTGGCCCTGCCCTGAACAGGGGATGAGCACTCGGGAGCAAGCCCCATCCAGAGCAGCTGTATGCATGGGAAGTCCCTTGGACACCTCCCTCCCCTTGCTCGAGCACAGTGTTCTGTTGCTGTTCTGGTGACATGAGTTGAGTAAATCACATTTTGGCTGGGCCTGAGCTGTATGCAGGAAGGGCTTTGCCTTGTGCACTCCCCCACACTGTGCTCACCCTCCTCCCAGCTCCCAGCTATTGGCAGACTGGGCGACTTGCAGGAGGTGCTTCCTCACACTCACAGTGTGAGGGCTTATGGAAGACACCGCTGTGTCCCTGTGCTGCCCTGCGTGCAGCATCAAGCAGATATTTCTTCATACAGCCTGTTTGGAGAAGAGTTCTGAGGGTTGCTCTGTTTTCACTCAGCCCAGGGCCAGGGAGCACAGAACCTTACTACCTTGGCAGGACCTGTACTGCTCCTCAAGCACATGCATGTCTTTGTGCTCTGGATTTGGGCACTGCTCTCCCTAGGTTGTTTGTAGTTCTGGCTTTGAGAGTATTTGCATTTTAACACTTTGCAGAGCAAAGCTGCTCCCACACCAGGCCTACACTGGGCCTGTGGCAGTCCAGCTTGTTGCAGTCATTTCATGCATCCTTCTCCATTTCTCTGACCTAGCGATGATCTGACGGGATCCATCCACGTCACTGTTCATGCAGGTGGGGCTGCTGAGCCCAAACAGAGGAGGTCTGCAAAGCATCATTTTCTTACCCTCACATTTGCTTTTTGATCCTTTCGTACTTTGGTACAGAGGATGTGATTTTCATAGATACGTCATTTCAGCTTCTCTTTGTCTCGGGGCAGTGACTTTCCTGTAAGTGCATCGGTTTGTGCATGACTGCACATGTGGTGTCTTCTGAAAACACCGCATGCTGCTGGAGTTGAGCCTGAGATCCCATTTCTCCATGTAATTGCATCAAATTCTTAAAACTGTAACTGTTCTCTTACAAGGTTGTAACTTATGTCATCCTCGTTCCTAACACTGCAGGAGGCTTTTACTGCCCAGCAAACATTTCCTGGTGTATGTAGTCTAAAAGGCGAAATTATGCTTCACTGAAGATATGTTTGTTTTCCCTGCCTCTGAAATTGTGCCTTGCTCTGATTTAGTTATATGGGGATTACAGAGGGACCGCTGTGATTGCAGATGACACTCGTTATTCTGTTCAGAGTTCCTCAAAGACACTAATGCTGACTGTGTCTGCAACCTGACAGCCGAGTGCCATCAATCATGCTAAGCAAAGCTTAAACTCAAGCGAGATAAAAAGGCGAGCTAGGCTGCGCCTGTCAGCTTTACTGCTCACCACATCCTGCCTCCTCTCCAAGGGACTTCAAAGCATGACCTGAAACAGGGGCACCATGCTTTGAGGCATTTCCACTCCTGCAGTGATGGGTACGACTGATTGGCACGCAGGGTCCTGCTCAGCACTGGGTTTAACACCAGGTGTGTGTAGCTGTGACCTGGGTGTTGGACTCAGGATGCACATCTGCCCTGCAGGCTCATGTCCAGCAGGACTCCCATCCCTCCTCACTCGGCCCTGCCTGCGGCATCTGCTCTGTGCTACTCAGTGAGGCTGGCTGTGACCTTGAGGGACAGATGGCAATGACAGCCAAATAACAAGCTTGAGAACTCAAAGCACACTTACGTACTGTTTCTGCTAGCAGTGATTCATTATGAAGAAAAAAAAAAATGCAGCTTATTATATCTATTTTCATTTTTTTGATCCTTATTGTGCTTTCTGCCCATGATTAAATTGCTTCTTACCTCCTTGTATTTCTTCTCCACAAAGTTGCCTATATGCCCTGCTTCAATCCTGGAATAATCTAAGCAGAGCTCTGTAGCTCACATGATAAAGCCTTGCAACTCTCATTTCTGTGGCAAATTTCATCATCATCCCTTTTGGACAACATGCACGAGGTCTGTACATACCACTCAGCAATGCAGTGTGATGCACTGGAGGTTGTCAACACAAGAATTGCCTTGCCCTTTTTATTCCTGCTGCTGCAGTGTTTGTCCTGTATGACCCCTGCATCCCATTCAGCATCCCAAGTCTCACTGACACAGCCAGATTCCTGGTGCATGGACCAAGGCAGTGTAATGCCTCATGCTCCCAATGACTCTTGTGTCCAGTACTTGCCACTTGTGCCGTTGGTCTTGGGGCATTCACAGGCTGCTGAGACATCCCTGGCACTCTGAGGTGATGTCAGGTGGCTGGAAATCCCCTCAGCTTGCATGCTAAGAATTTCAAAGAGATTTCTCAGATCCACTGACTAAAAACGATTTATTCCTAATATGTACTGTTAAACATCTCCTGTTATGAATGGACTGGAAGATAATTATTGTTCTGGGTTACACGACACATCAACAAACCCCTTTTGGCTTCAACACATTATAACCATGCTATGTCTTACTTGAGATATGCTCTTTTTCTTTCTGAATCTGTTAACATTAACTTTCCCCTCAGTGGTTTTGGTTTCCTGCAGCAATCCCTGCAAGTCAGAAGTTGTGAAGCTGTTGTTTGCTCCTTATCTTCTCTCCTGTTTGCCTCATGCTGATATTGGAGAGGTTCAGCAGCTGCACAGTAATGACCCAAATCTTTCTCATTATGTTGAGGGAGAGGTGGATGTTGTCAACCAGCCCTCCTCAGAGATGTCCCAGAAGTAAAGTAGGCTGAGATGTGTTGCTCCATGTCTCAAGTCACTAAAGCAAGATGGGCTTTTATGCAAAATTTTCTCTTTTTGTCACAGAGAAATTACAGATCTTGGATGACAGAATTTTCTCAATTGTGGTTTTTCACATTCCCTTTGAGACATCGCCTGTAAGTATCTGTTAAACATTTTCCAGAACAGCAGTTATGACATTACAGTGCAGAGGTGCTAAGCTGGGATGGTATTCCCATGACAGGTCTTCAAGATTTCCTGATCCTGCACACCTGCCAGCAGCCTTCTCCATGCTCAGCGGTGTGTTGATGAGCACAGGGATTGGGTAGCAGTGCTGCTAGGCTGGGCTGGGACTTCACCATTACTGCAGCATCTCTGTGACCAGACCAAGAGACTCAGCGCTGCTATGAGTAGCAGCAGGAAACATCTCTGATCACTGCAGTGCTAACTGTGGTCTCTGGGAAGGAAACCAGCAGTGGCCAGGCTCACTTAGTGCTGGTAAAACAGGGCTGGTAAACCAACCCAACTGGCAACCGTGAGGCCAGCCAGTCTCAGAGCAGAGATGTAAAACAGAGATAGAGCTGAAAATAGATGTGAAAGCAAGAACAACATAATTTCTTGTTAGCCTCAGGCTTTTGGCATGACTCTATTTCCTGGATGTTTGAGAGGATGCTATAGCATAGTTTTGTGCTTCTGCATATGTGGTCAACAGCAATGTGTCAGTGAGTAGCTCTCAGGAGTGCAAGGCATTCTGATCTGTGTAGATAGACTATACTGAGTACGGTCTATGAATCTGAAGTTTGTCATGAAGCACGGGCTTTTGCCCACTCCTGACTTTGAGTCTGTTCTCAACGAGTAGGTCATCAACATTCATCAGATGCTTTATTACTGCTTATGAGCTGCTTATTGGAAGCACTCTTAAAGAAGGAAGGAGCTGAGTTCTCTTTCACTACCCTTCTCCCTCTAGTTCTCTGTTTGCATCTGGCTTGGACAGCACTTGTTGCACTAGTACTGTGCAGGAAAAGCAAAGGCTGTTGAAAACATTCAGTAGCAAACACATTCTAAGCTTCATGTTATTATTATCTTTTTTTGTTGTGCTTTTTTTTTTTTTTTTAAGTATAGCTGGCAAGCCTGTTTTTCTACCTTGGTGATGGAAACACTAGAGCTATTCATATCATCTTTAATGACTGTTAATGTCTTTCTCACTTGAATGGTTTGGTCATGCTGGTATGATAAAGAAGCTATAAAATCAGAGCGTACCACTAGAATAGCAAACAAGTAGTGAAATAACAGTGATATGTGTGTGGGTAAATTGTTTCAGGTAATGTTGGAGAATAATGTCAGGGTCATTAATCAAAGAGTATGAGTCTCACCAAGCTGACCCAGGTAGCTTGCCAGTGTTTAAAGCCTAAGATCCAGCTGTAACTGAGCAGTCAGGCTGAGTGCTGGCAGAGACTGCCTTCAGCTGCCGTAGGCTTATCAGCACAGCAGACTGAAATCTGGCTCTCTTGGGCTGCTCTGCAGCAACTACTCTAGAGAAAAACTCTAAGTGTTAGACTAATTCCCATTCAAAGAGCACTTCTCTACAGAGGAGCAGTACTAGGTGCACCCAGGGGCTGCCCCTGGTTCCTCTCCCAGGGAAGCTCAGTGCTCAGTCACAGTGAGATGCTGAAGAGGCTGTATTAAACAGCCACAGGCAGGATCCTCATCTGGGATCAGCACAGACCAGAGGGACTTTTTGCTAAATTTCAAAAGCTTTCCTGAGAGTGTTTACAAAGGAATAAAAAAATAAGAAAAAAAAAAAATATATATATATATATTTTTTTTTTTAAAGAGATTATATAGACTCATGGGATGTAGGAGTAGACACAAAGGATCTTACAGGTTTTGGAACTGCTCTCTCCATAGTAAATGGACTTTGTTTCTCTTTGTGCTGGCACATTTTCATTCTTTCCAGCTTTGTCTGAATTGGTACCTGTCACTGCTCTCCTCATTTTTTGCATTCTTTTCATAGAATCGTAGAATCTTTTGAGTTGGAAAGGACCATTAAAGGTCACCTAGTCCAACTCCCCTGCAATGAACAGAGGCATCTGCAACCTAAATCAGGTTGTTCAGAGCCCTGTCAAGCTGACCTTGAATGTCTCCAACGACAGGGCTTCCATCACAGCTCTGGGCATCCTGTTCCATTGCCTCATTTTATCTTACAAATCCCTTCCCTATATCCAATCTAAATCTTTCCTCTCCTAGTTTGAAACCGCTTCCCCTTGTCCATCACAGCAGACTCTTCTGAAGATCCTGTCCCCTTCTTTCTCATAGCCCCCTTTTGAAAGCCACCCTCAGGTCTCCCCAGCCGTCTCTTCTCCAGGCCAAACAGCCCCAGCTCTTTCAGTCTGTCCTCATAAGAGAGGTGTTCCATCCCTTGGGACATTTTTGTGGCCCTTCTCTGGACATGCTCCAAGAGGTCCATATCTCTCCTGTGCTGACAACTCCACATCTGGATGCAGTAATCCAGGTGAGGCCTCACCAGCACAGAGCAGAGGGGCAGGATCACCTCCCTTGCCCTGCTGGCCACACTTCTTTTGATACGGCCCAGGATATGGCTGGCTTTCTGGGCTGTGAGGGCACGTGGCTGTCTTGCGTCCAGCTGCCATCTGTCAGTACCCCCAAGTTCTTTCTGACAGGACTGTGCTCCATCCTTACATCCTCCAGCTTGTACAGATAGCAAGAGTTGCCACAACTCACGTGCAAGACCCCACACTGGGATTTATTGAATGTTATGGTATTCACCAGGACCCACTTCTCAAGCCTGTCTTGGTCTCTCTAGATGGCATTTTGTCTGTTGGCCATGTCAATTTCACCACACAGCTTGACATCATCTACAAACTTGGATTGGGTGCACTTGATCCCACAGTCAATGTAATTGATGAAGGTATTAAAGAGCACTGGTCTTAGTACTGACCTCTGAGAGATACCACCTGCCACTAATCTCTATCCCAACATTGAGCCATTGACCATTACTGAGTAAGATTTTATATCAGTTACTCATCCATAGAACAGTCCACCCATCCATTTCCAATTTGGAGAGAAGGATGTTACGAGGGACCATGTCAAAGGCCTCGCTGAAGTCCTGGTAGGTGACATCAGTGGCTGTTTCCTTGTCCACTGGTGCAGTTATGCCATAATAAAAAACAAGATTGCTCAGGCAGAACCTGCCCTTTGTGAAGCCGTGCTGGTTATCCCATGTCACCTCCTTCTCTTCCACATGCCTTAGTATAGCTTCCAGGAGGATCTGTTACATGACGTTCCCTGGCACAGAGATGAGGCTGACAGGCTGGTAGTTCTCTAGGTCATCCTTTCTGCCCTTCTTAAAAATGAGTGTGACATTGCCTTTTTTCCAGTCACCAGGGACTTCACCTGACCACCATTTTGTTCCTTCTGAGCTCTGATCTTCCCTCCTCAAATATCTGACCTGGCCAGTTGTACTGTGGTGTACTGGAGTGAGAGACACACAGGCTTGCAACACATCAGTTTCTAGATTTTGAAGTGCCTTCATTTTTTCAGTGGATGTTGTTGATGTGCTGTGGGTTGGCACCGCTATAATTTGTTCGTGTGTTTGTATCCCCAGAATCCTATTTGTAGCCTGTCTAGAGTGCAGCACAACACCATGTATAGAAGGAACACCTTCTCTTGTCTCGATGCAGGCATCTGCAGCACTCTGATAAAACAATTCTGACCATAAAATCTTTTAAAAAAATAGCATGGAAACATTCATGATATTTTTTGTGACCAAGATTTTCCAGGTTCTCTTTTAGCATCTAAATGAGAGCAGTGCCTTCAGAGGCACTTTAGAGATCCTGACATGCTTGCTTGCTGCTGCCCAGTGTGAGCTGTTGGGGCATTGAATAATTACTTCTGACCTACAGCCCCATTCCTAACTGAAATTCAGGCTATCTTCATCAAGCCTCCAAGACATGGAGAAACCATCTCTTGAGCTGTTCCCTTCATTTCAGGAGCAGGCAGTAGTGCAGACTGACCAAGTGCTCACTTGGCAGTGCCTTCACTCAGCTACATCCGGCTCCTTTCTCCTCCCTCTCTCTGTGAATGTTATCCAGGTGTTGGGAAATCTCATCTTAATGACCTTCCTCCAATTTCTCCATCTATTTCTTCTCTGAGGTCACAGCCAGTCTCAGGGAAACTCCTCCATACACATCAGCACATGAATGGATTTCAAGAACATCTTAACATGATCAGTTGCTGCCCTTGCCTGTTTATCTATTTATCACTGGGACTTTTCCCTGGTTCCAGGAAATAAATGCTTAATGAGTGTTTTTATGTCTTCTGCATCATTGTTGATAATTCACACGATTCTTGTATAATAGCCTACAATTTCTGCTGTTCCTAAGACATAAAAAATTCTTATTGTTGTTATCCTACTGTCCTGTTTTCTACCCATGACTTCCCACATGAGTTTGGGTGAATAGTTAATTCACCACCATTATTACCAATTCATTCCTCTTTCCATCCAAAATGTTGGCTTGAGCAGAAGAGAGACATAGTACTCTCCGGACTGCAGTGGGACTGCCCCATAATTGGCCCTCAGCAGACTCTTGACAAAGATCTTGCTATGCCATTGGATAGATAAAACTACACAGTGGCTGCTTTGGTGATACTGAGAAAATCCCCAAAGCTGTGCTCCTCCTCCAGTCCCTTTGCCATGTTCCTGAAAGACCCCCTCCACGTTACACAGGCACAGGCACAGGCAGACCATGGTGGCACACTTATGCAGTTGGCCAAGGCATTCTTGGAAAGGTTTTTTCATTTTGTGTTGGAGCTGTTTTCCTCCCTAATCTGTTTTCACCTAAGAGCTTATCTTATATCATGACAAGGGAAGAGACCTGACCTCCTTCATTCATTTTTCTGCCAGTCTTCTTGCCCTGAAGAGGAAGGAAGCAGTGATGATCCTGTGCTATGCAGTGCTGGAGGGAGTCTGTGTCTCCTCAGTTGTCACCCAGGCATGGAAGGAGTTGGAAGAAAAGGTCCTTGGGTTTGGAGATTCGGTAAAGATGCTGATGTCCACCTTTGACACCCATTGTTGTCAGGGCTCCTTGTAGTACTGACCGCAGTGCTTGTAGGCACTGCCATTACAGGTGCCACCCCAGGAGAAGCCAACCCAGCTGAGCCAGTGAGGCAAACCCACACCGGGGTTCTAGGGCTTCCCTTTCTCTCCCCCTGACCTCACCATCACACCTCCCTAGGTGTGTGACAGCCTTGGGCGGCAGCATATAGATCTATGCCCTGCCTGCGCTTTCTGCTCACTGAAAATGGAGCAGTGCCAGAACATCTACAACCTGAGGCGCGTTCACTGCAAGACAGGCAGCTTCATCGCATACATCAACCCCCAGATCTCAACCCAGCACCAGGCTGCAGGCAACAAGGTACTGAGCATGCTGCATCTCCTTCTGGCCTCCGAGGAGGGAGATGGTCGCAGTGGTGGGGAAGGAGGGAGAAATGCATGGCTCTTTTCATCCCACCCCTTTGCAGACCGGCTTCCCAGAGCCCTCAGAGTACTTTGGTGCACAGGTTTCCAGAGGCCTGCGACCAGAGTACTGGTGCAGCCTGATAGCCACCCAGGGCTGCGATGACCCTCGTGTGATGCTCTGGCTGCAGGCAGAATATGCAACCTTTCGAGCAGGGGATCTCCCGAGCAAGGTGGGTGCTGGGTGGGTGCTCCACCTCTCCTTCTCCTCTCTCCTTTCTGGCTTTCATTCCCATCTCCCCAGATCTGCGACTCGGGTGGAGTTCAGCACCCCACTTACTGCGCCTTCAAAAGCCACCAGTGCTTGCAGCACAGCCTCTACAACCAGAGGGTAAGAAGCAGCCTCTGCCATCTGTTACTTATCCTTTGCCTTCTCCTCCATGCCTGGGCACAGAATCATAGAATGGTTTAGAATTATTCTCCAGAATAGAATGGTTTAGACTGAAAGGGACCTTTAAGATCATCTAGTTCCAACCCCTTACTATAGGCAGGGACACCTCCTTCTAGACCAGGTTTCTCAAAGCCCGGCCTTGAACATCTCCAGGGAGGAGCATTCACAACCTCACTAGGCAGCCTGGTCCATGCTTGCACAGAAGACCCAAGTCCCTGCAGGACTTCACCTGTCAATGCTTTTCCTTCCAAAAGGGCAGAATGGGGTGTGTATGGGAGGGGTGCCAACAGCACAGAAGGCCTGCTGTCATCCCACTCAGCAGTGGGATTTGCAGAGGCATTGATACATGACTGCAGAGTGTCAAGATAGGGAGCCATAGGAAGCCTTCCATCCATTAGGTAGTCCTTGTATTTCCTCTCACGAAGGAGAATCTCCCCCATACACCAACTTCCTACTGGTAACAAAGCCCAGAACCTCAAAGCTGGACAGAAGACTATCTCATATCTTAGGAAGTGCAGTGGTACCAACTCTATGAACTCAGGCTCTTCTTTCAGGTGATTCGCCATGGCTGCTTCACAAACCAGACCTATCACATTCTGAGTGATGAAGAGGGAAAGGAGGAAGTAAGGCACTGGCACGAGAGGTTCCTCAGCCTCACTGAAGGATGAAGTGCAGTGATGGACAATATACAAGGGGTGCAGGACACCAGAGCAGGCTGTGTGGAATTGTGGCAGTGCAGAGAACCCAAACAGCTCTTTCCAGGCTCCATGCTAGCCAGTCATCTGTCCATGGACAAATCTCATCATGTGAGCACCTACTCTGCATCCTTGACATCAGCACATCAGGAGGCTAGCTGCATCCAACAGCATTTCACCCTGCTGTCCACTGAAACTCCTCTTGAAAAGGTTTTCTCCACATAGAGCCTGGGAAAGGTGTTGGCCCCAGTATATGGATTTAGAGCCACCTGCATGAAGTCCCCAGCAACCCTTAGCCTTCCTGACCCTGCAGGCTTACATCAATCAGTAGCATCACCAAGGCTGAATCATATTTTATAAAGAGCCCATAAACCTAATTTGCTCCTTTCTGCTTCTGCCACTTTGTCACATCCACAGCAACCCCTCTAGTTGGAGGTGGCTCTCCACCTGCTCCTGCATGGCTCCGTGGTGGCTCTCACTCACTGCAGCACACATGGCTTGGGTGATGATATTCTGAGGATGAGGCCTCCAGCAGGGCATCACACCTTGCCAGTCCCAGCAGGAGCAAAGCCAGATGCCATGCAGGTCCTAAACAGAGTTTGTGAGGAAGGAGTTGATGTAGATGCTTTCTTTCACAGCTGCTTTATTTCTAAGGTTTAAAGGTTTCTGGGGCCTGTGTCCTCCAACTCTGTATTGAAAATAAATTTAAACCACAAAAAGTCCAGTGAAGCCAAAGACAGAATGCCAAGCAGGGAGCAGGCTTCCTCTACACCTTTCCCTGTTTCCCCCCATGCAGTGGGCCTCTCTGGGCTGTTGTCTTCATGGGCTCCAGCCCCACTGCCCCACCAGTAGAAGTTTTGCACCTCCACCAGGTGCTGGCACTGCTCCACCGCCTCAGCCTGGGCTGTGCGGAAGCCCCTGCAGCAGCTCAGGAGCTCGCAGTCATCCATGGCTGCAGATTTCCTATTGCACTGGTGGCCAGAAGTGCCAAAGGCCCCACACCAGGTCTTCCAGTCACAAAAGTCTGAGCTGGCCAACAGATAAACCAAGTCATTAGCTGTGTAAGGCTTAAAACGATTGCTCTTGGGCACCAGCAGCTTGCAGGAACTGACTCATCGGGAGCGAACCTCTATTACCCCCTCAAAACTTCTTCAGGATGTTGCCCAACTTGCAGAAGGGGGCATGACTTTTCAGCATATACACTCCTCGCAGGACATGCCATGGCACTTGCACTCCACCTTCATGTGGGCCAGGAGGGCATGGGGAGCGGAAGACAGCTGCCAGATGGAACTGAGACAACCTGTGGGTCACCTGTTCCCGTGAGCTCTAAGCAATGGCTGTTCCCCTACAGGCTTCCTATGAGGCCAGAATGGAGACATCAGGGCAAGATTAGCTAAAGGGATGGGAAAAGGGAAGGTGAGGGGAGGGAAAGGAAGGGGAGGGGAAAAGAGAAGGGGAAAGAAAAGAAGGGAAGGGAAGGGAACGAAAGGGAAGGGGAAAAGAGAAGGGAGAGGAAGGGAAGGGAGCAGGACACAAACATGCTCTGTGAGCTCATGGATTCCCCAAACTTCTACTCTGAGTAAGGGACTCAGCTCTGCCCAGCCAAGAAGAGGCTCTAGAAAGTGGGCTTGCTTCCCAGCTCTTGTTCCTGCCTTCACCTTCATCCTTGCCTCATTATTGTGCAGGTTCATGAGAGCTTGGCTGGAGGAGACACCATGGCTCCTCTCAGGGTTGTCCACAAAGAGAAAAAGCAATCCCATAAGAGAGGTTATCAGAGCAGCCTGACTACTGGAAACCTGCTGGGGGAAAACAACCATGAGATGAAGAGTGAGAAACCCTGGGAGGAATGCCAGAAGGGCTGAGGACTGACTGTGAAACAAAACATTGCCTCTCTTTCCCATGGACCTTGTCCTCTACCACCCACTTTCTGCCTCTGTGCTCCTCCATCACCTCCAGGACTGACTCCTTGGATTCTGCTGTCACAGCCACATTTCTCCAGCTCCCCACTACATCAGGCTTGAGTCACAGCAAAGGCAACACCCACTGAGGAGATGGCATGAATGAAGGCAGCCTCCCACTTGCCTGAAAAAAGGTGATAAAAGGAACAGGCCTGCTGAGCTCTGCACTTGGTTGTGGAGAAGGGGAAGGCACTGGTGGGATGCAGCAGGAGAGAGAGGCTGTTACTGCATGCATGATGGATGCATTCAGATGGAGAGTGCTTGGGAGAAATCACCTTCAGGGTGTTGACCCAGTGCCATGGTCCTCAAGGCCTAGAGCCAGAAAGACTGCTCTGCAGGTGCTTTTGGCTTAGCCTGTGGTATCATCAGCTCCTGGGACCCATGTGCCATTGAGGAAGAGGAGTAAGCAACTGAAAGGGAGTTTGGGGGGCTGGGCTGGGCTCGTGGCAGGGTTGGGGGCAAGATCTGCCAGTCTGCAGGGCTGACACCCAGAGTGGTCCAGACAGGACCTAAAAGCCAGGCCTGGCCAAATAATGAAGTTTAGTCAGAAAATTAGTATTTGTAGGAGCACATGCTTACTGTTCAATGATTGCTTTATCAGCAACTCTATTAGCATGTGGAAAAAGGCACACCACGTGCCAATCCCACTAGCACCCACTGGTCAGTCCTGCTGACCTTGGATAGCAACGTTGGCAAAGGGCTGCAGCCCCTGCAGAGTGGAATGGTTCCACCAGCAAAACTGATGCTGACATTCCTCAACGGCCAGCTCTGTTCCTCATCTCTCTGCCTCCATGGATTCCACTCGGCGCACTCAGACCTGCTCCTCCACCTACTCTGCCAAAGCTGTGCAGTCACCAGGGTCCTAGAGGGCCCCCTGCAGGGACATCTGCTTGGAGTGGTACTTGTGGGGCAGGATGGCAGAGGATTAGTCCTCTACGGCCATACTTTAGAGTAAAAATGGGCAGGGAGGGGATATGCACCCTCCTTTGTGCCAGAGTGGACATTTCTGCTCCCCTATCTGTGACAAGTGTCACTGCCTCTCTCCCTTCATGCTTCCAGAGATGCTCCTTCTCATGCATTGTATTTGTGTTGCCTAGGTTTCTCCTCCCACCCTTTTCTCATGGATCTGCCTGTTTCTTTGCAGACAGCACCTCCCCAGGTGACATTTTAATCCAGATAGTATGAATGCAAAGTGTACTTGCAACTAGGTCACAGCAAGGACACGATGCACTGGGATCAGCATCACACACACAGTCACACTATCTCCATCCTGGCCCTGGCCAAACTCTGCCTTCAGCCACCATGAAGAAGACCGAATCCCATCCTGCACATCACTGCACAGCACGGGTAGCCCCTGCCCCAGGTGATGATTGTGGGTAGCCCTGGTGTGCCTACCAGCATCAGAGACTGAGTGGCCTACAGAAAGCTGCAGGATTGAGGGTGTTGGTGCAGTACTGTCCACTACAGTTCTGGTAGAGCGATGGGAGAGCTCTGAACTGGGGCTCTGGAGTGAGTATCCTTCCAGGGAGCTCACATGGCTCGGGGTTGTGTCAGGGCCCGAGTCCCAATCTCTAGTGTCCTGTAGAGAGACGATCTGGTCGTCTTTCTCTGTAGAGAAGTCACTCCAGCAGCAGCGAGCAAAGATTTATATACAAGAAAAGCCAGGCAGCATCAGGCAGCTGGTGCTAAAGGCACCAGCTCATTAACACATTGTCACCCAGCCAGTGTATCTCCCTGCTGTGTCAGTCACCTGTCACTTCCCTCAGCTCCACTGCTGACCTTATTGACACTCCCTCATATTCCTCCTCCAGGCTGGACGTTCTTCTTCTCTACCCTGCAGCCCTCATAGCTACAGCAAACAGACAGCCCAACTGCTTCCCAGCTTTCTTGACTCTTTCTCTGACAGGTCTCCCTTCAGCCCCTCACCACAGGAAGGAGGGTTCTCTGCCCTCCTCCCAGCAAGGCGTAGCGTGGTGGCTGCTCCTCTTTTCAGTAGGGTATGTGGGCTGTGCGACCATGGGGCTGAAACCTCCTGGGGGCAAAGACTGCTGTTACCTCATCAGGCCAGTTCCAGCTGTGCTGATGGCTCAGGAGTGTAAAGATCTTCACGCAAGCCCAGATTAGAGCTTTTTGTCTCTGAATCATTCAGAAAGTGAGGCTGTGGATCTGGCCTTTTTTTGCTTCTTCCACATCCTCTGCATGTCCACATACACAGAATCATGAAGGTTGGAAAGACCACTAAGATCACCCACTCCAACCATCCACCCACCACCACCAGAGGACTTAACCATATCACTCAGAGCAACATTGTCAATTTTCTTGAAAACCTCAAGGAATGGTTGACTCCTTGGGCAGCCTGTTCCAACCTGACAACTCTTTCAGTGTTGGCCTTCTTGGCCTCCTGGGCACACTGCTGGCTTATGTTCAACTAACACCCCCAGATCCTTTTCTTCTGTGTATCTTTCCAATCACTCTGCCCCAAGCCTGTAGCATTACCAAGGGCTGTTGTGAGCTAAGTGCAGAACTTGGCACGTGGTCTTGTTAAAGCTCATACAGTTGGCTTCAGCCCAGTGATCCAGCCTGTCCAGATCCCTCTGTAGGGCCTTCCTACCCTCAGGCAGATTGGCATGTCCTCCCAGTTTGGTGTAACCTGCAAACTTACTGAGGGTACACTCAATCCCCTCATCCCGACCAAAAATAAAAACATCAAACACGTGAGTTAACCCCTTTTCTGTGCTCATCTACATCTGTCCACACAATGAGGTCTGAAGAGCATTTGTGCTCAGCCATCCCCTCAAAACCGAGCTGCTGCAGTGGAGCTTTCATTTCTGCTTATCCTTCCAGCTTTGCTTTGGTCCCTGCTCCTGCTTTCTAGAGCCGGCGCGGCAGGGCGTCAGGCATGTTGGGATCTGCAGCACCGGGGTGTAGCCTCCGACACGCATCCCGGAAATCTGGTCCTACCTGCTGTCAGCTGAGCAGCAGTGGGGAATGACGGGGTACCTTCTCTCCCCTGTAAGCCAAGCCCTCGAGGGGCAGTTGGGCCCAGAAGCAGGTTATTCATGATACGTGACAGCCGCTGAGGTGAGTGATCCCTGTGGGGTGAGGGATGCTGTGGGGTGGCGCAGGCCCACAGAGTGAGGCCTCCTCTGACACAAATGGTAATGGCTGGGCTGCCAGGCTCAGGCGTGTGTGCAAGCAGTGAGGGGCCCGAGGGAGGGGAAAGGCCCTGCAGACAGCAGTAGGGACTTTTTGAAAGAGGGAAGCCCCCGCCCCCAGTTATCTGCAAGCCTTTCATGGTACTGAGCCTTGGCGGGAACTGCAAAGACGCAAACAGCCATGAGAACAAAAATCCCAGCAACGAGGAAGTGAGAAAAGGGTCTGCTTGAAAGAGAGAGACACTAAAACAGGTGAGATCAGCATTTTGGGTGCCATTGTACCCTCTGAAGGTTTACAAGCAGCAGAAAGATGTATATTCCTCATTGCACTGCTCCCTGAATGAGGCAGAACAAGGGGCACAGGGTGTGAGAACGTCAAACACAGGCTGTGACAGCCCACAGGTGGATGAGCTGGGAACCCACGGGCATGGCTCCTTGTCTTGGGACAGCAGGTAGCAGCTGTCCTGGGGAAGGACGCGGGTGGGTGGAGAGTATCCTGTGACTTCCATTCTCTTCCAGTGTGCTAGGACCTGCAAAGCAAAAGGTCACCAGGAAGCAGCTGTGCCAGGCAATACTGAGTCCCCAGTGTCCTGCTGCTCCAGCTTTCATGCTCTGCTAGCGCTGTGCCTCCTGCACCTTCTAAGGACAGGGACACTCATAGTCTTTGCCTTCTGCAGACACTGACACTCCTGCAGAGCTGGGTTATTTTGGGTCCCCGCCACTCACAGCTTGTGTGCCTGCACAAGCTCTCACTTCCCATATTTCACTTCAAACTTCTGTCTGGCAATACGGTAGGGAAGGGGATGTTTTACTTTTTCCCTGTCAGCTGTGGGGGTGGCCATGTTAGCGTAGTAGCAAAGAAGAACAAATATCCGGCATTCTGACCAAGCACATGTCTCCTCAGCTGTGAGTGCACCTGGGTGTTGTTCTTTCACAATTGCGTTTACTGTCATAGGATCATGCTTCAAAGTTCATGCTTTGTGGCCAGAATGAAGTGTGTCAGGAAGTGAGAGAGAGGAGAGATGAGCTGCAGCTTGCAGACATAAGAGCCAGCTGTGGTGCAGCGGGGACAGACGAGATTTGGATAAGCAAGTGCCCTAAGAGCCTGCCCGCTCCTTTTGTGATTCAAGCTGTCGTCCTGGTGTCCAAATGAACCAAAAACCTTTGCTGTGGCAGAAACGATCAGACACCAAGCCCATATGCACCCTTGGCTTTTCTCCTACAGAGAGGTAAGTGGGACAGAGGCAGCTTGCTAGCTGGATGGCACAGGTCTGGGGGCTTGGAGCACATGCTGACACAGATGAACCCTCTACACCTATGCAGTCACATGGTGAACTGAGCAGCAGATTCCAAAGTTTACTGAAACACAGGCTTCCTTGGGGTCCTGCAATGCTAAGAGTGTGGGGAGCCTGCAGAGTTTGTTTGCCATAGTGCCTGCATTGGAAGTCCTCTTCCACAGGCTCTTCGGAGGCAAGGATGAGTGATACCTCTGGGGAGGTGCAGTGCCAGCAGGACACAATCTCATGGGTTGTGTACATAGCTTTGAGCCCAGTCTTGAATCCCAGCCTCCACTATTCTCATCACCGTTATAATTTAATTTCATATCTAGAGAAAAAAAAAAAGGTGAAAATTAAGGCTTAGATATCACTCAGAGTGAGTAAAAATAATTCATAAATATTCATAATCATTTACAAAACATCTACTTCAATTTCTAATTTCTATGTGGGTTATTTTTTGAAGTCTAGCACATTCTTTGTTATTTATTTCCTCTTGGCAGCAGATCTACTAAACCAGCTTGTGCAATTTGTGTTCTCATCTGCACCACTCTACTCTTTAGCCACTCAATGCTGTGTTCTATGCCTGCATCCACAGGCAGCTTCAGAGTGCACCAGGGATTGTATGATAAATCACTCCCAGAAACGTTGACTCTGTGGCATGCTTGGCAAGACTTTTCTAGCTCTTTTTTCACCTTATCTCCCTGCCCCACACATACCTATTCTGCTCTCATGACTATGGAGTACTGGATCCAGGTTGGGACCCTCAGGACAGAGAGATTGAAGAGCTGTTGGACCAGGTCCCAGAGAGGGCCACAGAGATAATCAAAGGGCTGGAGCACCTCTCCTGTGAAGAAAGGTTGAGGGAAAGGTTACTGGGGAGGCTGATAGCCCATGGCTTGGACAGGTACAGAAGGGGTAAAGAACTGATTGGATGGCTGGGCCCAGAGAATGGTGGTGAATGGAGTTAAATCCAGTGACTGGTCATGAGTAGTGCTCCTCGGGTGTCAGTATTGGGACCCAACCTCTTTAATATCTTGACTGATGATCTGGATGAGGGGACTGAGCGTACCTTCTGTAAGTCTGCAGATGATACCAAGTTAGGAGGACATGCTGATCTGCTTGGGGGTAGGAAGGCCCTACAGAGGGATCAGGGCAGGCTGAATCGCTGGGCTGAGGCTAATTGTATGAACATGGTCCTGCACTTTGGCCACAACAACCCCAGGTAGTGCTTCAGGCTTGGAGCAGAGTGGCTGGAAGACCAGTGCAGAGGAATAGGACTTGCAGGTGTTGACAGCTGGCTGACCATGAGCCAGCAGTGTGCCTAGAAGGCCAAGAAGGCCAACAGCATCCTGGCTGGTATCAGAAGTAGTGCAGCCAGCAGAAGCAGGGAGGTGATTTTTCCCCTCTACTGAGCTCTGGTGAGGCCACACCTTGAGGACTGTGTTCAGTTTTGGGCCCCTCGCTATGAGAAGAACATTGAGGCCGTGGAACATGTTCAGAGAAGGGCAGTAAAGTTGGTGAGGAGTCTGGAACACAAGACTTATGAGGAGCAGCTAAGGGAATTGGATTGTTCAGACTGGAGGAGGCTCAGAGGTGACCTTATGGCTCTCTACAACTGCATGAAAGGACATTGTGGGGAGGTGGAGGTCTTCCTCTTCTCCTATGTAATGATGGATAAGAATAGAGGGAATGGCCTCAAGTTGTGGCAGGGAAGGTTAGGCTTGGATGTTGGATATTAGGAAAATTTCTTCTCTGAAAGAGTTGTCAGGTGTTGGAACAAGCTGCCCAGGGAGGTGGTTGAGTTGCCTGCCCCTGGAGGTTTTCAACAAGCATGTGGATGTCATACTAAACAACATGGTTTAGTGGGCAATACTAAGTGCAATACTAGTATAATACTAGTGGGCGATACTAAGTGCCCAATAATGGGCAGGTAGATGGTTGGACTAAATGATCTTAGAGGTCTTTTCCAACCTTAATGATTCTATGATTCTATGATAAGTTGAGCTTGTTCAGCTTGGAGAAGAGAAGGTCCAGGGAAACTTCATTGCAGTCTTAACAAATATAAAGGGGGGTTATGAGAGAGACATCCCATCACTTAAAATGTCTGAGGCCAAGTTGGAAGGGCCTTTCAGCAATGTGATCTAGTGAAAGATGTTCCTGCCCATGGCAAGGAGCTTGGACTAGATGATTATTAAAACCCCCTCCAACAACAAACCATTCTATGATAAACTTGTGTCCTACCGTGCTGTGGTACTTCATTATTTTTGTGGTGTTAGGCAGATATGGCTCAGGTAAGGAACTGTGAGGAGAGAAAATACCTAGGACCAGGCAGAGTCGTCTCATCTAACCTCACCTCAGGCATGCCCGCCTGTTCCAGCCTCCATAAAGAAGTATAGCTAGGGTTTCCCACCCTTCACAAGGAAAACAAGTCACAAACTCAAAGATTTGTGATCTAACGGCTTTTTTGCTGCCAATGACAAGAGGTGCTTGCCTTGGGACTGACTTGTGCCTCATCTTCTGCAGGTGCCCTGACATCACAGAGCAGCCTGGCCCAAATCCATTGGGAGGATGTCACGTCAGCCAGGTCCCTGAGCAGCTCCTGAGCACTTACGGGAGGCATGTGGCTGACTGTGGTCCCTGTAGGGTGGTCACAGGAAGATGTATGTGGGAGAGGGTTGTGACACATTCCCTTTAACTGGTTTCCAGCTTGTTTACCAACCCGTCATCATCATACTTTCCTCTCCCTTCACATAACATTGCCCCCACCTCACACCTCTACCAGCAGCTCTTCCTCCCTCACCGGTGTTTTTCCTTCCTTTTAGTTTCTTCAGCTCCTCCTCCCTTGCAGAAGTTTCTTAGTTTGTGTGCATGCTTGTTTGCATTTCCATGTCATTTCCCTTGCTTCCTACCAGAGCAAGAACATGAACAACATATTCAATTTATGCCTGAAAGTGTGATAGGAAGAGATGTCTGCAGTTTGACTCTTTTCTGTCTCTACTGGGTGAAAGGCTGAGGGCAGCCTTCAGGGTCTGTACCAATTTGCACTATGAGGTAAGAAGATGCTTCCTTCATCTCACAGGCCACCTAAGGTCAGCTGCCAAATGGAAAGTTCCTTCAGGATTTTGAACATCTCATCATGTGGATGATTTCTGTAGCAGAACACTGGAGTGAAAGTATCTCTTTGGTTGCTTTTCTTCTATTGCTTGTTCGTGTTGTGCTACCATTGCTTCCATGCACAGCTGATGACTTGAGACCACTCAGCAACTTTAATGTAGAGTAATGAGTACTTGAGGCTCTTTTAGAGATATCCACGGTGAATGTGGCTTGTGAAATATTAACCTACAATTGAACTAGTTCCATTGCTTCTGCCTCCCCACCACCAGCCTGCTATATCAGAAGATTTCCTCTTCGGTGATGAGCAGTCAAAACAGTACCTCTAGAGCTCTGGAGAGGAACATTCTGCTCCCGCAGCTTCCTCTTTTCCAAAGAGGAATTGTGTCTCGTGTTGGGGCTCTGACACTGATTGCAGTATCTATTACGTCAAATTTGAGACTATCACCCTATCTTTACTAACATCAGCATTAGTTTCTAGTAAAGCTCAGTTCATGGATACTTGCTGCTGTGCTTCCATCCACCCACAAGAAAGAAACTCAAACACTTTAAAAAAAAAAGAAAAAAGAAATCTGAACACTACTGGTTCAGAAATCTGCTATCTGGTGTCTCAAAGGCTTACAGGCTAATACATAAAGAAAGAGCACTCAGAAAAAGGAAAAGGTGATGGTAAGTAGAAAACCCAACAGATTTATTGCACTGGTGTTCCTGACAGGAAAATCTGGGAGATTTCCATGGCTGAAACATTCCTTGAGGGGAAATCCATCAAAGGACTGTCTGTGAGCAAAATGCTGTTAAGAAGGGTTATAATGCAGTAAAATGAAATAAGCACTTAGTAAATCTCTGAAACCACATGGCTTTTACCCCAGTGGTCTAAAAACAACTCAAGGGTGACAGAGCTGACTAACTGTGGTGTAGAAACTCCTGGTTAAAATTGCTTTTAAAGAGTCACTGGTAGATACAATTTGAGAAAAAGCTTTGGGGGCATTTTAGACCAAGGAGTCTGATATCTGTGCTGAACAAAATTAGTAGAAGTTTTAAAAAAGGGGGGAAAAATCAATTGGCATGCAATTATCTCTAGTTATTGGGGAAGAGTCAACATGGCTTTTGAAAGGGGATGCTGTGCCTTGTGTTACTACTGGAGTAGTTTGAGATGGCAAGCACAGGGATGGTGGAAATCCAAAAGGATTTTGAAAAGACTCTCAGGAATGGTGCTTAAGGAAGTTTAGAGAAAAGATTCCTAGGTAGATGAAATTTGCTAAAACACAAAATGGAAAACGGGGGTAGATGGTCAGTTTTTGCAGTGGAGTTATAAGACACCTGTGCCAGGGCTCGGTCTGTTTAATTTATTCATGAAGAATGAATAATGAAATAACAAATCTGTTAAAGGCATAAAATTATTCAGTTAGAAAAGATTAGAGTGGCTGAGAGGAACTGCAGAGACTAGAAAAAGAGTGAATGACTGGCCTTAAAATAACAGCTGAAATTTCATCTAGCTAAGTGATGCAAAAAAGCTATCTAAACTGACCCATGTATGAAGTCTGCTCTTACCCAGCTCAGTTCATGCACATCTCAAACTTCACAGGTGCACAGTTTGAGCCTTTCACCACAAGGCTTATAAAGTCTGTAGCAGAAGTGGAAAGGTTCTGAGAAGGGAAGGAAGGACATTCAAATTTACAGAATGATTTGTTTGAGAGGAACAACTAAGAAGACCAGGACCCTTTAATCTCAAGAAAAGGTCACTGAGAGGAAGTATGGTGGTTTACAAAATCATCAGTGATAAAGTGAAAGTGAATAAGGATTTTTTTTTATTATTTATTTTTTTTTTCACTTCCTCTTCCAGTATTTGAACTAGCAGCAGAATCTAGATGGTGGTGATTCAAAATTGGTTCAAGGATGTGGTTCTTCACATGAGATGTAATTAAGCTGTGGAAATCCTTGGTGCTCCTGTCACTAGATGTTGTTGATTATAAATTTTATATGGCTCTGAAAACAACTGGAGAAAATAACAACTGTGAGCAATTAAATATAAACATTTCACCTCTGGCTCAGGAAACTACTGGTCTAGAGTTTGTTGAAAACAAGAAGAAAACCTGAGGAGTGACTGCACTGTTCTTATATTATTCCTTCATCATCCATTATTTGAGACAGAATACTTGCAGGTAAACCACTGATCTCAGATACTATGGACTATACTTATATATTGCATTGTTTAGAGGTGCTTCTTGAATAACAGCTGACAAAAATGGTTTGTCTATGCAGACAAGTTGCCTTCACCTGGCTGGCTGGTCTGGGCACAGGTGTAGGAGCAGGATATGTTTTTTCAAGGAACCTCAATCTCGCTCAGTTTGTCTCAGTTGGGACAAAGACACTCTCTAGTCTATTCAGTCTGCAGTCATTACAGAATTTTCACTCCAGCAAAAGCTGGTGTGTCTCCCTTGAGTTTGTGTTTTTGAAGCACCTAATAATTTTACTCAAAACCAACAATTCTAGCATATTTGCCTTTTCTTGTTGGATCATTTTATCCTCTAAACTTAAGCAAGTTCACAAAACAAAACTGTCAATCATTTTTAAAGAAAGGTGAAAGCCACTCAAATGTATCTTGACAATCCAGTAGAAGTTCCTCTGAGAAAGCTGGCTGGGTGGTGGACCTGTGCAATGACAGAAAAGGATGTCAGGCAAATTGATAACTCTCTGCTTGTCATCCCTTCTCCCTCATATTAGTGTTTCCATTGTCTAACATATAGACACCAGAATGAGTCTGATGATTCAGTTCCCACCAATGAGATCTGCATGTGCTACTTCTGTTTTTAATAGATCCTTCCCCTAGACTTGTGCATCATCCCACAATGCCATTCAGAATATCTGACATGACTGTCAAGCTCCTGAGTAGCTTCTTTGCACAGTAATACACAGCTCATTCAAAATTTTCCTCTAGGTAGAACAAAGTCTACTTTTTGTTTGGAGATAAATTACTCTTTACATAGGCTCTTGTAGTAGATACTGCTGGTACCATGCAAGAGAGCACACCAAAGGAGCTGCAGAGATCTTTAAGAATCATTGCCAATGTTGTGTTTATTCTGTCTTAGCAGTCCCGAGGAAGGAACTGAGATGAATGTCCTGGTCCCATTTGTACTCACATTCCTAGAAAATTAGTCAAATTTCTAGATTTCCCTGGCCCTCTGCATCTGTCTGTCACAGTTCATTCATTTTAGTCAAGCCCTTAGCTGGGATTCAGGTTTACATGGGTTATTTTGCTTAAGAGAACTAGGGTGGAGTCTAATAGCAGTGTCATTCTTTTTATCTATGATCAATGTACAAAGTCCTGTTTTTCTGATAGAAAATGACCATGAAGTTTTTATTATCTTCTAAGTTCCAGCCAGCCAGCATTTTTTCCCTCAATGTGTTTGCTCTCTTCTCCCTCCTTCCCTTCCTTCCTTCCTCCCTCCCTTGCCTTGCCTTGCCTCCCCTTGCCTCCTCTCCCCTCCCCTACCCTCCCCTCTCTTCCCCTCCCTTCCTTCCCCTTCCCCTCCCCTCCCCTCCCCTTTCCCTTCCTCTTACCTTCTACTTTCCCTGCATTCCTTTGTTTTGTCCCTTGCTTGCATGCATGTGCTCACAGCACTAATTAGAACAATGTGCATTTTCTGAGTCATGTGCAAGATTCCGTACAACAGAATCTGTTGTCTGTTTTCTGTATTCTTCTGCCATTTAATTACTCACTTTTCTACTGTGTATTTTACTTATTCTGTTTCTTTATGAGTTCTTGCAACAGAAGACAATGTGGGATTTTGATCTTAAAAGAGGTTTCCCCTTTCAACTTAACTTTTCTTTCTGCAGATGAAGAGAACAACCTGTCCATAGCTTCCTTGAGGAATGACTTCTCTCAGTGACTTTCTTCGGGCCTCCTTAGCTCTCCAGCTGCCTCAGCCATCCCACTGAGATCCTCTCCTTATCCCTGTTGGGTATGTCAGCTGCCAATGTGTCTCAGCCATGCAAAGATTACAGCTTCTACCACAAACTCCTCCTGCCTGGCTACGTTCTGATATTCATCACAGGCTTGACACTGAATGTGGTGGCCCTGTGGATATTTGTTCGCTACCTGCGCCTGAAATCAGTGGTGATGATCTACATGTTCAATCTGGCTGTGAGTGACCTAACCTTCACACTCCCTCTACCACTGCGACTCTACTACTACTTCAACCATGAGTGGCCCTTTGGCAACACCCTGTGCCAGGTCTCTGGCTCTGTCTTTCAGATCAACATGTATGGTAGCTGCATCTTCCTCATGTGCATCAACCTGGATCGCTATATTGCCATTGTGCACCCACTTCGCTGGCGGCACCTCCGGCGTCCCAAGGTGGCCAGGCTCCTTTGCCTGGTGGTCTGGGTCGTGATCCTCATGGGCTCCATTCCCACAGCCATAGTCCACAAGCAAAACCACTGTGAGTCACAGAACCAGACTACTTACCTGTGCTTTGAAAGTTTTAGTGATGACATGTGGCAGAAAAACCTCTTCCCTCTGGTTATCCTGGCTGAAATCCTGGGTTTTCTCCTGCCTCTGAGCTCTGTGACATACTGTTCTATTCAGATCTTTCGGGAGCTCTGTCAGGCCAGACAGCCAAAGACACTGCGGCAGCAGAAGACAGTCCGTCTCCTCTTGGTCAATCTGGTCATCTTCGTCATATTCTTTGTGCCCTACAATACTACCCTGGCTGTATATGGTTTGATAAAGGCCAGGGTGATTGATGTCGAGAAGCAAATGCAGACCTCTGTGCGTGAGGTTCTAATTGTGACAATGATGTTGGCCAGTATGAACTGCACACTGGACCCCCTGATCTACTATTTCAGTACTGAAGGTTTCCGTAACACCTTTAAGAAACTGCGGCGGGGACAAACCTGGCACTCGGATATAGGGATGATTAGGAATCAGGTTGTGGAACAAAAGTCAACCCAAAACCATGCTGCCTCAACAGCAAAACCATCTGAGAACTTTCACTGTCCCAGTGAATCTGTGCCAGCACTTCCTACTACAGTATTTTTGAATGGCCCTATTGAGGACTCAGAAATTTAACCATTGCATTTTAAGCATTTAACCATTGCAATTTAAGTATTGGTTCTGCATTGGTCCTAGCATTGCTGAGTTTCAGAGTGGCCCATTCAATAATTACATCAAGGCTGTGGAAAACAGCTCAGGGTTACTTTGTGAACTGAGAGAGCATGGCAGGCTATATGTGAATGAATGTGGTGATACAAAGCTGAAGGATTAAAAGCTGTTTTCAATAAACACAGATAAGTTGATGACATGGTCCCAACTTGACTCTTTTAGTACAGAAAACATAGGGAACAAGTGCTTGAAACAAGCATGCTGTGTCTAGGTCTGTTTAGCAGAGGTTCCTATGGCAAGTTGATCTTGCCTTGATCTTTGATCCTCCTTTCTGCACTTCTACATAAAAAAGTTTGGGGAATAATCAGAATACAGATATGATACCCTTTGCTAACAGAGTGAATTTAGCAGTATAATCGGAACACAGATATGATACCCTTTGCTAACAATTTAGCAGTAAAGACTGAGAGAAACTTTCGTGGGCTTTTGTTACTCTTGTTGTTTTTTAACTTGCTGCCTCAATTTCAGTCATAAGTCCAGTTTAGGGCACCTAAATAAATGTCAAATGTTCCAAAAGAGTTGAAGTTTTTATTAATTCTTGTTGGGGTCAAGGAGACTAGCTGAGTATTTAGTGCTCTTGCAGAAAGTAGATCCCTAACTGCGCAGTAAGTCACAGACCTTAGCAAAGCAGTCTTTAGTAGGTTCATCAAATGTGATTGTGTAGCGGTATGCACACACATGCAGCACAGTGACTACACATTTACCTCAAGCGAAAGAGCCTGGGGAATACTAGCACACTTGAGAGTACAGTCAGCATTCACAATGGCCCCTGAAAAAGGAAAATGCCAGTACTGCCGGCATATCCGAAGAACACACTGACATTTGTGCTTTGCACTTTCTTGTCACTTGACTGCAAAGTGATTAATTTCAGGTCTGGGTGATTTTCAGTGTCAAAGAGAAATGATGTCACAGACTGAAGCTGCAGTGAAATGTATTTGCTTGCACTGTTTGTACAAGCCTCTCAGCCCACACTGTATGCTAAAGCCATATAAATCTGCCCAGAAGAGAGAGACCCAGTTGTTCACTGGTCTTGACAGAACCCCCCATTACTCTCTCCTGCTTGTGGCCAGGGGCTGCCTTCCTACCAGCACTGTAGCTGAGCCTCTCTTTGGCTTCCAGGAGAGCCCAGGTCATCCCAGATCTGGTTCATTGCAGTATATATGAAGGTGGGGTTTCGTTGTTGATGTTGTTCTTTTAAACAGTTAAAGAAATGATTAGGGAAGCTGGTGAGAAATGTTGTTCAGAGTTAAGTCCATATTCTTAGACGACCTTCTGAATTAGCAACATGAATCACGCTTCAAGTCCCTGCCTTTGTGACTCCTGGGGGAAAAAGAGGTATTGATATGCATCATGACTTTGTGTTAAAGTACATTTTAAGAGGCACAGAGATTTAAGACCACATCGCCAGTCTCCCTTGAAGATCTACCTACCTTACAACTGATCCTGTAGCGGCAGATATAGATGTTGACCCTCTCCAAGGGACGCTTATGCTACAAACTGACCTGGGATTAATATAACCTGGGCAAATTGGCTGTACATCCCTTCTCAGCATACACATCACCGACTGCCAGCTCTGAAATCCACCTGCAGCTGAAGGACATATAATGGGATCTGAGAGATGCAGTGAGAGAGGTGGAGAAGGGCTGGGGGGATACTTTTGGTTTGAAAATAGAGGGTTTGTCATGTGAATATGAACCACATGCCACAATGCAGCTGGAGAGGATGCACACCTGTGCACTCATATTTTGGCAGACCTGAGCTGATTCATTTGTGCTGGGGCAGTATACGTCCCCCTTCCTCTTGCCCACCCAGCAGGAGATGGGGCAGCAAGAGCTAGCTGCTCCCTAGCGGAGGGCAACCAAGAGCCAGGCACAGGAGGAGGCTGATACCTTGTCCACTGCACCTAAGCAAGGTGATCAGGGTGGATACAGTGACAGCAGCTGGGCTCAGCAGAGGGTACAGATTGCAGACCTGCCCTGGTGACAAGGCAGATCCAAGGTCATCCCAAGAAGTCAGTGCATCAGCACTGGAACCAGGCCTGGAGCAGTCACAAGGGTCAGCCTCAGGCCAGTGAGTGCAAGACAAGCCCACAGTGACAAGGCCTTTCTTGCGCAGCACCTCCAGGCATCCTTCTGCAGCCGGCATCCTCACAGAGGCACTGTGCTCCCCAGAGCTGGGCTGAACAGAGATCGCTCAGAGCCTGTAAGTTTGCCACGTATGAATGAACTATCAGGTGGCCAATGCCCTCCTCTGAAGGAGGCTGCTCACCTGCCAAAGCTAAAGCATGCCCCCAGACACAGAAGGAACACGGGAAAGCTTCATCTTCTCTTGTAGCTTCATTCTGAAAATAGCTGAACTATTTTTACCTGGAACATTTTATAAATATACCACCTCCAGCAGAGGAAATTTTAGCTCAAATATTTTGACAAAATTATAAATAACTGAAAAAAACAATCTCTTGATGGATCTTATCAAATAATTTAGCAATAAAGAAGGCGGCTGGCCATGCCACATGCAATGGGTAAGTTTCTGAGTTTGGATATCTGAGAACTTTCCATAATTGATATATGTAGGCAATGCTGTGCCTAGTCCCAGTGTAGGCTGTATTTGCATTTTAAACCATTTTCAGCAAACATTAGTTTTGTTTCATTTTTGAGAATTCTAGTCCAGTTTGATTGCTTTGGATTCTGGAGGGGATTATGGCTATTTTTTATGTTTGCAAGAGAGAATGGGTGCTAGATAAGTTGTCTGCTTCTACATTGTTACCTTTGTTGGACTTAAGTTTTTATTCCATCATGTGGTGATAAGGAAGAGAACCTGCATGCACTGTCCCAGTGAAATGAGTCACTAGTCCTATCTTGCTTTATAGCTTCTACTTCATGAGTATAAAACAAACAAATTTGAAAGACCTTGGGCACTCACCTATTTAAAAGTAGCTTCTGACACAATGCTGATTGCTACAACATGGAACAACTTGAAAGAAATGTGTTTAAAACAGCAGAAACAAGGAAAACACACAATATGGGGGTGTTCAAGACAGAAATGTTAAATGGGAATCTAATTTCACCAGAGTCCTTTCAACCTGTACAAATGCCTCCCTACATCTTACTGCAATAATTGTTGAATAAGTATTCTTGGAAAGTATGCCACAGGGAAAAGATGCCATTCATTGCTCCCCTGCACTTTGTGTCATTTGCAGATGTGCACATAAAACAAATGTTTCCTTATCAAGTAAGACTAGACAAGTGAAAGGTCAGAACTATGGCAGATGAGAACAGAATGCTTATTTTATATGGATTAGAGAGATTATCTGCAAAAGCGCTTAAGTATGTTTGGATTTCAAGTCTTTTGCCTTCCAGCACAGATATGCCAGTCACTTTAGGAAGTGCTTTCTTGTTTGGACAATTTAGAAACACACTGTTATTAGCACTAATTGTAACATATTCCATACTTTCTGGAAATCCACTCACAATCTGCATTCTGTAATTCAACTTTAAAAAAAAAAAAAAAAAAGTTTCAAAAATCCCAGCACAAGCCGCACTTACTCTCAAAACTGATCTTGCTACTACCAGCGCTCTTTGCAGCACATCCTGGCTGTGCACCTCCCACCACTTGGTGTCTCCCACCAACAAAATATCTACGTTGCATTACAAATGCCCTTAGCAACTTGAAAGCTTGGGTGCTTTCCTCAACAGCCCCTTCTCTGGGAATTGAAGCAGGTGTCCTCCAGAGGTCCCTCCAACCTAATTCATTTTATGATCCCCTGTTCTTGTGTTGCAAATGTTGATTGGGAACCACAAGCACAGGAAAGTGTTAGAAAGAAGATAGAAACCCCCACCCCACCACTGAACTGTATGATATTCTGGTTGAAGGATGCACAGTACAGGGATAAGTGCATCACTTTCTTGTACAGTTGCTCCTGGTTGCTCACCCAGCAGACACCTGACTGCATTCCAGCTGCAGCCATAGCCCTCAACTCAGCAGCTGAGAGCAGGCACTCAAAGCTCTGTATTTCATGAGCTACTTTTGAAGCCTTTCTTTAAATCTCTTATATTCTGTAGTGCTAACAGAGCCTCAGCAGAGGCCAGGCAACCACTGTGCTGATGCTGCAGAACATCCTGCTGACCGAAACCCGCTCAGGCTTTCCTTGCATTTCCCCATGTTTCCTTATCATCTGCTGCCTCTACTCTCACACTGCGAGAGATCTTTGAGCACAGATCACTGTTTGTTTGGTTTGCATAGCATCTTGCCCAGTGGGAGAGCGAGCTCCATAGGCTTCTCGACAAGGTAAGAATAAAAAGAACAGTATAACCAGAAAACTTGCTACGCTGGAATTGGTATGCTAAAGCTTAACACAGCTGTCTGTGCTTTAACCTATTTAACTCTGCTATTGACAAGGGGACCAGGAGCTAGTAACACCCCCCTGCCCTCAAATGCCAGCCGTGAAGTGCAAGCTGTCACTTTCCACATCAGCCCCTGAAATACAAGGGAAGAAGAAAGCATTCTCCTCTGGGGGCCGAGGGTGGAGAGGAAGGTTCGAACTTTCCACCACAAAGTGAAGATGAAAGACTTTTTCCAACACTGGAGATAAAAAAAAAAGAGAGAGAAAAGATAAAAATGCAAAGCAAAGAAGTAAAGGCATCAGTGAGCTACAAAGCAATCTGTCACTGCATCAGGGATGGACACAGATGACAGGGCCAAACCCTGGGAACAGCGTGACACCAGAACAGCCTGTTCCAGCATCAGGAGGACATCTGCAGGGTCCCAGGCTCCTCTTTGCCCTCTCAGGAGTCTGGGAGTGCTGTGTGGGTAAAACATGCTGAAACCGGCATAGCCAAGGGTCTTTGACAATGGGGCACGACTTGCAAAAAATTAATGATTTGTGATAACAAACTTAATCTTGGCCAACAGCATTTTTTGTTTCCAGGACTGCCACCCACCAGCTCAGGTTGCCCAGGGCCCCATCCAACCTGGCCTTTAATACATTCAGGGATGGGGCACTCACAGCCTCTTCGGGCAGTCTGTGCCAGTGGCTCACCGCCCTCTGAGGGCACGTTTCGTGTTTGGGCGGAGTTTCTCCTTTTCTTCCAAATCCAACTCACACCCGTACGGCCGCCTCCACGCGCGTCTCCGGGCAGCCCGAGGCCGCAGGGCAGGGCCGGGCCCGGCCCCGGTGCGCTGCGCTGCGCGCTCTCCGCGGCCAACAGCGGCCCCTGGCGGCGGCGGCACACGGCTCTCGAGGCTGCGGAGCGAGGCCAGGTTCCCCGGGGCCGGGCCGCAGGTAGCGGCGCTTGTCGTGCGTCGCGGCCCGACGTGGTGTTCGCGTCCTCCTCCTCGTGAGCTCTCCCCGGGGGCAAGCCAATAAAAATGATAATAACAGGGAAGAAGCTGTGAAAGGAAGGAAGGAAAGGTGCCTCTGTCCCAGGAGTGGAAGGGGAGAAGAGGAGCTCCTTTTGTTGTTGGCACCCCAGTACAAGAGGAAGAACACAAAAACAACGTCCTTGCAAAGTAATCTCGTCCATCACGTAGACCGTGCACGTCTTCCATGGGGGCTTTACCAATCCCAGCCCCATCAGTGCTGGATTCATACCTGTAGGGAGTGCTGTTCTCAAGGGAAACGCGCACCAAGTCCAACCACTGTGCTTCGGGTCGGGAAAGCCTCAGTTGGTCTCCTCCCATGGGCTCCTTAGGCAGAGGTGTCACGGTTGTCCTTGACAACGCAATGACAGATTGTTCTCTTCACCATGTCCCTTCTTTGTTTCCTCCGGCAGGACGAACATTGCTTGCAGAGAGAAAAAGCAACAAAGAATTAGCTATTTGCTTCTTTTTTTTTTTTCTTTTTTCTTTTTTCTTTTTTTTTTTTTTTCACATATCCAAGCTCCGCTCTGCAAATAAAGCTACTGATCTCCCCATGCTTTTCTGTAGTATTTATTATGACTGCAGCCTTCACACGTTTGAACTCAGTCAGTCCACCAGAGGCCCATAAGCTGATGTGGCATTATTATTGTTTTATAAGCAGGAAGCCTGGTAGCTAAAATGTATGTTCTGAAATATGTCAGATGCTCCTTTTCAGAGTGATATATAGCACATATACATCTTCTGTATGGCTCCTACAGATTCCAGCCACAAATGCAGGACCCAAGCCATGCAGCAAACCAAACTCCAAGGCCTCAAGTGGAGAGCTGCTACCAGAAGTGTCAGGAGAGTGATGGCTTTCAGGAATACAGCTCTGCCAACCTGTTGGTGCTGCTGTCATCTGGGGCTCCATAGCAGTGGCAGGGGCAAGGCAGTGGGGTGGTGGCAAGGAAGTCACAAACATCACGGTGGGAGGAGATGGATTCTTCAAATGTTTCTGTATCAAAATGCAAAATCTGGATAATGAGCAAGGGGAGTGAGGCATCCTCAGTGATAAGCATCCATTTAACATAACTAGCACGACAAAAAAAATACAGTGGACAATTTTTATGATTGCAATCCTCAAGTCTCTGGTTACAGTCTGAGCAGAGGGGACAGAGGTGTATAAAAAAAAGTTTTGGAGAAGCATGTTGCAGTGTGTGGGGCAGTGGGCATACAGCTGTGTGCGGGGCTGCTGTACAACTGTTGAGTGCAGGGAGACTGGTTAGGTGAAGTTTGTCAGCTAGCTGAAGTTGTAATCCATGCAAAGGCAACATTTTGAAAGTAGAAGCATGAGAGGCAAAAAGGCACGACAGGTGGCTCTGTGTCATCCTGCACTTTGTACCTTCTGAAGTTGGGAAAGAGCACTGGGTGAGACACCATGACTTACCGGACAAGGAAGAATTAGACAAATATGAAGCAACAGGAAAGTTCTATGGCTACTTCATTTACAAATGGCTTTTGTTGACTTCAGCTGTTTCAGAGTAACTGCCAGCAGCAATATATCCTCGATCTGATTAGTAGATAATTGCCACCAGGAGGCTGACCTGGACTCTTTAAAAGGAAATGAACAGATACATACCTTGAGTCACTTCTGAAGCTTGGGAGGGCCCCATCATACGCACAATTCCCTGTTTTGTTCTCTCCAAACCTACTCTTGAGCTACTTGCTTCCCTCCACATTGTCCTTCCTCTTGTCATTGTCTATACATGCAGTCTGAAAGTACTCAGATTTTTTTTTTCCAAAAACCAAAGGTGATTTTTGCCAGGAACATAATTTGGCTTCCCAGGAACTCAAACACGTGGGGTGAAGCTGATGGTACTCTCCTTTTTCATGTCTCCCTCAGTCCTTGGGTTGAGTTCTGCAGTTCTACATAGGGGGTAGCCTTCACCCATTTAAAATTAAAAAAAAAAAAAAAGAAAAAAAAAAAGAAAAAAAAAAAAAAGAAGTTTCCTTCTGGCTTGGATTTAGGGCATGGAGGTGGTTTTAGTGGTCTTGAGAAACAACTTCCTCAGAGCTGACAGCTGGATCCCGCTGAGCTTTGTGCTGCTTTTTCTGCCTGCAGGGCCAAGCAGGGTGGTGGGTGGGGACCTCAGAGTTTTTGCTTGCGGCTGAGTGTTGTGCAGGGGCCTTGTTGGTGTTCTGGATTGGCAATTTTGACTGTGAGCATGCAGACCCGGAAAAAAAAAAATAAAAAATATATAGTCTGGAAGGAGCAGACAAAAGCTCTGTGAGCTGCTGAGGAAGATGTTTGTGCTCCTCACTAGAGAAGAGTTTTGAGATGGTAACAGAAGTGACCCTAGCAAGAATGTATTGTCTTCACAGTGCTGTTTCTGTGCTTTGATGCTAGGCAAAATGTCCAAAATGATGTTTTGCTTTGTTTCCTTAGATCCATGCCACAGCAACAGATGCTTTTGGAACCTGAGATAGGGCTTATGGCTGAACCTTGGAGCTTACAGCTTCACCATCCAGAAAAACTCACAAGCACCTTTTGCTGCTCCCTGTCCTGAACCAAACCTGCACGAAACCCACCCCATGTTCCTTCCCCAGGTGACACAAGGAGTGGTTCCAAGGCTACCATTTTGAAGAGACAGCTGAACAAGGAAGGCTAGCATCTCTCTACACCCTCTTAGAATCATAGAATTATGAAACTAAAGGAGAGGAGAGGAGAGGAGAGGAGAGGAGAGGAGAGGAGAGGAGAGGAGAGGAGAGGAGAGGAGAGGAGAGGAGAGGAGAGGAGAGGAGAGGAGAGGAGAGGAGAGGAGAGGAGAGGAGAGGAGAGGAGAGGAGAGGAGAGGAGAGGAGAGGAGAGGAGAGGAGAGGAGAGGAGAGGAGAGGGGAGGAAGAGCTCATAAAAAAAAGTGGGAGACTACAGAAAATGAGATTTCACTAGAATGTACATGGAACTACTGCAGGACAAACTGCAAACTGCCGGTAAAGTGCATTGCCCTTGCTCTGGGTGGCTGATGGAGTTCATTTGGCTGTTGAAGGAAGAATTAGTTTAAAGAAGGATTGAAGACTGATTTTAACATCTGACATTGTCCCTCTGTGCAGCTTCTGTGGTTTTCCTAATGCCATCTTTGATTCTACTTCAAGTCTGGGTGACTGCATCTGTCAGCCAACATACCAGGTGAGGTAGGGAGAGCAGCATGCCAGGGAATGGCACACCTGGTAGTGTTCAGCCACCCTCAGCCTTTCCCACTTTGTCCTCCATGGATTACAGCATTACAGGAGGGTGGGCAAGGGAGAACCAGAGCCCTCACCAGGTTTCAAATGGACCTCCTCCAGCTCCAGCACCCGAGGCACTGCCTCCCTAGAAGTTCTGGTGAACCTCCTGCAGCCTGAGCAGCAGGTGAGCTGGTACAGAACTGTCACGGGAAGTCGTGCCACAGCCAGCTTGCAGGTGTGTAAGGACTGCAGAAGTGGGTTCATCGAAATCTGTAATACAGAGTGAAACAGATATTTTGTTCATTAAATTTCTTCATCACAGATTACTACAAATTACTACTAATAAAACAAGAAGGTATTACAAGTTACAAAAAATTACCAACAGTAAAGCAACTATACTTACAGCTTGCATTTGTGTCTGTATATATCTATATAGTCTATATACTTACGAATGAGCCTTCAGTCAGACAGGTGTTGTTGGTGAGGGTCTACTCCGTACAGGAGATCTTGAGTGCAAAAGTCTGTGCAGGGGAAGCGCTGAGTGAGGCTCCATTTTGTGTAGAAAGCAAGTTTTTTTGTGTGTGTGAGGGACATAAGGGGGCACAGGACAACGCCACCTGGAACAGCTAGCAGATGCTGCCGGTTTCTGTTTTTACCTGGAACAGCCAATAGATGATGCTGTTTTTCATTTTCTCAGACTAGTTTTTCCTTTCCCAGACTGTTTTTCTATTTTGCAAGATAGAACAACCCGTAGATGTTTCCTGTTCCTACTTTCTCAGGCTGTTTTTCACCTTTCCAGACTACTTTTCCACATTTCCAGATAAGACTGTTGTCACTATTTTGTAGTTTTGTTTTGTGGATTAGCTTTGGTAGGGCTTTTTTTTTTTGTTTGTCTGACTGTGTTTTTGGTTATTTTTGTTTTGTTTTGTTTTGTTTCATTTTGTTTTGTTTAAACAAAAACTTATCTAGGCTATGTCAGGATGTGCCAGTACTGGCTGCACTTCAAGAATGCCCACTGTGCTTCCCAAGGGTGCTCCTGACTCCTAGGCCAGTGGTTTCCATCTTGACGGACATTCTCTTCTGTCTGTACTTTTCCCATTATACCCAAGTCACTTTTATGGCTGCTCTCATCGAGTGGGCAGAGCATGAAGGAATTAGGAAGAGATGCAGCACAGACCCCAGAAGTACCTTCCCCTTTTTTACACACAAAGCGCTCTTTTTGGTCTCTCTTCCCTATCCTCCCCTCTCCGTTGCCACTCTACTCCCCCCAAAAAAGAGAGCTGTAAGATCTGATAACCAAAGGCTTTAAAACAGATTATTCTTGATCTATTTGGTTCAGTTTCTCTGTGACATCACCAAGGAGCCTCGGAGTGGATTAGAACACAGACACCGGAAAGGATTATCTCTTGCCCATGAGATGGATCCTTGAAGATCACCTGGTTCCAGCCCTTGTCCTAAGCCCTACGTCATCATGGAGCTCCTTGACCTCATCCCTTCTTCATGCTTCTTACCCCAAACTTGCTGTCCCCTCATACTGCCTACTCCAGCTTCCATTAGATTTGGTGAGTCCTGACACCAAGGCATCAGATGCCCGCTCACAGAGTGTAATCAGGGTGACAGCTAGTGGAGTGATTGGGTGCCTGACACATTGTACCCAGTGACAGCATGGAGCTGCTGAGCTGTGGCTGCTGCCCCATGGAGGCAGCACTCCTGGAGCAGAAGGGAGAGAGCAGTCCTGGCAGGACACATAGTCAGGGCCCTGGGGCTGGGCCTCTTCCCTTGCTCAGCCCTGCTGCATCTCTTGTGCTGCAGGATGCTGGGCTCTGCATGGAACAGGAGCACAGCACGTGCACCTGCACGCCTGAACATAGAGAGGAGCTGCTGCTGCTGCTGCTGCTGCAGATCAGCAGTGGGCAGCCAGGGGACAGGAATGCCTGAACAACAGTGGGCTTTGGCTAAGAGACTGTGTGCTCAGACCACAGATCTAAGCAACTAATCCAGGTGTGGAACTGAGCAGTCCCTCCTCTGCATTGGGTGCTCATGGTATTTCATTTATAGATGTAACACTGATTAGCTGCATCACAGGCAATGGTTCAAAATGTACCGTGCAAACCCAACCTGTGTTTGCTCCATCTGTCATAACCCCCTTTGACAAAGACCTCTAGACAGCCCCCCGCTGGCTGCACTCACTGCCACACCACGCTGCCCTGTGGTCACCTCCTGCCAGTGTGGATCTTCCACGGGCGGCTGTGCAAAACACAGAGCTGGGGAGACACAGCTACCAGACAAAGGGACCACACCTCACAGGGCCCTGTAGTATGGACAGTGGGGGACCCAGGGCTGGTGCTGTGCTCCTGGCAGGGTTGGGCCCACCTGGATGAAGCATGGATGAGGCCACTGCTCAACGAAGCAGTGGTAGTGGCCTTCTGGTGAGGAAACCATAGAATCACAAACTGGTTTGGTTGGAAGGGACCACACACAGTTCCAAACCCCTGCCATGGGCAGGGCTGCCACCTGCCACATCAGGCTGCCCAGAGCCCCACACAATCTGGCCTTGAATGTCTCCAGGGATGGGGCATCCACAGCTTCTCTGTTCCAGTGTCTCACCACTCTCCAAGTGAAGTTTCCTATTAACACCTTACCTAAATCTCTTTTAGTTTAAAGCCATTCCTCCTTGTCCTGTCACCGTCAGGCCGTGTGAAGTCAGTCTCCCTCCTGTTTATAAGCCCCTTCAAGTACTGAAGGCCACGGTGAGGCTCCTGGAGACTTTACCTATCCAAGCTGAACAATGTCAGCTCCTTCGGCCTTCCTGAAGAACGGGCAGTGAGCACAGCCTGAACAGCCACTGAGGAGCTCATTGGCATGACCATGAGCTGATAACAAACTCTCAACAGAACAGAAGCACAGCAATGAGCCTGAAAGCCAACCCCAAAGATGGTGATAATCACATTCTGAAGAAAAACTCATCCATGCAAGCAGAGGGCAGCTCAGAAGTTATCTCTGGCAGCAGGCGCGCGACAGCATGGACATGAGCAAGCAGACTGCCTGCCAGCACAGCTCCCACAAGCCCACCACAGAGCCAAAATGGTGGCAGGGCAGTGCGATGGCGCTCAGCGCAGGCTCCACCCGGGCCAGGTGCAAAGGAACAGCACTGCTCTGGCACTGTGCTTTTCTGTGGCTGGATAGAAGGGGCCACGGGCTGGGTGGGTTTGTGAGGAGGGACCTGCACTGAGGGCCTGGCAAGCAGGCTCTGTGGTAGCCAGAGGGAGACAGGGGGGCTGTGGCCAAAAGCAGGCCGGGGCTGGGCTGGCTCGGAAGGCAGAGACACGGTGAGGGAACTAGGCCGGGCCGGGCCGGGCCGAGCTGAGCGGGGTCACGCTCCTACCGCGGCTATTATGGGATGGCAAGGCCCGGGGGAAGGGGGGGGAAGTGGGGGAGGGGAGGGCAGGCAGTGGGTATTATGGGATGGCGAGGCCTTCTGCGGCGGGGGAGGGAAGGGAGAGCGGTTACTATTATGGGATGGCGAGGCCTTCCGCCACCGGAGGGGGGCAGGTGGGTGGCAGGAGTATTATGGGATGGCAAGCCATTCTGCGGCGGGGGGGGGGGGTAATATTATGGGATGGGGGTGCCCCACGAGGTGGTGGCGGGGGGTGGGGGTGGGGGTGGGGGAGGATGCGGCTATTATGGGATGGCAGGGCCCTTTGCAGCCAGAGCGAGTGGAGTATTATGGGGTGGCACAATTCCCAGCGCGTGTGCCCGGGCGGCTATTATGGGATGGCGCTGTACCTACTGCCTCCCTGCGAAATATTATGGGATGCAGCAGGCAGGGGGAGGGGAACGTTATTATGGGATGCCGGCGCAGCACGGGGCGAGGAGGGGGCTGCAGCTCCGGCCGCCGTGCCTGGGGGCCCACAAGGTACCCCCTGTTCCCGCCGGCCCCCGTCCCGTCCCACCGCGGGGCCCCTCGCTCCCTCCCCGGCCCCCCAGCAGTTCACAACCCATAGCGCCGGCGGGGTATTATGGGATGGCTGCTCCCCCCGTACGGGGGTGCGGGCGTGGGGGGTGGGGGGGGGGCGGTTGCCATGGAGCATTTCCCGTAGGTGGCTATTATGGGATGGACTCGCCTTTGTGGACTATTATGGGATGTGTCCGTTGCCGCAGGGTGGGGCTGCCCAGGAGGGCTGCGGGGGGCGCGCGACGCTGCCCGGCGAGGACGGACCCCCGCCGGCGACGTGGGCACCCCCTCGGGGCAGCCCTCGGTCACCCGGCCTCCAGGAGAGCGTTGTGCCTCTTCCAGCTGGGAAAGGTGAGAAGGAGAAGGCAGCCCTTCAGGATGATAGAACGTCGTGCGAAATGAGAGAGGTGCTTAAGCGCCGATCCCAAATGCATCTGTCTTTAAGCAAAGAACTTCCAGTCCGTGTGTCACAAAGCTAGGAGCTGGCAACTTTGCAAGCAAGCCGTGCTTGTGCGTGCTGCAGGGCAGGACCCTCCCTGAGCAGCTTGCTTTGGAGCAGGACTCGGTCGTGGCTGTTGCTGCTTGCCACGGGTCAGGAGCAGTCCTCCTGGCACTCTATGGCTGTGCAGAGCTCTGGCTGCCTTTGAGCTGAACGTGGCTCACAGCATCACTCAGAGCCACAGCAGCTCGGTGTCGATGAGAATTACAGGGAAATGTAGTGCCTTTCCTCACCATCGGGCTTTGAGTCTCTCATGTCCTTCCCTCAAACCAGCCCGAGCCTACTGGCTCTGCTTGCTGACAGTGGGGCTCACACCGAAGTCCTTTGAGTGCGTAGCCTCCAGGCTCACCTGCACCACTCCCAGCTGCACAGAGCTGGGTTTTGACAGCACACGCAAACTTTCATACAGGACACAAAAACAGGTATCTCAGAACTGCAGTCCAGGCAGCTCTGAGCAGCAGGCCAGTGCTGCAGTATCACTGAGACCGTGCTTGCATCTTCTCCCGCTGGATCCTACTCTTTGCTTCAGGAAGAGCTGAATGGAGCCTCTATGTAAGGCATTTTAGGGAGATGGGCACATAAGACTGATATTAATAAGCAACTTTGGGCCTTGCTTCCAGCTTTCATTATTCACAGTATACATAATTATACGTTAAAAGATGAGTACTGTTGTCAAATTTTTACAATTGTGAAACATTTACTTTTTCCATCTTAATTAGTGCTTCTACCTTCAGAAAATAAAGAGTGGAAATAAACATGGAAAATTCAAATCTGAATATCAGCAGAGTTTTGGGTAACTGAAAAGAGAGTTGTGATGGAAAATACTGAGCATCCCTCGCTATAGGTGTCAGCACCAAGTACATCCGCAGTGTTTGTTAAGAGTGAGCAGACAAGCACAATGTGCAGAGATAGAGATCAGCACTTTGGATTTACAGGGTGCTGAGCAATATCCCCTCCTCTCTCCCTCTCCCCCCCCAAATCTTATCTTGCTGTGAGCACTGATCCATGCAGCATGTGTACTCCCCTGGCACGGTGTGCTCCTGGCTGCAGGGTTGTGCCACACACCCTGCCCCCTCCTTCTTCTGGCAGCAGTACTCAGGAGCAATGCAGAGTGACGTCTGAACGGCTGTTCTGCCAGCAGCAGAACACACGCAGAGTCATGCTGGTAACACACGCAGAGTCATGCTGGTGTGCAAGCAGTCCTCAGTGAGGTGGCCGTTACTGAGACAGGGTCCTCCAGTGACACTGGTGTGTTGTTCTCAAAAAAGAAACACAAGTGGCCTATTTGATCTATCTTGTGTTGATTCATGTTATCAAATTTTCTGTGTGCATATGTTTCTGCAGGAGCAGGAGCAGCCCCTTGGGTATGGCAGGGGGGAGTGGTTGCTGCTTCTCCACAAGAAGAGGAGACAATGTCTTTTACTTCCATTTCTGACACCAAAGCTACTTCTATTGTGTTCAACAAATAAGTTCATGCTTCTTTAAAAACAAAAATAAAAACAAAAAAAAAACACGGGGTGTGGGGGGGAAAGCAGCAATGAAAATGGATCATTTCAATTGCCTTAGCTTGCCATGGAGACTGCAGAAATCTGGAAGAGAGAAGAGCTCAGCTGTGTTGGAGAAGGCTTGAGGAACTCAGGACAGTTCCTTTGGCCGATATTGAGGACACAAGTTTGTATACAGAGACAGACTTTGGGACAGTAACTGAATACCAAGTGAAAGGTTGAGCTGGTTTCTTACAAATTTCGAAGTAAAAGAAAAACCCGAGAGTTTGACACCCTCCCCTCTTAGGATGATCTGAGGCAAAATTCTCTGATCGCACAAGAAAAACAAAGGTAAGGCTTCTCTGAAAGTCCTGAGATCCTCAGGGTTATGGGCAGGGACTGCAAGACCTTGGCTCAGAGTTACAGCATCAGCAATCTGACAGGGAGAACCTGCAGGGCTGCCGAACAGAGGGCTTGCTGTCAGTGAGTTCACACTGACGCAAAGAACAGGTAAGGAAGGAAGGGAAATGTACCTACAGCGACTAAGGAACAGCATCACATTTATGGAAACATTAGATGATACTGGTTTTACACAGATCCTGATAATGTTATTGGTTGGTTGTATTTTAATCTGACTAAGAAAGTAAATGTTACAGGCTAGAGCAACTCTCAGAGGACCAGCAGAAGACTAAAACAAGTGGATTCATTTCCCAGGATCCACTGAAGCAGTAACGAGGTGGCCTGGCAGCATTCGGCACTTGAAACCATTAACATTTGTGCATTGTTTACTGGGCATGATAGACGCTAACAGCAAACAGCCGGCAGCCAACAAACTGACCTCCACAAGTGCACTGTTGCACCACCAGCAAGCTGTTGTCATGGTGCCTTATCTGTGCCCTGCATGGGAGAGCAGGCCTGGGGTGCCCTCTCTATGTGCTTCAGTCAGTGGCTCTGAAGGGCTGCTCGTGCTCACAGCAGTGAGACACCCCTGCAAGGACCGTAGCGCAATGTGCTTGGCTCTGGGTGTCACCTGGAGGGAGGTGTCTGTGCAGTCCAGCAGGACTGTGGGCTAATAAAGTCTGGTCCTGGGGGCAGAGTGAGAGGGTGTCTTCAGGAGCAGGGCTGGGCTGGAGTGTCCTGTGGTGCCTTTGGGTTCCCTGGCCTGGTGAAGGGGCGTGCAGGGGTGTTCCCTGAGAAGGGAGCCCGAGCATTCAGTGTGGACAGGGCCAGCAGCCAGGCGAGTTACAATTGTAGGGATCCTACAATAACTGTTTCTTATGAAGTGCTACAAGCTCCCTAAGGTGGGGCCAGCTGGGTGCAGCCTGCAGCTAACCTGTGAGGCTGTGTGTTCAGGAGTCCCATTTTTCAGATGTTCAGTTTAGTTGGCCCTCACAGGCACTAAAACCGCCTCAGTCGTAGTGACTCATCCCCTGCATGGGATTCTTAGAGTGAAAATAAAGATTTCTGCTGACTGAGAACTTTTGGATATGAAGAGAATTGAGCAGATGAGGTGGAGATCTGGGTCCAAGTGCAGCAGTGACTCCAGCACAGGGGTTGGTGGGAAGATGCATGCCTGAAGCTGGGAAGCACATGGTGACAGCAGCCCTCAGAGCCACAGCGCACTAGCACAGGAGCTTCACCAGCAGCATGCCTCTTATCGGCACCACATCGCAGGAGGGGTGGCCCATGGGATGGCCTGCTGAGCATGGGAACTGGCATGGCTGCCCACACAGCTGTGCCGCAGGGGACTGCAACTGTCAGTGCATAGAAGGGAGAGAGAAGATCTGCAGGGGTCTGTGTAAGCCTGGTGGAGAGTTCCCAGCCCGCGCACCACTGTTTACAGTGACACAGTGTTCTGTTGCACTTTGTTGTGCAGAGGTCAGTGTGCACAGCACAGCACAGCCCTTTCCTGCTGCCCGTCCTCCGTAGGGCTGAGAGAACCAACAGCATCACCACAGTGCAAGCTAAGGGACAGAGGACAGGGCGGTACCTGTGTAAGGCAGGAGGTCAGAGGGCTCTGTAGGCAAGGTTCTATTAGCAGGGCTCTATAAGCACACGAAGGAAGACAATTGCAGTTGGGCTCCACAATGCCCAGCCCATCTGTACTAGCAGTACAGGGGTGTGAATGGAGGAACGGCTGTTGCGGGGCAGCTATGTGCATGGGCAGCGCGGGATGCTGCAGCGGTGCTCCAGGGGAGGAGCCAGCAGTCATTGACAGCCATTGTTCATGGGGTGAGGTGGGCAGGGCTGGGTGCCTGGGGAGGTAACGGAGGTGCCATGGGGCAAGCAGTGCCACAGGGTGACCATTAATGGCACAGCGATGTGTATGCAATTAGGGTGTGCTTGTACATACGGGCTGCCGGTGTCCACATGAGGTGATGGTGCCAGGCGGAGGGCAGAGGCAGGATGTAGAGCACGGATGCCCCGCATTCCTTTAGGATAGGGACAGCTTTATGGCTGTGCACCAGCACTACCATGTTGGGTGCCTCGCGTTATGGTCCCAACATATGGTCATGCAGTGGCAGAGGTCACTGTGAGAACCTAACGCTCACTGCAGCAGCTGGTGGCTGTTTCACCCAGGGGATCGTACCCTGCGTGAGACAGGCGTGGAGGCTGGGACACCTGGGTGAGGTGGGAGGGCTGGCGGACCCTTGTGGGCCGTGGTCTTGCGGTGCCCGCCGAGGGCAAGGCGGTGCCGTCCGTCCTTGCGCGCGCGGCTCCGAGGGCCCGTCCCGCGGCGGGCGGGGCGGTGGCGGAGCCCCGCGGAGGGCGGCTGCGGGTATTATGGGATGGCAGGCTGGCCGGTGGCTCCCGGCGACTATTATGGGATGCCTGCCCGCGCAGGGGGAGGGGATAACTATTATGGGATGCGTGCCCGGGGTGTGACTATTATGGGATGTTGAGGGGATCGGCGGCCTAAACCCCGGGAGGTGCCCATGGCGGGAGGGGGGCAGGGGCTCGTGCGGGGGAGGGCTGCGCCGCGGGGGGGGGCCCGGTCAGGCACGGGTATTATGGGATACCGAAGCGAGGGGTTAGAGGTGGGAAGTATTATGGGATGCTCCCGCTGGGGGGGAGAGAAGGACCCGGGGGGGGGAAAGACGGCGAGTATTATGGGATGCTGGGCCGGGCGGCGAGTGGGAAGTTCTGAGGGGAGAGTGAATATTATGGGATGCCTCGGCTGGGGGGGGGGGGGGGGGGGGTGTTGCCGGGGATACGGGGGTGGGGTCTGTTGCCAGGTTCACGGGGCATATTATGGGATGGAGGCGGGAGCGGGGTGGAGCCTGTGGGTTTTTTTTCTTTTTTTTTTTTTTTTTTTTTCTCCCCCCTTTAAGAGGCGGTGCCGGGTCCGGAGCCATTTTCCCTTCAGCAGCGGCGGTAGCGGAGCGGAGCTGCCGTCTGGAGCCGGGTGAGGATCTGGGAAGGAACGAGGGCGGGCGCGGCCTTACTGCTGTCTCTCGCGGTCTGCCCGCCGCACCACGGGCTCTCACCGGCGCCCCTTCCCCCGCCCGCTCTTTGGCCGCAGCTCGCCTCGGGACCGCGCCGTCCCTTGCGCGGCGGCGGCCGCGGGACGCTCCCCGCCCCGCCTCCCGGCGCAGCCCCGGCGAGTGGCCGCCCCGCTGGGCCTGGCCCTACCGCCCGGCCCTGGGGAGAGCCGGCCCTGCGCCGCCCGCCAGCCGGACTTTCCCGGCCCCGCCCCGCGCCCCCACCCGGCGGGGACCGTGCCCCCGCCGAGCCGTCCCCCGCCCTGCGGCCCCGCTACGCTCTGGGCGGGGGAGCGGCCGTGGGGCCTTTTGTGTAGGTCCCGGGGGCAGCACAACGGGCGGCCCGCCAAGTTCGTTTGGGAGGGCTGTGCCGCGTTGCGGGACCGCTGGCCGCCGCCCTGACGGAGCGCCGGGCGGCTCGAGGACCCTGTGGGAAGGCCGGTTCCCCTCTCCGCCTTCTCCCGGGCGAAGGTAGAAATAACCTAGGGCGCTCATTCCGGTCTGGCACCGGCTACGGGAGGCAGGAGGATCTTCCTATAGGACAGCTGTTTTGGCTCACTGCGAGGGATGAGTTGCTGACTCAGTTTAACATCTGCTGTCTTAAAGCCTGCTTCATCACAACTCTTATGTGATACCTGCTGCCGGAGTACACGTTATCCGTTGGCTCCCAGTGCAATGAAATCGCTATCTAAGCTTTTTCTCAAGAATCCACTTGGTTGCACTATTGCTTGGGAAACTAGATTTTGCATCTGCTATAACTTTCTCTTGATTCTTTTCAATGAAGTACCGGCTTCACTGGCAGGAAGGCGGCACTTCTGTGAGCCTGGGCCTCCCCTGGTTCAGAGGATATGGCATCAGGCATTGGATCTCCATCACCATGCTCAGGAGGCAGTGATGACGACGAGATGGAGATTCTGTTGAACAACGCTATCCCCCAGCATCAAGGTATTGAGGGCCTGCAGACCTTTGTGTCAGGTGGAGCAGACTTTGTTCCAAGACATCACAGGTTGTCAGGGGTTCATGCTTTGGGGAGGAGTGAGCAGTCAGTGTTATGTCCAGTTTTGACCAAAATGTCTGTGAGTTTCATATTCCTGGAATGGGAAGGGGGCAGGGGGGCTGTGTGTGTGAAAGGGGAGGATGTCCGGCTGCTTCATCTGTGATCTCAGGCTTGCCGCTGTCCAAAGCAAACTGCCCTGGGCTCTCGCATGACCCACTTTTCTTTGCCACACCCAATTATTGAGGCTTCTGGTGGCTCGTTTTCTGTACTGCCTACTCACCTTTGCTTTTCTGGTAGTCTTTGTACCTTGCCTTGTTGCCTTTTCCCTTTTGCTTGCATCCTCATCTACATGAGACTGGAGTTAGAGCCCTGGATACTTTTCTGTTTTGAATGTTATTGATGTGTGTGCTAAGAAAGCCATCAATATCGGGCTTCTCTGCTTCCTTGCAAAAAGGGGGTTGTATGTATCCTGATGTGCTGGGCTGTAAGACAAGTTTGAGTTTTCCCACCAACCCATGCCTGTTGTAGTGTTGTAGTATCAAATGAGAAAACATTATGAGTGGAGAGGCAAAATGTTGAAGGCTTGGGGTTTTTGTTTGCTTTGCTTTTTTTCTAGAGTTTTGACTTCAGCTGCATTTGGTACCTCTTAGGTAGAGGGGAGATGGTCATTAAGCCTTGTGAGGAAAATCTTGTTGGGGAAAACAAACTGTTAAAATCACTGCAGACTTGAGAGCTTTAGGGAAAAGCATTAGAAGGGGTGGGATACTTAAGCTCTGTATCAGAACTAGCTGGAGAAGATGTGGAATCCCCATATGAGCTGGTGTTGCAGGACTGCATGAGCAAAGACTTGCTAATTAGTTGGCACAGTGGCAGGACTGCAAGACCCCAAATTCCAAGAGCTCTACTTTTTCTGCTTTGTCTGCCTGCTGCAGCTCCCTGACCTGTGGCTTCCTCCATCCTGCCCAGCTCCTGTGGTCAGGAGGCCATTTTCCCTTGGAGGGAGAAGGAGTGACTCTGGCTGTGTGCAATGGGCGGGGCAGCAGGGGAGAGCGAATGGCTGGGCTGCTCTCAGCCTGCCACAAAGGAAAGGGTTGCCTGGCTCTCCCTGGGGTCGGGAGAGGTAGGGGCACAGATGGAAGTGATGGTGGTGGGGAGTTGGCTGCTTGCCCCTGGACTGGGAGCTTGCTTGCTAGCTGCTGACAAAGAGGGAAGGGGTGGAGAGAAGGCTACATCAAGTCTGGATTAGAATTGAGTTGCTAAGTAGCAATTTACCTATGGAGGACAAGTAGTGACTTGCTGGACTGTGTTTTCAATGTATTTTAATGTTTGTAAGCTGTAGGATACTCTGTTCTGGTGAAAAGAAATTGAATACTTTTTTATTCTAGAGGACTGAAATGTTATCTTCAGGTTTTCAAACATACTTGCTAAATGTACTCACTGTTATAATTCCTTTAGATATGGTAATCTACTCTGTGCGCTTCCCTCTTCTTGTTCAGTTAGAGCAAACTTCTGGACCCTAGGAACTGCTCAGTTTGGAGAAGGAATATTGTGGAAGTGGGCCTTGTTGGAGGGAGGAAAGGGCTTATGGTAGTAACTTGCCTTATGATTAGTAAGTGTTGCGAACAGTAACAAGGTGTAAGCAATAATGGGGTAAGCAAGCACTTCTGTGTTTGTAAGTATGTAGCAAGAAGTAGACAGATTGAGTGAAGTCTGTAAGAAGTGGGCTGGGCTGTAGTGCACAGATGGGCTTTGAGTGAGATGTCACCTCTTCCCCTCCAGAGCATGAAGAGGAGCCAGAAGAAGAGCTTCTGTCAGAGGCTGAGACACTCAAAATCAAAAAGAAGAAGAAACCCAAGAAGCTAAAAGAACCCAAAGTGCCCAAACTCAGCAAGCGTCAGAAGAAGGAGGTGAGGGAAAGGATTCCTCAGATCATACTCTAAAATATGGCTGTGTGGGGTGAGGAGGCTTGCTTTGTTGTTGACTTATGATAGCTGTCCTCTGTATGAATCCTTTAGAGCTTGGGAAGTGTGGCATTTGGTGCTTATCCAGGATGTTTTCTCACAGCTGCCTGATCTTCTCTCTCCCTCCCTCCCCAGCTTGGGGACAGTTCTGGTGAGGGCAATGAGTTTGTGGAGGAAGAAGAAGAGGTTCTGCGCTCTGACAGTGAGGGCAGTGACTACACTCCTGGGAAGAAGAAAAAGAAGAAATTAGGGCCAAAGAAGGAAAAGAAAAGCAAAGCAAAGCGCAAGGAGGAGGAAGAAGAGGAGGAAGAAGATGATGACTCCAAGGTGAGAAGCTACCCTGCTGGCTTACTGCTTATTTCTCAGTTCCATGTGGATTTGGGGTATTAGTCTCTGATGGCGCATGGAGTGGGAAACAGTTTAGTTTCTTTTTTGTCTAAACAGTCTGACCTGACTATTTCCCTCATTGCGTGCCTTTCTCTCTCCTACCTTAAATACTTAAATATTGAATCCAAAGGATTTTCCTATCTGTGATGTTTTAGTGAGGCATATCCTATGGTGGTGGCAAGTGAAGAACGGCTGGTGGAAATCCCCCAGTCTTGACCCAGTGGGTCATCTGTAGATGGAAGATGTATGTATGATATAGATGTGTGAAAGTTCTCTCTTCTGGAACGTGTGATTTTGCTCAAAGTGGCCATGATTCTCTTTGCACAGGAGCCAAAGTCATCTGCTCAGCTCCTGGAGGACTGGGGCATGGAGGATATTGATCATATCTTCACAGAGGAGGATTACCGTACTCTCACCAACTACAAAGCTTTCAGCCAGTTTGTCAGGTGAATTGCAAGTCTTTAGCATTTGGAAGGACTTTTGAAGAAGGAATTAAAAAAAAAAAAAGGGGACAGGAACTAGGTTGGGTAGTTTTTTTTGTTGTTTTTTTTTTGTTGTTGTTGTTGTTGTTGTTTGTTTTTTTTTTGTTTTTTGGAACCTCAAGACAAGTCAGGGACACCAGCTCCCCACCTAGAACAAAAACCTGAAGCAGCACTAAAATAATTGATCCACATATCTTGTTTTCAGCAGTCAAGATGGTGCACGTCCTTGCTGTCAGTCCACTTTCTTCTTTAATATGCTTAATTCCATTTTGCTTCCAAAATCACAGAGTATTTGCATCTGTGCTATGTGAAGGATGGAAGTAGAGCTTCAATGGCTGTTAAGATTGGAGACTAGAAGGGAATATAGTTTGAGAGAGAAGGACTGATGGCGGTGGGGGGAAGGAAAATGATCAAGAAACTGTTTTGGTAATTCTTCTTTTCTTTAACTGTATACAGACCACTTATTGCAGCTAAGAACCCTAAAATAGCTGTGTCGAAGATGATGATGGTACTGGGAGCCAAATGGAGGGAGTTTAGCACAAATAACCCCTTCAAGGGAAGTTCAGGTGCATCTGTGGCTGCTGCTGCAGCTGCCGCTGTTGCAGTAGTGGAGAGTATGGTGACAAATGTGGATGCTGTGCTGCCGCAGCCCCCTGTAGATGTGCCACTCAGGAAAGCCAAGACAAAGGAAGGCAAAGGTGAGATTAAAAAATCTGACAGGGCGTTAGTGAGTGGTGTTGAGACAGTAATCCTTCTGACTCGCAGGCTTCTCTGTTCCCAGGACCCAATGCCCGGAGGAAGCCGAAGGGTAGTCCTCGTATTCCTGATATCAAGAAACCTAAAACAAAGAAAGTGGCACCTTTGAAAATCAAACTGGGAGGATTTGGTTCCAAGCGTAAAAGGTCATCGGTAGGTGACCCTCCTTCCTTGACATTCTGATGGCATGCTAGAAATGCTGGGATCTGTGTGTGATTGCTGTCTACAGCATGCATGCCTGAACAACATAGCTTCCTTCTTACCTACGTCAGAGTGAAGATGATGACCTGGATGTGGAATCAGACTTTGATGATGCCAGCATCAACAGCTACTCTGTTTCAGATGGATCTACAAGTCGCAGCAGCCGCAGTCGTAAAAAACTTAAAGCTGGAAAAAAGAAAAAGAAAGGTATTGCTCCATTGTCAGCTGGAGACAGAATTGCACTTAAGTGTGTAGAGAGATGAAAGGAATGTCTGTAGCATACTTAACAGCCTACTTGAGGGAGGAAAATTAATGGAGAAAGAACCCAATATCTATTTCTAGTAAGGAAAAGGTGCTCAGGAAATCTTTCATCATCTTGGTAGAGGAACAGATGAGCTTTCCTAGCCTAAGCTACACCTTTAATTTAATGAGTAGAAGGTGGCCCAAAGGGACCTCTGCCCTGTTTACTACATGAATGCACTTAGAGTTTTGAATTCTGGACCTCTGTAACTACACTGGCTGTTGGTGCTGAGGGAATGCCCTTCCTTGCAGTAGAAAGCCTTTGTCTGTGCCTTGCGCTGCTCTAACTCCTCTTCACTCCCTGCAGGTGAGGAGGACTCCACTGTGGCTGTGGATGGCTATGAGACTGATCACCAGGACTACTGTGAGGTGTGCCAGCAAGGAGGAGAAATCATACTGTGTGACACCTGTCCTCGTGCCTACCACATGGTTTGCCTGGACCCAGACATGGAGAAAGCCCCAGAGGGCAAGTGGAGCTGCCCACACTGCGTGAGTACTGGATTGTCCCAAACTGTGCAAGTGATTGTGAAGGAGTGGAGGTCAAGTGACTTAATGCTGTTCTGTACAAATAAAGTAATGGATGTGTCAGTGTGACTTTTCTGATTTCTTACTCCTGTAGGAAAAAGAGGGCATTCAGTGGGAAGCAAAGGAGGATAACTCTGAAGGTGAAGAGATCCTGGAAGATGTTGTGGGGGATGCTGAAGAGGAAGATGACCACCATATGGAGTTCTGTAGAGTCTGCAAGGATGGAGGAGAGCTGCTGTGTTGTGATGCATGTCCTTCATCCTATCACATCCACTGTCTGAATCCCCCATTGCCAGAGATTCCCAATGGCGAGTGGCTGTGTCCTCGCTGCACTGTGAGTTTCTGCTACTACCATTCTTCTATTAAAAGAAAGGACAAATCTAATTCTATTTAATCATCACATTTTCCTGGAAATGTTAAGTCTTTAGAGAAGACTATTGTATTTCTTTGTTATAGTTTACTAAGGCCAGATTGTGGTTGGATTGTACCTTGCAGCTTGGTTGCTTTTTCTTTTTGCTGGAGTGTGGGGAGGATGGGCTTGTCACCATGTTAAAACTCAATTTTCTTGGACTGTATTTGTATGTAGAAGCAACGGTATGAATGCAAGAAAACTGAGCACTTAAAATATTCAAAACCAATGAGCTAAATGGCTTTTGTGCTGCAGTCTCTCTAATGCCAAGCCCTTTCTTAGTTGATGGTTGAGGGAAATTTCACACTTACAAGATGTTATTGAAATATTGTAAATTGTTAGATGCGTTCATTAGATAAGGGCTTCTAAGATAATGAACAAAATGCAGTCTGCTTCAGAGCATGTCCGTCTGCTGGACTAATAGTTTTACAGGAACACATTTTCTGTGCGAGCTTTCATTGGAGTTCTGGTTGGGTGGACTGAATTTTTGGGACCCTGGAGAGGTTACTAAATTCAGCTTGGTATTTGCCAGTTCTGGAAAAAAGACAAACTGGAAAAAGCTCAAAAGTGCTAGAAATAAGAGAATGAACATTTCTAAGCCCAAAGAGCAAATCCCACCTGTGTAGTAAAGCTGCTAACTAAAGAAGAGAACTGTGTCTCTTTGTATAGTCTCTGCTCCTCAGCAGTTGAGGTTAGAATACTTGCAGTCTGATGTGACAAGCGTTCTACCTTTTCAGTGCCCAGCTCTGAAAGGAAAGGTTCAGAAGATCTTGATCTGGAAATGGGGTCAGCCCCCAGTTGGCCCTGCACCACCACGTCCACCTGATGCAGATCCTAATGCTCCCCCCCCTAAGCCTCTGGAGGGTCGACCTGAAAGGCAGTTCTTTGTCAAATGGCAGGGCATGTCCTATTGGCACTGCTCCTGGGTGTCAGAGTTGCAGGTGAGTTAAGGCTCTTAACCCTATCATAAGGGTGGTTAGGTATTTTTGTGGATAGCTGGGGAGAGATTCTTACAATCTAACCTTCTGTCCCAACTCCAGCTGGAGCTGCACTGTCAGGTAATGTTTCGAAATTACCAACGCAAGAATGATATGGATGAGCCACCTTCAGGAGACTTTGGAGGGGAAGAGGAGAAAAGTCGTAAGAGAAAAAACAAGGACCCCAAATATGCGGAAATGGAGGAGCGCTTCTATCGATATGGGATCAAACCAGAGTGGATGATGATCCATAGAATCCTTAATCATAGGTAGGGGAAGAAGCAGTTGTGTTTCTCTCATCAAAATACCTGTCCCAGTGGAAGAGCAGGACAGTTTTTGATGATAGCTATAGACAGGGTTGAGAGGTGGTGAACTAAAGTGTATCATAACTGAGAGGAGAAAGTGGGAGTTCTTCTGTTTATGACAAATATTGTTTCTGTAGCTTCTTTAAAGGATCCTTTTCTCCTTTCCCATTTGATTGGAATGAGTATATGCTGTCTTTTCACTGTGCTTAACACTTCTTGGTTTTTTTTTCCCCGTCAGTGTGGATAAGAAGGGGAATGTTCACTATTTGATTAAATGGAGAGACCTACCCTATGACCAGGCATCATGGGAAAGTGAGGATGTGGATATCCAAGATTATGACCTTTACAAGCAAGCCTACTGGAATCACAGGTAGGAGAAATATCGAGGTAATGTTCTTTTCCCTTGAGGAGAGTATTTGAGTGTGTCAGTACCTAGCACAGACTAGATGTGTAGAGATAGTAAGGAGGCACTGTCTTGTTGTTGACTCCTTATTCCTTTGGTTAGAGGCCTTATGCCTCTCCATCAATTCATGAAGTTTCTAGCTCTGTTCTCTTGAGTGTATTTGAATTGCCTGGTTTCCCCACTGTTCTTTACAGTAGTTTTCCCTTGGTCTGTTACAAAAGCTGTTCCATTTTTGTATTCATGGGACTGTCACCTCATAGGGAGCTGATGAGGGGTGAAGAAGGAAGGCCTGGTAAGAAGCTGAAGAAAGTGAAGATGCGGAAACTGGAAAGGCCCCCTGAAACTCCCACAGTAGATGTAAGTTGCTGTTTACTGCTTAGGCACCATCTGATACTACTAGTTATTTTGAGTAGGGCTGGAACTTGTAGGGTAAAATAGGGAACTTGAATGGTGAGGAGTACCTGGCTTACAATTTCTTCCTGGCCCAAAAAGTGGATAGGTTATAGAAGCTTCCGGTTAAGACCCATCTTGTCCATTGGAAAGAGGCTGGCGGGCTCTTGGTGGAAGATTTGGACACTTTTTGGCCTGTTAGGGATTTGGCACTAGGATTAATCTGATTTTCTGTGGAATGTAAATCTACATTAGGGAATATGAGTGACAGAGGAAGGAGTCTCGGTAGTTCCATAGCTAAGGTAAATGATCTCAATTCTTTCTTCTTTCCAATGTAGCCGACAGTGAAGTATGACCGGCAACCAGAGTACCTTGATGTAACAGGGGGAACCTTGCATCCTTACCAACTGGAAGGACTGAACTGGCTGCGATTCTCTTGGGCCCAGGGCACGGATACAATCTTAGCTGATGAAATGGGTCTGGGAAAGACTGTGCAGACAGCTGTGTTCCTGTATTCCTTATACAAAGAGGTGAGGCAAAATGTTGCTAGGAGAATGCTACCCAGGGAGAGATTAATGCATCCGCTCAGTCAGGCAGTGTCTAATGCTCTTACTGCTCCTGATCATAGGGCCACTCAAAGGGACCCTTCTTGGTGAGTGCCCCCCTCTCCACAATCATCAACTGGGAACGAGAATTTGAGATGTGGGCGCCAGATATGTATGTAGTGACCTATGTTGGGGACAAAGACAGTCGAGCAATCATCCGTGAGAACGAGTTCACTTTTGAGGATAATGCCATACGTGGAGGCAAAAAAGCATCCAGAATGAAGGTAATGCAAGCCTGAACTGGAAGAGGAGATGCACTAGAATGGCTTTCAGCAGCCAAGATTCAAGTGCTCTGGAGTCTGTGGGAGCTGATAATACTTTTGTTTCCAAGGGGAAATAACTGCATGTTGATTACTAGTGGGTATTTTGTTAGACTCCTACTGTAGACTGCTTTTAAGCATTCCTAGCAGTCTAAACTGTTACAGTACTGGAGAAAAAGGGAATCAACTAAGGCATTGATGACCGTAGGCAAGTCCTCTTGTTGTTCTGCTGAATCTGTCAAGTTGTACATTGTTCTTCCTACAGAATTGCCAGCTTGCGTAAATATGACCTGATATAGACCTGGTGGAGGTATTTTTTTCTTTTAATGGAACCTCAGTCTTCCTAGTTTGGAAAAAAAAAAAAAAAAGGCAGGAACTAAAATTTTCTCAGTGGGGTTAAATACAACTTCTTGTTTTCTCTTACTTTAAATGCAGGAACTACTGACGGTAACTTACTTGTTCTTGGATAAGCTATTTATCCTCTAAGAATTAGCGTTTCGATGAGACACTCTATTCCTGGTCTCTTTCCATAACATGCCTCTATTTGCTGCTTAATTCTGTTATGAGAACTGGCAGCTATGCTAAAGTAGCAGGGGCTTGAGGAGACTTACATGTGTAAAAACAAATAATAAGAGATTGAAAAACTAGTATGTGTTGGGTAGTATTTTGGATCTTGTGACAGAAAACTATGGGTATGAAAAACTGTTTTGGTGTGCTGTTTGGCTTGTTGGGATAACTTGGTTGATATAGAGAGACTCTGTATCTTCTTTGTCCTGTGACATTCCCTTATGTCATTACTGTGTTTCCTTTTCCTCTGCAGAAGGAGGCAGCTGTTAAGTTCCACGTCCTTCTCACTTCTTACGAGTTGATCACAATTGATATGGCCATACTGGGTTCTATTGACTGGGCATGCCTCATTGTAGATGAAGCTCATCGTCTGAAGAACAATCAGTCTAAGGTACAGGAAAGCATAGGTAATAAGGTCTATAAGTATTACATGTGTTGCAGAAGGTGTTCAGAAGATTAGATAGCTGATCCTGAATGAGTAAGTTTGTCTGCCAGCTCCTAGTCACATGTTCAATAGCAAATTTAATGCATTTTGGGGGGATGGGGGGGCTTGAAGAGGAACAACCCTCATTATTTTAAACAGGAGAGAAAAATCTTTCATTTGGATATTGATTATCATTGGTAATAGCTTCAATAGTATGTTTCATTAGTAAAAATAACTACTTCTCTGGGTGAACGGGCAATTGATGTATACTAGAAAACAGAAAAACCTGGGAGTTGTCATTCTCAGAAATGGGCTTCTCTGGAAGTAGAACATACATCTAGATCACCTCTGTTCTGAAGGGGCTAATCGTATTGAGTATAAAGAAGCTGCATGGGTTGCACTTATTCTGCTTCCAGAGGAATCTTGCCTTCTGCATTCTTCTACTTCTGTAGCACAGCTAATTAGATGCTATAGAAATGGGAGAAGTGGGCAGAAGTGTTCAACAATGCCTGGGTAAATGCTGAAAGCCAAACAGCTGCTTTCATACGAGGCTGCACCTTTACCAGGCTTGTTTTAATTCAGTAGAATTGACTGTACTTTCTTAAATCCAACCCCTCCCTAAGCTTTTGTGTTTTAAATCTGTATTGATTGTCTGTCTTCGGCTATGTTCTAGGGCTTAGTACACTAAAAGCAGCTGCTAATGAAAATCTGGTTTTGTAGTTTCTTTCAGATTGTAAGACTAAGTTGCCTCTGTGTAGGGGATGGGAGGGGAGTGCGAAAGAGAAAATGTAGCTGTAGCTCTTCAGATCTGAGTATGGTATCTTGTGATATCTCTCTATCAGCTGTGCTTGCTGTCCAGTTTTGAGATATTTTTACTGTAGGCACTAAGATTAGGTGCTTTTCTGTGCTTAGAATTGGAATTATTGGCAATGGTACTGAATGCTTACTATTCATACTTACATTCGTGACCTGAAAGAGGATGTAAAGGTTCAGTGTTACACTATGGTTAAGTAACAATTGGTTATCCACCAAGACTGTTAAATTTACCTTTTTCTAGAGGAGTTTCGTATCCCTTAAGGACAGCTTTAGGTATTTGTATGCAAGGCAGCTCTTGACAGATAGTGTTGGTTACCTGCCAAATAGTGTTTTTTACAGTTACAATGAGTAATTCCCATATTTTATTCCAAGATGAGAATGTTGTTGGCTATAACTACATAGAGAGAGCAATCCTAATGGAAGACACTAGAAGAAATCCTTCTGGTATGATAACCAAAATAAGTGGTAGTATATTTCTTCTAATACTTGTCATCTAGTATGAGAGCTGGTCCAAAAGTAATGCCTCCTATTTTTTTATGTTGGCCCACAGCATCAAATGTGGATCTTGGTGATATGACAGTAAAGGTTTAATCTTCTACTAGTATTGATAGATCTTGTTGCTGTGCAACACATGGAAGCAGAGGAGCAGTCTGACAAAATGGCACCTGATGTGAAAGTGCATATGAAGCAAAGGTGTTGCTGAATTCCTCCACGTGGACAAAATGGCACCCATTGACATCCACTGATGCTTGCTGAATGTTCATGCAGGCCAAACAGTGGATGTGAGCACAGTGAGGCAGTGGGTAGTATGTTTCAGTGGTGGTGACAGTGAAGTGAGGAAGACAAGCCACATTCTAGACAGCCATGTACAGCTGGTGGAATGAGTGTGGAATGCAGGTTTTTGTTCATCACTGGTGAAAATGCATAGCTAATGGTGGTGACTAAGTTGGAAAAAATAGCATTTTGTAGCTGAGAATTTGCTCTGTAAAATAATACTGTTGTGCTCTTTGTATCTGTTGTAGTTTCCATGGAAATAAATAGGAGGCATTACTTCTGGAGCAACCTACATACAAGCTACTGTCATTCAGTTTGACATTGTATCGTGTTAAGTATAAAAAGAGTCCATAAATAAATTACTACTTTATTGTTGCTTTGTGCTAGTGAACATTATATACTTGTGCTTTTCAGTTCAGTACCATAACTGCTCGCTAGCTCTGTCTAGAATTACTTCTTTGTTGTGAAAGCTAGCACAAATTACTTTTAAGATATATTGGCAAACCCTTGACTCTCTCCTCTGCTTGTTCAGAACTCTGGAATACTGCCAGGATTGATATGATTAGGAAGAGTGACTTAGTTATTTCTAGAAGTCTTGAGGCAGAGAATTAAAAAATGTAGAATGCTAATTTAGAAGGAAAAAGTACATAGTATAGCAATCTGGAAATGACTGGTGGTTTGAAAGCTTGTAACTTAAAAAAAAAAAAAAAGCAAAGGAAACCTTTTAGTACCTGATGACTTATAGGACTTGTCACAGTCATGTTTCAGTTATGCAGAACAGTGATGCGAATGAGATCAGTCTAGTGATGCTGATTGGAATGGCAACTACTAGGAGCACTTGTCCAAACAGCTGATGGGAATCTAAATCAAACTGCAGCTTGCTTTTTTTAAGGGTATTTTTTAGTAGACTATGACTTCTAAGCCTCTGTGTTTTTTTTTTTTTTTTCATTCCTTCCCTGCTCTCTACAGTTTTTTCGTGTGCTGAATGGTTATTCCCTCCAGCATAAGCTGCTACTTACAGGAACTCCCCTGCAGAACAACCTGGAAGAACTGTTTCACCTGCTGAACTTCCTGACTCCAGAGAGATTCCAGTAAGTCTTGCAGTGCAAATCCAGGCCAAACTTGCCTGTCTTGTCACTCCTATCTCCCTGTTTTTTTTCTTTTGGTGACTTTCGTTAGTGGCTTTTGCTTAGTGTCTGTTTCTCCACAGTAACTTGGAGGGCTTCTTAGAAGAGTTTGCAGATATTGCCAAGGAAGATCAGATCAAGAAGTTACATGACATGCTGGGCCCACATATGCTGAGACGCCTCAAAGCCGATGTTTTCAAGAACATGCCATCTAAGACTGAGCTTATTGTCAGAGTGGAGTTGAGTCCTATGCAGAAGTGAGTGTGAGGCTGGAGGGATCACCAGCTGTTGAAGTACTACTGTTTTGTTCTGCAGTTCCAAAGAGGATGTTGAAGTAGACTCATCCTCACTGTAGGGCTTTCTGCACAGTGGACAGGAGGAAGATTTTGAGTTGCCACAGAGGGGAGGAGTAATCCTGTGCTCTGATGTAGAGGGATGAAAAGGGTAGTAACTGCCACTGGCAGAGCGGTCTAGGTAGCAGACAGGAAATGCTGGAACCGTTCAGACATGAGCAAGTGTATGTTAGTTGTTCTTGTGAGAGGTGTTTGAGTTGTGGTTTTTGTTTTCTTTGTTATTTTCAGGAAATACTATAAATATATTTTGACAAGGAACTTTGAGGCACTGAATGCACGTGGTGGTGGTAACCAAGTTTCATTACTCAATGTTGTTATGGATCTGAAGAAGTGCTGTAACCACCCCTACCTCTTTCCTGTGGCTGCTATGGTATGTCCTGTTGCTGACTTATTCTTACATAGACAAATTCCCAGCTGGCTGCTACTGGGGAGCCATTGAACTCCCTGTGAAGTTTTGGGGGGATTCTCTTTTCTGCTCTTATGCTTCTGTCTATTTTTGTTTTTCTTTGTGTTAACCTTGTGAACTGGAAGTCCTCTCCTTTTCCAGTATCTTTATTTTTTTGACAAGTTGGAGTTATCTTGTAATCCATGCAGAATGGTGGAGGCAGAGTAGGGACTGAATTAGGAAGAGGAGATCTAGGAGACAAACTGAGAGAAAATGCATGGGGTAATGCTGTTTTGTATGAGCAGTGATATGCGTTGTGTCCAGTTGACTCGAGTGAGTCAGCTTCTGATGAACACAGGAAAGAACTAATGTCAAGATACGTGTTCTAACAGTTTTTTTTTCCTGCCCCCACTCTCTTTCTTTTCAGGAAGCTCCAAAAATGCCAAATGGCATGTATGATGGTAGTGCTCTTATTCGAGCATCTGGAAAGTTGTTGCTGCTCCAGAAGATGTTAAAGAATCTCAAGGAGGGAGGTCACAGAGTGCTCATATTTTCTCAGGTATACAGGAAGTTCCTTCTGTGAGGAAGGGAGCCTGTTCTGGTGTCTCCTTGTCCCTCACTTATTTTTTGTGGTGATTTTTGATATACAGATGACTAAAATGTTAGACCTTCTGGAAGACTTTCTGGAACATGAAGGGTACAAATATGAGCGGATTGATGGAGGAATCACAGGAAACATGCGTCAAGAGGCTATTGATCGCTTTAATGGTAAGGATTCTCCTCCTTTGCATACAAAATGAAAATGGTTGTCTTGTATGTGCTTAATGGTCAATATAGGATTAAATGTAGCCTGTCTTCCATTGCTGTCTTGGAATCTTAAATTAGTAGTGATTCTCCTGAGATTATGTGGGTTGAGTAAAAATCCTCACTTGAGTGATGTACTCTGGCTTGATTAATTTTGTTATCTCCTTTTATCCAAGCTCCTGGTGCTCAGCAGTTCTGCTTTCTGCTTTCAACTCGAGCTGGGGGTCTTGGTATTAACTTAGCCACGGCAGATACTGTGATTATCTATGATTCAGACTGGAACCCGCACAATGATATCCAGGTGAGTTTGAGAGAGATCACTTGCTATGGAGCCCTCCTCAGGAAGAGGGACATGAACATGTTAGGAGTAGTGAAGGAATGTGACTTCCTTCTAGAAACATGCAAAATTAGAGTAGCGAGGATGGGTTGAGGTGGGAAGTAAACTAGCAGAGTGTTCTTCCAAGGCTCATCTTAACTAATGTTAAGAGCAAATATGAAGGCAACTGGGGAACTTCTGTGGAGGTAGGTGAGGTGTAGCAGACTAATGCTTACGTAGCTCCAGACTGTTCTGAGCACATCTTTTTTCCAGGCCTTCAGCCGTGCTCACAGAATTGGACAGAACAAGAAAGTAATGATATACCGCTTTGTGACAAGAGCATCAGTGGAGGAGCGCATCACTCAAGTGGCCAAGAAGAAAATGATGCTTACTCATCTGGTAGTGAGACCAGGGTTGGGCTCCAAGACAGGCTCAATGTCCAAACAGGAACTTGATGACATTCTCAAATTCGGCACTGAAGAGCTCTTCAAGGATGAGGCTACTGAGGGGGGTGAGTGCCTGAAAGTGATAATGGAGGAGATGGGGAGGACTGGATCTGTATTTTAGCAAGACACTATAGTTACAGTGCTCATCATAGCTCTACGAAGAGGTCTGGGTGCCATATCCTTTCCTGGTCCCTTAAGATCCATGTGACAAAATGTCTATGCTTGATTCCTCAGGGGATAACAAAGAAGGTGAGGATAGCAGTGTTATCCACTATGATGACAAAGCGATTGAGCGTCTGTTGGATCGGAACCAGGATGAAACAGAAGACACAGAACTTCAGGGCATGAATGAGTATCTCAGCTCTTTCAAAGTGGCCCAGTATGTGGTTCGTGAAGAGGAGATGGGGGTGAGTATGAGGTGTAGATCAAATAGATTTTCCTGCTGACTGATGTTCAGTTAAGCACTGTTGCTTTTAGGGGGATGAGCAGGCATGTATCTGCTCAAACACTGTAGTTTGGAACATAGGGTTCCTAATTTTTTATTTTTTACCTCTGTGTGGCAGGAGGAAGAAGAAGTGGAACGGGAGATTATTAAGCAGGAGGAGTCAGTGGATCCTGATTACTGGGAGAAACTGCTCCGCCACCATTATGAGCAGCAACAGGAGGATCTGGCTAGGAATCTGGGGAAGGGCAAACGTATTCGCAAGCAAGTTAACTATAATGATGGCTCACAGGAGGATAGAGGTACTGGGGGAACTTGAGGGGAAATGGGTGTTAGTATGTGTTACTGGAAGAATAACAGAGTAGTGTCTCAGGCTCACGTGCTGTTTTTCTTTCAGACTGGCAAGATGACCAGTCAGATAATCAGTCAGACTATTCAGTTGCTTCTGAAGAAGGAGATGAGGACTTTGATGAGAGATCTGAAGGTAAGCTCTGGTGAAGCCAGAATTCCTGGTTCACTTTCTATGTGCGAAAACACCTGGGACTTGATTTGGATGCTTGGTACCCTTTGTGGTGCCCTTCTGCAAGGGAAATATTCATGCAACAATATACTGTGCATTGTCTGTCCTCCTCAGCTGCATTTCTCTCTTCAGCAGCTCGTCGGCCTAGCCGCAAAGGCCTGAGAAATGATAAGGATAAGCCCCTGCCTCCTTTACTTGCCCGAGTGGGAGGGAACATTGAGGTAAGTAATACTGCAATAGACCTTTGCATTCAAGCTACTTCTGTATGGCTCTTCACACACCTTTCTTTCTCTTACTCTAGGTCTTGGGTTTCAATGCCCGCCAGAGAAAAGCCTTTCTCAATGCTATCATGCGCTATGGAATGCCACCTCAGGATGCATTCACCACTCAGTGGCTTGTTCGGGACCTCCGTGGCAAGTCAGAGAAAGAGTTCAAGTAAGTACATTAGATAGGGATAGAAATGGACAGCATCTAGCCCCTTGAAGGAATCCTAAAACTATAGAATCATTAAGGTTGGAAAAGACTACTAAGATAATGTAGTCCAACTGTTGGCCTGTCACCACCATGCCCATTAACTGTGCTCTGAATTGCCACATAGTCCTTCTCTTGAAAGCCTCCAGGACTATTCACTTCTTTCTGGGTAGTGTTTTTTTCTTATCTAACTGCTTGTCTCTTAACTGTGCCAGGGCCTATGTCTCACTGTTCATGCGCCATTTATGTGAACCTGGAGCTGATGGTGCAGAGACATTTGCAGATGGGGTCCCACGGGAAGGTCTTTCTCGACAGCATGTCCTTACTCGCATTGGAGTCATGTCACTTATACGCAAAAAGGTGAGTGCATGGCAGAGCAATGCAACCTTCCCTCTCCATACAGCTTCTCTAAGTCACTGAGATGCTGAACTAGAGAGTTCTCTCTTCTTCACATGTTTCTTTGTGGGTTAAGTGGTCTGTAACTTCTGGTTTGAGGATGAGTGTTTATATGACTCCTCCAGCTGACACATCTTTCTCTCCCTCTCATGCAGGTGCAGGAATTTGAGCATGTGAATGGCCGCTGGAGTATGCCGGAACTGGCAGAGATAGAGGAGAACAAGAAACTTTCTCAGCCAAGCTCACCCTCTCCCAAAACACCAACTCCTTCAACACCGGGGGATACTCAGCCAAATACACCTGCCCCTGTCCCTCCTCCTGGTGAGAGCTTTCCCCTTGCACAGTTCTGTGTCCTGACCTCATCCTGGCTTTTCCCCTCACCGGAGCTGTGGTGGTGGGGTCTGGGGGTGGACACAGATCAACTTACCCTCTCGAGTTAGGAGGGTTGCTGAACATGTTTGCAAACCCTTAAAGGCAAGAGAGGATATCAGTGAAAATAAACACCCTTTGTTTGTGGTTGGTAGGAAATCTGTGGGTTCATCTTGAGCGATATTGTTCCTGCTTGAATGGGCATAATCTCTAGGAGCAAAGATATGTGCTTGGTTACAGTGGGGGAGACGCTTCATTGACAGCTTTTCCTTTTTTTTTTTCCCTCTGATGTGCTGCTCTGGGGTGGGGAATACGCAGAAGAGGGAATAAAGGCAGAAGAAGGAGCCAGTAACAAGGAACAAGGAGAGTCTGCTGAACCAGAGAAGGAACTCAGTGCCTCTGCTAATGACACAGAGGTCCCTATGGAGGTGGGTATTGGGATGCTAGTTTGCGTCATGCAGTTGCAAATGTCTCACTTAAAGATGATTCTCCTCACAATCAGTGTGTAGCAGTTTTGTGCATTTTTTGCTTTCCAAACTGATTTGACTGTCTTGTTTGCATATACTGCTTTGTTTCACTACTCATTGATCTGTCCTCAGCAATGTGCCCAGCCTGCAGACGCAGCACCGCAGGAAGCAAAATCCCCAGCGAATTCCACAGAAGCAGATGAGAAGAAAGAAGAACCAGAGGTGAAGGAAAGAACAGATGAACCAATGGAAGTGGAAAGCAAAGGTATCTCTAGAGAGGTTGTTTAATGCCTTGAACACAAACAACTGAACAAAAAATGTATACCAGCATTCTTCTAGAGATGCAACTTCTTTGCCTGTGTTTTCACCCTATAGAAGCAGACAAATGTGGATAATCAGTGGGGGCTGTTCCAAGACTTTGAGCAGGGAGTCAGGGAACACTTAGGTTTCACTGACTGAGGAACGAAACCTTGGACTCAGAGTTACATCTCATACTCCCTTTCTCTCTTTCAGCTGATGTGGAGAAGGTGGAAGACAGAGCACCTACTGAGAATACCTCTGAACCCCCTATAATCACCTTGGATGAGAAAGGTGAGTTGTGATAATTCCATTCTTGATTCCCTTCATGACTCCCTCTCCTTCAAGGACTTCTTGTAGGTCCAACTTGCTGTGCTATTTGCATGTTCTTTCTAATGACTTCCTGTGCGTACAGATGAGAAAAAGGATGATGACAAGAGAGACGTGGTGATGCTGCAGAATGGAGAGATGCTGAAAGAGTCAGTAGATGAAAGGCACAAGAAGGCAGTAAAGCAACGGTTCATGTTCAACATAGCTGATGGTGGCTTCACAGGTATGTGAAATCTTTTTATATTTTTATTTATGTTCTCCTGCTCTTGTTCACGAGGTAACTTTCAGTTATTTTTGTGTATCTTGCCTGTCCAGAATTACACTCCCTCTGGCAGAACGAAGAGCGGGCCGCAACTGTCACAAAGAAGACATATGAGATCTGGCATCGGCGTCATGACTACTGGCTGCTTGCTGGAATTATCAAGTATCCTTACCCTGAGAAACCAGTTCTCTCCCCTTGTGCTTTAAATCTTGTTGTGAAGGTGACCGTTTGGGGCCTGACTGGAACACATTCAGTGAGAGAGTGCTATTATCATTCAGTAGAGTGAAAGAAATGATGGAAGGAGGGTTTTAGTGTTGGTGTAGTTAAGACCTAGCTGGAAATAGTTCTCATTCCTCTTTCTTGGCTCCTGTTCCTCCCTTCTTTGTGTCCTGACCCCTCTTGAAAACTGTCTGCCTGGACTGTGTATTCCCATGTTCTCACTGCCTTTGTTTGCCTGAGCTCATCCCATCTCAGTCATGGCTATGCCCGTTGGCAAGATATTCAGAATGATCCGCGTTACGCCATCCTCAATGAGCCCTTCAAGGGGGAAATGAACAGGGGTAACTTCCTGGAAATAAAGAACAAATTCTTGGCAAGGAGATTCAAGGTAAGGTGCCTTCAGTGTGACAAATATCTTTCAGCAAAACAAGCCTTTAAGAACAAGATAGTTGCCTTGCTGAGGTTGCTGTTTTGATGCTTTTCCACTGAAAGTGAAGCCTTCTGCAGTGCTTTACCCCCCTACCCCCCCCCTCAAACTGAATGTTTGTCAAAGTTAGGCAGTAGTTTCATGATAATATCCTTTCCTTTAGAAGTGGTGTTGGGGTGCTTGAATATGTTCTTCTCTCCAAATGTTTCTTCAGCAACTGGCATGCAGGAGATTTCAAGTGGCTGTTTCTGTTACAGCTTCTGCTTGGTATACTGCAAACCATTCAGTGTGTCTAGGGGGAACTCAAATGTTATGTAGTGGTGAATTGGTGAAATAGTAGCTTTTAGACCATCTGAATCTATTTGGGAGAGACCGTGATTTAGCTCTGGAAGTTAAGACCAACCCAAGTTAGGCCATGTAATTCTGAGTCTTGGAACTAAACATTAATGTAGTTTAGCTGATCAGCTCTGCTGTAACAGAATTCAAATTGATTTCTTCAGTGGTCTCTGACATGTTTAACAGTTTCTCTTAAATTCTTCCTATAAGTAGTGTTGGATGCTTTTCAGGTTCACAGAGAAAGAAAGCTTCATCTCCCGTGCTTCATGCAGAAAGATCAAATCAACAAAGATTTACTTCAGAAATCCTTTAAGAAGGCGGAGGAATAGGAATCTGTTCACAGCACTTATTTTAGACTGGTCATAAGTCAGGCTCGGTATACAAGAAAACCAACTTAATTAATAAAGCTCTTCATTGTTTCTTGATATTTAGACCAAGTTAAACAGAAGATGGTGAAAGGAGTTTCAGGGGTTTCAGGTTTTCACCTTGTGACAGCCAACGACTCGATCAGGAATACTGTGTGGTGGGGGGTGGAGGGGGGCATGCAAGCAGGCTGCTTTTCAGGCAGCTGCTGAAAGACTTCTCTCATGACTGCTCCCTCTTGCAGCTCCTGGAGCAGGCACTGGTGATTGAGGAGCAGTTGCGGCGAGCTGCCTATCTGAATATGTCAGAAGACCCCTCTCATCCCTCGATGGCTCTGAACACACGTTTTGCAGAGGTGGAGTGCCTGGCTGAGAGTCACCAGCATCTATCCAAGGAGTCAATGGCTGGAAATAAGCCTGCCAACGCTGTGCTGCACAAAGGTGATGCTACAGGCTAAGCAAGAGTGGATGTGTTGAGCATCGCTGTCCCCTCTGGTCTTTCCCATGTGTGGTGCCCTTTTTTTTTTTTTTCCTTTCTCTCCCCTGAATACATATCCCTTTCTCTTCTAGTTCTGAAGCAGCTAGAGGAGCTTCTGAGTGACATGAAGGCAGATGTGACACGCTTGCCTGCCACTATTGCCCGTATCCCGCCAGTGGCAGTGCGCCTGCAGATGTCAGAACGCAACATCCTCAGTAGGCTCGCCAACCGCAGCAGTGAGCCCCCTCCACCGCCCCCTCCCCAACAAGTATGTGCCCTCCCTGCTTTGCAGGTGGGGGTGTCTCGGGGCTATGTGGGGAAATAGCCCCCGTACCATGGAGTCTAGCGGCTGTTCTCTTGCCCTACAGGTGGCGCAGCAGCAGTGAGTCTCCAGCCCAGTGCTGTCAATCTTTTGGCCAAGCCGAAGTGACCCTCCCCACCCCACCCCTTCACACTCTGCCCCTCTGCCTGACATTCCTGACTGGGTGCTGTTTCCCTTCGTGGAAGCTGCTGTGCAAGTCTCTGGGAGGAGGAGAACCTCCTTCTACTGCAGCCAGCCCACTGGAGCAAGGAGTGTGCTTAGGAGAGAGGGGGATGGATGGATGATGGACTCTGTACATAATGACTGAAGGCCACGGTGCCATGTCTGTTACATGGAGAACCTGGCTGCGTTGCTCGCTGCCTCCGCCTGGAATTCCAGATTTTCAGTTTTGTAATTTTATTTTGGGTTTGTTTACCGAGGTGACTGCACAGGCGAGATCAAGCAGAAGCCAGGACAGAGACAAAGCTACCTCCATCAAGATCCTTTTTAATACAGAAACTGACAGGACTTGTCCGCTAATTAAGCAGCTTGGAGAGGAGAAAAAAAGAAAAAAAACAAAAGGACAAAAGCAGAGCAAAATCTTGGTAGAACTGAAAAATAAAGTTTCCTTGTATTTTACTTTGTTGTTTCCCTTGAAGTGTGCTGCAGTGCTGGCACGAGGGGCTGGATGCTTATTGCTCGTAACTGAGGTCTTGCTTCTGTGCAGAAGTCATTGTTCTTTTTTTTCCTGGGGCTGCCTAATACTTTTGCTGTGTTTACGCCCCCCCAGGACGGGTCGTGAACCATCCCGGCGGCCGGCAACTGCCCCGAGCGCCGCGCTGCCGCACGCCGGGCCGTGGCTTTCACGCCGTCTCGTGACGTTCCCGCCCGCAGCCAATGGTGGGACTGGGGCGGGCCGGTAGACGTGCGCGTGCGCGGAGGGGAGGCCCGCACGTGGGGTCGCGGCGGCGCGTTGATCCCGGCGGTACCGGAGCCATGGGGCGGAAGCTGGACCCGAACAGGAAGGAGAAGCGCGGCCCCGGGCGCAAGGCCCGCAAGCAGCGGGGAGCCGAGGTGGAGCTGGCCCGCTTCCTGCCGCCCGGTAAGTGCGGCCCGGGCCGGCGCGGGGCCTTGGCGATGCCTCGGGACGCGCCGCCTGAGTGTCGCTTCTGTTTCTGTAGAGGCGGAGACTGGCCGGAAGAAGCTGTCCAGCCACGCGCGGAGGAGGTGAGTGAGGGCTGCCCGGCCCGATGCGGGGTTCCCGACCGGGGCGGGTCTGAGGTCTCACGGCCGTTTCCCTCCGCTGTAGGGCCGCCAAGAGACGACTGGGGGTGGCGGGGCGGACGGCGCCGGGAGGAGGGCGACGGCCCGCGGGTGAGTGCCGGGGCATCGCTCCCTGCGGTACGCCCCGCAGCGGTGTGTTCTCAGCTGCTTCAGTCTACCCGTCCCTCAGACGGGGCTCGGGGCCGGGCGGGGGAGGCCTGTGGTGCGCACAGCACTTACGTGGTGCCCCACTGATGGCGTGGGGCAGCTGCTCTTGGGAACGCTGCCTACCTTCTAACCTTTTGTTCCCCTTCAGTTAAAGAGCAGGGGGACCCTCAGGAGGAGGGTAGTCCGGTAAAGACAGTGGGACAGGCCCCTCAGCACCAGCCGGGCTTCAATGATGACAACGCAAAATGGCTGACCCCAGCCAAAGGCAAGAAGAGCCTCTCCAAGAGAACCAGTGTGGAGTTATCCAGCAATGGTGAGGTGGAAGAGGACAGCTGGGAGATGGAGGAAGAGGAGGAGGATGGGAGCAGCGAGGAGCTGATGGATGACTATGGAGCTTCATCCTCTGAAGAGGAAGAAGTAAGAACTTTTTGGCTTTAATTTTGCAAGGAATCCTTGGCTTTTGTGGCTGTAGGGGCCCAACATGCTTGGGAGAAAAGGGCAACCTGACCATGGGACCTGGGGGTGAGGTGCTGGAGGGCCTTCCTCGCTCCACCGGAGTGAATTCAGGTTTGGCAGCTGGACCCAGTAAAACACCGAGTGTCTTTCCTCTTTACCCATTTTAAACAGAGCAGAAAAATTTTATAGGGGGCAGAGGGTAAGGGGGGCACCCAATGACATTGTTTCATTAACCTTTTCTTTCTCTGTTTAGTTGCTGCCCATTGAGAAAGCTGCCCTGAAGCAAAGGGCTGACAAGTGAGTATTGGTCTACATTGTAAGTTAGTAGAGCCTTTTCTGGATGAGTGAGAAGTCTAAGTTACTTTTGTTCTTTTTCTTCTACCAATAAGGCAATAATTGTGAAGTGTCTACGCAACACCGTTTTGTGTGAAATGTCCCTTTTTTTCTTTATGCTTAGTGGAGATCTCAGTGAAGATGATAGTGGGGAGGATGAGGTGGCCGAGGAGATGAGCAGGCAGAAAATGGGACAGAAGGAAAAAGAAGATGCAGATCTGCAGCTCAACCTGGAGGTAGATGAAGAATTCAAATTGCCAACTGATGAACAGATTGAGAAAGAGAATATCCTTTTCATCTGTAATATCTGTGAGCTATGTATAGGCAGCAGTATGGAGCCTGGGTACAATTAAGAGCTTTGTTCCAGTTTTATCATGAGTATCATTTTAGCGCAAGTGCTCTGTGCCTGATAACGCATTTTTAGATGAGCTATCGTAACAGCGTACAGCACAGCTGAGAAGTATGTTACACCTGTACAGCACCTAGAGCCTCCGCCAGTCTTGTCTTAACGCGTATGGATATCTGCCACATAGTTTATCTATCCTCCTCTACCCTAATTTTCCTAGCAGGCCTTTATCCAGCCAGTTTGTAGGGTCTCTGCTTAAAAGTGATTCCAGCATATACAGTGCTTTTCATTTCCCGTTCTCCATGAGATTTAATCTTGTCTCTTTCTCCTCTGTTCCCCAGTTGCCTTTGGGGAACTTCTGGTCTCTGATATAAATAGTGTTTTCAGCATTGAAAGACCTTTTTCATTATCATCTTTCATTTTTTTCCCTTTTATTTTTCCCCTACTTATCTAAAGTAACTAAGCCTTTTTTTTTTTTTTTTTTTTTGTTTAAATTTCCTTCTGCTTTGTGAGCTTTTCTGCCCAGTTCTATCCTTTGAATTCTGTTTCTGCTGAGCACTGTCGGAAGTGTAAATACTGAGCTTTCTATGTGTGTATGGTCTAACGTGGCCTTTCTTGTGATGTGGTGATTCAGGACTTGTGCACGTCTGGCTATGCATATGAAGGATTTAATGTGCAAGTTCATGCATTGTTTATGATCCCTTAATGGCCTTTCTACCTGCTGAGCCACCAGACCTGCATGTCATTCACCAGCGCATCAAGAGCAATATGGAGGTGCTGCAGGACTTTGGGGTGAAGCGGGAGGAAGGACGCACACGACAAGAGTACCTTGCGCTGTTGCGCCGGGATATGGCTGCTTACTATTCCTATAGTGATTTTTTGCTCAAGATGCTCATGGATATCTTCCCGCTCCCTGAGGTAGGGTCCTGCCCGCTCTGTGTCTTGGCTGACCGATTAGGATTTGGCAGCCTCCCTGCTTCATTTTTACCTCCTTCCTTTTACCTTTTATTTAGCTGATCAACTTTCTGGAAGCCAATGAGGTTCCCCGGCCCATGACCATTCGCACCAACACACTCAAGACACGGCGACGGGACCTGGCGCAGGTGAGCCGAAACCTGTGGCAGTCTCGTGTGCTGCCCATCACACCAAGTTGTGACTCAGCCCCATCTCCTCATCTTGTAGGCACTCATCAACCGTGGTGTGAATCTCGACCCCTTGGGGAAGTGGTCAAAAACTGGACTTGTTATTTATGACTCCTCTGTGCCCATTGGTGAGATCACTCTTTCTGTTACAAGGCTTAACTGATCTTCCCTCTGCTCCCTTTGTTTCATTTGTTTGTTGTTGTTGTTTGTTTGTTTTGCCATCCCTGCACAGGTGCCACCCCTGAATACCTGGCTGGACACTACATGCTGCAAGGAGCTTCCAGTCTCCTCCCTGTTATGGCTCTGGCTCCGCAGGAGAATGAGCGCATCCTGGATATGTGCTGTGCCCCGGGTGGCAAAACCAGCTACATAGGTACCACCCTGTAACCTTGTGAGGCTTGGGAGGGATGCTCTTATAATTGATCAGTTTCTGCTGGTCTGTGTTGAAGGGGAAAGTGGAATGGGACTGAATTCAGGGAATGGTGTCTGTCTGGGTAAAAGTATTGGAGACTTTCAGTCCCTTGCTGATGCGTTTTGCCTTCTGGCAGCTCAACTTATGAAGAATACAGGGATGATCTTGGCCAATGACAATAATGCTGAGCGGCTGCGTAGCGTGGTGGGGAATTTGCATCGGCTGGGTGTCACCAATGCAGTAGTGAGTAACTGCGATGGACGCCAGTTCCCCAAGGTATGTTTCTGTCTGTTCTGGGAAGTTCTTACCATCCTTACCTAGAGCTGTTGTGTTCTCCCTTTAGCAAAATATGTTCTGTGAAGTCACTTGTCATAGGAGGATAAGCAGAGCTACTGGGAATTGTGCTTGTTACTTGGTGTGAAAACAGGAGGGTAGATGGGAAAGAATGAGCTATTTCCTATCTTCCCAGTCATGTTTCCGTTTTTCGTCTTGGTCTCGTTCTTGTTCCCCAACCATGAGCATAACTTTAAATTCATGTCTGCCTATAGGTACTTGGAGGGTTTGACCGTGTCTTGCTTGATGCTCCCTGTAGCGGAACAGGTGTAATTTCTAAGGATCCTGCTATCAAAACCAATAAGGTGAGTGATGAGTACAGATGCCAGATGGGGGACCATGTGTGAGTCATGAGAGAATGGATGATTCTACAATTCTGTGACTTCAGGGCAACTGTGTTTTTCATAGACCTCTGTAGAAGGGAAATGGGTTTTTGTGCTCTTGCCTATTTTCTGTGTTATGCTAGAGCTAGTTTTCTTTATGTTAGTTCTGCAGAAAAATCCAGTCCCGTATCTTGTCTCTTGTTCTGTTATCTCTCCATTTGTAACAGTTTCAGAGGCCTGGGGTATTTCCCTGTGTCTCTGACCCTTTAAACTGTCTTTTACTAACAGGATGAGAAAGACATCCTGCGCTGCGCTCACCTGCAGAAGGAGCTGCTTCTCAGTGCTATAGATTCAGTCAACGCCACCTCAGAGACAGGGGGCTATGTTGTCTACTGCACATGCTCCATTACAGTAAGTCTGTGCTCTGCTGTGGTTATCTCTTTAGGGATGGCGAGTCTTGGATCCTAACGTTTAATCTCTGGTAGGTAGAAGAGAATGAGTGGGTTGTGGATTATGCCCTGAAGAAGCGCAATGTTCGTTTGGTGGCCACAGGACTGGACTTTGGCAAGGAAGGCTTCACCAGGTGTGTGCTAGGTTGCAGGTTGCATAGGTGACTCTGTTCCTTGCTGCCAGGGTTTCAGCAGAGGCGTTTTTCACCCCAATTCCTCTTCCAGGTTCAAGGACCGTCGTTTCCATCCTTCTCTTAAGTCTACACGGCGTTTCTATCCCCACACACATAATATGGATGGGTTCTTCATTGCCAAGTTAAAGAAATTCTCTAATGCCATCCCCAAGATGCGGAAAGGTAACCTAGTACGGAAGCTCTGCTGAGCTGCCCAAGTCTACTCTCACAGGCTGCTTCCCATGCAGAAACCATATGGGTTCCTCCTACAGCACTTTTCTGTTTTGTTTCAGATGAAGAGCCTGCTGTGGAAGCAGCAAATCCGTCCACTGGCCCTGAGACAGTCATGGAGCCTCAGGCAAAAAAGAAGAAACTTGAGGGGTCAAAAATTACCCAAGAGCAGAAGAAGCCACAGCCTGCTTTGAAGACTAGACATTCTTTACAGGGTCAGAGGAGGCCCTTGAAGGCTGTCCGGGCTTCTCCCCATAAGTCGCATGCTCATGTCCCTAACAGAAAGAAGCATAGGGTGAAACAGAATGGACAGTGAGAGGAACTGCTTTTCCAGGTGCTGTTTTCTTCCTTAGGGAGCAAAGGCTAGGGCTGCCCTGGCTGTGTTGTGTATTGTGTTGTCTTTCCTGCTCTTTACATATAATCACTGCAGTACGGAGCACCCAGGACAGCCATAGCCCCTTTTACTCCTTTCCTTCCTCTGCATCAAGGACTGACACACAACTCATTAAAAGTTTTATATTTTTGCTCAAACCTTGTCTTTTTCCCCTTGAGTATTGAATACAGAATTTTGCCATGTCGCCCTACTGCTTTGCAACTGAACCCCCTTCCACTCTCTTCTGATGTCCTGACATTTTTAGTGTTCATTCTTGCTGCTATTGTCACTTTCTGTGAGTGTGTGATTGTCCTCAGTTCTTCCTTGTGCTTGTCACAGGACTACTGCATGGCTCAGGTTGGCATGGACCTCTGGGTTCATCTGGTCTTACTCCCGTACTCAAGCAGGGACGTGTCCAGGTGGGTTTTGAAGATCCCTAAAGAGGTGACTGCATAAAGTTTCTGGGCAATCTGTTCTGATGCTCTGTTAGTTGGCCTGCATCCATCTCTTGGTTCTTGGCCTTCCAGACTGCAGCTGCAATTCCTGCTGGTCCTGGTGTGGTGCAGTCATACTCTTTTTGCTCGCTCAGATGTGGTTACTTCTTCTTGTGACAAAGCAAGCAGTACTTTCTATTTCTGTGGCAGCCCAGAATGTGAGCTGGTGTTCTCTTCTTTGGTTTTGTTCCCCAGCAATAGATATAGATATTTCTTCTAGAGACTATAAGTAAGCTTTCTAACAAGATTGTTCTCAAGTGCAGACTTGAGATCTCACTCTCGTCTACACTTGTCTTGCTAGCTCACCTCACAGGGGCCTTACCTTGGTTTTTCTCCCCATGCTTTGAGTTTGTGGGAGAGCTTGATGTACTGTTGGCTTGATGTACTACAAGTTTTAAGAAGGGTAGGCAGGGCAGGAGGGGTTGGGGAGTTGCCATCAATGTTAGGAAGTGAATAGATTGTGAAGAGCTGCCTATGAGAGAGACAGTCAGGTTGAGAGCTTGTGTGTTAAAATTAGGGACCATGCCAATGAAGGACATCTGGAGTCGGGGTCTACTACAGGCTGCCTGATAAGGGGAGCAGGCTGACGAGGCGTTCTTACTTGAGTTACAAAAACCACTGGATTTGCAGACTTTCATTCTGATGGGGGGATTACCAGCAGACATTTGCATGGTTGAAAAGCAACATGGCAAGTTGTAGGCAATCCAGGAGATGCCTGGAGTCTGATCTGTACAGTAATCCTCTGTTGAGGATTACTTCAGGTATTGGACAAACCAACCAGAGACAAAGTGTTACTGGACCTGGTGCTCACCAGTGCAGAGGAAATCATTTAAAGAAATTATGATTAGAGGTAGTCTGGGCTGTAGTGTCCATACTCTGGTTGAGTTCGTAATCTTGTGGAATATGGGCCTGGCAAAGAGCAGTCAGGACTGGTGGCCTTCTGCAATGGAGTGATGGCATTGGAGGACAAAGGAAATCAAGTGATTACATCTACCTGGACTTCTGTAACGCCGCTGACATGGTGCCACACCACATCCTTATCTCTAAGTTGGAGATATGGATTTGAAGGGTGGAGTAGGATAAGGAATTGGTTGGAATGTCACAACTAGAGGGTTGTGGTCAATGGTTCTATGTCCAGGTGGAGGTCAATGACAAGTGGTGTTCCTCGGGGGCCTGTCTTGGGATTGGTTGTCTTCAACATCTTTGTCAATGACAGACAGTGGGAGTGGGCGTACCCTCAGCAAATTTGCTGAAGACACCAAGCTGAGTGATGCAGTTGACACAATCGAAGTGCTCAAAAAGTGAGCACTTGGGAACCTAGTGAGGTTTAACAAGGCCAAGTGCAAGGTGTAGCACTCAGGTCAAGGCAATCCCAGATATGTGTACAGACTGAGAAGAACTCATTGAGAACAGCTCTGTGGAGAAGGACTTGGGGGTTCTAGCAAAGGAAAAGCTTGATGCGAGCCAACAGTTTGTATGTATGTGCAGCCTAGAAGGCCAATTGCATCCTGGGCTACATCAGAAAAGGGGTGGCTAGAAGGGAGATGGAGGTGATTGTCCCCCTCTGCTCTGCCCTTGTGAAGCCCCATCTGGAATACTGCATCCAGGCCTGGAGCCCCCAGTACAAGAAAAACATGGAGCTGTTGGAGTGGGTGCAGAGGAGTCCACAAAGATGATTGAAAGCCTGCAGCACCCCTCCTATAAAGAAGGACTGAGGGAGATGTGCTTTTTCAGCCTGGAGAATGCTCCAGGAAGACCTCATTGCAGCCTTCCAGTGCTCAAAAGGAGCTTATAAGCAGGATGGTGACTGACGCTGTTTGATAGTGTTAGGACAAGGAAAAACAGCTTTTAACTAAAAGAGGGAGGATTTATATTAGATGTTAGGGTGAAATTCCTTACTCAGGGTGGTGAGGTACTGGCACAGGCTGCCCAGAGAAGTTGTGGATGCCCCATCCTTGGAGGTGTTCAAGATCAGGGTAGACGCAGCCCTGGGCAGCCTGATTTGGTGGGTGACATCCCTGCCCATGGTAGGGATGAAACTGGGTGATTTTTAAGGCCCATTTCGACCCAAGCCATTCTATGATTCTGTAATTCCATTATTCTATTACAGTGTTTTGCGTATGGTGTTAAGGACAGCTGAATGCAGCAAGCTATAGGAGCTAGGGATTGTTATCAGATTCAGCAAGCAGTGAGGCTGAGCATGAACTCCAGAAATACACACACAAATGATAGATATGACCAACCATGGAGAAATCAGCAGAAATGGGAAACAAGTGCTGTGGCAGGTGCTCAGGAAAATATGAACAGCACTCAAAATGGAAATGGCAAATACGGCCCAATCCTGTTCTTACAGGCTTATCAAACCTTGAGCATGCTAGTGGACCTTGTATATGCACACTTTCACAGATCTCTGGTTGCTGGTTGTTGGACTTGTGGTCTGCCAATATCTGCCTTGAGGCCTCTGATCCTACTTACTGGTTATTCCAGCTTGAAGTTAGACTATTTTTCAAACGCACATGCTTGCGGAGGTAGCACAAATAGCTTACTATGGAGATAACCCAGCTGGTGGGTGCAGCACTTAGCTGGACAAGCATAATAAACAGAGAGTTTCCTTGAGACTAGTCTCTGGTATTTATTCCACCTTTCCGTTTTCTCATGTTCATTTCTCCCTGGCTTATCTTGATACCTCCTTTTCTCCACATTTGATCCTTCTGATCCTTCCTGGATCCTTCCTGACTGGTGGAGTCACCGACCATGGGAGTGTTCAAGAAACGTTTGGATGTTGCGTTGAGGGGTATGATTTAGCTGGGAAGTATTGGTAATGGTTGGACTGGATGATCTAGGTCTTTTCCAACCTCGATAATTCTGTGATTCTGTGATTCCCATCAAAATTCCATAGCAAGTTTTGCTCCCATAATCCTTGACATCATGTAGTAACTTTTACGAGGCGCAACAGTTCTCAAACATCCCATAATAAATTTTCTTCTAAAACCTCATTATCATCTTAGTTTTCTTATCAGTTATGAAGCTTCTGGCTGAACCTTTTCAAGGATGCATTTGTGTGATACCTGCAGTGGTTCAGTCTGTCAGGGTCTCGGGAGTTCTGGTCTTTGTTATAGCCTCTATTATCTTCTGCTCTTAATTTATTACATCTCTGCTTCTTCTAGGATGGTGGTGGGTGGGTGGTGGTGGTGGTTGTTTTTTACATTTTCTGCTGACTAGCTGTTAGCCAGACACCCTTGCAGCTGGAAATTACTTTTCCCTGTGCTTTACAGCAAATAATGAAGCTTCTGAATGCACCTGTCTCACTTCAAGTTTATGTGGTGAAGTCTCCGGATTGTCTGACATACAGGACCCTAGGCTTTCCCAAGGTCTTTCAGAAAAATTAATCAATGCTAGGCACTGATATGAAAAGAATTGTTAGATTGAAAAGCAGAGAAAATTACCTCCTCATATGAAATAACGCTTCTTCAGTTCTGCATTTCAAGGGTCCTCTGTTAAGGGAACAACAAAAGAAAAAGGATTGTAGATCTGAAATATGTTCAGAGGAGAACAAATGCATCCAAAGCTATGGAATGGCTTCTGCAAGAAGGGCAGTGGGAGAGTGGGTCTTTTTAAGCTTGGAGAAGAGACCATGGGGAAATAAATGATAGAGTGGTGCACAAAATTGTGAGCAACACTGAGAAAATGAACAGGAAACATGTTTGCTGTTTTCCAGCAATAATAACAGATCCTAGGACCTATCTAAGTCACCCAAAGTGTAGAGAGCTGTGGAAGCTTATAAAGATTAAAAACATCCCAGATATAGGTGGCTTTTGTTTAGCGAGGCTGGGAATCCTGCTAGAAGTAAATTCTTTACTCAGAGGGTGGTGAGACACTGGCACAGGTTCCCCAGTGGAGCTCTGGGTGTCCCATCCCTGGAGGTGTTCAAGTCCTGGTTGGATGGGGCCCTAGGCTGCTTGATCTGATGTGTGGCAGACCTGCTCATGGGCTGGAACTAAGTGGGCTTAAGGTCCCTTCCAATCCAAGCCAGTCTGTGATCCCATGAAGCTGTGCCTGTCCTGGCAGTGATGCTAACCTGTTCTGATGTGTTGCTGTGTGCTGTGGTCCCTACACCAGCATGTAGCATTGACAGGCCCTCTGTCTTGATAACCCTAATGGCAGGAGTAGAAAGTGCTTGGTTTGGATTCCAGCATAACAGAGAATCTCCGTCATGTCAGGCTCCTCTGAAAGGTGGGAATAGTTGCTGTCTTCATCTTGTGAGTAAAACCAGCTGGTCACTGGGCTTGCTTTTCTTTGTTACGTTGGGAATTATGACCATAAAGCTAAGAATTTTGGAAAATGTGGCTGCTAGATCATCTTTTCGTACCCCCTGTTAGTGTATCTGAATGTCTGAAAGCTGCTGGTAACACAACTTGCCAAAGCAAGAGCTGGGGCAGAGCAAAGCAAGAATCATAGAACTGTGGAATCATAGAATGGCTTGAGTTGGAAGGAACCTCAAGGATCATCAAGTTCCAAACCCCCTGCCACAGAACTGAGAAACTGAACTGAGGGTTGGAAACAGAGCTGAAGTATAAACACACTGTCATAAATTAAAAGCCGAGTGAGAGAAACTGGTGCAATGTGTCTTGGTGTCTATTCCACTGTGTTATGTGCAAATCGTACTGGGTGGCATTTAACAGCTTGAAGAGGAGGGGAAAAAAAAAAAAGAGTAAGCAGTTCTGTAACACAGCTGACATGCTGTGAAGTTATTTAGGTTATAATCAAGGACAGAAGCTGCAAAACAAACCTGGAAAATGGAAGAGGTGAGCTGGTGTGTGACCACCAATGTGACAGGAGCAGTAGCATACTTCTTGTAAGATCTTAAATTAAGCAGAAATGCAGCACTGCTGTGCAGCTTACTGTGGCAAAGTAAGGAAAACAGACTTCTGGGGAGGAGGCTGGGGACGATACTGAAGAAGTAATGGAAACAGAAGAGAATTAACAGCAATATAGGCTGTCACTGCTGGCAGCGATGTGTGCTGCAGAGCTGGGGAGGGGCAGGCTACATCCAGAGGAAGGGACTGAAATACTGCACTGCATGTTTCAGAAATATGGGTACAAAATTTAGGTCCTGGAGTACTAGATCTCATTGTATATAACCACACAGATGCATGCACTTGTAGGGGCTGAATCCAGAAATATTTCAGTGCCTCCACATTTGCACCCAGATCTGGGCAGCTAACTCTGGGCTGCTAGCTTTGCTGGTATGATTGGTGCCCATCGCAGCACCCAAATTTGGGTGTGGATAGGAGCAATTAATTCTGGGAGTGGGCTACAGTGATATGTCCTGGAAGATGCAAGACTTGGAGAGTTTACGCTGAATTGTTCCAGCAATTGTTCCATGGTGCAAAGGAGAATGTTATGCTAGGGAAGGAGGACTGGGTTGTACAGGTGTACTATGGACACTGGTGTTTACCCATGCCTTGAAATAGCAACCTTTAGGAAAGCCGTGGAGCCAATCTGAATAACTGCGTGATGGGTTTCATCTATGAAGTGCCTGTGCAGGGGGATGCATTAGCCAGTAAAGGGCTCTCTGAGCTGGGAGAACAGGAGCATCTCAGATGGGTAGTGAAAGTTAAAGCAAGGCAGGACACATGACTTCAATATGTGATTATCCACCTGGGGAATCCACTTCAATTTGCCTATGATGGATTACAGCAGAGCAATGATCTCTTTTTATCTTGCTGTCGGCAACTACAGATGCAGTCACCCACCAGCACCTGAGCGAGCAATAGAAATTTGCACTGACTTGCATGGAGTCAGAAAATGCAGAGGTACTCTCTTGGCCTTAGAATCCTTGGGTGTAAGAGAAACATCAGAATACCTATGGATATCTGCCTATTCTCACGTTGGCTCTGGCTGTAAGAGGACTCCTGCCCATGCAGGCAGCTGGGGTCTGGTAGCAGAGACCAGTCCTGTGAGAAGAAGCATTAAAGGAAGCCGATGGCAGGTGAAGGGACACAAGCAGTCCCACCCTCGGTGCCTCTGGGAGGGACTGCCAGCTGGGCCTGGCTGCGCTAGCACAGCTAGCCATCGTCGGGGGTGTGAGGACCCCAAATCACAGAGCATTCAAGCACCGAGCAGTGCGTGTTCCTCCTCCTCCCGTTGCTATTGGGGTAAGGGACCATCATCCAAGCCCTGGGGGAGACTGCAGAAAACCAAGGGAGAGCTCAGACAGCCGGCATTACTAATGCCGCTTAGTAAGCAACAAGGAGGTCACAAGACGGCGCATTTCAGAGCCCGGTCGCCTCCTCAAGACCTCCCTTGCCGCCACGGGGCGGCAACTTCCTGCGAGCGAGCTGCTGGCGGGGCAGCGGGGGGCTCCAGCACACCGCTTTAGGGGCAGCCACGGGAGCTGCTGTCGGCCGGGGAGCTGTCTCCCCTAGGGCGGCTCGGAGCAGGGCACGCGGCAGCATCCGCCCGTCCCGGGGCCGCCCCGCTCCCACCGCATCCCATCCGCAGCGGAAGCCGCGCCCCCGCCGCCGGGCCCGGCCCCCGCCGCCGCCGAGCCCCGATTGGCGCCGGCGGCCCCGGCTCCCCCCGCGCCCCGCGCCCGGCCCGCCGCAGCCATGAACCCGCTCTTCGGCCCCAACCTCTTCTTACTGCCGCAGGAGCAGCAGGGGCTGCCCGGCACCGAGCCGCCCGCCCCGCGGCCCGCAGAGCCCTTCGCGGCGGAGCGCGGTCCCCCGCCGCCGCCCCCGGCCGCCGCCGGCCCCTTCTCCGCTCCGCCTGCCGCCATGGCCCTCCGCAACGACTTAGGCTCCAACATCAGCGTGCTGAAGACGCTGAACCTGCGGTTCCGCTGCTTCCTGGCCAAGGTCCACGAGCTGGAGCGGCGCAACCGGCAGCTGGAGAAGCAGCTGCAGCAGGCGCTGGAGGAGGGCGGCCGGGCCCGCGGCCCCCCGCGCCGCGACCAGGCGGTGCAGACCGGCCTGGTGGGGCCCATCCGCCCGCTGGGGCTGGCGCTGGCCGCCGGCCGCCCCGCCGCGCTCTGCGGGCCCGCCCGCCCGCTGAGCTCCCCGGGCTGCCACCCCGGCGCCCCCGCCCAGCCGCCGCCCTTCGCGGCCAGCTCCCGCTTTATGCCCGGCACCATCTGGTCCTTCTCACAGGCCCGCCGGCTGGGCCCGGGGCCGGAGACCACGCTGGTGCAGGGGCCGGGGGTCTCGTGGATCCATCCGGACGGGGTGGGCGTGCAGATCGACACCATCACTCCCGAGATCCGCGCCCTCTACAACGTGCTGGCCAAGGTGAAGCGGGAGCGCGACGAATACAAGCGCAGGTGAGCGGGGGACGGGCCGCGGGCGCCGGGTGGTGAAGCGCTGGCAGCGGGACCTCGGGCCTCGCCTCGCAAGCGCTGACCCCGGAAAGTGTGAGCGTGCCCCCAGGGAGCAGCCGTCTGCGTTTGGATCTCCTCAGGTTCACGGAGTAGGTGGTTGGGGTCGGGAGGGATCTCTGGTGAGCGTCTGGTCCAGCCCTGCGCCAGCCGGGCCACTGCTCACCTTCTGCCGCTTGAGACCTCTTGGGATGCTGACCTTGTGCTTTCTGGCTTCTCAGCCTGGCATGAGGACCAGGAACGCTTTTCCAAGTGAGGGCTCAGAGCGTGAAGAAATAGCAGGATGCCAGGAGCCAGGGTTCTGAAAGGGAGGGCATCTGGAAGCGTTTGGGAAGGAGGAGCAGCTGGCAAGTGGGTGAGGAAGGTGAGGGTGCAGATTGGGTCTGGGTGCCAGGATGTCTCTGGGTGTGTGCAGATGTGCTGAGGAGCACAGGGAGCTGGCTCCCTGGGCCCTCTCCTTCTTCCCTCACTTTCACAACCCAGAAACTGCTGCCGGGGCTCTGCCACAGGTGGCAGTGGGTACAGGAGCACCCTGTTCTTCAGGGTTCTGCACCACCATAGCTGCAGCACAGCATGCTCCTGGAGCAGGGCACAGTGCAGGCGCGCTAAACTTGTGGCTGAGCATCCTCCATGCCATGCCTGGAACACTCTGCTTCAAGCTGGCTGGTGAGGCTGTCTGAAGAGCGGCACACAGGATGGGACCAGACAGCAGCTGGAGCAAGGCCTGCGGCAGTGCGAGTGGGTTGCTGGCTGCTGACCAACTTGGGATGAGGAGAGACCACTCTGTGATGCTGTAGGACACTTGTAAAGTACACTGTTAAATAGCCGAAGAAGCAAAATGTTGCACTTGAAGCATACTACTGCCCTGTGCCTTGGAGCTGTGAGATCTGGTGCCAAAATTGGGGCTCAGGACACAATATGACACCTTGCATTTCTGGCTTGGTACAGCTTTGTCTGGGCAGATGCTCCTGCTGCACAGCTTGTGCTCCGAAGCACCAAGTGAGACATATGAGAAGGGAATTGACATCTCTTTTTTTTTTTCCTAATTGCCACGGCTTTTCTGTTCACCTAAGGGCTTTTCACTGAGCAGGGGTTGGGTTCCTTCCGCAGAGCAGGCAGCTCTCCTTTCTCAGTGTTTTTAGATCAGATAGCTTGGAGCTAGTGCCATGTCAGGGCAACCTGAGCAGGGAGTGGAGCCACCTTTTGGGAGGGGAAAAGCAGAGAGCTCTGAAAAAGGAGGGGAGACAGCGGTCAGATACCCAGCTGGGATGTCAGCACCTCTTGGGTTTGTGAGTGTGTGAGCTGCAGGGCCTGGGGTGCCTGGCTGCAGTTTGCTGGTGCTGCTGAAGCCTGGGCAGAAGGGAGAGTGGGTCGTGGTGCAGCCTACTGGCTGGGGACAGGCGGTGAGGAAGGCCACGGGCCAATGTTATTGGGGGGGGATCTATTTTTGGACAGTGTTACTAGGGGCAGGAGAAAGCAGACCCCACCCCCAGACCCCGTCCTACATGGGGTCCCAAATGGGGGATGGCAGAGGAGGATCCCGTTTCCGTGCTGTCCCTGCACCATGGGCTAGCCCTGACATCCCCCTTGCTGTGTGGGAGCAGAGGTGGCTCTGGCAAAGGAACTTGTCACGTCCTCAGTTTTGGTGGCCTGAGGTCAGCGGGGGGTGGCTGGCTCTGCCTGCTGCTGGAACGTGCTCTCTGCCCTCTACCTCTGGGCAGACTGGTGGTATGGGAGGGACAGGCATCCCTGTAGTGACAGGGTAGGGTGACTGCAAGCTGGGGCCAAACAGCACAGCTTTGGTCCAGGTGGCAGCAGCCTGGCAGACTGCTGGCTGCTCCAGGCTGGGTGCAGTGATGCAGCTGGGTTATAATTAGGAGTGGTGCATTGCAGGATGGAGTAGGGAAACGGAGCCAGGCAGGAGATGAGCCTGAGAGAATGAGGTTCATAAGGGATGGACATCCCTTAATATGCGTATTTGTCTCTTACAGCCTGAATCCTTCTTATTTTTTGCCATTGAGTCAGCACTTATATGGTCTCTAGTGGTCTTCCATGGCATGAATTCTCCCAAAGCTTTGGCAGATTGGGCAGTGCAGAGGCCAGTGGAAGGTGGAGACCAGCAGAGCAAGTAAGCTCCATGCTGAAAGACGCTGACAATTTTTTTCAGTGGTGGAATGCATCTTCTCCCCAGGGACAGAGGCCTTTTTTGAGAGGTTCCCATATAAGGAAAATCCCACCTTTTAACTTTCTCCTTCCCTCTCTTTGTCTTTTTCTTCTCACAAAGGGATGCAAAACCCTTTTGCTTCCCCCCTCTGAAGCTGTGGGATGAAACCCACACGCTTTCTCTTTGTCTGAATAAGGAGAAGCATTGCCAGCTATAAGAGCTTAAAAATGCCTAATTCAGGACTCTCCAAATCATGGCATCATCTTCATACCCTAAGATTACGAGAGTGAGGGCTTTTCAGGAACTCTATGGTTTCCTAGTCCTAGGGATTTGTTTTTCATCGTTGTAAGCAAGAGAAGAAGTTTTGCATGTCCTTGTACAACGTTAAAAGCTGGGGTCAGTGGTGCTTGCAAGCATGAAACAGAAAATAGAGATCTCAGCACAGGCATGGTCTGGATCTTGTTGCTTTTCCAGATAAATTTTATTTCATCAGAGAAATCCTGCTTTTCCAAGGAGCCTGGAGCAGAACCGCAGCGGCCCCGCACTGTCCTGCACTGTGTGGAACAGCCATGTGCGTGGGGCACATACCAGCCCATTTGCTCTCTGTGATCATCATTTAGTGAATGGCTGTGCAGCTGGTGGCCTCCCAGCCAAACAGGGGCTGGGCCAACACCACAGCATAACCCAAGGTGATGAGCTCATGGCTGAGAAATATGATGTAACCCGCTGTGGGGTGACGTGTCTGGACAGCAGACACACAGACAGACAATCATGGGCTTGGTGCAGAACTGCATAGCCTAATGCAGCACCTGCCATCCAGCCCAATCCATATGTGGGCTACTGTGCTGTAAGCTGGCATACAAAGGCATGATCTGTCACACTTCCTTGCAGGACAAAATATTTTTATTCTAACCTTCACATTGAAGTACAGCACGGCCATGTAACATGATATTAGATAGAGTTCTGTGCTTCTGGGCAACCTGAACTGCTCAAATACAGTGTAGATGGATGCAGCTCTGCTGTATGCAAAGAAACCCAAAGCCCATTCCTACGTGTTGTGGCTGAACATAACCCAAGACCACGGGGCTGTGGGTGGTCAAAGCAGCTGATGGGCTGCAGGGCGTGCAGAGCAGCTGCTGTACAGGGCCTGCGTTGGTGTCCCCAGCTCCCCCTGCCACAAAGCTGGGAGCCATGGCTGTCCCCATGCGAGGTTGGTGGAGAGCTGTGAGGCTGGGTTTGTGACCAGGAGGGCTGATGGGTGTTTAGCAGTTGTGGCCAACTGGAAACAAATGGTAATATATTCCTGGGCATGTTCTGCCTTCTGCCCCAACTGCCATCCTTGCCCCCTCTGGGATTGCTGCGGGGTGAGCAGCTGCTGGTCTGTTCTCTCCAGCAGCCTGTGGCACGAAGTCTGAGCAGTGCGTTTTTCTCCCTAGATGGGAAGAGGAGTACACGGTTCGTGTCCAGCTTCAGGACCGAGTCACAGAGCTGCAGGAGGTGAGCACCCCTGCCCCCTTGCCCTGCTCCCTGCTGCCCCTTGCTGGGGCTAATGTGTGCCCCTCCCTTTGCCCTGGGGCAGGAAGCCCAGGAGGCTGAAGCATGCCAGGAGGAACTGGCCATGAAGGTGGAACAACTCAAGGCAGAGCTTGTTGTCTTCAAGGGGCTGATGAGCAATGTGAGTCCATAGCACTGGGAGGCAGTTATTTTACCAAAGGAGCATGGGGGCTCTGATGCCATGTGCCTTGCCTAATCCTCCTCCTTTGTCCCCTTTCTGTGGTGCTGTGCTGGTCACTGTGGGTTCAGAACATCACAGAGCTGGACACCAAGATCCAGGAGAAGGCCATGAAAGTGGACATGGACATCTGCCGGCGCATTGACATCACTGCCAAACTATGTGATGTGGCGCAGCAGCGGAACTGTGAGGACATGATCAAGATGTTTCAGGTGAGATGCACCCGTCCCAGGCTCAGAAGCCAGCTCTGGGGAGGAGAGTTCCCAAAGGAGGTAGAAAAGGCAGCAACACAACCCCGCTAGGAGAGGCAATTTATCACCTGTCCTGTGTTCCTTGTGGTCCCTTGCTCTCTGTCTCTTGGATGATGCACATTGGAAGCATCAGGTGAAACGGCACAGAGCAGAAAGCTCAAAGTGTTGCTTTGGGCATCAAGTCCCCTCAACCTCTTGCTGATATGTAGTATTGGGCCCTGGGATGCCACAGTAATAGGGCAGCAGCTGCAGGAGGGAGACAGGTGGCTCCAGTGTCTGTCTCTAACTCCATCTCTCTCCTTCCCCTTCCCCTCTCCGTCATCTTCTCTGTCACTCTTATCTGTCTCTGTCTCTTTCCTCTTTCTGAATGTTGCTGCATTTCTGTCTTTCTTTATTTCCTACAGAAGCAACTGGTTAGTTTCATTCAGTTGAGAAACTGTACAAATTATAAATTTTCTATGAGGTTGGACTGTAAATATTGACATACTTCACTTTTTTTAGACTGTCTCTTTTTTCCTGTCTCTGTTTCCCTCTGTCTCTGGTCTGGGGTGGTGGGTGATTTGAGTTCTTCTGCAATAAAAATCACATTGTTTTTTTCATCAGATTCATAGACTCCATCCTTTGTTGCTTAGTTTTAATTTTAGAAAATGCTAAAATCATATTTTATCCATTGCTCCATCTTTAACCTGATCATAATAAGCCCGTCTCTCTCTCTCTCTCTCTCTCTCTCTTTTCTTTCTTTCTTCTTTTCTTTCTTTCTCTCATTCCCCATCTGTCTGTCCCCTGCCATTCCTTCTCCCTCCATCTCCTCTCAACTGCCTACTCCTGACCTCGGACCCGGCCTCGTTTCTGTAGTCTCTGCACTTGTCTCCCGTTAAGGTCCCAGCCTCGATGGGGCGGAAGCGGGAGCGGAAGCAGGTCAGCGATGAAGACACTTCACTGTCAGAGAGTGATGCCTCCAGAAAGCCTGATGAGGAAGAAGAGGATGAGACCACAGCCATGAGTATCAATGAGGAAATGCAGAGGATGCTGAACCAGCTGTGAGTGTGGCCTGGCCTCACTTCAGCTGACCCCTTGCAGCTCCATACCTCCTCAAGCAGCCCAGCGCAGCGCTGAGCTCCAGCTCTGCTGCACAAGGGGATGCATGGCCAGCCTGGCTGCAGGCTGTAGCTCTGTTCTGTTAGCTGTAAAACAGTGCCACATCTGCAGGCCGTGCTCCTGAGCAGGCCTTCTGATGGTGCGCGTCATTCTGGCTTTCTCCACCCTACCAGGCACCAGCCTCCTCCTTGTTTGCCCTGGATGTGCAGGCTGGTGGATGGGGAGTAGGGGATGGGAGCAGTCTGCTGCTTTTCCTTTCTGGGCCATGCCGAGGTGGGAGCTCCTTCAGGGCTGCTCTTTATGCCCTGTGCTCTGTGGCTATGCTGAGGAGGGGCCGACCAGGACCTGAGCCCTCCATGGCCATGGGAAGGATGGTGCTTGAGTGCTGTCTGTAGCCCTGCCCTCCTGTCCTGGGGTATTCCCAGCCTGCTCCCTATCCCATGGCCTCCCAAGGATAGCAAGGATGACATATTTTCCCAGAGGGCTTGTTTAAGTTCCACTGTGCTCTCACTTTCATGGTAATGCCCTCTCAGGTAGCACTGAGAGCCACTGAGAGCAGTACTGAGCCATCTTCCCTCTGCCATGCCCCTCTTCTCACCACTGCTCCTGGATTTTATGAGTCACTACCTCAGTTTTGGGCTTCTGACCATAAAGCTGGCCCCTTCCCCACCAGCTGCTGGTTTGGGGCATGCCTGAGCTCACCCAGAAACTGAGAGCTGTAGCCCTGCCTGCAAGCAGTGCTCTGCCTGTCCTCATGGCAAGAGTTTTTCTGCACTGTGCTGACATGCTGTCCCCTTGCCCCTAGGAGGGAATATGATTTTGAAGATGACTGTGACAGCCTCACGTGGGAGGAAACGGAAGAAACACTGCTCCTCTGGGAGGACTTCTCTGGATACGCCATTGCAGCTGCAGAGGTGCAGGGGGAGGTAACAATGGAGCCATGCTGTCTCTAGTTTCAACCTGGGGCTTGCACTTGCTGTTTGGGGTGCTCAGTCCTTCTTGAGCCCTGGGAGGTGTTTGTTCAGTGGCTGAGCTTTAGTGTCCCTTCTTCCCTCATGGGCCCATTTTCATGCATTCCCCAGACCCAGCTGGCTCTTCTGGCCACACTGGGCTCTCATGGCCCTTACCCACTGCTGGGGCAGCAACTCTGCCCAAACTGAGGCCACAAAGTCTGGCCAAAGGCTCTGCCGTCTTCACCTTTGGACCTCGTTGGTCTTCTGGGGATGTGTGCTTGAACACAGTCTATGTGCAGGATATTAGCCTTTGTCTCTGAAGTTATTGGGTTTTTCTGGGATTTTTCTGGGCTGAAGTGCTTACTGTACAGTATGGCACATCTCAGATCTCTCTGCTTCGTGTTTGCAGGGCTGACTCATGTCTGTCACCTGGCCATACTGCTCATGAGCTTTTTCCTCTTTATTCAGTGTTGCCAGTTCTCTCTCTGATTTGTCTCTCTTTCCTCTGGCTCCACCCGTTGGATACCTCTCTGCCTCTAAATATGCTGTCTGCTCTCCTCAGCAGCAGGATGACAGCCTGGAGAAGGTGATCAAAGACACAGAGTCATTGTTCAAGAGCCGTGAGAAGGAGTACCAGGAAACCATCGACCAAATAGAGGTACAAGGAGGATGGGTGGGAAATGGGGGAGCGGGTCCCTGAAGGAGGGAGACACCAACTGCTAGTGCAATTGTTTGGTTTGCAGTGGGATGGCAGCCTCAGGTCTAGCTGTGCCCCCTGCTCTGCACTGCAGTGTGCTTTAGGCTCATCTCTGCATTGCTTTCCTTCGGCAGCTGGAGCTGGCTACAGCCAAGAATGATATGAACCGGCACCTGCACGAGTACATGGAGATGTGCAGCATGAAGCGAGGTCTGGATGTGCAGATGGAGACTTGCCGACGGCTCATCACCCAGTCTGGGGACAGGTGAGTTTGGAGGGCCAGGATTCCTTCATGCTGAGCAGGGACTGGAGCCGGTGTAGTAGTGAGTGGGAGCTGAAGCAGCACTCCCTGTCCTACTGTGGTGTGGGGAGGAGACAGATCACACACCTCACAGGGTGGGTATTTTAGCTTCTCCTTGCCCTGCCCACCAGATGTGCTTGGTCCTTCCCCTCAGCAGTTCTGTGACCGCTGCCTTTATCCTTCTCTACAGGAAATCTCCTGCCTTCACCCCAGCCTCCACCAGCGAGTCAGCCCCCAATGAGGAGAGTGAGGAGTCAGATCGTGATCCCCCCAGCGATGCTTCCATCAGATAATGAGGGGAGGCCCCGTTCCCTCAGCCCCCCACTCCTGGCTGAGAGGTGTTTGAGCTGCGGCTGGGAGAGACTGTCAGGGACGTGGAGCCGCTGGTAATCATTTGTTGCCCAGGCTCACCCCCACCTCAGGGCATCTGGCAGACCCCTTGCTACCAGGTGTCTTGCAAATGGCTAGGTAAACCTGTTTGGGCTGCTCACCTCCAGCCCCTTCTCTGTTCCTCTCCCCTGCTTTGGTTTAACCATGGTTCAGGCAGGATGGTCCCAAACTTGCCATGGCAGTGTTCTCCAGGGGCTGTCCCTGGGTCCTCCAAACACACCTCCAGACTCTGTCCTGGCATATCTGACCTGCCCCTGGCCCTCCTTGCGCCGTGCAGAAGCCGAACTCAAGCTGTACCTCCCTGCAAACTGGACCTGACTCTGGTGCCAACTGGACTGAGCCTGGGGCTCTTCCCATCCTTGCTGCTCCCCAGGCACTGGGGTGGCCCTGGAGCTGCGCCAGGCTCCACTACTCTCCCCTCCTTTGGAGCAGGGACCGAGTCCCGCTCACCATGCACTTTGCTTTGCTGCGCGTCAGCAGCACGTTTGTTACGGAGACCAGGAATCATTAAACGGGACAGATGCCTTTTCTACAGCTCCTACAGGTGTGGCCTCTCACTGGGCTGCAGCAGGTGCTGGGCTGTACTGCTGGAAGCAGGGCACCTTTGTCCATCCCCACACCAGGCCCGTTTCAGCGTGGTCTTCCTAGGGTGCTCCATCCCTCAGAAGGTGCTGGCGGCAAGATCCCTCTTCTGGCAGCTACAAGCCCTCAAAGGGCTGCATGTAATGCTGGTACTGTGTGGGCCAGGCTCTAGGCTAAAAATAAATGTGAACCCAATTGTTTTATCTGCACCGACGCTATGACACTTTCCTCCAGTGTGTCTGCACCCCTTCACTGCAGGCCAGCATCCTCACTCCAGCTTTCTCCTGCTTTGCATTTAAAAACATTAAAAAAAAAAAATTAAAAAAAAAACCAAAAACCCTACTGCACAAAAATGTTGGTTAACAGGCTGAGATTAGTTGATGGAGGAATGACTGAGCAGTGCTGAGATATTGGGACGGTTTCAGTTCCTAGAGGAAACTAAGCTGAACATGGTTTGTGCCTAGCAGACCTTCCTGTCTAAGAGTTTGGTTTCTGCCAGGTCAGCTTTTTGCCAAGGTGTCCAGAACATCTTACTCATCCTCAGTTCTGAATCCAGCCTAGGCATCACCACAATATCCTTGTCCTGCCATCTCTTGTAGTGTTCACCTGTGTGGGCCTTGCCCTTCCCCCTTGTTATTGGGATCTTTGGGTCCAGTAGGGTGGCACAGGTGTCCTCCAGAGAGACTGTTTTATTGGGCTATCTGCAGACCAGCAGACCTGGGCTGCACAACAAAGGCAGGTGAAGCTCCTGAGAAAAACACTTCTTGCAAAAGGTCCTGAACTGAAGGTAAAAGTAGATCACAGTAGAAGTTTTTTGGATCACTTGTAAGATTAGGTAAGGTAGATAAAATGGGGGCTGCAGGATGCAACAATTTACCTTGCTAGATTGGTTTGTGTAATTAACTGCTGCTGTGCTACACAAGCAGAGCACCTGCACATCTGTGTGTTGCGATGCAGAGGGTTGGCATTTAAGCAGGGTGAGGTCCTCTGTATGTGCTTGCAAGACACATTGCGGCACATGTTGCTGTTTCAGTATAGGTGAACTGTCTGGTTAGATACACTTTTCCTGGTTGTTTCTCTTTCTTTTCCCTTTGAATTTTGCTTTCTAGAAGAACAAAAAATAGAGCAAGTATTTTTATCTGATACTTTTTTCTTTTGAGTGATGTTTTCTCACACACAGTAGCTCAGGGATCACTTTCCTTCCTGCCTGAAGGCTCTTTTTGTTTATATAAATCCCCTTTCCCAAATGTTTCTTTGCAGCGTTTTCTGCCCTTTTTCTGATGTGGAGATCCCTGCCTGGCTGAAGAAATCTGTCTCTCCCCATGCATAATCCATGGCATGCATATCTTGGCTTATGATCTGTCTGTGCTTCTTAAGAAAACCACAGGACTGTAGAGCATGTATGCTGAAAGATTTCAAGCATGAAGTGCAGACGGACCAACATCTCTTTCTCTAGAAGTCATTGCTCAGATGATCACCTGGTGCTGTCAGACACCTGTGTGCCAGGGCACATGGGGATCCCAGTCCCACAATGAGGATCAGAATTCCTTTTGCTGTGATGCTGAGATCTCATCTACATGTTTCTGCAAGATGGTGAATTGTATTGGTGGTGATAGGCTCTGTTCTCCACCAGGATGAAAGCCCATGAGATCTCACTGGTGGCATGCGCAATGCTGGTTCTTTGCCTCAGCCATTTCTCAGCATGGGAATGACAGCCCAAAGCCTCCAGTGGTAGCTGGACTATCTCCCCTGCATCAGCCTATCCCCCAGTGGTGGCCACACGTATTTGATACTGGATATGAGGAGATGTGCATTTCTCTTTATTTAACTCTACTCTGTGGGCTCTTCTCTGTTCTTTGAGGAATATTTGTTTTTCTTCGGCATGAGCTCTACTGGGAACTATGGTGTCTAGGAACTGTTCAGCACCATGGTTGATTCTTGAGGCCCCAACCTTATCTCTTCCAGGACACCTTGCAGCAGCACTGGCTCAGGAAGCAGTATCAGAAGAAAATGTCTGGTGGACACCCAGATCTTGGCTGGTTGGTCTTTGTGAATACCTGTAGTCATTTCCCAGGGGATGATCACATGTCCGATTTATCCTCAGACTACAACTCATTCAAAACGTTTGGTTGGCCTTCTCTGTCTCAAAGTCTTGGTTTCAGGGACATCTTGTCAGTGGATGGGGAGGGGACCTTTTCCTATCCTGGACCTGGCAGATAAGTTGATGAAATGAATATCAGAGGACCAGGTCAGCTGCTCTTTACAACTCACCTGGGAACATGTTACTGCTGAGCCTAGTCTGGTCCTTACTGCACCACAGCAGACCTTGGAAAGCAGGGGACAAAGTCCTGTTGCAGCATCCATGCATTAATGCGAATGTTTATTGCCCAAGCGCAGTCCAAGCAGGATGTGTCTTGATGAATGCAGTCCTATGGTACAAGGTGTTTGGCAGTCCCTCTATCAGCATCCATCTCAGGACCCTGCAGATGTGACCGCTGTCTGGTCAGCTATGTGACTGCCTGTTGAAGACCATCCTTTTTGGAGTCTCATCTCTGAACTTGTGTCAAGGTCCTCCCCGAGCATGCAGGCAGGCTGGTTCAGCTTTCCTACGCTATAGAACTCCATGTTGGAGCAGCCTAGGAACATGCTGTGGCTTCTCCCTCTCCAACATTTGTACTACTGTGCGTAGCTGAGGACAGGCACAACATTTTTTTGTCATCTGTGGGACTGGCACAAAAGCCCCCCTTGATGCAAGGGCTGGGGCATGTTCATTTGTCAGCATCCTGCCTCCATCAGGCACCAGGCAACACTGCCAGTCTTTCGACTGGAGTGAGAGGCAATTCTCTGCCTTGGCTGCTGTACTGTATGAAATCAACCTCTTTGCAAGGGCCTTCAGCAGATGCCAGGCATTTTGCTGTAAGGCTGAAGTGAATACCTCTTGCTGAAGGTGTTTCTGATACTGTGGCATGCAGAGCAGCTTCTCTTTCCCCCTTTCCTATTTTGTCTGAAAGGGGAGAAACCTGGCTGCCAAGGTGGGCCCACTGAGAGGTCAGGGAGCATCATCCTTCTTGTGCCTCATTGCGTGGATGTGGGATATTCTTACAGGCTCTGGAAAGGGTTCAGCCACCCAACTGCTACGTACAGTGATATACGTTACAGTCTGGGTAATTTTTCCTGAGTTTTCTCCCTCCCTTTGCTTGTTCCTGAGTCCCATCCATTTTAGATCAATCTCAGAAAAGAAATAATCTGATTTTGTCTATTTAGCTGCAGTCCCGCACCTCCCCCCCAGCATCACTCGGAAGGATCTTTGTTCCTGCCCCGCATGACCTTTGTGTGAGTTAGCTTTTTGCTACTTCAGGATTCCTTAGATGGACCTGAATGAGATGCTGACAACCATCTCTGGAGCAGTCTGTGATTCTCTGGTAACCTGTTCAGTATTCTATTTATCTTGTTTCTAAGCCAGGAGGATGGGAGCAATGAAAGCTGTACAGAAGCTTACTCTTATTTCTAGATTCCAGCTAGGAGGCTATCTTTCCTAAGCTTTATACCTCTGCTACAAAAGCTTGAAGGCCAGTCTCTTTCTGTGTTCAGGTGGTAGTAGGTTATTTTCTAAGGAGAGATCTGTGAGCCAGCTCTGCAGAAGAGCAGAGAGTAAATGGCAGGCCACCTTTAAATTCCTGCTGAGTCAGTTGGGGTAGAGCTGGACCAAAATCTAAGACACCTCCACCGGACCGCTGGCTGTCAGTAGCTTTGTAATTTCCTGCTGCAGGTTCAAGTCACCCTAATTGCTGGCACAGGTGCTGTAGACTCATGCTGAGGTCTTCTACATGAGGAGCACCACTCCTATGTGAAGAGAGGTCAGAATTAACGTAGAATACAGTGGAGTGCTGGAAATAAATCTATATGATGCATGGATGGGCTCATGAAGCCAGCTGGCAAACCTCTACTGGTGGGAATTAAAGCTAGCAAAAATGGTAAGGCAGCAAGGAGGGCTGAATGGCCTGCAGGCAGCTTTAGGGAGGTCCAGTCACCAATGAAAACCTTCTGAGGGGTATATGAGACTATGAGAAATGTTTCAGGTGTGAATTTTCTAAATGACTGAGACATTTTGTCTCAGAATGGTAATGAGAAAACACTCTAGGTCCTCTGGCAGTGGAGGTATAGATTTCATAGCTTGGAAAGCAGCCAAAAGAGCTGAGAGAATGCTAAGGTAAACACTAGGAGAGGAGTCCGAGCAACCACTAGAAGTTGCAGTGACCAAACTGAACCAATGTCACAGCAAATTAGAAGAGGCTACAGTTTCAGCTTATGCAAAAGACTGTACATCTGGGCAATGCGCAAAAGGAATTGAAAGCTCTCCAGATAGGAAGAAATGTGATTAACTGGCATTTCTGAAGTTCACCATCGCACTTTAGAAATCCCAGCTCACCAGTGTAACCTATTGGTAAAGGAGGAATAGGAAAGTGTAAACATGAACTGGGGTTGCAAGCTGTGCTAAAAATCACGTTCCCTCTAGAGCTAATAGCAAAACAGTATGATCTGACACACACGTTTGTTAAAGCGTTGAAGAGTTGTTTATTTAATCCTGAATCGTGGAAGAAAACATAGTGATTTATTTCTTAAGTATCTCTGCTTCATATGAAAAGGAAAATTATGTTGTCATGGGAGACTTTGGCTGGGATTACTGAGGAATATGCTATGCCATGGGAAGCCTCTCATTAAGTTACAGATGATGGCATGTCCAAGTAAGGCAAGGATTTTAGATGGCTTTATGATAGATGAAGATTAAGTTAGAATTGGTGGTTGCCTAAAGACAAGGAATTGACGAACAAATCAAGCCATTGACCAGGACAAAAATATTGTAGTACAGAAGTGCATGATATTATATAGCCTTTTCTTAGGAAATCCCTCAAGAGGAGTATTAGGAAAGTTATTTAAATGGGAGACCCTTGGAAAGATAAGAGTTTTTCCAGTTATCCAAAGTGCAGTATGCATGAGAGGATAGCTTCCAGTAAGATGTTTCCCTGACTAATTGGCCATGTGATAGTAGTACATCATAGCAAAAAATACTATAAGAAGCAATTTTTAAAAGACCTTAATAAAAAATAAAATAAACTTTGTAACAGCTGCAGTGACTGTGCGTGAAGGAAGGGGAATACAGGGATGACAAAATAATTAAGATGTATAAAAAATAGGTGAGTGGCTGATGATCTCAAGAATAAGTATCCATAGGTGGATCGCTAATGAGATTAACAAGTTGCTCTAGCTATATCTAAAGGAAAATCAATCCCAGCAGTAATATAAGCCATTTACTTGACTGCAATTTAAAAAAAAAAAAAAAAAAAAAAAGGACCTAAATGAAAGCAAAAATGAAAGGCAAAAAAAAAAAAAAAAAAATAGTACTCATCAGCTGTGTCTGTTCTGTATTTGGAAAGAGAAGAATGTAGTCACAGGGGAATGATGAAGTACTTTCCAGGCCATTAACAATCACAGAGGATCCTTGACGGAACTGTCTCAGGAGGAGCACTCTCCATCTCTCCATTTCTAGGCATGGGTGTCCCGGAGTACTCTGCTAATGTGAGCAGGCCACAGCACCAGGAGATGCTTGGGGCAATGGAAGGAATGATCCTGGGAAAAAGCACAGTGTTCTAGCTGCTTTTTTTGCAAACATTCTTTTACAAACCACCCTGATCTTGTTGGTGATGGAAAAGCGCTGGCTGCTGAATCCACGGTTTGCTGATGTCAATTAGGTGAACTGGGGAAAGGTCCTTTAAAAAAGACAGAGTGAACAGGTGAACAAAGGACCCAAGTGATGAGCCTGGCAACCCATATATGGAAACAAGAGAGAAATCAGTGGGGAGGAGATGGAAAATCAGGAAAGACAGAATAGTCTGCACAGACATGGGGGGATGTGTAGCTGACAGCCAAGTCTTTTAGCATTTTTTATAGGTAGGGATGATAGCCCAAGAGTCTAATAAAGGGTAAATGCCTGAGTCAAAATGCTGGGATGTATTAAAACATAACTTCATAATTTATTTTTTCTAATTGAGTTAAAGCATTGGTTTTGTTTGAGCTACCCTATAAATATAAGAGCAAGAAATAATAGTGTGCAACCATATCTGGGACAACAGGAGCTCTGTAAAGTCAGAGCAGTTACAGTCAGTGCTCAGCCAGACACTGAAGCCAGTGAGATCTTTACAAATCTTTATTTCTGTGTGGCATTGGTGTCTTCAGTCCTTGTTTGCATCAGATTTTGGAGCAGGGGGAGCAAAAAGTGCTAACTCTGATTCCAGGCTGGAGAAAAATGCTTTGAGAGTGAAAAGTTCAGTCTGTTTTGTTCCTTAGAGCAGGTGAAGGAAAATTATTGCTCATGAGGATGATGTAGATGGCTCTTTAACCAGGCTGAGAAAGGCTTATGGGGACTATGAGGAGATACGGAGGCTGTAGGCCACATGCATTCAGTGAGACTTTTGGGTGTGCTCAGCGTCCAGCACCAGCACTCAGACTGGTAACTAAAATCTGGAGACTGCAGACTGCCTTTGGAGGGTCTGGCCAGTCTGTCTTCCAAATCCAGTTGCTCTTCAACACATGGCTTACCCTTACTGGCAATCGCATCGATAAATTCATCCAAGGGTGCAAACAGATCTCGAAGGCATGATTTCTTGCCTTGGAAGCATTACAGATCCTCGTCCAGTGACTTGGCGCCAACCAGGTGCTGACTGACTCTCTGTGCTGGCTTTCAGCTCTCTGATACAGAGATCAAACTGATGGTTATTGTTGGTTTCTGAACTCCTTGGAGACACTTTCTAAAATCTACATCACATCTGTAAATTCCTACTCCTTTGTGTCAGGGCTGACGTGTGATGAATGACAAGCGTCATTAACTCTTCAACCATTCTGTGCCCGAGACCATCTGAGACTGACACACGGCACTGAGAGACTGCTGCTCCTCATGGCATCGACATGTCCACGAGTCCCAACATCCAGTCTGCAATGGTGTCTTTGCCTCACCTCTGCTGGGAAAAAATCTATCATCTGGGAACACCCCAACTGCTGACAGAAGCATTGCTTTTACTTTTCTACTGTGGCCTTCTTCATCTGATCCCCTTCCGTCTGAGATGCATTTGAAAAAGATTTTAATAATTTTTTAATTTATTTTATTTTATTTTTGTCATACCGTGTCCTAAAAACCTGCCTTCTTAGGCTCTTTTAAATTTAATTTGCTACTGTTTATGAATTCTTCTATTTTCATTTGACTACAGCTACTGCTTTTTGAAGGCTGTCTATTCAAGTCTTATGCAGTAAAGTATAACGCATTACTTATTGTTTCTTCTAGGAGATGTACATATAATTGAAAATAATTTCCTCAAGAAGATGACACTGCTATAATAAGATAATACAGAGAGGTAAGTTAGCTGTCCTGCAGTAAGAGATTATATTCAGCTCACAGAACAAGCAACAAACTATTTGTTTCTGTGGTATATATGCAGTAAGACTGCCAAAATGTGGGCAGGTTGGTTCTGCCAAAATGTCTGCTTTTGTGAGTGCCCATGCGTGCAGTGCTGTTTGCATACCGTGACTTTGGGTCGTGAAGCTGTGCTTTGTGAAAGGCATCTGTTACAATGAATTTGGAACACTGTCACTGGAGGTGTTTGTCTTGTACGAATGTCCAATACATGCCTCACAGTCTTTTCTCTTTGAGCCCTGTATCTTCCTTGCACAGACCTTTTGGAGTGATGTGCTCGGCAACCGGTTTACTTTACAAGTAGACAGTATGTGTGGATGTCCAACACTTTTTTTACTGTGCTTGTGTAGTGGAGTTTTGTTCCATTTTGGTGTGATGTTCCAGTAGCATAAGTTAGTTTGCACGTCTGCTCAAGATGGTTTTCACTACATAACGTCCTGCTTAAGGCTGAAGTTTCATGCTGACATCTCGAGAAGGTCTGAGAACAACCCCTGCCATTTCTTAGGAGGCAATGCATGTATGGTAAGGCGTGCAAATGCTGATGAGATTCTCTCTCTTGAAATTTGAAACTGACCAAAAAACAGTGCTTTTTTCTTTAAAAGCACTGATAATTACCATACCATAGCTTCATCCTGTATTTTCTCTGCCTTCAAAAAACCAAAAAGGTGCAGTTGAGCACCCCTGGCTGCCACTTTAAGGCATGGCCCTTGTGCTGTGTCAGCACAGCCCCGAGCAGCACCGAGCGCTGCCTTGGGCGCTCATAGAGTGGCATGAGTTCTGGCTGACTACAGCTGCCCTAACAACTGGTTTGGCTGGCAGAATAGCACCACTGCTTCCAACTCCTCTGCTGGGCAGAGCCTCCTTCTTCCAGCCCGAGAATCTGCCCCTCCCTCACCCCACAAAAAAATGATCTTTTCTGCAAGTTTTCCTTCAAAATGTGCGAAGAGCAAACCCAGAGCTTCTCTGCTGAGTCGAGAACTGCTACAGGGAGAGAGTCAGCTGCAACAAGAGAGCTCCCCTCTTTATCCCAATGGCAAGCTTTCAAAATGATAAAATATATTTTTATTAAGTCGATTTTTAGAACAGGGCTGCAGCTCCTGGACACGGTGGCACAGCTCTGCCGCCTGTCGACTTGCTGTGGTGCCATCTGCAGGCGCAGCGACTGGGTGCAAACTCGTCGGGACTCACGGGAAGGTGCTGGGGGCTGATGGGGAGAGGGAGGGCACCGCGCCCCCAGCGGACTGGGGCTGCTGCGCAGCTTGCTTGGCCAAGCGTCCTCTCAACACTTCCACGCCTGAGCTACCGCGCTGTAAGTTCTCGCTGGTCGTATCCTTCTTACAGGAACAACCAGCAAGAGTGTGAACGGGTTGGAACGGTGTTTTAATGAAAATAGAATGAACCGTTATACCCAAAACATTCACAGCAATTGTTTCTCAGAACAATAGATACTCTCTGCCTCCCCTCCTTTCCCCCCCCCCACAGCCCCCAGGTTGTATAAATTTGCCCCCCACTCCCACAGCAATTTGATTGATAGGGCTTTGTTGATGAACAGCATGAGTTCACTGCATTTTTCAGGCAGCTGTAGACTGCTCAGGAAACATAAGGCTTCTTAGATGAAAAAGGTGATTCTTTAAAATGTTCCTGCTTGCAGGCATCTGGTGTTTCTGCAGCCTCTCAGCACTTCCCTGTCATCACACAAGGATCTCGCTGGCATGCACACAACTATGCAGGCAGCAGCACACAGGACAGCCATTCAAAGCACCAAGCATAGCAATTATAGCCAGGATGGGACCCACACAGGGCGCTTTGTTAGCCTGGCAGGGCTGTAGGCTGCCTGCTGCACTGCAGCATCCCACCTGCTCAGCAGGACTGCCCCTGGCCAGCGCCAGAACAGCTGAAAGCTGAAGAGCAGCTGCAGTTTCACTCCAGAGTTACCTAAAGCTGCTATCAGGACATTTAGAGGACAAGCCAGGTATTGAGGCCATCCCGGAGCTAATGAGCTGTTCGTACTGTAAGTCCAGAGACAGGTTATGCAACCTATTTCCTCTAAGGAAAGCGACTCTGAGTCATCTCCCTCTAGCGCAGCGAACATCTAGTTTTCATACAGCTCTACCGTCAGAGATAAGCAGCTCCAGGAGACTGTCCCATGTTTCTCACGTCTAGGCCATGGGAGAGCCTTCAGCCTCAGCCCTTGCCCCAGGTCAGACTGTAAAAGCAGCCATCTCCAGTCAGCAGCTGCAACCTGCTTCCCGCAGAGAGCAATGCAGCAACTCTGATGCAGCTCTCAGCCTCGGTACTGATGAAAAAAAAGGAAGGGCCCCACGGTTTTAGTGGTAGTGAACTGCTTATCTACCCTACCGCTCATCAGCCAGGGTAGGCTCCTGCCCTGCAGCACTCGGTGCTTTCATGGGGAGGTAATGCAGCTCCTGGCAGAGGGCTGATAGTTGCAGAGATTTGCTGCTCAGGAGCCTGACTACAACTGCCACTCCTTCTGCAGTCAGGGCTGTGCTTAATTCTAGCTCCCACCACAGAACACAGGGCCTGAGGCAGCCATTTCTTCCAGGATGATTTATTTTCAGCTGTGTAGTTGAACAGTTCTCTTTGTAGCATCTCTAGTAAGAAAAGGGAATAAAAAAAATCCTGGGTTTCGTGCCATTTTGCCAAGTCCAAATGCAAAGTCACTCCTCAGCACTTTACTCTGCACACACCCATCAGACAAGAAAATCCAGAGAGCTGGAAGGTAGATGAAGAACAGCTGCTTTCCATTCCACCACACAGCAGTCTTCCAGTCACAGCCCTCCACACCTTTTGACTCAAGGGCTGGAGTCCTTCCCTTGCTAGCAGGCATGCCACAGCTTTCGTGCACAGCGGCCCTGCACTCAGTGGAGCAGAGCACTGGCTGTTTTCACAAACCATAGATGCCAGGATAGCTCCACGGCTTCTGCACAACCAGAGTTGTCCAAACACCAGCACCTGATGGCCAGCGCTTGCAGCTTTAATGCACTGTCAGTAAAGCACCAAGCATGGAACACTGCAGAGCACTTGCTGGAGCCGCTGGCCCAGCAGTTACAAGCTGGCTGGGCCACCTTTAAAACATTTGTTCAATTCCCTTTTGCTTCCCAATGACACACAAACAAAGCACTTCAGATGGTGAACACTTTTATTGATGTAAGGTGGTACACAAACAGATCAGTTTCTATCAGCCTCTCCCACCTCCCCCAGGCTGAGGAAGAAATTGGAGGAGTGGGGGAGACAGAAGGGAACAGAACTGGCCTCTCACAGCAGGATGCAGAACTGAGTGGTGGTGAAGAGCGGGGGCTCCAACAAAGGGTCCTGCTTCCCTAGGCAGCAGGGGGGGCTGTGTGCTTGGCTCACTCCTTGGATGCCATGTGGACCATCAAGTCCACAACACGGTTGCTGTATCCAAATTCGTTGTCATACCTGAGAAGGGAAACAGAAGTGCTGTCAGCACTGACCCGGTTCCTTGTATCCCTTATGATGTTACTGCTCTTCCAGTCCCAGCCCATACAACCAAATGGAAAGGCTTCCCATCCACTCCTTATGAATAAAGTAGGCAGCATCCCATCTGCCCTCCATTACAGGAAGGCAGCTGCAGCCATTTCAGATATGAAGCCATCTCACTAGAGACTGTCACATGCTGAAGCCACCTGAACTCTGTGCTGCCATGCAGTCAGATGGTGCTGATGAAATCAAACAGCACATAACTGCACCAGAACTGCCAGTCTCTCCCTCCACCAGTCTCTACCTCCCAGTCCTCCCCACATCCTGAGGCTGTGCATACCAGGAAACAAGCTTGACAAAATGGTCATTCAGTGCAATGCCAGCACCCGCATCAAAGGTGGAGGAATGGCTGTCACCATTGAAGTCACAGGAGACAACCTGGAACAGAGAGGCACTGTCAAGCACTTTTCCACCCAATAAGATGATAACAGCCTGAACCAGAAGCATCAAAAACATCATCCCAGCAAGGCTGCCACCATCAGAAAAATGAGACAAGTAACACCTACATAGCAACTATTTACCTGGTCCTCTGTGTATCCTAGGATGCCCTTCAGGGGCCCATCAGCAGCAGCCTTCACTACCCTCTTGATGTCATCATACTTGGCCTGAAAAAAGGCAGAAGTTAAGATGGTCAAATCCCATTTCCAAGTGTCAGCTACAGCCCAGACACTAGGAACCGCATGCACACCAGGTGCTGTTTTCAGCAAAACCAAGATTTTTCTATTAAACAGATTGATGTTGAAGAGGTAATTCCAAATACGAAGAATTTTAGAGGCAAACCTAAAGATTTCTCAGTCTTGTACACAACACTTACTGGTTTCTCCAGACGGCAGGTCAGGTCAACAACAGAGACATTGGGGGTTGGCACACGGAAAGCCATTCCAGTAAGCTTCCTGCAAGAAATATGTCAGCAGGGAACAGCATAAGCATCTCTCTACCAGTACTCTGTTCTACTACAAAAGTGTTTGAGCCAGCCAGGCACTGGCTCCTAACTCCTTCTGACACAGAAAGGCAATGCTCACCCATTGAGCTCAGGGATGACTTTCCCCACAGCCTTAGCAGCCCCAGTGGATGCTGGGATGATGTTCTGGGCAGCACCTCTGCCATCCCTCCACAGCTTCCCAGAGGGGCCATCCACAGTCTTCTGTGTGGCTGTGATGGCATGCACAGTGGTCTGGGGAAGAGAGCATTGAAGTAAGAAGGCAGTCACTTTCCCCAGAGAAAGCATCCCCAGCACCTCCTCCAAAGCCCAATGGAAGCACTGCATATGAATGCTTTTCTTCACACATGAATGACCTGGGGGTATGGCATCTTACTGAGCATCAAGCTCCAGACCTACCATAAGACCCTCCACGATGCCAAAGTTGTCATGGATGACCTTGGCCAAGGGTGCCAGACAGTTGGTGGTGCACGAGGCATTGCTGGGGAAGAAAGAAGGCAAATCAGCCAAATACAACACATCTATATATGTGCAATGAGACCCGGTGAAAATTCCAGGCCAGGGAGCATTCTTCTCCCTTACCTGACAATTTTCAGGGACTTGTCATATTTCTCATGGTTGACACCCATCACAAACATGGGAGCATCAGCTGAGGGAGCTGAGATGATAACACGCTTAGCACCACCCTTCAGATGAGCCTGAAAAAAAAAAAACACCCACCAAAGATTAAATAACCCAGAATGCCCCAACAGTTGAGAAACAACACAATCCTCAGAGCACCTCATCTCTTCCCCATCTTGGAGAGCTCTGTAGATGAAGATGTGCCCCACAGAAATAAGCACCAGCAGCCCTTTTCCTGTGGGCCACAGCAGCCTACTTACCCCAGCCTTCTCCATGGTAGTGAAGACACCAGTGGACTCCACAACATACTCAGCACCTGCATCTGCCCACTTGATGTTGCTGGGGTCACGCCTGAGGAGGGACAAAACCACGGGAGTTACTATGGAGGGTACTTACTTTCATCCTCTGGAGCAGCAAGAGGAGAAAGCTACTCACTCCTGGAAGATAGTGATGGCATGCCCATTAATCACAAGTTTCCCATTCTCAGCCTTGACAGTGCCCTTGAAGTGTCCATGTGTAGAATCATATTTGAACATGTAAACCTAACAGGAAGAGAAGAGAGAAAGGTCAGGCATCCTAGATGCAATGCTCCCACCACAATCTCAGTGATCTTGTCTAACTGCTGCTCTGTATTTTGCTCTACCCAGTCTCCCTGGTCCGCACCACTACATCTCATTTCTGTCTCTTAACCCGCCTGCAACCCTATGCCAGGTTTCCAAGGGGAGCAGAGCTGGGTGAGCCTCTGGCCCCACTGAACCATTCTAGGCAAGGTGCATGCGATGCCCAGAGGGGGCACTGCAAGGCAACTCACCATGTAGTTCAGATCGATGAAGGGATCATTGATAGCCACCACTTGGACTTTGCCAGAAAGGACAGCAGCCCTGGTGACCAGGCGGCCAATACGGCCAAATCTGGGGAGAAACAGAGAGGCGGGTGAGGAGGAGCAGTGAGGAACATGCCCAGCTGGGCATGGCTGAGCCTATTCACTACCTTCCCCCAGAGCATCTGTCAGTTACTGCCCGGAGGGAATCCAACAGCAGTGGCCAAAGGACGAGGAGCCGTGGTTAAAGATTAAGAGCGACCCCCGGCCAGGGCACCCACTCCACAAAGGTCAGGCGCTAAATTTACTGAAGGCCCCGGAGATCTGGTTACTCCTCGGTGGGGTTGGAGAAGGTCACATTCCCAGGGCACCGCCGACACACGATCCACCAGGCGACCTTTCCTCGGGTACCCGCTGGCCCCGGCCCACCGATGGGGCTCGGGGGAGCCCCGATGGGGCCGGGAGACCCTCCAATGGAGCACGCGGGCAGCGCCAGCGCTTCCGGGGTGACTCACCCCGACTCTGCGGGGAAGTGACTCAGCACCGCCACGCGGGGCCGTTACTCCCGGTTCGGGGATGCGGGGGTCTCGATGCAGCGCCGCGGGGTGCGCGGGACCCCCCCCGCCCTTCAGGCGACCTTGCCCTCCCCCCACGGGCACGCACATCCCCACGACCCCGCCCCACCCGGCGCCTCCCGGCCAGGCTTCACACTCACCCGTTGACTCCGACTTTCACCATCTCGCCTTTATAGTGTTCCTGCGGGGAGAGACCGGCGGTGAGACGTGCGGTGCCGCACGTAGACGCCAGCCCGGTAACGTCCCCCCACCGCGCGCGCGCTGCAGAGCGCTGGGAACCGCCCCCCAACCAGCCATCCTTCCTTCATCCCCAACGAGTTCTCTCCCCCACAGATCTCCCCCTCTCCCCCCACCCCCACCATCTTACGCCGCCCATCCCCGCCTTTGTGCCCCGGGCACCACGCGGTGCTGCGCAGAGACCCCCACCCCCCGCCGCACTCCTCGCGGTCCTACAGCCCCGACCCCTACGAGGGGTGCAGGCAGAAAGGCGAGGGGGGGAGGGGGGGTCGCATCTCTGCCCCCATGCCCCCCCGCCCGTTACCTGCTGCACGTCAACAGCCCCAGCGCGCAGTGAGAAGGTGGCGCAGTGCCGCGCCGCCGCCCTTTATAGACACGGAGGCAGCGCCCCGCGCCCCGCCCCGCCGGGCCGGCGCCGAATGGCAGCGCGAGGGCCGGGCAGGGGCTACGTGCGCGCACGGTGCGGGTGAAGCGGCCCCCCCTTTCCCCCTCCCCCCTCGCAACAAAGGGCGGCCGTTGGGTTGAGGGTGGGCTTAGGGGGTTGGTGCCGTACCACGGGGCCTGTGCGAGGTGGGGGTGGCGAGGGGTGCTCCTGGGCTGGGGGTGCGGAGCTGCGTGCAGACAAAGCCCCACGTTGGGCCGTCGTGTCCTCGGGCGAGGCCGGGCCGATGCGGCTGCGGCACGCGATGCGGTACAGTGGGTGCGGACTGCCCTGCTGCGAGTACCCAGACAGCGGTGCGCGGCCGTGGGCGCGACAAAAGCCGTGCGAGGCTGCAGCCTGCCTGCTGCCTTTCCTCAGCCCTCGCACGTGTTTGCCGCATAGCCCCGAGCTGCTGGGGAGCGCATGTCCCACATCCACCCCTCACACCGTGATACCGGGGAGCAGGGCCGCTCTCTGGCCCCGCTCCTGAGGCTCCCGGCCCGGCCCGGCCCAGCAGGCCGTGCGGCGCAGCGTGAGGACCATGCTAATAAGGAACTGCAGAATCCCGCTGCTGTTGCGACGTGACGGCGGACATCCTCCCTCCGCCTCGAGTTGCCGCTGTTCCTCTCCCGCCTCGGCACGCCTGCGCCTGGCCGCCGGGCCTGGTGGAAGAAGCGGTTCCTGAGTGCTACGGCCGGGCCGCTCGCGGGGCAGTGGTGCTTGTGCGACCCAAACCGAGGGGCCGCGGGATGCAGCCGTGCTGGGTTGAAAGCCTCCATCCCGGGGGATGGAACGGGTGCCTGGAGCCGGGTGCCCGGCAGGAGGAAGGTGCGGGAGGGCGGCGTGGAGGGGTGAGGCAGGCCCCCCTTCAGCTCCAGCTCCAAGGGTGGGGACGGAGGATACCGGGGGGAGGGGGTCCGAGCGAGGGGTCACGCAGCTCCCGTAACTCAACTCTCCTTGTATAGCTGCTATTCCCGGTGCAGCACCGAGGGGCAGCGGCTAAGTTTAGCCCCAGCTTGAGGTTACGACCTTTTCTTAAAGGCCAGGGGAGGTGGCGGTGCGGCCCCGTCGGGCGGCCGGGGGCTGCGATCCCGGGGCTGGGGGAGCCCCCGCACGTCGCGGGGTCAGGGCTGGCAGGGCACGCGGAGGCCCTCTGTTTGCTCGGCAAACACGGCGGCGGCCGAGGGGCAGAGTGTGGCGGAACGAGACAACGCGGCGTCCCAGGGGCCGCGATCGATGTGTCGGCCGCCCATCCTCCCCCTCCAGCGCCGGGCTCGGGCCCAGGCCGCGGACGCGCGTGCCGCCCGGCCCACCCGGAATGGCGGCGGCACCCAAAATGGCCCCGCGCGTGGGGGCCGCGCCGTGCCGCACCGCGGACTTTGCCGCCATCTCCCGGCGGGCGCGGGCTGGGAGAGGTGCGGTGAGGGTCGCGCGCCCCGGCAGCCCATCCGTGCTGCGAGCGCCTCTGGCGCGAGCTCCGACACGAGGGTTCGCACAGCTCAGTTTAATTCGCGAGTCCTCAGCGCGGCGCAGCTCCTCGCCCTGCCCTCGGGGCTCTGGCTGCTGCCTGCTCCGTCCCGTCCTGTTCCGAGCTGGATCTTGTCCCGGGCCGGCTCTCCGCACGCCTGGTCTCTGCCTGCGAACGAGCAAGACCGGTGAGCCGCCCGCGGCTTGCCACCCCCGGGCTGGCCCCCTACCGCCCTCGCTCCGGGCACTCCCCGCAATCAGTTCCCTGATGCCCGCCTGCTTTGCCGGACCCTTGCTGCTACCCCCCTCACCTCCAGCCTCTCCAGGCTAACAGCCCAACCCACTGAAGGCCCCAATGCGGTCCATTTTCAGCCCAAAGCAGCCCCGGGGCACGGCCTTCCAGGCCCAGTCTCCAGAGAAGGTTCGCTTGCGACTGGCGAGGGCCTTGCGCCAGAGCAGGGCGGGTGCAGCTCGGGCCCCAGACAGGAGGAGCGGCAGTGGGGGGGAAAGCAGCTGCGGCTCGGAGCTGGACCCCTCCTTCATGTCCTCCTCGACCGGCATGGATTCCGAATCTGAGGGCAGCAGCCGGGAAAGGAGCACCTGAGAGAGAGGGATAAATGGAGGAGATGGGTGAGAGTGGATGCTCCTATATCCCAACCCAACCCACTCTCCCTCTCCTTCCCTCAGACTCAGGCATGATATAAAATGGTGCCTGTGCAGAAAGCCCTGTGCCTGTGACCTTGCATCCAGACCAAGGACACTGATGGCCCACAGCTACTCAGCCTTAGGTGATTTTGCTGCCCAAAGAACAGGAAGGAACGCTGTGGGCATTGCTGTCTCTGTTCCTTGCCCTGCTGCTATCAAATAGTTCTCTCCGTACCTGGAAAATAATGGAGGCATCAGCCCTTACTCCTTTTGGTGAAGCTGGCTGCTGCTGTGTGCTCAGAGTGTTTTGTCATGCTTCTTTTTTTTTTTTTTTTTTTCCAGAGGGTAGTGTCACAGAGGAACTGTTACCATAAAGCAGTCAAGTATCAGAATGGGCCTAAGGAAGGCGGGCTCTTCATCTGCTGGGAAGTCTCCATACTTTGTGTGCAGGCAGGCATGTTCTGATTTAATTACATGCCTCCATCACTGCCAGCATCCTCCAGCAGCAGGGAGATGGGTCAGGAGGTACCCTGGGGGCACACTACTGCTGCCCATGGCAGTGGCCTGCGGTGGCTACTCCACGCCTGTGCATCATGTGGATGCTTGCTGACCTACGGCTGCAGATGCCTTTGTGCAATTTAGCTCCGTCCTCTCCAGCAGCGACTTAATGGAAGCAGACACAGGCATCTTCAGTGAGGAGTGAAAGTGTCTCCATGATGAGTCATAGCGGAATCAGTCCTGCATTTCTAGTTCACATCCTAGCTCCTTCCTTGCAGCTTGGACAGAGTAGCTGATGTGGAGGTGGAGTGCTGGGGCTTGGGTTAGAGCTTGGGGATGAGGAAGCTGGGTTGATTCAAAAGCCATAAATATTGTTTCCGCAATTGATGAAGTTAAAATATTTAACAAAGATTTAACAAAACAAAGAAGCCCTTCCCCCCTGTAGAGGAGAGGACTATAACTTTAGGTGGCTATTGCCACAGGGCTGAGTAAGATAGGACTATTCTCCTTGCAGCCAGAAGCCTCTGCATGCACTGAAGAGACCCGCAGCCAGGAGCACTCACTAAAAGGCTGTTGCCTGTCCCCTACCTTGAAATGCTGGCACTCCTCAGGGAGCTGGCTTGTAAAGACACAGTCAGCCTAGAGCTGAGGCTGTTGGACTGAAGGGGAGGGAGCAGCCCTTGGGAGCGGTGGTTACCACTCACGCCATGTTCAAACACGACCTCCCCAAACTGCCCCTGCTACTCCCAAAGCCTCCCGCAGCTCCATCCCAGTCCCTCCTACCTGGAGCCTTTGTCCTGATGAGGACATCGCTTGTACGCTGGCAGAGAGCAGAACTAGGAGGAGGAAAAGCGAGCAGGGCCACGCTGGGAGCCCCAGCATCTTCTCTTTATTTGGGGGTTTATGGGAGGTGAGGCAAGATCTGTAGCTTCTGAGAGCCCTGTCCCCTCTTTGCTTTTATAGTGTTGGTTGTGGCAGGCGCCTGCCCCCCAGCTCTGCTGCATGCCCCCCTGGAGCTCCTTAACCTTTCAGCCCTTTTGTCCATGGTGATATATTTCAGGGTGAGCTCAGTGAGACCCCTTCCTCTAAAGAAAAAAGACACAAAAGTGTTTGCTGAGTGTCTGGGAAGACAAATGTAAGCTAAGCTGCTGCTGGCTGGGGCCTGGAGGTATCTATCTGGATCAGGGTGAGACTTCAAGACGCATCCAGAAACAGGGTATCAGAGGCTGCGGTATGCAGTGACACTGACATTCTCTTAGGCAGGGTGCTGTTAATGTTATTGCTTTAACCACTGTGAACATGAGCTGCAGCTCAGCTAGCGATTGTCTCACTGCTAGCTGCAGTGAGCTGTGGTGTTGTGACAGTATAGGCTCTGTTTTTTAACACCTATGTTTTGATGAGCTGGTTGGCCAAGGGACACGGAGCTCCTGCTGCAGTAGGTGCACAGATTTCTGTCTTAACTCTGGGATCTGTGGCAGTGGTAGGAGCGTGGATGTAAGCACACGTGGGCACACAGGTTGCACACTGGTTGTCCTGAGTCATAGCTCCTTGTGCACCGTCTGTGGGGCTGGGCTGAGTTTCCAGAGGAACCAGCACAGAAGAGCACTCTTTGAGGCTGAACTTGTACTTTCTCAAGCTCAGGTGCACAATGGGAGTAGGATGGCGAGGAGCGGACTCCTGCCTCCTAAATCTTCAGGCTATTAGCCCCCCCCCTTTGTTTACCTCTCCCATTTTACTGTAGTTTCTCACCAGCTGAACAACGCAATGAGGTCACTGTTTGAAACCAGAGTGCAGAAGTCAGTCTGGGTGTGAAGACAGAAACTAATCAGGAAAGTTTGCTGAGGGAGAGAAAGGGGAGACTGTACCCCATTTCAGGAGCAGTTGGGTGTGCAGGGGAAGTGTAATAATACCTTGATTTTCCCTTCAGTATCATTGCGTATTGCAATTGAGATGAAAATTGACAGACAATGTTCTGCTACTATTTATCCTATTTACTAGCTTTTTTTTTTTTTTTTTTTTAAGAGGAAAATTAATCTTTTGCAGCGATAACAAAAGTCACAGTTGAGATACTTGCCCTATCTTACTTTCTGTCCTTAGCAGGCATTTTTCACTTGATGCAGACCTGTGTTTCCCTTTCTTCTCAGCCCAACCAGACGGAAAGTATAACAAACCATTTTACACCAACCGTGTGAAAGCTGAGTGTAGAGCTTGCATTTGGAGCACTGAAGTTGGAAGCAGGAGAGATTTTGTCCAGGTAGAACAAGGTGTGGGGACACATCCAAGTATGCTCCCCTTGATACCTGTGACCTATGGATGGTGCTACCCAGGCCCCTGGCTAATGGAGAGACATTTCACGGGGAACAAGATTATCATAGTATCATAGAATCACCAAGGTTGGAAAAGACCTCTAAGATCATCCAATTCAACTGTCCATCTATCATCAGTATTTCCCTAAACCATGTATTTCACTAAACCATGGCCTTCAGTACAACATCTAAACATTTCTTGAACACTTACAAAGATGGTGATTCCACTACCCCTCTGGGCAGCCCGTTCCAGCACCTGACCACTCCCTTGGAGAAGAAGCATTTCCTAACGTCCAACCTGAATCTCCCCTGGTACAGCTTGAGGCCATTCCTTCTAGTCCTATTGCTAGTTACATGGGAGAAGAGGTCGACCCCCACCTCACCACAACCTCCCTTCAGGTAGTTGTAGAAAGCCTCCTTTTCTCCAGACTGAACATTCACAGTTCCCTCAGCCACTCCCCATAAGACTTATGCTCCAGACCCCTCACCAGCTTTACTGCCCTTCTCTGAACCTGCTCCAGGGCCTCAACGTCTTTCTTGCAGCAAGGGGCCCAAACACAGTAGTCGAGGTGCAGCTCACTAGGGTTGAGTACAGAGGGAATTTCCACACCAACCTTTTAAACCACAGGTGACTGGTAGAGAATCAAGATGTGCTGCTTATGTGGGCATTCAGAATACTGGAGTGGTGTGCATGATATACATGCACAGCCCCTCCATGTGCCAGAGCTTTGCACTGAGGAAGAGATGTGAAAGTTTCAGAGGGGTGGGAAAAAGGGGAGGGAGGAACTGGGAAGTGCACATGTATTCATCCCACATTTCAATCTCTGAGGATGTTGGTTCTGTACTTCCTATTCATATCCTACCATCTCAAAGCGGCTGAGTCAGTCTGCTAGAGCTTTCATCCTGCTAGTAAGAAAGACAGCCACAGGCTGTCAGATTCATTTCACATTGAATGCAACAGTTCAATCAACCCTTTCCTGAGTCAAAGGTAAGAAATAAAAAAAAAAACAAACAGCAAAAAACGACAATGCTTTGTTTCTGATGCAAAATGTAGTGGAAGTTTGATCTGGCACCCCTTTAATGTGGTAGCCCTTATGTTGCAAGAACACCAGAAATGTTTGCAGCTGCTCCAAATTGTAGCCCAGCTGCATGCACACTGAGCTCTGCAGGGATGGAACTCCCAATTGACTGGTTCTATACCCTGCAAGAAACTTAGGAAACTGTAGAAAATTTGGAAAATTTTATTGCAAATTTGCAAGTCCTACAAAGCCTGGGTAAATTTGCAGGCACAGCGTAACTCAGGTGCAACGAAGTTGCAGCTGCTTTGCATCCCAGATCCTTGCTGAGAGTGCAGTAGAACTGAATAGTTACTCTATCATGTCCTGGCAACGACTGAGAAGTAAAAAGGCTCTGGCAGGCAATGAGTCCCTGACTGCCCCAGTTTTTGCAGCGTGAAATAGGTTATTGTCCTTTCCTCTCTGCTGCTAACAAGCTGCCTCTGTAAAAACCCTTCTCCCTCCAGTGCAGGGACACTGATTCTAGAGCTTGCAAGACCATTAGAAGTCTCCTGCTGAATTGCAGTCAGTCTTTTACAAGCAAAAGGGACAAACAGAGAGTGCGAGAGCTGGGAACGGGATGAAGTATTCTGCGGATACCCATTGGCAATGCAGAGGGCTGGTAGCTGCTGCAGGCTCCAAGGAATGGCCAATGTTCATGTCGTTCCACTTAGGACCATGGGTAGGAACACGGACCCACCTATGGAATGGAGCCCCTTGGGGAACACAGATTTCACTCACCATCATGCTGGTGTCTCCCTTACCGCAATATAGTCAACATATTATTATCATCTCATTCTCATGCATACACAAGACTTAATGTACAAGCTTGCAGTGCCTTGAGCTTGGGAATCCATAGATGATGTTTCTGTGAGTGGATGGTGATGGAGGAATCATGTACACTATGCATGACTGTAGTATTTACTGTTAACACTCTGGCTGCTTCCCCTGTTGCTTGTAGCCTTTACTGAATATAAGGGAGGGTAGGAGAGTAGGACAATAGTGCTGTAGCTTTCTGATTTTTGTATTTCATGCAATTGCTCTGTTCTTACAGGTGTGCTGGATTTGCATGGGGGGGGGTTATGTTGGGATCTGGTTCTATGACACAGTAGTGGCTGCAAGGGGACTTAATCTATGCATCCCATCCCCATGAGTAGAGCTGTAAGCCCATGATTCCCCCATCTGCTCATTTCTACAAGCTGCTCGTGAGTTTATGCCCATTCAGGTATTAGCATAAAAACATATCAGCATAAAAACATATTCCCAGGCTACTGCAAAGCTATACAATTTCTAACAAATACTTCCTTTATATAGGGATCAAAATAAATTACTGCAGTCTTTTGTCACTGCTTACTTACATAGCCAGACCAGAGAACCAAGCAGCAGGCAGTCCTTGCTAGTGGACTGAAGATAACCACAGTGACTACAGGAACAGTGAGACACTCAGTGGAAGAATAGGGAAACATATGCAGGAACCTACTGAGAGCAGGACTCTTCTGGTTCCCATCCAGCAAGACACTGGCCTGAGAAGTGTTTGTTTTCTAGGCAACTGCCAGGTAAGAGGAAATAATTCTGTGCTACAGCTCTGGGACAAATGCCAATTTGCCTGTGAGCCAGGAGGTTAAAGGCTGTTTGTATGATTAACATTCACACTTAAGGCACTTCATGTTCACATGGCTTGTCTAAGTGCTAGGCCTGACCTGAGCACTGGTGTTGTTTAAGTGCAGTGAGATGTGCAATGTTACCTGCATAATAAGTGCCAAAGTTATCTCATGTAACTTTGACAAAAGTAATTCTGCACTTAAAAAAAAATATATTGATTTGTATTTTCTTTCCTACTCACGTTGCATGGTCTACATCAACTTCTGCCTTCCACTATTCCTCCCCTTTTCTTTGAGATCTGTTCAAGAAAAGGCACGGGTGACTTCCCCTCAAAGACCTGCTCGTCTCTGCAGAGCAAGAGCCCCAAAAACAAACGTAAAAGGGCCTAAACCCAGCAAAATTATTGGGCCTGTGTCAGAAGAAGGTGAATGGTGTAGTTATACATTTTGGTGCAAAATGGGGAAGGAATGAGCATACTCAGTGGTTACTTTTGGCTGTTGTTTTTTTCCCCCCCAGAGAACAGACTTTTTTATTTGCTTGTTTAAATCACGGCAGTGTGTGTTTTCCATCTGCAAAGTCAGGGCTAACAGGCAAAGCAGTAGCCATGTTAATCACTGCCTTTCATCGTGGAGATATCAGACAGGTTTGGAATCTTTTCAGCCTGTTACATGACTTTCCATTTTGTCTTCATTTAAAGCACTATGAAACTATCTGGTAATTCAGACAAGAGAAGATGACTTCTGCAAAAAATCAAGCTTTATTTTTAAAGACAGTGGCAGACAGTTCCCTCAGCGCAGCCGTCGGGTTGAAGACCTGGTGATGGGAGTTGTTTTGGTGGGGGTTTCTTCCTCCCTTAATTCTGCCGATAGCTCTAAAAGAGTAAAGCGTGTCAACAACCAGCAGTCCACTGCCTTGAACAGAGAAATCTGCATGCAGCACTTGATCTCCATGTGCACTCTCCCCCTTCCAGAGGAACTGTAGAATGTCCTGGGTTGGAAGGAACCTTAACGACCATCCAGTTCCAACCCTTTGCCATAGGCACTATGGCACATCCACTAGATCAAGCGTAATAAGACCAGGATAAAGTTTTTTCATGCATTTTAAGAGAAAGATAGGAAGAAATTTAGGATTTAAACTCACCTGGCAGTCCAGAATCCCTAACAAAGTTTCTCCACCGAGCTCTCACCCTTGATACACCAAATCTCCAGTCCTTTTCCACCTCTCTGCTTTTACTTTTGAACATACATGTCTAATGCCTTACCATTCTCAGAGCTGTTCTCTTCATCACTGGAGAAGATGATAACAGTTTTTTTGCGCCGATGGGTCTTCTGGGCATGTTTATTTTTTCGGAGTGCTTGAGGCCGGGGTGTGACAAAATCATCATCATCCCTGTTGGCTGCGCTCAGGGGCTGGCGGCAGCAGCCTGCTAAGAAAAAAGGAAAGGTAGCAGCCTTCTGCCTTCTGTCTGTAAGGGTGAAGAAAACTCTCTAGGCATCTCTGCTGGGCTGCAAGATTAGGGGAAGACTGCAGTCCCACAAATAGAAGATACCTGCTGTTGTTTTTCGCTTGGCTGGCTCTGGCATTGGAGTTTTACCACCTTCCTGGCACGTCTCTGCTGAATCCAGCCCTTGGTTATGGCAGGCGGACAGCTTCTGCTCCAGCTCTTCAGCCAAAGCCTGGTATAGTAAAAAGAAAGAAAGAAAAACCAACACAGAGAAGCATTACATCCATGGCTTAGCCATCTCCTGCTCCAGAATTTCCATTAGGATCTCCGTTAAATCATTGAGGCCAGCTACTCTTGTAGCCTGCTTAACATGGAGAACTGCAAAGCTTTCCCATTGCTGTGTTTATAAAGCACTTGTTTTCCACCCGGATGCTTCCCACCAGCCATCCTTACTTTAGCCTCAGGTTTGCTGGCTGCTCTGCGGAATCGAACCAGCACAGCTTGGAAACAGCTGTAGACAGCTGGGTCTTGGAGCTTGTCTGCAAAGCAGTCAAAGTTGTCCTGCAGCTTGTGAAGGCCCCGCTCTGAGATGGGAAGCAGAGAAAGGCAGTGGGACAGATCCCGATACTGACGTTCATTTCTGGGAAAGACAAAGATTGCCCAAAGTTCATATGAAAAGAAGTGTGTAAAGATGAGTACATCCTACCTGGAACTACAGCATGTGGGGATAAGGCATTTCCCACAGGTGTCTCCTCCTTTTGGAACATGAGATTTAATGTTGTTCTGTTACAGATCTGTTACAGGGTGCCACACCATACCAACCACTATACAGTCACCGTATCCCACCAAAAACACTGACTTAGTGTCTGTCAGAAACACAAAGGCTTCCCTGTTAAAGAACACAGTCACTTGTTAGAAAGTGTCAGAAGTTACTGCTGGCTAGGAGGAGAAACATGCAGTGATATAAGGGCTCTTCTTGAAGGGCCTTATTTCAACTAAAAAGCAAAAAGAAACAAAACAAAAACCAGGCTGCTCACTTCTGTGTTTCCAAGACTGTCTCAAGCAGAGGCTGCACTTGGAAGTGTCTTTGCTGGCCAGTTACAGGCATAAACGACATTTTCATTACGATACAAAGCAAACAAATGGCAACTGCTGTGTTGAAGGACAGCTAGGTCCAGATTCTAGTGAAAGTTACAAGAAACAAATAATTTTTAAAATCCAAACTAATGTCTTTAATATAGCTCACTGAGACAGAACGGGAGTAAAAACAGTAAGTCAAGTCCCTCTTACATACGTGTACAAAACAGAGGGCTAACATATACACTCAGAACGTACTGTTCAAACACAGACAGAGAAAAAAAGATGCAGCATCCAGGTGTTAAATGTGGAAACATCTCAGTTATACTTGGCACGTTGCTGATTAGAACTCCAGAAATCCTAAGGATTGTGACTGCATAATCTTTCCCGATAAGCTCCTGTATTAGCCTTGAATAAGAGCCTTGCTCTAGCATTACCTCTAGCGTGCACTAAACCGATCATCTTTGTGGAACAGTGGTGACATTAGCACAGCATAGCAAAAGCTAGATGTGTTACAGCCAGAAGGATCTTTACAAGTGTGGTCTGAAGACCTCACCACTGTTCCTAGGACGAAATTTTGAGAGGGGCCACTTTCTACTCTAGCTCAGGAAACAAAATCCAAATATTTCTCAGGAATATGCAACTCCCCGAGGCAGCTGAATTGGTCAGATGCCCAGGCGCTGTGTACAAACAGCTGAGATAAGCAGACACAGCTTTAAACCTCAAGGGCAAAGTCACAACTGTGGAGATGGAACAACATAGGAATGGAGGAATGTTGGGTGCACCAAATCCAGTAGAAGATAAAGATAACAAAGAAAATATTTGACAGGCAGGCTCTTCTATCTTTTTTTTCTTGAGGAAAAAAAACCAAGTCAGTGAAGTTACAGCTTGAGGAGCACAGAGAAAGAAGCACCAACAAAAAAAAAAAAAAAAAAAAGTTTCCAGAAGGCAAAAAGATACCCCAGATGCATGCATGGGATGGGTTCTGAGCTATTATACTCTCTGATCAGCACCATAAACAAAATGAAACATATCATGCGGCACAAGCACTCAAACAAGAAAACAGACTGCAGCATAGTCAGAACCGAGCAACCTGTCCAACAAGATATAGACAAAAAAAGAATGGGACAGATAAGGAGATCCCAGTGCCTCAGTTTAACACATTCATTTTTTTTTTTTAGCTGAGGTGCCTGTGGAGAAGGACCACAGAGGTAAATAAAAGCCACCCTGGGGTTGTGTCTCCCTGCCTACCTGTAAGTAATGCAGATCTAAGTTCTCACAAAACCTTTACCCTTAAGAAAGATGAGAAGGGGAGAGGACCCAAAGAGTCACAGAATGTCCTGGGTTGGAAGGGAACTTAATGACCATCCAGTTCCAATCCTTTGCCATGGGCAGAGTTGTCACCTACTAGATCGTAGTGTAACAAGACCAGAAGGATAGTTTTTTTTCCATGCATTTTAGGAGAAAAATAGGAAGAAATTTAGGATTTAAACTCACCTGGCAGTCCGGAATCGCTGACAGAGTTTCTCCACCAAGCTCTCAGTCTGTTTGTCTTTTGTAATGTATGAGAAGAGATGTCTGCAAAGGAAAAACATAGTGAAGTTGAAAGCCCAGAGAAGAAATCCTATTTCTACCTTCACCACAGCTTGCTTGCAGATTTCCTGCCTGGTGATCAGGTAGGTGGTTCTGCAAATGTGAAGACTAGAGAGCTCTGCATACCTCAGACTCTGTTCAAGAGAAGTTATAAGCATGTAATGTATTTTAAGTAGTAATTGCAGTCCCTGTTGGAGGACAACTGCTTCAATAATTGTAACCGCATGTTTGTCAAGAAGCACCTGCCAAAGAGGAAATACAGCTATCAATATAGCTAAAGCAAGGACTCTTGCAGGTCTGGAGTGAGAATTGCTTGTCTGTGTGAGGTAGGTGGGTTGCTGAAAAGGCTGCAGTGCCTATTTCTGCTCAGCTCCTTCCATCCAATTTTAAGAGAAGCAACGCCTCCAGATGATCTCCCCATTTCAGAGCTGTGCTACACACCAGTATGTCTCAAAAGTCAGACTGTACTGGGTGTAGGATGGTATGCAGACTTTCTTTTCTCAAAAATTATTATTTTGCTGAAGGTACATTGCTATAAATTTTCATCAATACAAAAGTGAACATTATTTTATTACAGTAAAGTGGGAACAAAGCTGAACAGAACTGAAATATCAACTTGATCCCACATTTTTCTCAGCTTTTTGAGGAATAAGACAACATCAACTTTATGACAGTTAAGTACTCCTATGTTTTGCATGACGTCCTCATAGAAGCTACTGAATAAATGAATTCTCTGTATTAAAAAGCTGTAGCATATAGCCCCCCTTTTTTTTCTACCAACGTTTCTGTTAACATAGTCAAGTTGCTGCTGGCTTTTATGTAGCTGCTACAAGTACGTCCTTGTTTGGTCTTTGTCATGCCTACAATGACCAAATCAAGCTTCCTTTCTTTTATTCTACGGAACTGATGCCCTATCCTCAACACTCCTCCGCTGCATTTGTTCCAATTTCAATTCATCTTTCCTTAATTTAAGCAACCCAAATTGCGACAGCATTCTAGCCAAGGTCTCACCAGCACTATCAATATTTTCTATACAGAAAGCAGAAAGAGTCTGTTAAAATAGCAAGTGGAATGAATCTCTTGCTAACTTTAGCCATCCCTTTACAGCAGGGGTTAAACCACTTCTAAACACTCATCATTATATTTTGTTCTGCTAGTTTTCACATCAGTTATTACTGCAATCCTCATTCTCAATTAATTAGTCCTTTAACAACGATACTTCCCTTGCTTCTTACCAATCAGCAGACATCACTGGTCTTTTCTACACCTCCACAATCTCTGTTTTGGCAAGTATCCTTGGATTATAAGCCACCCTTCCTCCCAGTTCGTGCCTTTGAATTTAACTAGATCCCCTCTATAATGCAAGTACCTCATATAATACTATTACATGGAGAAATAGTTCAGTTTCAACTACTTCCTTCTTTCCCATCTGGAGAATCCAAAGCAGTATGCAAGCTGATGTAGGTCTGCCACAATTCTCTTCTGCATTAACATTAGAATAATTTGACTTCTGCCTACTTTGTTAAATCAATACCTTTTCTGTTGCTATGCACTTCTATTTCTCTCCCTGAATACTGTGGAAGGCAGAAAAATCCATCTATATTTGTCTTGATCACAAAAACTCTGCCCATCCTCAATGCAAGTGCTAAACTTACTATCTGTGTGTCTGTGAGAACACCGCCAGTTTGACGTTGATTAAAAACTGTACTGAGAATTCCACAAGTACATCCCATTCTTTTCATGTATGCCATCTATTTTGTATATAATGGTGTTTGATGATTTGCTTCCACTTCTGACACTAAATTCTTCTACACGTACTATCAGTAGCTACATGCTACGTTTCCCGTTATCACATTGAAAACTGAAGCAAAATGTTCATGTGCTTTTGGAGCCATAAATTCATCATAGCCTCACTGGTAGTCTTTTTCCGAGCCTTGCAATTCCTGCCTGTTCAAAATTCCACCCCTCTTCCTAAATGCAGTAGAATCTCACAGACAGAAAGACTCCAGTCAAAAATCACTGCAAGTTTTTTTCTGCAGCAACAACAATACCTGTCCAACACTCTCCTCTTCAATCCACATGGATTCAAGCAGCAGAATCAGAAACAGTTCAGAAACACTCTCATGTGGGCAAGTTTCATATACGAACAGAAAATTTTTGTAATTTACCACTGGAGACATTTGATGGGAGACAAGTCTTACGAAGAAAATAAATAATGGAAACCAAAGATTCCTTATGATGCCTATGAGCAACTGAAGCCATCAGCAAATGCCATAGAGAGTAAGGGTTACTAGAAAAAAAGGTAAAAGCAAAAAAACCACCCCACCCCAACAACCAACACCCTAATCTGTTACTCTATCTACAGCTTTATTAAACATTATTAAAACTGCTTACAAAAACCCAGTAGGTCACCACAATAACAAGGAAGGCAGATCTTTAAAATCGGTTCACTCCTCCTATAGTTGGCTGGGTTCCCATGCATAAACTGAACTGTTTTTAGATCTCTAGATGGAAAATCATTTTGAATGAGCTAGTGAAAACTCTTTATAGAGCTTTTCTTTCACCCTCCATTGGGTCGCTTTAGATTGGCTCCCCCTGGGATGACTTCCCTTTCAGATGCAGACTGTGAAAGTCAGATTGAGGAGAACGAGAGAAAAAGCATTACGTATGCCATGGTAGTTTGTTCTGTAGATTTGGCACCCCTTAGCTCTAACGCAGCCCTAGTCAGAACAGACTTCATTAACCCTCATTTCAGATTTTAAGTACCTCATAATAGTGTGGAACGATTCTTCATCTACGCCGCAGTCAGGATCTGAGAGACGACTGATTATGTCTGGAAGCAGGTTATAGATGGCGTTATCCTGCGTGGGACACAAGGTTATACATGAGATACAGAATTATGAATGACAGCTTGCGCCAAGACAAATAAGCTGTTCATAGAATCATAGAATCACTCAGGTTGGAAGGGACCTCAAAGATCATCAAGTCCAACTGCAGCCTAACCACAGTACCCTAAGTTCACTTACAGTTACCTTTTTTCCCCTGCACAAAGCTACTAACTGAAAGCACTGGCTTCTTGAAACAAGCTGTACGCAGCCAGCCAATCCTATCTGGAGCTACTTGACTAAAGCTAAGGAGCTGACAACAACTACAACCCTCTTTGACAGCCTTGGATGCAGTTTCCTTACAACCCTGACACCTCCCAGCACAAAAACATTCTGGAAGGAAGCATACAGAACAATTCAGCTCAAGGAACTGCCTCTCACCTTGCTGGAAAAAACCCAACCTAAATTCCCTTTCCCAGTGCTTATAGGCAGTTTAGTTACAGACAATGAAGAGATAGAAAACCAGTACAGTAGGGCTTATCTTTTAATAGATCAAGCCAAGAGGGTAAAGCTCTAGCACCACTGCCACCTCTTAGGCAGTAAATCTCAAACTCTGAAGGGCCTTCAGCAGGCTTCATGATGAATAAACAGCAAGAGGGTAACACTGCTATGGCTCCTACCTGCCTGGACAGCAACTGCTTCAGTTTAAGTATCTCAGTGTCACACGGCCAGGAATAACCTTGAAAGGTCTCAGATGATGCACTGCCTGAGCCTGAAGTCAGGGAACTCTTACAAGGCCTGTTCCCAAGCCCATACTACGTGCGCACAAGTAAGCAGGTAAGACAAAGCACTAGTTTGGAGCCTGCCTTCTGATGTGAATGGATGAGCTCAAATTTGACAACATCAAAACTCATTTTGCAAAATTCCCTTTTTCTACCCTCATTTAGGCAACACAGAGGAACAGCAGATAGATCCCCTACAACAACACACCTCCAGGACTCCAAATTCTTGTGTAACTGACCCAACCCTTACCAGCCCCTTGCTATTCTTATGAACTAAGAATCCTGAGCATCCACTTGCCTTGTTGGAGAGTTCATTGAAAAAGTTTTGAGCCACTCCCATGATTGCTTCCTCTGGGTCTATAAGCAGAGCTGCCATCTCGCTCACTTGGCCTTTCACCTTTACCATGTCTTTGAGGATGAGGTGAGTCATCACCACTCCAGCCGTCTGCCTCACACTGTGGCAGGGATCTCGCAACCTGGCAGAAGCAAATAGTTAATACAGAAGGCAGCTGAGCATGTCTAAGTTACCAATACCCATGACAGCCTACTTACTCCACAAGCCAGTTCTGCTGTCTCCCTCCACTGATGCCTTAAAATTTGGTTTCCTCCAACAGGCTCACCTTCCAGAAGCCTGGTGCCACCCTCCCCATCGAGCTCTCATCACTTGTCCTCTACTAGCCATAGGCATAGCACTACCTGGCATACAGATGTGGTGTCCATGGCTCCACCTGATTGGGGAAACGAATGGCCAGATCTCCTGCTGCAATAATGAGGTTGGATCTCACAACAGGCAGAGGCGACTTCTCCATCATAGTGAAGAGCAGGCGCAAATGGGAATCACAGAACTCCGAGCTGGCAGGACAGGGTACCAAAAAGAAGGCCAAAATCAGTAACTGAAATCCAGTCTCTGATACTAGTGAGACAATAAATGTATGCTCTTTTGTCCATTTTTTTTTTTTCCCCCCCTCTTCCCTGCAAAGGAGTTACATTTATTGTACTCATGTGCCAGTGAACCTGCTAAGAGATCAGGGTTACCTGATCATGCAGACTTTGCCAAGAGTCAGGGCTGCAGCGGCTCTAAGTGCTGGATCACTGTAGAGCCCAGGGTTGTTGCAGATCTTGAGCACCAGCGGAACAAAGGCAGAAAACAGGTACTTCTCTAGATAGAGGGGATGAAAGCAGCAGATATGCGAGCACTGTTCAAGCAACATTCCAAGAAAAATCACTGAATTTATAGCAGAACTCCTGCAGACTATACAAGCTGGATCGCTTTTGCCACTGAAAAACTACCCTCAGAGAAGCAGAACAAAGAATGAGCCTATAATGAAACTGACACTGAAGAAAAATGACAGTGTTTGTTTATGAAGGAAATAGCCTCCATTCCTCTAGATGCGTTACACGCCCCTCCCATTCTCTCACATGCAGCAGATGGAACCTGTGCTGCTCTTCAGTGGAGTCATACTTACTTACCATCTAGAAGTTCTGTCTCGCAAATACTGCGGATGAGCTCAGCCTCAGTGTCATCAGCAGATGCTCCAATAAGACCCAGCTCCTCCTCCATAGTGGTATCATTTCCTGTGCTCTGTGTAGAAAAAATGGTTGTAAAAAGAGATGATGGGCAATGATAATCCTTTCTTTCACAAAGTACTTCTCTCTTAGGCAAGAGGTGCAATGCGTATCCCCAGCAGCATGACAAGAGTCTGGAAGAATAGACTGACAGAGAATTCTGTAACTTGCTTTTCTGTAAGAATTAAATGCAGCTGTGAAAGGTAATCCAGTGCCAGTGCTAGTCCATGTGCCACAGTGCACTAAAGAAAGTCTAAGTTACTGAAGCTACCAAACTGAGACAGAAATAAGATACCTAGCATCAGTGCCCAAATCAAACACAACTCGAGGGATACGCAAATCCCAAAAGCAAAGAAAATCAAAGCAGTCTTTGAATTTCTGGTCTTGTAGCAAGACTACAGGAATCTTATCACAAAGGAAAAACAACAACACAAGGGAAGAAAAGAGACGCAGGCATTGCATAGGGGGTCAGATCTGCACCCAACTGCTACTTCTGGGAAAATCTCATAGTACCTTCTCCCTCTGTGGGAAATGATAGTGACTCCTAAGCAGGGCAGATGAGAAGATGTATAAACTTCTCTGGACACAGCAGCGTATCCATCTAGTAAAGACTGAAAGTCTAGGGAGATGATTTTTTAAGTCAACTTCACTGGAAAACACCCTGTAGTAGAACTACTGGGTGTGGATTAAGCTTCTGGAAACTGTTCTTACAAAACTCAGTGCACAAATGGGTGCTCATTCTTCACCACTAACAACAATTGCAAAAAGACTGCAATGTTAATAAAGGAGGTGATGGGTAGAGAGGAAACTAACAAAGATAAACCTATTCAGGCTATTACTCTCTGCTCTCCCCCCCGCCTGTTCCAAATCCAAGAATGGCTGGAGTTTCACTTAACAGGATCTCCCTGTCAATCCTTGACAAATTTGTGTCCACTAGAAGTTTGCTGTGGCAGTAGCTGGGACATTAGAAGAACTCACAGGAAAACAAACAAACAAATCACCAAGTTCTCACCCGAGGTCTCTGCTTTATTGTGCTGCTGTCAGAACGCTCTTTATGCTTCTTGGTCTTCTCCTCCTCCCTGAGGATGCGGCGCCTGCGCAGCTCCGCACTCACAGACACTTCCAAATGCGCTACCTGCCGCAATGCCACCTGTCCCACAAGGGACACCAGGTGCAGCAGCAGGAACGTAGGGAGACTGCTAGCACCATCAGAGACTCTGCTGGGAGAAGCCCCTGACTCTGGTGGAGGAAAAATTATTGCAGTTCAGCGTTGATTTGGAATCTACACATATCAGTTATTGCCCAACCTCAGTAACTGTAAAACCTGCCTCCATGCTCCACAGACCCCTTCACAGCACTTGCATTCCTCCATGCCAGCATCTCTACTAGCCCCAACTCTTCTCCTCCCTCAGTTATCCCAGACCACCCAATCATAGCACCACAAACCACAGGTACAGATTTGCTTCACCAGCTTTTTTTCCCTCACCCTCTTTCTGCCCATCAGCCTCTTGCAGACTCTCCAGAGCTTTCTGGCTGCACACCTGCAGGATGTGAGCACATATCTTCTCTGGCCCTTCTGCTAGCTGGTAGATGAGCGTTACTGCTGCCTCCATGAAGGGGATCCAGTGACTGCTTTGCTGGGCAAAGCCTGATGAGAAAAAGGAGCTATGTACCACATGGAACAGCTGCAACACATGCTGCCTCACAGCCTAGCTCCACCTCCTCCAAACCTGCTGCTGACTTGAGCTCACCATTACTCACAGCCTCGCTCAGGCACACAAACAGTGCTTGTTCCCGTGGCAGTCGAAATGGGACGTTGTTCTTCCCCTTTGCTGGCTGCAGAGAGAGAGACGAGTTTACTCCCACCACAGAAAAGAACACCTCCATGCCTTCCCTGGCTCTTCATCTTGCTATGTGCACAATCTAAACCAAAAGCCTGTTAAGCCCATGGCAGGGACATCCAGTACTGCTCTGCAACTCAAAACACAGCACGGACATTACTGTCACTTTTTAAGATGTGATGGCAGCACCGGGCAGATTTGAAGCTTGTCCAAACCATGATTACAAGCCAAGCCAGATAGTTCCACTACTTTACCTTAAATTGAAACAAACCTTGAAATCTTAAGATGACTCTAAATCTGATGTTATTTGCTCTGTACTGCTCCCACTACATATAAGCTTGGTGTAAGACAAGTCTGTGAACAACTAAACCGAGGATGACAATGCCTGGGATACCCCAGCACATCTGTGAGTTCCTGATCAAGATAAACTTGATTAAAACAAGCTACTGCTTGAGATTTGTCAGCTTTCAGTAGCTGGAAGTAAAATTTCTCGGTTTACTATAATCTTACTCTCCATTATGAACTTCTTGTTTGGGGCAGGAGCGAAAGAGCTTCCACAATTATTCAAGTATCAGTCCCTTCTCGTATAAGTAACCACAGTGTTAAATCAACGTAACATTTAAATATTCTGAAGATAGCTGGAATTCAGAGTGCTGAAACATACATTAATTCACAGAGGTCGGGCAGTCATGTCCCCCCCAGTGAAAGGGGCAAAACCAGACTGACTGTGATGTGTGAAAGAGGGCTGCTTTCATGCTGCAACTCCTGAATTAAAATACCATAAATGCTTGAGCTAAAAACAAAGCAACAACAACTACAAAAAAGAAACAGAGTTTTTCTCTAAGTGCATTTAAACTATAAATTGCTCTTCAATAAAGAAACCATCTGATAGGCCACCAGTTATAACATGAATGGATTTGAAAACCTGTCATGTTTTATATTCAGCCACACAGTCAACAACTCCCAAATATCAATTAACAGAGAGGGCAAAGGAATCACAACACCAGAAAATATCAGTAGAGGAAAGTGCTTCATGGTTGAGGAGACATAAATCAGCTTAGAATGGGGAGTATGAGCAAGAGAATTGGAAGGAAAACAGATTTTCTTGTGCACTGAACTCTTTCCTAATTTGAATTCAGAAGTTGCCTAATGAAAATATTCTTATTGCATGTTCACTGATGTGTGATAAGCTTTCCAGACAGTGCTGCTGAATGGTCTCAACCTACCTCATTTTGAAAAAACAAAAAATCCTATACAAAACAAAACAAAAGCCCTAAGTGATACAAATTCTCTTTTATCAACGTAAACTCCGTTCCCTGCTTCTCTTTTACTGGGTAACTACTTCTGTGACCAGAAATTACCTTAGAATTACTGGCAAGTTTGGAGATTGCGTTGCATACTTCTTCTGCCAAGCGATAGTCTTCACACACCCTCTCAGCCAGCCCTACTGTCACCAAAACATCCAGGTTGCTGCCTATGATCTCTGGCTTCCCTCTATGGAACGGAAGGGACAGGGGTATTATAGGAGGTGCTGATGAAACTTCACATTAAATATCCATAACCACAAGAAATAATCCTTGCAGCTTGCAGAAGGCAGGCATTCAAGCAGAGAAAAAAGATAAATCAGTTGACTCAAAATACAGCTATAGGGGCAGTACATGCTCCACAGAAGACAGGATAACCTATATTCCACGGCGTATATGTAGTTATCCAAATTGAACAAAATTGGACATAATGACTTTTTGTAAAGAAAACTAATGCTTTGTTTCTTCCTTGTCAGAAAGGAGTATAACTTAAAGGCATACGACAAAAACATTGCAAAGCAGAAAAGTCCAGCAGTTCAGCATTGGTAGAGGGCAGCACTTTCTACCCTGATGGGCAGGGTGAAGGAAGCTGCGGCTAGCAAAAAAAAACCCGACCAACCAATTAACCCACCCTCACCCCCACCTTCCTCTCATCCTGCAATACTTGACCTGGTCTGAGGAACATACAGTTAACTGTAAGAAGAGTATCTAGCATGTTTAAAAAAAGAATCTAATAAAAAACATAATTGGCGTATCTACAACAAAAGCAAAATCACTCCTTTCAGTAAATTCCTGGAGAAGGAATTAATCTTGTTATTTTACACACATACCCATGGACTTGACACAGGATGCCTTACAGATCTACAGTTTTGTGGATATCCCATGATTTTAGGAATTTTGAATTTATGCTTACAATTATACTGCAAGCACATGGGATGGAGCGGTACAAATATCATGGGAGGAATAACTAATACACAAATTGTGGAATTGCCTGTAAGCTCCAGAAACGGCTCTTACTGTAGTGTCAAGGTCTTTCAGACCATCATCATCCAGACCTATTTTTAACTGATGAAGGACTGAAGTAGGAAGAACAAGAAATCAGCAGGGAAGCTTAACACCCAAGGGTTACTAGGTTGGGAGATGAAAAAAATTAAGTTATAAATAATTTAAGATAAATAAATTATAGTGTAATTATAATTTCTTTGCATACAGAAAGGGAAGCAGATTAATTTCCCTCCATGCTAAGGCTCTAGGCATCTCTATTCAGCAGCTTCCCACTGTTCTTATCAAAACATACGGTGCCGAACTGTAGTAAAGCCTGAAGTGGATGTTTAGAACACAAGGAGGGTACTGTGATCACACTTGTTTGAACAGTGGTCTCTAAATACAACAAAACTGTTTAATTCCAAACTTCAACACCCTATGGTCTGGTTACTATTTCTGAGGCTACAGAACCAAGGGTCAGCTGATCCTGCACTCACAGTTGTTCACTAAAGATTAACCCCCTTTGCATCCTCCCTCCCAACTCACAGGATCACACTGGTCCCTGGGCTTACCGTGCCATCATCCCGAGCAGCATCACAGCTGCACGGCGTTCCAGTGGTGAGCACTGGGTTTTTTCTGTGAACCGCTCCCAGAGCAGCTGGATCACAGCAGGTTTTATTTCATCTTTCTGCACAAACTCTGAGATCTGGAAAAGAAATGCAATAAAACAAGCAGGGAAAGCCAGAGGAGGATGGACTTCAAACTAGTAAAGACATTACATGCATTGACTGCTGTTTTCATATAACATATAACAAAGATCTGTAACAATCTAAACTCAGACAAAACAAATACTCACTATTTCTTCTAAGCATTGTATTGTTCCCAACGATGCATCCACCATGATGAGAGAGAGAGAACACACCAGGTTCTGGGCCCTGGCCCTTTGAAAGGTTAAATTAAAAAAAAAAAAAAGTTAATAAAAAGGAACTGTCATGATTACTTGTCCTCAGCTCTCTAAATAGGCAACTGTTAAATAACAGATCTGTTCCTTGTGGACAAGAAAACTTTCCCCTCTACCAGCTCAAGTCACCCAGCTCAAGTTCCAGTGCAGATAGCATGAGCTCAAAAGTCCACTGCGGCTACTGATGCTCTGCACAAATGTCTGGCAACAGGCTCACACCAGCCCCTTCCCAGTTCCCTCTCAACCACAAGTCACAATACTACTCACTAGAGCATAAGAAATTGCAAAACTATCTACAAACAAATAAGGCTAGAGTTCAAACTGCAGAACAGCCATATCCAGATAATACCACCAAGCACCAGAAAGAAGCAAGGGTGCTGTCTGCTGCCTTCAAGGTACAAACAAAGGTGCACACGGGCAAGAGTTGGAAAAAGAAGCAAGTGCCGTTCTATGGAAAAGATACAGCTCCTCTTTGCTGTGGAACAAGCAAGCATGCAAGAGCACCTCAATATCCCATCCTAGATACTCAGTAAGGGTCAGCAAATAAAGATCCCATCACCATCCTTTCATCCTCCATATGCAGAGTTTTGTTGTAGAAAACTTTAAGATTATTCTGAATGAAATACCAACTGAAGTGTGTGTGAAAGCACCCAAATCATAATTAAAAAAAAAAACAACAAAACGGAACACCTTGTGTAGTGTCAGGGATAAAGAAACAGCATATAGTGAAAAAAACAAGGACACAAGAAACAGCAAGAAAACCAGTAAACACTGAGGAATGTGTTGTTTAGATGAGGAGCAAAACACCTACACTCAGATAAGATCACAGCATGCACAACTTGTCAGCAAAAACTGAGGTTTAGTATCAGAAAGATTGCTCTAAGTCTAGACTACATTGTATGCCATTCCTCTTATTCTCAACCCAGTGACAGGAGAGACGATAGCCAAAAGAAACCCAAAACAAAGGAACATACATTGGACTAAAACCTTCCCCAAGGAGGGTGGAGAATTACATTTCCAAGACATGGGATCTGTCCCTAACAGCTGGCTTCCTAATGGTTTGAAATACTTGCCCAAAAAATCAGTTTATTGATGCCATCAAGAATCCAACTGATGCAACAAACATTCAGTAGACGAGTCTCCTTGACCCCACCACACTGACCCTCCTCAGACCATCTGTGCAGCTTCCACTTGGTTCAGTGCTTTATGTGAAATTTATGAGAAAGTTCAGCATTAGTGCCCGATACCAGTTTCGCTTCAAGTAATTCACAGCATTGCCTTCTGTGAGTTCTCATATGCAGTTCTGCTGCATTATTTTTTCCTACACATGAATACAGATAGCACATGTAGGAAGTGTTTCTCTTGGGATTTGCTGGAACAGAAAGGAAAAAAAAAAAAAAAGACTTCTGTTTAGGACAACCCATACCTCTCTGAATCCCCGCTGGGGCTCAGATAGAGCTGCCTGTAGGCGTTCAGCACAGCCTCCTTGATACCAGGCTCTTTTGACCACACTAGGGGAAGCATCCTGCGGATTCCAAGCAGTGCCTGGGGCACACCAAACTGCGACACTGTCACGAAGAACTCAATGGCTTCTTGAACAACTGCGGAGGAAAGAACAGTTGCATTAGTGCAGTTCCTTCCTTCTCATTATTAAAGAGGCCATTAAGACAAATTCATAGGCATAATGTTCTGAGAGACCTAGCTAGCCCTAGAAGTATCCAAGATCACCACTACTGTCTGCAAATAGCTTAAGTCAGAATAGGGTCACTACTACATATAGACGTCCTGGAGGAAATGGGGGTAAGTTAGCAATATTAGAGCTAAATGTGATATGATAGGCCTAGGAGAAGAGCACAGAGGCCATATCTGAGAAAGAAAAAAAAAAAAAATCTATTCTAAGAAACAGCAGCTTTGGAAAAAAATAGATCTTATGTTCACAACAGATAAAAAGAAGCTGTCCCAGAGCAATGCTGTAACTAAGCTAGTTGACGTATCAATAGCATACTATTAAAAAAATAAAACCTGAGTGCACACATCCCTTAGTCTCACTCAATACCACAGCAGAATACTCTCTCCAAATGGAGACAAGGTCTCACAATATGCTTCAGCTGTCAGGATGTTTAACTTGCCTTCTTCAAGCTATAGAATAGGACACAAGCCAGTAAAATCTGTGCAACCATAAAAGACCCAAAAAAACAACCAAAAACAGGCACTAAGATACCAGGTGAGGGGCATGCATTTAGTCTTTAACTGCAAATGACCTACAAAGCTGCTGATTCAAGAGTTCACTCTTGTGTGTAATCACCTAACAGCATCCAAACCTTGCTAAGGAAACCTGCTTTCTTAGTATGGGTAAAATATGAGTAGTTAGTGCAGACAAGGCCATCATAGGCGAAGCCCCAGAAACATCTGCACAATGCTGTGGTGTCCAGACCTACCTGCACCCCAGAACTACATGAGTGGTTAGCAAGTGGAAGGAGGGTGTGAGAGGAGGGAGTTGTACCCAATCTCTACCCCAGGGACGCTGATTCACGACAAGCACATTAATATTAAATATTAGTAGCTGAGGTAACCTAAAGGACTGCTCATCACTTCACATTTGTATTGAAGGTACAGCACTGAAGAGGACCAGGCAATAGGACCTGTTGAAAAGTAACATTTGTAGCTATGGAATAAAGTGTAAGGAAACGTGAAGTTTAGACACGCTGCTCAGTTCCTCTCTTTACCCCACTGTAAAACCTGAAGTTGCATCAAGGCACCAAGAAACAGAATGCAGCTTCCTTTCACACACTTTGGAAGAACTGCAGCTGAGATTCCCTCCCACAGGAGAGGAAAACCTACATAAATGTAGTCATCTTGGACACATTGTTTTTGCTTGTTTGGCTTTTTTTCCTAATCTTGATATTTAAAAATTTGGCTCCTACATGTGTCTAAAAAGCCCTCATGCCCTAATGCAAATCTCTCACAACATCCATGTAGATGGTGCTTGCTGTTCCAGTATTCCAGTGCCTGTGACATCTGCTCAGTGAACAACAGCTCTTCCAACCTTTCTCCTAGAGCTCTGTCACTCCCATGTCTCCTTTCCAGCAAAAAGGGACAAACTACAAACAGGAAAAAAGGCCCCATGGTTATTTCACACACCTGAAACAGAGTTTTCGTACATCAGCTTGCTGATCAGGCTCAGGGCTTCAGTGATTTTCACTGAGAAGTTGTACGCATCTTGTAGATACTGCACCAACATCTCCTGTTTGACCAGCTCCATTTGATGCTGCTCTTGAGGCTGCTCTTCCAGCATAGCTTCTTCACTTGTAAGACTGCCATTGTCACAAGGAGAATCCCCATTATTCTCATCTGGGCAAAAACCTGCACAGCATGAACACAGCGGTATTGAAAGTGTAAGACAAACAGGAACAGTTCAGGGCATTTTAATTCTTCTCACTCCACCCCTTACTGACATTAAAATCAGGAGACTACTATAAAACAAAACAAAAAACAAACAAACAAAAAAACCCCCCACAACTCAACCCAAACAGAGACACACTCTGCCATCAGACTTAGCTACAAGGACAACATCTCAGCATATCATAGCGCAAATTCCAGCACTACAACACAGCACATCACGTAAGTATTAACTAAGACAGGTGGAAAAAGGCATGGTCCAGTTTACCTAAATACCATAAAAACACTGAAGAGGTTAATCTGATCTTGACACCTCCCCAAAGACTGATGAGGACCTCAAAGAATCAGGACAGAGTACAGAGAAGGCAAAATCTACTACTCTGTAGCAGTTTGTACAGGTGTGGGGAGCCGACAAAGTTGAAAAGATTATTTAGATAGTAGCTTCTTTTTTTTTAAAGCAGAAATTAGCTCAGGAGAATAAGCTGGGAGACCTTATTCTGAAATAAATACAAAAGAAAGTATGCACAGTCATAAAATACAGCAAGAAGCGTGAGCCTAAAGGAGCAAGACTTTGCTTGAATCTGATACTCGGTGAAGACCTTTAAGAGTGAGCATTATATGCCACCAACTGTTCAGGAAGCAGAACTCCACACAAATCCAGACAGGACAGAAGTGATAAAGGTGATGAACCCTCCTCACCTGTATCATCAAAAAATCTCAGCTATTAAAAGCAAACGCTTTCCAGCTCAAGCAAGGAACAACAGTAAGACTACATCGCATATTGCCTTGTGGCGTTACCTACATGACCATGGAGAAGACACGAGGAAGTGGCATGACCAAGCTACTCCTGTACTAAGAGCACGGGTGAGAGAATTACAAAACACATCAATCACCAGTACAGCTACTCCAGTTACAAGTAATGAACAGAGGGGCCCTGCCCTCAGTCGGGGGGGGAAGGGATAATAGAGTTTAGACTGTGTGGATTTGGTGGCCTGGCACACCAGAACCACAGAAATAGAAGGCACTGATGGATACCAGTGCACAGTGCACTCTAATGCCTTCAAGTCATGAAGGGACAGAATCAATCCATATTTCTGGAGTAACTGGGGGCTCTCAAGAATTGACTGTGTTGGAGGCCGAAATAAGCCTCACTGGTAAAGACTGGCAAAAACATCCTATTGTGACTGGCCCAGGGGCTCCATGCATACTTATCTACTTATCGATATACTATATCGGTTACCTCAGAAAGGGGGCATTTCAAGGATCCTAAGGGGTATCGATGACCCTTTGGAATAGCTGCTGTAGATACAGACAACATTAAGCAGCTGTCTGTTTTGCCTGGCCTGTCAGAAGACATGTCTGTTGTGGGGCTGCTATGAGTAAAAGAGCAACAGGTACCAACTGCTGCAAAAACAGTGCACAGACAGCAGTACCACACCAACAGGGATTCCTTGCTCCCCATTCATAAGCTGACTCGTCAGCTAAAGAGTCAGGGAATGATCAGCAAAACTCACTCACCTTTTAACAGCCCCATATGACCAGTGTGTAAAGCCAGTGGAGAACGGAGGCTAACAGTAGATTACTGCGGTCTGAATGAGGTCACACCCCCACCGAGTGCTGCTGTGCCAGACATGCTGGAACTCCAGTATGAACTAGAGTCAAAAGCAGCCAAATGGTATGCCACCACTGACATTGCTAACGCCTTCTTTTCCATTCCTTTGGCCACAGACCATAGGCCACAGTTTGCCTTCACCTGGAGGGGCGTTCGGTATACTTGGAACCATTTGCCCCAAGGGTGGAAACACAGCCCAACCATTTGCCATGGGTTGATCCAAACTGTATTGGAACAGGTGGTGCTCCTGAGCACCTGCAGTACATTGATTATACCATTGTGTGGGGTGATGCAGCAGAAGTGTTCACGAAAGGAGAGCAAATAATCCAAATTCTTCTGCAAGCTGGTTTTGCTATAAAGTGAAGCAAAGTGAAAGGACCTGCCCAAGAGATTCAGTTCCTAGGTATAAAGTGGCAAGATGGGCGTTGTCACATCCCAGCAGATGTGATCAACAAAATCACTGCTATGTCTCCACCCACTAGCAAGAAAGAGACACAGTCTTTTCTGGGCTTAGTGGGCTTTCAGAGAATGCATGTTCCAAACTACAGCCTTATTGTAAGCCCCCTCTATCAGGTGACGCGGAAGAATGATTTTATATGGGGCCCTGAGCAGCAGCAGGCTTCTGAACAGATTAAACAGGAGATAGCCTGTGCCGTGGCCCTGGGGCCAGCACGAACAGGACAGGATGTAAAGAACATCCTCTACACTGCTGCTGGAGAGAAAGGTCCCACCTGGAGTTTGTGGCAAAGACACTCAGCAGAGACCCGAGGCCAACCCCTGAGATTTTGGAGTCGAGAGTACAAGAGGTCTGAGGAGTGTTACACTCCACATATGAGGGGGTTTGGGCTGCTTCTGAAATAGTTGGTACTGAAACCGAATACAATATAATATCATATTATATTGTGTTATCTTGCATTCCGATATCATAGTTAGTAAAATAAGTTTTCCTCCTTAGATCATTGCCACTGCTCTATTTGTTTCCTTGAGCCCAGCTCCCACTTCCCCACCCCTTTTCTCTTTTCCCTTCCCATTTTTGGAGGCTGGGGGGCCCATGGACCTACTGCCCCCGTCATGGACATAAATTGATCTAGATAACTCTGTGACAATGAGTAACACTGGCTTCACTCCCTTCAGCAGATATGATACAAGTTAAAGCATTAGAAGTGCACTTATAGTGGGAATACTAATTTGTTTTCACCAGAATTGAAATACTGGGATTAGTGTGATCCAGACAAGAGTCCAGGCCACTACATGAGGAAATGGTGGAACTCTGAACTGCTGAGTACATGCATACTGGAATGTATACTGAGGCCCACAGTTTGAAAGAAGAGACACAGCATTCCAGACAGTTTGGGTCTAACTCTAGCAACAGCTTAAATGTAGGGAAGATACAGACCAATCTGCTGTAGCTACCTGTGTAAAGTCTCTTCAGAATGCTCAGGATCGTTGCCTCCTCATTCTCCTCTTTGGAGCTACTAAAGGGCTCTTGTCCCTGGAAACAGCACAGTGCTTTCCGAGTAAGGCGAACTGCACTCCTGGTCAATGACAGAACCCAACAGAACACCAGCAACCCATTAGTGCAGAATATAAGAGAAACCATCCAACTTTGCCCTGAACTCCTGGGAAAGCCAGGTGTTCCTGCCAGCACGTTGTGTCAGATACCTACGTCAATCCCTTCCCATAGAGTAATGTCACTGGAAATCATGCATTTACTCTGGAGCTCAAACCTTCCTTGAATAGAGAATGAGAGATTGCAGAGCCTTCTTACTTGTAATTCAGCTTCTTCAGCATCCCAGTGATTTGCTCTGATGTACGCTCTGCTGTTTCTTCAACTTCCAGCACCTCCTCGTCTTCCTCTTCCTGCAGCAGTTGAAGGATCTGCCTTGCAGCAGCCCTAACTTCCGGCAGCATTGCTTCCCACTCTTCTTCTGGGGTGATTGTTGGAGCTGTAAAGAAACGACAGACAGAGAACGAGGAATGCAAAAGATTCAAATGATACCTTAAGTGGGGAAAGAAACTCATCTGGAACTTAGGAATCCTAGGCTTTTTACCTCAGGTAGTCACTATCCCCACTGCTGATCCCACCTAGACTGGAATATAGGAATAGGTAAGAACTCTTGGAATTAAAAAAAAAATCACTATGGGGAAAAATGACAGAGAGATCCACCATTTGCCATTTATTCGTCTCCAGACAGCAGAAAGTTCAAGGCTAATCAAGTTGAAATTCCTATCTGACCAAAATCCTGACAGAAGCTGTCCCTGAATGGCTGACAATGGAAGCCTGAGAGGATGTTCGTACTTATGTTCAGTTCTTGCCCTGAGAATAACACTGTTGACCTAAGTACGGACATTCATATTGTCCTTTTACTTCATCATGGCATGAAGACTTCTGTGAGTTTGTTCCCCAGTTATCTGGCTTCACTGTTTCACAAAAGTAAGGTCTGAGATAAAAGCCACTGCAACCTGGGAGAAAGCGTAAGATCAGGAAAAATAAGCCCAGAGTGAAATTACTACTGGACAGAATCCAGGTTACACCCTGTGAATGGGAAAGAGAAAGAAATTACCTGCTTTTTTGCAACGGTCCCTCATTTCTTGCAGCTTCTGTACCTCTTTCTTGAGCGGCTCAGCCAAGTCACTGCAGCTCAACTGAAAATGCCAAGAAGAAAAGAAGTATGTTACGTATCCAGTTTTTCTAGAATTCTCCTTTCTCTATTTCCTTAGTGTTATCAATCACGTCAGAAAACCCTGATTTTAGAAACTGAAGTAGCAAACTCCAGCCACCATCCTAGATGCTGTAAAATGCCAGTCCAAGGCTCAAAAGCTCAAGAGGAGGTACAGGTGAACATAAAGGCTGCAGGTCTGCATAGAACACTCTAAAGCCTAATTCTGATCATAAAAAAAGAAATCCCACAGTGAATTCACATCAGACTGCTGCAGGTTTTTCCATTATCAAGACCACAACCATCTGGGCCCTGCACACCTATCAATTACAGTGAGTGAAGATCCAGAGAACATGAGATCTGAACAACAGAAAATTCAGAAAGCTCCCATTTGCATAGTAAAAACTCCTGTCTCGTTGAAGGGCCAACATGGAAAGACCACTGCCTTGCCCATACCATACTGCAGATACTCAGCCTGCAAACACACTTCTAGCATATCCACCCTGTTAACAGGAATTACCTTGCAAGAATAGGGATTATTGGACAAAAATGCAGCCAGGAGCTGGATGGCATTTTTAACTACCACCACAGATTTGTCTTTGAGACGCCCGACAGCCAGGGATACAACAGACAGGAACTGAGTCAAAGGCAGGACCTAGTACACAATGAAAGGATAGACAAAGTTATCAAGAAGCCGTAGAAATTCATGACAGTTTGTTTGCCTGCAGACAAATTACTACATGCACATGCTGTTCTACTTGTGGCTTGCATATGAGAAGGTGTAGATTACAGATTCCTAGAAAAATCTAGGTCAGCAGGGACCTCCATACATCTTCTAGTCCAAGACCTGTTGACAGCAAGGACTTATAAAAGGTTACTAAAGAGTCTATTGAGAAGAGTCTTAATATTTCTGAGAAGAGAGATGTTTTCCCATAGCAATGTCCAGAAAGAGCTTGCGCAATTGAGCTCTTCCTTCTATTCTGTACTAATAAGACCTAAAATCATGCAGTTTCTGTTCCCTGGTTGCATTAACCTCAGCATCTTTGGTCTCTTGGGAAAAAGAACGACAGATACTTTACTACTCAAAGACAATGTCTTTCTCAGTTCCACTTCGGTCTCTGCAAGCAAGGAACAGAGTGACAGAAATTCCCTTAGAAAACAGATCAGGGGAGAAGACAGAGGCAGAGCCGTTTTCCCAACACACACACCTTGCCTTGAACAATTCGGGTGAAAAGTTGCAGCACCCGACTACGCACAAATCCATTGACATCACAGATGTGGGCCTGCAGCGTGTTCAGGAAATGGTCCCGAGTACCACGAACAGCTTCTTCCAGCTGGTCACCATTCAGCACCTGTAGCAGCACTTCTGCCATAGCTGACAAAATGGCATTTCGCATCATGTAATTCTGCAAAAAGATGAGTTGGTGAACCAGAAACAGAGAATAACTATTTGGTATTCCAAGGGGGAATGACAGGCCAGAATTTGAGCCTAACTCTCCAGCTTCAGCCTTAACTGAATTTCTCTATTCCAGAGTTTGTATCAACCTTGGTTGAACATGGCTGTGCCTGCAAGACTGAGCAATCCAGCCCTGCTATCCAGCTAGGTCCAATGCGAAAGCAAGGACTAACATAAAACCACAAGGTTTTTAAGGGCATTTTACTAAAAAGTAACATGATAAAAGCCATTAAAGTAACTTGGTACTAAAGAATAAAGGACAGCAGACTGATCCGACAGCAGGCAGATCCCTCTGGTTCTGAGATGCCTGGAAGCAACGGCTAGAAAGTAGGTGTCATGGTGTACATTTTCTCTGCATATTTTAGGGAAGGGCATGACCTGTTCCAAAAGGCAAGTTTTGGCTACTTGATCTCTGTAAACAATGTTCTGTTTTCAAAAAGAAAAATCAGATAGCGGTACTTCTAATGCTTGTCTTCTCTGGACAGGTAATATTTTGCAAATGTACCTCGCCATCCAAGTGACGGAGTAGAACACTCATGTTGGATAACACCAGTGCAGGAATTTGTTCAGCCAGTTCAGTTATGAAGACAGCATAACCCTTGATTCCAGAAGTATCACGAGCCAGCTCTTGTGGACATTTCTGTCCAATTTCTCTGCACAGAAAAATAAAATAAGGAAAAGGGCTTCTCAAGTTTCTAGGGGTAGAAGAATACATCTTGGGGTATTTTTCTCACCTCAGCAGTTCACCTACTATGCTTTTCAGTCCATATTCTTTAGCCCAGAGAGTCACAGCCTGAGCAAACACTGGAGCTACATGTTCAAAGTGCTGCAGCATCTGTGTGATCTTCAGAGTAGCACCTTTTGACAAGGGAAGGGAGAAAAAGAGGTCAAGGAAACTACCCAGGAACAACTTCCAGAAAGAGAAAAGCATGAACTCACTGAACATGTGATCATAGTGGGTCAAAGCTGTAGCAAGCAGATGCATCGCTGCTTCTCGTGTGGCCCGATATTTCTGAAGACCAATATTTGAATTCTCCAGTATACGATAACAGCATCCTGTCAGTAAGCTAAAACCACAGAGACAGTCAACTTCACTACTGCAGTTTGCACTGATACTATTCTAGCAAACTACACTAAGTATGCACTAGATACATCTTTCTCTTGAACCAGGCAGATTATACGGTATCCTTAAGAAACTGAGCAACAAACATCTGAATTTTACACGAGGAAAGGAAATGGTTCCTCAACAGCTCACTTTTCCTTCAGCTTACTTGGTCCAGCAATACGTACCCTGCAGAGGGCTGTAATACCACCTCACTTGCAGATTTACAATTTAACCCCTTCTTCCCTTGCCTATACTGACTCCATCCCGCTATTTTTAAGGGCTGTCTTACCTGACAAGCTCTTCTTCCACCACTAAACCACTCCAAAGTTGACGGAGATCCAGCTGCAGCAACTGTGTGAACAGCTGTAAAAGTGGCTCCCTCTCATCTTCCCATGAGAATCCAGAGACCTTGGTGCGGTTCTTCTTGTTCTGAAAGGAAAGTTATGCAATGCAGTTCATCAATAGCCTGAACAACAACAACAAAAAACCACCATCACCATCATATTTCCCTTGAAATGAAAATGGTTGTTAAACTCTAAAGCTTCAAGAGGGATACCATTAGATGTACAAGAAATTTATATGCCTACATCAAGTGACCACTGTTGCCTGAGCACAGAATGGAACTCAAGAAAATACTGACAGCCAGGTAGCCACATAAGGACCAAACCAAGGCCTGGGCATTTTAATCTCTTCTGATGCTTAGACACACATCTGGCTTTCTTCCAGAAAGGATTTCACAGAATTCCACATTAGGCACTGCTTTCCTCAGTATCGTGCTTAAACAAACCCGGCTATACTCTTTAACACAGAGCTTACGCACTTTCTACATTTTCCACATTTCTCATCTCATTTTCTCCTCAGTTCTCTCACCAACCTTTCCAGCAGGATCTACCTCCGCCAAACCACTCTTGAAGGCTTCCATTTCAAAGGCTTCCAGCAGACCAGACAGCAAATAGCAGTTCATCTTAAGAGCATTGAGGTGAGCATTGCGGTCTGTATGGCTCAGCCCAGAATCACTCAGGATGGTAGAAAGCTCATTGGAATGATGGGTCACCACTGGAGAAAGGTAGAAAAAGATGAACATTCTTGGCCAGGTTCCTCAGCCATCCTCCCCGCTGGAGACTTAGAGCAGTCATCAGATTACCAAAGATGTGTGCTCACATCTCACCAGCTGTAACATGGGTTGCCCCCTGCAACCAAAACCTTGGAGGCACTTTCCCATCCTGTTCCCCAGCCACCAGTCAGTTCCTAGAAGCACTTGCTCAGAGCTGACACATCCCAAGGATTTAAGTCGGGCACGGGGAAGGGGATTTTCTGTCGGCCTGCCCTTACAGCGAACACGCACAGCTCTGCATTGCCCACCAAGATTACAGACCCGTATACTGGAATGGGCTGAAGGAGTAACCCTGCTGGTAGAGTCACATTAGCCTTTATATCATCATTGAACTGCTGCCAGAGAGCAACCTCCCCATGACTCCACTTTTGCCTGGAGATAACAAACACCCACCTTGCATCATCAGCTCCAGGGCATCCTCCTTGGCAGCAGTACCCAGGGCTCGGAAGTGGCTGTGGGGCAAGAGCAACTTATCATGGCAGCAAGCAAACGCCACAGGGGAGGGGCGGCAGCTCCGGGCCCCCCTCCAGCCTCCAGGTCCCTCCATTCCCTACTTACCGCAGCAGGCTGTAAACGGCGTCGAAATGCTGCAGCACAGCCAACGCACCCCGCTCCCGGAAGGCAGCCCGGAAGGCTACGGGGAGACGAGGAGAGGGTGAGCGAGGGGCGGTGCGGAGACAACTGCGAACCGCCAGCGGGGCCGGGTCTGACGGCACCTGCTCCGCCTAGGCTTAGGCCGGCCGGGCCTCGTAGGGCCTAGCCCAGTAGGGGAAGGGCTCGGGCCTTACCTGTGATGGCAGGCGGCAGCTCGCGGACTGAAAGTACCTCCTGCACGACATAATGACGCGAGCTGTCACCCTGCAGCAAGTCGTCCGCAGCGAGAGGCAACTGGAACTCGCACAACGCCGCTGCCATAGCCCCACACGGCGCCACCGCTACAGGCGCTCGAAACCGCGCGCGCAGATCACGCTCGCCCCACCCAATCTCCTCTCTCGGCCTATCAGCGCCCGGCAGCGCCGCGGCCCTGCAGGGCCTCGACCAATCTTCGGTTCCCTTCCCACTGCAACCGTTAGCGCGGCGCCGCCCCCCTCCTTCCGCTTTATCCGGGTCGCCTCCAAGATGGCGGCGCTGTTGCGGGGTTTGATGCACCGGGCCGCGGCCCTGCCCCAGGCAGTGCGGAGCGTCAGCGGTGGGGGGCAACGCCCCGAGCCATGCCGCCCCCTGCCCATCACCTCTCCTCTGGCCGGGCTGCCCCGCAACTTTCGCGTTAGGGAGCCCCCGAAGCCTAAGAAGGTGGATCGGTGGACGGAGAAACGGGCCTTGTTCGGGGTCTACGACAACGTGGGGATCCTGGGTGAGGTGTCCCCCTACCGGCTGCAGGCCCTGGGTGGGAGGGGACGGCACCCGGAGGCAGCTACGAGTGAGCAGCTCCTCCAGTGGGTGATCGGGGCATTTGCTGGGGTCTGTCTTCAACCTTTACCCTTTTATTTTCAGGCGGTTTCCAGATCCACCCGAAGCACCTCATTGTGGGGCCCAAGTGGTTGCGAGGCTGGCGGGGGAATGAGCTGCAGCGGTGCATTCGCAAGAAGCAGATGGTGGGAGATCGGATGTTCCTGGACGATTACCACAATCTCACAAAGAGGATCCGGTTCTTGTACAAGCGCTTCAACCGCACTGGAAAGCACCGCTAGGAGAGACTAGGTGGTCTGGCATGGGGCTCTGCGGTGTCACAGTCGGAATAAAGCCATCTTTCTTGCGGCTTTGTCCCCAGTGCTTTCTGCAACCTTTGCTGTGTATTTCTGGCCCAGCCCCAAGGTCCCGTTGCTGCGCCAGGCCTGAGCTCTTTGGAACTTCAGCTGCCTTAGTCATGCCTGACGTACTTCTCACAGTGCCAGCCTGCATCTCTTAGCTATTATCTGAGTGTCTTACAGTTTTGGGCCAGGCTTCTAGCTTCCTTTCAGTCTTTATTAGCTCTAGGTTTTCATATCCTAATCAGCAATTTCAGTATGTGTCATCTTAGATTTTTCCTCATAAGCCAAATTACTAAGTTAATGATGAGCATACCTCTCAGTGCTCATTGTGTGCCCCCTGAACTCCACATATCTGTGATTGCTATCAAGTCTAAATGAAACAAACATCAGCTGAAATACATCAAAATGTGTTTTTAGAACAGGACTTGTCTCTATTTCATAATGATAATGACTTAATTCTGTCTTAGTTTCAGCTGGGACAGAATTATTTTCTTCCGAGTGTCTGGTGTGATGCTTGCTGTCTTTTTGAGTCTAGGAGAAAACAATGTTGATAACACCGATGTTTATAGTTGCTGTTAAGCAGGGTTGTACAGAGCCAAGGCCATTCTCAGGGAAAGGACCAAGGAGTTGGAAGGAAACAATTAGGACAGCTGACTTAAATTGGCCAAAGGGATATTCCAAACCATATGACATCATGCAGAATGAGTTTTGAAGGGGGTGGGAGTTCATCTCACTCTTTTCTGTTGCTCAGGGTGCTACTTTGGCATCAGCTGGGGTGGTGAGCAATTGCTTGTGCATCATTTGTTATATGCATTCGTATGTATGTAGATATGTAGATATGTAGATATATATAGTCATAACTATTTTCCTTTATTGTAGTAAATAGTTTTATCTCAACCCACAAGTTCTAATTTTTATTTTTTTTCTCCTCTGATTCTCTCCCACAACCTGCTGGGAAGGGGGAGAGTGAGGAAATGTTTCTGTGTTGCTTAGCCACTTGCTGGGTTAAAGCACAACAAACCCCATACTAGTGACACTTAACAAGCAAGTGTCTTTTTGTTAATTTAGGCACTTAGCTGGTTCATGAAACTCCCAGCTTCTAATATTCAATGACTTCTTTTAGACCCTTGAGAGAAGAAGCCATATTGAGTCAAATTTGGGATCCCTCAAGTCCAGCATCCTTTTTCTCATAAAGTTTACTGTTATGCGCTGTAGAGGAATTAGCACAAAATCTCTAAGATGAGCATGCGTCTGCCTAAATTATAGCTTGACTGCTAGGTAGTTGGAGAGGTTACCTGCTGACAACATACCCTGTTACAGAGTAGTGTTGCTCTATCTGTAAAAGCACTTGGTTGAAAGCAGCAGGGAATGAAAAGAACTTTGGTTCTGCACCTCAGGAAGGTGAACCCAAATTCTCCGTTCGAGCAATTGCAAATTCCACATTCTCGAGAGCAGGGCAGCAGACCTGTGAGACAGTTTTGAAGGAAGACTGGTTCTTAAAACAGTATATACTTTTGTTCTAATATGCAGTACTTCAGAAAGTGGAGTGAGGTGGATTATCACTCCCACTGGAAATAAATGACAAATTTAACAAGCCAGAGAAGCTGTGGTCATTATGGCTGACCCACACAGCCTGCATCAAATCAGTGAGTCACACTGTCAGGACAGGTCACGGTTCAAAATCTGAGGGGAGGACAGACCTTGTGTCTGATGCTTCTCACATCCAGCTTGCGAACCACCTTGGGACTATGGCCAAAAGATTCAAGTGGAGACTAAGCACACACCTGGAAGAGGTGCAATAAATTTATAGCTGAAAATCCACCAGAAACTGAGGAGTATCAAGGGAACATGCACTATGAGAACCTAACCAGTAGTTCAGAAAGTTTCACTCTCTGCTGTTCCCATGGTTCTGCCACACTGAGCTGTATTCTTCTCTAATACTTGGGAGTCCGCACCAGCTGGCCATAGCTGCAGCCCCAGTTTAACTTTCTGTACTCCTTGCAGCCACATGCTCTTGGCCCTGAGGCTGTCACGTGCAACGTACTGCCTTGTGTATCTACTAATCATCCAAGTTTGTCATGAAAAACTTTAAACAACATCCTGCTTCAACTTAAAGAAACATAGTTCAACGTAGGTCTGGCCTGATTGCTTGCTGCTGCACAAAATGCTGCATGGAAACTTCTCGTCCTACTGTATTTCTGCTTTCCTTTTTGCAACCAAATGGAAGAACACTCCCTTCTGATCTGGTAGGTTTCCCAAAATCTCTAGAGGAAAAAGCCAAACTCAGAGCCGTTCTCGGGCTACTGCCAGAGCCTAATTTCCCTCAGCTGGCAGCCAAGGCTTGAACGCAGCCGCTTGCAGGTCCTCATTCAGGTTTTCCTCCACGGCGGCAGCACGCCAGCAGTACCAGACCTGGATTGCTGCAGCACCCGCGCGCAGCGGACCCTCGCGATGCTGAGCTGTGCTCCGATTGGGCGGTGCCAAGCGGGGACGCGGCTTATTTCTCGGGGAGTCCGGGAACAGCGAGAGGCGGGACTTAGGAAATCTGGCGGAGCAGAGGTGCGCTGGTTGACCTCGGAGGAGGAGAGGGCGGTGCTGATTCGCTGGTCTGGGCAAGACCGTCCTGTGACTACTTCTGACTGGCTGCCGGCCCTGTGGGCGGGGCCTCAGCCGCTATAAGTAAGGGGGCAGTCGGCGTGCGGAGCTTCTGCCAGCGCGGTGCGCGGTGGTTTCGTGCGGCGGTAACCTGGGGATGTGAGTGTCCGCGGGGCGGGAGGCGGCGGCGGTCGGAAATGGGGCGACCGTGAGCGGGGCCGCGCGGGTTGGGGCGGAGGGCGGGCGGGTGAGCGAGCGCGGGGCCGGCGGCCTTCCCAGCGGCGGTACGGGGAGTGGCGCATTGCAGCAACCGCGGGCCGGGCTGCGCGCACTGCCTCCCCTCGGCCGGGGCGCTCCCGCTGCCCACCCGCAGCATGGGAGGGTGTGCGGGGCCTGTCCCTTCGTTGCAGCCCCCCTCCCGGCTACCTACTAGTGGGGTCCAGTTCCATCGCCCCTCTCCCGACGCCTGCGGCACGCTGCGGGCCGCCTCCCGGTCACCTCCGTCCCCTTCTTGGGAGCTGGCAGGGGCGCGGTGCCAGCACAGCCCGACCCGCGAGCTGCCTGCAGCCGCTCCGGGGGCAGATACGGAGGCTGTGGGATGGGGGGGTTGTTGCCTGCTCTCACCTTCAACTCAGGTAGCTTGGGGTGGGCATCTGTCCTTTGGCAGCTGAGGGACTGATGTTACTTTCTCTCTGCCCTTGTGTGTTCCTGTTGTTCCTGTAGGTCTGAACCAGCTCAGCAGCCTGTTCCTGGGGCCCCAGAAGGGGGAGCCCCTGCCGGGGGTCCCCCGGGGCCCCCCCCCAATCTGAGCAGTAACCGTCGGCTGCAGCAGACGCAGGCCCAGGTGGAGGAGGTCAGTAGTTGTGCTGCTTCCCTTGGGCTGCATGGGAGCTTCTGCTGCAGTGATGCTCTTGATAAGTGTATGTTGCTGAAGAGGTGGTTGGTTTTAGAATACAGATACTGGAGAGGCACTAATAATCAATGCGAGCACAGTGTCTGATCTGTAAATGGGCAGGAGCTGAGATGAAATAGCTTTATATTTAAAAGCTGTGTAATTTTGTTTATGAAATCTTAGGAGCAGGACTGCTCGATTTCGTGTACTTTGTATAACGTGTATCCCATAGAAATAAACCTCTATGGGATCCAGAACAACTCTTAATCCCTGCCAGGTGAACAGTCAGAGTGCAGGTTTAATGTAAAATGTGAACCCTACCTGACTTAAGAGAGTTGGTGGCTGCTGACATGCAGTAACTCCTTTGTGCCTCGTTGGGGCAGCAACACGTAGCTCTAAGTTGTCTTTGCAGTTGTCTTCCATTGAGCATGTGATCGCTGTTGTGGAGGGGATTGCTATAATCTTGATGGATTTGAGAACTTTCAAAAACAAGTGAGAGTAGTGTGCTGCAAGTGTAGCTTAATTATACTTGAAATGATGTTTTAACAATGTGCTAGAATCTTTCCCCATTTCTAAGTAGGCAATGACCTGAAAGCTGTTTTTTTTAACCCTCATATTCCTTGTTTCAGGCCTTTACTTGTTAGTAGTGTCTCAGCGTTACTTTTTGGCTGTGTTACTGCTTTTACACTTTCAGCCCTATTGAACCATTATGACTACTGCTACTGTTTTTTCCTTCTGCAGGTGGTTGATATAATGCGTGTAAATGTCGACAAGGTACTGGAACGAGACCAGAAACTGTCAGAGCTTGATGACCGGGCGGATGCACTTCAGGCTGGTGCCTCAGTATTTGAAAGTAGTGCAGCAAAACTCAAAAGAAAGTATTGGTGGAAGAACTGTAAGGTGAGTTTCCTAGTGCCACGATTTCTTTCATTAGAAGGAAATTTGATTAGTTTTCTTCAGGGCTTTCTGAGGATAGTTGGGACGTAGTAACTATTATAACTATTTCAAATGGTTAGGATTATTTCACTGTGGAAGGTCTTTGAGGCCTCAGCTGTCCTGCCTTCAGCATCTGTCTTATGTTCCTTGGTTGTCGTGGGAGCTGTGAACTTGCCAATCTGTTCTGAGTATTACTATCTGACAATCTCTCTTTCTAGATGATGATCATGATGGGAGTGATTTGTGCCATTGTGGTGGTGGTGATTGTAAGTAAGTACTGAAAAGCCCAGGATCACAGGTGAAGAAGCCCTATCTCCAGAGTACTTAACACTTTTGCTTTTTGGTTTATGATCTGAAGGGTCTTGCTTGTATAAGTAACTTGGTAACTTCTTTCCCTGGGGAAGGGAAAGCAGCAGTGTTGGAACTCCCACAGTTACTGTGGAAATAGTATGCTTTATGGAGCAAGGAAAGGAAGTGGGGGTGGCCATCAGTGTAGAAATAAGACATTTTATTACCAGGCCAAATAAACCTGGAAATATGAGGGATAGATACCTTGAAGTGGGTGGGTTTGCAAGCCCCTTTCCTGGTGGGGGATTTGGAGGTCTCTGGGGGACCTTTGGTGTAACTTGCCCTTCTGTTCTTTCCTTTTTTTTCCTCTTGCTTTGTGTCCAGTCTACTTTTTTACTTGAATGTAGCCCCTTCAGTCTGCAACCTGCTGTCCCCTGTCACCTTGCCTGTCTCTTTTTGCCTCTGAGTCTTCCCTTCCCTTCCACCTAGCTTTTTCATTAATTACTTTATTGATTCTGATTTGTTGTCTTTTTTTAAGATTATGAAGTGCTCTACTGATCATGGGTTAGACTTCCCAACAGCTGCAGCTTAAGAGAGGGTCATCTGAGCTGAGAGGAATAGGAAGCAGAGGAGGAGTGGGTAGCTATTATTCCTGCTCTTCTGTGGGGAATTTGTGGCTTATTTTGGGGTGTAAGTTTGTTCAGTTAGTGCCTGTGTGGACTCTAGCAAATAAAGAATGCCTTAATGTAGTGCCTTTAGGGATGCAGGACTTCATCATGTGAGATTCTTGTGCTCTGCATAAAGAGTGGCAACATGATGTCTGCTTTTAATTGATGAAATAAAGGCTAGTTTGTGCTGGTCAGTGATTATAATCTGTCTGACTGAGCTAGACAGTCATCTAGATTTCTCTAGTCATGCAGGAATGAGCGCTCAAGGAAGTGATTTATTCTGCCTGTTGTTATAAGCTGACTTGCTCTTTGAATGTGGACATTTCAGTTGTAATAAAAAGGAGTCAGTGTGATTACCTCAGTGGAGTGCAACAAATTTCATGTTGATTGACAAGAGTTTTGTTGCTGTCTAAAGGGCCTGGGTGGGCATAAAATCTACTGCCAGAAGGAATAAATCACCAACAGCAAGGAGTTTGGTGTAAGTGCATAAAATATTCCTTTCATCTATGCAGACACAAGCCAGGACCTTACAGCTTTCTACTGTCTTGTAGCTTTCTGGAAGATGTTGGGGTTAGTGGCAGAAAGGAGAATGAGAGTTGTGCTTTCCAGTGTTACCATGCTGAATGGCAAAGGAAGTCCACTAAATAATAGATGAAGGTGAAGGAAATTGGATGTACTCCACATGAGACTGAGTCACATAGGTTTTTAAGAATACCTGTTCTGCTTCTCCAACCACAAAAGCCCTAACTTTTAGTAGGATTTAGAAAATATTTGAAGCGATTACCTAGGAATTCAAAGGGAAATGCTGCTCTGGCATGGATATTGCAAAGTGACGTTAGTTGCCCCAATTTTGCAGCGTAGATCTCTAGATCAAACTGAAATCTTCCTACTTGCTGTGTGAGCTTAAATTTGGAGTGGTCTGTGCTGTAAATAAGCTTACAGTGTGGAATGCTATGGTTTTCTGTAAGCAATCTCCCATGCTTTCCTCTTTCAGAAAGAGCAAGAGCTGTGAATTGATCAAATATGTGGTCAAACCATGGGTTAAATGAGCTGTCCTGTTCCACAGTTTCTGCAGTTTTTTGAGGAGTGTATTTTTATTTTTATTTTTTTTTTAAAGCTGAGCTGTAGCCCGTAATCTGGGCTGTAAAGAGGACAGCTGTTTAGTCGAGGAAGCTCTACCTCAGGCACAGAGATCTGTCAGGGCTTAGGAGGATATAGAGGAAAGCATCACTGGCATTCCCAGGTGGAAGTACAAAATATGGGAGGAGCGGATGCATTTTGATGCACTGAGTATGCTGGGGAAGCCCCTTTCCTCCTCACAGGTTATTTGGGACGGGGCTAGGTTTTGCATGCTCACTTCCATGCCCCAGCATTTCATTTGCGCTGAGTTCATCTCCCTGCAATTCCATCCCTCCACCTTGGGTGAGGGCAGAGTTGAAGATCTGCAGTGAAGCAGCCCTCGTCCCCTGAGCACTTCCCTAATTCCCTGTGGAACTGAGATGTGATGGACGGTCAGAAGTGCATCTGCTGAAGAGGAGCCAGGGTCTGCTTTGTACTACTTACGGCTATCATTCTAGGGGGTGGGCATACAAGCTTGAGGCCCCCAGACCAGCAATTCTCTTGAACTTTTCAAAACAAAGCCATTGGTGCCCCATTCCTCCTATTCCTCTGGGGGCTAAGGTCCCCTTAGGCTGTCTCTTTCATTTCTTTCTCTTGGATGTTGTATGTTGCTGTCTCTTCTGCTACCTTTCCCCTACTTCGTGTCTCTATGCATGGGCAAAAAATTTTCCAAGGCCCTCTGAGTAAGAGCAAGGGACTCTACTGTATGCAGCATTACAACCAATTACGCACGTGCAATTTATTTCCTTCCTCTATAAACACAACTGTAATCTCTGGCATGTTGTAGTAATCAGCTCATGTACTTTAAGCAGTCTCAAAGAAACACAATTCATCACCTTACTGAGTCTGTCTGGTCTGTTAGTGGGTGGGGAAGGGCTGGGATCACAGACTTCTTTTAAAAAAACACATTGTTTTTATTGTCACTTCAGTACCATATACATAATGGAAGTTCTATCCGTCAAAGCAACAAGCAGTCTCTTGTTGCCATGGTGCTGGTTGCAGTGGCACTGAAACTGTATGTGTAGCTGACACAGTGGTAAGTCTGTAACAAGACGTGGACTAGAGGCTCCTCAAGCCGATTCCACCATGTCCAGCCATAGTGAAATGCATGGAGAGGTGATTCCCTGAATGGATGTTTTGCTGGTAGCTCTAACTCCTCAGGATGTGTTGCCTTTTGGTTTCAGTGACCTACATGCAGGTCCTTAAATTTGGAAGGTAATTTTTCACTGAGATTGGGATGGTTTTTGGGGTGTATGACCTGCTGGAGAGGAGCTCTGCAGAGAGGGACCTGGGTGTCCTGGTGGATGACGGGTTGGCCATGAGCCAGCAGTGTGCCCTTGTGGCCAAAAGGGCCAACGGCATACTGGGGTGTATAAAAAAAAGAGCGTTGCCAGCAGGTCAAGGGAGGTGATTCTCCCCCTCTACTCTGCCCTGGTAAGGCCTCATCTACAGTCTGTGTCCAGCTCTGGGCTCCCCAGTATAAAAAAGACAGGGATCTCTTGGAAAGAGTCCAGCGGAGGGCCACAAAGATGGTGAAGAGCCTGGAGCATCTCCCCTATGAGGAATGACTAAGTGAACTGGGTCTGTTTAGCCTTGAGAAAAGAAGGCTGAGAGGGGATTTGATCCAGGTTTATAAATACCTGAGGTGTGGGGGCCATAGTGGTGAGGCCAGACTCTTTTCAGTAGTGTGTGGGGACAGGACAAGGGGAAATGGGATGAAGCTAGGGCATAGGAAGTTCTGCATGAATGTGCGCAAGAACTTCTTTACGGTGAGGGTGACGGAGCACTGGAACAGGCTGCCCGGGGGGTTGTGGAGTCTCCTTCTCTGGAGATATTCAAGACCCGCCTGGACGCCTACCTGTGCGACCTGGTGTAGGGAACCTGCTTTGGCAGGGGGGTTGGACTCGATGATCTCTGGAGGTCCCTTCCAACCCCTACAATTCTGTGATTCTGTATTCAGGATATGAAGATCTCCCAAAGCAGGATGATACAGCATATATTGGAGTATGGCTGGAATTAAGGCAAGTACCCCCTTGTTTTGCTTCACTTGTACACTTGAAACTCATTAAGAAGAAGTGGACAGAACTTGCTTTAAAATGAGATACCTGTGCATTTATCTGCACTTGCTGTGACAATCCTGAAATTGTAAACAGTCCTCCCTGCAGCTTGTGGATCAAAACATTTTGATTGCAATCTTTGTCCAGGCTCAACTTTATTGCAGTCCTATCAGAACAGTATATGTGCATTGGTGAAAATGAAGCAGTGCTGCTAGGCTAACTATCTCAAAAATGAAAGCAATCTTGGAAGAAGAGGGATTCTGGACTGGCCAGTGAGTTGAAGTAGCACATACAGTCCAAATGTCAGTACAGATCAGGCCTGTACAACCAAGCTATTAGTTCTGTCCTGTTTTTGTTGTGGGCAGGAAGGATTTTATTCTCAAAACGCATGAAGTTTCCATTCCATTGATGACATAATCTCAAAGTCCCTAGCCAAACCTGGAGACTTGTGCTCACTCTCCAAAACTGGTCAGCTGTCCTTTCTTTAAATTTCCCTTTGTCCAGATATAAGAACTTGTGTTGAAAATTTCCCAGCAACTCTTTCCTGCTGCAGATGTTGCTGTCTTATCCTTACCCCTGCCTTTCCTGTTGCACATGTTCATTGTTCCCTGGCTTATCTCATCACTCCAGCTACTCTCCTCATTCAGGTCTCTTTGGGTGCTCTGAATACTCCTGTAACTTTTTGCACCTGTGTATGGGACTCCTCTCATTTTGTTGTCCCCTGGTTTTGTCTTACACTGTCCTCACACCCTCACATTCTCAAACCCTTCTTGCTAGAGGGTTGAACTGTTTTTCCTCTCCTCATATCACTTTCAATTTCCATGCTCCTGCTACACTCACCTTCCTTAGAGCTTTTCAGTTCCTCTCATTTGACTGAAGCTATCAAAATAATTAGTGTCCTTAAATTTCTCAGACTGTATTCCTTTTCTTCCATAGTATAACATCCAAATGCTTTTAACTCTATTGGCTTGCAAATTTTTGCTACTACCACAGACATTTGGGCCCTTCATACCCTGTCTCAGCTGGTTCTTCCACATCCCAAGAGTTCAAATCCTTCTTATACTTCAGCAGCATTCTTACTTCATGCTCCAACTTGTCCTCAAAATAATTTCTTCTCCCGCACCTTCCTTCCCCTTTAGGCACTTTTTCCTATTTCTGTGCCTTTCCTAGGATGATGTGTTCCCAGTCCAAAAAGGTCACTTCCCTTTCTTCAGTGTCCTATGACCAGCAGTTGTTCCTTGTGTGTTTTCTGTGTCTTCCAAGTAACTGCACTATACTGTTAATGTAACTAATAACTTTATCCTCTGTACAAATTCACAACACTGATAGTTGAAGCCTTTCCCCCCTGTTGTCCAATGAATATCTCTGAATGCATGCATTCTTCCCTTTTCTGCACTTATTCTAGCACTACCGGACTCACCTCTCATCAGCCAGACCAAATTCACTGTGTGTCTGTTGAGCTGATAAGTTATGACATCATCTGCTTACAGCAAGCGTAGGGGTTTTCTAGTGAGGATCACCTGATCTCTCACACAATGGCAGTTTTTGCACTAATCCTTTGGACAGGTACAGCTAATCCAGTTGCCGACCTGTATAGCAACTTCATGTTTGTACAGGCCTTTGATTCTGGATTTACAGCCATTACACTGAGTTCATCAGTCAATGCTCATGTTTTAAATTTCACTACTTCTGCAAAAGAGATAATATGGTGCAAGCTTCCTCTAGAGAATTATCACTTTCTTCTGTAGCTAAATCTGAAGAGAGCTTAAATACCTTTCAAGTAGCTTGCCTCTGATTAATCTTTATTTAATTACTAAATTATGCATGGTGCAGTGGGTTGCATTGATGTTGTGGTTGTCACAAGGTAGTGTATCATGTGAGGACTCACGCTTTACTTTTTAGATATTCCAGAAAGATCAGACGGTGTATGAATCATTATACGTTTCTGGTATAGAGACTGTTTTATGTGCTGCACCTGATACTCCGCATCTTTCTTTTCTTGATTTGGAGGTGGCTTTGTAAAACAACTGTCAGTGAGTCTAGTATCACTTTTTTGCTTATTCATGTACCAGTGACTTCCTGAAGCATCAGTCAGTAATACTGAATTTATGATCAGGAACTGGGCTGCAGATGCAGCATTCTAACTTCTTTTTGCTTTTGATCATTCCAGACTGCTTTAATTGTCAACAAAGTGTCTGTGTGGTTTTTTGTTTTTAAGTTACTAGGTCTAGCTCTTAACTTTGCTTCTTAGCCAGCATGTTTTTACAGAAAATAAAAGTTCCTATATTGAGTCAACTTTAGGGTGGGTGTTTCAGTGTTTTTCTTTTAAACACTTGTAGAAGTCTGTTTTTTTTGTTTTTGTTTTTTTTAAACAATGGAGGCTTCTCAGTACCCATGCCTTTACGTGCCCATGGTTGCAGGGCTCTCTCTCCCGCCAATCTGAAGAACAAGGATGCCAATGACAGCTAATGCCCTTTCACTTCACCCTGCCAATTGCTCACTTCTATTTCCGGTTGAAAACCAGCATTTCTTTAACAGAAAGGATCAGCACGGCACTGGGACAAAGTTTGAAAAACTAAGATTTGAGTTCAGTGTTCATGCCCCTGAGAAATAAAATCACTCTGCTAGGAAATGGAAGGTGCACTTATGTAATCAAGGCAACAGTAGTACAACAGGTGTGTGTAACATATCAAAGGGGAGAATTAGGCAACAATACACACTTGTAAAATTCTGCGGGTTTCCAAATGTGGGGCACCTACCTTAAATGTTTAAAGTATCTTAAGTTTTTCTTTGTTGACTGACTGGTTTCTGAACTCAAAAGAGGAGGCTGTTTGCAGTATGATTATGTGCATGGATCTGTCTAAACTACATGCTTTAGTTCTGGTATCTGTGTCTAGTGAAGTAGATATTCCTGTCTGTTAAGGACATATTACCCTTGCTCTCTTTGACATCGTGTAAAGTGCTCTGTAAACACTATTCCCAGCAAATGCAGCAGACTTTTTTTTTTTTTTTTCAAAGAAAATAGACAAGCATTCTGCAAGAGATAAAGTGTATACTGTTATGCTGAGATCCCCAAATTGCTCTTTAAACTGAGGAGAGGGTCCTCTTCTAGAGGTAACTGTTTATTATCTTTTGATCAGGCCAAAGCTTTCCCTGAAAGCATCTTAGATTAAAGCCTGCAGCAGTTCTGTTTTATAAACCTTAGCAGATTAAGAGGGCCCACTCTGGGCTGAGTTCAGTTCATCCTGAACCCTCTGGCAAATGGCTGAATGTACATATGTATGGTGTATCACAGACAAGGAGATTGTTACACAGTAAAGCTCTACCAATGTGCTATGGGCTGCTTTTTGTCCTGGTGTAAGAACAGCTACAAGCTTCAGCCACTGCCCTTGACTATTGTGAATCACATGGATTGAGATTGCCAGCAGCCTCTCTTCTGGGAGAAGAGAGGGTGTGCAGCTTGGTCTAGGGATCAGAGCAGGCTGTTAGGAAAGAGTAACCAGTTTCCAACCTTAGGGGAAGTTTAAGGCTCAGCCTGGTGACGTACATCCCTGCTGAAACACCGTTTTGGTCCCTTGTCATACTACTGAGAAGGCCAGTCACACCTGCCAAACCTCTTTAATTAACAACATGAGATGAGAACTGTAGCAGCATCTTTGTTGCAGAGGAAAAAATATGCGTGTACATGTGAAGACTATAAGGAAGCTGAGTTGACATCTCCCCTTGGCAAACGCTAGATTGTCTCTCATCCCTGGTGATCCCAAGAGTAAGAGTGTTTTACAAGACTGAAGGATTCACATATGATAGTAAAAGCGATTAACCACAATACAGTCTTCAGCTAGGATCGAGGCAGAGCATCCCAAAAAGAAAGAAAGGTAGGTCCCACAGAGAAAATACACAGCTTCTGGTCCAACTGTCATCTAACTGAATTGTGAAATAAATCTCTGCCTCACTCATGTCCCGTCTCACCATCCTTGCTTGGTCCGCATGGCTCCAGGCTGTTGTAAGATGGCAGCGTGGTCACTACAGCCTCAACAGTGAAGCGGTTTGGAGCACCAAGTCCTGATGCCTCATCTTGGAAGGCAGTGTTGTCGTGAATATTTGGAGGGGGCCTTGGGGAGGAGTGCCACCGCTTGGAGCGGAACCAGCGGAAGGCCAGGATGAAAGTGATGACAATGAAATCCAGAATTAGCTCTGCAAGCTCCATCACAGATAGGACAGAGGATCCAAACCAGAGGCTCCACTGATTCCCGAGCTGGGACAAGAGAGTCACTACCTGCAAGAGAAGGAAATAGGCAGTGATGAGAGTGTTCATTGGAGTCTTGCTTCTCTGCCTGCTCCCATTACTAGTACCATCATGGCACTGGGGAGTTTTTCCAATCTTTCACAGGAAGAGACTTGAGAGTCAGCAGTGCTGCTAGAATGAACACCTGCCACACAGAGGGACATTGTGGTGTAAGGGGTGGACGTGGTAAAGTACGTACTGTGAAGGCTGGTGACTCCCCATTGGTCTTGTAGTTCCATTCCTCAAAAAAGATATTCACTTTTGCAACTCCATTCCTGTTAACGAAAAATGGCTATGAGCAATGCTAAATCTGTAGTCCCTGCATTTCTTCACTAAGCTTAGCTGTCTTCTCTGTCTCCTTCCACATATACCACCTAGAAGCTTTTTTCCATTTTCAGAGTTCCCTCCATTTGTATGAAAATCTGAGGGACCAACTGTGCGCTTCTGAGACTGCACTGTGAACTCCAGCGTTTGTGTCTTAATTTAGTATGTGCCAACTCCTGCATCGCTCTCCCTTCCCACTGTTTCACTAGTCCTTACTGTGACTGAACCATATGGCAGCAGCCTCTGAGTTACTCTTTTCAGACTAGCAGCTAACCCTGTAGGAGTCTTCACTTGGATTCCCAGTCTTTGTTGAAGTCTCAGTTTCTCTCTGCTGATTCAAGTCCACTGCCCTTGCCCCAGAGTCCATGCAACATCAGTGATCTGGCCACTCCATTCACCCTTTTTCCACCTGGACTACTTCTGGTTTTGATAAAACCTCTGTAAATGGTCTCTCACCTCTTGGATGTTATATTGTATTTGTTCTGTTGTGAAAGCATGTAAAAAACCCAATCCTGAAATGAAAGTGCAATAAATTATGTTACATGACTGCAGTCACCTCTTGTAGATTTGGAACCGGTAGAGGGGGAGGATTAAACCAGCGTTCAGAGCAGTGCTGTGGAGCCAGAACACAACCCCTTACCTCTGAGACAGCAGAAGGCCAGCGAGAGTATCCAGCTGAGAGCTGGTATTCTGTCATTCTGTAAGACAAGAGAGTTTGTTAGCTGCTGAAGTGGTCAGAGCCACTAGGCCAGGTCTCAGTCCCCAGGCACACCTGGAAACTCCCTCCCATGTTGAAGTTGTGCCCACTTCCCACTGAGCTTCTGCACAATCTTCAGGAGCTCACCCGAGAGCCAAGACTGATGTTCCTCAGCCATTTTGTCTTCCTGATGGGAGAAATATTGTTTAGGTCTGCACTTCAGCTAGTGGCTCAAGCTTTTACCCTGGTCAGTGAATGCTTTCCAACATCCCTAGGAATAGAGAGTTCCCAGTGTAACTGACAAACTTACTTGCAAGGTTTCCGACATTTGTGGAAGCAGCCCAGCACATCAGCTTTAAATTCAGCAAGGAGTTTGTAATAGCAGTAGCCTGAGCAGCAGAGAAAGTAAATCCAGATAAGCTCACAGTATCTATATGAATAGAAAGTATTGTGCAGAGGGAATCCAGAGAGTTCCTTCCACAAGCACAGAGGGACTAACTGTCCAAGAGTGTCTTTTGGCTGTCCCATATCAGAAAGCCTCATTTAAAACAATTAAAAGTTACTGGGACACGAGGTGGGCCAAACAGGTTCAGATGGGCATGAGGTTTACTATGCAATATTTATCATATAAATCCTCTCCTGTAAGTACTCACCCCAAGCTACGTGCTTTGTGTAGTCACAATACTCCGCTCCATCAGGTAAGGGATAAAAGTAATAGGCACAGGAGCAGCGCTTTACCATGTTGAGCTGAAAGCAGGAACGAATGCAGACCTGGGAGCACATAATGTGGAAATGTTTGAACAGGGGAACCAAAGCTGTTATACCCTGTATCACATTATCCTATTAACACTGCCCATGGACAAGCACGACTATTAGGGGACTGAAGCATTCCAGGAAAGCTGTAAAAGCAGCTAGCATGGAACCAGTGATCACAAGTTACCTGTTCAGTGTAACGAGATGAGTACAGATTTTGCACTGGCACATCACTGCCATCCTCTGTACAGTCGCTGTAACTGCCCCCAAGACGCTCAGTCATCTCCTAGAATATAAAAGTCATTTCACAAAACAGCTAGCACTTTGTTGTCCCATCTCTACACTTATGTGCTACCCAGTGCTTTCATCACTGCCTGCTCCTTATGCTTACCTCTGGATGCCAGCTCCCCCTGCTTACCCCTGTTTCATTGTTCTCTTATGAATTGCAACCAAATGTTTCTCATCCAGTCTGGTAAACCGCTGCTCTTCCTGCCCCCCCACCCCTCATTCCAGATGACTAATCCCCTCCCTTTAACACTTTCACTCCATGACAACCCATCTGTGTCTATCCACCAAGTTACACCTTTCACACTGAAGTCCCATATCCACAGCTCTTAACCCTGCTGCTGCTGCCTCACCTTCCTCATGCTGATGGAGGTCTCAATACCTGGACGCACATTGAAACCCCCATCATCCATGAAGGCTGGCTCATTCTGATCGTGGACCATGACCCTGGCTCCAGTTACCGTTGACAACAGAGGGATGAAATCATTCTGCTCGGTGCGCACCACCAGAGAGAGGCCTGAGGACATACCAGAGAACAAGGGATGTCATGGGTGGCCATCATGTGGGCAAGGACAGAGAGCAGAATGGTTACATCTGGATCAATAAGAAGTAAAGGGAGAGAAATGTCAACCAGAGCTGAACCTAAGCTTTCTGAGTGGAAATGGGAGTATGGCTAAAGGGAGACCAGAGAGAAGGCTGGAGGCTCCAGGAGAGGCTGGAGAATACTGGATTTCTTAATTGCTATTTAGAAAAGGCAGATCTGGGAATGGAGAGAGATTTCATGGACAGAATTGGAATTGAATGAAAAATTGAAGATTGGCCCTAGAGGGGCTTCAGGAAGGTTAGGAACATGCACAGATCAGCTGCTCAAAATGTTAAATGCCAAAGGAGGAGGTCAAGACTAAACTCTCAGGAGAGCAGCACTAGAGCTCAACAGAGGCTTCAGGAGCAGACAGTGAAAGTCCAGAGGGGGCAGTGAACATAAGGATCAGGCACTGATGGGAAAGACAGTTCAGTAAGACATTAGTGAAGGACAGTCATGTCCATGACAGACACCTGCACGTGGGTCAAAGCAGAGTTCGGATGAGACAGAGCAGGGCTGCAATCTACTACCACCACTGGCTGCCTGTAACTCCTCCAGCCTTCCAGACACCCTCCATGGGGAAAACAGCTAAGCCGAAAGTGCCTCTCACCATTACTGATCCCAGGCAAAGAGGATGTCCACAGGCTGCTGCTGTTGTCATTGAAGGTGTAGCAGTTCCCATACAAGGGATGGTGGAAGTGGGTGTAATTCCTGTGGTGGGAGCAGAAATATTCACACAGGTGACAAGGGCTGTGAGACCAAGAAGGACTTCCTGAAAGGAACAATTCTCTTTGCCACCTGCACAGAGAGGGGCTTAGAGCAGATGGGCAGTGTTTGTTATGTAAACTAACCTGAACCAGGAAAAGCAATTAAAATCTGCTGTAAAAAATGTCCTAGAGCTAGATAGGTTTTTATATGTTTTCTTGTACTGCTAGCATTTGATAGCCAGGATGTTTTTTTTTCAGCAGTATCAGCAATTACTGTATTATCTTAATATTGACAAAGCTCTTAGCATTCTGTACCCCTTGCCTTGCTGATGGGTTTAATTTATTGCCTCTTTAGTGCTTCTAAACCATAATGGCAGGAGAGAAGTGCAGTGCTGTTTTTTCACTGTCTTTCTCTTCTCCTCTTCCTGTATGAATCTGATATGTATGACTTCAGCACTGCATATCACCCTCAGCATGCACACCATGTTGTATACTTGGGCTTTGTAGCAGTATAATTATTTCATTTCTGTGAAACTCAGGGGAAGAAGAAGAGAAACCATCCTCTGAGGTCCATAGCTTCAGGTCACAGAAAGTCTGACCCTGGTGAGCACAACCCTCAGGAAAGACTTGAGATACCGCTTGAGACAATGGGACCTGAACAAAGAACAGCCCCACCCTGGGAAAGAAGTTCTCTAACATGAGTTTCTTGAATCCCCCTTGAACCCAGGCACAAAATGCAGGTGTCGGCAGGAATAAACAGTGGGGTGTTTCTACCACTTACGCCTTGTCACATGTTGCTTCGTTGAAGCGGCAAGCATAAATAAAATTCTCAAAGTCAGATTCATCCAGGTCTTTCGCATCAGGCATCTGCGCCAGGATATTGATGTAATGAAAGCTGTACCATTCCCGCACTGCATCCACTCCTGAGGAGTACGTCTGATGGAAACAATCCTCATTGTTTTCACTGCACTGTGAGAATGAAAAAGAAGCTGTATCAGGGAAGTCTTGTTCCAGAGGAGGTGGCTGTGCTTCCTCAGCAGGGTATAGAAACAAAGCAAAATGAGCAAAAATGTTCTGTGGCACTGCTGTGCTCAAGAAAAAGGCAATCAGTAGCACGGGGATAAGTAATCCCTCAGTGTAAGAGAAACACCAGGTCAACAGGCATGGGTGAGTGAGACTCTGGAGACAGCAAATTGCAGTGTGGTGTGCAGCATGATCTACTGTACGTAAAACCTATGTGATATAAAACCAGAAGCTTTAAATTCTAGCATGGGGAGCGCTCCCTTCAGGGTGTGTCCAGAGAAACTTTGTGACCCCATGGGAACTCCATTTAACTGGCAAATGATTCCCTTCAGTGCCTTTTAAAATGCAAATACAGATACCGAAGGGCAAAGAAGATACTGCCCAGGAGCAAATATGGCCGTGATCAAATTCTGCATGGCCCACAGCCATGCAGTACCATCCCCATTCAACAATTACTGAGCAATGCTGTGGCTGTTAGTAAATGGCTCTGAAAGACTGATGTAGCCTTCAGGAAGGATCAGGTTTCCCTGTCTCACCTAGGAACAGATGGACACTGACACGGACAAGTCTTCCACACGAATAGGGACAGGACTTGGGGAGCAGTAATATGTTGGGAAAAGGCTTCAACTCCACCTTCATCTGTCATCAAGAAAAGCCAGCAACAAAAATCCCTCTGTATGAAGAAGGGCATGGCCACAAGGCTAACAAGACAGAAGTGGCTAGACAGGGGTCGGAGTGGGTAGATCAGAACATATCTTGGGATCTCACCAGAACAAAGCCAATTTTCCAGTCATTCTTGTCCACTGAGGGACTGTTTTCTGGCAAGCTGACCAAGTTATCCCGCTTCTGCCTCCGCAGAGGATGGCGCTGAACATGATGGAGCAGGCTCCTCGAGGTGCGCCTTCGCGAGAACTGCGCTGACCCATCACTTCGTGCCAGGGACATGTTATAGTCATAAAGGTCCAACAGTGTCTGATGGGTGATTTGGTCCAGTTCGTCTAGCTTCTTCCGAATGGCACTGTACCTATACGGTGGGAGAGAGGAGCCTGCAGGGTTAGGGCTGGATGCACATGAACAGTTCTGAGTAAGACATGTGGCAGAGTTTAACGGGGTGATTCAGGACATTCCCACTGACAGCTGAAAATCCAGCCCCTTTGCTGGAGGCCACTGTTCCTTGCAGGAGATAAGGAAGTGCAACTGGTTCTGCCTTGGGAAAGTTTTCAGAGCAGCCTGCTAACACACCACCAGGTAGAGCAGCTTAAACAAAGACAGTTTACTGTGAATGCCCTGTGGCAGCAAAGGCTCACAAGAAGCTTCCCTTGCACCTGCCCTTCTACAAGTCAAGGGCCAAGAAGAGAACTCAAATACATGCCTCTATCCTATGCCCATGGAGGTCAGGCAGCTGAAAGCTCTGGGAGACCATTTCTTACCTGTATGGGTTGAGTGTGCACAGTGTCACTGCAGGGAAAGTCAGCCTGTCCGAGTTGAGGTTGAGATTGAGGTTGACAGGGTAGCTGAAGTACTCCCTGTAGAGGATTCCAAACTGCCAGTACATTAAGCCGAAGGTGAGAAAGAAGAGGACAGACCAGAAGGCTGTCTTCATCTTGTTCTTTTTAGAGCACACCAGGCGAATAGCTCCGTGGATGGTCGTGTTGCTACAGAAGAACTGGAACAGCTCCTGGTAGGAACCATAGAATTCGATGAGGCCCTCCCTCTCATCTTCCTTCTGTTGCTGCTCTGCTTCCTGCTTGCACTGCCTCGTCTTCTCCCCTGCTGGCATCTTCTCTGCCTTTATAGACCCACCCTGAAACACAAATTAAGAGTGAGGTGGGCTTCCCACAGGATCACAGTTCCGGAAAGCCGGTGCTCCCACCCCCTCCTCCCTCATCCCACCAGGGCCCGACAGGTGACAGACACCCCCCGCTTCCCACCCGAGCCCGCAGCCCTCCCGCAGCCGCCGACCCCCGCGGGACTGACGCGGGGCACCGTGCCCATGGCGGGGCCGTCCCGCGCCGTCGGGGCGGGAGGCGGCGGGCCGGGAGCGGGGCCCAGGGCTCGCTTTCCCCAACGCTGCCGGCTCGCTCGCAGCTCCCTGGCTGGGCTGGGACTGGTTTCTTTCCAGTTGGAGCCAGCACCCCGCCCGGCTCCTGCCCTGCCAGCCTCTCCCCGCCCACCCCTCCTTCCCTTCCCCTTCCCCCCCGGGCCGCTCCCGGCGAAGAAAAGCCTCTTTAAACTCTCAAGTGTCCGCGGCCGGGCGTGGGCGGCCGAGGGCCCGGGGTCTGCTTTAGGGGGTCACCTTGGCGGCGCCGCGCCGTCGGAGATTGCTGCGCAGTGGCGTCCTGGCGGCCACCGGCACCCCTCCGGGCGCTCGAGGCCACCGCAGTGGCCAGCAAGGAGCCGGCAGCCTTGGCCAGGTGGGGCCCAGGGAACGGCGCGGCCCCCCACCGCCCCCCCGGCGACGGGGACACGGCGTCCCGGCGATAATGGGGGAAGCGAGCTGTCAGGGCTAGCCCAAGAACATAGGGACGGGGCCGTTTTCCCCTCTTTGCTCTCAGCCCGTCCAGGGGTCCGCCGGGGCCAAGCCATGCTCACGGGAGCGTCGGTGAGGTGCATCACGGTGCTCTGTCGTGGGGGCACACCGGGATCCTGCGTCCCAGCAGCACTTTTTGTGTGGCTTTAACTACTGGATTTCACAAAGCCGAGGGAGATGGGGTGAAGTTGGAGTGAGCTTTGCGTGAGGGCTGGGGTTGGGGTAGGGCAGGCTCATGGGGATGAGGTGATATGCATGAAGGAACACTGCTTTTGCTGGTTCGTTAACGAAGAAATCTCACATCCAGAATGAGCTGGCCCAGACATTGTTGGCAGCATGTCTCACTAGGCTGCGCCAGGGAAGTGGAGGCCTCTGGTCCATTATGCAGTGCCTCGCAGGTTCCTCAGACCACAGAATCAAGCACCCAGAGCCACATGTGCCCAGCAGTCTGCCTACCTTTGTAACTCAGGAACCACATTCCCACTCTTCTCCAAATGACTTCATCTCAAACCAGCGCTGGTTGTGGCTTTCACTTTCTTTATGCCTGCCCTCTTTGGGTTAAGTCCTTATTCCAATTCACCTACTGCAGTTCCTGGGTTTTGATCCTGACTGGAGCATGCAGCAGTTAGGTTAGTGACACAGCCACTTCATGTTGCAACACACCATGCTAGAAAATGGCGAGGAGCACCCTTCTGAGGCTGGTGGAGGTGTGCCAGGAGCAGCCCTGTGATAGCTGCTTGCTGCTAACCCGCAAACACTACCCTGAGCGTCTCCTAGCTCCATTCCACGTCAAAAACAAAACAATATTTTTCTGCCATTGTAAACTTCGTTATATCAAGCAGTTTGTTCTGAACTTATATTATTATTAGAAAAACAAATTGCAAAGAGTGGAAGGGATGGGGAGAATGAACAAAAACTGTTCGTGAATGCCAGTTGCAAATCAGTTTCTTAAGAGCGTTAAAAATGCCTTTCCTTTTAGGGGGCAGATGTGAGCTCTTTTCTCTTATGCTGCTTGCATGCTTTATGCACTTGGATGCACACAGGGAATCCCCACAGGTGCACATCAGCATTGTCATTCAGCCTGGTAGGTTTATCCCTTAACCTCTGTGAACATATACAAATGTATAGCAGTTGCAAAGCATCAGCCTTTACAGTCACCACTGTATGCTCTGGAGCTGTAATCTGGGAGCTTCCTCGGGAGTGTGTTTATAACTTGTTTGACTACATTATTGTAATTTCCTGAAATTATACTCAGTTATGCTAACGGATTATCCATCAGAACTGCATCTGTCTTACTGGAATTATACCTTAAATACAAAACCAGCCAGCAGCCAATCGACTGAATATACAACGTACAAACAGAACCCAAATTATCTTGTCTCTGAAAGTCCCGCTTTATGGTCATTTAAGCTAGTGGCACTCACAAAACAAAAAAAGCCCCATTTGGCAGAGCTGATAGTTGTGCATTCTATGACTCCCACAGTAAATAAAAGCATTTCAACTTATCTTCAAATGACCATTGCAATTGTACTTAGAAACACAATTCCTTTTTGCTAGGTGAGAGACAAAGCTAACTGGCAGATCTAGATACAATTATTTTTCAGCCTTTTTCCATATGTCATGCTTTTTCTTTTTCTGTTACAAAGAATTAGAAAACCCAACCTTGTTGGCTCTTGCAGTTTCCAGCTGTTGCCAGCTGTGATCAAAGTGCTTCCCATTGCCCTCTCTCATGCTGGTGAGGTGCTCTGGCTGCCAGATGTTATCTGCTGCTGTTCAGATAGCAGCCCTGAGCAGCCTCAGGTGACCTCCAGTCATTTCAGCCACGTGAATGCCTCGGTTTGGCTGTGGCTTTGAGAAATTCTGATGTTTCTGTGGTCACACAGGTGTGCCACAATTCACAATTGTGAGCTGACTGTCAGCTCACAAAGTCAGATGAGCTGGACCACCTGAAGAACTACTTTCCTACCCATTACAGTTGTCCTTGGGCATGCATGACTGCAACAGAAGGTTGTGAGGTGGAATCACAGTGCAGTTCATGGGAGTGACTCGTGTGGATATTGTAGGGGATCAGCTATGCTTCTGTCTTGAGCTTCCCTCACTGCAAGTGTCTTCTGAGCACTTTGCCCATCCCCAAGTTTCTGGATATTTCTTCAATGCAGTCATCTACTGAGGCAGGCTGTGCCAGATGGAGCAGGTTTTGGCAATAATCGTTATTTCCCAAACCCTGTTCAGGCTCAGCAGTTGCAGGGTGAATGGTCCAAGTCTTCCATTAGGAAGAATGATCTTTCTCTGGGTATTATAAACTCTTTTTGGAGGTTTTGATTCATCATCTATGAATGACCTGCAACAAAGCTTTGAATCCCAGGAGCTTTACACTGAAAAGATCCTTCACCTTTGGATGTCTGACTGCAGGTTCTTCTCTGCTGAGTGGGAAGCACGCTGTTGCTGAGGGCAGTGCTTCTGAATATTGCATCCTTGCCAGCTGAATGCATGACCGCTTTTTATTGCTACTGAGCAACCTCTGAGTAAATGTGAATCATTTTTATGGCATCAAATGTGAAATGTTTCCTTATCAGGTATGTCTCCTATCAGCCCAGGTAGGCATGTGATAATGATCTGTAATGCACACAACATTTTAAAATAGTACAAACTTCTTGTTATGCAACATGCTGCTACTGTGGTGGGAGGAAAAGGGAGGCTCTCTCTACAGCTTGATTCTACGGATCAATTTGGGTTGCAAGTGTAACAAATTTTTGAACCACTTGAAAGCCCTTAGATAATTTTAGGGGTTTTTTGGATACGTATATAGATGACCGTGTTAGACAAAGCTTTTCTTTCTGCAGCAGGGTAGAAGCAGCAATTATTTCTGGCTTATTTCTGCATTATCTCCAGCTGATTATATATTTCTGCATTAAAACTAGCAACTCAAAATGTCAAGGAATAGCAGCACAGATGGTGCTGCAAGTTTAACTGAACTGGCTGGCCAAAGAGATGCCAGGCTGGTAGCAGGTGAAGATGGGGAGATGTGGGGCTACGCCCTGTATTCCTGTTGCTTTTCAGGGAGAAGTTACTTAGGATTCACAGAATCACTTGAGGGAGAGGTGTTGATTTTGAAACAGGATTATTTTTTAAAAAACACTGGGGATTTGCAGAGCAGCCTAATGGGACATCAAGTGCCTTCGTCTTTGCTACTTAATGCAGCCTGCCAGGTGGCAGTGGTGTCTAGCCCAAATAATTGCTGACACCAACAGCAGCAGAAGCATGTCCATATACTCACTCCCACACCACTGAGTCCCAAGAAGACTCCTTTCCAATGTATTTATTTTTTACCTTGTAGGAACAGAGAGAAATTCTGGTGATGCAGAAAGGAAGCCTTGTGGGAAAAGCAAAGCAGTAAGCTTTATCCCCTTCTCTCAGATGGGAGATGATACGGTAGAGATCATGAAAATAATGTTGTAGATCTGAGAACATCTTGTGTATGGAAGGAAATGCATTTCTCTTCCTAGGAGGGTGAGGTTAGCATGGGTGAACACCATAAGAGATGTGTGGTTCCTCTTTCTTTGCTGTCCACATGTTGCAGTGTGGGAGGAAGTCTGGAGAGTCACATCCTGCCCTAGCTGACAAATCTAACCTGGCTGCTGAAAACTTTTGCTCTCCTATCTGTTGTCTTTGCTGCAGAACAAGGGATGCTGCCTGCTGCAATCATGGCATCCATTTGCATGCTGAAGCAGCTGAATTGCCCAGACCCTGTGGTACCTGTGCCATGCTGCTTTGTACAGGCTCAAGTCAGCTGCTTGCTGCCTTTGCTGCCTTTGCTGCAGTGACCTGAAAATTGCTAGGCACTGAAGAGAGAATTTCCAGCTCTCTCTCTGCTGTGTATTTCCTAAATCTGGGGTCATGTGTAGGCTCAGCCAGGTTGACAGCTCAATACACTGATCTCATCCAATTGCAAGAGGGTTGGCTGTGGAAATGGCCATATGAAAATTGCCTTTCACCAGCGTAGGTAAGGCTAATACCTGTCTGAGAGATCAAAACCAGGAAGATCTCTGTTCTGAGAGGCAATCAGTGGGTGGGAGATCAGGATAGAGATTCCATGAGATTTTTTTCCCCCTGTTCTCCTGCTTAGCTGAAATCTTTAATTTCCTCATTCCAGCCCTAACAATATGACTATTATAACAACCACCTGACTCCCCAGGCCTACATCCCCACCTCTTTTGTGATCTCTTCTGCCTGTTCCTGGAAACTTGAAGCAGACACAGCCACCCCAGACCAGTTTTTCTTGACACCTGCTCCTCAGCCAACAAGAATCATGCGGTTGTGCCTTAGTTACACTCTGAGCACAGCACAGCACATGGCACAGTGCAGCAGATTTGCTTGCTAGACACAGATGCTAGCTGCTGCCCACCTGGAGGTTTACTCAAGCTGGCATTAAGGCAACCTCATCTATGTTTACCTCCAGTTTTGACACTGCAACATTTAATTCTCCACGTGCCCTTCTCAGTACTTCCACCACAGGGATTACAAGTTGCTTTTGCTTCTTGGCTCTGCTCTGCTGATGATCTGCCTCTGGAAAGTAAGCGGCTATGCCCCTCAAAAAGGGAAACCACAGGGAATTAAGCCTTTAATTAAGGACACACATCCACAGATCTGTTCCATTACCAGTAAGGACAGATCTCACAAAAAAATGGCTTGAGGAAACACATGCCATCACACCTTCCACAAAGGACAGAATTGAAGACATCACCTCCTTTCTCATCTCCTTTACAGTAGTTCATATGGATTTGATTCATTCCACTGCTTGAGAGGTTTTCTGCCCTCCTAGGCAATATGAACCTCAGAAGATCTCAGTGAGGTGAAGCTCTGGAAGGGTTTATGAGGCAAAGAATCTGACTTTTTAGAGATGTATCTTGATAAATTAAAAATTAGACAATAAGAAACCATTTGACATAGCATTGATTTTTATAATGAGACAATAGTAGGCTTTTCCTCTGTTGGGCCTGGAAATAATATTGGATTCATACCTTTTCTTCCTCTTTTCCTCTTCTTTTCTTTCTCCCCCCCCCCCCCCCTTCCCCCCTTCTTCCCTTCCTCCCTTCCCTTCCTCCCTTCCTCTCTTCCTTTCTCTCTTTCTCTCTTCCTTCTTTCCTTCCTTCCTCCCTGAATGCTTTCCATTCTTTATTTTTTTAAGCAGAAGAGGACAATCAACTGAACATGGACATTAGTCAAGCTGTGCAACTATTGCTAGTAATGCTGGAAAAAGTGAAATTTCTTCATTACAATTATTGTCCCATCCAACTATCTCTTCATTTAACTCTGTATTAAGACAGAAATTGTTTAAGTTAGGCAGATGCTTCCCATACATCAAGAACATAACAATCCTGGCCAAAGTTGTGGTTCATAAAGTGATTTTCCTCAAGTAAAACTCCTGGGATCAGGAAAGGATTTTCTTCCCCTTCCCACTACCCCTCCCCTTCCCGCTCCCCTTTCCCTTTTCCTTTTTCCCTTCCCCTACCCTTTCCCTTCCCTTCCCTTTCCTCTTTCCTTTCCTTTGCCTCTTGGTCTCAGAAGAAAACAATGAACCACAACTCCTAGAAGACTTCATTTTTCCATTTCAATTTTTCATTTGAAGGGAAAGATAAAACTCACTGGGAGTCATGAGACTGCCCCTCTTCGTTTCCTGGCTGCTTTGCCTACAGCATTAAAGACTTTGGTTTCAGAAACTCTCTGTTTCTCATTCTATTTGATTTATTAGCTTCAATTCCAATCACGTTGTATTATATTGTGTTATTTCACATTGCACTACTATATTTAGTATATCAAACTTTTCCTTAGCTCACTGCTGCTGCTATCCTTCATGGAGGCCCATCTCCCTGCCTTTTCCCTTCCCTCCTCCTCCCTCTCCTGGGGTAAGTGTCTGTGGGTCCCTTTACCCCCTTGTCATGGAACCTAGGCCAAACCAGGACCATGACAGCAGTACATCTCTTTGTTTGGTGCTATGCACATATATTTGCTGAAGTAATTGATCTTCTATGGTAAGAACTTAATAGGGTATTGATGGTATATCATGGGAGGATGCACCAATGAGAATGGTATGTATATACATAAATGTATAAAACAGGAGGGGTAAAACAGAAATTCATAATGAAATCCCTGTTAAATAAACGCATGATTTCAGAAGCGGTTGAAAAAGTAAAAAAGAGAATCGTGTTGAAAGTGGCAGAAGGAGAGTGAGATGAATGGAAAGGTAACTAATGAAGGAAAAAGAAGTACACTGTGCCCTCCTTCCCCACCTGGATGCGGTGGAAAGTTTTGCAGGGTGCAGTGGCACTGCAATATAGGCTAGCAAATTATATAGCTCCCAGAAGATGACTCACTCCAGACAATTTGGAGCACAGGAGGCAAACAGACTGAAGTTAATCCTCAAACCCTTAAAACAATGGAGTATTGCTGTCTCTCACTTTGCAGCCATGTTCTGCTTCTTTTCCTCTCCTTGTCATTGTTGGTTTGCTCTATCTGGACCTCTCAGCTCTCCATCAGTGTTGGCCAGTACTGCCCTGCTTTTCATAGCATCACAGAATCAAAGAATCGTAGAATGGTTTGGGTTGGAAGGGACTTTAGAGATATTATGCAGTTCCAACCCCCCTTGAACACCACCACGGATGGGGCAACCTCAGTTTCTCTGGGCAGCCTGTGCCAGTGCCTCACCTTTCTCAATTAAAAAAATCTGTCAGTAAGAGAAAAATAAAATAATCTGTCAATAAAAAAACAGTCACTTCTATGAACCACCACTAGTCAGTGTTGTTGTCTCGTATTGTCCCTGTGCCACAAGTCTTCATTGTCACCCCTAGCCCCTCCTGCCACCTCTTGTAACTGTATAACCACATCGACTGAACCTCTTCATCCAATGTAGCTATTCCCTCTTACTTCTCACTTCCTCTCACTGCAACATCCCAACACTTAGGGCCGTAATTCTGTTTTTGACACCTGATGGTCTTCACTACTCTTAAAATCCTGCTCTCTGCCTTTCATTGTTCTCCAGCTACTTCTCTCCTTCCCATTCTGCTTCGGTGGACCTTAACATTTTGACCTACTACCCAGCACTGATGCCCTTTACCAGCCTCTGCTGCAACTGTTTTCTTCTGGCTGCCCAAAAGAAACACTGTTACTTCCACGGGGAAGTTAAGGTCATGGCAGAAATCTGCGTCTACGCTCCAGTGCCGACTGAACAGATCATCCTGGCAGAACCCATTCTTGTGTAGGGTGGGGTTCGTCTATAAATGTGTCTGAAACTGAAGTGACTGTGAAAAGTCCAATCAGCATGCTGATGAAGAGAGCAGTGACAGCAACTGCTAGGAGCAATGGCATTTGTCCAAGGGTTTTAAAGCAACTCAAGAGTACAATAGCCGAGCTGCTCCCAGCATTGTGAGACCCATTTCATTGTGGCACCTGGGGAGGGGAAGGCAGTAAATGTGATGCCAGCTCTTAAAGAGTTTATGGGAGCACTGGATAAAAATGGACAGCTTCAATCCATGGAGGTGACTAAACCACGGAAAGCACATTCATAGAATTATAGAATTAAAAAATCACAGTCACAGAATGTCTTAGGTTGGAAGGGACCTTAAAGATTCAGCCAGGATGAATTACCTGAAAATGTTTGCAGGCAGGGAGAGTATTGCTAAGAAGTGTGATATATTTGCCCCATTCTTCCTTTTCAGCTTGAACTTTCCCCAAGAGGGGAGAGGAGGAGGCTAGAGAAAGAGAAATCAGGAAGAGATAAAATGATTATGGTGATGAATGTGTAAACAGAAGGAGAGGATAAGTTAAAAACATAAAATAGAGCACAGCAACAGTACCCACTGCTTCCTGAAGGCATCTGAGTGTGCCAGGTGGTGGGTGCTGTCCCGGGATCCTCTGCAACAGAACAGACAGCAGAAGGGAATAGAAACATGCTGTGTAATTGCCAAGACCACCCTTCAATAAGGGATCCTCCTTCTGGAGCTGCAAATGGCCAGGAACAGGTGGTAGAGGAGGTTCTGGGGCTTCATGAGACTTCAGATGAAGATGCCATAAATGAAAAGATGAGGGATAAATACAGATAGAGTCTAAGAGGGACTGGATAAACTGGAAGAATGCCTAAGCTTGGCATATCACTTGATATCTTGTGATCCATCTCCTGAGGACTGAATACATACTTGGATGAATGTTCCCTGGTAGTGTTGGAGCCAGCTTGCAGAGGTTTTGGATTTTTGGGTGTTGAGGTCCAGGCACTTTCACCCAGCTGCTAGTGAAGAGGACAGCAGAAGTGACAGAGAGGTGTGTTTGTGTAAGCACCAGGAATGTAAGTGTGGGTGGTGGACCTCTCCTTTCTCCTCTTTCAGGGTTTGTAGGGGCAAGATATGAGAGAAGGAGCTCCTGATGCTGCAGACATTGCATCCAGATGTGGACATTCCTCTACTGTCCACTGCTGGGGAGTGAGAGATTCACTTCACATGTCTGCACACATGTACCTGACTCTGCAAGAATTCCTTGTTGGTTGTTGCCTCTGGGCGCAACTCAGCCCCATACTGCCAGGGCAACCATGGGCCTCATCATGGACCACCACCATGAATCTCACCAAGAACTGCTGTCAACTTCTTCTGGTCCGAAAGACCAGGCTGAAACCATCCATCCACACTGCAGGTGGGCTTTCTGAGCTTCTCAGTTAATTTTTGAACTAGAGGGACATTTGGCATTTTCAGTATCTGCTTACTGAAGGGGGTATATTGGGAATCCACCTTTGTGTTGGAGGTGGGGATCTGCAATATTTTGTCTGGGACACAAGGTAAAGAATGGTTGTAACAGAGCCAGAGAGGCAAGACCAACCCTTTATCTCTCTCTCTCTCTCTCTCACTCTTTTTTATCTTTCTTTTCCTGAATGTATGAAATATTACAAGAGATTCATAACCTAATGTATCCTTGCTTCCATCAGTGTGCTCCAGATGGAGGTCAGGCCAGAAAAAGTGGTCAGTGCAGAAAACTGTGGTTACTGAGAAAAGCAAACACACAGTGCTAGTGAATATGTGTCTTTGACCAGCATTTCATACTCTTCCCAGAGAAAAGCTCAAGATCAGTGTTCCTACAGGCCAGTTCTGTGAAAAAGCTGCCATTGTATGGTTGTGAGATGGTCTTCTCTACAAACAGAACTACCCAAAAAGAACTGTGAGGACTGCAATGCCAAGCTCTTGAGAAGGAGCTTCCTGCATCAAGCTTCTGATTTTCAAGACAAGTACAGCAGGAAGGCATGAATGCTTACCCTGATGCTTTGTCCCATCCCACCCAAATCACACGGGTCACAGTTCCTTGCAGCTCATTGACAAAGACAGGAAGATGTGGGGAGGGCTGGTGTTCTTTCCAGGGTCACTGTGGAAATCTGTTTCTTGTTGCACACAAGGGTCAATGATTAACTGTCCATTGTTGCCTGGTGAACTATACGGAATATGTGACGGATTGATTTCTGTACATTAGGCCCTTTGTTATAAGTCTGTGAGAGGTGCAGCTTACTGGTGGAATTCGAAGCTTCTCAGTCTGAGCATGTGGTACTAAAGTGGAGACAAGTTTTATTTTTAGTAAGTTTTATGAAGGCCAGTTCTCCCCACTGTAGGGAGCTGTATAATCATAACACTTCAGGCACAAAAGAAAGATTCTTCCTAGTCAGATCTGTGATGATCTTGGTGATTACAAGTAAGGACAAGCACAGCCTGAGGGAGAGTGGACTCCTGGTATTTTCAGAGATGTCATTCTCAAATGCTTCAAGAGTGACATCTCTTGGTTGAAAAAGCAACCTTGTTCATCCTGTCCTTGCTGTGGTGCCTTAAAACAGGACCACTAAATTCCGGTGGTGTGTAGGCAGCTGCTGCATGGCTGGAGAGGGCTGCACACTGATGGTCTCTGTGACAAGTGACCACTCATATATGGTCTGCCATGTTCCAGAAAAGGGCTTTGACTCAGCAAAGCATCCATTCTGTGGTCTGGCCCTAGAGAAGCAGTGTCCCCAGTTGCTCTGAATGATGATATGCTGCCAAGTGGAAGCAAGCTCAGAGTTTATTTAAACACTTTACAGATGCCTTATCGTTGATGCACATTTGCTTTGAAATGCATACCAGCCAAAATTTATCTATGTTCATAAGGTGCATCTAAACAAATGTAGTTAGACTGCTGGATCAGTGTTGCTAGCTTAAATTCATTGAGCAGAGGAATAATTAAGCAAGGGGAACTTCTGTGGAAAAGATAATCTTGAGCTTAGCTTTATTCACAGTGACAGCTCTTTCAGTATCACGTTAGGAGTTTTTGCAGTTTTCATTCACAACACGACAGTCACAGCCCCTAAGTAACCATGTATGCAGAGATCTTGACCTTACACTTTGCAGCTTGACAAAATCCCTGTCAAATCTCATGTCTTATATCAAATAAAATTCCCAGAGAACTGCTTTAATACTTCTATATTTAATATTTATTTGTATGATACAGCATGTCCTGTGGCAGGTTGGTCTGGCTAACAACTGCTCAGGTGATGACCAGATTCCAATTCCATTCATGTGGCCATACACTGGTGCCATGTGGCACTTGGCCACTGCCCATTTGACCTTGGAAAGCAGTATGGCTGTCTGCCAGGGACATACAACATATAATATTACTTATTCATATGCTTATAACTATACATCCTTACAAAAAAATTAATTATAAGTTCATCTTTGATAAACTTTCAGTCTCTTTGTGGCATTTTCTGTAATAAGCATTTTATATTTAAAATATAGTGAATATTGTCATTAAGCACATCACTTTGTTTATCAGTATTAATTCTGGTTCAGTGCCTACACCTGATTTCTTGTGGTTTAAATTCAGCTTGAGACCTTCAGGATCACAGAATTCAGATCACAAGTGGGGAGCATCAGAGAGCAGGCAGCTGGATAAAATTCAAATGCCATGGTATATTTCTCCTTACAAGGAGTATGGCAACTCCTAATGTATCTCCTATATTTTTCCATTATTTTTTCTTTGCTTTACACTGTCTTACTGGCCAATGGATTAATACCTGGCTCCAAGCCTGCTGTGCCTGGCAGGAGTTTGGGTTTTTTGACCTCTTCTCAATTTACATGAGACCAGGCCTGCTGGTAACCAATAGGAGTAACTTATCCCACTGGTGAAAAGGGGTCTTACAATAAGAGTTGGGAAGGTTCATTGATAGAGCTTTAAACTAGGTATGAAGGGAGGTGGGGGTATAACTCAGGTCACTAGTATGGAGCCTGTATGTAACATGCCAGTGCTCACGGTAGAGGGATGTGCTAGTAAGATCCCACAGTCTTGTGCCCTGGTGAAGGAGGAGGACAGCTCACCTTTTTGCAGGAAGAGCACAAGGGCTGGTGTGAGGTTGGGTGGCTACAGAAATGGTATGGTCAAGAGGGTATTAGGGCTACTCCCACTCAAAAGAAGGCCTGGCTCAGGTGCTCTTACACTAATGCACGCAGCACGGGCAATAAACAGGAGGAGCTGAAGGCCGTTGTGTGGTTGGAAAGCTATGATACAGTCGCCATCACAGAAACACGGTAGAATGACTCACACAGGTGGAGTGCACCGATGGATGGCTACTGACTTTTCAAAAGAGATAGGCAAGGCAGGAAAGGTGGTGGTGTAGCCCTCTATGTTAAGAAAGAATGTGAATGTACAGAAATCAATGATGGGAATAATAGGGTTGAGAGCTTATGGGTCAGAATAGAAGCAAAGGCCAATAAGACTGACATTATCATGGGAGTCTGCTACAGGCCACCCAACCAGACTTCAACTTCCCAGACATCTGCAGGATTTATAATACAGCAGATAGGGAACAATCCCAGAGGTCCTTACGGTGTGCAGGAGATAACTTCCTGACACAGCTGGTGAAAGAGCCAAAAAGGGGAAGCAAAATCCTAGACCTGCTGTTTGTTAACAGAGAAGGTCTTGTGGGGGATGTAAAGGTTGGAGGCTGTCTGGGTCATAGTGGTCACAAGATGCTAGATTTCTCAATCCTTGTTGAACCATGGAGGGGAGTCAGCAGAACTGCCACCTTGGACTTCTGGAGGGCAGACTTTAACCTCTGTAGGACCGTGGTCCCTTGGGAAGTAGTTTTGGAGGGCATGGAAACCCAAGAAGGCTGGAAATACTTTAAGGAATAATTTTAAAGGTGTAGGAGCTGACCATCCCTAAATCATGGAAGATGAGCCGATGGGCAAGGAGGCCAGACTGGCTGAACAGAGACCTTTGGCTGGAACCCAAGAATAAAAGGAAAGTTTATGGTCTTTGCAAGAGTGGGCTAATCATCAACTTAAGATGATTACAAGTATGTAGTGAAGCTGTGCAGGGAGAAAATTAGAAAGGCCAAAGCTGAGCTAGAACTGAACTTGGCCACTATGGTAAAGGATAAAAATAAGTATTTCTGTAAATACATCAACAGCATGAGGAGGGCTAGGAAGAATCTCCATCCCTTGTTGAACACCAAGGGCAACATGGTGACCAGGGAATAGGATAAGGCTGAGGTACTTAGTGCCTTCTTTGCCTCAATCTTTAATAGTAAGACTAGTTACGCCTTGGGCACACAGGCCCTTGCACTGGTAGATAGGGATAGGGAACATATATAGTCCCTGTATAATCCATGATGAGATGGTTTTGGACCTGCTTCGAAAGCTGGACACTCACAAGTGCATGGGGCTGGATGCATTGCACCCTAGAGTGCTGAGGGAGTTGGCAGTTGTGTTTGCCAAGACACTCTCCACCACCCTTCTGTAGCTAACCAGAAATGTCCTGGTGGACTGGAGGCTGGCAAATGTGACACCCATCTTCAAAAAGAGCCAGAAAGATGATCCTGGTAGCTACAGACCTATCAGTCTCACCTTGGTGCCAGGAAAGTTTATGGAACAGATAATCTCAGGAGCCATCACGGACAAATTAAAGGTCAACTAGGGGATCAGGCCCAGTCAGCATGGGTTCATGAATGGTAGATCCTGTCTGACAAACCTGATTTCATTCTATGACAAGGTAACCTGCTTAGTGAATGAAGGTAAGGCTGTCAATGTGGTCTACCTGGACTTTAGTAAAGCCTTTGACACTGTCCCCCACAACATCCTTGTGGAGAAGCTGGCTGCCCATGGTTGGATGGCCAGGTCCAAAGGGTTGTGGTCAGTGGAGTTAAATCCAGTTGGCGGCCAGTCACAGGTGATGTCCCCCAGGGCTCAGTGCTGAGGCTGCTTCTATTTAACATCTTTATTAATGATCTTGACAAGGGGATTGAGTACATGCTCATTAAGTTTGCAGATAACACCAAGTAGGGAGTGTGCGATCTGCCGGAGGGGAAAAGGCACTACAGAGGGTCCGGGATAGACTGGATCAATGAGCCAAGGTTAACAGCATGAGTTTCAATAATCCTGCACTTTGGTCACAACAACCCCAGGCAACCCTATGGGCTTGGGGAGGTGTGGTTGGAAAGCTGCCTGACGGAAGGGGACCTTGGTGTACTGATGGACAGTCAGCTGAATATGAGCCAGCAGTGTGCCCAGGTGGCCAAGGAGGCCAGTGGCATCCTGGTTTGTGTCAGGAATGGTGTGGTGAGCAGGACTAGGGAAGTAACCCTGCCCCTGTACTCAGCACTGGTGAGGCCTCACCTCAAGTACTGTGTTCATTCTTGTGAAGAGTGGAGAATATGCCCTATGAGGAGCAACTGAAGGAACTGGGGCTGTTTAGTCTGGAGAAGAGGAGGCTCTCATTTCATACTCGACAAAGACATTCGTTAAATTAAAAGAGATCAATTTTTAACTGAGGTCATCAACTGGTTTTGATTAAGTGACAGTAATCTGGTCTTTATTTGAAGACCTTGTGAGGTAGTCTGCCATTCTTGTTCACAGGCAGTAAAGAAAATCCTCTTCACCACTGAGTATATTTTGTCTTATCCTACTTGGAACATGCCTAAATTTAACTTGCAGCTGTTGGTTCTCCCTGTGCCTGTATCTGCAGGTTGAAGTTCCATCGGTGCCCACATTTTGTGGTGTAATTAAGGGAAACAGTCGTAGTAAGATCAGAGCAGTGTCTCAAAACACCTCCCTAGAAGACAATTTCTGAACTTCATAATTGGTCATTTAGCCCTGGATCACCTCCAGACTTTCCATATAGATTTTTAAAAAGTGTGGGCACCTGTACTGTAGGTGGTTTAACAGAGTTTTATGGTTCAATGGCATAGGAACACTGTGGTGGTCTGGTACCCAAGGAAATGCCACCAGCACTACTGAGCATCTTGTATTGACTGGTTATGTTCGGATGAACAGATGAGCGTTACTGAACTTCTCATGGCCCATGCAGATCTGAAGGACTCACTCCACTTGCCATTTGCAATTTTTATTGACAATAATTTTAAATGGTATCTCCTGCTCCTAGCACTGAAAAGCACTGGGATCACCATCCCTTATTGCAGAGGCATACACTTTTGGCAGTGATTGATGCTGCTTTTTCAATAACTAACTTTTGACATTTTTGTGTTAGGCAATAAGTAATCCATACAGTGCAAACTGTGATGCATACACACACTGTTGTTTTTTTTCTTCAGAATGCCATGCTGATTTACAAATTCACTAGTTTGTTAAATCTGCACCGGTACTCTTATCAACCAAACATATTATTTCATCAAGGAATGAAGTTGGGTATGTTTCTCACAGTTTAAAAAAAAAAACACAAAAAAACCCACCAAAAAAAAAGTACTAAATGTCTGTGATCAGATTCACACTCTGGTTGTGGCCATCTAACAGTTGTGTGTATTGTCTTGCTTTCTCTCTGAACACTGGCATCACATGCTTTTCCAGTATCTTGGGATTTCCTGAGTATTTTAATATAGCCAAGTCAATTGGACCAGACACTTTCTCAGCCAAATCTTTTACAATGCTGAGATGCAAATTATTTCAGCCTATTGATCTAAAAATACTTAAGCTTAATCATTACTGTTAAAAACACTCCTTATTTTGAAAATACAATACATCCACATTTAATCTGAATACATAATTCTAATTCTTTTTAGAAACATTTGATTGTGTCTCTATTTTTCACAACAGCAGAACTGCAGATCTCTAATTTGTAAACTTCAATCTGAAATTTCTATCAAAATTTTATTGTAACTTTCCATGGAAGAACTTTCATCATCTTGTTCAGACTGCTGGACTTGCAATATAAGCAACTTGCTCAGTTTGAAGATTAACCAATTTTGCCTACACATTTGCCTGGCTCTATGGTTAAAACACATACACAGACACGTACATAAATATATTCCTTAAAACATTAAAGCATTAAGAAAACACACCTATATACATCTACAGCTATGTATCTATATACAATGTATGTAAATTCATTGTATAACTATTTACATCTACATGTACATCTATCTATACAGACTCACACAAGTACGGTAATATAAACACTCATCTATATGCAGCATCCCAGCAGAGCTGAGGCTGTCAGTGTTGTTCTGAGGTGAAAGCACACTTTCCTGTCTCTCTTCTTAGACTCTATCCTTGAATGGTCACTCCAGCTGGGTAAGCCCTTCCCCTTCTGTACTGACCATTATCTCTGTCAGTACTTGGACAAGACTGACTCCTGAGCAGGATGTGGAACAGGCTCCCCAGGGCAGTGGACATGGCCCCAAGCTACCAGAGTTCAAGAAGCATCTTGGCAGTGCTCTGTCATATTGTTTGATTTTTGGATGTTCCTGTGTGAAGCCAGGAGCTGCACTCAATGATCCTTATGAGTCCCTTCCAACTCAGGGTAATGTGTGATTCTATGATTCTAAGAGAAGAAATACAGTGGAGGGCAGGTGTCTGACATGAGAGTTCTTCTACTCTGAAGCTGTTAGAAGTTGTTCAGGCTTTGGTTCAGCTGAAAAGGAAAGAAATAAAGGGAAAAAATCTAAGATTCATAAATACAAAAGTGTACAGACCATTGCCCCTGTGCAGGGATCCACCAGAAGCAAATGGAGAAGAGCACTTCAGCCCTGCCATGCTCAGCAGCACTGGGAGGATCACAGGCCTCCAGCTATGGGATTATACCCTTGCACACTGCAGAGCAGGGGAGGAAAGGCAGCAGCAGCCACAGGGCTGCCAGACCTCTGCAGCCATGGCACTGAGCTGCCAATGCCAGGAAGATGTTGCTTGTCCCATCTCCCACACGAGGGAAGTGGCTCAGTGCTTAGCCTCCTACCTGGTCTTTTCCTCCTGAGCACAATGAAGAGGACAGAAATGAAAATGGCAGTGGCAATGGCCCCCCCTACCAGTCCTTTCGGTTCCACGTGTTCTGTAGGGGAAGAGGAGGATCAGGGATGTCACATGCACTTGAGCAGCCAGTGATTGTCCCAGCTCATCAAACCCCCTGGCATCTGACAACACACACACTCCTGTCAGCTGTGACACAAAACACATGCACTAAAGCCATGAACACAGGGCCAAGATATACTGGCTAGACAGATATGTCGTAACTTGTAAAACGACAGCATAGCTTGCTTTTCCCTGTTGGGTCAGGAGAAAGGAGAGCAATCTCCCTCTGGGGAGGAGAGCAAGAACGCTGACAACACATCAGTTCTAAAGGGGAGCAGCACTTTTTGCAGTGCTGGGAGTACAGCTCCCCAGCAGCTTCAGCCTCCAGTTGAACAATGTGTCCAGCTGGATGTCCAGCTCCTTGGGCGTGGCTGTTCTCTTGTCTCTATCCAAGTGCTCTGTTTTTAGTCATAGTATCTCTCATCCCTTGTAGGAAATGAGATAATTGCTGACCCCAAATCTTCAGGCTAAGGGAGTGAAAGGAAAGAGAAGATGGGTACAAGAGGACACCAGGAGGAGAGCAGAGAGAAACAGGCATGTGTGGTGCACCCCAGAGATTTTAGTCCTTGTGGTGGGTAATGAGGTGGCAGAAAGTGTGGGCAGGGTGAAGAATAAATATGTCACTCGACCTTGACACTCACCTGGTGCCTTTAGATGGGTGCTGATGGAGATGGGCGCCTCCAGAGCCACATGTGAAACATGGCAGGTGTAGGTGGCTGGAGCCTGCACTGTGGCTGAGCTGATGCTGAGGTAGGAGGAGATGCTGTAGGTGCCATCTTGGCTTTGCCGGTGACTGGAGAAGCGTGTGTTTGAGAAACTGATTTCTACCTCATCCTTTGGAGTCTTCTGTGTCCAGCTCACCAAAATATCCACAGGGTAATAGCCGGCAATGTTGCAGGTCAGAGTAATGGTCTCATCTCTCTTGAATGACACCTCTGTTGGAAACACACGAACTCTTGGGGGCTCTGGAATGAAATAGACAGGAAATTGACTGGGTCAGAAACTGAGAAGGGAACACAAATGGCACCCACCCACAAGCTGCCTGTGACAATGAGTATTGGGAGCAACAGGGTGACCTTTCAGTGCCTTCCTTACCAGCCACCAGCAGCTGGATATTGTGTTGGACTTGGTGCTGTGCTGTGGACACCAAGCAGATGTATGTCCCTTCATCATCCACAGTTGCTTCCTGCAAGGTAAGCGATGCGTCCCCATTCCTCAGCAGCTGCCCCACATCTACGTGGACTTTTGGCTGCACTGTTGGGCTTGCATTCCCCACATGGTATCGGAAAAGGCTGCGACCACTGCCTCGGTGCTGCCTCCTCCATTCCAGGGAGGACAGTAGGAAGCTGGGAGCCAAGGCAAAGTGGCAGTCGAGGGTGATGGAGCTGCCAAGACGTGTGCGCAGGGAAGTGTTGTTTGATGATGATTGAAATTCCACTAGAAACAGAAAGGAGGATTACAGGCAAGCAGTGAGTTAAGTCAAAGTGGGTAAAGAAGGCATTCTCAAGTGGGAGGTGTGGCCAGTGACATCCTCACCCCAAGCAGGCCCCTTGTGTGATGCTCCAGGGGCCACCTGGGCAGATGAGCTGGGAGGAAGCCAGCCCTGTGGGGTTAGCAGGGTTGAAAAACAAGTGGGCACCAAGTACATGCCGTGGTCTTGAAGGACAAAGCACTTGTTTGAGTCTCCCTGGAGACCTTCAGAAGGCACCTGAACATGGCCCTGGGCAACCTGCTGTGGGTGTCCCTGCTTGAGCAGGGCTGGGATCCCAGGCCACCTGGTCACCTGTGGTCAGCAGAGTCCCCTCCTTGCTCATTGGAATCCTCAGCTTTGGGTGCAGTGTCACATCATGTCCCTCCTCCTTCTGGCTGCTGCAGCTGGGCCCTCTGAGCAGCAGGGCAATGCTGATCCCGCTGGAGAGCCGAATGGTGGCCAGGAACCAGGAGGCAGGGCAGAGACCATTGCCCTCTTGCTGAAAACTATATGGGGAAAGCTCACAGCTCACTTCCTCCCCACTGCAGTCCACATGCAGCAGGACCTCTGCGTATGGGATGGATACTAGCTGCACTGTGAGGAGAGAGAAGAGATTTAATTGTCTGGATCTGAAAGGAAGACAGAGCAAGCTGATGAGATGAGAAACACCATGTACTACGGTGTCAGTCAGAATACAGAAATGCAAGGCTAAGTGTATCAAATGGAGGTCTGTAAAGAATATGAGGTCATGTTTGCTGTAGTTGCTTTACATCCCTTAGTCTGCTAGCTGTATTTCACTCAGCACAGGGTTTACTATGTGCAAAGGAAGCTGTTAGAAAAGGGGAATAAGCAAAACAGATTCCCTTCAGCTGACTCAAATAAGTTGTATATATGAAGTAACCAGTAAAGACTTGCAGTGTTTATTCTTTTAGGGTCTGAATGCTTTTTAGTCAAAGCATGTAGGCATAAGTACCCTATGTGACCCCCAAAAGTGATCCACATGCTTCCCACTGACATCACTGGAAATTAACTCAGTGTCTGCTGTACGTGAAAGAATCATAGAATCACAGAAGGTTGGAAGGGACCCAGAAGGATTGCTGAGTCCAACTTCTGGCTTCACACAAAACCACCCAAAACTCACACCCCATGTCTGAGAGAGATATCCAAATGCTCACTGAACTCTAGCAGCTTGGGGCTGTGTCCACTGCCCCGGGCAGCCTGTGCCAGGGCCCCACCACCCTCAGGTGAATAATCTTCTCCTGATATCCAACCTGACCCTCTCACAGCTTCATGACATTCCCTCAGATTCTATAGCTTGTCACCAGAGAGCAGAGATCAGTGCTGCCCCTCCACTCCCTGTGAGGAGCTGCAGGCCACCATGAGGCCTCCCCTCAGCCTCCTCTGCTCTGGGCTGAACAAAGCATGGGGACCTCAGCTGTTCCTCATGTGTCTTCCCCTCCAGACCCTCCACCATCTTTGTAGCCTTCCTTTGGACATTCTCTAATAGCTTCATGTCCATCTGGAACTGTGGCGCCCCAACCTGCACCCAGTGCTTGAGGTGAGACTGCACCAGTGCAAAGCAGAGCAGGACAATCCCTTTCCTTGCTAAGCTGGCAGTTCTGGGCCTGATGCATCTCAGGGTACAGCTGGCCTTCCTGGCTGCCTGTTGACTCATGTTCAGCTTGTTTTTGACCAAGACCCTCAAATTGCAAAAGCTGTACATGAGCCAGCAGTGTGCTCTTGCAGCCCATAAAGCCAGTGGTATCCTGAGCTGCATCAAAAGCAGAAAGGGAGAGAGAGGTGATTGCCCCTCTCCACTCTGCCCTCATGAAGGCCCCATCTGGAGTACTGTGTCCAGGCCTGGGGCCCCCAGTGGAAGAAAGCTGCAGACCTGGTGGAGCGGGTCCCGAGGAATGGCACAAAGATGATCAGAGGACTGGAGCACCTCTCCTACAACTAAAGATTGAAGGAGTTGGGATTGTTTAGCTTGGAAAAGAGAAAGCTCCAGGAAGACCTTATTGCAATTTTCCAGTACTTGAAAGGAGCTTACAAGCAGGAGGGGGATCAGCTTTTTACGCAGGTAGATAGTGATAGGCAATGGGTTGAAAAGGGTGAATGGGTTTAAACTGAAAGAGGAGAGGTTTAGGTTAGATGTTAGGAAGAAATTCTTCACTCAAAAGGTGGTGAGGCACCGGAAGAGGCTGCATGGAAAGGTGGTGGATGCCCCATCCCTGGAGGCATTCAAGGCCACGTGTGATGAGTTCCTGGGCAGCCTGATTGAGTGGCAACCCTACCTACAACAGGGGGGTTGGAACTAGATGATCTTTAAGGTCCGTTCGAACCCAAGCCATTCTAAAATTCTAAATTCTAAAAAAAATTTCTCTATAATTTTACTGGGCACTGAACTGAGCCTGACAGGCCTGTAATTACTAAGGTATTCTTTCTCATCCTTCTTGAAGATTGGAGTGTTCGCCAGCTTTCAGTCAACTGGAACCTCTTCAGATTCCCAAGGCCTGTCTGTAACATGCTGAACACACTCATGCCTTGTTCAATCACACCCCAGCAGGAAAGCTTGGACCCATGCAAACGGATCCTGCTGGGCCTCGAATAAGCTTGTATGTAAGCACTTGTTTGCATATAAGCATTGTGAGCAGCTAATTTGACCACAGGGAAGTACAGGCTTGGACCCTTGCTTTGCTGTGTTTGTGAAGTTACACACAAAGCCAGGGGCTATGGAGGAGGACCGCAGGTTGGCACTTAGAAATGAAGTAAGAAGAGCCAAGTACACACTGCTGGCCTTCTGAGAGGGACAGTGCTACTTCATGCATGCTGACTAAGATACTAATATTGTTAGTAGTAACAAAAGGTGGGAATGCTCTTTATGAGTGTGACAATAAAATATAGAGCCATAATTTCCAAGATGTTATTGACAGAGGATTTTCCAGGAGACAAGCCAAAATAGGCCCTGTAGGAGGGAAATACATCAGCAGGATTTCTAACCTTCTACAAAATTCCTTTCTTAAAGTCTTAATTGCTGAAAGTAGGAAGTCATACATAGAACTTTAATGGCCATTCATATAATGATAGAATGGTTTGAGTTGGAAGAGATTTTAAATATCAGCTAGTTCTAATCTGCAAAAATTAATTCAAAAATTAAAAAATTATGAAGGCTGCTACCTGGGGGCCATTTTTTCCTCATGGAGGAATTAAATGACAAACTTTTTCTTCAGGTGCGCTCCCAGGTCAGACAGCATTTTGTCAGACTTCTCTTCTGCTGCCACCTGTCACACAGCAACAAAATGTAACCGAACATTGGTGGGAAGGCTTAGTTTCTATTACTATCCCATCAACATGTGCCTCTGGGCCAGCATAATAAAACAGGAGGCATTACTTGTGCAGCAGTCCTTGTAATTGTCTACATTCTGTTTAAAAGTTATTTTGGAAAAGCCTGGAGCATGTAGGTGGTCAAAGTCCTGGAGGCAGCTCTGATGCCTCACTCACCTGAGGCTTCAAAGATGATGGGAGGAGAGGAGCTGTGGTCTTCCTGTGGGATCTCATAGTCGGTTACATCTCCCAGGGTGCCATCATCTGCGATGCTGAGTCCCCTCAGCACCAGGGTAGCGGGATGCTGGGAGCCACCAAAAGCTCTTGGCAATCCTCCTTCCCCTACATAGGAGCAGCCAAGGACAACATCCACCCTGCGGAGCCCAGGCACTGGTGTGGGGCCTTCCACTGTCCCTTAGAAGAAGAAAGAGAACTGTTCTAGTATATGAACTGCTTTAACCATAGAATCATAGAACTATTTGAGTTGGAAGGTCATCTAACTCAACTCCCCTGCACCTGTAGCTACATCAGGTTGCTCAGAGCCCCACCCAGCCTGACCTTGAGGGTCTCCAAGGATGGGAACTCCATCACCTCTCTGGGAAATGTGTTCCAGTGCCTCACCACCCTTATCGAAAAAAACTTCTTCATTAAACCCAATGTAAAACTGCCCTCTTTTAGTTTGAAACAATTTCCCCTTGTTCTAAGGCAACAGAACTGCTACAGATTCTGTTTCCTTCTTTCTTACAGCCCCCCTTCAGATACTGGAGGGCTGCTATCAGGTCTCCCGGGAGCCTTCCCTTCCCCAGGCACTGCAGCAGCAGCAACAAAAGCACAGCCCCGGCCTAGCCCCTGCTCACCTGCCAGCACAGACAGCATGCAGCAGCACAGGATTAGCCCCAGGATCATGCTGCTGCTCCTAAGGAGGAGTCTCTTGCAGGCCAAAATGCTTGGAAAGAGTAGCTGGAACCAGGTCCTGCCCCAGGCTTCCGGCAGCACCATGCTTTTGATTTCACTTTCGCTTTGGAGAAGCAGAAGGGAAACACAATCCCAGCAATTCTGAGCCTGTTAACTCTTTCTTTACCAAGCACAGGGGACTTAGCAAGAGGGCTTGGGCAGGAGGGAAGTGGAAAGGAGGAGCACTCCCAGAGCTGCAGGTTTCGCTGGGTCTCTTCCTGTCAGTGCTATGCCAACCTCCTTAACATCATCCTTCTGCACACAGCCCCTTCTCTCCCAGCTCGATGAGCACCCAGTGAGGGCTGTCACTTCTCTGCAAGCCTGCTTTTCATAAGATTCCAGCTTTGTGAGAGGCTGGGAGGTGAAACCTGGATTGTTCCTTTTTCCTGTCGATCCTCCTTAAGCTGCCATGGCGTGCTCAGGGGCTGCCTTACTTGGAGGCTTGGCAGCTGCTTGGAAGAAAAAACACTGCTGGAAAAAAACAGCCTGTGCACAGCATTAGTGAGAGAACGGGTGAGCTCTGGTGGTATTTTAAGGACTGCCTTTTTCATGTCCTTTGCTGAGAGAAAATAGCAGGAGCTGGGGAAGTCTGATAATCATAATGGAGCTTAGGCCTATAAGTCTTGCTATGACAGATAACAAATTCCTTCATAAAGCGGTTACTGTGTCTATATAAGATTTGTTAGCTGTGAATAGCAATAAAGTCATAGAACAGATTGTTCACAAAAAATACATTTGGAGCATGCGATCATAATTTACTTACACATCAATTATTAAGCAGGAAGCTAAATAACAATAGGCCTGCAGACTACTTGAATATTTTTCTTCAAAATGAAAACAAACAAACAAAAAAATCAAGGAAATAAGCGAAGTCTTCAATTTGGACTGTAATGGTGAAGAAACTGGATATGAAAGAAGCCCAGGATTCTTGTGAGAGACGTTCAGTGGTCATGGCAATTGTATCCCAGAGCAAGAGCAAAAATCCCTCTGGTTATATGGATCAACAGCCATGAGGTTACTGAATATACGTGACAAGTAAGAAAATTGATTGGCAAAGAAAATACTTCTTCAGATGTTTGTAGATGTAATGTGATGTTAATGTGGAAAAGGAATTTTTAGAAAATAAAGGGTTTTTTTGTGTAAATAAATAACTGAATCAAAAAGGAGGTGACTATGCAAAGAAGGTGGGGTCAAGAATGAAACTACCTGTTGCTGATACATAACCATAGTCTTAAACCAAGGAAATTATACTGAATAAAGGAGCAAATGAAAAGAGAGTAGTGAATATGAGAAGACAGGCACTACCATGTCTGATCTAGAAAGCAACTCTTTCTAAATTTAGAAATAAGGTGATGGAACTATGAAAACAAGATAGGATGTGGATTTTGATGCATTTTTTAACTGTAATAAATTTTATTTTTAAGAAAGCAACAAGTAGTTACACAGTTTTGCAGAATAACAAACACTGTTCCAATAAACTTCACCTTATCTGTGTTTGCTCAGTTTTAAGAATGAGGAACCTGACAAGTAATTTCTTATCCCAGTCTGGACCGATGTGTCAGTAGGTGACTTACCCTTTCACCCCTGAAGAAATACCACCTACCCCATGTTAATATATAACACTAATAGGGAATCCATATCCACATCTCCAAGGAGAAGCATTTATCCAGAAAATCTGTTGTTGACAGCAAAAGAGGAGTGCACAGAAACATCAAAACCGGTGATTCTGTGATTTCACAGTGGCCTCTCAGCTTGCATTTCAGCAGTACACTGGCTGAATACTTTAACCCAGGAGAGTTTGTGCCACAGAGTGAGGTTCACTGTAAAAATTACACTTCAAAACAGTCTGCAGCTCATTGGGTTCACCAGGCTCATCCAAATATCTTGCCAAATAATATAAAATAAACTCTCAATTCCCGTAATATTCTTAGAGGTTTCTGCTGTCCTTAATGTCACCCCTAATCATCTATTGCCTCTTAAATTTAGATGTTTCCTCCTTGCACATTTGCAGTCCCATCAGTTCTTCCACACCACTCTTCTATCTGTGCCCTTTTACCTATCTCCATTTGCTGCTCCCCGTAACACCTATGTTCAGGCACCTCTCCTCTATCCAAACCACATCTTTCTAGTTTTTCTATTCTTTGGCCCAGAGCCTTTTTTGCCCTGCTCTCACCTCCCTGATTTCCCTAGCCCCATCTTTTCAGTCCCAGTTCTTCCAACAAGAAGAAATACCACAAAATCTGTCAGTCTTATTTATCTGAACTTTCTATAGGTCAGGCTAAAAGCCTATGTAAGGAGCCTAAGTACTTGTTCTTTGCTGGTGTGGCCTCAGCTTGAGCACTGCGTGCAGGTTTGGACACCACAATATAAGAAGGACATAAAACACTGAGAGAGCATCTAAAGGACAGCTGTGAAGATGAGGAATGGTCTGTAGGAGAAGACATGAGAAGTAGCTAAGGTCCCATGATTTGTTCAGCCCAGAGCAGAGGAGCTGAGGGGAGGCTTCATGATGGCTGCAGCACCTCACAGGGAGTGGAGGGGCAGTGCTGAGCTCTGCTCCTTGCGACAGCGACAGGGCCTGAGGGAACGGCAATGGCGCTGTGCCAGGGGAGGGTCAGGTTCGGGGTCAGGGACAGGTTCTGCACCAGAAGGCAGCGGGCATAGAACAGGCTGCCCAGGGCAGTGGGCACGGCACCAAGCTGACGGAACTCAAGAAGCATTTGGACATCTCTCTCTGACATGGGGTGTGAATTTTGGGTGGTCTTGTGTGGGGCCAGGAGCTGGACTGAGCGACCCTTATGGGTCCCTTTCAACCTGGGATATTCTATGGTTCTGTGATTCTATGTTTTGCTGAATCCAAAAGATAGCCTCTCTTTTTACACTGTCAGCATTATGCTAGTGCTACGCTTGGGTAAATTCTGTTCCTTGCAGCTCCCGAAGCTTCTGCTGACTCCGCTAATGAGTGGGGCCATCAACACTGAGCTAGCTTGGCATGCCTCCTCTGATTATATAGGACATATCTGATACTAGCATACAACTCTCCTCTAGCGTTAAATGAGTGGTAAGCTGGCATATGCTAGGTGGATATGCACTGCTCTACCTGTACTTCCATGTACTGTCTTCCTTCTCACAGAACTAGATTAACCAGGCTAATGTGGAGATCACTGTGGACTTCAGCTTCCACTGTATATGCTGAAGGCCAGGCTGTAAATGAACCTTGTTGACTCAACCAAATTTACAGTTTACAGAAGTATACAGGGATGAACTTGTCTCTTCCTCTGTGAATTAACACCTTGTTTCTGTGCAGAGTATCTTGTAATAACACTAGAAGGAAAACGATCCAAATCCAGTCTCCTAGAAGTTGTACCCATATCTCTGGCTGATCCCAAGAGGCACAAGTTGCAGCATCATCTCTATCTGTATCTCTAACCCATACTGCTAGCCACCATGTTTGCTGAGATTACACCCTCTCTGTACCTTATTTTGGCACCTCGTGCTGGGGAAAGGAGCAAAGCCAGTGACAGAATCACAGACTCTTACCATAGAATGGCTTAGGTTGGAGGGGACCTTAAAGATCATCTAGTTCCAGCCCCCCTGCTATGGGCACGGTTGCTACTCACTGGATCAGACTGCCAAGGATCCCATCGGTCCCAGCCTATATACACCTCCAGAGATGAAGTATCCACAGCTTCTCTGCGCAAACTGTTTCAGTGTTTCACCACCCTCTAAGAAAAGGCTCATAAATCTGAAACTAAAATCACGGGATCTCCAGGAAAAGACCTCCATCACTAGGAGAGGGCTCTATGCAGCGCCAGCCACATCTCACATCTGCTCCAAAACCAGGAGTGACAAGTGCAGCAAGTCTTTGCCCATTTTCATCTCACCAGCCTCATCATTTTCCTCAACAAGCATATTTCGTTTTTAAACTAGTGCATTTATTAAAAAATAGACCAAATCCTAATCACTTTTCTGCTCTATGAAATAAAAGAAAAAATATACTTCAGCCCACTTAACCGAATCAAGCATTATCCATACCAGTGCTGAGTGGTTTGTTAAAGGTCTTTTACAGAAAAAAAATCTTTATTTGACAAATTGTTTACAATTGCTTACAATTACAATTTGCAATGTACAGTTGCAAAACTGAGTATGTGAGGCATTCCAAAAGCATCTTCAAGTATTTTTGATGGCTTTATTGGTTTTGAAATGAAACAGAAAAAAAAATAAAAAAAATAGAAAAACTCAATTGAGCCCCAGAAACTGTTACCTGGTTGTTTCCAACACTGTAAATTGGTTTGGTTTGGTTTTGATGACCCCACGATCTCAGCTTTAAGCTTACACTGAGATGTTGTGCTAAATAAGCCCAAATCAAGGATAGTTTGTGTTTGTGTGGTGCTGTCCTGAGTCTTCACTGGAGTTTTTATTTGATCATTTAATTTTGGGGATGCCTTTTCTTTTGCCTGAAAAGATTAGCAGTCCGGAGATCTGCTACATTTGAGGATATCCATCTGTTCTCCCAGAGCTCAGCTTTCTGGCCACAAGTGAGGTGTTTCAGATCCAGTCAATCTGCATGCATTGACCACTCCTGCTTCTCTCAGGGCCATGGAGCTAGGAGCATCAGCCTATATTCAAAGACGCTATGTTCCAACAAAATCCTTATTGCTTTCTGCAGGGTGCTCTATTAAGCAGGGAACAGAAAAATAAACGGAAAGCACATGCCATCAGTTTGCCAGAACACTTTGGATGAAGCTTTAACAATTAAAATAATGCAGGGAAAAGAAAAAAAAAAAAAAAGAAAAAAAAAAAAGAAAGAAAGAAAGAAAAAAAAGGATGTTCCAAATCTGGGAAGAAGCCAGTTTTGTACTTTCAAAGGACAGTTGGAAGTTACAATCTTTATACCCAAATTCCCAACTCTTCTTAAAGGCCTTGAAGGGAGCATGGTGGAGGGGAAGCCAGCTATTCAGACCCTGTGCTTGAAGGTGGAAACCAAAGTCTTTTGAACCTGCTGTGGAGTCTCGCACATGCCGGTCAGTAGCACGGGGTCTGTCTTGTGCTCCACTTTGTAGAAAGGGCACTTCTTCAGGTGCTCTGACATGCAGACCACATCACTGAGCTGCCACCGGTCCACTCTGGAGAAGAGGCTGCTGAACTGCCACGTCTGGGCCAAGGAAGGGAATGGGGAGAAGAATTGGGGAGGGAAAGCCAAAATGTTAGTGAAAATAGGATTTTAAAAACAGATATCCCTGTAGAGCGTTATGGACAGGCTAGCAAAAATCTGGTTACACAGGGCTGCATAAGAAGTGGAAGTATACTCTGAATTGCTACCTACCTCATGCCTGCTGGTTTTGCTTTTTTGGTTGTCACCTGTCAATTTTAATGGGAAAGTAGAGCTTATGGTGCCAACCTAGAACTAGGCACAAAGAAATCTACGATGTATGACCATCACATGTGCAGAAAACTATATCACGTGTGTCGGGATCCCAGATGCTTATTGGTGCATGCATCCAAGATAATTATAAGGCAGAATGTCTACAGGATGTCTGTGTGATAGCATCTCAAAGAAACCTGACTTCCAAACCTTGCAAAGCATTTATCAGCAACTTCAAAGCAAGGAATGTAATAACACTGCCATTACTATCCCCACCCCAGAACAAGGCTGGGAAGTCTAAGGCTAAGGTTATTTCTAAAGGAGATACCAGCTTGTAAAGTAGAGAAATGGGCAGTTAAAATATTCTGACTCTATTTGTAGTGATACCATGTCATTCAGTGATATACAACCATGTAGTAGTAAGACTGTGAAGATGTCATTTTGCTATATACCATTTAAGTGGAATAATTTTAAAAGTCATAGTAGGTTTCAGCTCCCTAAAACTGTTTCTTCCCATGGAAGGACTGCACTAAAAACTACCTGAGTCTGGCATAGTCCCAGCTGTCATACAAAGTAGACAAGAAATTCAGATTGATTACAAATTGAATGCTTTCAAGCAGAGTACATAAATTGGAATCAAGATTCCTCTGTGGTCAGTGCATAGGTGGAAGTTTTTCCTTCTACTGCAGGATGCCACATCCTCCAGTAAACGATGTCAATGCCCATCTCCTGTTCAGATTTAGCTAATTCAGCTTGAAGCCACTGTATCTCATTACATAGATTTCAAATTCACCACACTTAATATTTTCTCTCAATAAAGAGAAATAAATACTTGCCAAAAACATCTATTTAATATTACTGGTAGGTGGAGATCATTAGGGGTTGGCTTAAAAGCTAGGTCAGATTAATTTTTTAAGTATTCTTTGGATCTCTGTATTATTTCCTCCTAGACTTTTGTCTTGTCTGCTTGATCAAGCAGAAGCCTCTGATGCTATCCTTTCAAGCAGCTTTATGTTAGAGTAGCTACAAGACTATCAGCTAGAAAAAGATATCTGTAATTACTGCATTAACTAGGACTTACAATTAACTATGCTCACACATTTTATTCTGACTACTCAAATAGCCAGAAAGGAAGGTATTTTTCCACTCCACAAATAGTAGGAGGCAGCACTACAGAAAAAGGCTTTAGATCCCCATGCTGCTCTCCCAGGTGCTCACATCTCAACAAGTCAAACATTCCTGGTGATCTTGTAAACTACAGATCTTGAAAAATGATATAATCTACCTTGATTTGTGCAAAGCATTTGATGCTGTCCTGCACAATCTTCTTGTCTCTAAATTGGTTGAGACATGGATTTGATGTATGGACTTGGTGGATAAGGAATTGGCTGGATGGTCACACTCACAGTGTCAATGGCTTTATGTCCAATTGGAGACTAGTGACGAATGGTGTTCCTCGGAGATCTATATTGGGGCTGATATTATTTATCATCTTTTTCAGTGACATAGTCAATACAATTGAGTGCATTCTCAGCAAGTTTGCAGATGACTCCAAGCTGAGTGGTGCATTAAAGGGCAGGGATGCCATCTAGAGGGACTTAGGCTTGAGAGGTGGAGCCATGCAAACTTCACAGTATTCAACAAGGCCAAGTACAAGGTCCTATGCCTGGGTTGGGACAATCTGAAGCACAGTCTGGGCAATTAATGCACTGGGAGAAGCCATGCAGAGAAGGATTTGGAGGTGTTGGTGGATGAAAAAACTAATATGAACTGGGCTTGCAGCCCAGAAAGCCAAAAGTATCTCATCTGCTCTCATGAGGCCCCACCTGCAGTATTGAATCCAGCTCTGGGGCCCTCAGCACAAGAAGGACATAAATCTATTGCAGTGAGTCCAGAGGATGCCACAAAGATGACCAGAAGTCTGAAGCACCTCTCCTACAACAGGCTGAGAGCCGGGAGTGCTCAGCCTGCAGAAGGCTCCGGGGAGACCTCTTGTGGCCTTCCAGTATTTAAAGAGGGCATACAGGAAAGCTGGGGAGAGGTGCTCTATCAGGGAGTGTAGTGATAGGATAAGAGGTAATATTTTTGAACTAAAAGACAGTCGATTTAGATTAGACATCAAGGAGCAATTATCTACTATGATTCTGTGATTCAAAACCCTACAGAGTTGATTTGAATGCCTGAACTGCTTTCACAGTCACAACCTTTTCTTTACTCTTTTAGTGTTCTGGAGCTTGACTTAGGTTCAATTTACTCTAGATCAGTTTGTAAAGAATAAATCGAAAGTATGAAACACAAGTTCCTTAAAACCCCATGTGTGACCTTTAAGTGTCAGGAATTCTCAGTTTCCAGTTCCTAAATATGGTGCAAATGCAAACAGGTTACCTAAAGCAAGCTTGGGTAGGGACCTTCAGCTAGTCAGTAGATGCCTATTCACACCTTCTTACCTTCGCTAGATGTGTAGTACTTTAAATCCATGCCTAACTCCCCAACACACTATGCTTCACTTTTACAGCCTTGTGAACATTCCCCACATCAGCATGTTTATATACAGAATTGGTAGTTACGCTTGTGTCCTATCTGGTGAGGACCCATGGTGATCTTTTCCCCATTGCTGCAATCACTTGCCTTTCTGCGAGCTTTCCATGAAGTACCACCATGGGAATACTGTTTTTTCTCCCAGACCAGCAGAACCATACCCCTCTCCTGAAGAAGAGTGGCACAGATGTCCCTCATCAGCACTGACACTTGTGATAGCTGAGATAAACTGAAGCTGTCCAGGAACCCAGCAATGTACTTGAGCACTTCCAGTGGGAGGCTGCTCAGCAAGTCCTTGGTTCTCCCTCGATCATCCACTTTGAAATTGCACTTCCCTGATTCAGCAAGGATGGTGTCAACCTCTGGTTTAATAGCAAATGTCTTGAGAAGCTTGCTGTATATGACCTTAGCCTTATGTCCGTCAGGGCGGAAGTGATTTTGAACAAAAGTACATCCCAAGTAGGCCAGCGGACAGCGAAGCTGGAACCATCCATCCAGACATGACTGTATGTCAGCATGCACATTCTTGAAATGGGATGCAAACTCATCCCTCCTGAAGAAATGACTACAAGTGAATGTGAAAGCTGAACTGCTTTTATTATGTCTTCTGGTTACACATTCGGTATACAGCTCCACGTGGAGTTCTGGTTGGCTGTTTTCATCCAGAATATCTGCTAGAACAGCATCAGAGGAGAAAGGCTCTAGAGGAAAACTGTATGTCTGTGTTGCAAAGTCTACAAAGAGTCCATCGATACCCCTTGCTTCAGAGATCTCATGCCCTTTCAGTTCTTTTTCCAGTGCACACAGCAGTGTCGCTGTCACTATATTTGCCTTAGGTAGTTCTTCTGGGTTTATTCCCAATTCAGAGGTATCCACTGACTTGTCTGAAGTAGGTATCTTGTGTGCCATTACATCTCCTAGCCGTGCTCTTTTGCCACAATAACTAACTGGTACTTTGAAGGTATAGACAGTCTTCACTTCTTGAGCTTCCAAGTTCCCATACACAAAGTCTTTTTCTTTGGGTGTGCAAGCAGCCATTTGGCCAAAGCGAATGAGCATTCCCCCATGATGCACAAGATACATGTTGTAATCAGCTACACCAACTTCTTTCTTCAGCCTCTCCAGGACCCCTTCTTGCCAAGGCGCCAGTCCTGTCATTTCTCTATTTGCTGCTTGTTCAAGCTTTTGGTCTTTTGCCTCTTCCACCTTACAAGGTACTTCCTTTGCCTTCTCTGCAGAGTTGGCAGCACAAGGGCTCGATGTTTTTTGCTTGGAAGCCTCTTTCATCTTTTTTCCTGAGCTGGTTGCAGAACCTGTTACCTGGCAAGCCAGGAGCTCTTTGCTGAAAATGTTCTCCCAGGTTTTGTAGCTCCCCAGATCCATTCCTTCCTTGTCTTTTGCCAAATTCTCACGCTCACACTGGCTGAGCTCAGGGAACTGGTCATTGTCTTCCTGGGAACCACAGGCTAATCCTCCCACAGCGCCTTCCATCCCACCCATGGCTTCTTCCATTAGCTCTCCCACTTCCTCCTTTTTCCTCCACTCTGGAAACAAGTCAGCTACTTTCAAATTCCTGAAAAGTATCTTCTGATCTCTGAGTGCCAATGCTGTGTCCAGACACTCTTCACTCAAGCTCTCCTTCATAATATTCTTGTGGAGGGTTGTGTCTGAATCCACATTTGGCCAGCGATTCCACTCCATTGAACAGCAGACAATGCTGGCTGGGCATATCTGAAGGTGCTTTGCCAGCTTAAAGCGGGCCATGGAGAAAGGACATCCATAGTGTGCATTGAGGCAAGGGACGTGCTCCAAGGGGCAGAGCAGTTGGTGCTCCTCTTGCTTGCACATGTGGAAGGTGGCACCACAGTGAAGGCGGCAGCTGATCACCATGCAGGAGACAGAGGTCTCGATGGGTGCGCGGCAGTGCCGACTGAAGCACTTCTCGCAGTGCCTGTGCTGCCCAGGGGGAGCTTTCGGAGCCCTGTGCTGTGTGTAGCAAAGGCAAGAATAGCAGAGTTAATGCCTGAAGGGACAGGAAGGGACACGGACCGCCAGTGCCTACACCCATGCCTGGTTTCTACAAGTCAGATGCTCACATACACTTCTGGCAGGAATTAGGCTATGAGCCCCATACAATTACATATCAGCATTGATCATCACCATACATCATGGCCTGGTAGCAGCAGGAATATAGGCAAGATCTCAGCACCCTTTGCTCTTAGTCCAATAGAGGGGGCCAAAATTTGAGTGTGAGCTGTTTTCTGCCATGGTATTTACACTGATTCTGTACTTTCCATATTGCTGAAATCAAGACTTCCACAGGTGTAGAGGGAGATCCTCCCCATTTCCTCAATACTGTTTGAGTGGGAAAGACGACAATTATTTTCCTCTGCAGAAAAATTAGCTGTTCATTTGGCCTGTATATCTTATTGCCCTTGCTCCGTGCCACTAAGGACATAAATGATCACAAATGATTTGGTCACAACACTGCTCTATATTTTTCAGTTCATCCTATATACTTAAAAAGTCACTGTCAAACACTGCCCAAAACAGACTAGATAATCTCGAGGTGATCATACTTTAGATTCAGTTTATGAAAGTGTTAGTGATACTCCAAGTGGTCAGAAAACAAGGAAAGAGCTCTCAGGCAATGAGCATAAACAAAACCATCACTGTTTCATAAATTTGGCTGCCACCAGGCAACTCCATTAGTTTAATGTGTTGCAACTCACAGACTGGATTAAAAGAACAAGTTGAGGGAGCCAAAACAAATACCTCAGAAATTTCAACCAGCTTTAAACAGGCTAAATGTTTTCTTAAGAAAGAATGCATTTCAGTTCTCATATTCCCATATCAATGTGGGATATCAATATTTAAAAATATCTGTATAATTTTTCTTCTCCTCTTCTTAAAAAACTTTAATATATAAAAAAGACATACAGTATTCCTGAGGCCAAAGGAATACAATAATATGATGTATGATAACCCTGATGTAAAAAGTTATTACTACTAGACTACTACTGGCTTTTTGTCAAAATGAACCTCTCATCTGCTTAGGTTTCATTATTGTGTTTTCTGCTCTTTCCCAGTAAATCAATTAAATTAGTTTAGTTAGATGAAAATAATATAAGGCCTGCTTCCAAAAGTTCTAAATGCTCTTTGATTCTAACATCACTACCCTTGCAATAATTCCAGGCAATAGCTGTTACTCCTTACTAAAAATGGGAAAACAAGTGGAATGTGACAGCAAGTAAACAGAGATGGCGATTAGCATGAGACATGCCTTCTTTTGTTGTTAAAAATATAAGAACATAAGATGACAGTCTGCGTCAGATCGGCAATCTATCCAGCCCAGCAGTGTTCTGCTACAATGTCTACAACAAACAGCATTGTTTTGGGGGAATATGTGGAACCTGTTGCATTCCTTACCCTTCACAAGCTCTCAGCTTCCACAGGAAGCTGCATTGGAGACCCAGAGACAGCCTAGTCCTTGTACTACTTGGAGTTACCTTTCTGGATACTTCAATCTGGCAGCAGCAACTTGGCTCAAGGACTAGCTACTACAAGCAGAAAGCTCCGCCCTTTGCTGTAAAGGCCCGCATTTTAGCCTGGCTCAGTCTAGTGTGCATTAATTGCTGTTAATGTTAAGGTGCATTACTTGTGTTGATACCTTCATTCTGTCCATTGCAGCTCCCAACACTGACCAAAATGTATTTAAATCTGTTACTGAATCAATGCTATTGCTCCTCCGACCTACCCAGTAAAGGAACCTCTGTGGTCCCTTCAGCCAGGGACAAGCTTACACTCTGAAGTATAAGGGTCAGGTACCTGTGGCTTTGTTTGCACACACAGAAAGAGCTCAACACAGCAGAGAAGGAAAGCATTATTTCACAGCCACTTATTATAACATTCCCTGCTTACCTTGGGAAGCACAGGGATGCTGGCCACAGTGGCCCCAGCCAGATTCAGTCCCTAAATACACACGATTTAGAATTGCATATATCCTGCTTTAGATTGTTCAGTGACATCTACTTTTATGTGGCTCAGAGAAGGAAGAGATGCAGATGGATTTATTGCGCATTTATTGGCAGCATCCTTGCTACTGTCATTCTTGTAGCATTTTGCTGCAAATATAATCTCTAAAAATAGCCCCAGCTATGACTTGCATAAGGTCAGAGGAAGGCTGGGCACATTACACTGCAATGAAAACATGACTGTATGAACAATACTTTCCACTGCAAAACTCTTAGAGAGAAATAATTGATGAATAAAAACACATGAGAAACACGGGCCTTATGGCTCTCCAAAACCGCAAAATGCTGATTACAAAGTTTCTGGAGAGGAACCTGCTTTCACGCTGCTGTGTGCTAAAACCAACCACATCAGAATCACATGTAGGAAAAGAAAGCATTTTGTTTATGAAAAATGACCACATTAGAGCATTCAGACATAGAATCAGTCTTCTTGATTAGTCAGATCTGCCACTGTTGGTTCAGCTTACCCCATGTCTAACTTCAATATGCTGTTTGTTCAGACAAATCATTTCTACATCTCCTAATTATCGAATCTGTGAAACTAGATAACAGTAAGAATGGAGTGATCATTTTTCTGGTATATATTGGGGTTTGAATGATTCCTGCATTCTAACAAGCCAGTAATCCTAAGCTCTGTATTTTAACTGATGATTCAGCTAGCTTCATCTCTTAGTTGATGATATCATTCTCAACACACAAACTACAACAGCCTTCCAAAACATTTAATGGAACGTTTACAAATTTTTGCCTCAGTAAGTGATACATAGCATCCAAAGACTGATGAGACACCGTTATGTTGAGTAATGAAGCATATCTCTAAACGTTTATACTTATTGTTTCCCTGCAACATGCAATAGTTTCTAAGAGCTAGGTTAAAAAAAAAAATAAAAAATCAAAACAGAAATGCTTACTTAAATCATGTTTAAGGTATTGTGGAATAAAAAGATGCAAACTATCAACCACAGTACATCCACTTTGGTAAATCTTTATTTTTAGACTGGCATGACAGCAAATCAAGTAATGTTTAAAAATACACAACTGCCTTTTAATTGCAGATATGTCTGTGTCTGGAGCAGATCTGTTCAGTTATACTAACCTATAGTTTATAAATCAATTAAATTTTTTTTTTTTCAGCAGACGTCCATTTAATTCAGTTGGAGTCAATGGGCCAAAACAAAACAACTCTCTTATTTGGTATTTGCTACACATAAGTGACAGATAATGATATACTAAGACTATATACACATGCCTCAGCTCTCCTTGAAGAATCAAGGGGTGTCACCCATTTCAAGGAACCAACAAAAAGGAGCACCAGAAACCCCAGACTGCATCTGAGATCTGATTAAAAATTAACACAAACAAATCTTTCTAAGATCTACAGTATGATATGCAGTTCTTAAAAATCTCAGGGAAGTTTGTGTCCAAACACTGAAGCCAAGAATGTCAAAGTTATATATAATATTAGAACAAAAAATATTTTACAGGCATGTGAAATATGTAGGGCAGAAAGGAGATATTCATTCCCTGTTATTCATTATGCACTGTTTATCTTGTTTTCCACATAATATTTAAATCTTGAGGTGAATGCAGAATCACTAATTTCCTTATGGTGCTTTTCAATGTATTTACTATCTTAGTATCTGAGTGGTTCATAAGTGATAATGGATTTGTACTTGCAGTACTAGAGATGCACCTGAGATTAAAAGAAACTAATACTTTCATCTGACAGATGTAGAATTAGAGTATAGAAAGACAAAACCACATGGGATTAAAAATAAAACATTCTGCAAATAATACACAAACCAAGCCTGGAGACTCTCGGGTTCTGATATCTTGCCTCCTACACAAACATACTGGCAGAGGTAGAAAATCACATTTTCTAGGAAAATACTCAAGTCTCCTTAAACTAAAGAGTTTCTTCTTTTTTTGTACAGTGCACCTCTGCAGTCACAAAAACCTGAACAACCTCAGCAAGAAGTCAAGCTTGGGTCTCCAGTCATTACACAGATATATGTACTTCTATGAGCTCAGAAAGAAAACACTGTGCCACTGGAAATTGTACCGTTCCGCATTTTTACATTATTTCTGTGAATCTAAACTTTCTAGTGTCCTGTCCTTTGCTACAAAATAAAAACCAAATCCAAGAATGTCACCATCAGGAGTCACAGCGACCCCTAAGTGAGTTATGCCCCACATCTTTGCACACAGATCACTGACCTGCCATGTAGTTGCTCTGCAATGGCCATTCAGCCTGATCTTACAGGTATATTGTGGTACCTGGCAGTGAGCATGGCACAGCTCAGGGTAGGTGCAAAAGGAGAGCAAAAGGTATAGAAGAAATCTTCATCTGTAACAGTATTAAACTGCTATCAAGCATTTGCAAGGCACAGTTTCTTCAAGGCTTAGCCCTTGAACAAGTTCATAGGGATTTTATAGGGGCACCCTGATGCCAGGGCAAGCCTTCCAGTGAAACTCAAGTCCCTGGTATAAGACAAGAAGAGGGAAAACTTTTTCCGTGAGACAGCTAACTTGTTAGGTAAGCCCAAAGATGAAAGGACAAGACTGTAGCAATCAGGGAGATGTTCCCAGTATTTTTCAGCTGGGGACCAGCTAGCTGAGGATGTGATGTCCCATGGCAACAAACACTGGTTTGAAGTTGCTGAATTGGTTGGAATTGCTTTATCCAGACAAAAAAACCAAAAACTTTAAAATGATAGGGACAGGGTATGTCCATAGAGTAGTGCATCAGTTGGGCAGAGACTTCAGTGTACTGCTTTTCATTCAGATCACGCGTGCTGCTCAGGTCCCCATAACAGTCCATCAGTTTCTCTTCAGCTCCCATAATCTGATGTGCAGGACCATGGAGCTAAAGAGAAGCTGTTGCATCACCAGGCCTCCCCTCTCCTGGTAAATCGCAGTGGAAAGGCACAGACACTTGCATGTGCGATTTCCACACAGCCAAATGCACCAGTGCTGCTGCAGGAGGAGCAGGGGAGGGCTCAGAGTACCGAAGCACTGTTGATGGAAACCCTACATAGCACTCACCTGTAGGAGTGCCATGTCAGCAGTATCTGTCACTCTTCCCTACCTGCAACAATGCAGTTGCAACTCATCAGAGATAAACCCACTCAAAAATTATTTGTGCTGACATGGTCTCACAGGCCTGGGGCAGCAGCAGGAGTTGGGAAGCAAAATAGGAGATAGGGAGACTGTGACAGGCACCTCTCTGCAGCACACGTGAAAGTCCCTGGGCTGTCCTTGAGAGACACACAAGTGTCTCAAGTAGACTATCAGTGTGCATCAGTGCATCTGTACCTGGCAAAGGGGCTGAGTGAATTCTATGACTGCTTTAAAATAACAGGTTTCAGTTTAGTTGCAGTTTGAGGAAGGAAAAAAAAAAAAAAAAAAAAAAAAGTATGGTCCGAACTGCTTTGGTTTGGTTTGGGCTCAGGTTGTGTTTTATTCCCTGACAACAATTTCATTAATATACTTTTCTGAAAAATTCTTGAGACAAGAGACAATCAAGTAAATGGGTTTAAGCAAAAACAAAAGAAACTCAGCCAAAGCCAGATGTGCAGTACAAAGAATTTCAGTGCTCTTGGTTAAGGTCTAAGTCTTATAAAAAGAAAAGTGAGAATATTTGTGAATAAAAATTGCTAAGCAGCCACAACTCTAAAAAGTGGGGCAGTACCTGTAACACTTGTAAGTTCTCACTCATCATCTTATTATGTACTCTGGACTAAAAGCACATGGTTTGTGGCCTGAATCTACAAACCCACTGGATTTGAAGACTTAGCATTTTTGAGTTTTTTGAAAATTGCAGAAATTGAATTTTTGATTTATCATCTGTCCTGGTATTGAAGTTCCCATTTAAGAGTCAGTGTCTTAGCTTTGTAAAATCCCACATACGGTGCTGCAAACCATGAACACATTATGTTCTGTCACAGAAGTGTTCAGTTATCAGCTGCCTTGGTTCTAGGGTGCCATTTAAAATATCTTGTGTCTGATTTTTCTACTTCATCCTAGTTACTAATATTCTTTTGGAGATATCTTGGTTTTCACAGCTTAATACAGTAACCACTGCACTGCATAAGGTTTCACCAATAAAGACTGAAACTCTATTTACAAAGACTTACCTTAATCATAGAGTCCCTGTGTTTGTACCAAACACTTGCTCTCTTGGTTTTGCTCAGCTGGGTTGAAATGAGGTGGATAAGGGCTTACTGGAAGCAAAGAAAGAGGAGAGGATGGGAGGAGACAGAGCAAGCACAAGCAGAAACATTAAGTAGTTTTGGGATGTTAAAAATAAAACCTGCGCATGTGACTGAGCAGCTCAGCTTTCAGAGCTGTTTCTTCCACTGTATTTGTTAACACTGTCACTACTGGAGAGATACTTAGTGTAGAGGATGCAAGAGAGACAGGACAGACCATGACCTCTGCCCCAGGCATTGAGAAGAAAATAGGAGAGTGTTTCTCAGAGCCCTGTGTCCATTTCCTGCCGCTCTCATCCTTTATGTTTCGTCTCCTCCCAGTGTCCCTATCAACCTGCGGTTTCTGTTGTTCTAGCCATCACTGCGTCCCCTGCTTTCACTGTCACCTCAGTGGTGGGTGCAAACAGTGTCAAAGGATTTGCCATCCCTAGATGGTGAGGACAGAGGAACTAAGCCAGCATCCTTGCTTCCTTCCCTCTGGTTACTGAAGTATCAGTGCTTCTCCCCAGTGAGACAACACCTTATTCCTTTTGTGGTGGCAGCTCTGAGAACCTAAATTGCAGCAAGTGTCTTGCTTTGGCTTATCTTTCTTTGTTCCGATCTGTGAGACGTTGGTGGAGTTTGAAACAGTGCAGGCAACCGTGTTTTCATTTTTAGGCTGAACGAAATGTCAGTAGGTGACAACCAAAGCTTGCTTGTGCCAATTGTGATTTAGTAGTGCTAAATATGGTTAGCAGTCTGGCTCTGTGGCCTTTTTATAGAAAGGGTTGCGTTATTGTGGTACCATTTTGTATCATCCCACTGCACTGGGTAAAAACAGGGCCAGCAGGAATATGTGTGAATCCATATTTCACCCAATCATGACATTATCACTGGTGTGTTTGTCCCTTGCACTTACCCTCTAGTTCACAACCATTCTTCAGCCTTTACCCATTGCAGCTTCTTCAATGTTGTCACTGACTTTTTCACTGTGCTCAAAAACATACTGCTCACACATTTCACTTTTATGCAAAACTGCTTCTCAAAACTCTGTACTAATGGTTTAGGAATAAACTCTTCAGATGAATTAACCCATATTACTAATATTAAGTGCTTCTGAAGCAGGTGTTGTCAGAAATGAAAACATCTTCTATCTTAATTTTATCAGTGATGGTGACAGGAACCAGGAACTCTTTTTTTTTTTTTTTTTTTAAACCTGCAGCACAACACTATGTTAGGACAGCTGCATCTGAAATTACACTCACAGCAAAAACAGGAGAACTTGCAGATTTCTGCTGCTACTGTCAACTGTGCTGATTTGATTCAAGAAATCTCAGGAATGCAGCAATACTGCAACTAGAAATCCTGCTGCAGTATGGATGTGCTTATTGGTAGGATGCAGGTAATATGACATCCCTGAAAGGAATGAGCAAATTACTTATTTTGTGATGCAAATGCTACGGGAGAAAGATGCTGTATGTATGCTTTGATCTCTCTTGTCTCAATTCCACAGGGTAGACATACCGTGCTATATAGAAGTCCTAAGAAGTACATCTATCAATATGATATGCGTAAGTACATATTCATGTAAAAAATATATATGCATGTACATGTCATATGTATTTTGGTATACATATCTATTGCTATGGGAAAATTGGACCAAATCTGATAGCTCAGAAGTGAGGCTGTTGCTCCACACCCCCAGCCCCTAACAGTGGCCAAGCTCAGCTTGCATTCCCAGTAGGTACAAGCGCAAATACACACATACACCACACATACGCATATAATGCACGGGCAGCCACACAGATAAGAGCTAGTCACACAAGGCACTCATGTGAACACAGGCTCCCAGTGGCCTCAAACAGCACCCCTCTGGCTGAGCAGGATGGAAGGTCATACAGATGTATAACCCCACACACTTGGCTCTAGCCTTCCCAGCATTTGGTCCTGAACATCCAAGCCCTGGGGCTTCAGCCTCAACACAGACTATACCCCAGGCACAGCTGGAGTTCGCCAGGACCCACTGAGCTCCACAGCCAACACCCCACGTCTAGTCCCCAGAGCCCACCATGTCAAGCCCCAGAACCCCTATGTCTGGACCTGACCCAGGGGCCTGCCGTCCCTACCCAGGCTGACCCTGGACCTCTAGAAGCTCTCCCTTGCAGCCCCTAGCTCTCCAGCCCTGCTCCCATTTACCAGCTGCTGGGAGGACCCCCACTCCCACACACCCCACACCTACCTGCTTACCCTGGTGTTGCTGCACAGCTACACAGCCCTGCTAACCCCTGGCACCTGGGCCCTAAGCATAGAGCAAAAGAAGCCCTCACCCAGAGAAATGCCCAAAAGGCTACAATAAAAGCATAGGACAGATGGCACTGAGCAGGCTATTTACAGAAGCTATTGTGTGCAGCCAGCCTTTCATAGACTCCTATCTCATAGCACTCCCACACTTGTTCCTGCACAGGTAACCTGAATCCCTCCCTTTCCCAGCTGTGGTCCCTCCCCTAAGCATCCCCATGGAAGCACTTCGCATTCCCAAATGGCTTTGCTTCCATAGAATGATAAAATAAAACCACAGACTATCCCAAGTTGGAAGGAATCCACAAGGATCGTGGAGTCCAACCTCTGGCTCCACATATCACCAACCAGAATTCAAACCTGATTTCTGAAAGCTTTGAGCTCCAGCAGCTTGAGACGGTGCCTATTGCCCTGGGCAGCCTGTTCCATGAGCCAAAACATAGCGGGGTGCTGGGAAGGCACCCCTTCCTGCTGCTGTGCCTATGCTCTCTATACAAAATCAAATAACCTAACTAATGCATCTACCTCAGCATATACCGTAGTTGACTTTCTGAGCTAACCACGAGACCGGCACTCACTGCACTACAATTCCCGGCATGCCACGCCGACTCTCATCTGCGGCTGCGCGGGCGTGGGTCTCGTGCGTGCTACGCGCCGGGAGCAGGAGTCCTTCTCGATGAGGGCGCTGTCGCCGTGCGGCTGGGCGCGTTTCAGCAGGCCGGAAGGGCTCTCCGACCCACGGAGCGCAGCGGTCGGGCCGGAAGTGACGCATCGTGCCGGGCGCAGGCGCAGTGCCATCGCCTGCCAGCGCTGGGCAGATAGGGAGGCGAGGAGCGGCGCTCGCGCGCCTCGGGCCCGAGAGGAGACAGCGCGGGGTTGGGCCGGGGCCGCAGGTACGGGGGTAAAGAGGCTGCTGCCAGGAGGACGCGTCCGGCCGAGCCGCCAGAAGGAGGGCAGCGGCAGCCGGGTGCCGAGCGGGGCCGCGCCGGGGAGCGCCGCGGCCCGGTCGGCGGCGTGCGTATGGCCGGAGCCGCTGGCACGAGGCGGGCAGCGGGCGGCGGCCCCGGCGGGTGTGTCGGGCGGGTGGCTGCGGCCTTGGGCAGAGCCGTCGGGCGGCACCGGGACGGTCTCCCGGGAAGCGGGCGGGCGTGCGACGCCCTTCCCGCGCGGCCTGGCAGGGGCCGGCGGAGCGCTGGGCTCCGAGTGCGTAGCGGCCGCGCTCAGCTGTGGGAAGCTGAACTGAGCGGCATGGTGGTGGGTGGGGGGACCACGCTGTGAGGGGAGGCGGGGCCCGGTCTGAGCGGCAGGGAAACTTCCTCGCTTGTTTTTAAGCCCGCCGTTCTTCGCGGTAGCGGTCTCTAGCTAGTCTGGCAAAAGCTGTTGCTTTTTGTTGTAAACGTTGTCTCGTCTTCTGAAGTTATCCCAGCTACAGTGCCATCTCTTTGCTTTCTTGCGTGCGGCGAAGGCTCGTGCTGTGGACACTTGCGATTGTGAGGCAACCGGCTGTCTTACAGCCGGCAGGAACTCGCCCCATTCATAGTCTTTGCGTTTGTTCCCTCCTACTGAAACACATGTGAGGATGGTTTTAAGCTTTGCCTCTTGAGGGCGTTTAATGAAAACTGAAACTCCAGGCTGAGATACGTCATGAACCATGGAAATACTGAGCTGCTCCTTCTGCTCCCAAATGATTGTGTTCAGCGGTCTCTTTATTCTGTTTTATTGGAGCTTCTGTTTCTCTGGAGTTTTTGTTCTCTGGTGTGTATTCTACTCTGTCTGCTTACTACTAATAACAAACTTAAGGTTGGGTATGTCTGTGGGCTATCCAGAGACGGGATTGCAACGTTATAGCTAGAAGCTATGTATATGGATGCTATCTTGTTTATACTGAGAGACTGTAGCAATTAATAGTTTGACTCAAACTAATCTTTGGTATGTCTGTCTTTGATTTTATTATGTTGCTTTTCCCGCTACCTTACTGCATCGCACTGATGTGAACTAGATAGTTCAAAACAAGTTTACTTCAGCTTCAACTACGCTTGCACCTTTTAATTACGTGGAGACATGCCCATAGGCACAGATAGAATTAGGAGTAGCTTGAGAGTTGGCAATATACCATGACATGGAAGGTTTTCCTCAGAATGGGGACCCGTTTTTTTTTTTTTTCCCCATAAAGATCCAGTGGTGCTTCAGCTCAGGAGAACATGACTGTTGTTGGGGCTATAACTTCCCCTCGCGCACAGGCTTCTAAACTGTTCCTTTGTCATCTCTGATCCCTAATTGCAGTTCTGTACTAGGATGTTCCTTTTTGCCATCAGTGTGCCATCCGTTGTCTTTTTCTGACGTTGTGCCTTCTGTGTTGATGTGGTCAGTCTTGGCCTGTCCGGGTGGTCCTGTGCAGTGAGCTCAGAGCCGCTTACTGGGGAATTCGCAGTTCAGGAAGGGAGAGGCAGCAGTGGCCCATTTCAGCAGCACTTTCCTTAGGCGCTTTTGAAACAAGTAGTAGTACAGGTTTCTGGTGGTGTGACAGTTTCTGAAAGGCTCTTAGTTGGTAAATGTTTATTTAACCAGATTGACAGTCTTATTCAGTGTTTCAGCACAGTGCAACAGTGCTTTTTTCCCCCCTTTCTTTTTGTCCAGTTGAGTAAGATGAACTGAGTGGTATTTTTGTTTTAGAGTGCTTTTATCTGGCAGGCTTGCTTTGATATCTGTCTCTTCATGAAACTGTGGAATTCTTTTTGAATTGTTTTATGAGTTCTGGTGGGGCAAAGTGGGGCTTAACTCATGTCCTTAAGAACACAAAAGGAAGTGATTCCTTTAAAGGCAATTGTCAAGAAGACCATTCGGAATATATAACTTTGTGGCAAGAAGTATAAGGCGAATGGAGCCAAAATAGCGCCCTCCAGAAAAGATGAAAATCAAGTTTATGTGAAAAAGCATGAAATGCAGCAGATAAAATTAAAAGTGATGTGAACCATGGTTATTGGTTCTAATTTAAGTTAGAAGCACAAGTGAAAATGAAACAGCAGTGACAAATAGGTAAATTTAATCATATCCATTCAGTACTTCTGGTGGCTGAAGAGATTAGGGGGAGTCTGGTAGGCTAGGATCTAGTCAAGAAAAGTAAAAGACACTGAAAGAATTACACACTTGGTTAAGTGTTGTGAGATTTTGTATATCTAAACGCTATACAGAAGATTCTGGAGTGATGTAATAGACAAACAAGCTATGTGGGTTACTCCAAAAGTAATGCCCCTCTATTTATTTTCAGAAACTACAACAGAGTACAGTAACATTCTTTGATAAAGCAAGTTCTCAGGTACAAAATACTATTTTTCAGTGTAGTCACCACCATTAGCTATGTGTTTTTGCCAGTGATGAACAAGAGCCTGCATGCATAACTTGTCAAAATCTGCACAAGTGGTGGTGAACTGCTGTCACCACTGGTGGAGTGTACCACCCACTGCCTCACTGTGCTCACATCCACTGTTTGGTCTTCATAAACATCCAGCAAGCATTGATGAATGTCAGTGAGTGGCGCTTTTTCCTCATGTAAGAGTACTCTGGCACACCTTTGCTTCATGCGCACTTCCATGTCTGACACCATTTTGTCAGACTGCCACTGCTGCCATCTGTTGCGCAGCTACAATATGTAAAGGAATATTGCTGGGAAGGTTCAAAACTTTACTGCTATACCACCAACATCTGCCTTCTTGGTTGAGAATCGACATAATAAAATAGGAAGCAGTACTTCTGGAGAAGTCCTCATAAAAGGCCAGAGCACCTCTTTTTTCAGAGCACAAGCTGAACTGCTAAGAAAATTATCCAGCTTCAATACTGGAGGGTTAAGCAGAATAGAAGTCTTTGTTTAAATAATATGATAATGTGAAAGAAAAAGCCAGTGTAAATTTCAGAGATAAGTGGTGCTGATATGAAAGTAAGGCATTTTCTTCTGCTCTTAAGTTTAAAAACAAACAAACAAAAAAGGCAAAAAACCCCTTCCAAAACATTCATGGTCTGTTAAGACTTTTGGAGTCTGCTGAGTGAGTAATGGATTAAACTGCTTTATTTTATATCCAGGTAAAAATGTGGGGTTTTCTCGAAAGAAAATGTGAGCAGCCAGATTTGAGGCCCATAGAAATATCGGTGCTTTTGAATTATTTTCAAGAAGGTAGGGGAACTCTGTGAAAGCAGCAAAGATAAGCTTAAACAAAACTTTGTGAAAATCTCAGGTAAATATAGAGGTTGTGGAATAGGAGGACTGGAAGTCATGTTATGCAACCTCATAAATGTCTTGAACTCTATTAAGCATTGTGCACATTTGATAGTTCATTATGAGGAGAAAGAATAGAGCATAAAGCAGATGATGAACAGTAAATTTCCCTTCCCCAGAAATTTCAGGTTTAAAAAGGATGTTACGAGGAGGAGGTGTGTGTGAAAAAGCGGTAGGAAGTAGTGTTGGATCAATCATAGCATTTCTGTTTCTGTTTATCCATCCCTGTAATGCAGGAGTAAATGGACTTCAGTAACATAGAAGCGATTTTCAATTGGGAAAATGTTAGTATGTTCTTGAAACATAATAAATACTCAGTGTTGTGAGGAGATGGAACCTAAAAACATTAGAACAGAAATAATGGGATGGTGTTTATGAAGGTAAACACGCTCTGAGTTTTATGAGTACGCGGTAAGACTTAATGTTTAGCTAGTCGACAGATGCTTTCTTTATCGCCTAGAATAATTATTTTTAATTGTTTTTATTTGGTAGTTTGGACAACCCAGCAGGAGGCTTCATCTGTTTTGTGAGAATTTAAGTGGTTTGACACGCACAGATTTATTTTACTCTATTTTGTGGTTCAGGTTTGAAGTTGAGATTGTGTGAATTGCTGATCTTGGAATCAAATATCCAGTGGATAAACATCCCAAATGTATTTATCTCAAAGAAGACATTGTAATCTTACTAAATCTGGTGCTGAGCTTACACTTGACAGAAAATTCACCTGTTGATGCATGAAAATGTCATTTTTGGTTACCAAAGCCACCTTTTGGTTGCAAGCAAACCACAAATTTTAAGAAATGTCAGCTAATGTGTCATTGTGATTAAACTGTTCTGACTTTTTAAAATTATATGAGGATATAATTATATAAAAAGATGCAGGACTTCTTTGAAGCTTATATGTGATCATATGTTGAACTGTCAATATATTCTCATTTTGTTCAATTATCAAAAAGGAAGAGAGGCGTTTCTGTGAACGTGCTGTTTGTTGGGTTTGTGAGTAGTTGGTGGGAGGGATGCTGGGTGCCAAGGGCATAAGGCAGAGCCTGTGTTGTCCAGCCCCAAAGTTCCTGGGGTTTGGTTTGCTGTGGCTGGTATGTTAATATTATACAACTCTTCCAGTTGCTGATGTCCGAAGCTCAGATACATTCTGCAGAACTTGGGCTTACTGTTATTTTGTGCTGTTGAAGTCCAATTGCCTGGAAGAGTTTTGGGCACATTTCATACCTTTCATAATGCTGAGTCACTGCAACCAGTACATTTGTTGAAGACGTCAAGGAGATGAGAGAGAGGTTTTGTTTCAGTGTCTTTAGCCATTCACAAGTCCACATGGAAGTTGCTTTAACCTACAAATTTAAATTAATCTAGTCCGTTTTTAATTTGCTTTTAAAATATGTGGGATTTCCTATCCCCATGAAATGGAACGTTGAAAGGACCACACCTGTTCTCTAGCAAAGAATGTTCAGGACACATTGGAAATATTGGACAACTTTTTTTTCTGACAGATGATGACTGTCAAGTGATGCAGATGACTTGTTTTTTCATATGGCCCAATTTTTAGGTATAACTTAATGGAAAATACTCTGTGGTTCAGCTTGTTCTCTTAGTACAGGGAGGATGTGCTGTAATCTTAGTCAAAATAAAAAGGAATCTCTGCTTTACAAGAAAAACATTACATTTTAGTTTGGCCCATAGGAATAATCACTTTCGTTATTTCATGTCAAAGGGCATATTAGCATGAAGGTTTTTTTTAAGGGTATTACAATCCTATGTGTTTAAAAATTTAATTCCCCATCACTAGTTCCTTTGTTCTGTGGCTTGTGGGAACTGTTTGGTTTCAAGTTAATTGTGGACTATGGGGTTATAGAAATCAGTGTTCATTTAAACAGATTTGTTTGCACTGCAATGACTTTGTACGCAGTAGAGGAATTCTATGTTTGTTATTCAGTTCAGAAAGGCTCAGTTAATGAATTGTGGACTTTTTTTTTAAACTTTTAAGTTCTCCTGACTTTGAGAGTCAGTGTTTTTGCTGTCTTTCTCAAGCTTTCCAGAACTTTGAGAGCTATCTCTGCTGCCCCATCAAGTCAAAATGGAACAAAAAAAGTCAGAAATATTGTAGTGGTAGTAAATGTATTGTGAAATACTAGATATACAGTGTGTATCTATATTTTATTGGTTTTTTATTAGCGCTTCTGTTACATTTAAAAATCAGACAGTATGGAGCCTTTTAATTGGTTTGTAATTTGATGTTCCATATTGCAAAAAGTTGTGCATCTTCTCAGGCCTTGTGTTAATTGTCTTAAATTTTAAGGTTGTCTTCATTTTGGATAGGCAGCAACACAGCTTGCTAAATGGCCGAAGAGATAAAACATGTTGCATTTACCAGAGACGAAGTCAGTCAGTACGTAGTTCGCTGTCTTATGGGTTTATAAGCTAGGACAGAAGCAGTAGTGAATTAAGGCCTGATCGTGGAGAGATCAATAGGTGCTTTGTAAAGCAGGTCTGAAAGATGGAGACGCACGGCAATTCCCTGAAGAAATCTCTGTGCTACTCCAGTTTTTTGACAGCAGACTCCCAAGACTTGGAATCCTGTGTCAAGGCTGTCTGTTCCATCCATGGTTAACTACGAATGTTACATTCTGTTAGATTACAGGAGCTTCAAACCTTCTCTGAAGCTATTTCCTCTGTTTCTTCTCTGTTATTCCTCTGTGATATCTGCTGCAATGTGTGTCCCTGCTGTTCTTCAGGAGCTGAGGTCTGTCCTTCTCTGTCTGCTTCCTGTCTGCTGGTGCATCTTTCCCAAGCCACAGAAAATTCAATTCACATGAGCATTTCACTTCTGTGTTAGTACTAGGTTTTGAAATGCTGTCAGCAGAACATACTTTGCAGGTCTTTACAAATACTGTAACTGAAGCTTTATACTACTTCAGACTTGTTTTGCAATTCCATTTTATAGCTGGAGAAAGTTAAGCTAAGGCTTTAAAAATTAACCGTGTAGTACATGAAGAATAGCTTTTTGTGGCTTAAATATCCTTTCATCCTCCACGTGTCCCGAGTTTTAAAGGAATTTTCAGATTTTGGAAATTAGAGACATCCTTGTCCCTTAAGTAATACCTGTATTTTTACTGATGAGCATTCCCACAGGCCTCTGGGTTCCAGTGTGCTTTGTCAAATAAATTTGCAAAAGAAGCGGATAGAACCTCAGCAGAATGTTCATCTGGTTGAGTCAGTTTTTCAGACAAGAGGAGGTGTAGCAGTGAGATGTCAGTCTGCTAATATTGGTTGTTTTTTTTTTTTTTTTTCCCCTCATGGACTTGATGGACTGTTTTTTCAACTCTATTGCCTAGAAAAGATAGTTATTTTCAGGAAAATAGCATTAATCCTGTGCTGTTATTTGTATCAGTGTAAACTGTATATTCATGGTTTTACTATGCAGACTATGCCTGTCTATGCTATGAAGTTATCTGTCATTTACAAGAAAGCTGGCATTTTTTGTTTTCTTAGTCTTGATCAGCAAGCAGAAATGCAGTACTTTTCCTTTCTCCTAAAAAATATTTCCACAATATTGGAGTCCATCTATTAGGATCCCAAACCTGTTGCCTTGGAACTGGCAAAAATGAAAATAGAGTTGCCTTTCAAAATCAGTGATTCATGGCTAAAAACGTGTATGTGGCCAAGAGGTTGGACTTCTGGGGCAGTCTGTTGATGAGCATAATGAATAACTAAACACTGCTTTCAGGGCTGTTTTTTAAATTGTAGGCTTTTAGTCAAAAAGAACTTCAGGAGATGATGTATCCTGTAGGCAGAGGTCAGTGAATTGGCAGAGTACCTGTCCAGGCTGTGCTGTGTGTGTTTGGAATGATAAGACGCATGATTGTGTGGAAGCGAATTCTCAGGGGAGTATAGAGTGCTGTGGCAGAGCCACTAAACAAACCAATATCTCCTTGGAAGTAAAGGTTCTGTAGCCGTTGCAGTTTTGTAGAGTAGTTAAAGAATCGCTTACCTTGAAATCTTGCATCTTCTCTTTGATTGGTCTTCTGTTCTGACACTGTCATTCCTAACACAGGCTGTCCTTTCAGGGGTGACAGTGCCTCTTGTGTCTTTTCTGTAAACAGGGTACAGCAGTCTGATAAGAAAAAACAAAACCAACAGAACTCATAACCTATGCCTCCAGTGAATACTTTCCTGCTGACAGCTGCCTTTGTTAGTTAAGAGAAGGGGAATGGTGGTGTCTTGGATCAAGGTTCTTCATGATAACTTTAAAAAAAAAAAAAAAAGTTTCTCTTCCCCAGGCTCTTCAAGTCTTCCTTCCCCATCATGTTTGCATTGTAAGGGACAATTTTGTTTAAGGCTATACGGTTCTCAGATAACATATTTCCATCACCTCATTCCAAAGAAAAAAGTGTCTGACCGTATTTGCTATCAGTACATTTCGTAATCTTAGTTTCAGTTATCTTTTTGGGTTATATATACCTTTCTGCTGCTCTTGATTAGCAAGGCCTTTATTTTTATATTGGGATACTTCTGACGTGTGGAATGGCCAAGTGTTTGTCATGTGGCATTCCTCCTAGCGAAGTTCTGAAGGCTAGTGACAGTATATCTGATCTAGGAAGACAGAGATCTCATTTTTGTCCCTACTTCAGATGATTGATATCTGATTTAAGAAGGCAGGAAGTTCATTTTTGTTCCTATATAGATGATTGCAAGGGACAAGATAGGTCATTGCAGTAAGTGACTCTGCATTTCCCAGTACAAACTAAAATTCTCTGACTTGATCAGCAAGCAGAAATGCAGTACCCTTCTCCTAAAAACCTATTCTTTGGTTACCTCTGCTTTTGGTAGGGCCTTTGTACTGATCAGCAAAAAAAAAAAAAAAAAAAAAGGGTAATGCTTCCTTAGTGAATGAAGACACTCAGAAATAGATGTTTTTCATTTTGTTAAAAATAGTTTTTTTTCAAGGCAGCCGAAACAAGGAAGTAAAAAGTGTCATAGTGTTTGAATGGTACTGCACAAAAGATCAAAGAGTTCGTCATGAAAACTCCTTGGGTCACCAAAGATTTTAAACTATAGACAGGAGTGTCCAGAAATGTGGAAAATACGCTTCTATTGCTAGGACAGAAAAGATCTGTAGAGCATTTCCATGACAACCACCACTGACTTTCATCACAGACAGCATTAATTTTGAGGAGAAGATCCAGGATTTACTGTTTGCTGTGAAGTAATTTACAGTGGGTGAATGTGAAGTGGTTGTTGAAAGGTTTTCAGTTAAGCTGCAGAAAAACTGCTGAAGATGAATGAGATAGGTTTGAAGTTGTTTTGACTCGTTGATTTTGTCTAGAGTAAAGCCTACTTCCTGAAAAACTGAAGATTTATAGAAAACTATTCCTGGATGTCTGCAGCAACTGACGTATGATTCTCTTATTTTCTGTCTTAAAAAGAAAAAAAATTCTGAACAGGTGTAAGGATGCTGTCAGGAGCTGCAGGTTAGATGAAGTCCTGGATGTGGTCATAGAACCAATAAAGGAATTACACCATTTTAGATTTAGGACATCCTGAGGTAATTGCAGAAGCTGCATTTGGGTAGTATCTTTGGATTGGTTAAGTTAGGCAGGCAGGTATGTGACAATGTGTTGGGATTTTATTTGCCACTGATGAGAGACTACTGTGAAATCAGTGATTGAATTCAGTGATATCTCAACACTGAAAGAAACTAAATGTTTCTGCTCTTACTAGAAGAAGCTTTGTATTCCTGGTCACTTGCTGGGAATTTGTAGGAAAGTTTTACTCAGCATAAAATGCAATGCACTATTTAGAAATGATTTTAAGTGCGCTTACCAGTCAGCAAAGGGAGCTGTCGTCAAGGTAAGAAATAAGTATAGCCAAAAGCGACAGCTAAAGTTTGGAAGGTTTGTAGTAAATAGAAGGTAATACTTGAGTTCTAGGCACTGATGATGAAAATGACAAGGAAGAAGAATACGTTTGACAGTGGAGATGGGTTCTCATTGATACTTAGAAACATTGGAGCATCAGAAAGAGGGACAACAAAATAAAAATAAGATGGTAAGAATTAAGAATTAATTAACCATCTTACTACCAATAAGATGGTAGTAAGAATTAAGGATGATAAATGTCAAGGATTTCTGTGAACTGAGAACTTCTAAGGACTGGAAATGAAGGTGTGAAATGATTGCAGGAGCTGTCAGAGTCCTGACAAAGGCAAATTTAATTTGGTGAGTTTGAGAAGATGTTTCAGATAGAAATGCAGAATGATGAATGTCATGGGAGGCATGAGATCTTATCAGAGCTATTGTTTGTGTGCCTGTACTTGTTTGTGTTGTAGTGCAGGTTGACTGGTGTGGCTGCAAAACCTTTTTCCAGTTAGATGTGTCCTTTTAGCTCATGGTTTTTCGTGTGGTGTTTGAGTTCATTTTCTTGATTCTGAGGTATATCAAATATTTCTATGTGAAAACAAAAGACTTTCTGTACTCAGCCTGATTGTTTGTTAGCATTAGCTTTCTATAATTAAAATCCACGACTTCCCCAAATAGTATTTCTAGAGGTTGTAGTCATTTGAAAAACCTCAGAACAGGAAGAAAATGTAATTGCCAAGCATATTGCAAGAAACATGGAAAGCTGAAGCTCAGACACGTAAACAATGTGAAGAATATAGTCCCTAAGCTGCTAAGAATGACATAGGGAGCTCCTGGAATTCTGAGATAGTATTTTTGCAGGATTTCTATTTAAAAAGAAGCCATTTTAGGAGGAGCCTTTTCAGCAGAACTAGGCTGCTGGATTACTTACCTGTATGCTCAGGTTTTCATATTGCGTTCAGTACGATCTGTGACTGAGCCATCTTGAGTATAGTAGTTTCATGTCCTGTAAATTTTTAACTAGGAGAATGCAGTTAGCTTGAAGTGATACATGGAATGTTTCATAAGCATCAGTTTTTATAAATGGTTGTGAGGCATGAGCAACTTCAAAAATAAGCTCTAATAAGAAATACATTTGGATATTGGGTAAAGTCTCTTAAAACTTTTCATGCTAACAGAAGGGAGCTTAGAGTTGACTTTATGTATAAATGAAGTGCACAGTACATCACTTGTCATCTGGTAATTCTGCGCTTATGGAATTGGAAGTAGTTGACATATTTAATGCAACAAATTAAACTATTGGAAAGAGGACTTTAAAAGCCCCATAGAATATAGCATCTTCTGTTAAATCTTCTGTTATAGAGTTTTAGAGAGCTATAACGTATTACAGATTCTAGATCTGTGGGAAGATGCATGGTAATGCTGCGACTTTCAGAATTCTGTTCTCAACATTTTTTGGGCTTAATGGGGAGACATAAGAGGAGTAGCAGCAAAGTGGAGGACTGTGGGTAGAGACCTGACCTGCAGCTCATTTGGTTTGTGGGTAGACTTTCTACTCAGTTTTGCAACTGTTGGTCTATACTAAGTAACTCCAAATTGCATCACTGTATATGTGAAAATTGTCAGGGGTCCATATTAAAGTTGATCCACCAAGTTATGTATGAAAAGATGGTGCTTGGAAATCATAGGCTTAAAAAGGCTCTTTTGGATAAACAGTAACAGGATTGCAGGCTGGGAGTGGGAAAAAGGGAAGAACAATACTTATCTTTGCAGAAGTGGACCTTTTGAGTGGTAAACCTGCACTTAAAATGTGTTCATCTCCATTTCATTTTTCTTGTAGGTCTTGCCTGGATAGAAGGAACACAGGATGGATTTGAATTAACTTAAAATGTCTTTGAAATGCAAAAAAGCCTCTGACTTCCTATGTGAATTAAGCTAAAATGGAGCTAAGACCACTTCACTTCTGAGTGATTAGTAAATCCCTGAATGGAGAAGCACTAATAGATCTTAGTGTTGCTTTCTTATTAGCCCAGGCTGTATCTTCTGGCTTAGAAATCTCAGTTCTTTCTTAATAAAACATTCCACTTATTCATACCTCTCTACTCAAGGAATAAAATAAAGTTTAGTGGTCTGTTGTGGAAAAAATTGGCATACTGAAGTGACAATTTTGTGAAGTTTACCTTACCCCTTCTAATTTATTGGATGCTAAATAACAGGTTATAGGGAGGCAGTAGCTGGAAGTGCACAGGGAGGTTAGAGAGAGAGAGAGGCAGAACATAAAGTAATGCGTTGCTGAAGTGTAATTGTTCTGACTGATTCTCTTCTTAACTGCAACTTAAAGGAACCATGACGACCTCAGGAAAAGAGAATTTCCGACTGAAGAGCTACAAGAACAAATCTCTGAATCCTGATGAAATGCGTCGCAGGCGAGAGGAAGAGGGTCTTCAGCTGCGTAAACAAAAGAGAGAGGAGCAGGTACTGTACTACAGCTGTCATAAATGTAACAGTTGTCTTGCATTGTCTTTAGTTCTTTGCTTTTCTGAAGCCTCTTCTTGGTTGTTGTCCTGCTAAATTCTCACATAGTCTGAAATCGTTAAGTCGCAGACTTTACTGCCTTTTCTTTGGGCAGTACAAGACTTAGTGAGTGCTCATCATTCATTCAAGTGTGAGATTGGCAACTTGTCAGTAAAGGTGATTGCAACAGAGCTGTCTCTCCTTGCACTGAAGGTAACTAAGGAATTATTTATTTAATTTTTGCTAGCTGAGTTGTGGTTGCTCTTGTCTTTAAAGAATGATGAGGTGGGATGAAGGAAACATTGCAGCACAGGAGAAGCGTGTCCAACCAAATCCTTTTAAGTTGCAGTAATGATTTTTCTGGGGGAAGAGTAGGTTGATGTAATTCTTCTCAGTGTTCTGTCTTTAAATTTCAGTTAATATGAATGTACGAAAGTTTATGCCCTAGCAGAGCAGGTGAGGGGGGGGTTATTGAATTTGTGTACAGAATATTTGAGGGGAATGGAAGGGAAGCAAAGCTCCCCTAGCTGTTCATGTCTGGCTAGTACTTACTATTGTGCTCTCATTGCAAAATGATAGATTCTCTACAGGTTTAACAAGGAACCAGCAGTAGAGACGAGTCATGGTGAAAGCAATCTTCTGATAAAAATGTATAGCATTGAGCAGTCCTTTTAGTTATGTTCATTAGAAGCTTTAAGAGACTAGCTCCAACAAAGTTAGAATGAAGCTTAGTTTCATCCATGTCGAGTTAAATCAAAGGTTTATTTACATGCATTAGCTTGGTATGGTAGGTTAAGTCTTTAATCTGTTCTATTTAACATCCTTTTCACAGTGTCAACACTAGATACTTTCAAGGTAAGTGTGTAGTCAAGGAAGAATTCGGAGAGTGAATTGAAATTTTTTTTTATTTTCCTCAGAAACAGCAGGCAGTATTTCCAGATGGCAGATAGTACAAAATGTCATCAGTCTTATCTGTAAAGCTGATACTAAATTAGGAAAATGATGAGTCATTTTAGAAATCTGTCTTATCTATGTGTCTGACCTCCCTTGCACCTGATTACCACAGGTTGGCTAAATAAAGGGTAGTAGTATTTCCTTAAGGCGAAGTGTTATTCCTGCCTACAGTGTAATGGAAGTGGAGCTGCAAGCAGTCTTTTATTTTGTTCCTTTATTGTTACAACAATTTCAGACCTTTTTGGCATGAAGGTGTTAGTGAGATGCTTGACCAGCATTGAGAATACCAGAGTTAGCATTGCATCTCCTGGTTAGAGCTATTGATATATGTGAAGAAGCCTGTTTTACTCTTTGATGTGCCAATTTCCATTTGTATTCATTTTAAAAATATATTCTTATTCCTTGTTTTACCGTCTTGGCATTGCATTTTCAGCCTCTACAGAGAAAACTTATTTAACCTTTTACTGAAGTTTGCTTTTTTTTTTTTTTTTTTTAAAGCCAAACCACCCTACAAAAATAGTGTCAAGTTCCTGAATTTTCTCATAAATTTTCAGTGTAGAAATTTTGGCATAGGATTGTATTTCAGCAGTGTATGAAGAGCTTGGGAGAGCACGTTGGACGGTAGCCTGGAAGGAGCAGCACTCCACAGGGATGCCTGTCATTGAACTAGGTTTGATGTAGACTTAACAGCTTTGCATACTGTTTCCTTCCAGATTTCTCTGGAGAAAAGCGTAACAGCAGGTTGATGTCAGGGCACTGTCTTGGCTGTCCTCTGTAATGGTGCAGATCTGACATGGTTCAATGCTGGAGTCACTAGGGAACTTGACAGGCCAAGCAGCACACTCCGGCCCTTCTCATCACTGCTAATGTTTCTTGCAGTGAGATAGCTAAATCGAGGGAGAAACTGTAGCCTCTCTAGCTTTCCTAATAACATCTCAAACTGGCTACCTCCTTTATGTGATAGCATCCAAATTTTGTTCATCCCTGTGTCATTTCTTAAACCATTCTTAAGTGATTATCCCCTAAAGTCCCCTCTCTGCCACAGAACTCAATTATTCCAGTCTCAGTAACCATTCCACAGGGATCTGTTAATACACAGCAGTTTGTCATGCCTTTGAGCCCCTGTTCATCTTGGGGAAGGGAGGAAAGCAATTGTCTAGAAGCTAGAGGGAAGTAGCTGACAGATGGAGGGTGAGCAGTAGAGAAAGGGAGGGAGTATCAGTGAAGATTTTTCAGAAATTCCAAATGAATATTCTAGCACACAGCCATGTTCATTTACTCTGTTACTAAACTGTGCCTGTTTCCTGTCTAGAGGAGTCATGGTGTCAGTATTCTAGCTTCTTTCAGGAGATACTAATTATCGTTTTTATTGCAGCCTGATATGGCATGTGAGATATTTATGTTGGTTCTTGGTTCCGTAGTGCTTTTATTAAATGCTTTTTTCTCTTTAGTTATTTAAACGCCGAAATGTTGCAACAGCTGAAGAAGAAACGGAGGAGGAAGTGATGTCAGATGGTGGTTTCCATGAGGCTCAAATGAACAACATGGAAATGACTTCTGTAAGTGTTGAGAAAGGAATAATATTTGTTGAAACTGAGCAGGCCCGTCACACAGTGAGTTTAAGGGAACAGAAATGCAAAATTTTGTGGAAAATGGAAATGTCTGAAAGAGCTTTCAGACAGCTCTCAAACACCTGTTTCAGTGAAGAGACCTGAAACAGATTATGGGAGAAAATTTTTATGGGAATAAAGAGTAAATAATAAGAGACTGGCTGGAAGTCTGTTAATAAATTTTCAAGTAATAAAATTTAAATCAGGGTGTTGGAATCATAACTCAACCTGCCTAGCTATCTGCAGATGTCCTTGAACTCCATTCCAAGCTGGAACTTCATCCCATGGGGAAGCCGCCTTCTAATGGAAATTAGGCTTTTCTGCTTTCTCACCATTTCTTTATGATGCTCCTGTATGTGGAAAGAAAAATGTTACAGATTCTGGCTGTAGCAGAACAAATAAACTAAAATACAATCTTCACTGAGTCCTAAAGTCTGACCATTGGTCTTTGTGCTTGTTCTTGTGTCCAAAGTACATTTTGAAGCAAATCAGACTACTTTTGATTTATGTTGATGATTAGGCAATGAAAATTACTCAAATGCATATAATTAGCGTAATAGATAATTAATGGAAAATAGTTTTATTCTTCAAGGTAGTCGTAAAACATCAGATGAATCCTAAATAACATTTCTTTGTGTAGAACTTCATATGAAATAAATGGATGGTGAAAAGTAAGGAAAGGCTATCTTATACAGGTTATTATTAATTGCTTAATATTAATTACTAATATTAATACTTAAAAGTATTAATTTTAGTGTCTTAAGAGTTAGTACTGAAAATGAAGGATCTAAAAAGTACTGCATGTTTTGGTTCCTTTGCTCCTTATTGGCTCCTGTGACAAAAATCTAGACTTCTTATGTTTTGTTATTGAGAGCGCAAGTACAGACTAAGTATATGTATTTTAGCACTATTGTCTGTTTTCCTGTCTACTGAGGATTTGGGTCTGACCACTGTAGTGTTTTGGATCAAAAAGAGAGGAAAAAAATACAACATCGCTTAGATGTCTTTTCGTGGATTGAGATTAGTCAAATGAAACAAAATGTCAGATTTTCCTTGTCATTAAAAAAGTCACTGATTAGTTTAGCCATATTAATGGAAACTGTCAGTATTGTGGAAAAATAAGTACTATATTTGATTATGATGACAAGCATTAGGTATGTCAGCGCTTTTTTAAAAAAAGAAAGACAATTGCTGTACATTTTGTTTTAAGAGTAACTCAAAATGTACAAGTTGCAGGTATCTAAACAACACTGTAATCAGTATTCTTTTATAACTGTAATTGCTATTTTAATTTAAGCTACCTTTTGTTAAAGCTGACAATTTTACAGTTATTTTGTAGGATGGGAGATAAGGAAAAAAAGGAGAGAAAATACTTGTGAGAGGTTCTGAAGAGTTTTTTGTGGCATAGCTTAAAGAAATTCTGAATTGTCTTCTAGGAAGAAGACTAAAGAATGATTCTGCTTATGTATCTGTACATGTATGACTCATTTATTTTTCATATTAGTTCTTCTCTGGCTTTTTGCTCTATTAGGGTAAAAAATTGACAGTTTTAGCAAATACTGTAAACTTTTTCCCACTAATCCTCAATTTTCTTTTCCTCTTGCTCTCTGTCACTCTTGCTCTGTCTCCCCCACCTGAATACTAGAGTGCTGTTATCACCTCTGATATGATCGAGATGATTTTCTCCAATAGTCCAGAACAGCAGCTTTCAGCCACTCAGAAATTCCGAAAGCTTCTTTCTAAAGGTAAGGGTTGAACTTACTTGCGGAAAAATCTTGGGTGGTCCTTGGCATATATTTTGACTTTGACAGCTGTGAAGATCAAGTTCCATGTGGAAATTTCTAGGTGAAGATTTTGGTCCAAGCAGAATTGTCTTGCAACATGCCTACTAGGTGTGTGTAACAGTCACTTCTATTTGTGAAACCTATACAACTTTTAGTGATGCAGGTGCAATTTTGATATGTAATGTAAGTTTAAGCATATTAGTTAGTGTCTGTATGGCTCACAAATTATTCTTTCTCGATGTTGAGCTGTGTGCATACATGCACCGAGGTGACTTTGCGGATCTGTTGCTGTTAAGTTTTTATGCGTAGGTTAATGGGTGCGTTACTGTTAAATCATGTTATAGCAATACTTTGAAATTTAAAATGGAGTCTTCCTTTGATGAATTCATTGCCTTTTAGTAGAGAAGATAGATAAAGCAGTATAACAGAAAATAAGACTCTCAGAAAAATCAGCATGTCATTGGGTATTACTTTGGTGCAGTGATTTTACGAAATTCTCCCAACAAATAAATGAATGCCTCTTAACTTTCCATTTTGTTTTAAATAGAACCAAATCCCCCAATAGACGAAGTCATAAGCACACCAGGCGTGGTGGCAAGATTTGTGGAGTTCCTCAAACGGAAAGAAAACTGTACATTACAGGTATACAGATATATCTAGCTTTCTGTATTATGAATGCTTTTGGTGATGCAAATAAGACAGAAAATGTCGTCACCTTTTTTTTTTTTTGTGAGCTGTACTTTTCTTTTTCTTTAGAAGAATAACACACCTATTTTACTATGAGGGCTTCTTAATAATAAACTCAATTGCTGGGCCTTTGATGCGGCCAGGAGAGAATGAGAGAAATCCAAGTTTTATTGGGTGGTGTCTAACATGGGATGTTTACTTGGACTTCCTTGTGAAACAAACACAGTTTGAAAGGTGGCCTTAAATGATGAAAAGCTATTAAACTAAACTGTACCGTTTGTCTACCTTTGTACTAACTGAAGACTGTTTTCAGTGTTCAGAATTATGACATAAAGTTTTGATTAAATTCTGAGAAGTTTAGAATTAGAGTTGAACATAAAAAACGAAAACAACAAAAAAAGAGAAACCCTGAAACTTGCTTGCTTCGGTTCGAAAAACGGAATCGTATCTGCTACAATTTTAATTAATGTGTTTTAGACTAACTCCTTAGAACTGTGTCTTATTTCCAGCCGTCCTTTGCCTGGCGATCTTACTTCTAGGCTAGTCTAAGGTAGAAGAAAATTGATCTCAAAATAAAAGAACACGTTAATAATTAATAGCTAAACGTGATATATAGGCTAAATTGATGTTCCTTCAAAATATGTAAGCCAGTAATTTCTTAATGCCTTGTGAAATCTAAAATTTAGTGCCTGGAAATATGCAGAAAGGATTTTTTCCTTGTCTTACGAAATAGAGAAAAGATAGAATTTATTGGAATTACTTTCCAAATTGAGGCTAGTAGAATTCCAAAGGTCTGCTAGCTACTTTTGAGAAGTATGCACACAGTAACTAAGAGCATGTATCAGATTTAGACAGTTTGTTGGTTCTGAACTTCAATGGAAAGGTTTTAAGCAATCTCTTTATTAAAGAAATTGAATGCCTTTGTTACTTACAGGATATCTAGCATGGAAGCCTAAGATGAAGGGAAAAATTGAATGATGTTTGGTGGACAGAAGATCAGGAAGGGAAAATGGGACTGGAGGATACTTCTTCTCTGGTTTAAAATACTTTAAAAGTAATTTTAAGCTGAGTCAAATTCTTCTGGCCTTTCGGGTATAACATGCATTTTGTTGATTTTTATGTGCCAAGAGCAACAAAAAAGCACTTTATGTTGAAATGTATAGGCTTGACGTAAAGAGTTTATAACAAAGCAGTGAAGATATATTTAATTGTTCTTCATCTTACCAAATCTATCTCATTGTTTTTTCAGCTCACAGTCTGCAGATATAAGTTTTTGTTCTGTCTAGTTTAATGTTCTTTTATTCTGTCCTTGTTGTCAATAATGTGGCACAATCAAAAATTTTGGACATTCCATTCTAGGTATTCCTGACTTTAGGCTAGTTGTAGAAGGAGGGCACTTTCAACGCATTCAGGAAATACTGAAGTATTTTTTTACCCAGGTGTATTACTTGTATGATGGATTGAATGTGGAAACTATTCTATGTTGGTGAACGTGAAACTGTATGTGCTTTTATTCTGTAGGTTTCTATTGTATTGTTAGTGGAATATCCAGTAAAAAATGAATTTCTAATATCAGTGGTAGGAAGGCTATATTTGTCTGGAATTTCCCTATACACATTTTTTTCTTATGTAATTTTCAGGTTTAAAAGAGCTGCACTCTTCCCTATGATCATTTAAACCATACAGGAATAACTAAATTTTTCTCATGTGATGATGAGAAAAATCTTCAAGATCAAAAATCTACCAAACAAATACTGACATGAGCCTTTTAGTTTTTTTTCTTTACCAAACAATAGTAACTGTGTGACAAAAAAAAAAAAAAAAGCATTTGAGAAGCCACAGCAAATCTGATCTTGTGGCAGTATGGAATTTTTGCAAATTTTGAGTTCATGTAATAACTCTTTTAACTCTGATTCTTACTTTTCAGCTTCTGTTTTAATTAGCAGTCATGCTTTATCTTCACCAGTTCTTTCTATTTTTAGGACACATCATCATTGTTTTTGGTCTGACACAGAAGGCTCCCAGTGAACTTTCTTCTGTATTTTGTTTTCCAGTTTGAAGCTGCCTGGGTGCTGACAAATATTGCCTCGGGGAATTCCCTTCAGACTCGAATAGTGATCCAAGCAGGAGCTGTTCCCATCTTCATAGAGCTGCTTAGTTCGGAGTTTGAAGATGTACAGGAGCAGGTAAAGATGAAGAATGGTGTTTTTTTTTTTTTTTTTTTTTAAACATAACAAAGTACAAGGCTCTGCTGTAAGAAAGTCTTGTGCCTTTAGAGGAAGTGTAGTGTCTGGCAGTTCAATATAAGTCTTTTTTCTCCCTAGTATGCATTAAGGTGCAAGTACTGTTTTTCAGCTGTTCTGGAAATGATACGTTTAACCACAGCCAGTGTGGTAGTGTTTTGATCTCTAGTGAGTTAATACTTTAATGCTTGCTGAGGAATTCAAGAAACTTTGTTTAAAAAAATACTTCTGGGGTGGAAAGTTCACATTTATTCCTCCTGAAGATAAAGCATACATAGGAATTACAGGTTGTTCTCTAAAAATTAAGGAAAAGAAGGCGAAAGTGCAATCAAGCATGCTATAGGTCTGTTGGATGTTGAATGAAAGGGATAGGCAAAATAATGTTGCTTACTAAGCTGGTTTTTATTAATGATGAAATAAAAGAATAAATGCAATCATTGTCCACAAGTTCTACTTGAATGCCTTTCTACAGAGCAAATTAATATTCTTTAAGGCACAGAGAGATCAGTATAAAGTGCAGACCAAACATTAGATTCATACAGACTCAGTAATTTCTGCTTGAGGGCAGTAACTTGTGTTTGAACAAGGTTGTATTTTAAAAAGATGTCTAGTCTTGATTTGAAGATTTAGGATGGTGGAATACCAATCATGCTAATAAACACATTTCGAGTAATGCGTAATCCTAACTTGAATGTGTGTATCTCTACTATACAAATTTGATTAGCTTTGGGCCCAGGTGTTAGCTCTTGTTTCACTGTCTACTCAGTAAGCTCTCTATTTTTTTCTTACAGTTAATTACAGATGATAGCTTAATCTTTTCTTGAGTAAATGAAATTAAACTCTGAATTCTTACTGTGGATATTTCTTTAGCTTTTGAAATTTTCTTGGTGATCCTTTTCTGAACACTTCTTTGTTTCAATAATTTTTTTGGTGGTGAAATAACAAGCTTCGGATATTCCAAGTAGTACTGTTCGAGCAATGCTGTTTGTGGAGGTAGTACCCAATGCTCACTTTTACTTGATTCTTCCCTGCGTGAATATTCAAGATGTCTTTGAGGACTCTTTTCCACAGAAGCTTGCTGTGAGCTCAAGTTAAGCTGATTATCCAATATGATTCGTTGTTCTTTTCAGAGTCACTGACTTCCAGGGCTCAGTTCTCCATCCTGTAAGTGTGCCCTCTATTCTCTCTCCTAGATGTCTGACCTTGCATTTGGCTGTATTGAGATGCATGATTGGAGGAGTCCAACTCATAAGCATTGAACTGCTTTATGTAACTTACCTTTCTATCTTATAGCTGGCACAGAATGAGCCACTCATACTTAAGACTGTGTAATGTTTTCCACAAGACAGACACATTTCTTCAGGTTGCTTGTAGTTTTCCACTCTGCAACTTTCCATTTTCACTGGCCTCTCTCATGCTGAATAATTTTGACAAAGGCTTTTTAGGAGAGCTTGGGTGCCTCAGAAAATTGTATTCAAGGGTATAAGTATTTTTGCCTTTTTTAATTTGACGAAATGAGTCTATTTTTGAAGAAATTAGAAATGTGATACTGATCTTCCCAAAATAGCAGGGATGCCATGTTCTGCCCATGAAAAAATCTATCTGGACTCAGCTATGTGATGTCCAAACTGCTTTTTAGAGTTTGTTTTTTGGAGGAGGTTGAAATTGGTGGCATTATTTTCCAGATTTATCTACCATTTCTGAGGTGCTATTCCTGAAGGATGATTGGTACATTAAAAGTAGTAAGGGCTACTGCAGTATTTTACGGCCTGTGATCTCCCATGCAAGAGTGAACTTTTTGATTAGGTTGTTAGGTCATTCTTGGTAATGTTCAGAGAAGCATGTGGGAAGAGCCAACCTGCTTTAGAATGAGTTGTGCTGCTTTCAGCCCTTGTGTGTGAATTAACAGAAGAGCTTAGGGGTCACAGATTAGTAATATATCAGTATTCTACCTGCTCTGCCTCCGATGAACTACTGACAGGTTGAATTGATACTGGAGTCGTGTAGAGTTGATTGTAGCCACTGGAAAATGCGTTTGTGTACAGTGCAGTTATGGAATCCATGATTTGTCTGTTATCAGCAAGTCTGTTACTACCAATAGCAAATTGTTTTGTGGTAAGCTATGCTAAAGTAGGAAAGTATTCCACTGTGCCGTTACCTATGCCTTTACATAATGTGCTGCAGGTGAAGAAGTTGCAGCTTTCTTTCTGCTCACCTTGAATTTAGTGCAGGCCAGCTTGAATTTTTTTTTTTCTGGCGCCTTTTAAAAAGAAAAATGAATGCTTCACTGTAGTATCTAATAAAAATAAAAGGCATTAGGCACATAATGTTAGCTCTTGTACTTCTCTATTGCAGGGTAGCTCTAAGTACACAATTACGGAGTGTTTTTCGAAATGACTCTCATCTTGTTCAGCATATTGTTGCCCTAGTTAGAAATCAGTGGGTAGTAAAGGGGGCTTTTAATTATCACATTGGGGCATGGTATGTTAAACTTGGTACGCGTTGTAGTGAATGGAAGAAAAAGTCAGAGACTCTTATTAAAGTTGTTGTAGGTTTGAGGTTAATGTATTTACCACTTAGTGTCTAGTGCTGAAAAAATCAATCAGTTTTTGGTAAGTAGGATACTTGTTCTTTGTGGTTTTTTTTTTTTTTTTTTTTTTAATTCTCAATGTGAGTTACTGCATTTTGTTTTGTAGTTGTGGGCAATATGTTTTTGAACATATTTGATTCCAAGCATCTCAGGCTGAAATTCAGATATTGGAGGATATTTGACCATTGTGGCCATAAGTTTTCTCCTCTGTAATTGTCCTCTGATGATTTGTATCTCTTTGCAGTAGTACTGTGAAGATTATTATTTTGCAAGCAACTCTTGCTGCATTTGCAGTAAATTGTAACTTCACAGGAAAATACAGAAAATTATATTTAGGGCACGTAGGCCAGAATCTAGACATACTAACAACATAACGCAGAGTGTAAAAGAAAAAGTAACATTGAAGGCTGTGTTGAGTAGATCATTCTTTGTGCTAAGTAGTGTAGTAAATTTGTGGAGGGAAATGTAAGTAGTAATATAATTTTGAATATGTGTCATAGTAGAAATTGAAAATCATTCATATTTTGTATTTTGATTTGACATACTGGCTAATCATTATACACTGTTTTTGTCTTTAACTTTTTATTTAAATCTTCCCATGTTAGTGGCTCAGGAACACATACCAGTTTACCTTATCATGATTCTTCCAGCAGTTCTTTCTTACTTTTAAGCCTGTTTTAGTCTAACGTATTGGATTGTTTTTTGCGTATGCAAGTTTCTGGTTTGATACTAAATGGTTGATTTTATAGGAGTCTGAGGTTCTTTATTAAACATCTTGTCTTCTCACATGATGTTTCCCATTAAGCTGTGTCAGCTGAAATTTAATTATCCTATCGCTTAACTCTGCTATTTCATATTTTCACACAATCACAGAATAGTTGGGGCTGGGAGGGACCTCCAGAGATCATCAAGTCCAACCTCCCTGTCAAAGTAGGCTCCCTACAGCAGGCTGCACGTGTAGGCATCCATGCAGGTCTAGAATTATCTCCAGAGATGGAGAATCCATAACCTCTCTGGGCAGCCTGTTCCAGTGCTCTGTCACCCTCACTGTGAAGAAGTTCTTACGCACGTTTGTGCAGAAATTCCTGTGCTTCAGTTTGTGGCTGTTTCCCCTTGTCTTATCACCACATACTTCTGAAAAGAGTCTGGCCTCATCCCTTTGCCTCCTGCACTTTAGATGTTTATAGGCATTGATCAGATCCTCTCTGTCTTCTTTTGTCGGGGCTGAACAAACCCAAACAAAGTCTCTCAGCCTTTCCTCACAGGAGAGGTGCTCCAGGCCCTTTATCATCTTTGCAGCCCTCTGCTGGACTCTTTCCAGGAGATCCCTGTCTTTTTTGTACTGGGGAGCCCAGAACTGGATACAGTACTCCAGGTGAGACCTGGCAGAGTTGAGAGGGAGGATCACTTCCCTTGACTGCTGGCCACGCTCTTTTTAATGCACCCCAGGATGCCATTGGCCTTCTTGGCCACCAGGGCACACTTCTGGCTCATGGGCAGCCTGTTGTCTGCCAGGACACCCAGGTTCCTCTCCAGCAGGTCATCCCCCAACCTGTACTGGTATGTGTGGTTATTCCTCCCTAGATGCAAGACTCTCCACTTAAACCTCATCCGTTCCTCTCTGCCCAACTGTTGAGGCTGTTCAGGTCTCGCTGAATGGCAGCACAGCCTTCTGGTGCGTCAGCTATTCCTACCAACTTTTGCTTTGTGTATCACCCTTTCTCAGGCATTTCCTGTAATTAGTGATCTCAAACCATTTCACATCTTTTATTCCCACCGAAGAAACTGAAATTGTGACAGAAGCTACATTTCCATCATTTATAAAAATGTATTGATTATATCTCTGTCCCTCCCTTCCTTTCTCACTTTTCTCCTCAACTTCTGTTATGCTGTTGTTTAAATCTAGCCAGAGGTGTATGTCCTAGCCTTCTTCCACTCCTCCCATTTTTTTTCTTCCAAAACGTATCTTGAAAATTAGAAAAGCCAGCCTGAAATTATTTATTTTGAGGGACTTCATCAAAGCCCTGTAGAAATGCTTAACATCGATGTAGCTTCAGTGATGTCTAAGCTGCAGTTCTATCCCGAGTGCCCTGCAGTATTTAAAACGTACATGTTAACTTGGGTTTTCTGGATGCGCATAGAATTTCCGTCAATAACTGGGCACAATTTTATGTTCCGTGTTTGAAACTCTTGGAATCATCTCACAGTGATAGATGTGTTATTCTGCTCTGTATCTGAAGGGTAGTCGGTGGCAGGACATCTGTTCATTGCCCTGTTCTCCTTTGCAGATGTTTGTGTTTCCAGCTAAAGCAACAGTTTGTTTTTCCCTCAGTGTTTTTCCATTTCTAGCTGTATTGCTGGTATAAACCAGTGTTATTTGGCAGAAGTGACTTATTAATCTGGTATCTACTATCTGTTCTCTGGCTTACGCATCAGCACCCCCTGCTAAAGTCTTCATATTCAAAATGAGGGGAAATAAAAAGCAGCAAACTAATCAAGGCATGAGTATGAAATACTTTCTCTGTCTGGCTGGAAGAGATGCTAGTAATAAAGTTAGAACATCTCAGCTGCTGAAAGAAAGGTTTCTTCTATGTTGGGATGTAATAGAAATCATCTCTAGGAATTCCTCCCTCAGGTACCTTTCCTTGTGTCCACTAGTCCAGCTGTGTTTGTATGCAAAGATAATTTTCACTGCCTTCATCCCAGCATTAGATGCGTTTCCTAAGTCAACATCTGAAAGTGGAAAAAGTGTTGATTCTTAATTCAGATTTCTGTTCTACAGAGAGGTACAAACTTAATGCACTACTGGTAGTTGGCTTGTGTCTTGATTTAAATATTCAAATACTTAAATACATGGCTGAGAGCTATCAAAATCCAGAGAAAAGTGGGAGAGCTGTTGGAAAGCATATATATTATTCACAGAATGCAACATATATATTAACATTACTCTATAAAACTGGCGTTGTACTGTTACTGACTATTGGCATTGTCCAGCATTACAGGTAAAACTTCTAGAGTTTAATAACAGGTAAAATAAACTGGAGACTTGCAAAAACCCATATTTTGATCATTAGCGGTACGTGGAAATTTATGCAGTTCTATAAAAATATACCCTGTCAATTGACAAGGCAGCATTTGTATTTTCAGTTTATATGCAACTTGATATTGGTTAAAAAATCTACGGACTTAAAATTATAGGTTCTTTTCGTCTCTTGAGTTTTGGTGCAGATAAAGTATTAAAATTAATTTTATTTTTTTGAGCTTGATATTTTAAATAATAAACTCTTGAGATTACTGGAATTAAATATTCTTTAACCTTGGCAGCTATCTAGAAAAGAAGATTAAAAAAAACAAACAAACATTTGTTTCACAAGGCTTGTGAAGGGTTTGTAGACTATGCACTACAAGGAGCGACTGAAGTAACTGGGGCTGTTTAGTCTGGGGAAGAGGAGGCTGAAGGGAGACCTTATTGCTCTTTTCCAATATCTGAAAGGTGACTGCAGTGAGAGCGGGGTCGGTCTCTTCTCACTGGTGACAGGACAAGGGGAAATGGCCTCAGGTTGTGCCAGGGGAGGTTTAGCTTGGATATCAGGAAAAACTTTACAGAAAGGGTTGCTTAGCACTGGAATAGGCTCCCCAGGGAGGTGGTGGAGTCACCATCCGTGAATGTGTTTAAAAACCATTTCGATGTGGTGCTCAGTGACATGATTTAGTGGAGGGTTGTTAGAATTAGGGTAGCCTGGTTAGGTTGTGGTTGGACTTGATGATCTTGAAGGTCTTTTCCAACCTGAGCAATTCTGTGATTCTATGATTTGGGATGTATAGAATGAAACCATAATGTTATGGCAAGCAAGATATTTGCATCTTGATGAGTGCATGAAAGTCATCAGTGAAAATTACTGAATATTATTCAGACAGAAAAGCTGAGGACACTTGTCACTGTTCATGTGTCTTTGTGGAAACCACAAGGAAGCTTTGTGCTTATAGCAGTGTCTAGTGAGAGAATTTTGAGTGAGCTTGACTTACAGAATCATAGAATCACCAAGGTTGGAAAAGACCTAAAAGATCACCCAGTCCAATCGTTCACCTATCACCAATAGCTCCCACTAAACCATGTCCCTCAACACAACATCCAGTCGTTCCTTGAACACCCCCAGGGTCGGTGACTCCACCACCTCCCTGGGCAGTCCATTCCAGTGCCTGACCACCCCTTCTGAGAAGCAGTATTTCCTAATGTCCAGCCTGAATCTCCCCTGCCGCAGCTTGAAACCATTCCATCTAGTCCTATCACTGATGACACGAGAGAAGAGGCCGACCCCCAGCTCACCACAACCTCCCTTTAGGAAGTTACAGAGAGCAATAAGGTCTCCCCTGAGCCTCCTCTTCTCCAGGCTGAACATTCCCAGCTCCTTCAGCCTCTCCTCATATGGCCTGTGCTCCAGACCCCTCACCAGCTTTGTTTCCCTTCTTTGAATACGTTCCAGGGCCTCAATGTCTTTCTTGCAGTGAGGGGCCCAAAACTGGACACAGTTCTTAAGGTGCGGCCTCACCAGTGCTGAGCGCAGGGGACAATCACCTCTCTGCTCCTGCTGGCAAGGCTGTTTCTGATGCAAGCCAGGATGCTGCTGGCCTTCTTGGCCACCTGGGCAATGTTCCTTATGTTCCTTATTTATCAGAAGACTTGAAACGATTCAGTGAGGAAAGATGTTTGAACTTAACTCTGCGTACTTTGGCTAAAGATATTTCAGTTTCTTTCAATCTTTTGTACAGTCCAGAGCTACCTGTCATTAATGTTAGAATTTCTTCCAACATTGTTACCAGATCCTGTGATATCAGGCTATTGAGACAGACTTCTCTGCCCTTCAAAATCGAGAATAGGAAAATGGCAAAGATGCTTTATGACTTCTCTGGCTAGACTTTCTGATGAGAGATTGGGAGTTTTGCAGTTACAAAACCAGTCTGTCATTCACAGTCAGAATAGACATTTGTATTAAGTGATTATTGCTGTTGTTAAATCTAATTACTTTAATGGCAGAAGCAAGGTCACAGATAAGTGAAATACAGACTCTAAGGATGTTTCAGTGGTTCTAAAACTGTCCAGAAAAGGAGGTTGCATCTTTGCACAAAGATGCTATCCTTCTCCACCTCAGTGTTTTTACCAAGATTCACAAGTTTATATAGAGCCTGCTGAAATTTTTGATTTGTGCCTGGGGAGTCACATCACTGCAGAAGTGAAAGCATTACAGTGAGCAACAGGCATGTCTTCTTACAGTTAGAATACAAATGAATTTTTAGAGGGGCTTGTATATGTTCTGCCTCTTAAGATTTTTCTTTTAGCTGTCTTTTCCATGTTGAATCTATGAGGCTGCCAGACCCATCATTACACTTTAATTTCAGACAAACGGTTGTTGGAACAGTTGTAAAACAGTAACAATTGATATGAAAAATCATCTTTCTTGATTTGCTTTAGAGGAACACACAGAATTAGTAGTGACAAAGGTCACAGCAAAGCTCAGTGTGATTTGGTATTCCAGCTGTGACTGGCAGCAAAAGCCTGAAGGAAACAGTAGGAGAACAAAACAAATCCTTCCCCAGAGTAGTCTCCTAGTCTCTAACAACTTGCAGTTTAGGGACTTAAAATCTATCAGTTGATCAGTCTATCTATTTTATTATTGTGGGTAAGTCCTTTGTGTACCTAGCAGCTAAGTGAATGTAGGTAAATACATAAGTACAGATTTTTTTTGTATACATTTTATTTTGTTTTAGCTGTATTAATTTTTTTAGAGAATATTATCTTTTGGGCCTTTAGAGTAACTGGGGGAGAACTTCAGAGCCTGGAAGGGAAGTCCCTTATATTGTAGAGAAGCATCTCTTTTACTGCCTTTTAAAAACTTTGAACTGCTGCTGTTCATGATATCTCCAGTGGTTGTGTAGATTTTGTATAGCTCTTACCTAATAAAAAGGTATTCTATTTCATATGTCACTTAGCCCTTTGCTAACTTAAAATAAATACAAAATGTGAGTTTCATACTCTTTCGTGTGTGATAAAAGGTCTGTGAATCATTCTGCTGATATTGACTGCTTTAAGTTCTTCTCAGTTATAGTTCTCACGCTGGTAGAAAGTGATATCAAAAACACCTTTTGACCTGAATGTATTAAACAAAATTAACGGTCTCTTTCATTCTGGCATTACGTAAGATAGATTTCATGGTTTTTTTTTAATTATCTTTTGGTATTTTGTATCTTATTCCTCAAAATAAGGGGTTAGGGTAACAGTGACGCCCAAGGGAGTAAATAGTTGTCCTTACATTTTGTCATGCATATATCTAAATAGTCAATATTGATTCTATTTTGTATTGCTTTCTCTTAAAGAAATATAACAATGTTGATCTGAACTTTTTTATTTTGAATTTTTTTTGAGTACTGTTTTGTATTTAAGTCATCTTTTCTATCTTTCTTGTTATCAGTGTTCTTAATGTGACTGTGTAAACGATGCATGCTTTTATGGCTTCCTAGGAAATACTAATATGAGCTGTTGTACACATTTTTGGGTAGATACAAACCTGCTTGACGTGTGCTATGAACCATCTGGACTTGAACCAGGGGGCGTGTACAATTAGTGCATTACTGAGCCTAAGGTGAGGAGCTCTCATGTTGTGGACAGAGTAAGGTTGTCTGCCTGCAGTCGTTGGTGACATACCTGTTGACTGCTTGGGTACTTAGACCTGTGTAAACATTCTTGAATCATTTAACGAGCTTGGGTGTATATTTGCAACTCTTAACCAGAATGCATTCCCCTTTTTTGTATTGTCCAGGATATAATGGTGAGAACAGAGATGATCTCCCACTCATAATTTGCATACTGAATGGTTTGAATTGTGAAAATAAAAACAATTACTATTCTGTTTTTATTTTAGGCAGTATGGGCTCTTGGCAACATTGCTGGAGACAGCACAATGTGTAGAGACTATGTACTGGACTGTAATATCCTGCCTCCCTTACTACAGTGAGTCTGTTTTAATACATTCTTCAGAATATTCCTCAAGTGTCTGATATGACTGAAGTTTGTTTTGCCTTGAAAAATAATTATTTATTTTTGTGGACTAATTAGGGTGGGTTTTTTTTTTTGAGGGCTAATTTTGTAACTGGACTAAAAAGGAATTGTGTTAAGACCAGCTAAGCTGGAGCTATTTTGTTCTACACAGTGGGTGGATGCCTGGAAATAAGAATCGTAGAGTAATTTAAGTTGGAAGCGACCTCTGGAGGTTGTCTAGTTAAACCCTCTTCTCACAGCAAATGTGATCAGAATTGCTCAGCCACTTAACTAGTCAAATTTGGAACATTGAAGGTAGATTCCATGACCACCCTGGATAACTTGTTGCAGTAGTTGACCAAGGCATGATGAAAGACAATGTTCTCATGCTCAATCAAAATTTTCTGTGGAGTTCTTAGCTAGTCATTTCTAAGCTTTCTGGAAAGTGCTCCAGATAGACTTCATGCTGTATTTGACTTAACTAATGAGCAACAGTGCTAGGATTAATCTCAGATGAGGAAATGCACGATGTACCAGAGACTGAAGCAGCTTTGAGTGGTGTGGTAGTCCTGTGGCATGCAGATATCATGAAGAAATCTGTATTAAGAGTATGTTACACCATTGTCCTTCCTGTGTCTCATGCACCAGAAGCTGAATCCTGCAGATGGTGTGTGTGTGTCATCTTGTAAGAACTTCAGAAAGAGACCAGTTTGTGATGGTTTATAGAATTTTCTTCTTACATGAACCCAGTGGTCAAAACTCTTGCAGGGATGAATCACTGTGCACAGGATGTCTGGGCTGTGGTTGCTGCCAGTTATGTGACCGCTGTAAATATTTAAATGTGATTATATGTGTTTTCTGAGGCTAGATTCTGTTCTCTGTTACTAGAAACCTTAACACAGAAAAATGTGTATTAGAGTTGATGGACTGAGAATTGAAATGCAAATGTCTGTTCAACAGAGTACTTTTGGAAAGTATCTGCATGTTTTTCCACTTAGAGTAGTTTTGTCACAATTCTTATGCCTCTGAACTGTTAATCTACCATAACAGTCTCTAGAAAGTTAAATGAACATTCTTATAGTGCAGTGGTTATTGTTGGAATACTAGGATTCACAGGTCTAATGTGAATGTTAGTATCCAGTTGTCAAGTGTAACTTTCCTCAATATCTGTCTTTATAGAAAAAGATTCTAGCATATTTTCCCCTGACAACTGTTAAAATGTAGTCCTGAGTTCATGTGAATGAATTGGGCAGCTGGTCATTCTGGGTTGCCTGGCTTTGAATGTGCATTAGTGAAGTTGGGAATTTGTTTGTTTTAGATTACTTTCAAAACAGAATCGTATCACTATGACCCGAAATGCTGTATGGGCTCTATCCAACCTCTGCAGAGGGAAAAATCCTCCTCCAGATTTTGCCAAGGTAAGAATTGTGTTCCTTCTAAGGAAATGTGTTGTTGTGAGGTGTAGATGTCCACATAAGAATGATTAAGCTTAAACTACATAGCAGAAATATTTCTGAATTTCTCTGAAACAATAGAGCGCTTATTACAAATTAAGCTTCTGAATGTTTTTTGTTCTTTTGGCAGACATTCACAACCATTGTTTTGATATTGCTGCCTCCTGGTTATTTGTTAATCTCATTATACAGTAGAGCAAAACTGTGCATCTTGGCTCCTTTAGTGCAGAGAATGGCAAATCTTGATGGAGAAGTTTGAGGTTAAATTTCCAGACACAGTACAGTAAAGGCTGAAGAATTCTAGGTGATTTGCTGCCAGCTTGTTACTCTCTGCTAGTGTAGTTGACGCCCTACACTAAAGTGCTACTGAAGTCTGAAATTTGCCAGGTATTCAGGATCGTGATGCTAGTGTGTGGTTTTGTAATGGTGCATACAGAATTAACTGACATGTTAATAGATACTCCAGACTTTTTGATTGTGTAATCTATGCATCTCTTTTATTGTTCTACAGGTTTCACCTTGTCTTAGTGTGCTTTCCTGGCTGCTCTTTGTCAATGATACAGATGTATTAGCTGATGCCTGCTGGGCTTTGTCCTATTTGTCTGATGGCCCTAACGATAAAATCCAGGCCGTGATTGATGCAGGAGTCTGCAGAAGACTTGTGGAATTGCTGATGTAAGAAGTTTGTTCTGAGTAAATGCATTATTCACTCTTTTCCCCAAAAATCATGGTTCTTGTGTCAGAAAGCACAATTATTTCTAAAAACTGAAACGATCTTAATTTTATAATTTAACCTGTCTCTAATCAGTTCTCTCTATTTGTCATGAGTAGCAGGAACAGTGGAGCTTTTCCTATGCTGTTTTTTCAACATGTAGCAGATCTGTTTTTGTAGAGTTTATAGAAGAGCAAGTAACAGTAGTTTTCCGTGGTGTAAATTAAAAAGGCTATTAGGAAAAGCAGTCTGCTGAATTATTGAATAGAATGTATTACTTAAAATACCTTTTTATTAAGTACTTCAATTTCTGAAAAAAATTTACTTTTCCTTTCTGATTGATTTTTAGTAATGATAATGGGGAGATGCAGTGCAAATACATTTAATGACAGAATATGATTAAATGGCTGGATGAGGATGTGCTTGAGTTAAACGCAGTGCTTCTGCCAGTGTTCTTGTCTCATTCTCTGCCTTTGTACATGCTACATTAAGCGTGCTCCATGCTTAAAGTTGATTTTTCTGCTCCCTAAGATGCCTGTACTGTGTGAGGTACTTGTATTATAGTAATCTCATATTTCAATTTTTATGTTGCTGAATGGTATCTTAGGGCCTAAAAGTTTTGGACTCTAGAGTGAGTTGCTGTTAGTTTAAAATCAAAAGTGATTTGATTCAGATAGTTATAGATAAGTCACTTTTAGTTGGCACATTTTTCCCTGGCAAATGTTTCTTCCTTGAGGATATGAAGATGAAAGTGATTCAGGATGGTTAACATCTCAATCTTGGTAATTTTAGGCATAATGACTATAAAGTAGTATCTCCTGCCTTACGAGCTGTGGGGAACATTGTCACAGGAGATGATATCCAGACCCAGGTATGGATTCACTTCTTCATGTGTTGTACCCCTGTTCATCTTTCTGTTAATATTGATGTAACTTATTCACAAGTACCTGCTCCTGTTCCATTTTAAGTTTGAAAATGAAAGATTGACGCTAATTGCCATATGTAGTGGTTTTCTTTTCCTGAACTGCTATTTGTTCTTGTATTGCTGTGTCTGGAGTTCTTACATAGCTGTGCAATACTCTTTTAATTTTTCTTTTCTGTTTTGTTTAAAGCAGTCTTCCTCTTAGGCTGAATTTTATATTAATGATGTAGTGTGGTTGGGCCATTGACAGCCTGTTGCATTTGATGCCAGTGACCGTCTGTGATGAGTGTAACAAAACAGTGTAGTGAGGTCTTGGATGATATGTAGCAGTCTGGGTATGTGGAGAAGTAAGAGGCAGTGGCTCACAGCATTGTGTTGGAGTTAAACTAGGAGCCAGGAATATGTTGCCTCAGAGGTACGAAGTTGTCAACCTACTGATTTGTAGGCTTTTCAAGAAGTGGCAGCTCTTATTAATTTTTGTAATCAGTGGAAACAGAGAGTCCATGCCATGTATTCGTGTTATTCGTGGTCCACTGACTGGTGGCAACCTTTTTTGCATGCAGAGCAGAAAATCCTATTATGAGCTTCATCTGTTGTACCTTTTGTTAAACTTTTCCCATTTCTTTGTGTATTCTGACATCCTTTTGTCAGGATCTGGTAATATGTGAAAGAAAAGTACAGAGTAGGCCGCTGCTTTTGAAGCTTTGCTGACTTTTGGCCTCCACCTCTTGTTCACAAACTAAAAGGCATGAAAAGCATGCCTGTGTGATGTGGAGCTGTCAGACAAATGCACAAGCAAATTGGATTGAAGTCACGGGCTCAGGCAGGCTTGCTATGGTGGGCCGTTGACTGTTATTAAAACTGATGGCAGAAATAGGATCAGGAAGTGGTGGTAGCTGAAAATGGGAAGATGCGTATGGTGGAGGCATTGAGATGACATCCAGGTGGTGGTGGTAGCAGCTGGGGATTTTAGATGACACGAAGAGCTTGGGGAAAAACAATTCACTGACAGTGTGTGATTCTGTGCAAATAACTGAATTGCTTCTTCCACATAAATTATGCGAAACTTAAAATCCAAGTTCCTAACCTTTAGGCTTGTTCAATAAATATTGGTTTATATAAATGTATCCACTTGAATTTTCTAGTTCTCTGCTGATAAGATCAGACACAAAGATGAGTTAGCAACAGCAAGATACTGTTTGAGTATTTTGTAACTAGTGCTGGGGCAGGAGGTTAAGATGTTAGTAATATTTATTCATAGTCTATAGTTGTGTTCTATAGGCATTCTTCTGTTTTTCTCAGGGACTGTTGTTTTTCAGATTGGTCATAAGAGTGATTGAGATACATTTTGATAACATAGCTGTTTGTTGTTTTTTTTTTCTTTTAATAAAACTGTAAGGGATCACTCAGTTGTGTAAGGCAGATAATTAAATACTACATTTCATAAAGTGAAATCACTTCAGTCATAAAGTGATTTCATTTCAAGGAAATGTTTCAACTACTTAGCTGCATGCAGGTGTTTGGTTTTGTTTTTTGTTTTTTTTTTTTAAGAGGAGCATACCAAAACATTCCTAATATTCCAAGGATAATTAAAGGAAGATAGCCTTGCATGCAGACCGTGGCATATGTCACGGAGGGATCCAGAAGATGCACAGAAATCTGTAAACCGATCTGCAAGGGAGAAAAAAGAACCCTGCTTTGACAGTAAATGTGTTTCTGAATATGTGAATAGCATACAAGCCAGCTGCCTGAAAAAAGTTTGCGTGCCCTCTTAGATCTGTTGCTTTTGAATAGAGAAGGTCTCGTGGGTGAAGAGTTGGTTAGTGCCTTCTTGGCCATAGTGACCATTAAGTAGTTGAACTGAAAATCTTTTGTGATAGGAAAGCAGCCTCCAAAGCCTCAACTCTTGATATGGGGAGTGCAGGTTTCAGGCTGCTCAGGGAATGAGTTAGTGAAGTCCCGTAGGAAACTGCCTTCCAAATGCACACTTCCATCGGTGCTGGTTATTTCTTAAGTACCACCTTCTGAGAACACAGAAACAGGTAATCCTTGAATGCTGAAAGTGAAGCAGATAGGGCAGAAGTCCACCTTGGCTGAACAGGAATAATCTTTTAGAGCTTAGACAAGAAAAAAAGCCTGTATGGCTACTGGAAGCAAGGTCAGGCAACATGGGAATACTGCAGGGATACTGTTTGCCTTTGTAGGGAGAAAATTTGTATGACTAAAGCAGAATTAGATTTGAAACTGACCAATATTGTGGGGGGACTATATATATATATATATTTAATATGTTAATAATAAAAGGAGGACGAGATAACATTGGTTCCATAACCTGATGAGAATGTATGCCTGTTTGTAAGGTGCCCAGACAAAGCAGGCATTTAATGACTACTTTGCCTCTGTCTGATGATGGAATGTGGCACCTCAGGTGCTCTGAGTTGAAGGACTGTGACTGTGGTAAGGATCTATTCTCAGCCAACCTCAAACTTGTGCAGAATTTGCTACTCCACTTAGGTGCATATAAAGTGCATGGGACTTAATGGAAAAAATCCCAGGGTACTCAGAGAGCTGACCAGTGTTGTTTCAAGATAGCTATTTTTCAACAACTTTGGGAATCTGGAAAGGTCTCAGCTGTCTGGAAGCTGACAAATGTTACTCTAATTCTCAAGGAAGACAAGACAAGAAGATCTTGGTAATTACAGGCCTGGCTGTGAGTCTCACTTCAGTGCCTCATAAAGTTATGGAGAAAATTGTGCTAGGTGTTCCTGAAAAGCACCTGAAGGACAATGTGGTCATTGATCAGAGCCACCACAAGTTCATGAGAGGAAGATCATGTTTAACTAATTTGATTTCCTTTTATGAGAAGGTCACCCATTTGGTTGACCAGGGGAGGCCAGTTGATGCTATCTTTTTGGATTTCGGTAAAGCTTTTGATACTGTTTCTCACAGTATCCTTCTGGACGAAATGTCTGCCATAGGGCTAGTCAAAAACATAATGTGATAGGTGAGTGATTGGCTGATGAGTTAGGCCCAAAGGGTTATAATAAATGGGGTTGCATCAGGCTGGTGGTCAGTCACTAGCAGGGTTCCCCAGGTCTGAGTTTTAGGGCCAGTTCTCTTTAATGTTTTCATAAATGACTTGGTTGTAGAACTAGGAGGTGTTTTGAACAAGTTGGCTGAGAATAACTGGGGAGGGCTGTTGACTCCATTGTGGATGGAGAGGCCTTGCAGAGAGATCTAGACAAATCAGGACTGGATAATCACCAATCACATGAAGTTCAACAAGAGCAAGTGCTGGATTCTGCACTTTGGCAGATGCAACCCTGGCTATGCATACAGAGTAGGGGATGAGATGCTGGACAGCAGCCCTACTGAAAGGGATTTGGGAGTTTCAGCCAAAAGCAAGTTGAACGTGAGTCAACAATGCGCCCAGGAATATGAACTATATCCAGGAGCGCATCAAACATGGCATTGCTAGCCAGTTGAAGGAAGTGATTGTTCCACTCTACACTGAACTGGTGTTGCCTCTCCTTGAGCACTGTGTGTGCAGTTTTGAGCGCCACTGTACCAAAAGAACAATTGGAGAGTGCCCAAGGGAGGGCTGCAAAGATGGTGAAGAGTCTGGAGGGGATGGCATATGAGGAGCAGCTGAGGTCCTGTGGTTTGTTCAGCCCAGAGCAGAGGAGGCCAAGAGGAGACCTCAGCACAGCCTTACAGCTTTTTCACAAGGGGATGTGAAGGAGTAGTACTGATCTCTGCTCTCTGGTGACAGTGACAGGACCGAGGAGAATGGCATGAAACTGGGACAGGGGAAGTTCAGATTGGACATTAGAAAACGTTTTTCACCAGAAGGTGGTTGGGCACTGAAACAGGCTCCTTAGGGCAGTGGTCACAGCCCCAAGCTGCCAATGTTCAAGAAGCATTTGAACAGTATTTTCAGACATATGGTCTGATTTTTTATTTATTTATTTATTTATTTTTGTGTGTGTGTGGTTCTGTGTGTATTTGGGAGTTGTACTCAGTGGTCCTTGTAGATCCCTTTGAGTGTGGGATGTTTTGTTTCTGTTACGCATCCTCAGAGCACAGACCTTCTTTTCCTTAATATCTCATTTCTAACAATTAATAATTGCCAGTGCTTGGAGTTGGCCAAAAACGTAGGTAGTATTCCCCCACCCCCCCAATCCCTCCAAATACTTAATTTGTTAAATAAAGTTTTTAGGAACATGTCCAAAGGCTAAGGAGGAGCTGGGGGCTGGAAAGGGGGAGAGGGAAGGAAGTTCACAGATTCTAAGCTCAGAAATTTTGTTTAAAAAAAAAAAAAAAAAAATCTGAGGGAGCTGGACTTGTTCAGCCTGGGGAAGAGGAGGCTTTGGGGAGACCTTGTTTTGGCTTTCTGATGCTTAAAAGGAACTTGTATGTGCCCCTCCCATTTATTTCTCATACTTCTGGTCTGATTGTGGTAGGTCAAGGGGGAATGGTGTTAAACTAAATGAAGGGAGACGTAGGTTAGATCATTTTTGGTCTCCTTGCTACAAGAAAGACATCAAGACCCTCAAGTGTGTCCAGAGAAGGGCAACAAAGATGGTGAAGGGTTCAAAGCACGGGTCTTATGGGGAGTGGCTGAGGGAACTGGGATTGTTCTGTCTGGAGGAAGCTCAGAGGAGACCTTGTCGCTGTCTACAACTGCCTGAAAGGAGTCTGCAGTGAGGTGGGGGTTGGCCTCTTCTCCCACATCAGTAGCCATAGGACTAGAGGGAATGATGTTGAGCTGCACCAGGGGAGGTTCAGGCTGGAAATTACGAAAAATTTTCTTCTCCAGTAAAATGGTCAGGTGCTAGAACAAGCTGCCTAAGGAGGTAGTTGAGTTGCTGTCCCTGGAGGTGTTCAGTAAATGTTTAGATGTAGTACTAAGTGATGCGGTTTAGTGGGGAAATACTGTTGGTAAGTGGACGGTTGAACTAGATGATATTGGAGATCTTTTCTAAGCCTGGTGATTCTATGATTCTGAGTTGGAGGAAATTCTTTACTTAGAAGGTGGTAAGGTACTGGCACAGACTGCTTTGAGAAGCTGCAGATGCCCCATATCTGAATGTGTTCAAGGCCAGGTTAGATGAGACCCTGGGTAACTGGATCTAGTAGGTGGCAACCCTACCCATGGCAGGGGCATTGTCACTAGGTGATCTTTAAGATCTCTTCCAACCCAAGCCATTCTATGTTTCTATGAAATCCTATGTTATTTAAACTACTTGACTTTTTTTGCTTGTTAGCTTTTCTGCATGTAAAATACAAACATTTACTTCTTAGTTCTTGCTCTTTTATTTTTTTAGGCATTTTACGAATATCTTGATGGCATATGCTTTCTAGCTTTTGGAGACTCTGTATTTCTTACTCCAGATGATTCTCTATCCTAAATTTCTTCTAAGATATGCTTTTCTTTTTTCTTTTGTGTTCAGGTAATTCTAAATTGTTCTGCTCTGCAGAGTTTGCTGCATTTGCTAAGCAGCCCTAAAGAATCTATCAAAAAGGAAGCCTGCTGGACAATATCTAATATAACAGCTGGAAACAGAGCCCAGATCCAGGTAACCTTTTCAGCTATAATCAAGTGATCTTTGTATTTTAGGCTAGAAAAAACATCGAGTGATAAACTGTTTTTTGTGTTGTATGTATACACAGTCGCATGGTTATATAATTATTTGGAAGCAGAGCATGTTATAGGCTCTGTGCAAAATTAGAATATTTCAATGCTTCGTTCATCTCTCGTATGCAAATTAGAATTATTGAATTTTATAGTATTAAACAGATTATGAGGGAGGTAGACAACCCTTTATGCATTTGGCAATCTCTGAGATACAGAAATCCTCAACTAAGAAATGATTAAGCTACAAACTTCAAGAATCAAATAACTTCAGATGTTTCTTGATTTCACTGCCAGCTATGGATGAACTACATTGTAAAATACTTTTCTTTATTCCTATTTATATATTCTTTTAATTCCTAGTACTGGCAGTTGTGCAGTCAAATCTGAATTTGCTTTTTATTAATCTGAATGGTAACTGAGGATATTAAACTCTTGCTTTGTGATTTGTCTTTCTTGGTTATACCAAATTTTGTAATCCTTCATGTTACGTAGTAGCACTGAAAAGCAAATGGAAGTCTGTCCTTTGTGTGTTTTTGGAGGCCTTATTGTAATGGCTGACACATCTTTGTTCTGAGTCTTGATTTAAGTTCAGCAGTCATGAGGAAATCCTGGGATTTGTTTCCAGGTGATATAAATGAGAGATTGACCATCTTCTCTATAGAGAAGATTTTTTTCTTAAACTATAAAATGAAAAAAACTGCTAAAGAGATTTTGTTTTCCCTGGATCTGGAATCTTAAGAGCAACTATACTAAGGGATTTTTTTGCTTCAAAGACAATGGCTTGTACCGTATCTTTTTCAAAATTGTTGGAAAAGAAGATTTTGGTGAAATATACAAGGTTACCATCAAGCTGAATGAAAATTTCCTCATATAAATTTATTTTTTCTGAAGTTATATTTCTCAGTGCTTTTCTCATGGGATTTAGAGAGCATTCTCGGAGATTGCTGAGGACACATGGAAGTCCAACTAAAGGCATTGGGTCTTTGAGGGGTAGAAATGGATAGCAAAAAATATTAGACATTAGAAATATTTTTGCTACTGCTTAATTAACTGGCAGAAGTAATGCATGGGTGCACAAAAATTAGGCCATGTCTGTGTTTCATTAGTCAATTATGCTAATATACTTTTCCTTGTAAGGCAGTGTAACATTTAGTAGTCTTGTATCTGGTATCTCTGGATTATTCTTTCTATATCATCAAAATGAGCATGAAGCGTTAAGCTTTTTTCATCAAAGGGATAGAATTACTTCTGTGGAAAATTTGCAGGATGTTATTAAAAAAAAAAAAGTATAATACCTGCTTTGCAGGTGGCAGTTGTGATCTCATAAGTTGTACCTTCTTTACAAAGCACATTCTGCTGCTGACTCAAATGAGATCTTCATCTACCTCTCCAAAAGAACAGGAAATAAGGATAAGGTTTTTCAGGAAGATAGTCACTCCTAAGATGCTTAGAACTGTGTGTGAATGTTTATCTAACTTAAGAAATACTCATCTTAAAAAGCAAGGAGGTGAGAAAACAGAACTTAAGGAAGGTGAAACACTGTAGGTCTTCCTAATCTGATTCAAGGATGTGACTAAAATGGAAGTGGAACTGAGGGCAAAGAAACCTTCTGCAGTTTCTGTTGTCTTTCTCAGTCAAAATTTTACTCTTAATACTGAAGATCATGTTTTTGTGTGTGGTTGGGTTTTTTTTTTGTTTTTTTTTTTTTGTCTGAGGCAGAAGGGATATAGTCATGTCATCTAACCCTGGTAGAACTCAAAAAAAAAAAAAAAAAATTGATTCTGGCTGTGTTGCTGCTTATGTATTACATCTGTGGACTAGGTGAATGTTTAAGAAAATGAACTGTACAAAATTAGCCACCGTGTCACTGCTTTTTCTTGTATCAGCAGTTTTAACTGTTGTACAGTTAGCACTGCAAGGAAGGTAGTCAGTACTACTTGTAGCAGGGTAAAAATGTTTGTGCCTTTGCTTTCCTTTCCTTTCTGTGAGGGATCTTTTGGTTGCCTTATCCATGCTGTTACTACCTTAGAAAGTACTGTTCTTCTCTGTATCTGTCCAGAAGGTTTTTCTGGGAAGCCTAAGCTTAGGGGTTTTGCAGAACAGTCCAACCCAATGCATTTATTTTTCTCAAGTCAGTCAGAGATGTCCTTCAAGATGCATAATCATGTAGGAATGTTGCATACTGAAAAAAGAGCTTGGGAGAATTGGAAGTATTCACGGAAGTCATTCTGTAGAGAAACAAGCATCTGAAGCATCAATAAAAATTAAAGGTCGCTAATAGAGCATTTTTTTTTCAAAATGTCAGGACTTCTATTTTCATGTTTTAGAGGTATTTATACTATAATACACCTAGAAGCCATTTCAGTAATCCATTCACTTCTGTGCCTTCTACATTCACTGTACCATATCATTCTGTTTGAGTGAAACAGTATTGGCTGTCCTTCTTAGCACAGCAATCTTGCACCTGATAAACACTGCTAAGACATCCAAAAGTAAGGATTTAGATGGAATCTTAACTACAGCTTTTATAAGACTGTATCTTTTAAACTGTTGTCCCATCTTTTTTCTAATGAAGCGATGATAATGTAGTATCTTCATTTGACAAAATTTGCCTTATCTAACAAAACAAAATTGTTAGGTACATCTTTGTGTATTTAGTAGTTTTAAAATGTTTCAGGGTGTCTTGTCACCTGTTTGGGTCAGTTCCCGTTCTACTAAGGACAGAATAGAATTGCTTTCTGGCTTGGGAAAGGGAGTTGAGAAGGCGGGGGGGGGGGGGGGGGTAAGTAATCCCATGAGCCATTAATATTGCACCTTCATTTCTAACCAGTGATCATTTGGAAGTAGAGAAGAACCCTTAGGTTTGCATAGAAAAATATTTGTGGTTTTGTGAACAGAAGTTTGCTTTCTCAGAACTCTTGCATCATGAAGAAAATGTGGTGTAAACCGAATCACAAAGTGTGTTTAGATTTAAGCATAACATAGCCCACCTTATACTGTGCCACAGACAATATTGGTAGGCTATCTGTTGAGTATTTGCATCCAATTCCAGTGAAAAAATGTGAGAAGAAAATTCTCAAAAGTGAAATTGATAGGTCCTCATTTAATAATCCCTTGGTCCCAGTTCAGACGAATTAAACTGCCTTTGAACTTTGAACACATACTATATTGTGAAACACTGGCTGTCCAAGGTGAATAGCCAATTCAGTCCATACTGTCGGCCGTAAAACTGAAATTAAAATAAGTAGTTACTCTGATCCTGAGTGGAAGATAACTATCCTGGTGATTGTGGCAATTTGCAAATGGCATCTGTCCTGAGGCTTGAATTTTTGAAACTGCAAAAGGAGGCCTGTTAGAGGAAAACTTAAAGTAAGGGCTGTTTCAGAATGTTTACAACATGCTTGACTGGAAAACCTGGGGCCATTTTTTCTTGGAACTACAAATCAGCAATTACAGGTGTAATTGCAGTGATTATCATATGCTGAAAGTCTCATCGTAGATGTGTAAAAAAAATGTTGTAGAAAAGCTCTTATTCTTCTAAGCCTAGTATGACTGGAGATTTTGTCTTGTGAAGTTTAAGGTGTAATGAAACCTGCTATCAGTTTGGGAGCTGTTATGTCTGCTATTCTCACTAAATTCCTTCTCTGAGATATTCCTTCAGGTAACTCCTACTCAGTGTCAATCATTGTAAATGCTTGAGCTGAAAAATACTTAAATAATTTTTGAAGTAGGAATATGCTGTTTGGTAAAGATTCTTGAAGATGATCCTATGCTAAAATGAGGAGTAGAATCCTTGTCTGATTTCAGTAGCTCCAAGGACAAGGGATAATTCTTATTTGTGAAGAACATCTAACTGAAATAAGTGCATGGATGAACCTATCTTATGAGTTGGGTTTTTTTTTTATTTTTACTTTGTAGAAATTGATTTCAAAGATAACTTTACACGTTGCCATGAATTAAAGTATCACTTCTTGAACTGAGCTTCCTTACAGAAGGAAATACTAGATGCAGCTCTAAACTAAACCTCTTTTCCTTCTTCCCCAGTACTTCTGAATTGTTTGATAGTTGCTACTGCAGGTGGCAGGCTGTATCCAGATCTATTCCAGTTTTTGCTGTATTACCTAGATTTTGAACACTCAATCTTTAGCCAGAAAGCAAATAAGAGTAATTTCAGTTTTTCCTGAAAGTTGAATACCTGCTTTATGTAATAAACAACATTACCGTGAGTTACAGGCTGTTCTTATGAGTGGATTGTTGCTCCAGAGCAGTGTGTTAGAATACTATGGAAACTTTGGGTAGTGCTCAAACTGCAATCTAAGAATAACTTCTGAACAATAAGAAGATGAAGTATTTTAGTAAATCTGATACATATTTAATACAGTCAATATTAACAGACAAAGCTATATTTAGTGTTTAAGATTGCATTGGATTACACGCCCTCCATCCACCCACTCTAAAGTATAGAAATATAAAGTCAGAGGGAAGGACTTCTATATTCATTTCCACTTTCATACTGTCTATAATGCTGTTTGATAGCACACTCCAAAGGCTTTCACTGCCATTTCTAAAAGATAAGACAAAAGTCTATCACTGTTAGATTTGCACTCAAAACACAATAAACTTTGTCTAGTGTTAAGGCAATATCAGTTAACATGCATGAAATGTGTGGAAGTGCTGATCTTTGTTTGTATTTAATGTTTAAAACACACGAGGCTTGCGTTTTTTGTTGTTTTTTTTTTCTCCTCCAAAGGTCGAAGTGAAAGCCTTTCAGACTGTGTTATCAAACAGTGTTTAGGCGATGGAAAAGTGTGATAGAGTACGGCAGTCTTTCCCCTCTTTATTTCTGTGCTTTTAAGGTTTGGGTTGGATGTGTATACCCTGATGCAGTCTTGATTGTCACTAAGTATAGTTTTTGTTTGTTAATTTCCTAGTTTGTATACAGCTTTGCTGTACTTCAGTGGATAGCTTCCCCAGTCAGGGAGAAGGGGAGCTACATCTTCCTGGGAATCAGAAGGAGAACTGCACAGCTGAAGCTAAATCCTGACTGTCGACCCTTCTGAAGGGTATGAAAGGCTATCAGATGCCTCAGAAAATGTTGTCTAACTTCGCAAGCTGTTGAAAAGCTATGAAAGGCAGTACACCAGGTACAATCTTCCATATCTGACAGTGAAGAAATCATAGGAGTTCTTTCCTGATGACAGGTTAAAAAACTTACCACTTCTTTTTCTTATGTGCCTTAAATTCTCACATGAACATCTGGAACATGGAGTATGACTCCATGTGCATGGTAGCATCTAGATCTGTGCCGTATTTTTCTGTAGAGCTTCCTATCCTTGCCGAAATGTGAGCAAATGCTACCTTATGTATCAGTTTTATAGGTTGACTGAAATGCATTTTTACCAATTGGGTGGAGATGAAAGCTGAGAATTGTTAGAAATTGTCTGTAGTGGCCACAGTAAGGCTGAGGCCATGAAAAGGGAATAATGTAGTTCACGTACAATGTTGCTGCTTACATTGGCAAACTATCAAGTTATTTAAGTATAAAATATGTTGATCCATGCCAGAGTTTGCACTAATGGTCTAAAATCTTTGTGTCTTTTTGTGGTGGCAGGGCTTTAAAAAAAAAAAGGTGAGGAACAAGATATGGTATTGCTGAGAATGTCATGTTTGTCTCGGGACTAGCAAAACTCAAAGACGAAAGATTTTTTTTAATTTGTGTTTTATTAAAAGTCTACTTTAGGCTTCTGTGTATGGTAAATCCATATATTATGCCATATGGATGGCAGCAGAGCTAGAATACCTTTCATTCATTTATTCTCTCTGAAAACCTCAGCAGTTCATGTTACTGTATTTTTTTGTAGAAGAGACTCAAAGCTGCAGACACCTCAACATGGTATTGTTCATTATATTGCTGGTTCTGCCTGAGAACAGGTAGCAACCTTGTGTAAACAATCTAGAAGTTTACTTTATAAACAGTTTGGAGTGTATGGGCTTAGTGTCTGTTTAAACGACATAATAGTCCATTAGAACTGAGATCTCAAGTGTTTCCTGGATCACAAATTATTGTGAAACCCCTATAAACTGAAATTTCCAGCCTGAAGGAGGAGGATATAGGACTAGGACTATGCTCACAATTGCCAGATAGAGTAGTGACTGCAATCTTTGAATTGTTAAAGTTACTGAGACAGCTTGCAGGAGCAGGAAATCACAGTCACACTGTAAGAGTTGGTTGCTTTCACATGCATATGCTGAATCATGTGTAGACACTTGCATGCTGTTTGTGTATTTTTGCATACCATGTGTGATTTATTTGTTGGAACTCAAATGAAGAGGAGAAAATTCAGTTAGTGTTGGCTGTTTCATGTACTGACTTATAATACACTACTGCTGAAGAGTTGCTCCCTAACTGGCTATAAAGTAGTTAAGATTTGACACTGATGCAGATGTAATAAAACTCTGAAAATTCACTTCCATGTATCTCTATTCTTTAAAACACAATATTATCAAGTGAAGAAACTTGATTAGAAGAAGTAAAAAGGATGGAATGTTTCTAAGGTGAGCAGTTATTGGAAGTTTGCAATACAGGAATGCCATCTTTGTAAAAATAAAAGACACAACAAAAACTCTTCAAAAGTGAGGGCCAGTTTTGTTGAAGGGCTGAGTATTACAATTCAAATTAAATTTGAAAATTAAGATTTTTGACTCAAATTCAATTTTAGTTTTCTGCAAGATTCTGTTGTGAGTCAGAATAGTTCCACCGTACCCGAAGGGGTGCAGTTTGTCATACATTTTGGTGTTAGTTTCATGGTTTTTATGGATGGGCTCTGCATTAGCTATTGGGCTGAAAACAGATTGGTAATATATCTTGAAAATGCTGTTTCAGTGCCTAGTAGCAGCCTGAAATCAAACACAGTTTATTATAAATGCTAAGGAAAGTGATAAAACCAAAATGGAATTTCTTATTCTAGTTGTAGTATAAATCTTCAGTGTTGTACTGTGTGTACATCTGTCTTCAGGAGAGATATAGGGCATGGATGTTAAGGAAGACCATAAAATGTCAGCTTGTTTCCATGTGAAGAGCAACTACGTAGACTAAGGGGTTAGTGGAGGGAATTGCGATAGAGTGCTGTAGAAACATGAGTGGCATTTGAGGTGAACAAGGAAGGACTGATTATTCCTGGCTTTTGAGCAAGGTCATCAAGGAGAGATAGCAGAGAAATGACTATGTGCTGTCTTCAGGATGAACAAGCGCATATTGTTTCTTTCAGATGTAGTCAAACTAGAACTCACTGCTGCAACTGGGAAGTTTAAAAAGATGAAAAAATATGAAGAGTTTATACTTTCCTGTGCATCTGCTCTTGATTGCTTCTGAAAGCAGCAGAAAACTTAACTTATCATTGTGCTCGCACATAAGAACAAAATAATTTGGATTGAAAAAAATCCACATGAGCTGCTGAAAATGTGTTCTTTTGTAATGTTTCTTTAAGTTTTTATCACATTGGCCTGCTGTTACCAAACTTTTTTATAAATTTCAGACATATTTAGAAGGCATACATAAATAAGAGAGTTACTGTACATCAGCTGTTCAGAAAGAATGTTTAAATATCCTTTGCCTTATGGCTAGTAAGAAGAAATTTCCCACGTATTTTCGTGAATGGCCAAAACATCTTAGATTTTTCAAGGACTGGTTACTGAACTGAAGTCCCTTAACAGTTTGTTTTACTTAAAAGCTATTACTGAGCTTGAACACTTCTTTATATTCACCACATTACTTTAATTTTCAGCATGCTTCCCTATCAGATGCAGACTGTGGTAAGAGGGGAAAAAAGTCATTCGAGTTAACGCTTCTTAAATCTTTGCTTGTAGGATCTTATCCTACTTCAGTCCTTAAGGATTTTGCTCTGCCTGAGGTGTGCTTTTCTTCAAGAGGAAAAAAAGAATCTATTTCAGTAGTTCAGTATTTCAGTTCAGTATTTCTCTGTTATCATGTAAATAAATGTACTTGAGAGGAATGTGTGACCTACTTCTAGAATAAATGTTTCCACGTAAAATGTCAGAGCTAGGAATCCTTGTGTATTCTAGTTCAAGAATAACCACTGTAGGAAAGGCTGTGAGGCATGGGCTTTGAAATAAGATGCTGCAAGCACTTTTCCGTTAATGCTTTATTTTCTTCATTAGTGTTTTATTTTTTCCATCACACTGAAGCTTATGCTCTTTAAGGCTTTCCTTCAAAATATGCTATTACAGACTCCAAGGAAGTTGTTTTTTGATCAATGAAGCCAGGAGACATACCTGAGAGAGAGTTATGAAACCACGGTATCGAGGTTTCTTACATTCCATTATTAGTGTTTGTTACTGTTCTTTCAGAAGGTGCAATTTGGCAGCAGTGTTGTGGAGACTGTAGTACTCTGTACCTTTATCAGTGCAGAAAATGGAAAAGGATTTATGTTGAATCTTCTCACTCTTAGAAGACCTTTTCCTCCAAACCTAAGACAAATATGGAACCGTTCAGTGCTAGCAAACAGGCAAATGTAAAAGAGCTTCCTGTTATCAAATTCCTTTAAGTTATGTTTTGTGATGGTTGTCAAATTGGTACACTGTTTTTACTTGAGGCTCATAGGTTGCTTTTACAGAAGCATACATTCTGTGTAAGGGAGACTGTTCATGGAACTGTTGATAAAACTCGTGCATGTGTGGATTTGCAAGTTCATGCAGCATGGATGCCCAGATAAACAGGAAGGGTAAAAGAAAGAGAACTGTCCATAGCTTTATGCTGGATGCAATCTGTTCCGCTCTATGGAGCTCTTTGCATCACTCAAGAATCTCTTTGGCTTTGAATTTGCTGTTACCAGTTTTGTGATGATGTGCTTACAAAACAGTTGTTTAAAAATGTACCCTAAGCTCTTGATTCTTTTAGTGATCCTTGGGAAAGTGTTTCAGATCTTTATCATGGGTATAGTACTGAAATGGTTTCATTTGTCTCTTACTGCAGAACATTCTTTCCAGAAGTTACTAGAAACATTGAGCTGCTAAATATTTATTTGACTTGTATGAGTTTGATAGGCTATGCAGTTAAGCATCTTATCAAACGATCTATTGCTTTGTCTTTATACCAGGAAGGAACATACTGGTGTTTGCTTACTTTGCGGAATTCTTAGTTCTTAACATACATTCTTTCTTTGCCCTGTTGTCTAATCCAGTCAAAGTAGAGTGTCATACGAACAGGCTTATGAACTCTTCTTTTCTGTTTAGGGAATCCCTAAGGTTTACTGACTTAATAACTGAGTGGTTCACTATCTGGAAAAGGGAAATATGGAATTCTCTTGCTGTTAAAATATAATAAGGTGGTACATTCAATACGAAGGGAGTTTCACCTGATCTGTTTGATTTGGAATAATCATTTACCCAGTGATAATTTGGGTTTTGAATTTAAAACTATAAACTGATTTTTGCCCATTGAGAAGTTTGCTTCATTGTTTAATGTGTGGTTCTGAGCATAGACATTAAATGAGCCAGCACAAGGAATTTGTTTCTAATTCTAGTTATAACCCTGATATGTCATTTCTTTTTTGCAGACAGTCATTGATGCTCATATCTTTCCAGCTCTTATAAATATTTTGCAAACGGCTGAGTTTCGAACAAGGAAGGAAGCAGCTTGGGCAATCACAAATGCAACGTCTGGAGGCTCTGCTGAACAGATCAAGTATGAAATAGTACAAATATTTCAGTGCAGTTGGGTGAACTAGTGCTTGTTCAAGGAACAGAGGTTGTTCCAGTTCTAGAAACTGGAAAACTTTTCTGTAAAGAGGCAGTACAGTTCTGACAGGTGCTGTGTACGGTTGTGTGCCTCCAGTATTTGTCTACAGAGATGTCATTTTTGGATTGAGTTTTGAATGATCCATTCATTCCTGTATAGAGAAATCACATGAGAATTTAATCTGTAATATTTAATTTCATTAACTGAACCATTTCTCTTGTGTGAAAAAAAATAAAATTTTAACTTATTTCACGGTGGTCATTTCTGAATGTAATAAAACATGTTAAAAGACTGGAGAGGAATGGCTCAGACCTACTGCCAATCCCCTGAAACTAGGGCATCGTATGCATTGTTCTTTCTGTTTCTTATACTGGTACATTATGCTTATATGCAATTTTGTTTAAAGTGAATACTTAATGTTACAAATTAATGCAGTTTATATTAATAATATTCATTTAAAACTTATAGGTAAAGTAAGATGTGTATAAATATATCTAGAAAATTAAATTATACATAAAGAAATATATAAAATAGACAGATGATGTGTATGATATTTTCAGTGTTTTAGCAGAATTGGTAAGATACAAATAGCTGTCTATAGTTCTTCTGTTTCTCTGATCAAGTTGACATTTTATCTGTTTGGTTCTTAGTCCTTCACACTAAATGCTTAAATGACAATATCTGCTGTAACTTCACATAGAACTTGATTAATTGTTTGTAATGTTTTTCAGATATTTAGTAGAATTGGGATGCATCAAACCACTCTGTGACCTCCTTACCGTAATGGATTCAAAGATTGTGCAAGTAGCACTGAGCGGGCTGGAGAACATCTTGAGGCTTGGAGAGCAGGAATCCAAGCGCAGTGGCACTGGCATTAATCCTTACTGCGCTCTTATTGAGGAAGCATATGGTATGAGCAAAACATGTGGATGGCAGGTCTTAAAGCAATGACCATGGATCCATTAGACTTTCAGTAGACCAGATTGAATTGATTTCCTTGTCACTGCTAACAAGTTTCCATCTACCGATGTACTTCATAATTAACTTTCTTCTTCTGTGTGTAGCTTGAGACAGTGTATGCAGATGGTCTTTCCTGTCTTTTTCGAGGAAGCCTTCTGGGTATCATTCAGCCTGTAATATGTTCCCTCCATAGCAGATAAACTTCAGGAGCGCTGTTCTGTTGCACAGTTTTCAGGCCTACCCTTTCCCTCTCTGCTGCCCTGCAGAATTTTGCCAGCAGCAGCAGGTTCCTGGTTTGCCTTTGTTTTGCTATAGTTGCAGTTTTTACTGCAGTCATTTCATCCAGATTCTGAGGTACTGCTACTCTTTTAGGTTAGTTTTCTTGTTAAAAGGCCTGAGGTCTTCTTAGCTGAGTCTGGACATTTTCTGTCCTGTGTGGTACATCTGTTTCTCCACCTCAGAAGTGTTATCAAAGATACTTAGTTATACTGAGAAACAACTTAATCGCATTTTTCATGCCATAAATAAGATTGTCTAGCAGAAGTCTGAAGGTGAAGAACTTGTAAGTTGCTCACCATTTAACACTCTTGCCGTACTGGGGGAGTTTTCTTAATGCATTTTTTTGTAGACTGCTGGCTATTCTCTTCCATATGGCAAGTACAAAGGATACCGTAAGTGTGCTTGCTCTCCACTTCATGAGGTCTTAATCCTCTGTCCTCTTAGCACATTGTGCTGTCAGGCCATTCTGCATTCTGTGTCTATAAACTCACAGCTTTCCTTATGTTTTCAAAAATACGAAGTGGCAAGCAATCCATATATAATTTATATGGCTATAAAGGTGTGTTTGTCATGTCAGTTCAGTTATGGTATATAGTTGTTGCATATATGCCAGTTGCACAGTAAAACCAGTTTTAACTGTCTTTTTGGAGTAAAATAATTGAAGTTTCTGGAAGATTCTGACTGACAGATTCCAAGTGAATTTGAGTATTCATTCTGTTAACATCAGCTGAAATTGGTAGACTGAAGGACCCATGGGATTCCTTCTCTTCTGGATCACTTGGACTCAGAGGTTGTTTCTCAGAGGTTGTTTCAACCCTCTTGTTTCTAAGTCTATACTGTAGAGAGGCAAAGCACGAATTCCCCATTGGTATATGCATACGCTCTTTTGTATGCTTTTGTCAGATGTAGCTGGCTACATTGATATGTGATTACCTAGCCACCTAATGGCACAAAAATGTTCAGATCTTTTTCTAAAGATTGATGGAATGTGATGTTTAAAGCAGACTGAATATGATCATTGGTCGTAATGCTTCACCAAGCTGTAACTTTTGCACACTTCTTTTCTTTGCAGGCCTCGACAAGATTGAGTTCCTCCAGAGCCATGAGAATCAAGAGATTTATCAGAAGGCATTTGATCTGATTGAGCACTACTTTGGAACAGAGGATGAAGATAGTAGCATTGCCCCACAGGTGGATCTCAGCCAGCAACAGTACATCTTCCAGCAGTGTGAGGCTCCCATGGAAGGCTTCCAGCTCTGAGGTGCCTCTGTGCTGTGTGCTCCTCTACCTAGCCAATCCTGTTGTTGAGCCGCAAGCCACCTGTGGAGTGATTCTCTCAGTGTTTTCCATAACCCTGTTTGCGCTCATTTGCTTGCCTTGTGCACATTCTCTTACATACGTCTGGAAAACTTTTGGCTCTCTGTGGCAGGATGCCCCCTTCTTGGCAAGGGGTTGCCAGAATCACACTTCTTCTCTAGATTCTGAACCTCTCTGCTGTCATCTTCATGAGGTTGAGGCACGTTTCTATACTTTGAGATATTCCCTACTCCTATTACAGGAAAAGAATCCCACATCCACTAGCCCCCCACACTCCTGGCATCCAAGGTAAGGCTGCCTTTCTCATGTATTTACTGCAGTGTGTGCCTGCAGTTCCAGGGAGACTTTCAGACATTCTGAGAACGTGGCTGAATTCATTTCCCATACTTTTCTCTGGATGCCTCTTTGGATCGCTGTGTGAGATGTGTTAAATCTTCATATGGAATGTATCTCCTTTGCTGTATATGCCAGCTGGAGCTATTGGAATATAGATCGTTACAAATAATGGAATAAGTCTTCTATCCCCTGCAACAACAAGCTCCAATGGATGTGTTTTCTGGTTCTTAAGAATACTGAACACACATGGCCCTACCCCTTCTCAGCACTGAGTTCTCAATGTAAACTGCAGACCACTGTGGAGATCTGCATACCTTCTCAGTCTTTCCATCCGCAAAAAGGAACCTGTGAATAGGTCACTCCTACCACCTCCCCAGAAATGACTTTTTGAAACAGCTTTTAGAATGGAGAAACTACCCTCATTTTGCTTGCCAGCACAGTATAATCTGGCTAGGCCTACCTTAAAATCCAGCCCTTCCTGACTGCGTGCTACGAAGTCTGGTTCTCGGTAGTAGAGTTATGGCTGAAAAATTTCTATCTGCCTCTTTACATTTTTACACAGCTTGACTTGAACTGAGTTCTGAAAAATTACCTTCTGAACACAAAATCTTAATTTGTAAAACTTAGCACAAGGAGTGTTAGATCTCCTTTTCATTTTCACAAGACAAGAGCTTCCTTTCCAACTCTCATAACAGAGTCCTACTGGTCAAGCATCGTATTTAAGAACTAAAATGACACCATGCTCAAAGGATGGTTAATATTGCACCCAGATCCACCTGGCCCTTTCATTTCATTATTCCTTCTGCTGTTTATGGGACTTCAGGTGAGCTAGCATGGAATGCTTGGTTCCTACAGGTGACATCTATAAGGCATTGCTGACTGCATGACAGCTGTCATCCACAGCTGTAGACTGCCCTGCTAGCAGCATGTTCTTGGCTCCGCAAGCTGCTTGGATCACAGACATCTGATGCAAAGGCCGGCCACTTCTCACTGAGTTCAGCTGACATCGACACCAAACTTCAAAAAGGGGGAGATGCCATGTGATTGTAAGTGGCAGTTCCATTTCTGTAAAGGCAATGGATTCTCCAGGCTATCTGCCCTCCTCGTCCCCCAGCAATGGGCTATGTTCCCTCAAGCCATTTGGAACATTTGTAACACACATTTGTCCAGTGTAAACATTTCAAAAATGCCTCTGACATCTGCAGCGTCATGTACCTGTGGTAAATGTTAGCGGCAGAACTGTCTGCAAGATCCTCCTTATGATTCCACTCAGTGACAAGCCACTGAAAAAGCAAAAACATCCCACTGTATACAGGATAACACAAATACATGAATTGCTTGCCAGAGTGCTGAAAGAAGCTAGGCAAAGGCCTGAACACATCCACTCTGTGTCATCATTATTTAAATACAATCTTTGGTTCTGTCTGTGCTTCAGGATGGAGACTGACCCATGTGGCTGCTGCAGAAGCCACCTACTGCCTCTCTAGCTAAGCCAGTTGGCCTCCCCCTTCCCTCTCCCGGTTATTTTCTAGTGCTGCTTTGTGCTGAAGGAACATTTAGTTTACTGCACTTGATCTGTAAATGAACTTTGATTCTTTGTAATCTTAGGGGGTTAAATTTGGTGGTTAATTTAAAAACGAAAACCCTCAATGTTGCCTTTACATCACACATAAATAACTGTGTTTCTCTTTTCTTGAAGGGTGATAGAAGCACTGATTAGTAGCAAAATCTTGTTTTAGCTTTTGGATTTTTTTGTGCTGGATTTTTTTACGTGTAAATTTCCAATAACATGTCATTTCTATAAGATTTGTTTAAAATCATTTACCTCTTATTGGATGGTATAAAAATGCTACATATTTTGTAAACAAATCTGAGCGAAGTGTGTGTGCATATATTCTGTATATTCATATATGTATATTCTGTGTATATATACACTTGTGTGTATATATACATATATACACACACACGTGTATATATATATACACACATGCGTATGTGTGTATATATATACATATCTATATATCTATATATATAAGTGTTTTCTCTTCCAGGCTAGTGAAAACAATGTGGTGCATTGGCGTTTCCCTCCCCTGCCCCCAAGAGAAAAATGACAATTGCCTCTAAATGAGCGAATTAAAAAATGAGTCCATTTAAGCTGAATGGTGTGCCTTCCTGTGTAAGGAGCCTAGCCAGTGTTTGTTACTTTTGCAGTGGATATGTGAATTCAGAGCAGATAAGTATAAATCTTTAAACTTGGTATGTTTGTTTGAAGTGACAGGCTTGGTTGACACAGGTAATATTGTTGTTGTATATACTTACACTGTGTAAAGCATTTGACTGGTACTGCATTATATTTTGACTGAGAACTAAAACAATACAGAAGTCAACGTGGCACACATTAAATGGATTAAAATGTGGCTAACTCATAGGTCTCAATTTGATTTTAAATGGTGCTCAATTGAATGTATTTTCATCAGGATCTTCCAGCAACCAGTTCTTGTCTTTGCTTTATTTAGTCTTACTAATGACTTGAAAAGAAACAAAATTTCCAATGAAGGCTTCAGATTACGAGTTATGGAAGGGAGAACTGACTTGTGCATTATGAAAGGAAGAGCCTACTGATACAGACTAATCGGAATTACTTGGTAAACTAAGGGCAGTCCAACTGTTTGTATTTTGATAGAGCCAAATGTGTGGTGTAACATACCCATCTAATAAATAACATTCGGGCCACATGTGAAGGACTCTGTTTTGGTAAGTGCTTCTGAAAAAATGTGAGGATCCTCTTACATTACCACTTGTCCATTGATTGCCTGGCATGATTCTATGTGGCTAACATAATTCTCATAGGTATAAAAACTTTGAGTAGAAATGGGGGAAGTATGTCAACTTCATATTCAGCTTTGTTGAAACTTTTTTTTACAGGAACATTCTCAATGTTGCTATAAGCACTTAAAAGAAGGATGCTAAAAACCAGGAGCAACAACTGTTAAAAAGGTTTGAAGTTCCTTTCATGTTACGCAGCAAACAGGAACGAGCTATGGTAAAGTTTCCAGTGGAACATGGCAGGCAAGATTGCTCACTTGCATTCAAGATACTTGAGATGGTAGAGCAGAAAGTTGCTGAAACTTCAGTAACTAAAGCAGGGCCAGTGCCTGGGGCTCCTGGGAATACACAACACAGGCAAAACAATTATTTGAGGCAACTGCTGCCTAGAGACTAGCTTGTTATTTTATTTTTGTGTCTGTTCTTTAATGCTATCCAAATACTGGTGGTTGAAGTCCCGTCTCTTAATCTTAAGGGAAGGGAGGAAGGCACTGACCCAGGAAAACAGCAATGTTCTTGACCCTGCATTTCTGCAACAATCAGCGTTGAGACTGTTGAAGAACCAGCCCCCCTACCCAGTTCTAAAAGTGACGATGCTCATGGTTATGTGTCACTGTGCTTTCCTGAGGATTTCCGGGACCACTGGTGTACCTTTGGGCAACTTGCATCTCTGAAAAGCTTTAAGTAATTCCCTGTGTCTTCCAGTATGATTTCTTTTCGTCTGGAATTGTCACAACATGTGATTAGTACTTTTCTGTGCCAATCTTAGCTAGCAAACATTAAGATCTTCAGATGCCTGAGTCTCAGTAGAAAAATAAGCTCTCTTTCTGTACTACTGTGACAATGTCCATAGGGCTCCTGCATGGTCTTCTGAGGCAGCATTCAAGTTGGCAGATTGAGCACTGCATTGAGACATATCTGGAACAGGTACAGTTAAAAGGTGCATGGTGTAGGATTAGTAATTTTACTTTTTGGAATAAAAGTAAATGATGTTTCAGACTAAGGCAAAGGGGAGGAAAAAAATTAAATGTTGTTCTAAGTTCTTAGTATGTTGTTTTTTATTGGGAAGTGTTGTAACAGCATAGGCTAAAGCTGTGGCCTAATCAGGTGGTGCAGGGTATTCTCCAGTTAGCTAGACTGGCTGCTTAGGCAGAAATGTGCAATATATACATATATTTCTTAAGCATTTGTTTGTGTTCAGAAATGCTTTCACAGAAGCAGTCACACTGTGAAAGTGATTGTTTCTTTCTTTATTCCTCTCATAAAGATTAATACTATGTTTATGGTACCAAACTACTTGCAAAAACAAAAACAAAAAACAAACAAACAAAAAAAAAACAACCCAAAACCTGCATTGGAAGATGGCATAAAGCTCATGCTCAGGCTTTTTGAGCCTACATGGAAGCTGAAAGAAAATACAAATGTGTGCAGCAGTGTGCAGGTTTTCATGTAGATGCAGAAATTGTGGGGATACCAAACTCTCAAAAGGAAAGGATATATTTACTCCTACTGCATGGAGCTTCTGTTGGACTACTGGACAGATTCAATTTTTGAATGAAAGAGGGCATAAAGGTTATAGATACTGTCTGAAATGAAAAAAAAAACTGATCAGTGTTGCTGCTTTGGTGTGTTGCCTTCTAAGATTTATATACAGAAATAGATGAGATACCTGCTGCTAGTTAAAGTGCATTCAGTGGTGCTTATTGATAGTGGAACACTTCTGAGAGATGTGTAGTTCTAGGTTCTGTAATCACCAAGCATAAATCAAATCACAAGTTTCTCTCCAGGCATTATTTCAGGTTGCTGTGAAGCTGATGTTCTCCTCTTTGGTTTTATTCAGTAAGCACGGGCACCTATATGCTTAGTAGTGTAACAAGGAACCAAAGCTGTCATGAAAGATCTATTCACATAACTGCAGTGAATTAAGCATGACTTCCACTAGGTATTAACTGAATGGAAAATATGTGAGTCTGCTCTGCTTGCACGACAGCATTCTTGCAGTGATTATCTTAAAATCTGATAATAGGTTGTGGCATCACCTGCTGGTTGTAACGTTTGTGGAATGACTGCATGTTGTATTTGATTGGTTACTTCTCAGCAGTAGGAGGGGTAACCAGAAATGCAATTCATAGAAAGATGGACAGCAGCACTTGCTCACTGTCAAGAACAGGACAAAATACTAGAGAGTACTGCACCAGAAATCTCAGCTCTTCTTTGCATTTTTTGAAGGACTTCCAATTTCTTCACTAATGTTGCTAATTTTCAGTAGCACAAGGAAGAAGTTTCAGGAAAAATAATCTGCCTTATGATAGCAAAATATTCACAAACTACATCTGTCAAACACATGCCTCTTCTGTTTCTGGAGTCCTTGGGGGCCAGTTAACAGGCAGTCCTTGGAACATACATTTGAGCAGCCATGATGATCCCAATCCGCTGAACTGAAAGGAGGAAAAAGTACTGGTCTCCAACTGCTGAATGCTCTCTAGCACGAACAGCATGCAGCTCTTCTGAGATGATGGCAGAAACAGGGCTGTTTGGAAGGGGGTTTGCTTCTGAAACTTGAGGCTAGCATCATGAAAGCACAGATGGCAATTTAAATGGAAAATATGCAAATAAATCCAAATAAATTTTGAAAAAGAGCTTGGCACCAGAGAGCAGAAATGCTTGACTGACTTTCTCATATTCCTCTAAGTATTAGACAGCTGGATAGCACAGGCTGAAGCTGATGCTCAGTATTCTTTAAAATATTTATCTTAATTTTAATTTCCATTTCCCTCACTGCCAACTCCAGTGTTTAAAAAAAAAAAAAAAAACCCAAAAAACAACATCAAAAAACATGGTTCTTATTTACAACACATTGTTTCTGTGGAATGCTGTCTTACTATCATTCCCTCTCCTCTTTTTAGCAAAAGAAGGCAAGAATATATTGGACCTAGAATAAGTATGCAAGCTTTCCAATAACTTCTGATCATTTTGACAGTGTTAATGTAGTACAATTACTCTCAAGTCAAGGACTTGCCTAATAATTGTTCTCTCATGGAGAAAGTTTTAGGGAGCCTATAAATATAGAATGCATATAATATTTTTTCTTAAGGGAGCAATAGTCAGCGATAGTGAACGACTGAAGTAATGAATTATACAGTTAATGAATGAAATAAAGTTACATGAATTGAGAAAGAGGGTTTGGAGGAAAGGTATCAGGAAGAAAACAGATGTTTGTTTTTAATGATTACAGGATAATGCATTCATTCTTGAACACGAGTACTGAACACAAAAAAGATGCAACTCTCTGAAAAGGAGCTGAAAAGGACATTAGCTTTTCTTCCCCAATTCCTGGCTTTTTCTTTTCTCCTCTAAGGTTTAGCAGATGTACTCTGAGTAGCTTCTTCCTTCCATTGAGCTTTCTTCTCCATGTTAATGCTTGTAAGAGATTCGTGCCTTTTTACTGCCTACAAAATAATGACAAAGCATGAGTAGAAAGCGTCACCTAAAGGACCACAGAGGTGAATTGCTTACAAGATATCTGGCCTATCCTTACCAAGGCAATAACAGGAAAAGAGGGGGTTAAAATTCAACATCCGGATAATTTTAGTTTAAACTCATTATTTCTCTGGGAATAAGTTAAGCCCTTCTGTTAATAGTACTACCAGATGTATTCTGTGCTTATGGTCAGTATTTAATACTAATCTCATCTTCAGAAGTCAGAGGTACTGCAAACAAAAAATTAAATATAATAGATTACAGCTGCTGTGAAAACTAAGGTCCCAAAGGAGTTGTCCTCTTTTCCAGTGTTTGTGTTCATACTCTGCAAACCTAAGAGAAATAACTTCTGGGAATTGTTAGTCCTTGATTTTTTTCTGCTAACGCCAAGGAGAAGCCTTTCCACTGATTCATTTCAGTCATGCATCCTTTTATATTTTGAGAAGTGAATGCAGACAAGTAGAAGTGTTATCACTTCAACAATTCACAGGGCTGGCATTGAGACTCGGTTTTAAAGGTTACCTAGAAACACTGTTAACAGAAAGAAGAGTGAAACATTGTAATCAGAAGAATGGCTTTAGGGAAAGGCAGCCTACCAGTAGAGAGTGGATGGTTGCTCATTATCTACAGCACTTCTGGGCTTTTCTATTAAATATTCAGCTTTTTCAATTAAACAATAGTTGGGAAAAAAAAACAACCAAAAAAACCCTGTTCTATTAAGGGTGAAGGGAGACTTTTCTAATACAATTAAAGAGGACAGAGTTAGCACTTGCCATACCTCCCCACTGTTTAAAGACTTTGAGAATTCTCAGTCTGGGTGAAGAAACACTCCTATTTGCTGTTGCAGTGCATAAAGAGGTACTGTGATTTGTAACAGGTTTGCCACACAATTAACTGTATGGATCCTTTTGGCCCAAGGAACATTTACCTGTCTAACAGAACAGAAAACTTTTTCCTTTCAAACTCTTGCTGCCTGTCAGCAAAACTGAGGAATTAAAACAGTGCAAGATAAGATCAAGCATTTTGCTGGGGTGGGAAGGTAGTAGGGGAAAAAGACTATTTTAGTACATACAGTCTAACAGTGATATCCCCCTTTTCTTTTCTGACCTGGGAATTAATCAGTGAGCATTACCTTCTGGGGGACTGGAAGGACAAACAGTTCTAAGAATCCAATGGAGGAACTGAGGAATTTACGTTAAGGTGCATTTGTACTCACCAGCCAAAAATTTATGCTTACCTGCTTCCCTCTGATCACCATCACTATGCATCCTACTATTGTCAAGGCAATCATTACATAGCTGAACTTCACCCGCAGTGTGGTTTGTGCTGCTCGGATTGCGTCAATTCTGAAGAAGTAATAAAATAACAGACTTACTACTGGAGACCCAACTAAACCAGGGGCTAGTTGTGTGATTTCTCCTGGCATGCTGTCTGTGCATTACACTAGCAGTGCTTTGTTCTTTTCACACACAAAAAAAACCCCCACCACCAACAAAAAACCAAACCCAAGGTTTTACAAGAATGGGCAAGTCTGATTTCTAGAGCTACCTCAGGATAGATGAAAATCATAGTAAGAAGGGAGTTCCTCTCAAAGCTGGAAACACACGCAACATTTTTAATTTTCAGTTATTCAGCTGTTAGAGAATGTTGCCTTTCTAGGCCACCTGACTGCATTGCAGTATCTCCGTGGGCATATTCACTACAGGGAAGACAGGAAAAAGAGAAAGATATTTTTACTAATATTAGTTTGATGATGCTACTTTCTAAAGTTTGTGAATACAGCGAGTACCCTATCCACGTTAGAACTGTAAAATGTGTGTTCCCTCAATAGCAGAAGTGTAGTTAAAAAAAAACACCAAACAAACACTTGTCAGAAGGAATAAAATGTTAACTATTCTAGTTTCTTGAGCAGAGGAACATATTATCACAGCTTAGCAATTCTTTTTGCCTGAGATTCAAAATGATTCATTTATGGTACCCTCTATTTTCCAAAGAAGGCTTCCTCTACTACAGCTATTTATAAATTTCACACTGGCTGCTGAAAAGAATGCTCCTGGAAATTCTGAACAGGACTTGGTAGAATACCAGTGGTTACAACTTCCCTCCTGCTAGATGAAATAGACTTCATTCAGGTAATCTGTTTTCCTGAGAAATGAAGGAGGCATGGAGCTGTCCAAAGCTGATGATGGAAAACTCTTTTAGATCTTTTCCATACCTCAGCAGGCTTATCCAGACACACCAGTAGCTGTGCTACTCCTTTGGGAAAACTGTCAACCTGTTTAATGTCATAATTTCTAACAGAAATCTTCCACAACAGGAATAACTATTAAAGTTTTCCAAATATCGTGAAGATCATTCTGCCAAATCTCAATTACAGTAAATGGAAATTTTGTATTATAAGTATCAATATGAGAAGGGTTAATGAAGTGTAATGCTTCCAGACATCCTTTCCATTCTAACCACTGACCTACTCCTATATATTTAACTCTTCTTGCAGAATTTAGAGTGGATGACTCCCTTCTTAAGGGAGTCTAGTATGCTCACTGATTAAATTTAGCATACTATGAAAGTATAGATGAATTGAAAAGCATCAACTTCATGGCAGAGAATAATTGTATGCTAAGCCTAACATAGATAATGGAATTAACAGGTCTGGGATACTAACACTTTACACGAACATGAGTGAATGAGGAATCCTGTATCATGTTTTAACCCTTTTACTTGGAGGGAAAGGATTCATGATGGTTTGACATGGTAAGTCATGTAGGACATAAGAACTGAAAAGCTTTTGGTCTTTCCTTTGGAGAGGAGTACAAGAGTGGTTTGATCACCATTTCAGAGTACTGATCTGAAGAAAATTTCAGATCATAGAAAACACATTGATCTAGCATGAAGCTAACAATTTAGCTTTCAGGTTATTCGTTCTTACAAACAATCTACGATGAACAACTTGGGTTCAGGATGCATTTAAGATGAAATGCGTAGAAGTAGGGTTTAACAATTTACTAGTTAGTTTTTGAAGTATCTTGGGTGTGCGAGACTATACAAGAGGAAAAGGCAATCATTTGAACACAACTTTCATTTTAAAAGTAATTCAGTAGCTTAGTGCTTATTTTGTTTAACAAATTAGTTACTTTTGACAACCATATCTTGCAAGATATGATTATAATCACATGCCTTAGAGCTCAATCTTACTCAGATTAGAAAAAGCAAGCAAGCTTTTGTAGTTCTATAGTTCTTGATCCCCTTCTCAACTTTGGCTGAACTATTTCCCTCAACAAAACCAAGAATTCCCTTGTAAGTACCACTGGGAATGCTTTTTTAAACTAACAATTGCATTTTTTTAAATTGCTTTTGTTAAATTTGATCTTCATTTTAGATAGGTACAATGGAACATCCAGTTTTATCTTCTATATCACAGGGAGCAAAGCAGCAACATTTGGATTCCAGCAGCGATGGGGAAACTTACTACATTTTCACTAGGCAACTGTTCCGCTATTTGCTTAAAACCCAAGAGTAAAGAAAGTTGGCCTCTGCCCTCAAGACATTCATTAACAAATATTATACATGAGTTTCTATTACTTTATGGCTATATCATGAAAGTTTCGTGTAATAGGAGGCTTTGACATGTAAAGGAAAACACTTGAAAAAGCTCACGCTAATATTTGTAAAGATCTTTTTTGATTGGATGAATAAAAATTAATGGATGTGATGTTTTTCTAATGAAACAAATGACAGACACTGGTCATCCCTTCGGGAAAAATCTAAATGATTTACATCTAAGTCATCTCAGCAATACAGAATTCTCCAGGTCACATAATCTCATCTACAGCATGATACAATCACAGCAGCATACGAATTTTCAGCTGTGGAAACCCATTCTCCTTCAGAAAAGGAGATCCAAAAAGATTTTGGATTTGCATTCAAATAACTTATTCCTGTGCAGGCAATGTCTCTTTCTCAGCCTTGAAACTGGCACTTACGAGACAACCTCTGGTATATCCTCTGCCTTCTTGAAATGGCCTGCCCACAGCAAACATTTCTTCTCCCAGTCTGTAGGCTTGTGTCCAGGCACCCGCAAAACAGGCCGACCTACAATAAAAACAGCCAACCAACCAAAAAAAGACAGTCAGAAAAGCTGAATCCCTGACCAGTTAGATTGAGTAATGCCGAATTTTATGTACAATTGCTAGCGTTGGTTACAAAACAAAAAGGTTATTGCATGGTCAGATTAATAAACCTCTGAATGTGGATTAAACTGAGGGCAGGTTAGTTGGGAAAGCCAAATCTTGTTCACAATCTCTCTTCTGCAGCTCTAATTTTGCAGAACCTGCTCCAGCATCTAAGCTTCCTAAACTGTGATATTATAACCTTCCTACTACTTTTAAATTAGTCGAAAGAAAACAAATGGAACTGCTTGCTATAGAAAAGCCAATATCCTGTTCCATAGCATAAAAGAATTTAAAGTTTCCCAGGGAGTCAGAAATATCTTATTTGCAGTTATAAACAACCAGGTGATCATAAGCAAAGACCAGATCCTTAATTTTCATCTCAGTCTTACAACCTCCGTATACAAAATGCTGAAAATAAAGTAGGAAAAGGTTTTCTTGAATAATATTACAGTCTAGCCTACAAAACAAACAAACAAACAAATAATAGGATGGATTCTGCATGGAGGTACAGATTCATAAATGAATTAGTGGATTCATTAATGACATAGGAAGTGCTGTGGATACACAGTTTGCTGACAACACTCAGTTATTATGAACCATAAAGAAGACGGCTACGTGAGAAGAGCTGCAGGCCTTCAGAGCCCCGAGCCAGTGGCAGGGCCAGTGGAATTTCATGTATATAAGAAGCACTTCCAGTACACATACAAAAGATAAACTCTAACCTAACCTTTACTTCTGAGGAGCAGTCCTTGGGATTTCAAAGAAGTTTGGGGAAAAGTTCAACAACAGAAAGGCAAGCAGTATTATTAGCAATGATAGGGAAAGGAACAGAGAGCAACACAAAAGTGTTACCATGTCACTGTACAAAAACACAACTCCAGCATTCTGAAAAGTGTGTGAAACATTGAGCCTTTGTCTCAAAAACAGTGAAAATTCCTAAGGATGATCACAGGTGTGGAGAGGCTGCCACAGAACAAACACTGTATTATAGCGAAACCCATCAGCTTGGAAAAGCACCGAGTACCCCTCCAGTACAACAGAGGGCACCAGAACTGTAAGTGATGCTGTGAACGTGGACCACAATGGCCTTGCTTTGGAAAGAGTATTCAGTTAAGAACAGAGGAAAAACAGCATATGACAGATTCAAAAACAAATACAAGGAGTGGATATTTTCTCACAGTGCCGTTGAGCTGAGGAACCCCTTCCCAGAGGATGTGGGTGCTAAAAATAGTTTCAACCTCAGAATACTTCATAAATTTACAAAACAAAAATCCAACAAGGACCATTAAACACAAAGACACTGTCTCTGGGACAGCAGCGTAGGGATAGTACCCTGTTTCTATTATACTCCCCCTCAGATCCTTGCTGTGCATCACCATTCCTTTTAGTCCCTACAAAAACGTAAGGGTCCTCCTTTATTGGCCATTACTGGAGACATGACGCTGTTAAAGAGATTCTTGGTCTTACCCAGTACAGATGAGTTTTTTTTTTTTTTTTTTTAATATATTTATGCAAAATGCTTCACATCTGTACACTGCTTTGATCTAGCATCAGTAGGCCAAGAAGGGAACCAGTAACACAGGCATCTGTTTAGAGCATCATAACTGTTCCATCTACAGAGTTTCATGACCTCATCTTTCCCTGACCCTTCCGTTCTTGAAATATGAATTGAGCCAATAACTCAGATTCTCCCCTGCAGGGCATGTTTAGGTCTGTGAGCAGCTGGAGCTGGTTCTGCAATGAAAAACTGCAGAAGTATTTAGCTGGTACAGCGTTCCTAAACCCTATTTGTGTTGGGGCTGAACAGTCAGTTCCAGCAGAAGAGCCTCAGAGTGTAGAGCTGTACATCAAATACGACATTAATGATATACTACAAAGTGAAAGCTATGTTATTGTCACAAGAAGAAAATTTGCCTCCTGGTTTTGTTAAAAAAGAAACACAAGATCTTGCTGCCAATTTACATGCTCAGTTTTTTCAGTCTGAAGATTAAAGAGTTAACTCTCGCAAAAGCAGGGGCTCTTGTTCAGATGACTGCAGCCTTAGTCTCTAAACATTTGACAGTAAGAAACATAGCAAAGTCTTTATCACAAACTTACCTCTTGGCTGAACTGGACTTTCCCCCTGGGGCTTGCTGCAGAGCCTCCTGCTCACCTTCAGCCCCACTCCCCGACTCATCCTCAGAAAGGAGGGAATGTTTCTTTCCAGCAGCTTAACAGCCTTATCTGGAAGAGAAAGCAGAGGAAACACAGGGGCTAGGTCTAACTCAGAACATCAAGCAGCGAGAAGGCTAGCTTTTAGGTAGGAGGTTGTTCCTCCCCCCAGCCCCAAGAGAAAACAAGAAATAAGAACAGTAGGTACAAATCTAATGCTATGAAAGAAACTACAGATATAATAATCTATGAAATCTAATAAAGAAATTAAAGATGACTCTATAAACCATCAGAATCTAATAAAGAAATTAAGGTCAATTTTACAAATTCTAAAATACATCACTTGAGTTTGTCTATTAGGCATATATAGAATAACAAGAGTGACCGATTACAGCCCACGAGCAGTTTCTACAGCAGAAGACATAACATCACTTCAAGGAACTTATCTACTTGGACACACATGATATGCCCCTGAGCAACACTCTTCCAAGCACTGCGCACCAACGTTTTATTCATCTTGTCATTCCCAGAGTGACAGAGCTGGGACTTGGGATAAGCGCTTTGTGGTGCACCAGACAAAACACCTCATGTATGAAAATGTGCTCTCAAGAAAGTCGTTATTCATTAACGAAAATATTTATTCACTAACGAAACATTTTATTATTATTTTATTTTATTATTATTTTATTAGTATTTATTCACTAACGAAACATTTCTGAGGAAAAACAAAAACAAACAAACAAAAAAAACCAAAGAAACAAAACAAAACAAAAAACTGGAAGATAAAAGGGCACTTAAAATAAATGGCATTCTTTTTTCTTCTTTACGAGGGAAAATGTCTTTTCTTTGGGGGAAAGGGAAACGGATCAATGCCCTCCCGAACCAAGCAGCGTTCAAGCTCTTCAGAGGATCAGCAACAACGAGGCACACCAGCCCGTCCCTTTCCCGTCTGCGGGTCAGCCCGGAGGCCCCGCACCTCAGCGCTTGCAGGGACTCGCAGGGACCCGCACGGCCGCCCCGTCTGGCCGCCCCTCCCGTACTGCGGCGCCGCGCCGGGTTCGGGACCCCTCGGAGGCGCCGAGCTCCGCTTTACGCGTCCCCCGGCTCGAGGGGAGGACGGACGCCCGCTCGGCCCTAGCAGCTCCGCTCCCCGCCACTCACCGGCGCGGCCCCACATGTCGCTACCCGCTGCCCGGCCCTGCGCGGCTCCCCTCAATGTCACCGCTCCGCAGCGCTCCGCCCCGGCCCCGCGATTGGAGGGGGGCGGTGGGACGCGCGGGCCGCTCGTGGCCGCCGACGTGCAGACCCGCCTCTCGGGGCCGTCTGCCCTCCCCGCAGCTCGACGGCGACCTCCGACCGCACCGGCAGCTCCAGACCCCCCAGCAGGGCCCGCCCGGCCCCGCTTCGCCCCGCCTTTCCCACCCGATTGGCCGCCGCTTTGCCTTCGGCCTTTCCAGTATGGCGGCGCCCAGCAGCGGGGTGAGCTGCGAGGACTTCGCTGAGTTCCAGGTAGCGGCGCTGAGGTGATCGTGCTGTGGGGCCGACCCCGGGGCGGTGTGGGGGGGCTGCGGGCGGCTGCGAGCTGCGGTGCTGCGGGACCTCCCGGCCGCAGTGCCCTCGGCGCCCCCCCCCTCCTTGTCCCGTCCGCCCGCCCGCCCTTCGTTAGCACTCTCACGGTGCACACGAGGGCTCCGGCCTTCCTGGTCGCGCAGCCGGGAGCAGGCTGAGTGCCCCAGCGCTGCCCTGCCCGCCGGGGAGAGGCCGTAGGATCGGGCTCTTCACTAAACGTGACCGGGCTGCACAGCTTCATGGAGTAAGACTGCGTGCAGAAGCAGCACGTGTGGGAGCCCGTGGGCTGCTCCGGAGTGTGGTGTCTCAGCGCGGTCTGTTGATGCTGCTCTCTAATACCGTGAACCCTCCGAGAGGCCTGCTTCTTCCACCAGGGAGCAGTTTGGGGCTGCAGCCTGGGGCCGGCTTCCCGTTTTCTTCAGCTCTGCTGGCAGGCAGCAGAGCCTGTGGGGCTCCGGGAACGGGCTGCAACAGCTCTACAATGCTTCCTGAGGAGACTGTCGTGTAGGGGAGAGGCGAACATGACCCTGCTGTTGGGCAGCACGGGGCTGGGGGTGTTGGGTTTTTGTTTTTTTGGATGAGCCCAGTTGTCTCCCACTGGCTTTCCTGCTAAGGAAACTGATTGTTTTGCACTAAACATGTAGAAACTGTGGCTTCCTTGTGGTTTTTTATGGCGTTCCCCCCCTCCCCGCCTTTCTAAACATAAAACTTAATTTCTATTAAAACACTGAATAATGCATTTTTTGCTGTACAGTTCTCTTGGGTAAAACAATTTTTTTTTTTTTTTAATTTGTTTTTATTCAATACAGGAGTTGCTCAGGGTGATGAGGACAATTGATGACAGAATCGTCCATGAATTAAACACTACAATTCCCACAGCCTCCTTTGTAGGGAAAGTTGACGCCAGCCAGACATGTAAAGAGCTCTACCAGTCTGTAAGTGTCTGTTCCTTTAAATTTGTTCACTTTTGGAGATTTTTCCAATGTGTGGTGGCCACTAAAGTGGAAAATCTCAGTTTCTAAGGAAAAGGCCGACTTGATAGATCATGCATTAATGTATTCACAGATGGCCTCCTTGACTTCTCTCCACAGCTAAACCACATGCATGTAAAAATTGTCTTGCTTTAAAATCACGTTGTAGACTGGCTTATTCTGCAATACTGTTCTTTTGAGGTGTAATTCTAGATGGCTTGCTTCTTTCTTTGAAAAATGAGTGCTAGCATGGTTCTGTGGTGCTAAAAAACACATGCTCATGTCATCTGCTTGCGTATCTTTGACTTTTACCATCAGATCAAGTTGGTACCTACTGCTTAAAGCAGTGTTGCTTCTAATATATGGATTATAGAGACAAAGGGAGTTCTGCAGGCACAGCAATACTTTGATTCTAGAAAGTCTTTCTTAAGCTTGTAACACAATCTTTTTTAATTTGATGTCTGACCTGCTTGTGACTTTCCCTCTTCTTGCTTAGCTGATGGAAGCTCACACCAGCCGAGAGAGAATCATCAAAAACTGCATTGCTCAGACTTCCAGTGTAGTGAAAACTCTCAGAGAAGAGAGGGAAAAGGCACAGGATGATGTAGCATTATTAAAGCAACTCAGGAAAGAGCAGACAAAGGTGAGTGGTGGAGATGTTGAGAGGTCACTTAGATGTAAGAGGTTGTCTTCCCGTATGGAAAGATCTCCTTGGTGGAGAGAACCTGAAGGGGATGTTGACTTCACAGAATAGAATTTTTTGAGTTGGAAGGGATCTTTAAAAGGTCATCTAGTCCAAATCCCCTGCAATGAACAGGGATATCTACAGCTCAGTCAGGTTGATGGTCCACTCTGACTTCGAGTGTCTCCAGGGACAGGGCATCCACTGCATCTCTGGGCAACCTGTTCTAGTGCTTCACCACCCTTATTTGCAAAAAATATTTTCCTTGTACCCAATCTAAATCTGCCCTCTTTTAGTTTGAAATCATTTCCTCTTGTCCTACCACAACAGATACTGCTAAAGAGTCTGTTCACTTCTTTCTTATAGCCCCCTGTTAGATGCTGAAAGGCCACCCTGAAGCCTTCTCTTCTCCAGGCTGAACAGTCCCAGCTTAGGCAGTGGAACTTAGGCAGTGCTGTCTTCTGTTCTTATCAGCTGGATTTGTGAGAATCGTAAGAGCAGAACAGAACTGCTTTTATCCTGTAAATGGCACATCTTCTGAGATTCCGCTACCCAAATGCCTAGAAAAACATGTGCTTCTCCACAGTGCACTCTAAACTTTGCTGACAAATCTCTCCTAGTAGGACATAACTGTTTACTCTCTTCAGAGTGTCTGGAGGTTTCTTTCGCCTTTTTGAATTCTTGTGAAAAGTAGTGCAACTGCAGATGGTGGCTGTGGGTGCCAAGGTATGATCACTAGAAGATAATGAAGTGTTCTTTACGTTTATCTCTTGTACAGCTATGCTGCCTTAAAGCCATCCTTCTTCACCGTTAGCCTGAGAAGCATCTTTCTTATTCATTGTATTAATCAAGGTTTCTGTCCACTTTGAGGAGCTGCCAGGAAGCTTTGAATTCCAGTTAAGCAATTTTTTTGTTCTTGTTGCTAGTATTTAGTTTAGATTGTGTGAGAGGGACTTCTGGATTTGCACAGGGGATTGTAATGTGCAAAACCCCAACCTTGTAGCCTCTGGATGGAAGGTGTGCTTCATTTGTGTCCATAATGTCCATTTGATGTTTCCAGGCGTTGAATGACACATACTTTTGGAGAAGTGCTCTGATGTGAACTCATATTTGAAGAACCGAGTGTCAAGCAAGTGGTTTTGCCCTTAAAGTCTAACTTACAGAACTTAAAATGAGCATCCACATTACTTGTCCCCCTGTACTCAGCTCTGCTGAGGCTGCAGCTCGAGTACTGTGTTCTGGTTTTGCTCCCTCACTATGAGAAAGACATTGAGTCTCTGGAGCACGTCCAGGGAAGGACAATGAAACTGGTGAAGGATCTGGAACACAGGTCTTAAGAAGAGAGGCTGAGGGAACTGGGACTGTTTAGTCTGGAGAAGAGGAGTCTTGGTGGAGAGCTTCTCTCTCTACAGCTACCTGAGAGGACGTTGTGGTAAGGTCAACCTCTTCTCCCACGTGACTAGTGATAGAATGAGAAGGAATGGCTTCAAGTTGTGCCAGAGGAGGTTCAGTTTGGGTGTTAGGAAAAATTTCTCCAAAAGAGTGGTCAGGCACTGGAATGGGCTGCCCAGGAAGGTGGCTGAGTCACCACCCCTGGAGGTGTTCAAGGAACATATAGCTGTTTACTGAGGGACATAGTTTAGTGGGGAAATGTCTTTTCCAACCTTGGTGATTTTATTATTCTGTGATACTTTGGGTAAACTAGTAAGATAGCTTAGTATTTTCTGCAAGTTCTGTTCGCAGTCGGTTCCTTAAATCACGGAGTTTCTGAGCTTATCACTGAAACCAATAAGAAGGTTGCAATGATAATGCTTAATAACTACAGGTGATTTCAAACATTAAAAGCAATCCATAATTTCTAAACATCTCAGAAATCCTTCAGTTGGGTGACCTCAAATTTACACTTTTTTTTTTTTTTTTTTCCCCCTGGAACTTAGGTAATTTCTCTTGACAGTGCATTTCCTATTTTAAGATTATGCCTTTCAAATACATTTTTATTTGCTTTCAATACAGATCTATTTTACTCTTTATTATTTGTGCTTCTCTCGTACTGCTAGTGATACAAACTGGGGGACTTCATACAAAATTACTACTTCTGGGTTACTGATTTTAAGAAACATCCTTGGAGTTGTGCAGGTCTAGCAGCCAATTCTTTTAGTCCACTTACATAAAAATATCATTTGATTATTATTATCTTAGTTCTCTTATATGAAATTTCTAAATAACCAACCAAATTAATTCTGGAAGTCCAAAACATATAGCTTAATGAGTATTAGTTTTATCAAGTGAATCAGTTGTGCTTAATGTTGGAATCTGCTTTTGAAGGGAAAAAAAACCACCAAAAACACAACAAAACAACCCAGCCCAAACCACCTTTGTAGCCTTGTTGATTAACGCTGATTGCATCGCTATTTGGATTTGCATCTCTAAGCAAAAGACTGAAATAGTAGTTTTGCTTGGGCTTGGTGTCAAACATGATTGTAAACCCATTCAAGTATTCCAGCAGGGAAACTTCTTCCTTGATATGCTAAAGATCTTCTGAGCAGATATATTAGAGAGCCTAATTATGGTCATCTTATCACCCAGCTAATGCTGTGTTATTATTTCAAACAGTTTGATGTACTGTTGAGTTGGCAAAAGCTCATCCAACACCTGTGTAAGCTATACATGTCTGGATGTCCTGCTTGGAGGGCTTCTTTTTTCTGATGAGATTGCTGTCTTGGTTTGCACCTGTTCACCAACTCTCTGACTGGAACTACATATTTAAAGTTGATTCATTCTGGAGTCTAAAACTCCAACAAAAATAAATCCTAACCGTGGGCATGAATGGCAAATGGACTCTTATATCTCCTCTTTTGCTTTTGGAACCTGTGGCAGGGCCAAATTACCACAGGTCATCTGAACACAGCTGTCACATATGCTCTGTGGAGTTACTAATAGAGCTGAAACAGAGATTCTTACGTTTCTCCTGGATTGAATGAGTGCTCTAGAACTGCTTATTGTGGTATTTCAGAGCTCTTCCAACCTGTGTAAACCTAGTTTGTCCATCTGTAATCAAATACCGTAGTAACTGGTTCAGAGACCATAAACATATGTGATCTGTTCTTGTAGACTATCACAGTGCACTGATAGATGGCAAAGTAAACAGAAGGGATACCTTCTTGATCTTTATCCTAAATCAGGAATCTGCGATTTTCCCCTAATTCTGTCGCTAGCTATCTTGTTTAACTCCAGTAATATACATGTGGAAGACTGAGAACTCAAGGCTGCAAAGCTAACCACAGCACTGCTATCCTTTGTGCTGAGTGCTATTCAGCCACAAGTAATTTTTGTCTGTTGAGCCAATAAGGCTGATCAGTTTGTTCTGTCGTTTGGCAGGAAATATTTAAGAATGGATTAGTAACCAGTAGTAACTTCTGCTTTCAGGGTGCCCCTTGCAGACTAGCCTGCCCAAAGTGTTGACTGAATGGAAGGACCAGGCTTTCAGGATGATTAACTTCAGTTTGCACCTGGTACTGGGTTTTTGTCACAGAAGTTGCGGAGGTAGTGAATACTGGTGGCTGCAAAGAACATCTTGACAATAACCTCTTTCTTTGTCTGTTGTTTTCTACAGTTGAAATTGATGCAGTCGGAGCTGAATGTTGAAGAAGTGGTAAATGACAGAAGCTGGAAGGTACTCAGTCATTTTAGAAAGCGATGTAGTTCTGTGCCATGGGTTTGAGCTGTCTTGCCCTGGAGCTGTGGGACAAATGCTTATGAGGCAGGTTAGGAACAGTGAGGGCAGTGCTGGGGCAAGTTTTTCAGTCAGTCATTTCAGGGCTTTCAGTCAGATTTCAGGGCTTTTCAGAGGCACTGTGAAGGAAAGAAATGAGGCTGATGTAATGGGGAAGAAGGACTGTAGAATGCTCCCCATATAGATCCCCTTCTCAGCCCTACTCAGTGGCTAGGGACTTGGTAAACGTGTCTGTGGTGGCCTGTCTGAAAAGCTTGGCTGGGCCTCTTCTGGTGCCAGAGGAATGAGCCTTTCAGTCACGGCTCTGTTTGGTGCCAGTCATGCTTCTGTGCAGAGGCTGGAGGAGGATGCGGCTGCAGAAGTTAAACCTCTTTCTGACAGAGTTTCTGCAGGCCTGAATGGATGATCCTAGTGTGAAGGGCAGTCCTGCTGTTGCTTTCTGGTGTCACCTTCTCGATCTATGGCTCCAGATGCTCCACTCCCTTCTTAATCTCAGCTTTAGGATTTTAGTCCTAGGTTTCATCAGGGTAAATGGAATACAGCTTCATGTCTTCTGTGTTCTTGGAGGTCATCACCATAGTAGAACTGGATGGAGGCTAAACAAATGAGTGTTTACATGTTTTCCCGCTCAGTCTCTGTACTGTTCGGAAAAGCTTATCATGCCCTTAATTAATTAGTCATGCCCTCAAGCTTAATTAATTTTGAGCCAGCTTGAATATGACTAAGAAATACCATTACTTTAACAATGCTAGTGGCAAACATTTCATGGGAGCAGCACTGTCAATTTTATTTTAAAAGGGCATGGGGTTGGTTGTGGGGAGGAATGCCTGTTTCTCCTCTAGTATCTCTATTCCGAAACCCAGAGTTGGCACCAAACTTAGCACTAATACCAGTGATTTCCTGTAGCTACATTAAGCTTTTGTTAGTGACATAAGTGCCTGACTTTTCCTGGGAATCGAGAATGTTTGGTTGAGAGGTGGTGTGGTATGCACATGGTGCAGAGAGGTTCCAGCTTGCAAGTGTTTAGAGAAGGACTTAGAGAAATGTCTGCCTGGGTTTTATCTCCAGCTCTACTGTCACCTCCCTCTGAGCACAGGCATAGCTGAGGTCTCGTTCAGCTGTAAAAATACTCCACTTATGGAACTAGATCCAGTCATAGCTATGGATTTAATACCATTTGTTACATGGCAGTGGTTATTGGAGTGCAGGTGAAGACCTCTGCTCTTTTTTTGTTTTGCAGATTTTTGGTTGAAAAGTAACCTCATGGATTTACGTTAACCCTGAGCACTGCAAACCAGAAATGTGTGATTAGGAAACAGTTATTTTGAGATACTTACTCTGGGTAGCTGTAGCAACAGTCAGATACAGAAAGGTGCTGCTTCATAGCAGTGCATGTGGTGGAGATCTGTTTGGCTTATACCAAGCAAGTAACTGACTTCCAAAACAAGACATTTATATTAATCTTTCTGTACCACCTCTGTGTGGGAGTTTGTTATTGCAATGTTTTGTATTAATACATGAAAGACAGCAAAATCAAACTTTACTAAACACTAATTTTATGGTATCTTGGGCACTTTTTCCTATGTGCAAAACAACAGTAGTGCTTCACAGGTAGGCTACAGGAGTGAAGTGGACTGAATAACACCCTGGGGCCTGTGCGTAAATGCTTTAAAAGTAGGAGGCAGTGTTAGTAAGATTGTAATACGGATCTTCCATGGGCTTCAGAGCTGCTGTTAAATATGCTTTAAAAGATTGTATGATAGTGTGTTGGAAGCTGAGATGTTTTTGGAATGTTGTTTGATGTGAGAGAGCATAGACTGCATTTCCAGTACTCTTTAAGGCATATATGCATATAAAATGACTTGGAGAAAAATGGTGCAATTTGCTTAGTATGAAAATGCTTCTAATGGGAAACCTGTGTGGCTTTTAATTTCTACAATTTGCTTCTATTGGTTCCCTGATCTCAGATCTTTACACACCTTCCAGAAGTGTCTACTGCATGTGGTAATGTAATTGCACAGGCTTTGCATGCATTTGAAAGAAATTATGTCAGAGCTGTCATGTTTTCTTTAAAATGATTTAGTTTGCAATATGTGTTCCGCTTCTTAAAGTACACTAAATTTGAAGCGAAGTTAAAAATTACTTAAATTGTTGCTGTAAGGCATGCTGCAGTCTTCACTTTTACTGAAGTAGCTGTTGGTTCTGCATGCTGAATAAGGAGACCAATTGCAGAATTGTCTAATTCTATTCTAGGGAGAATGTTAAAATGTTAAAATAATAATAAAATAATAAATAATAAATAAATAAAATAATAATGTTAAAACATAATCTATGTTAAAATAACATATAAAATGATGCATAATTTCCTCAGAACTAAAGACCCTTCACATTGCACGTGAAGCCTGTGGGAGACTTCACAAAATTTGACATCCTAAAGATCAAAGACAATTTATATCAGAAATGGACCAGGGTACCTTGGCAAAATGTGCTCTCACATGGGTGCTGCCAATGGCTTAGTAACTGCTGTTGCCTTGGCTTGGTGCTAGGTGGTGCTCGTGCCACTTTTCAGAACATGCACTGGTCAAGGTTTGGTGCTAAAACGGTAAATAATTAAATTCCTTGATAACAGCACTGACAACTTTTTGAGCCTACATGTTATGCTTTTGATTCAGACTGCTGTACTTGACATAGTCACCCTTACTGGCCCTTGTTAGGGTAAGCAGACTGCTTGCTGAGCTCTGCAGCTCAAGCTAAATTAAGTGATCGTCGGTCTCTAGTCCTGTGTCCCAAATTTTACCCAGAGAAGGTGTCAAAGGTAAGCGGGCTGAGGGCAGCATGCTCATTGGGGGCAGAATGCTGGCAACAGCAGCACCTGCAGCCAAATAACTGAAAGTACAGGCATGGCTTCCAAGAGCACTTGCACCTCTTTTTAGCTCTTGCCACTATGTATAAAGCATTTGCTCAGGAAAGAGAAGAATCCAATGCTCAGATTGGAATGTCGCAGTGAACTTCATAGAACATAGCCGGTCAGGATCTTTTCACTGATCATTTCCCTCCCTCTTTAAAACAATAACAAACAAACAACCTCCTACCAACCAATGAGCCGAAAAGTTCAGTGTCTTTGATGTAGACAGACAGCAAGGATGATAAGTGCCTTATCTGAGGGAGAATGCTGTTAGTGCTGTGCAGTTCCCCAGCACTGAGCTGTGCACTTTGGATTTAGTAAAACCAGGAGAGAAAGCAAATGGAGACGGAAGGGCTGGTAAGTACTGTTTATTGATATCATGGTACTGGGTGCCTTGAGCTGGGTGCGGCAGAAGGAAACAGTTAACTGAAGTAGGTCTGAAGGCTCTAGACAAAGACTGATTTGCTTTTGCTCTTCTGGTTTGGTGTCCCAGGTATTTAATGAGCGTTGCCGAATTCATTACAAGCCTCCGAAGAGTCAATGATGTGAAGTACTTTCCATCAAGGTGGTCCACAATCATGAGAGCCAAACTGGAAAGAGACCTTGGGCGAGCCATACTTGGGCCTTGCAGAACCAGGACAACCAGTCTTTATTTTGGACCTACTTAGCTGGAATCTCAAGATTTAAATAATTCTCCTGTAATTAAGAGAAAACAACTCCTCTTTTGTACAAAATATGTGAACAAATGAGTTTTATAGTATTAAAATAATTTTCAAATGGAATGTGAAAATGGCATCTTTCTTGAACTTCTCAGGCTGCAGATGTTGTGGAGGGGAAGACAGAGTAATGAAAACAAACAACAAAGAAAGGAACAAAATCCCAGCTCAGAACAGGGAGGATGGGGTTCTCCTAGAACCAGTGCACAGTAAATGATCAGTGAGCATGGTGTGTTCATGTGAGTAGTTTACAAAGATTCAAAAGAATATAAAAATTGCAGAATGATGAACTGTGGGTTGAGCACACATCAAAGCAAGAAGCTCCCAGCTTTGCTTTGAACTAATGACCACCAGTGACATTGTTTCAAAGTTTGAATGAGGACACAATTTTGCCATTGTTCCCCCTTGCTGACAAGCAGCATCTGTGTGGTCTTTGTTACAAAGGTCTGGATTTTGCTTTCAACAAAGATTGTAGTGTTGATTAAAAACACTTTGTGTTGGAGATGAAGATACATATTTATTTGAACAGCATTCGGGAAGCTGACAGTTAACTCTCCAGCGTCTGTATTCCATCCATTCTTATGAGTCCTTAAAATTAATCATTTAGGTAAGTTGTATCTGAGTAGAGGGAATGGCAGTGTGTGCCTGATGCTGCTAAAGCTGGCCACAGTGTTGTGTTTAGAAAGCTTTAAATGCAACACCCATGTTGTAAGGCAGCAGTGGAAACATCATTTAAAACAGGGTAAATGTGAAGAAAATGAAATTGCTGTAATCATATATCTAGTTTTTACTGTCTCTAGATGTCTGTCAGAAAACAAGGCCCACTTGGTTAGCAGCTCTTCTGTTACAGACCAGTAATAGGGCTTGAACTACCATTGAACAAAGCCATAAAATGCAGATTCCATCTTGCAAACACTTTGGAATTCAGTTATGCCACTAAAGTGGCTGTGAACTCGCATGTCCTTAAAAGCTTTGCATGTATGAGGAGTACATAGCTGGAGGACTATACGTGTGTCACAGAAATCTGGCAGAGTTCTGTGCAGTATCATCCTGTGTCCAGTAGAGGCTTAGGCTACATGGTGGCCTTTGTTTTGGGGTAGTAGGGTAGTTGCGATGTCACTCATTCCCACTTTTCTTTGGGAATGAGGCAGAAATCTGCTCTGATTATTTGAGGATATAAATTCCAATGTTGAAACGCCTTTCCCTGCATCCCCCCACAAGGTACTGCAGCTGCTCCAAGCAGAACTTCACTCTGGTTGTGGCTCTCATTTCACTCTTGCAGAAAAACAATGGAAGTACTTCAAGTTTAAAAGAAGAAAAAATGTTTTTCAACTGTTACATTCCTATAATAGTTTATTGTTGATTATTAAAACAAAGTAGAAATCAAGTGCTGCTCCGAACTGTGGGCCAAGTTGCTAGTAACTTAATTTCCACAGGAGATGCTCCACTGATCAGATAACGAGAGCAAAGGGTTTGAATTTCCATGTTGGTCCTCTGATGCTGGATCTTAATGTCCTAAAAGTCTTAAGGTCCTAAAAGCTTTGTTCTCTTCAGAGTCTCAATTTAGAACTGCAATTCATTTAAGCCGCTTGTACAATGTGAACTTCTGCCAGTGTGTATGGAGGTGGCATCAATACCTCTGAAGAATTAATCACTGTTCTACTGTAACCATTCGTTTAAATACAGAGCCAAGAAAGTAGATTTGAATATGCCTTCATGTGGAAAAACTTCTGAAACCCAAGAAAGCTTCTAAGTCCCAAATGCCCCTCTCTTCAATTGTTTACAGCTTGTTTACAGAGGGTTGTACTAGAAAGCTGAATTACTCTATTTGGTTTACTCTGAGTGCAGAGGACTATCTTACAGTATATTGCAAATCATGTGGATCAGAGGCTGCTTGAATCTTGCTGTTGGAACTTAATGGAACTAAGGTGAGTACCTGGAATTGCATGTCATGCTCTGGAGCATGGGGAAGGAGGAAAAGGCTTTGCTGTCTTAAAGAATCAGAGTTGTTTGAGATGGGAGGGACCTTTAAAGGTCATCTAGTCCAACTCCCCTGCAATGAATAGGGATACCTACAGCCATGTCAGGTTGCTCAGAGCCCCATTCAGGCTGACCTTGAATGTCTCCAAGGACAAGTGTTAAAAGCCAAAGCGGCTTGTGGTTCGTTACACCGATCACAGCCCTCCAAGTTAAGGCTCAGAAAAGAGTCAAGTGCTGATCAAGCAGTGGTGTGTTTTTATTAAAAGATGCGTTGAGTGAGAGAGGAAAAAGAAGAAAGAAGAGAGAAAAAAGGAAAGAAAAGCGAATCACCACCATAGATACTGTGGTGTCCTGAGGGTCAATCTTCCTTCTTCTCCTCCTTCTGAGGTGTTTGAGGATATGGTGGGGCAAGCACCACCGACTGTGGGGTTGGTAATTCCTTTTATGCCATATGATGGTCCTTTCCAGTTGGACCAGGAGCTGTTGCCAGGCAGAGAAAGTCTGGTACTACATGCTGTGCGCATACTGAACCACTAGTTCTTCTCCCTTTGTGTGGTGGTTGTGGAGGGTTGTAGGTGGGGTAGGACCCATAGACCACCTTAAGCAAGAGGACTAACTTGGCTTCTCCACTGCACTTATGCACATCATGTGTTTGTTCTGCAACTTTCAGAAGAGTGTTATAGTACAGGTTTTGTTCTGAGGCCTTCACAAGATTGTTACAGTTTTGTCTCCAGTCGCCAGGTAGTTGTAAATCTGTTTCTTAACCAATGAGTGAAAGAATTCATGATGTTACAGTTCCGTATAGTGTCGTCACGGAGTCTGAACCAGAACAAAATATGTCACCTTATTCCCACAGGGGGCCTTCCATCACCTCTCTGGGCAACCTTTTTCCACAGCCTCACTGCCCTTATGGTACAAAATGTCTTCCTTATGTCCAATCTAAGTCTCCCTTCTTTTAGTTTGAAACCATGACCCTTGTCCTGTCACAACAGACACGGCTCAAGTCTGTCTCCTTCCTTCTTATGTGCCCTCTTTAGACACTGAAAGGCCACTATTAGGTCACATCAGAACCTTCTCTTCTCCAGGCTGAACAGCCCCAGCTCTCTCAACCTGTGCTCATAGGGCAGGTGTTCCATTTTTGTTGCCCCCTCTGGACACGCTCCAACAAGTCCACATCTCTCCTGTACTGAGCACTCTACATCTGGACGTGGAACTCAGGTGGGGTTTCACCAGCACAGAGAAGAGGGGCAGGATCACCTCACTTGACCTGCTAACCACACAATGTTTGATGCAGCTCAGGATACTTTTATAAGGACAGGTAGTGACAGGAAGTGGATATAAACTGGCAGAGGGTACATTTAGACTAGATATGAGGAAGAAATTCTTTACTGTGAGGGTGGTGAGACACTGGAACATGTTGCCCAATGAGGTTGTGGATGCCCCCTCCCTGGAAGAATTCAAGGCCAGGCTGGATGGGGCTTTGAGCAACCTGGTCTAGTGGGAGGTGTCCCTGCCTATAGTAGGGGGGTTGGAACTAGATGATCTTAAAGGTCCCTTCCAATCCAAACCACTCTGTTTCTATGATGCTATGATATGGTTGGCTTTCTGGGCTGCAAGGGCACCTTGTGGGCTCATGTCCAGCTTGCAATACACTAGTAACTCCCAAGTCCTTTATGGCAGGGCTGTGCTCCACCACTACATCCCCCAGCTTGTCCTGATAGTGGGGTTACCACAACCCAGGTACAAGAACTTGCACCTGGATTTGTTGAACTTAATGGGTATTTAAGATTTTTCTGTGAGTTGGGAAGTTTTGTGATGGTACAGAAGTGGCACTGGTGTGATCTGTGTGGGCCATACTAGACAGGTACAGGTAAAATATTTTGTGTCTAGAGAAGCCCTTCCATTCTGGAATCATGCCTGATTTGTGACTGAATCCTCCTTCAATTTTACCATCAAGATAGCTACAAAATTACTTGGCTTCTTGATGTCATGTGTATATCCAAAAACTGGACCCAACAAGTACCTGGATTTAATCTCTTTCCGTCGTTAAAAGCATTTTAACAAGAAGCGTAACTGATGCCCCTGCCCAGAGTCTGTATCTCCTGCTTGCCCCTGTAATGGGCCATTGTTGGGAAGTGGTCAGTATAGGTGGGCAGATCCAAGTAGACTAGAAAGCCCTCTCCATATATGCTTCTTACCTCCTGTTGTGAAATAAAAAGGAAGAATTTTTTCTGACTCTCAGTGCTGTTGTCTTCTGTAGCCCTTAGGCACTCAACACTGGTGAAATAGCTAATATCTCTTTACAGAAAGTTTTTAAGGATATAACTTGATTATCTTGAAGCAGTCTGAGGGAGTAGGCTTTTGACTGCTACCATAGGCTGAGACAAATAATTTCCTGGTGCTGAAGTTCAGATTTCTGTTCATCTTTATAGTTGATGTACGATTTCAGAAATCTCTTGAATTCAGGGTCAGTGTCAGGAGGGGAAACCTTTTTATTTTCAGAACAACATGTTGAAAGTTGAGGCTATTATTTTTGTGATGATGCCAGCTGGATCCTCAGATGGTAGATGAAGAGCTGCTCTCTTTTGACAGCTCTTGAAATTTGGTGCAGACCATGTTTGTTCAGTCATGGTTATTCATGTCTTAACTTTGTGAAAAAGGACCGATCTACTCTACTCACTTAGGCATCCCAATCATATATTTGGAGCTGGCTTCATTTCTTGTTTAAAAATAACTCACAAACACATTTCTTGTTTGTTTCTGGTTTTGTTTCTCTACTGGTACTTTTATCCACTACAATTTGTGTTTATTACTTAAAATTGCTTACACGGGACTGGAGAGTAGTAGCCTACAAGCTGCAATGATTTTTTTCTTCAGGAGTTGAAGAGTGTATACTGCAAAATGCTGCACAGCTTTAAGACCAGAAAGAATAGCAGTACTGTTCTTCCAGTTAACAGCAGTGCACTTGCGTGAAAAGAAATTGCAATCTCTGCAAGTGCTGAGCATACCCTGGAATTATATGTAATATCAAACATGTTTTGAACAATGGAGACACAGGCAAGCTTGTAAATGTTCTGCAAAGATAGCTGTTCTTTTCAAGGCAGTGTTCCAAATACTGTTTCATTACATCCAGAGCTTTATGAGAGGTTTAGATGAAGGTTGAATTGGGTAGTCTGTTGACCCTTGTCAGCTTTGGTAACAGGTCTGTGAGATGTCAGCATTTTGAGAACTTCATGGCTTCACGAACTATGTATGTGTGCAGGAATGTACTGCATCCCAGTGTTAGACACATCCCTGTACTTTGAGACAGCCACTAATGCTCCTGGGAAGGAAAACAAGATGATTTGCATGTGTAAACTCTAGCATAATGATGATGTGAATGACAGAATTGAGTGCACCCTCAGTAAGTTTAAAGGTGATACCAAGTTGGAGGAAGTGTTCATCTGCCTGAGGGGGGGAAGGCCTTACAGAGGGATCTGGACAGGCTGGATCGATGGGCTGAATTTCAACAAGACCAAGTCCAGGTCCTGCGCATCGGTCATAACAACCCCAGGCAATGCTCCAGTGTTGGAGCAGAGTGGCAGGAAACCTGCAAGGAAGAAAAGGAACTGGGGGTACTAGTTGACAGCTGACTGAACATGAGCCAGTAGTGTGCCCAGTTGGCCAAGAAGGCCAAAGGCATCCTGGCTGATATCAAAAATAGTGCAGTCAGCAAGACCAGGGAAGTGATTCTTCCTCTGTACCCAGTACCTCAGTGAGGCTACATCTCAAGTACTGTGTTCAGTTTTGGGCCCCTCACTACAATAAAGACATCGAGTCCCTGGAGTGTGTCCAGAGATGGGCAATGAAGCTGTGAAGGGTCTGGAGCACAAGTCTTATGAAAAGTGGCTGAGGGAACTGAGATTGTTCAGTCCATAGAAGAGGAGGGTCAGGGGTGATCTTACTGCTCTCTACAACTGCCTGAAGGGAGGTTGTGCTGAGGTAGGGGTTGGTCTCTTCTCCTGGGTGACTGGCGATAGGACTAGAGGGAATGGCCTCAAGCTGTGACAGGGGAGGAAAAATTTACTCTCTGAAAGAGTGGCCAGGCACTGGAATGGGCTGCCCAGGGAGGTGGTGGAGTCATTGTCCCTGGAGTTGTTCAAGAAATGTGTAGATGTTGTACTAAGGGACGTGGTTTAGTGAGCGGTATTGTTAGTAAGTGGACTGTTGGACTGGATCATCTTGAAGGTCTTTTCCATCTATAGTAATTCTGTGATTCTACGATCATTGTTAATGTTGATTTCCTTCCATTGTGCACAACTCTGTGTTTGGGAGAAAAAAAACAGTTCACATGCCTTGAAGTCAAAACCAACAAGCCCATAAACATGAAATCCAATGAGTGATTTCTACACAACATTAATGTATTTAGTATCTCTCCTAGAGTCTACCTGAGACTGTGAGTTAACTTTGTACTCGATGCATTTCTTGCTAATCAGAAGCAAGAGTCCTCAAAGGAAAGTATGCTGCCCTGGGTACTGTGCCACCATCTCTTTCCAAGGGATTTAGTGACATCTGCATCCTAGTGAGTGAAGAAATTTGTAAAATGACCTTGTTCAGCAGTGGTGCTGCTTAGTTATTTAATTTATTCTGTGGCTTCAGATGTCAGTAAGGTGAACTGGCTCTTCCAGTTAGCTCATCTGCCTTGCTGTGGAAGTGTAGTGAAAGCTTGTATGTGTTTGAGTGAATCAGCTGTGTGTTGTGCATAAGAATGAGGTTGAACTCATTGGCTTGAGTTATCACGTACTCCACGAAATGTGCTGTGAGAATCTCATCTGGAGTGGTGAATTCAGAGGAAATGGCAGGCTTCCAGCTTGAGCACCTGTTCCCAAGAACTGGGAATATGTTTCACTATGTTCAGAAAGATGTATCAGGAGAACTATTTTTCCTCATATGGCTTTCACTGAGTCACATAATGCTGCTGCTCAAGTTTGGGAAATTCTACAACATCTTTATCTGTAACATGCTCCTATCTCATTCTGTATATCCCTGAATTTAGTGCCCTGTCAGCCCCAGTTTCTCAATCTCAAGTTATTTGTACCAAGAAGAGACCTTGAAGCCAGATATGAGGTACATGTTTGCAGTGTGTTGCATCACTTGTTATCTGTGAGGAGGTCAATTTTCAAGAAAAGTGTAAATGGTACTACGTATTGGATTATTACCATGATTGTATGAATGCAACTATAAGTTTAGTAGGAAATGTATGGAATTAAATAATCTGCAGTACTTACCTGAGCCTAGGATTGTTGTTTTTTTCCCCTTCTGCTTCTGGCAAAGCACCTTTCTGATCAAGCAGAAGGAAGTAAAGTCACTGCACATAGAAGAAAATCTGCTCATCTTTCCCATTTAGAAAGCTATTGAGATCATAGAATCATAGAATCACAGAATAGCTTGGGTTGGAAGGGACCTTAAAGTTCACCCAGATCCAACTCACCTGCTGCAGTCAGGGTTGCCACCCACCAGCTCAGGCTGCCTGGGGCCCCATCCAACCGGGCCTTGAATGCCTCTAGGGATGGGGCAGTCACAGCTCTTTGGGCAGCCTGTGTCTCACCGCACTCTGAATGAATTTCTTCCTAACATCTAAAATAAATTTCCCCTTTTTTAGTTTAAAGCCATTCCTCCTTATCCTGTCACTGTCTGCCTGTGTAAGAAGTTGGTCCCCCTCTTGGCTGTTAGTTTTCTTCAAGTACTGGAAGTCTGCAAAGAGGTCTCCCCCAGAGCTTTCTCTTCTCTAGGCTGAACAAACCCAGCTCCCTCAGCCTTTCTTTGTAGCAGAGATGCTGCAGCCATCTGATGATCTTTGTGTCCCTTCTCAGGACTCAATCCAGCAGCTTTTCATCTTTCTTGTGCTGGAGGCTCCAGGCTTGGATGCAATACTCCAGTGGGGCCACACAGTGGCAAAGTAGAGGGGAACAATCACCTCCTTCTCCCTGCTGGCCACTCCTCTTTTGTTGCAGCTCAGGATGCAGTTGGCCTTCTGGACTGCAAACACACTGTTGGCTCATGTCCAGCTTTTCATCCCCCTGTATCCCCAAGCCCTTCTCTGCAGAGCTGTTGTCAATGAGTTCTTCTCCCAGTCTGTATACGTCTGAGGTTGCTTTGACTCAAGTGCAACAGCTCATGTTTGGCCTTGGTGAACATCGTTAGGTGTTCATGTGTCCACTCTTTGAGCCTGTCCAGGTTCCCCTGGATGTCATCTGTCTTGTTCCACTCAGTAGGTTTCGAGGGAGGTGAATCTTTTTCCGTCTCCTGAGTTGCACCTCCTCTAGTCAGCAGGGGTCTGCAAGTCATCTAAGACTCAGAGGAATAACACACATCAATTTATTGAGATCTTTCTTAACAACAACTAATGCTCTACTCAGAGGAAACATTGGCTAATTAGCTAATTATGATTAATAAGCATTACAAGTAAGAAATTATTAGGCAATGGCTACTGCACAGTGTGAAAGAGTAAAAGAAGATGATACAGAGAAAAGATTAAAAAAAAATGAGGAAAGAGAGACAGACAGACAGACAGATATACAGACACAGCAAAGCAAAGTGTTTCACCACTCCTTGATCCAGCTATGTCTCGGTGTCAGCTGCTGATGCCCAGTAGTGGTGGGTCATCCCAAAGTTGTGTTGGTCAGTTGATGACTAATGACGACAGTACAATCTCTTACTTATAGTCCAAAGTGCTGAGTCTGCTCTTTTGCAGTGATGGCTCCTGGCTTCGGGATCTCAGCAGGAACTCCCCTGCTACTGTCTTCTAGGCCTTGCAAATTTAAGTCAGCAGGTTAGAGGAAGCAGAAAAAAGGCAGCTTCTATCTTGCCTTCTCAGGATACAATGGTATCATCTCCAAATCTCCTGTATCAGCTGGTTTCATTTGCTCTCAGGCCAAGTCTTCAGCCAATAAGCACTCCTGGGCCTTCCTGTTCAAAGGCAAACAAGTCCAAAGAAATGCTTTCAAGTGTAAAATTGTCCGCAAAGTGATGCTGATTGCCTCATGCTGATTTGAGACATTCCTTACCAGTCTCAGACAGCATCCCTTCCTTCCATTGTGTCAACTGCACCACTCCGCTTGGTGTCATCAGCAGGCTTGCTGAGTTAACTTGATCCCATCATGACATAATTTCAATGGGACTTGTGCTAAGGAAGTTTCTGAATGCTTTCTGCTGATCTTGGATGGTGTTGGGAAATACTAGGTGTGACTTTGATCAATTTCCTGAGTGCATGAGATTGTCACCTGCATATGGGTGGAGAGGCAAGTGCTTCTGGTTTCAGCCCAACCAACTGTCTTAAGGTATGGAAGCTGGAGACTCTCATTTACTCTCTTTTATCAACGTGGAAACATTATGCACATAAGATCTTAAAGTGCTCTTTACATTTAGAATGACTATAATTGCTGCTTTACATGGCTTTTGCCTCTATTTTACCCATTTCTCTCCCCCTCTAGTTCAGTAATGGTAAGCTCCATATGTTAAATGTCATGTGATTCTATGACACGTGTATGCATTTATAGGAGGTGCCTGGTGATTCTTCTCAGACTTCTCTGGACGTCCCTCCTCAGAACCACTGCACATCTCGAAGAAGTTTCCTGCCACCATGATGACTGGGGGCTTGTCTGACACTAAACCTGCTACTCCAGAGGTCCAGCATCTTGCTGACCAGGTGAGTTGCACCCTGCCTATAGATGAATTCTGTGTAAAGGGCTGAATCTTGAATCTTGTGCAAAGGTAGGAAGACCAAGTGGTGATATTGGGTGTTTAAACTGAAGAAGCTGAAAATGGGGATCCCTGTGATTGCCGGTGCATATTTTCTCAGCATTTTGGATAGGTGCTGTGCCAATAAGATGAAGCCAAATCACTTTTCTGTCTTTGTCTGTAGATAGGCATAGTGGTGGCTACCTTTAGTTACTTTTTGCATATAGGTGGAAGACCAATCTACTATGCCAGCACTGATGTCCATGTATTTGAAGGGAGAAAATTCCTCACGTCATTGATAACCTGTAGATCCTGTTATGTCCTGTGGTGCAGCAACTCTTAGAAGGCTATAAGGTGCATCCCAAGGAGCAGGAGGGGGACAATCGGGGACGACAGAGCTCCTTTCATGACTCCTACCAGGTGATTCCAGCAGTCGCCTTCACCCTCACAGTTCTGAGGGATGAGTTCTTCCCTCTTTGACAGCAGCCCAAAGTGTAACTTTTTGCCTTGTGCTGAGAGCGGGAAAGAGAAGTCTCCCTGGTCCTCCCAGTGGCCCTCCTCTGGTCCGCCCCCTGCAACCCTTTTGCTGGCTCTGTTCCTTTGCAAAACCTCACGCACTGCTGCAGAACCTCTCATATGGTTTTATAGGGAAAATACTGTGAAGGCATGAGTTGTGTTGAAGCAGCCCTCCTGTGCTCCCAGCTGGATAAATGTCACCCTTTAATAATGTCATTCAGTATGATTTTATGCTCTGCTAAGAGTGGGAGCAATTGGTATGATTTGAGGCAGTTATGAAAAGTGTCTGCAAACTGTGATATGTTCAGAACCTGTCAGCTCTTGGGATTATGTGGTTATGTACTTGCACCTTTGCCTTCTCTATAGCCTAATCCTTAGCAAGCTAGGGGATGCTGTTTGTTCAGTCTCCTTGTTTTATAGCTGTTGCCTAAAACTGAGGAATGTTGGGGCTTTAAGCAGCTGTTAGATAAGGGCTTAGAAACATAACTTTTTTTCCACTTGAGGATTAAGAAGCTGGCTGGCTGGCTGGCTGCCTGCCTGCCTGCGCGGTTTTACGGAAGGCTCTATCCGTGACAAATGGGGAAATAGTGGTCAGAGTTCGTGAGACATCATAAGTCTGGAGAGGGGCAATGATGATGTTTTTTCCTACAGAGGTAGGAACCAAGGGTACAAAAAACACCACAGTTAACTTAACTTCTGCCCCTAGTAGCCCCCAGACCCACCTGGCTGGACTGGAAATTTTCTTGGTTTTCTGGAGCCCACAGCCGCTGAGCTGGAAGTATAGCTGTCTGCTGCCTGGGACAAAAGCCACAAGAAGAAGCCTCACGATTGTGCAAGAGGAGCAAAAGGCTCTGGGCAGTTACTTGAATTAGAGTAAGAGATTATGAGAAACCTGTATATGATTAATGGAAGTTATTGGAAGAAATGTTTAGATGAGGACATGGCTTAGTGAGAAATATTGGTGATAGGTTAGGGTTAGGGTTAGGATTAGGGTCAGGGTTAGGGTTAGGGTTAGGGTCAGGGTTAGGGTTAGGGTTAGGGAGGTCTTTTCCAACCTTGGTTGGAATGGAATCTATGATTATTCCAAAGCTACATTATCTGCAGCTGCTGGGTAGCAAATGGGTGATAATGTTTACGCAGGTCTGGCACTGACTTGTGGCAGGATACAGCTTAGCTGGACAGCTTGTTGGAAAAATATCTATTAGGGAGACTAATTACAGATTAGATTTTAAAGAATGCTGGAGGTCATACTTAAAGTAGGAAAGATAGCTAAAAATTTGGATGTAAATTGAGTTATTTTGGTGGTTCTGAGTTTATTTCACTATGGGTGTGTGCTTAGAAAGCTGAAACTTTGAGTGATTGTCGGGAAGGAAAAGCTTAATTATGAACCTACCGACCATTTTTTCCCTTTCTTTTTACAGGTGAAGCCACAATTAGAAAGCAGGGAGAACAAGATCTATAACATCTTTACAGCCATAATATACCGGACTCAAGTGGTTGCTGGAATGAATTACTTCATTAAGGTTTGTACATATAATAAAAAGGACTACTTTGTAGTTAAACAGTGTAGGTGACTTGCTTCCATTTCTTGCCACTGTGCAAATGTAGAAAACCCTCTTATGTGATTAATGGAGTTAGGAGTATCTCCAGCTGTTTATAAAGTTCCTTTGTTACCACCATAGAACAGGAATATAAAAACTTAAAAGGTATGCACAGCTTCCTCAGATGTGAATGACAAATTTTTGAAGGATCATCTCACTCAGAGACTATGGATTGCCTTACCAGCTTAAATTATCTCTACCAGCCAGAGCTCTGCTCTGTTTCCTGTCAAGGCAAAACAGTGGCTTTCCTATTGCCTTTCCATTCCCTGGTAGCGATTATTTCAATTAATTCCAGGTCAGCCCAAGGATCTGATGGAGAAGTGTTTTTTTAATGTAATGCAAGCATCCCAGATTCTGCTGACTGGAGCTGCATGCAGGCATGTGTTCATGCTTTGGTTCTGTGCCATCTGTTGCAGAGGTACAGCCTGCGTGCTAGTTCTTGCTTTGTTAAAAAAAAAAAAACAACCCACAAAAAAAACAAACAAAAAAGAAACCCCCAACAACCAAATGAACAAAAAAGCCAACACTTTCATTTGTGAAAGAAGAATGCTTCACTTGGACTCCTCTGATAGTGTAATTCATTCTCTTCTGGAAAAACTTACCCATGGATTTGAGCAGCTTTTTCAGAAGTAGCATGTAAGAAATTGAAGAGCATAGTTTGCAATCAGAATGGAAGGCAGGAAATCAGTGCTAAGAGGCAGGCTGGCTTTCTGTAAGTGGAGCAAACACTGCATTTATGTGTGGCTATCAGCCTGTGTACGACGTGCTCCCTTGACATGAAGAGAACTGGCAGTTGGCGTTTGGGGGGCAGTGCCTCTGCAGAGACGTAAGCATTTGCTCTCATATTATTTGATCGGTGGAAGGACAGACACTGCCAAACTTTACTGAGTCTGTCCTTAAAATACCTTTTCACAGTTAATTCTACTTTATGTGTGCACTGGGGAATTGACATATTATATGGCCAATCTGAGCCTTGCTTAAATGAATGATGATTATCCTTGTCCTGCTCCCGTGAGATGAGCCTTCCTTTTTTGGGCAAAGTGCTGATGAAGAGTAACAATTCACAGGAAGGCTGTGGTAAAGCCAGAAGTCGTGTGTGGTTGCATTTCTTCCTTTAGCGCTGTCTTACTGCTGACTTGGGCAATCGCATGTGAAGTACTTGCCACGGTCCATGCTAAGCCTCATGACCAAGCTGCTCTTAGCATTGACTGGCATGAGCTCTGTCACAAGAGCCATTCTTTGCAATACTTTGGAATTTTCCACATCACTAGTAGTTAACCAACAGACTTACAGCTGAGATGTAATCCAGACCAAGGCATACATAGTGCCGTGCTGTGGTCACCAGAAAGCATGTAAAGACCTCTTAGAGCCAAAGGCATTAAACTTTTATTTCATACTGTGACCCTCTGTAAGAGTTAAGCACCTGTTGTACTTGGCTCTGCACAGAGGAAATAACACGCAACTTTGTAGGAAATCTTTGTAAGGACTTTCTGGAGGGGAAGGCAAGTTTATTTTAAAAAAATATTTCATACACTCGTGGCTGTTCTGCAAGCACAAATACATGTCATGTTGCCTGGCGAGGCACCAATGTGTTTCAAGTGATTCTGAAGACATGAGATCCTGGCTTTCAATTGTCATCTCTTCTTTGTGGTATTCCTTAGAGCCATGTGCTGGTTTTGGATAGTTCTTTCTGTATCTTGCAGGAGCTTTCTGGGTCTTGTCCCCACTTTGAATTGTTAGGATTTGCTTGTTGGCTTTTGTCTACTGATCCAAGTGCTCTGAGAAGTTTCAAGCTGATGGACTGAGTGGAATCTTGATGAGCTAAATAAATAGGATGCCATCAAAACATATCTCCTGTTATTCCTTTGGGTGCTTCCACACCTGGGCAGTCCTCATTTTCCATTAACACGAATCTCAAGGTTTTTATAATGGTTTATTACAGTCTTTATTACATAGAAACATAGTTTCTGTCATGATTTACAGCCCAGACTTGGTTAAGAGTTGTTGAGGTGGAATTGGAAATATGCCTAAAATTAAGCTCCTGACAGAACATATTCTTCTGAGTATACGCAGTTATCTTTTAGTTGTACACATGATCCTCACCTTCCTGCTGTTCTTGTTTCCAGGTCCAAAATTCTGATGATGAGTACATCCACTTAAAAATATTTCAAGCCCTTCCTCATGAGAACCAAGGTCCCAGCCTTACCAATTATCAGACTGGCAAAACCAGAGATGATCCTCTGGACTACTTCTGAGGGTGGTGAGGAATGGTTCCTCACTTCTGCAAGTCACCTGTCAATTCTGCCTCTATCAGTAAATGCATGAGACTAAAATATGTTTGAAAGCTGTTTGTCTACTACGTGTCATGTCTAGATCTGCTGCCTGGCTAAAGCTCGAGTAGGCTCTGAAGTACTAGTCACACCTGCTTCTGCCACATACAGTACTGTAGCTCTGAGTACGCTACACCCCTTTCAGCTCTTCTTTCCAAGTACTGTGAAGGCAAGCTCTGAATACAAAGCTCAGGCTGTTCCGAGAGTACTTTTGAGTGTAACAGACCACATACATCTTGGGTTTCCTTTAAGTGTATCAATTACAAACTATTGGCTGCTCTTCAGAAGCTGTGAGAGAGAAATGTATTTCTAGGGGAGGAGCTGAGAAGTCAAACTGCGTGCCCCTCTCTAAAAGCAGCTAAGATGTTCGGGGTGGGGTTGAGGAAGGGGTGGAACTACTCAAAGTAGTGGGAAGAGCTGCAGCAAAAACAGCTCAATCCTAGTGTTCAGGCCCTGGAGTAGGGAGTGACAGTGACTGGGGGTGTACGGAGCTCACCCTTTTTTGCAGCATCAGCCACCTGCAATGACAAGTGTCTTCAGTTAAGACTTCTGTGGGGACAAAGATAGGGGGCAACCCCAAACCACCACAACCCCATTTTCATGCTGGCAGCTGCTCAGGCAGGGTCTCTGGAGTTACCTGCCATGCAACTCTGAGCCATTGCTCAGTGGTGAGACGTCAAATCAAATGCTTTAAGTCCTTAAAGCGTGAAGACAATCTGTAGATTCCTGTGACTTTGGGATTACTGCCTAATGATTTCCATGAGAGCTGAATCTTGCTGTCAGATGTCTTTAAATTGCTGTAAGTCTGGCTTTATCAGCACTAGCTGTCCTCTCAGAATAGAATTTGACAAAAAAAATTCAGCTTTTTGAACCAAGAAAACAATTTATAAGTTTACCAGCAACAAAAAACAACTGTATGTATGTTTCCAGAACTACTTCATTTTAGCAAAACAGGAACTGCATTACAACAGTGTATGTTTAACACTGGGGATGGGGACCCTTTTGGCAGATATGAGTGAAAGCATATATATGCGCAGAGACAGTAGTTGAGAGATCTGTTAAGCCTTCCCTTAATAATCAGGAGGCAGAACATGCTTTGTGTAAGCAATGCTACCTACATGGTATGTAAGAAGCACAGTAATACACATTAAGTTCGGCCATGCCCCCTCTTCTCAAAACTGCTGGGAGTCTCTTCACTATAGGACCAAGAACATACAGCAGTGTAATGTAGAAGTGGGCTGGCTGCCCTCAGTTCAGAATGCAGCAACATCTCTCCCCTCCCCAGTTCATTATACAAGGCACGTGTCAAAATTTCCAACGCATGCACACAGCCTCCCCTCTCCTGGGGGAAGTCTTCCTTTCTGCAGATTCTCCTATTAGTCTCAGGGACCTCCAGCTGCTGAGGGCAAATCCTGCCAATAAAGACAAAGGCAGCACTGAGCAGCATTTGGTCTTTTCTGTGTCCTCTATCAACAGGCCAACATTTTCCTTAGCACCCTCTTACTGCTGATATACCTGCTGAAGCCTTCCTTGTTGCCTTCCATGTCCCTCACCAGATTAAAATAAAGTATTTCTAATTAAAACATGAAAACAAATGTAAACATAAGGACATCCGGAGTATGAAAAAAAGCATATGGAAAAAAGCTCTGAGCAAGATAACCACCAGTATTGAAAAACTAGTAAAGAAAACAGTGAAACACCAGTGAAATATACCATCTAAATTTGAGAGAAATATTTATTGTCATAAATGCAGAAATGCTTGTCCAGGTGAAATTCCCTTCCAGTAGTTTTCCTCAGTACTCAGAAAATAAGCAATTAAACACAACAAAACTCACACATCTTCTACTGGACATTACATCCTACTGCTGGCAAGAGGATAAGCATTACTACCAAGGGAATGTTTCTTACAAAAGACTGCAGCCCACCTCTCCCTCTTGCTTCACGTCTTTACCAATAAAAAACATAATACAATTTAAATCTACGGATATACCCACAGTTGCAAAACAGCACGTAAAGATTCAGGTTTTCCTCTTGTTCCTTGCTGCAAATATGTGAGTGCTGGTGTCATTCCCCAGCAATTGCCAGGTCAGGGAAGTCCACAAGCACACCACAGTATTAAGCTACACAACAATCAGTGCAGCTATTCAGGTTTGCGTTAGCAAATGGTGAAAGGAGAGCTACATGATTCATTTAGATATTGCACAGTAAGGGAATGGAATAAGAAAAAACATGGATTTTCTTTCCAGCTTAAAGTTAAAAATATTTTCTTTGTTGGCACAGGAATCAACATTTTGCAGCCTACAGAAACTATATATAAGAAATCATTAGGAAAGCGCATGAGATAAATTTACTAGAAATAGGCCAGTTCATCATGCTTGGTCTTGCTGCTCTGGTATCCATGAAGACTCAATGGCTTGTCCTCATGAGGAAGGCTTCTGAACACCCGCAGGTGCATGAACTCATCATTGCCAACATGGACCTGAAAAGTATGAAAACCAGTGAGGGGTGTGGAGCAACCTTCATCAGGAGTGGGGTTTAGGCTGGCATGTTTTGAGGATGGTGGAATCAGGGAGATGGTAGAGAAAAAGCATCCCCTCAGCAAGTGTGGCATTCAGCATCATGGATGTGTAACTTTTACAGAATCAACTTTCACTAAATAACTGAAGAGTACAAACCATTATGAAAATAGAGAAACACGCATATCCCCATTTAATACAGGCAAGGAGGCAGGCTGGGAGGTGGTGGGGAAACGTTTTTTTTTATTTTTATTTTTTAAATGCACAACTATTTCTCTTATTAAAGCTAACTCACAAGCATTTCTGTGTAGGTAAGTAAACAAAAAAAAACAGTCCAACATTTTTTTTTTTTTTTCCATTGCCCAGTGTCCTCTACCTTGATGAAGTAGTTTGTCCCTGCCACCAACTGAGTTTTGAACTCCACTGCAGTGAAGACATCGAAGGTTTTCCCTTCTTTCTCTTCTAGCTGAGGCTTCACCTTAGGGAAACAAGAAGTTATTTAAGACTGATACAGCATTTAATATTTACGACTTATGACTCATGTCATCAGTGTGCCTCATTTCCCTTCAGTTCCTTATTTTACATTAAAGCAAGGCCAGGTACTCAGGCAGGCAGCCGAGGCAACACAGTGATGCGATTCAGTCACCACCAACTGAAACCAAAGATGGAGCCTCTAACAAAGAACTGTGCTATTATTCTACATTCATTTTTTCTGCTGTTAATGTCTCTACTTCCCCTTCTGTTCTATACATTTAACAAAAAATGCAAAGCGGTTCAAGATCCGCGTGGATCTACAAGACTTCAATGTCTTTTCAAAAGACAGTGTTTAAAATAGATCTCATTTTTGCAACTAGAAAAAACAGCCCTTGTCTGTCGTCAGTATTAGCTCCCTTTTTGAACTGCAGAACAAACAGGCATCCAAAAATCAAGCTTGGAAAATAATACTTCTTCTAGCATTTAATAACTGCAATCGACAATATTTCAAAATGTAAATATTTTTCCCAAAATATATTTTTCCAGAGTGTAAAAGCTGCACTCAAGAATTCAGAATAACTTGCCCAGTGCCCAGATGAACTTTTGTGAGCTGCAATCTCTCCCCACACTTAGCTGCCTAGAGCATCACAGCCATGCAGTAAAGTTCTCAGTTATGAAAGCAGAGGGCTTTAGGCTTCATTTACGAGGGCAATGTGAATTTGCCCTTGTGTTAGGTAATCCTGCTGCACACTGAGGACTCCCAGGAGGCCATAGAACTGTGCCATTATCCAGCTCTCCTCTATTCTGGTGCAACAGTAATAACAGACAGATGTCCTCTTTTCAGTTACATGATTTACTTCCACTCTTCCTATACTATTACATTGCTACTGCCAGCATCCCACCTGCTGCCTCTGTGGAAAAAGGAACACCACTCCACCAGCACTCTGATGCTTGTGGGAGCAGAAACAGTTCCTGCAACAGGAAGAACAGCAGGGTATGTGCTCCTGCCCCACCTGCGTCAAGAAAGCGTGACACCAAACTCTGGTCTTTTCTGCATGCGGCAGCCAACCAGTAACCATCCTGTCCCACAGAGATGTGACCAAAGCACACCCAACAAGTTTGCATTCTGAAATGCAAGGAGGATTACACTGCCCCCCCTCAGCACATTCGGTGTCTGCACTAGAAACTCCGGGCTCCACGATTACAGACAACTCAGAGTCACATGCAGGTGCAGCTTGCTGGGTGTCACAGCAATGACTCACCACAGCATATGACCAGTAGACATCCTGACTCAGTAGGGAGAGCCCAGACAGAAGCAGTCTCTGAAAGACCTACTATCAGCCCACTCTGCTAGACCACAATAAAGATCAGGGCTGGGGGGTCCCTGGGGACAGTACACTACACATGCACCAGCAGTGCACCCTGCTAGCAATGAATGCAGACAGTATACTGGGCTGCACCAGCAGGAGGCCAGAAGAGGGTAGTAAGTGATGACCGCCCATTACTTGTCAGAACACATTCAGAATGCTGTGTCCAGTTTTAGGCTCCCAGTTTCAGGAAGATGCCAACTAACTGCAGCAAGCTCAGTGATGGGCCACCATGAGATCAGATGGCTGGACTCTTGCCCTGAAGAGACGAAGAAGGGAATTGATATAAGGAAAGCCTTTTTCCCATGAGAACAGTCCAGCAGTGGGACAGGTTGCCCAGAAAGGCCATGCCATTTCCACACATGGAAGTTTCCAAGAGACACAGCCCCACAATGCCTGGCACTGCAGCCCCGCCCCACATGAATCACCTGCAGTCCAGTCACAGGGCTGACCATCATCATGTAGTAGAGGATCTCTGATGATTTGCATAGCCCGTCTGCTTATTCCTGGAGCAAGTGGTTGCAGATGCCCCTGACTGAGGTCTGCCACAGCTGCAGTGAGAAGCCAAAGGCTGAGAAGAGCCACGTGGAAATCCCTGCCCTGGAGAGACACTGCTGGGGGCAGCTGCCCTGCTCTGTCATACCGTGCCTGCTCAATGCCAGTACTACAACTCTGACCAAACAAACGGTCAACAAACAGGACTCTTACAAAATAATGCCATGCAGGTGAGAACTGGGAAAGCAGCAACAGGAAATGCACTGCTTAGGGTAAGCAAACGGAGAGGCTCTACAAATTTCCACAGAAATTCAAGCAAACAAGATGATATAAGAAGTCTGTCTTCAATCAGCAGAACATGCTTTCTTTGTAGTCTATATCTGAATGAAGACATCACTGCAAAGGCACATTTCAGTTTGGAGTTTTCCCATATGTATTTCACTAAGTATAGCAATTTAAACTAGCAGCCAAAACAAGCTGGATGTGCTTTTAAATATTTAGGCAATTCAAATAATTTTTAGATATTTAGATTAATTCTATTCACTTCCAAATCCAATAGGGTTTTGGTTTTACTCTTTAATTTACTTTTGGAATGACACACCACCACAGTCTAGAACAAAATAGAAATTCAGGTTTTAAACAAATCAGTGTGCAATATGAATTGTATACTTGCACTACAACTACTGTCACACAGAGACCTTTTCAGGGCAAAACAATAATGAGACTCAGCAGCTCTCAGTTCTGTGCTTCAAACTGCACACAAACTCAGACTGGTGCTTCCAAGATGTAGATTGGGTCTTTTTGGTGACACAACCTCATCAGGGTCAGCCAGCCCAGCTTTAATCCCACAGACTGCCGTGTTTTTGTGTTCAGAAACAAATCCGGACAATGACAGTGCACAAGAGAAGCAGGAGTGTGTCCTTCATCTTTCTTCTCTGGCCTGACTCACCCCCACTGATAAAGCCAAGGGGATGGGTGCAGCTACTGCCCACGGCTGGAACAAGAGCACACCCCGTGAAAGAACTTGTTGGCACAGGCGGTTTTGGAGTGAAAGCACTCATTCTCTGGCAGGGGGAGAGCTGAATGCCTCACGGAGCAGCAGAAGCAGCACGGGCGTTTGCCTGCCTCTTTCTCCCGCTCCGAAAGCAGAAGGTTGGTTATAAGACTCAGACTGTAAGAAGCTCAATTTAGAGCACACGCTTCACACGTCAGGTAGCGCTCCTATCACGACTGACCAGCACGCCACAGGCAGCGCTCCGGAGAGTTCCGAATTGCTCGGTCTATTCCCCCACGGTCTGCCAGTCTTCCCGCTCGTACATTTATTTTTTGAGGGGTGGGGAGGCTCTCCGTTCGGCTGCCTAGAGCTGCTGCCCCTCCCCGCGGGCAGGGCCGCGGCCCCAGCGCAGCAGGTTCACACCGCACCGGGTCGGCAGCAGCGGTGAGCGCAGCCGGGAAAGCCGCCTCGGCCCCGCTCGGCTCCACCGCCCTCCTCGGGCCCAACCCCCTCACCTCGTCCGCGATCTGCTGCGTCTCGCTGGTGGCGGGCCGGGCCTTGGAGGCACCCCCGCACAACATGCCGGCAGCACAACACACCGATCGGCTCCCAGCCGCCACGCCCGTCGCGCTGCCACCCCCCGGCCGAGCGGGACAGCGGGAGGAAGCAGGGCGGGGCCTCGGATCGCCTCAGTGGGTGGTCGGGAGCTGCATCCGGGCCTCACTCTGGAATTTCCTCCCGCCGCGGCAGTCGTTGTGCTTTGCAGGTGTCCCGCAGGCTCTGCGCCTTATCTGCCAGGCCTAGGACGCTCGGTGCACCCAGAAATCTCAAAACATACGTGTGAGCAAACCAGTTTCTCCTGAGGTCCAGGGTGGCAACTGTGCTGACCTTGTAAGAGAGAACCTATCTTGCCTGGCACGCAGCATGGGCCTGTCAAATTCAGGTTCCTTCCTAAAAATGTGGCCTGGAGAGCCAAGCCTGTAGGAGTTTCAGAGCATTAGGAGTACCAGGGAGGCGGAGGAGCTCCTCATCCTCAGCTCTCCCCAGTCCATCACAGAGAGCCAACGAGGAGGTGTGAATGCGACCCATCTACTGTGTACAATACCACATGAATCCCAGTTCTACCTGTCCTGGACAAAGCTGAAGGCAGATAGTCCTCTCCGCAGGGTGCCCATGAGCACCATTAAGGCTTCTGTGAGGGGAGTTGATGACTAACAGGCTTTGCTCTTGACCTCTGTGTACTCGCAGCATCCTCTGTACTGCTCCCAGCAGAGCAGGAGGATACAGGGATGGAGATGGGGACTATGCTGGATGGTCTCCTGCCTGAGGTCTGGACAGCACTTCTCAGGCAGTGCTGGGGGATCTTCCACCCTGTGCTGCCTTGGCTGTGCCAGAAGTGGGCCATCATCTAGGGGGTCCAGTGGTGACCAGTCTGTTTAGTTGTAATTATACAAGGTGTAATAGATGGATAGCCAGAGGTTATATAGGAATAACTTACCAGTGCTGAGGCTCACAGTCAAGATGGATGCTCACCAACATTGAGGCTCACTACAAAAAAAAAAAAAACAACAACCTCCACACAAGAGCAATAGTGGTGGTCAGTCCTTAAATGGGATCTAGGAGAGGTGGAGTCAAGCTCCACCCCTTCCGGGAGCACAGCTGAATTACCTTCACCTGTGCTCCCGCAGCTGACCCATCACTTGCCTCAGATGGTTAATCAGAGGTTCAGGCTGTGATTAACAGTTTCCCATACACCAGTCCCAACATTATTCCAAACAGATTTCAGCACAGAGACTGTGTGTGCTGCTAGCAATAGGGTGTGGTGATCCCATCTACTGGTCTCAAGGGCAGGAGTGAAGAAGCCTGGGGGCTGACCTGATGGTGGACCTGGCACAGTTCACCGAAGTGATGGAGGCTGAACTGTGCCATGGTCTGCTTTGGTGGAGGGGTGGTCATGGCCTCTGAAGGAAAGCCAGCAAGCCAAAAACCAAGAAGAGAGAGCAATAAGGAACCAAGGCCAGCTGCCTTAGAAGGCGGTCCGCCCCCCATGCAGGGCAGGTGCTCCAGCCCTGCCATGCCTGGGCCTACCCTGACCCCCAGCTTGTCAACATCTTCTCAGGGCCCAAGCAGGATGCAGGAAACAGGAATTTCCTTGAGGTGATGCTGGCCCTGTCCAGCTCTGCCTGCTTCTACAGTGCCACAAGGCTAGCCCTACACCAAGATGAGCAGGAAAATCAGTATAATCCTTTCTGAATGGAAATGAGGTGACACTGGAAGATTTCAGTCACTACAAAGCATGTCTGTAGCATTACTGTAAACATTCAGTTCCTTGGAAAAACAACAGCACTACCCTCCTCTACAATTTCCCAACACCCCTTGGTAAAATTCATAAATATAGGCCTCAGTTTACCAGGAATAGATAGTGCCTACTGCATAGGCAACCTACGTGGGTTTGGGAGGACATAGTGGGATGCACACAGTGAAATGTAGAAGAGCTTTCCTCTGATATCATCGCTCCTCCCTGGAGAGCAAATAGGTGCTCTGCATGGGCTTTGGGCAGAGCAGGGGTGCAGCACTGGGCTGTTCACTGGGATGGTTCCTGTTCCTCATCCATCAGCCAAGTCTGCCAGTGGAAATCCAGTGCAGGGCTGATACACTCTGCTTCTTGTCCCCACTGCTTCTCTACTGCATAGTCCAGTAAATACCAACAAGGGCACGTTCTTTTCAGTAGGGTTTTGAGCCACAGGGGGGTGGGGGATGGGGGGTGGGAAGGAGCAGCCATTCACATGGGTGACTTCTGACAGGACATGCTTGTGGGTGTTCTTGGGTGTGAACTTTCTACAGAGAGATGCTGCTCAGCTTGTCATAGACATTATCCCCTGTGGCTTGCAGACAGGCTTTTGGACATGTGGCTGAGCAAGTTTTCTCTTCTCTGGAATTTGGCAGGATGAGAATCTATACCCTCTGTGCATGGAAAAAAAGAATTTGCAGATCACCTTCATTAAGGGGTCCTTTTTGTCCTTTTTTACTGATTTTCCCTTGCCTCTAGCATGTGTGTCACTCCAATAAGACTGCAGCAGAGGGGCTTATACAGCCTGAGCTTTTAGCTCAGGGTAAGCACACAGTGAGGGTGGATGGGTCTTCCCCAGCAAACTGAGCAGGGTTGGTCTGTCACAATATAATTATGGCAGGGCATTGGACCCTCACTGTGCACCAGGGTACTTCTAAGTAGATCGAAAGGATGAAGAATACCCAAAATCTTAGCAGTAAAATATCGACATAATCTGCAGTGTGCATAGCCAGTGAGTATCGTTCTCCAAACAAGGCAGGCAGTGCTCACTTCATTTCTCATGTTTGTGAACAGTTCACATCTTGCGTTGCCCTCATTGAATTCACCAAGTGCTTCTATGGTTTAAAAGCCGTCTACTTCAGGGGCTGCATACTGGATCTGATGTGTAGGAGTGACTCACTAGCACTACGACAAATTGGCTACTGAACTTAATTGTAAGAGTGAGCCACAATCAAAGTATTTTTCTTAGTCCTTTTGCCATCTAGTGGCCATCTCTGTTCACACATTTAGTTAGATACAGGAAATCACAGGTCTCAGTTACCAACTCTAAACTAAGCCTGGAGCCTGCAATCAGCAGCTTGGGAATGGGACATGGTTTTTCAGAAGCAGTGAGGAATGCTCACTGGGTCCGGTGGTAGAATGTGGTTTCCAAAAGTGTGACCCCAGTGATTTGCATTTTCAAATTCTTTTTTTTTTCTTTTTCTTTCTTTTAACCTGCAGTGCAATAGCTTTCATAAATTTTGTCATTTGCAAGCCATACAGTTAGAGTTGGATCACTTCTTACATGATATAATTAAAATTTGAGCCCTCTCCAAGGTGAATATAACAGATAAAGAAAAGGGTAAAAATAACTTGTCTGAACAGCATTCTTCTTTGGGTTCTGGACTTCCATTATGCTTTCCTGAAGCAAAACTTCTTTTCCTTGTCAGCAGCAAGGGGAGGTGGCAAAACAAGTTTTTATGCAGTAATGTCACCTGTAAGTTTTATTTTCCTGCTCTGGCCAGAAAAAACCCACACAAAAACACAAAACATCAACCAAGCAAAAACAGTAACAAGAGAATTGTGATATTTTCCCCATCACATTCACAACAGTCTGTTTTTCTCCACTCGCAATAAGTAGCAGGCCTATATACCTTTCCACAGTGGTCTAAGAGTGCCTTCGTGTGTGATGAGGGGAGGTACTGACATCTTCATGACAAATGCCTGTTCTTGCATACGGGATCTGGGAAGAGGGAAGTAAATTTTACAGAATAACCTTGCCCTTCCTGCCAGGTTGCCTAGGGTCACTCTTTCTTTCTTCAGGCTGCAACAGAAATCTGTTCTAAGGATTCTCTTACCTCAACATTCGCAGAATGCAGAGGAACCAGGCACACTGTGCACAATCAGGAGCACTTATGTCTACTTTTGGGGTGCTGAACAAGAGCCAAGACTAATGAAGTTCCGATGTGCTCTCTTTTGAAGTCCTTACTCTCATCAAGGCACAGTGCACCCTTCCTGTTTTAGGTGCTGTCTCTTCAAGATGGGCCAAGAGGGACATAGCCTAGTTGAAGGCCTACTGGAACCAAACATCCAATTTACTCATTTGTCAATTTGCGCGTCTCAGAGCCCAACTCTGTATGTTTTATTTACTCCATCCTCTACCAGCATGCACACTTGCAATATTCATCTCAAATATTATCAAATTTGGGGGCTATTTCTCCATTTCATCTTGTTTCATTGGCTTTGTATCAGGCCCACAAGTATTGTCACAACCAGCGCAATGCTATATGTGGGTATGAGGCGGATTAATATGGCAAAGCACAACACTGACTATGGTGTGGAAGGGTTAGCCACGTATGCCATATGGAATATTACAGCAGCAACACTTTGTTAAGCATACAACTACTAGCGACATAATCAATCACGAATACATCTCATTGTGCTCTCGCAGCAATCTCCAGGGGGATTTACAATCCGTTCTCCCCTTCCACCAAAGCAGGCAGGCTGGAGGTAAAGCTACATCTGCTGGAATAAACCAGTAGGAACCTAGTAGCTTGGTCTAGTGCAATGGAGTCTATGAAGAGTATTGTCCAGTATTTCCTGCTGGGCAGAGAGGAGAAATTGGGACATTACTAAATATAAATATCAGGGTGCTCTGTCACATTAAATACTTTACATGTTCACACCCCTGGCTGTACACAGCATGCAGGATGTTGGGGGCTTTTTTATTTTCCCAATGACCGTGCTTTCCCCAAGTGAAACTGTGTATCTTGCTTTTGAAGAGCTGAGAGTCCTGATGCACGTGGTTACAGATCACATATACTGGATAAAGAGGGAATATTATACATAGTGGGAAAGAGGAATATTATACATAAATGTAAAAGCAGAGTATAGTGGAATTGCTCAGTGCCTCCCATAGTCAGCTGAGTTGCAGTCTGGCAGGAAAAGCTTACAGAGGCAAGACAGTATGCAGAGTTCTGCTTAAGCCCCACCAGAGGCAGTCTTCACTTGTCCTCTGCACATGTCCCAATTTCAGTAAAGCAACTGCAAATTCAGTTCAAGGCTCCCCGGACACAGGCTTCTGGTAGTCTTTCCTCTGGAGGCACATGTTTTACCCTGCTGGTGATAGCAACAATGTGTGGTGGGATTGTGTCACAGATATGTATCTTTGTTGTCTTTCCCATTCAGAAGCAAGAGGTGAGCAAGTTCCTCTTGGGGAAGTGCTTTTCATGACCTTCTTTTGTTAGGAATGTACTGTGTTTTCTGTGACAGAGCTGCCTCCAGTGCCTATAAAATTTCGGGAGTTAGCTGATGGCAGGGAAGGCTCCGCTTCAGGGTTTGGTACCTCTTCTTTGTTGTCTCCGACCACTGACTCCTGTGAACTGGTCTCTGGGCTGGATGCTGTCTGGAAGCCAGGCTCAGCACTGAGGGACTCACTGTTCTGTAGAGCAAGTAGGGCCCTGTGCCGCATCAGGCTGTCATCACTGTTCTGGGCCTCCAGGGAGTTCCTGCGCTTGGCATTCCTGTTGGCCATGGCGTTCTTCTGTGGCTCCTCAAAACTCAGTGACAAGGTGACTGTGCCACTCCCAAAGCTGACCTTCTGCTTGCACCCACGCTGCTGCTGCCGCTGCCGCTCAGCAGAAGCCGGTAGAGGAAAAGGGTCTTCGTGGTTGCTCTTGCTGCTGATGGAGGAGGATGGGGTGGAACCAGTGGAACCTCCGAGGCTGTTGGAACGCTTGCGTGACACATTGCTGCGTCTCAGTGTAGCCCTGGCAGCCACCTTGAAAGCGTGGGCAGCTGTACTGCAGCGCACCTCCTCGATTGTGTTGCGGGAAGGCTTGAAGAGGATGATGTAGACTTTGTTAAAGAAGATGCAGGCCAGAAGCCCAAAGCTGGCAGCCAGTATTGCAATCACCTCCACAGCAGAGACAAACTTGCCATATGTGCTGGCATAAGCGGGGATGAAGGAGATCCAGACAATGAAGAAGATCAGCATGCTGAAGGTAATGAACTTGGCCTCATTGAAGTTCTCAGGCAGTTTTCGAGACTTGAAAGCAAAGAAGAAGCAGATGGCTGCCAGGAGACAGGTGTAGCCAATGAGGAAGCCAAGGGCCATCAAGGAGCCTTCGTGGCAGGTGATGAAGATAATCTCATCCTCCAGCTCATGGTTTCGATAACTGGATGGTGGGGCTGTGTAGAGCCAAATCACGCAGATGACAATCTGCACAAATGTACACAAGAAGACCAGGAGGAACTGGAGGTTGAGGCCCCACCACTTGCGGTGGAGGCTTGTGGGGATCTTGGCCTCGAAGACAAGCAGGACACGATTGGTTTTCACCAGGATGCAGGAGATGCAGAGGACAAAGCTGATGCCAAAAGCTGGCTGCCGCAGACGGCAAGTCCAGTTCTGGGGCTCTCCAATGAAGAACAATGAGCTGGAGAAGCAGCAGAGCAAGGAGAAGAGGAGGAGGTAGGACAGCTCCCGGTTTGTGGCCTTGACGATGGGAGTGTTGCGAAATTTGGTGAAGACTCCCAGGACAAAAGAAGTCAGAAAAATTCCCAGCACAGCAAAGAGAGTTAAAGCGATTCCAAAGGGCTCTGTCCAGGATAGAAACTCTATCTGCTTGGGGATGCAGGATGTGTGGTTCTCATTAGACCAGTAATCCTCAGGGCACTTGTCACAAGCACTTGCATCTGAAAAACAAGTGACAGGAGAGGGAAGGTTTGTCAGAATGAAAGGGTGAAATGGATGACAAAGTACATGGTAGCTACACACTGCCTTTCAGCTCAAATACAGGCATTGTTCACTTCAAGTGCCAGCAGGTTTCCAATGTCATTTATCAGTGTCTCAGAGCGTTTTACAGTGAAACAATGAGCCTCTCACGGGCTATACAGGAAAACACAAAGTGCACTTAAAAGTCCTGCCTATGCACTCTGCTTCCTGGATCAATTTCTTGACAAAACTTTGCAAAACTTGTTTGATTACTGTCAGCTGCTATACAAGTTCTATTACCCTCTGTTTCTTCATTTTTATCATCACCTTTCTCTTTGTCTTCATGCTTCTCATGCTCTTATCATTTGACACATCCCGCCTGTCTCTGTTACAGGAAAAATTAAAAACGTGCTCGCCTCCTTAAGTTCTTTGAGAGCTTATTTCATAATCTTTGGAGGCAAGTCTTAGATGTGTTTGAATTGCTTATCTCTGAAGGCAAACAATGCCCTTGACTCCCATCACACTCTCATTTCATGCTGGAACATCAGGGGAGATGTGTCCCAAGGATACTGCTCTCTTCACAGCCAGGAAAGCATCCCTCTGATAGTTGCAGAGGGAAATCGATGCCTCTGTCTCCTTCTTGTGTAGAGCTAATTAGAGCTCATTGGGATGGCAACTTCTGTCTCCAGTGACTGCCATAATCAAAAGGGAGGGGGTCACTGCTACTGCTTTTATTCAACCCAAACAGGTCTTATGCTCCAATGATGAGGTTCATGACTCCATTGATAGCAGTGGAAATGAGTGAGTTGGAAATCACATCCTACCTCATCCTTCAGGATCCCAGCAGGAGAGCAATGGGATACAGTGAGTTCAGGGGACAAACATGCGGGAAACTTCTTTTGCAGCAACCACCCTCTGAGCTTTGCACCTGAGTGCAAACAGAGACTCTAAGCACAGCTCTATAGCAAAGCTTGATGCTAATCATAAAATCCTAGAATGGCTTGGGTTGGAAGGGACATTAAATCCCATCCAGTTCCAAGCCCCTGCCATGGGTGGGGTTGCCACCCACTACACCAGTTTACCCTGGGCCTCATCCAACGTGATCTTGAAGGCTTCTAGGGATGGGGCATCCCTGAGGAAGTCAGAATTGCGCAAAGACTATTTCAAACCCACTTGTTCTGGAAGGTTGGCTGCAGGAAGATGACACTGCTCTCCTAATGACTGTCTCTTTGCCTAAGCTGTTCATCTGAAAGACATGCACTAGTCAGGGGCTTCCATCACCACATCATTTTGTTTACTTCTGTTTAGCCAATCACTTCTACTTTTTGTGTGCCTTTTACCTGGAAGCATATTGCAAACTGCATGTGGGGCAGAGCTAACTTCCAATACTGGGGAATTCAGTCACCTCTACCTGATATGAGGCATCTGAAGAACTGTTTTCACTGCTGTCTTGAGCTGATCTAGAGACTATGCTGCCACTGAAGGCAGCAAACCAGACTTCTTGTGAGGCTGTTCATTCCTGTCCCATCCTTTGCTCCCAGTGGAAACTCAACCTCAAAAATGAGGTCACTTTCATGAAGACCAGAGACCTGAACATGTTTGGTCCTTGGCTGCACAAGTACCTCTGGATGAAAGCAAACAGCTAGGGGAGAAGAAGAGAGATTCTCTCCTTCAGTAGTATCAGTATGTCAATTTGATGAGACTGGTTGTGAAACTGTTTTCTGTGCCTATAAAACTGATAAGTGCAGGAAAAAAAAAGAGCATTACTGTCAGCTGAAATTGAAGCAGAAAACTGTGGAGTCCAAAGGCAGTTGCCCCCCCAGCCTCACAAATCTTGCAAATATACCAGTGCCGCTTCCCAAAATCTTGTGAAAAACAACAAGTGGTGCATATTACAAATGACCAGGATTGTTTCTGTTTAATTAAAAAATACTACACCAGTGCAACTTGTACTATATGTTTATGTACATATAAGTACTCTTCTATGTAGTACTATAAGTATATATGTATATATGTACTGCATATACTATGCAATACTATATGTTGACTGTGTGTTCAGGTAAGATAGGATTCAAATTAGATTCCCTCAAAGGAGTCTTGCAGGCACTTTAGTGGTTTTTATCTCATGCAAAGTCTGCAGTGTGTGCTGGGCCAGTGCTGCTGAAGAGGGTGAGGAGACCCTGAGCACTCAGCATTGTTGATGGGACTGCTGCTCTGGAAGATTCTATTTGCCTTCATTATGTATTTGTATTCATTATGTATTTGTATTCATGCCTGGGGATGCCCAACACTGAGGAACTGATAATGGTGTTGGAAATTCAGAAGGCTTTGACCAGCTCTAAAACTGGAGTTTTCATTGCAGAACCTGAGCAGTCCTAAACTCTCACTGAAACCAACAAAAAAGATGTCCACACATGTTCAATAGGACCCAGAGATTCTTGGTCTCTTGCAGTGCCAGTGTTCAGCAGAACATGTGCTTAGCGAGCCCATAAAGGGAAATATTCCTTTTTGCTTGTGAAGTCAGGAATAGAATTGACTTTATTTCATTGTAAAGCATGAAATGAAAAGCGGTTAATATGAGGAAAAGGTGGAGGTGGACTGATAACTATAATATCTAGGATTAGGTGTCTCCTTTCTCCAGATTTCTGAAGAAAGAAAAACAACTACAGTGCAGTGGAGTTTGCTTCTAGCTGCCTGAGAAACTTTCTCAAATTTCCCTCTATGCTTTCTGTGAAGCCCCCTGGCAGAGCAGCGTCCAGCTCAGCACTGCGGGAAAGTGACTTCAGTACAACTGTGGGCAATGCCCAAAGGACTCTTCTGGTCCATGCAAACCCCAAAGTAGTGCTGTGTGCATTACCTGTTTCATCACTGTACTCCCCATCAGGGCAGTCCACACACTCGAAGCAGCACGTGGGCTCTCCCTCAATAATGCCCTTCCTCGTGCCTGGCAGGCAGTCCCTGCTGCAGTTAGAGAAGGGCACCTGCAAGAAAATACCCCAAGGAGGGTTAACAGCAACAGTACCTCAAGTACAGTCTTCCTACAGCAGGCCTAGAGCTTACCCCAAGGGTGTTACTGCTTGTTTAACATGCTAGGTGGAGAGCCTCAGACACTCCCCTCCTCTGTCCACTGAAGATCTTGCACAATAGTATTCCCTGAACCCCCTCCAGTAATAACACATTTGAAGGATTGTATCAAGAAATGGTAAGAAAGATCAGCAGAGCTCTCTAATGTCCACCATGCTGTGGGCACCGCAAAATGATATGCGGTTCATGAGACGCACACCAGAAAACAGTCCTTAGGCGAATGAAAGAAAAGACAATTCATGTCTACGGCAGGAACTTAAATTAACTGTGGAGATGATGGACTCTGACTGCTGATCCCCCTTCCCGTAGATTGTGCTAATGATTTATGGGACTTAGAACTGTTCCTTGAAGCCACTTCCTCTCACTGTCCCAAAGGCCCTCTCTGTCCAAGAAAGAAAAAATAAGGTAAATTAACTGTACAAGATAGTTTTCATATAAATGAGGGAAAGGCCTTAGTCTTAGAACACCAAGCATCTGAAGATGCAGATCAGCAGGTACACACAGATCCAGAAAAGAACATCTCCACAGGAAGCACACCTTAGGTTCTCCATGTCAAAGCCCATGGAAGGGACTTGCAAAGTCCCCACCTCACTTTCACCAGAATGGTTACCCAGGCTTCCAGGCTTTTGCTGCTGCAGTGACCTGCTGTGTTACCTGCTGGCTGCACGTTCGTGCTGTGTGGGAGTGAGCGCACGTGGGTACAGTCATACCCTGGCAGTGAGTGGTCGCACAAGCATGCATGGGCATGAGAATGTGAACTAAACACATGTTTTCCACTGCCAGCAGAATACCCCGATCTGTACAAAGCTAAGTGCACGGCTGCAGCATTTTGGGAACACGAGTTCTAAGCTATTAATCAGGGGTGCATAATTAATTGGGCAGATGCATATCCAGGGCAAATCCTGGCAGCTCCCCATTTAAAGCACTCTGCAGCAAATTGCTAACACCTACTGCCTGGGACAGCTTTCCACAGGTTTTACATCAATCAGGAGGACATCTCCTAGGCTTTCAGTGATGAGTTTGAACAGGGCTGAATCAAAAACCCAGCTGAAGTTGTGTGCTGTTTCTCTGTTATCTACTAAGCTGATTGTGTTGCCAGAGAGGAAAATTAAATTGGTTTTACATGATTTCATCTTGACAAATCCAGGTTGGCTTTTTCTTATCATTTAATTACCTCTAACTATTTATAAACTGTTTAAGATTTGTTTTTATCAAGTCTTTTGGATTACCAAAGCTCAGCTTAATTGTGTGTAATTCCCTTAGCTCTCCAATATCTGCTTTGAAAAGCAGATATCACAATTTACTCTCCTCTAATCCTTTGAGACATCATCCATCCTCCATATTTCTCAAAGACAAATTGCTAGTACTATTGAGATTGCTTAGGCTGCCTTCTTAAGTATTTTGTGGGAAATTTCATCAGTTCTGCCAGAACAAATCTATCTATTTTTCCTACTCTTTAACTCTTTTTCCCCCTCCAACTCTGGCCAATGCTGCAGTTCTCATGTTAAAAACTTAAAGTTAAAATTAACTATATTTAATCTTTTTTGAGGAAGACTGAAGCTCAGAAGCCTCCAATTACTTAATAGAGCACTGGCTATTCTGCCTTTGAGCAAAGCTGTTATCTGGAAGAAATTTAAATTCTATTAACTGAAAAAAAACCCCAACAAAACAAACTAGAACAGTCATAGAGATTACAGTCACCCCTGCTGTCACATAATTTACGTTTTCTGCCATGAAACTCAGCAACATAGCTGCATTTGTAATAGTTTTGGACAGAGAATAGGGATATTGGACTGCTGGAAGAATGTAGAAAAGAAAACACAATTACTCAGTTTAAGTGTGGGGGGAAATAAAAACACAAACACAAAAGGTACCCTGACTGTTAGAAAAGATACCGCAAAGGTAAGGCTCAGCTGATGGTGTAAATGTGCTAGGCAAATTTGCCTGCTGCAGAGTTATCTGATCTGCCAGCCAATCCAGGAGTGTATATCGAGAGTGTGGAGGACTAGGGCAGAGAATATGTATACAATAAGATGAATAGGTCTTTTAATGAGTTGCAGTGCAATAGCATGAGGACTATGCAAAGTTTGTTCAAATTTCAGATTGATGTAACTTGTTAAGCAATGCTTTGAGGATTTAAGCACTTACCTCCTTCGAAAATCCACTCCACAGGATTTTGTTTTCATTGATAAACAGCCTCTCCCCTTTCTTGGCATACACATTGTAGTGCCCAACCTCCTCAAAGACGACTGAGCCATCCTCTGGAGAGAGATGCCAGTTGATGATTGAGTAATTCCCCACCAGGTCTCCAAACTCATCAAAGTCCACTTGCTCCCCCATGTTACTGGTGAAATTTAAGTGGCGCAGGTGCTTCAGAACCTAGAGAGAGATACAGAGACACTGTAAATGCCTGTGTTTCACAACATGAACAGATCAGATATGGGAACAAAACTGGAAACAATCACTTTACAGCAGCTCCTAATTTCTCAAGAAACCCACTTTTTTACAACAGCAGCAGGCTTTCTCTCACAGACTTTACATGCACACACAAACCCTGTGCAAACCTTGTAGATGGCACAAGGTGTTGTGGCCCATAGGATGGATTGCACCCACTGCAACACTGCTCACCAGTTGTTACACCTCTCAGCCTTCTGGCATTCCTCTTTTCTCCCTTCCTACCAGCCCCCCAAGCCTTTATCTCTCTTTCAAGGGGCAGAAATGTGGCAGAAGCGATTGAAGTGTTTTGGTCACCCAGGTATCCTTCTTGTCCTTCTCTTGCAAAACTAGTCTCTACATAAATGTAATCAGTTGGTACTGTTCATCTCTGAATGATTAATCACTCAAAAGCAGAAATACTTGGGAAACAATTCAAACTCATCTTTTGATTTGAAAATCCCAAGCCTAATGCACTTGCGTAAAAACCAACAAATCCAAATAATTCACTACATAGCAGGTCTGGGCAGTTCATAGCTCTTTTTTTGGTTTCTGTCCCATTGTCATGCAGTTTCAGATAATCACATTCTGTTTGTCCCCACATGTTGACTTCTGTAATTTTCATGCCTTAAACGGTCACATACTGTGGACAAAAGCAGTTAATCCCAGAAACAACTGCAGCTGCAAAACTGATGATCCCAATAGCCTGACAAGTAGATGAAAGAAACAGCAACAAAAAACTGTGAGACAATTCATTCACACAATAGGTACTTTTCTAATCTTTGAGAATTAGTTGCTGTCTTCTTCACTTATCAGCTTTTTTCCCTTATTTAATGGATGCTCTCAGTTAGACAGTTTCTCTGTAAAGATTAAGTATGGTGCGACTCTGAAAGCACCTGGATGTCACCTGTCCCTAAAGCACTGTGGTACAGTTGCTGCTCTTGCTTTAGTGCCTTCAATGGGTTACAAGTCCAGTTCTCCCTCTTTTATCTGTGATTGCACAAGCATTCAATCATGGATAGCAAAATGCAAAATAAAAAAAAAAAAAAAAAAGAAGCAACAAAATGAAATAAATTTGTCTTGGCAGGTAGAGTCCTCCTCACTCCATAAACATAGAACAGAAAAAACTGTTTTGCTGAAGTGCTTTCACCTGGAAAAAAAAAAGGAACAGAGGAACAGAATCACTTCATTAATTCTTGTCAGATTTACTAAATTGCCTCATTTTTTCTCTTTTTCTCTTTGAGACCCTCCTGTCTCAAAGTAAAATCTCCAGAGCTGCAGAGATACCCTTGTCTCTTCTCACTGTTTCTATTAATGCCAGTCTGAAAGAGTCTGGAGTAATCAAAGTCACACAGGATGTTGCTGGCAATACCATTTCAGCTTTGTGTGTTCCTGTTGGAAGTATGTCCAAATGTTAATGTACAGGTTGGGCCCCAAGCACCTAATGACTCAGGAAACCTGCATTTCTCTGCAGGCTCTATCAGCTACCCCGGAGTAACTCTTCCAGCATTGGTATCCAGACCAGATTTGAGTTCTTACATTGAACTATATGCCATATTTCTCCTCACTCCAAATCAGTATTATAGTTTCACACATTACTGCAGCACTGTGCTGACCTACACTAGCCCTGAGTGAGTACTGCTGCTGCACTGACCTTTATTTGTATAGGCCGGAGATGCAGAACTTGCACTTCTTTTGGTTAAAATTACTCCACACATTAAGGGACAATCTTGCAAGAGCTCTATTTAAGATTCTTCAGTTCAAGTCCTGCCTTTCCTGATCATCTGCAGAGGCAGGAGGATGGCTGGTCCTACTGCCAGTGAGAGAGTTGATGGAGAAACTTCTAGATCCCTTGGATGCATTGTTTTGCCCTTATTTCATAAAATTCATTTCAGTTACTCTGTTCCTTAAAATCCCTAAAGGAGGGACAACAGTATCATAGAATCATAGAATCACAGAACAGTTTGGGTTGGAAGGGACCTTTAAGTTCATTTAGTTCCAACCCCACCCGCTATAGGCAGGGACACCTCTCACTAGACCAGATTGCTCAAGGCCCTGTCCAGCCTGATCTTGAACGCCTCTAGGGAGGGGGCATCCACAACCTCTTTGGGCAACCTGTTCCAGTGTCTCACCACCCTCACAGTAAAGAATTTCTTCCTAATATCTAGTCTAAACCTGCCCTCTGCCAGTTTATAGCCAGTTCCCCTCGTCCTGTCACTACATGCCCTTACATGTCACTACATGTCCCTCCCCAGCTTTCCTGTAGGCCCCCTTCAGGTATTGAAAGGCTGCCATAAAGTCTGCCTGCAGCTTTCTCTTTAGGCTGAAGAGCCCCAGCTCTCTCAGCCTGTCCCTACAGGGGAGGTGTTCCAGCTCTTTGATCATCTTCATGGTCCTCCTCTGGACCTGCTCCAACAGCTCCACGTCCTTCTTGTGTTGAGGATCCAAGAACTGGACACACTACTCCAGGTGTGGTCTCATGAGAGCAGAGCAGAGGGGCAGAATCACCTCCCTTGACCTGCTGGTCACATTTCTCTTGATGCAACCCAGGATACGGTTGGTCTTCTGGGTGACAAGCCCACATTATCGGCTCATGTTGAGTCTTTCATCAACTGACAACCCAAATCCTTCTCAGGGCTGCTCTGAAGCAATTCTCAATCCAACCTGTATCTGTGCTTGGGTTTGCCCCAACTCAGGTGCAGGACCTTGCATTTGGCCTTGTTGAATTTCATGAAGTTGGCATGGGCCCATCTCTCAAGGCTGTCCAGGTCCCTCTGGATGGCACCCTTATCTCTGGTATGCCAACTGCACCACTCTGCTTGTTGTCATCTGCAAACGTGCAGGTCTCGATCCCGCTCTCCATGTCACCAACACAGATGTTAAATAGCACTGGTCCCAGTACTGATCCCTGAGGAATACCACCAGTCTCTACTCGGACACTGAGCCATTGACCACAGCGCTCTGAGTGGGACCACCCAGCCCATTCCTTATCCAATTAGTCGTCCATCCATCAAATCATTTTTTCTCCAATTTAGCAACCAGAATGTCAAGCAGGACAGTGTTAAACACTTTGCACAAGTCCAAGTAGATGACATCCGTTGCTTTTCCTTTATCCACCGATGCTGTAACTCCATCATAAAAGGCCACCAGGTTTATCAGGCATGACTTGCCCTTGGTGAAGCCGTGTCGGTTACCACCAATCACCTCATCTTTATTTTTTATGTGCCTTAGTAGGGCCTTCAGGAGGATCTGCTCCGTGACCTTGCCAGGCACAGAGGTGAGAATAACTGGCCAGCAGTTCCCTGGATCTTCTTTTTTCTCCCTCCTTGAAAATTGGGGTTATGTTTCTCCTTTTCCAATCGGGGGGAACTTCACCTGCCATGGAACTTCAGACTGCCATGACCTCTCAAATACGATGGATAGCAGCTTGGCAACTTCATCTACAAGTTCCCTCAGAACCTGTGGATGGATCTCATTGGGTCCCATGGACCTGTGCACCTTCAGGTTCTTTAGATGGTCTCAAAACTGATCTTCACTTACAGCAGGCAGATCTTCCTTATCCAAGTTCTTACCTGACGTGTGGAAATCAAACTCCATAACCACAAAGTAGTTATAAAGCAGGTATGTTTAATGAGTGATGCGCATACACCCTGGTGCAAGGGGGATAGCTCCACCTCAGCTGCACACCATTAGGAGAAAGTGTGCTACAGATATAGGCTGAACTAATACATAATCAATAGTTGGCAGGAATTCGGATACATATTCATTACATTCCTGAGACCTCGTTAGCATGCGGTCCCTCCCCCCTTGCACATGACAAGTGAGTTGTGGGGGTGGTCGTGGAATGAAGGCTCATTGTCTTCCTCGCTGTAAACTTTTGACCCAGTGGCAGGGGCACCCCCCAAACTGGTTCCAGCTTGCCCTGTGGACATCTAATCACCTCACTGTCCTCGGGCTGTTGCGCCCTTATCTTTATGGCCTTCATCCCCCTTGTTATTCTGGACAAGGTGTCTGCAATCCTCATTCTTCTAACGACTTCTACATAAACTATCTTTTCACTACAGCTGTCCCAGTTTCTGTGAAGTCCTTTTCTCTCCCTTACTGTGGGGCCCTTCTCTCATGCTTCATACCTTTGCTTTCTGCAGCCTGAGTGGTGCAGCTAGAGCCCTTACCTGTGAAGACTGAGGCAAAGAAGTCATTGAGTGTCTCAGCTTTCTTTGTATCCCTTGTCACCAGGGCTCCAGTTTCCTTCTGGAGAGGGCTCACATCTTCCCTGACCTTCCTTTTATCACTGATATACCGGTAGAGTTTTTTCTTGTTCTCCTTTATGTCCCTGGCTAGTTTTAGTTCTGTCTGGATTTTACCTTTTCTAACCTGATCCCTGGCTGCTCAGACAATTTCTTTGTAGTCCTCCCAGATAACCCTGCTTCCACTCTCTTTTTGTGCCTAAGTTTAGGAGCTCCTTGTTGATCCACAGAGGCCTCCTGGTATTCTTGCCTGCTTTCCTTTTTCTTGGGATGCACTGCTTTTGGGCTTGGAGGAGATGGTCCTTGAATACTGACCAGCTTTCGCGGGCCCCTCTTCCCTCCAGGGCTTTCTCCCATGTCACCCTGCCAAGCAGCTCCCCTAGAGTTCCAAGTCTGCTCTCCTCCCTCTCTGATGCTCTAAGGATCTTGAACTCCACCATTTTGTGTCACAGCAGCCAAGGCTGCCCTTGAGCTTTACATTACTCACCAGCCCCTTCTTGTTGGCAAGGACAGCATGGCACCTTTTCTCGTGGGTTCCTGTACCACTTGGAAGAAATTATAATCAGTGCATTCCAGGAACCTCTTATTTCAGGTGCCCTGCTGTGTGTCCGGTCCAACAGATATATGGGTAGCTGAAGGAATAACATAATCTGCTCCTGAAACCTGGAAGAACAGGCAGTACCGACCTTCTTGGTGAGGTACTCGGCTCTGGAGCTGGCACATTCCGCGCCGAAGCAGGGAATTGCCTCGGCCGGTCGAGGGGCAGCCTTGTCAGGGTGAAACTGCCAGGTGCGACCGTCCTCTGCGCGGCGGAGCCGGGAGCAGCGGTGGGATCACCCCCTGCGTGTATAAAATCTGCCACTAGGGGGAGCAGTGACCCAGGAGCGGCGCGAACAGGACGGGCAAACGGCGCGGTGAGTCAGGAGGGCGTGGCGTGGCGTGGCAGTTTGCGTGGGCAGTTCGGGCAGGGCAGGGCAGGGCAGCGGGGAGGGTGAAGAGTGTGGAGTTTCTCTGTTGACTCGGGAGTCCCACTCGCGTACTGGCTGCCTCTCAGACAACAAATCTAGCCATGGTCTCCACTAGGGAGAAAGCTCTGGCGAGAAAGATCATGGTGACTCAGACGGAGTTCTTGCCTAAAAATGTGGTAGCTTAAGTCTGTCTGCAGCAAGTGCCTAAGCCTCTTGCTACTGGTGAAGGGCGGCGGGGATTCCACCTGCATGAGGTGTAAGTAGTGGATGATCTGCTCAGTGTTGTGGTGAAGCTCAGGAGGAGGTGGAGAGATTAAGAACCATCAGGGAGTGCGAGCAAGAGGCAGACTGGTGGAGTAACTCTGCTGAACTTGTGAGAAACACACCTGGGTGACAGCCCCCAAATGGTGGTGGACCCTCTCCTCTGACATTGTTGAGCAGAGGGAAGTGATTTAAGGAAAGAGGAGGACTGGAGACAGGTCTCAGCTTGGTGTCACAGGCAACCCCTATCCTGACCTACCTTGGTTCCCCCAGGTGCTCTACCTAATAGGTTCTGGAACTTGAGGGAAAGGTAAGTGAGGATGCGGTGGGAGGTCCACCCTCGAAGTTGTGTAGGGTGAGGCAGTCAAATCCACACCTCCAGACTGCCTCCGCCAGGAAGGACAGAGGGTGACTGCCATAGGCAACTCCTTTCAGAGAGGAACAGAGGACCCTGTATGTCAGCTTAAGTTTAACTGAAGGGAAGTGTGCTGCCTCCCTGGGGCCCAGGTCAGGGATATTTATAGGAGACTTCCTAGTCTGATTCACGCTTTTTATTATTATCCTTTATTTAGAGTTCAGGCTGGCAGCAATGAAGTCACTGACAGAAGCCTGAGGGCTATCAAAAAGGACTTCAGGGGACTGGGGTGGTGCATGGATGGAGCAGGTGTGCAGGTCGTATTTTCCTCTATCCCTTCAGTGGCAGGGAAGGATACTGAAAGGGGCAGGAAACCCCATCTAATATATACATTACTGAGAGTCTGGTGCAAATGCAAGAACTTTTTTTTTAACCATGGAGCAGTTTACTTGGTACCTGGCCTAATTGTGCGGATGGGTCTCACCTGTCTCAAAGGGCAAACCGGATCCTAGCCCAGGAGCTGGCAGGGCTCATTGAGAGGGCTTTAAACTAGATATGAAGGGGGAAGGGAATAAAACCAGGCCTGTTAGAGATGAGCCTAGGTGAACAATGATGGGATTGAGGATGATGCATGAGGCTCAGCTGAAGTGCATGTATGCCAATGCATGCAGCATGGGCAACAAACAGGAGCATCTGGAAGCTGTTGTGCAGCAGGCAAACTATAACTTAGTTGCCATTACAGAAATGTGGCGGGATCGCTACCACAACTGGAGTGCTGCAATGGATGGCTACAAGCTCTTCAGAAGGGATATGCAAGAAAGGAGAGGTGGTGCTGTGGATCTCCATGTTAGAAAGTGTTTTGATGTTGCTGAGCTTGGGAAATGATAATGTTGAGTCTCTATGAGTAAGGATCAGGGGGAGCGCCAAAAACGCAGACATCCTGGTGGGGGTCTGTTATGGACCACCTAACTGGGATGAAGGGACAGATGAGGCATTCTACAAAGAGCTGGCAGAAGTTGCATGATTGCCAACGCTTGTTCTCATGGGGGACTTCAATTTCCATGATAAATGTTGAAAATACAATACAGTGCAGAAGAAGCAGTCTAGGAGATTTCTAGAGTGTATGGAAGATAACTTTCTGACACAGCTGGTGAGAGAGCCTACCAGGGGAGGAGCCCCATTAGACTTACTGTTCACCTAGGCCAAACCCCTCCTCATCACAACCTCCCTTTAGGAAGTTGTAGAGTGCAATGAGGTCTCCCCTGAGCCTCCTCTTCTCCAGACTAAACAATCCCAACTCCCTCAGCCACTCCTCATAAGACTTGTGCTCCAGATACCTCAACAGTTTTGTTGCCCTTCTCTGGACACGTTCCAGGGCCTCAATGTCTTTCTTGTAGTGAGGGGGCCCAAAACTGAACACAGTACTTGAGGTGCAGCCTTAGCAGTGCTGAGTACAGGGGGATGATTACCTCTCTGCTCCTGCTGGCCACACTATTTCTAATGCAGGACTGGATGCCATTGGCCCTCTTGGCCACCTGGGCACACTGTCAGCTCATGTTCAGCTGAGCATCAGCCAACACCCCCAGGTCCCTTTCTTCTTCATAGTCATCCAGCCACTCAACCCCAAGCCTATAGCGCTACATGGAGTCATTGTGGCCAAAATGCACGACACGGCACTTGGCCTTGTTGAACCTCATCCCATTCACCTCAGCCCAGCGATCCAGCTTATCTAGATCCCTCTGAAGGGCCTCCCTACCCTCAGGCAGATCGACACCACCTCCCAGCTTGATGTCATCTGCAAACTTACCGAGGGTGCACTCAATCCCCTCATCTAGGTCATCAATAAAGATATTAAACAAGATGGGCCCCAGTACCGACCCCTGGGGGACACCGCTTGTAACAGGTCGCCAGCTGGACTTAACTCCATTAACCACTACCTATTGGGCATGGCCCTCTCTTACCCAGAGAAGGGTATAGCTGTCCTGGTCACGGGCAGCCAGTTTCCCCAGGAGGATACTGTGAAAGACCATGCCAAAGGTTTTGCTGAAGTCTAGGTAGACTACATCAACAGCCTTTTCCTCGTCTACCAGTCTGGTCACCCAGTCATAGAAGGAGATGAGGTTGCTCAAGCACGACCTGCCCTTCATGAATCCCTGGCTGGCTGGGCCTGATCCCCTGGACGCCATGCATGTGCCGTGTGATCTCACCCAAGATGATTTGCTCCACAACTTTCCCTGGTACTGAGGTCAGGCTGACAGGCCTGTAGTTCCTCCTTACAGCCTTCCTCCTTACAGCCCTTCTTGTAGATGAGAGTCACATCGGCAAGCCTCCAATCCTCTGGGATCTCTCCAGACAACCAGGAGCGCTGATAGATGGCGGAGAGCAGCTTGGCAATCACCCCCACCAACTCCCTCAGCAGCCTAGGGTGGAGCCCGTCTGGTCCCATGGACTTGTATCCAGGAGGAGGAGCTTTCTAACTGTCTCCATCTCAATCACCCAGGGGTGTATTCTGTGTAGTATCCCAGACTTCCAGATCAGGGCGTAAAGTGCCCTGAGGATAACTGATCTGCCTATTAAAGGCAAATGTAAAGAAGGGATTGAGGACCTCAGCCTTCTCCTTATCCTCAGTGGTCACATTCCTTGCTGCATCAAGTAAAGGATGGAAATTTTCCTTGGTTCACATACATAGACTCTTTTTCTTCTGGAGTCTCAACAATAGTTCCTGGTTTATCCACACCAGTCTTCCTCCCCTACAGCTCGCCTTATGGCATTCAGGGACAGCCTGTTCTTGTGCCTTTAAGATTTCCATCTTCAGGAGCATAGGTCATAGGTGGATGGTTGGACTGGATGACCTTGGAGGTCTTTTCCTACCTTGGTGGTTCTAAAAGTGTGTGCCTATGGGGATCTATGTATTGTATCTCGAAAATGAAGTTTACAAAAAAAGTGTTGCACTCATGGCCTGAACACACCATCAGCAGCTGGTGGAAGCTTGTGGAGAATAGGTTCTACAAGCTGCTGACTTTGGATTTTTCATTCTCTAATTTCTACTTCTTTTCTTCTTTCTGTCACAAGCTCCACACCGAATTATGGTACCTTTTAATTTACAAAAGTATCATCAGAAATTACTTGTAAACTGCTGTCTAGTCAACTGTCCCATGACTTCTGGCAAGGCCATTCCCAGCCATGTAGCATCCCATGTTTTATCCAGACCAAATATTCTGTGTTATGTTATTTCCACTCTAACGGTAGGAGCACAAAAACATAGCACAGATATAGATAGTTGTATTAGGTCAGACCAGTAGCCCACCTCCCCAGGACCTGTCTGACAGTAGCCAACCAGCAAATGACCAGTTAAGAGCCAAAGGGAATGTGATACTTCCCCCGAATACTCACACATTTTGCAACTCAGTGGCTTCCCTGGGCCAAAGGTCTTTGTGCTTGATAACCCATAGTGGATTTTACTTCCATGATGTTGCTGGAAGAGGCAAAGAACTGCTATTTGCAAGCCACCTTTTCCACATTGCTCAGGATTTTACAAGCCTTTGTTAGATCTTTCCCTGGCTCGAGAATGCTCTCCAGCTTTGCTGCTTCTTGTACAGAAACTGCTCCATTGACCCTTCTCCAAACTTTTCCAGCCTGCTACTTCCTCCTGCTGCTCTACTTTTGTTAATTCTTAAATAAATGTCAGTGTCCAGATCTGTTATGAGTTGTCATTTACTCTGCCTCAACTGTAGCAGGTCTTTAACTAGTGCCCATGTACCAGCTATGATTTGTATTTGTACTGGAAGTGGTGAGTTCTCCCACTCTGAATTTTCTGAGGATGTATTTTTCCCTCGTTTCAGAACTTTAGTCACTGCAATATGCGTAAGTGCTTGAAGTCTCAGCTGTCACACTAACCCAGTGGTCATGGCATACAGGATTTGACATCTGTCAGCACAAGTATCAGGAGGAAATATGTGCAGGGCAATCCTGAAAGAGCCACTCATAAAATTCTGTAAAGAAAATGTTCCCTGGATCAATAAGGTTTTTTATTTTCTTCTTCCCATCTGTCTATGGATCTATCCTTATTAACATGCTAGAAAAGCTCTAGTTTTTATTGTATATCTCAGCATTTAATTCTTCTGCTTTCTCTCTTTTTGTTCTTTTTTTTTTTCTTCTTTTCTTTCCCAGTTTTATTGTGCTTTTTGTATCTATTGTAGTTTCCATGTGAATAAATAGAAGGCATTACTTTTGGAGCAACTTACACATATGACAAATGGAATGTGCCATAAATTGAAGTAAAAATTTAAGCTATTCATGATCCTTATTGAAATTTAAATTAACTGCAACCACTCTAGACACAGACCCATTCATTAATTTAGGCAGCCTATGTATTATGCAGTTGAAAAGGCGAACAAAATATTACAATGGAATGAGAAAGAAAATGACATGGAGAATATGGTGCCAATATATACATTAATAGTACAGTTTTCCTTGGAAAATGCATTTAGTTCCAGTAACTTGACCAGAAAAGAAGAATAAAATTAAAAGAAGATCAAAGGTGTCCAGAAATAGTGATGATAACTCTTAGACCGCCAGTCTGACTTTGTTTAATGAAAAGAGAAACACTGCAGGATTATTTAACTCAAGGGAGGAGGCAGAGGAAGATTATGACAAACACAAGCGATTATGACAAGCGATTTGTAGGAAGGAGGTGATTTACATTCATACAGAAGCAGAGACCACTTCAAAACCAACTGAGTTTATTCAGGGACCAAGACAAGTACAGGACATCTGGCTGTCATAAAAGGAAGCGGTCCAGAGAAGACAGACATCCTCTCCCTGGAAGTATTAAAGGCCAGGTTGTGTGGGGCTTTGGGCAACCTGGGCTAGTGGAGGTGTCCCTGACAGGAACAGGAGCAAGGGGTTGGAACTAGATGATCTTTAAGATCCCCTCCAACCCAAACTATTCTGTGATTCTATGATTCTGTGCTCCAGAAAGATGTTTGTGCTGAGTCACAGAGATTTCCAAAGGAATCAAGAGATGATCTTACAGTACTTCATCATTGTATGTCTGTTTTTCCAGACTGATGACAACTATCAGTTAGAAGGGCAGGGAACATAGTAAGACTGGGATATTTTTTGTTTCCTAAAAGTCCTCAAAGACTAATGCTGGCTGCGAGCACAACTACTGTACAGCCTGTTGCTCTCCATTCTGCATTTGTGATCTTTCTTTTCCTTTCTGTGTACACTTGTCCTTAGAATACTGGTCCTGAACTAATGCAAAGCTGATACTGAACAGCACATAATTTAAGCATGCTTGATAAAAGATGGAAAATATAGCAGAAAAGCCTTCAATTTCTTCTGGCCTTGATTGGATGCACATAATATAAAGACTGCTCTGAGTGTAATGCCTCCTATTTTATTTATTTATTTTATTTTATTTATTTATTATGTTGGCCTATTTTATTTATTTATTATGTTGGCCCATGACATCGGACACCAATGTCAGTGGTATGGTAGCAGAGGCTGAAAGTTCCCACCAGTATTCTGTTATATTTGTGTGACAACTGGCAGCAGAGGGGCAGTCTGACAAAATGGCTTCTGACATTGGAAGCATGTATGAAACAAAGGTGTGTCACTGAATTGTGTAGAAAAAATGGCACCCACTGACATTCATCAACACTTACTGAATGTTGATGGAAACTAAACAGTGGATGTGAGCATAGTGAGGCAGTGGGTGGTTCATTTCACCAGCGGCACCAGCAACTGGTTCACCTCTGCTGGTGCAGATTTTTATGAGCATGGCATGCAGACTTTTGTTCATTGCTGGTAAGAATGCATAGCTAATGGTGATGACTATGTAGAAAAACAGTGTTTTGTACCTGAGTATGTGCTCTATCAAACAGTGTTATTGTGCTCTTTGTATCTGTTGTATTTTTCATAAATAGGAGGAATTACTTTTGGAGCAACCTACATAAAGGGGCAAATAAATAGAGTGGCAACGTCCTCTGCATTACATCACAACTATAAAATTTTATGAAATCAAAGATTTACATAGGAAAACTTCACGTGAAATCCAGCCAATTGAAATTCAGTGCAATGTATTTTTTAAGTCAAGCTTAGAAATGTGACCTTATGTCACAGTTCCACTTTTAATTTTAATTACTTTTATTTTAACGGAGAAGAAACACTTCATTCTGAGTTTTTCAAAATGTTTAGTTGCATAATGTTCCAACTAACTTGGCTTTAACTGTACTTAATGAGTTTGACTAAATCTCGGGGGAGACGGCAGGTGACACATACCAACATTTTATCACTGTTTCAAAATAGCCTCAAGTTACTTCTAAATGAAGAAGTTTTTTATTTTCTTTTTTCCCAATGTTTTTTCCCTCTTTCTATTTTAAATTAAAATCCAACTCTATGATGTAATACCAAGACATTTGTATAGCACAAAGCATGATATTATACTATTAGTTCCTTATCGTCTGCTGAAGTCCTTCTGCCAAGTAACTTCAGCAGCTGAACCATCTGGAGTAGCCTTGGTCCCAGTTCATTGCCATCCCAAGGAGACTTTAACTGATCCACCAACTGAGGATTGGCTGTAAGATCTAAAAATGCACCTGGAAGGCTGTGAATGTGTATTTTTTTTTCTGGAGAAAAATGCCTTAAATAACAGCATCTCTCCCCTCTTTAAAAATACTGTGAATGTTCATGCAGTTTCTACTAATTAGGGCAAAAACCACAGTAGTGAAGGGGAAAGTGATGTCTGTGGAGAATTCCTAGACCTGGAATGCAATACTACACAAAACGAAGCTGTTTTCTAACTGGTCACCTGACCTGGTGATACGCAAGAGTAGGCCAAAGATGACAGAGACTTCTGTACCCAAGAGGACAGAGAAAATCCAATGAAAAGCTGCATGAAAGGAGTGAATGACAGTACGTGATCTGCATGCATGATAAACTCAGTATGAGTTCAGAGATATTGGCTGCATACAACAAAGTAAAAACTCAGTAAGGGATAATGATATGTCATTGTCATCATCATACAAATAAGGTGTGCTCTAAAGGGCACTACTCCAACATGGATCATTCAAACAAAGCTGCAAAACACAAGCGTTATGTTAATGGAAAACAGAATGCAAACCAAATCCCTGGAAAACAAGGAGGAAAAGATCATCAGGGAATGTACTAAGATATTTTTTGAATGAATTAAAACAAGAGGGTGTCATGAATGCCAGACCCTCATTACATAAGGCTGAAAAAGACAAATAAAAAGGATGGTGAAGGAGCAGGAAAGCCGAATGATTTACGAAAGTATGTACTTATCACAGTGGCACTCTGAAGCAACAATGTGTCATTAATGGAGGTGGAAGGTCCTTAAGAAGGGACCAGAGAACAGCCTGAGCAATTTCAATCAGATCTAAAAGGCTAGCAGAACCAGGAAGTTTTTCACACCGCTCACCAGCAGAAAAAAGACTGCCAATGGAGATGGTTTATGATATACATAAAAATGCCATGGGCCTGGAATGTCAAAGTCAATAAGTCAATATGCTACTCAGTATTATCCTACAGTGATCACAACCCATCCTTCTGGTACAGGCACAAGTGTAGTGCACGGCTGGCAGTGTGTCTGAAGTTTCTCTGTGTCAGCCCATGCAGGGCTCCAGTCAGCCTCTGATGGGCTGCAACAGCTACCAAGGGAAGGAACAGAATCAAAGGCAGAGGGATGTTCTCTGTTGCCAGACTGCTTAACCTGACATCAATCCCAAGCTAAAAAATGGCAAAAGAAGTGTTTTGGGTTGAGGATCAACTATTACAAAGTTACGGAACGGACACATAAATTCTGTCAGTCAGTAATGCTTTGAGAAATACAGATCTTGTTAAACACAAGTGTGGTTGCAAACGCATCCCTTTACAAGTGGAGAATCTAGGCTTTACATTTAATGTAAAGCACCCTGTCACAGATGATGGATTACCAACAACTTTCTAAAAGCAAATATCCACAGAGACAAACCATCAGCTCATGGACAACTCCTCAGGCTTCAGTCAGTAACTCAGTGTAATCCAATATGCTCATCAGCACTCTGGAAGCAACAACAAAAATGCTGCTGGGAGAATTTACAGAAAATGCATGGATTAACATAACAGTAAATTACAAGAAAGAAGAAGCATTCCCCCCTCCCCACCACACACTGCTTGCTCTTTCACATCTGGGTTTAATACAGAGAAATTCAGATTTATGTATCAAGGCATAAGAAATTCCAGCCATAGGCACAGAAAGGGTGCCGTATCCAGTACAGTATTACTGGCTGATTGTTAGGACATTTCCTCTCTTGGCAAAGAAGACTAATAGAACTTATGCATGTGTAAATGAGGAAGTAATAAGTGTCTGTAAATGTGGGATCTTTTTTTTCGGTGTCTGGCTATTAGAGCAATAATGAATATCTGCCAAAAAGGATGAGTAACTAGGCAAGATACAGAAATAAATCAGAAAACACATTTTAGGATTAAACTCAACTCTTTAAATTATCAAGATGAGACTGAGAAATAATTTGACAAAAATGATGAACAATTCATGTGGACTTTTAAATCTAACAGAACAAGGGCAAGTGAGGACCAATGGAACTAAAGGTCAGTTAGACTCAAACTAGAAACAAGGCATGATCTGTGACAGAAGCTGTGACATACCAGAGACCATACTAATAAAGAAAAAGCTCTGCTACTCAGCATGACTACTGGGGAAAATAAATCATGTTAAACTCAATTGTGACCAGCAAATAGCCTAGGCTTCCTATCTAACATAAAGCATACCTTGGATGGATCAAGATTACTCTCTTGAATGTAGTACAAAAGTATATGGTTTATGATGCAAAGGACTGTAAACTACATGATCATTAAGAAAGTGGCTCTAAGAGGTTCCTATTAAGTTTCTGTGCACAGAGTCAGTCACTGGACAGAAAAAGAAGCAATGAAAGTACAGTGAGAGATAATTGTCAGTAATACCGGATGGTATTTTGGGGTGTACTTTGTATGCTGCTGCCTTTACCTACAGCCACTTTGTACTGTAAATTCCTTCTTACTTGAAACTATAGGATAAATTACTTCATTGCTTTGGTAAACCACCTCTGTGTGTAGGTTGACTATGAATGGATAGTACATTCTTGCTATCATTTGTTTCAACAAATCAGTAATCCCTCCTTATGCTTATTTCTAATACTGTGCTTATTTCTAATTGATTCAATAACTACTATCCATAAAATATGAGCCTTAAAAGTCTCCAATAGTCACATTGAGTTGATCAAACTCATGCAGTCATTTCAGGACATCTCTTACAAGCACAGTCCCATCAGCAGTCAGCTGAAGTCCCAGTAGGTTTCACTGTTACTCTGCTTGGGCACATTCCACTTGGCTACCAGCTTAAGATTGAATTTGCCATTACATAGAATCACTAAGTCTGGAAAAGACCTCTAAGATCATCTAGTCCAACTGTTCACCCATCACCACCATGCCCATTAAAGCATGTCCCTCAGCGCCACATCTACACAGTTCTTGAACACCTCCAGGAGCAGCACCATCTCCCTGGGCAACCTGTTCCATATCAATAAAAAACTCAGACAACAAGGAAGTAACTTATCAAGGATTTGATTTCTACCGTTTCTCAATAACCTTTACGTAATTCATCTCGTGCACATGACCAAAGCTTAGGCAACCTACAGACACCAGTAATGGTCTATTCTGAGCAATATATTGCTTCTGCTCCAGCAGGGGGATCACTCATTTAATTCTACAAAGCAAAAGGGTCCATTATATGCCATTAATGCCATGTTGTCCTTCCTCCAAACCTCAGTCACTGTGTAGAGTGACATCATTCATTCATAATGCATGGAAGTTCACTTTGGGTATGAAACTGTCTTGCTGATTAGTACAGCATCTGTGAAGATGGCTGACCACATAGTAAGAAAAGAAATAACAACCTATGGTACAATTGTCATGCCTTTGAAGTTAACTTCAACCATACCTTGGGATGAATGGAAACCAGCCAGATCAGAGGAATGATTATAACACAGAAATCAATTTTTGAAAAATCCACGATTTTTTCAGAATGCCTCATTTTCCATGTGCTTTTAAGGAGGCTTTCAAGATGCCCCTTGTCATCAGCTCTATTTGTGAGTAGCATCAGGCAAGGTCAGCCCAAGAAAAAACTTTGCTTTTTTATGTGCTATGTCTTAGTAAGTCATGAATGTCTTTGTAATTAGAGGGGTAATTATTACCTGAAGTTGCTTCAGGCAGAGGCATTGTATGAGCACCACAGGGAGCCTTCCCTAAAATTCCCAAGTCCAGTACAGACTGAAAATCTGGCCACTTTTTGTGGCAAAGGTGCAAGCGAGCTTTAGAAGTATTAGAAATTGCTACCTTACAAACACAGTTTTTGTTTTAATGCAGCAAAGAAGCGTGTATACTATAGGAGACTTTTATGAAAAATTCATCATGTTTTTTCTTGGGCAGGGAATTTTTTGGGGGGACATTCTGAAGAATCTGAGCTTTTACATCAAAATGAGAAGTTGTCTATCTGCTGCTTGCAGCTCATTTGCTGTTCTACTAGCAACTGTGCTAGGGTTGATAGTTTCCATATGCATTTTCTACTGATGATGTTATAGTCCTGACTCATTCTTTATTAAAGTTTATTAAGGTTCTCATTTGAGCATCTGAGAATCTAAACAATACTCCAATTATTGTCTGCCTTGTTGAAGAGATCACAAATGATGTTCTCAGCTGGTGGCAAGTTGTTTTCTGCAAACTAATGAATAGGAAATCATCTATTTTTGCCCTTGTGGGAAAACAGCTGTTTGCTGTACTGACCTGTACATTTCTCAGTGTGGCTCAGATCGTCTCCCTTTTAATTTGGTCTCCTACAACAAAGTCACACTGTTGAAATGACTGATACTCTGTTCATAACAAATATATCTTCAGTTCATTTTCAGTACACATTATATAAGCTTTTCCAATTGCCTGGTATTCAGCAGCTGCCTCTGTTTTCATAGAAAGTCTTCCCAAATGACCAGATTTCATACCAGCTTCAGTTAAATACCTGTTCTGATATTGTTTTACTCTCTATCCCACTAAGCAGTTGTTTTTAATACACCATTTTAATCGTGTAGACAGGTCTATATAGTTCAACAGACACAAAATTGATTAGATAAGCCCCTAGGCTCAAAAGTCTGTGCAGACGTATGTTATCTCAGGAAACACTCACTTCTTTAAAGCCTTGCAGAATCAATTGACAGAGAGATATACCTAAATGCAAAGTTGGAGAAGGCACCAATCCATTTTTATCTCTTCAAAATGGGTATCAACAGCACGGAGGAAGGAACTGCTGGCTGGGAGGTGCACATCCCTGTAATAAAAGACTTTAGCTGTTGCTAAGTTAAGCCAGTTTGTATTGGATTTTTTATGAGGAAAAGCATATGGCAATTTTTCACCAAATCTGAGGACAATCGGATTTCTAGGTGTAGAATAATTTACATAAGTGCATCCTTAATCACTTGGACAGCGCATTTTTCAGCATGTGCAGGATGTTTTGCCTTGGTGACCAGAAGAGCTATTTCATTTTTCACCCACGAACTTGCCAAAGTTCACAGTCTACAGTGTAACCACAACTTGAAAATTCCCTGAGGGTCCATCTGAGGACCCTGTGACTGTGCACTTTTTGCCTTCTCAAGAACCTGTCTTTCCCACTGAATTGCAGTGTTATTTCTGTGAAGCAGGAGGGAGGCCCATCAGTTATTTGTTCACAGACGTGGGCTTTTACATTGAAGAAGATGTTAAGACAAGTAATACTGTCATAGCAGACTGCTTGAGCTGTTACAGAGATGGGACAAAGAGGCAGGGAAGAAAAGGCTTTGGTACAGGAGGCTTGAGCCCATGTCCCAGCCCTTGACATACTGTCTCACTGCTCTCCCGTAGCTTATGGGACAATCTGATTTTGGAGGAAGATAAATCTCTGAACCACAGAAACAAACAGAACTAGCTCCACTCAACAAACAGAACTAGATCCACTCAACAGACTCTCCTAAAAAAATTCACAGCTCACCAGTGAATGAGAATCCAGACCTAGTAATCAGAGATAGAGCAGTCCTTGTATGAGGTTTATTTCTGTTGTTCTAAATGTAATAATGCACTTCAGTATTTAGTGTTTTGTGAAAAATTTTGCCTTTTTTAAAAGTGACAGGTATTTTGTTCTGGATTGTCCTGCACCTGTTTGTTACAAAACGAAATGCTGCAAAAATAAGGAATTAAGTTCATCTTGTTGAATATCATTCAGGGCCCAGCACAGCTAACAGAACACGTAGAGAATACAATCTGTTCTTTACTGATATCTTGTACAGCTCAGTGTGCACATTCTGGCTTGCACTATGGTGGGTTCTTAAAACGTTACAGATGCAGGCATATACATTGCTCAGAGTAACAGTATCTTAGACATAGTAGTAAAGTCTACAGTTTTATACAGAGTAGGGAAGTACCAGTTTTCCCATTTTCACTAAAGGACTCTGAACCCTACTAGCATTAATGTGCTTTTACCATTACATACACTGTAGATGAGACTGAGGTAAACGTCTTGCCAAGTACACACAGGCTATTCTGTCTTGTATACACAGACACCAAGAAGAACACACACACATGATGTTTCATCTTGGGAGACATAAAACCCCATGATCCCTGTGGTGAAATATATATAGAGCTTTCTGAAACTGTAGATGGTGAATCTATAGTAGAACTGCACCCAATCTAGCTGGCTGACAGAAACTATGCTAGGCTTCATGCTATCCAGTTCAAGAGAACAAACAGATCACTGAGGTAACAAGTATTATTTCTATATAAAAACCCACACAAATGCCCTCCACCAAGTATATAAAACAGTTCCTCCAAAAGGTTTGTATTCTGAGTACAAAATGTTAGCAGTTATCGGAATAAATAATAAATCCTCTGAGTTAATGGGATAACACCACTGAAAATAAACAAATTTGAAGACTACACAATTAAATTGCAGAAAACACTATTTGTCCTTGCCAGCCACTGACTCACTAGCAAAGGCAACCATGGGAAGGAGTTCAGAGGCTAATGGAGACACAAGTTCACAGGGATCGCCTTATCTGTCACACACACCACCTGGTCATGGATTTCATACGCTGCTGCCTCTAGTCTCTGGTATCGAGGCTTCCCAGTGCTTTCCTTGCTCCCCCAGATTGCGTTCTGTTCAGGCTCTTGAACTGATTGTGAGGAAAGGGATCAGCAGGCACTGATCACCTGCAGAACAGCTGTGAATGAGGTTAAGTTCTGCAGCAGTTCCAGGAGGTGAACTCATTACCCTCCCATGACTTAGGAAAGCTTCCCAAGGGGAATGAGCCGCAATACCTGATGTAAAGTAGGTGCGCACACAGACTTGGTATTTACCCACTATTCTTGTGTTTGATGTGGAAATGAAATGAAAAAATGCACAAATATCAAATGTGCTTGATAGTCAACACCACATAATGGTGGATATTTCAAATACCCTGCTCCTTTTATAGGACCTGCTATTTCCACCCAGTCCTGTTTTCTTGGTGCTGATCCCTCCTTTGAGGCAGGAAGCTTGGATAATGCTGTTTACATTTTGATATAGCCACCCATCAGCACCAGACAAGAAAAAGAATACAAAAACAAAAAAACAATCAAACAAAAACCAACCAAACAGAAATAAACAAAACAAAAAAAAACAAAAGTAAACTAAAATTTTCTTTCCCATTTTATAATCCTCAACAAACACATTACTTTGGTGTGGTGTGAACATGCAGCTATTTTTACTTTCCAGAGTGACAATGCATGAGAGAATGAATATTTATTCTGGAACATTTTTTCTGATACAAGTGAAAGCTAAATCTGTCTATGACTTGCTCAGTTCTGTTGGTATGCTGCTGAAAAGCAGAACAGCATTAAAAGACAGAAACGTCTGAGCCAGCAATTGCAGAATTACCCTACACCAGGATCAAATCCTGCACTCACCTACTCCAAGTAGTGTGGCCTTGGCAAACCTGAATTGGATACCTAGTGATAAAGAGTGCAGATTTCAAGACAAAACCTTTTACTTTGGTTTGACTGATGTTTATATACTGACTGACACTAGATGGAAACTGAAGTTCAGTTTATACTTCTGCAAATTCTGAGCCAGAGTCTGTGGCATGGGCAGCTTCTACTTTGCTTAGACTATCCCAAACACAGGGAATTACACAAGCAAACATGGATGTAGTACTCTTTGTATTCACCAGTGCTCTTGTGATTTCAGATTTGTTTGGATCCAAGTTTTATGTGATGACTGGAACAGGGCAAATAAATTCACTGCGTATTTGGCATGTCTTCATTTTTTAGCCTTAAACCTAATTATGTGATTTGAGAACGTAGCGGATATTAAAAACTCATACTGAATTTAACATTGGATAGCACAGTCAAACACATCATAGGGTGTAGATTATTCATAAAAGATCAGAAGACAGAATGCCAGAGTATCATATGCGCCACAGAGCAGAACATCTACTGAATTACTGAAATGTGATGTTAGTATCATTTTGTTAGTTTACAAGTACAGCTGCCAAATCAGAGCAGCTCTGTTATTTGCCCAGTGACCACTCATTACTTTCCTTCATTATTTGGCCTGCTTTAGTTTGATCCTATACGAGCTGAAAACTATGGAAAAAAATGTGGCCTGTATGGAAAATTGCTGTGGGATTGCAAAACCTGTAGAACTTGCCAAAGAAAATGAACTCTACAAACTGTTTTCCCTGTTTATGTGTTCTCTGCAGGCCCTCTTGTTTATGTAAGGGCTCAATATATGATCAGGTTACCTTGCGTCAGCCTGGCCATGGTAATTGTCTGTGTGTGCACTTTTGGTCTGTTGCAAATGTAAGAAAATTTAGCTTAATTTAAACCCCTTCTACTGCAGACAAACCTAACAAAAATTACATTCAGTGCAAGGTGGAAGCAAGCACCTAACTTTCCACCAGTTATATGCAAAATCTCAGGAGCCTGTTTATGTGTCTGAGACCCAGGACAGTGAATGCCATTCCTCCCCAGGTAGCCTGGAGGTGCTCCTGGACAGTTTTCTTTTTTTTTTAAATTTTCTTTCTTTTCTTTTTTTTTTTTCCTATGAACATATTGCTTAGGCATGCTTTAATACTGACAAAAGACTTACCTGCCATGCCTCAACCTTCTTAATGTCTGCACAGGATCCGTTAGTGAAGAGTCCTTTCCCAGGGGTACAAGTATATATATCCTGCAAAGCGTGAGCAATAGAATATACTGCCAAATACACATTATAGGATATCCGTAAGTGTGTGAAGTCCATGTATGGTGTCTCCACACTGGTGATGTTCTCATCACCTGTGCATGGAGGTCGGAAGGCAGCTGTACCATTTCCAGCTCCCAAGCCCTCTTCATGGGCCTTGTGGAAGGAAGCTGAAGCTGGAGAATTTTTGGACTCACTAGGGAGATAGCAGTTAAATGTCTCTTCCCAAAACTCCTTGGCAAAACCATTGTTGGCAGACTTCTTGGGATGCACCTTCTGCAGGAACTCACGAAAGCCTGGGATCTGGCCTGCCTTCAGTGCAAACCCAATGGTGCTGCCGATGACACGGAAGAACTCTGGCATGGCTATCAGGGATGAACTGGCCCAGGCTTCACTTGCCAGCCAGATCTTGCCAGTGATGTTTCGCCTGACAATCTCTTTGATGAGGGGTTCCAGGTCTGGTCCACTGGAGAAAACCACAATCACTCGTGCTGTGGAGTTCTGGATGACCTCCACCACCTGCTGAATCTCTTCTTCATCGGAGTACTGGGAGATCAGCTCGCTAAAATCAATGCAGATATCTCTCTCCTCTGCCTCCTCCCGAAACTTTTCAATCCCTGGCCGGCCATAGTCATCATCAGCTGCAATAGTTCCCACCCAGTTCCAGCGGAAGTACTCGATGATGTCTGCCATTGCAGTGGCCTGATGCTCGTCATTGGGGATTGTGCGGAGGAAGGACTTGAACTGGTTCTTGTTGCTCAAGAGACGACTGGATGAGGCATAGCTGACCTGTGAGAGCACGGAGAACAAGAAAACAGACCATGAAGTGAACTGCCTGGGCATAAAATCACTAGCATCACTGTCAACCTATGTAACCTTGGATGAGAAGGGAAAGCTGGCACTGCACTGTCAGCCATGTCCTCTTAGCCTGTGGTTGTACATATGGGTGTCCTGAAGACACACATACAGGAGCAGCTGCTCAGACCTGAGGGGCTGGAGCAAGTGCCTGCCCTCCTGTAAGGCCAAGGATCAGGAAATGAGACACTGACACTAGCCTGGGGGAATGGCAAACAGGTGAGTTATGGGTGGCACTTCTGTCTCCATCCTTAAACAGGCTCCATCAGGAACCTGAACCTGTTACATAAAACCCTGCCAGATGAAGTAAGAGAAACATGATGTGCATCACTGGCCTTGACCACAGGGAGTGGTAGGGTAATGCAGTCAATAGCATGATTCCTGATTGCTGACCAGAATCTGTAAAGAAGCCAGTAGGATTTCACACTCCAAGAGCCACTGTATTTTAACATAAAATGGGATTTCATTTTCTTTTCTAAAGCTATCAAGAAATGTTTTCTTTTTCCTAAATAAAACAACTGCCATATGCTTTTAAGATATAACTTGGATTTTCTACAAGTAGGGAAACAACAAAGCCCCAAAGAGAATAATTTAAAGATCTGAAGAATTTTTAAATCTCACTTATCTTTGCATTTCGACATTGGTATCTGAACTCTTTAGGACTGCCTCTCACTTTGAAAAATCTTCTATAAACAGTTCATTTTGTACAAAGTGGAAATTTATATAAAACCTTATCTCTTCCTTAAACTCTGGCATTTAGTGTTTCTGCAAGAAAGAAAAGAAGGAGATTTGCCAGCGCAGTTTCAAGGGCCACAGGAACAAATCATCCTTTTACAGAGCCACACTTTCCCCTGGTCATGCTCCTGCCCTTAACTACTCTCCCATAGCCTTGAACCAGGAAATATGAACAAGGAAACCTACTCCTGCAGATGCTGTAAGAGACCCAGCAGCTGAATTTCCTCTCTGTGTATTTTAGTGTACAAGAGCTAGACCTGGACACACCAAGGGAGGTGACCTCAGATGAAGTTACAGCAGCTTTCCCAACCTTACCAGCACCGATTTATTTGGGAGCTTCCAGTTTAAGCTTGTCTTGGTATTCACTCTAAATATGGAAAAGACTGTTTTTAATGAGAACCCTTATTCCTAAGTACTAGCAACTTTACAGGATACACCAAAGTAAGATAGTAAGAAGTAAAACAGAAACCATAACATTTGCAGTTTCCATGCCAGCAAAATGAGTCATAAGCCTTACATTAATTGTAAAATATATTTACAGCTTATACTGAAATGTAGGTTCTATTAAGCAAGGATTTGCTAATGGCCTTGCTATAAATGGCAGCGATAACGCTATTCTAATGCTGCCCAACAGCTCCCAGTTTAAAAGCCTGCTTTCAGCTGTCAAACTTCAGCCACCTGGCTGCATTTTCATTCCATGCAGGGAACTGAACCTCCTGACCTCTATATCTACGTTTCTGTAACCGCTAGATAAGGCTACTTCCCTGCAGCACACACATCATTCCCTGCTCAGAGAAAAGTTCTGAAAACTGCAAACATCTTCTATACTCTGTCCAGCCCACCGACCCTTCTTAACAGCCCTTGCTCATATGGTAATGGGATGTGTAAATTAACAGTATGCTTTAAATTGTCACCATAGGGTTTATTACACGCCACCTTACAGTGTTTCTCTGAGCAATATCTAGACAGCAGTTGTTGGTCATAGCTTAAACCATTCTTGTCCTGTTCAGAGACTCAATCTCCATTTCTTAATATTTCTGTAAGGGAATGAAACTGATAATAAGATATGCTACTGTTCACCAGGCAGGCAAGAATCCTTCCTTCTTCATTTGTGCTAGAGGTGGGAATTGGAGCCCTGTCTGAAATGAAGAAGAGCTATCCTCTCAGGACAGACTTGAGAGCACAGTGTGACACAATCTTGTCACAAGGCCTCCTGTAATTTCTGGCACCTATGCACATTTCAGAAGGGGAACCGGAAATGTTAGGCTACACAAGGCAATGCCTAAATTGATGAAAGTGAGTACTTTACATAAAAGGCACTCTGTGAAAATCTAAAAGCAGTAGATGCAACATTAGGCTATAACACGATTGCCTCATAATCTGCTTAGGGTCTGGGCAGAGCAACACGTTTGCTAAATAAAAGCATAGGACTGTGCATGCTCTTCCCAGTCCCATTAAAGTCAACAGACAATGAGAAGAATGCTTTTGCACAGGATCTGGCATAACTACACCACCACACAGATAACCCAGGAACAAGATGGGACATATCCACAAACCTCATTTTGGAGGTCCTAGGTCAAAAGAAAAGTGGGTCAGCACTGAAGAACCTTTCAAAGCACCTTATCAGCAGAGGCAACTGCTTTACAGGTCACCTACTTGAAAAATCAGAGATACTGAAGGATGTAGGAATGGCTGGCAAGGAACGAAGTTTGTTCTGTGGGAGGTGGGCTTGACTGAAGAGCCACTACAGTGCAGCAACATCATAACTAAGCTGTTGTAGCTGGCAGCTGCCAATGACTTTTCTAAATTACCAGTGTTTGCAGACTAAGCCTCTTAGGTAAACATTTCTCTGAACCTAAACCTCTACCTGCCTCCAAGGCTAGGTTGCTGCATGTACCTGTACTGGCCCAAATGCATATATGACAAGTGTGAGACTGAAGACTTGTACCTTTTACTAATAAAATAATTTATTTAAAATTGACACAGTAAGTTTGGAGGGAAATAGACTGTTTTCTATCACATAAACCACTGTCCCTTTCCGAAAGCCAGTGATTCTCCCAGTTGTCTTACTGTTTAGCCCTCCAAGTTTGTTCAGTTATTGTATATAGTTAGGGCCTCTGCATTTCCAAACCTTTGTTTGAAACAAAGTCAGAGCACGAAAGCAGCAGTGCAGCTCTCCATCACAGTTCCATAATGTAACCCTTTCCAGACAGCAATATCCCAAAGCAAAGACGCAGGGTACTTCCATAACCTAAGCAAGACAAGTGAAGGCATACCTGAGGTATGTAAAAGAGTCCCAGCAGATTGGCCACAGCGGTGGAAACCCCAGAGCCAGTTGCCCCCACGACTGCAATGGTGGAAGGGATGTGTTCTGAGCAGTTGCAGAATTCATCCAGGTTCAAGGAGTCTATCTTGTTCTGGGCCACAAAACTCAGAGTGGCCTCAAGGGCTTTAGAGACTGTATTGCAAGTGTCAAATATCCTGTATCCCAAAGTCATGTTGGGAAGGAGATTTGGGCTATTATTTATTTCTTCTATGGCAAAGATCATAGCCTGGAGCCAGCGGAAGCCTCGGAAATTATACCTAGGTGAGTGAAACAAACAAAAATAAAATGGAGTGAGAAGGAGGGAAATAAAGGAGAGGAGACCAGGGCTGAGACAAAAGTGAATGAAGGATTCCAGATGGAAAGGCAAAAGCAGCTTATGCTATCTACCTCAGTCTAGCATTCTTCTGAATCTACAAACTTTTGCTTTTGTCTTCAGTGGTTACAAAAAAAGTATGCATATGCTAGAGGGTTTTGTTCTGCTTTTCAGCTCATGTTGTGGTTTGACCTGGCAGCAGCTAAGCACCACACAGCGTTTTGCTTCCAGTGAGATGGGGGATAGAATCAGAAAGAAAGAAGTAGAATGTGTAGGATGAGATAAAAACTGTTTAATAAGGCATAAAAGACAGAAATAGTAGTAATGATAATTTTAGATAAATATATGTATATATATTTACAAAAGAAGTGATGCATGACACAATTGGTGACCACCTGCTGAATGATGCCCAGCCCACTTCCAAGCAGTGGCTGCTCCCAGCCCCCAGTCAATTTCACTCAGTTTTCAAGTTTTTTCACATGATGTCATATGGTATGGAATATCCTTTTGGCCATTTGGTGTCAGCTGTCCTGGCTCTGTTCCCTCCCAGCTCCTTGTGTCCCCAGCCCCCTCGCTGTCAGGACAGTATGAGAAACTGAGAAACTGAAACATTCTTGGCTCTGTGCGGCACCGCTCAGCACCAACTAAACCACTGGTGTGTTATCAATATTGCTTTTTCTCTTAAAGTCAAAACACAGCATAATACCAGATGCTGTGAAGAAATACAGCTCTGTCCCAATTGAAACCAAAATAACTCATCAGTTTGGGAGGTCAGTTCAGGAGTTATGAGGAAGAGACAAACTTTTCTAAGTCCCCTAGAATCTGAGAAAGTCAAAAGAGAGCATGCTTGGAGGTCTGGTTCCTCTCCATGAGATACCAAACCTGGGTCTCATAATTCCTGAGCAAATGCTCTAACATAAAGCTTCTCCTATCAGGTTGCCTTCCAGGCTCATTTGACATGTTTCTGAATGCAGATGGCAGTGTCTGCTAAGCATGAACACGATGCTGTCAGGAACTTGGGCTCAGGGATGCCTTGTGTGCCAGCTTCTGATGGCTTCAGGCAGGCAGTGTGAGATGAGAAAGAGCACTGGCATGCTGCTGGATGCCTGGCAGCTCTACTTAGGAAAATTTGGTCATCTGTAACACTATATCACACACTTTACAGTGAGAAAGCACACCATTAACCCGTTTATAACAGAGAATAGAGATGTGCTACAAACAGAATTTCTAACATAACTTCTTAACCTGCTTGTTATGTATTTCATTGTTTTCCCTGAAGGAATACAACTTTATTATGGTTTTCTTATATGCCTGCTTTAGCCACAAGATCAGATGTTGCCACCAGAGCTGGCCTGTGAAACTGAAACACTGTTTTTTGAAGTTTTTTCTGTTCTCTAAAGTGGAGAAGCTGTCTTTTATGACTGTCTTTGAGCCATGCATGGAGAAAAGCCAGAGCTAGGGTGTGGCGGCAGAAGTGTGTGCCAGGACCTGGGATATCTGCAGAACATCACATGAGATAGAAACTGATGCTGAGTAACTACTAACCCAAAACAGAGAGAAGCTTCTTCAAGGAAATCAGCAGGAAAAAAAATAGTACCTTTGACATGTGTTCGTCTAAAATTTTACTTACCAAAAAAAGCAACCAGTTGTGTGTCTGTGAAGCTGCTACATTTTCAGGTAACTCATCTGGTTTGGCTAAATTGACATAGAACTGGAACCTGCCCTTCTTTGTAATGTACTACAGGTCAGATTAGCAGCTGTTTCATGGTTTGGTTTTGAGGTGCGACTGGAAACAGGAAGGTGTTAAAGCTGTTATGCTTGAGATTCACTGGAGGAACTGATGGGACCCAGAACTGGCAGAGCCTGGGGAAACAGTCAGCCCTAGAATCGATTCTATATAAAATGGTAGATTTTAGGATACAGATAAGTGCTATTTCAAAATGCTTTGAGATATCCATACCAAAGCGAAGGTTTCAAAAGATGAGCTCCATGAAATCATGGCCTTCGATCTCCAAGATACGTGACCTTAACACTTCTTAATTACTGGATAAAATGAGTTGATTCCAAAACGCATTTCCTACATCTGGTTTCTTCAAAACTGAATTAACATAGCCACGTTACTTCCATTAGAAGAGTTTTGTCTGATTTATCTGGAATCAGAAATTCTAAATATATCACATTTAAGGTTTATTTTTAGGTCATTTATCTAACTTCATTTCACCAGAGGTCTTTGGCTAACTTCCAAAAAAAGTTCTGCTCTGAGGCTGCACCTAAAAGAACAGACACCATGGTTTCAGTACAAATACCTTGAGCAATATCAAGTCAGAAAGGCTGAGATCAATAATAACTTTTAGTTATAATTTATGACTGAAGAGACATTTGGCTTTTTTAAGAACACCACTGGAGAATGGACAACTTTCAGAACAGGAGTGTTCTAAAGAACATTTAGAAGTAATTTGGTCATTTGGATTATTATTTTTTGCTCTATTTCCGAACCATTAGGGAGTGAAAGGCAATGGGAGAGATCTGAAATAAAAGGGCAAGTCTCATAGTGAATGAGGCAGTGAACGTTCCGTACATGAAAAAATATGCCAGGCACTCCAAGCTGCCTCAGTAATGCACTCTGGGAAGATCAGAGTGGCAGCAAGGAGGAGTTCTATGACATTTCCTTTTAAAAGGCTACATTTTTTTTTTTTCACAGATATTTTTAATAAAATGAAAATAAGATTTGAAGCGAGGAACTGTGAGGGCTGCTCCAAAAATCATGCCTCATATTTAATTAGTTTTGGCCCACAATGTCAGAGGCGGATGTTGGTGATACAACAGTAGAAGATAAACCTTCTCAACAATATTCTGTTACATGTTGTTGCCATGTGACAGATGGCAGCAGAGGGGCAGTATGACAAATGGCGTCTCACCCAGAAGTACAGATGAAGCAAAGGTGTGTCAATGAATTCCTCTGTGTGGAAAAAGTGGCACCCTTGACATTCATCAACACTTGCTGAACATTTATGGAAACCAAACAGTGGATGGGAGCACAGTGAGGTGGTGGTTGCATTTTAGCAGTGGAGACAGTGGGTCACCTCTACTGGCGTAAATTTTTATGTGTGTCATGCAGGCTCTTGTTCACTGCCGGTGAAAATGCGTAGCTAAAGGTGGTGACTATGCTGAAAAAATAGAGTTTTGTAGCTGAGAATTTGCTCTATCAAACAGTGTTACTGTGTTCTTTGTATAAGCTGTAGTTTTTATGGAAATAAATTGGAAGCATTACTTTCAGACTGACCTACATATATTTATGCTCTCAGTGTAAATCAGGAAAAACAAAAGGCATTTTATGTACTTAAAGAGAAGATTGCTGAGAAGTTGGGAAGTACAATTGTAAGAATTTTCACACATTCCTATATGCATAAACTTAAGACAATTCACTTTAAATTACTGATGTGGAGTACGACACAGAAGTTGAGTATTCTGCCCATTTGACAGCAAGATTTGGTTTAAATTATTAAAATGCAGGAATATTTCTGGTGAAATCTTCAAAAACAGTAAGAACTGGACTACCTTCCACTCAATTTCAAAGAATACATTTGTTATTTAATTCTAGAGATACAGAGTGAGTAAATTTTAGATTTCAGATGAGTGTCATTTTAAAAGTTTTGAGGTATGTTTTTATTATCAAGGTGAAGATCTCCATAGATAAGCTTCATGAAATCATGAGCTTTCACTTTCTGAAGTATATGACCTGAGATCTATCAGTTCCTGCTTTTTTTTCCCTTTCTGACAGAATGTTCCTGATGAACGTTTATAGCATTAGGTCTTTACTGTAGCTACCTGAGGTAGGATTGGCATCCTTTTGCAGGGGAAAGGGGGCCAGGAGTGTTGTCTGTGGGCTAGATTCAGAACGTTTTTGAAGTGCTTTAATAATTTACTCCAAAGTAGTATGTACGGCAGACCTGAAATTCTCTTTAGTTGCACCTCTACTGATAACAATAAAGGAAGGTCAGATGGAATGGAGAAAAACAAATCTCACTCTGTCTATTCTAATACTTGATAGACCTTCAGACAAGGTCTGGTTTTGTTATCTGATAGTGTTACAGCAGTACTACACCAGAGCCAACACTGATACAGTCAGATGAATGCAGTGCTACTAAACTGGTCTAACTGAATCAAGATTTCATGATTCCTTCAATTTCTGTAAATGGAAATTGCGCAGATAGATAGATAGATAAATTCTTTCCCATTGTACCATAAGACCCCAAGAAAGGGTGTTAGATAAGTTCCTTCTGGCTTTGTGTGTATGTGAATGATAGGTAAAAGCAGCTTTGAATCTTGCAGCAGGTTACCCAGATCCAGCTGACCTTCTCTGCTGTACTGCTGGTGTTACTAATGTGACTGGTCACTGCCACAGTCTTTCAGCCACACAGAAATTTGACTGGTAGTTTGCCTGAAGAAATTGCAACATCCAAAGGATTTACTAACAGAATCAGACTTCAATGGGACTCTGATCAAGCTGTTCCCTAAGTTTCCCCATCTGTAAGGTGCTGCCAAAGCCATCAAAAGCACAGGGACCGTCATAAAAAACAAAGGATGACAAACCCTAATGATTGCAAGAAATCCTGAAGAGAAAACTGAGATACTGTTTGTTTATCTGGTTTGGTTAGAACAGCTCATATTTTCTGGATCCAGTGGAGAAATGGAGAGCTTTTAGTCTCTATGAAGGAGAGCAGGCCATGAATTCACAGCTTCATGTGAATTCATGAGCTTCAATTATCAGCACCTGCAAGGCATGAAACCGAAACCAAAAGAATATGAAGAAGAGAAAAAGCAATACTAAAACCCTAAATAGCTTCCACTTAGTCTCCCGTATCTGACACGTACTTTATTCAAGAATGGTGGCAAAGGGTGCACATGCCTCTCAGCAAATACCAGTACTTCCCTTCCTGTAGTGGTTGTACACATGCTAATTTCTTTGTCCTCTCTACATTTCCAGTACATTAATTACATGTTATTGCTGCTACTACCACTGCTATTACTAAAATATGCAAGGGGAGATCTTCTGTTGTTGGCCAGATTCCTTTAGTCAGGAGGTAAACAGAGCTGCTTACCACCCTTAAAAGTTAGGACTTTGGCTATGGGAATTGTGTAGGCCAAAGAAAATTTTTAAATGGTGGAAGAGAAAGAGGAAAAGGAAATAATTTGATGTTGGTAGAGAAGATCTGGACAGCAGGATAAGCATACAGTTCTCTAGTAATATCAGCAAACATATCCACAGGGCAGACTAGATAGATGCATCCATGTTGCAAACAGTTACAGAAAGAGGAATCTATGGGTATGGCCAATCTGAGCAATACTACTAACAATAGCACTACTAACAATAACACTGATGATAATGCCACCACAATTGCTTATCTACCCAAAATCAAGAAAGTAAAGAGGACTCAGGTTATGAACAGGCCTCTGTGGGCACGTATAGGGAATGGGGGTCAGGGATTGCTTGTGCTGCCTTTGTCTCCACAGTGCACATCAGATACGTATCAGCAAATGTTGTAAGGAATGTTGCTGTGACAGCACCTAAGGTACACAAAACCAGAAAGCATATTTGTATCAAATGCGGGATACTTTGTTGCTTAAACAATAAACCATGTATGTAATTCTGAAGCACAGGAAACAGAATGCACTCTCTCCTATCTGACATTCGGTGTTGCAAAACCATGAGTAAGTTTTCAGTTTGGACTCTACAACGCACCCCTTAAAGTGCAAAGGTGCATTTTCAGTAGAATCAGCACAAAAATAACTGTAAACAGATCATTATCATTCCTTTTCCTTTCACTGCTGAGCAATGGAAATGTTTTTTTCAAATAATCATGTGCATTATACGCAGAGTAGGTTTGTATGTTGAGCAAAGGAGATAATATATGAATAGTGTGAAAATTGAGAATAGAGTAAGAGCTGTCCTACCTATTTACAGAGTTCATGTTTGGGAGTATAGGTACGGCACCAAGCATGGCTATGTGTGGAAAACCATCCAAACAAAACAGATCAGGTTGAACAGTTCTCAAAAGAAAGGAAAATCATATTATCTTAAACTGTCTTATACTGAACTCCAGAAGACTTGGGCCAAACTGCCTGCAGGGTTTCAGTGGGACCCTCAGACATTTTCTTGGTCGCAAGGAGATTATCACATGGTCTGATGATCTGTTGCTGTTCAAAACTGATCAGAGTCTAATTTGTTTGATGTTTAATGTGTGACACATTTTCCTATGTAATAAAGAGATTAAAACCCATCTAAAAAGGGATGAACATAAAATGGGTTAGCCTCAGCTTTGAAACAATATGGTAGAGCTGGAGAAAGCTCAGAAAAGTGCAAAAAGAGTAGTCAGAGGTATGGAAAAGTTTTCACACTTGCTGGGTATAGGCATATATAAAGGAACATATAAACGTTCCTTTAGCTGATTTGCTGTCCTACAGAAGTTTTTAACACTACAAGACTGGGGAGATTCCACAGGGGAAAGAACCTGAGCCTATAGTATTGCTTCTAGAAATACTACATTTTTCCAGATTAGCCAGCTAACCAGAAATGAAGAAAATGAACTCGATCTTGTGACTAGGAGAATATACTGGGTTCTTTGAATCTGCATGCACAGTCCTTTCTAGACTACTACCTAATCACAGAATCATAGTATCATGATTTGGGTTGGAAAGGGCATCAAAGATCATCTAGTTCCAACCCCCTGCTGTGGGCAGGGTAGCCAGCTGCTTTATTAGGCTGCCAAGGACCCCCTCCCGCCTGGCCTTGAGCATCTCCAGGAATGGGGCATCCACAATACCAAACGGGAATTATGGAGTCCAAAACCAAAAACGATCCCCTTTTGGTCACGGTCCATCTCATGAGGTTTCCATGCAATTTCAGACAGAGGAATCTACTGCTTTATACACTGCTTGAAGTGAAAAATCCATTCAGAAAAAAAAATATTTGGTCTCAATTTAACAGATACCAATAACAAGAAACTTAAAACAGTACATACAATGTCACATGGATTAATCATTCCATCATTAAAATCTGAGGAATACTCTCAAAAACTCATCTATTTCTGAATTAAACCTTTCCTTAAAAAGACATGCAATGAAAGAGCTTCCAGCTATCTGTGATTGAATTATCCCATTGATCAAAGTGCAGCTGCTATTACCTCTGCAGCTGGACTTTTTGCCTTTCATTAACTTTTTTTTTTTTTTTTTTTTTTTTTTTTTTTTGGTATTATGCCATCAACTGACAGTTTATCCTGTTCCTTTAAGGAGTGTGGAAAAATGGCATAAATGCCTCTTCAGTCATCTCCTCACCTGCAAATTCTTGGTGTAGCAGTGAAAGGAATACAGATTTTACCCACATAAATTTCAGGTGGAGGTTACCTTTGGCAGTTCAAATGGCACATATAAGGTGTTCCCATTTAGTCCTCATAACAGCTGGCCTAGCTTTTCAGAATATGTCTGCTGTTGGTAGTACTACCCAGCTAACATATCTGTTGGCAACCACACACTTGCAGTACTTCTTGGGGAGGATTCTCTTGTGGTGTATTGTAATGGCATTTCCATGTCAAGATAGTCACTGATGCCGACCCAGTTCTGGCAGAAAATATTCAGGCTGTAAATACTGGCATGTCCTGCCTGCCACACGGAGCAGGTAAAGAAGACAATGAGTTGAAATATTCCATCACTTTTCAGCATTCCAGTTTTAAAATGGTGAATCAGGTGAGAAAAAAATACTGAAACAAGCTACTTTTCACTCCCTGAAGAAGACATTCTACATATATTTAGTTTATGACTTTCATGCGCATGGAATTAAGAAGCCAAAAGAACCTCTATTTAATTACACTTCTTTCTGTGCACTCCCTGTGAGGGAATCTGGGGCTGATCTTGTAACACAGACGGATACGAGAAAATAGTGGGAAACTGCACTGGGGATCTGTAGGCATAGCAGTAACGCTGTCAGTAATTCTTCATTACCATTGTAACAGAACTGTACTAGGATGAGGGGCCCAAATAACTCCAGATATGCACTTCTTTGCATATGATTACAGAAGGGGTCCTATAACACTGAAATGCTTTCCCATGCAAGAGCATGGCAAAATTCAGTATCAACTTTTACATAATTCTTTTGTATTTCAATTGGAATCAGTTTCCGTCAGTTCCCAATTGTGATGCATAGTATGTACAGGGTTGCAAAGTTAAAAAATCCTCATGTTTTTTTTTTTTCATAAAAATGAGCACAACTCAATAATAAGAGAAGCAGTTTTTACAGGTATTTCTCCATCCAGAGCTAATTGCCAAAGATCTAGACAAAACCTGATATGCATTTTTTAAAGAGAAGGAGAAATCTTCAGGTGAGGAAAGACTGAGTAAAGAGTTCAAGTCTGGGACTTTGCAAACAAAGGTCCTAATGGGACATATATATGTTCAGTTTGGGCTGAACAGTTTCTAAAGGTGAGAGGTAGACTGTAAACAATCTCCAAATTTGACTCCTGAGCTATTTTACAAGGCATGGCTGTAATAAAATGAACTAAACAGCACTAGATTTATTTTCTGTCCTTCTGCTAGGAAAACTAGTTTTTGGATGCTATTCAAACATCCACTGTGAATGGCCAGATAGATCAGTGCCTTTAAGTTTTGGCAGCTCTGTGTAATGCAAGGATTGCCCTCTGTTGCTGTCCAAATACTACCTGTGATACTCTACCGCACACACTTCCAGTCTTTACAAATCGCTTTTCCTGTTATTTACACCATACCTTCTCAATGTCTTACAGAGCAGCACTCTCTGAGCGTGGGAATGCATACTGTATACACTCAGCTTATAGCGTGTCACTTGTAGCACTTCCCCACCAAAACTTTTTATCTTCTCTTTTTGTGGCTTACCTTATGCACTCCACTGATTCGGGTCTTGACTTTAGATCCTGGTCTTTAGCAGCCACTCCAAAATGGATGGGGAACAATCCTCCAAGAATAATGTCTCCCTTCTTCTGTGCCCGTTGGTTTGGCCCGTAGGCAGCAGTGTTCCAGGTAAACAGCAAAAGAATCAAACAGCAGCTATATACAGTCATTGTTCCTCCTTTCACCAAGGGGTTATAGGATGTAAAATTGGAAAAGATGATGTAAAAAAGCAGATGTTGTAATGACTAAGCCTTTCCTTTCCTTAATACAGCCCAGAGAGCATTTGGGACACATGTCTGCAGAGAGATAAGCAACAAGGTGGAAGCCACAGTGCTGGTATTTGTCCCTCTGTTTTCTCCATTGTAAAACAACAATTCAGTGTTCCTTGTTTCTTCATGACCAAAGCATTACAGAGAGCCCATCTTCGAGAACTGAAAAATAAAGACATCAATAGTGATTCTATGTACACAGCAGAGCCCCACGCACTCAGGGTGGTTCTGCTTCGACAAACCAACGTCTCATCATGCCCCCGCAGGCTGTCTCAAGTCAACAACCAAGGACATATCCCAACTTTGAAAGAGTGTCAAGCACCCCAGTGATCACAGTCACACCTCCTCAAACAAGCGGCAGATTGTAGAATGCTCCTCATTCTCTACCACACTTGTGGATTACAAAATCTGCCCATGATTCTGCAGGACTGTGGTGTCTTGCTAAGGAGACCCTGCAAAACTTGTAATCAGACCTCAGTGAACAGAGCACATTGTGGGAGGGTCTTGGATGGGAAAACTGGAAATAAGGAAAAATCAAATGCAGTAAGAATAAAAACTTTTAAGTAAAGAACTATGGTAAGATTCTGGTACCCATCCATCTCATCTTTTCCATTGGTCAGTCTTTACTTTCTATTTTGAACTTATCCTTACTAAAAATGAAACAAAGTCACAAGAAAACTTTTTTATCTTAAGTGAGAATGGCTTCCAGGGAAGTACCTGAAACCACTTCTCCACAATGAACTGTGAAGGCATGAAAGGTTCAGTCGTCATACCACTCCAGGCTTAGCTGTGGAGCTTTGAAGTCTGCATCCTGTTGGGATGACAGATATTGCATCCTCTCTGTGCTCAATACATTTTCTCTGCAGTACATATACAGGCCTGCCAAATTAAGAGCTAACAATTATATATGAAAATGGCTATGGTTACGAGGGAGGAAAGGGGCACAAACATTCATAATAAATGTCTCTTCAACCTATTGGGAACAGGTACAAAATCTCATAGTAAAAATTTGAAGTTTGTCAATTTTGAGACTAAAAGTCGAGCATAGATTTCTAATCCTGAGGATAGTTAATTTCTAGAGCAAGTTATCATGAGTTTTCAAGTGCTGAGAATTTTTTATAAGAACAGCTCATACTGCATTAAATATATCTAGACAGATTTGACCTCTGCCTAGGTCAAAAGAAGAGCTACTGCAGGAAAACATTAAGATCCTGGGGGTTCTTCTAGTTTCCTGTTCAAAATAGCAGTTGTAGTAATAAAAATAAAAACAATAATAGTTAAAATTATTATTAATTTATAATATAATTATTACTATTATTATTATGCACTCTGTACAACCACCAAGTGTGTGTGAATATGTCTTACAGTTTTGTTAAAATGAAGGTCCAGAAGCAGCAGTCAATGGGAAAGGAGAGACAAAACTCACATAATTCTTCTGCTCCTCCAGTCAGCACACTTAGGCAGCTGGATATATGTTGCACTTCCTTACAGTGGGTCTGTTTTAAGTTATGCCTTGTCCCAGCATATTTATTGGCAAGGACAACCAAATCTTTGACTGAAGTTCAAAATATGTAAGGCAAACAGTTTTCTAACAGGAAATGTGGAGTCACATTAAAAGATCTTGTAGGAACCTAGCGCTGCAGGCTTTGGTGTTTTTTGTTTGTTTATTTGTTTGCTTGTGAGTGGGCATTTCAGCTCCATCCTCAAAATCTGAAACATGGAAATGAAATGCCCAGCTGCTGCTGACACTGTCAGACACAAAACACCTTGTGGCATTCCTCTAGCAAGCAACTGGAGTTACCTCAGACTGCTTTAGCCAGGGTATAACATATCCTACTGTTTGTTAGTTTGTTGTTTTAACACCTTGACTTCTGCTGTACTCTACTGAGAAACCTCTGGTATTGACATGTGACCTTTTGTCAACAGGATGGCCAGTGCCAGGACTAGCAGCTGACAAATCAGAGCAAGGAGTCTGGGTGTGGAAAACTACCCCTAAGAATTTGGGCTCTCATTTTTCCCAATGGATGGTGGTTCTTGCTTCTTCACTGCCCAATAGAAAAGGGAAGGAAATACTTTTTCACTTTTCAACAAGGGAAACGCCATCTTCCTTCCGTCAGGATTCAAACAATATGTGAAAACAATACCAGACATTTTATATGCTGATGTCCTCTCTGCCTGGCTGAGGCTAATGCTGCCAGTTCTTACAGGATGCGTTACTGACATGCAAACAATTGTTGAAGTCAGCTGCAGACTCTTAATTCTGCTCTGGTTTACTAAGGCCTCCTGCTGTCTGATGCCCCATGGAAAAGTTTACAGTGATCTACAGAATGGGTGTCTGATCTCATGGAAGGAGAAAGACCTGGTCTGTCTGCTGCAGAAGAACTCTTTACACAATCACCTTGACACACTGCTAATACTCCTGTGCATACAGTCAGGTAGCTGGTGAATGTGCAGCAAGCTTGGTTTTGTTTAAGAAAGGACACGAAAGAAAAAGAATAAAAGATGTCTGAAGCAATGGACAGTACATAGAGCCTAAATCAATAAGCAAGAGCTCTTGTGGGCAAAGAAAAAAGGAACAAGCTTGAGCTTTGGCCAGAAGTCTCTTTTTGTAGGAAGCATGAGGTGCTACAAATGCAGTACTGAGAAGTCAGATGTTTGAGGCACGGAGTGGTAACTTCTGATGGTGGTTGCAAAGAGATGGGATGGTCTAACTGACCGGGACATCTCTTCCTCCTCCACCTTCCCAGCTGGCAAAAGGAGATGGGGGCTATGTGCTCTTTGAGGGGACACAGCACTTAGGACTCAGACAAGGTGGGATAGGATTAATGACTTCTCACCTGCTGTGGGAAAAGGGTGAGCTTAAGATCACAGCTTGCTCATTTACGACTGTTTTTCCCAGTTTTTGGTTTTCCCTTTAATAATTCTTTCTTTTACCTTTGAGATTCTTTGCTTATGTAAAAGGAAACAGTTTTCATCATGAACAGACATTGTAATTTAGTTTACTGGGATGCTGTGGAGGTGGGTTGAGCTCCTAAAAAATTAGTAAACTCTCTTTGCCACCAGGCAGTACATGGCTGAAGCATTCAATGCAGGAGAAGGGAATTCATATTCTTGCTTCTTTCCTCGAAGCAGAAAAAGTTGAAAGGAAACAGATCTAAACTGGTAAAAAACTTTAAAACAGAATTTACAGAACTTGGTACTCCAAGAAGTCATTCGAGCAATTAGACAAGCAATTAGACAATGAAAACAAAGGTACTAATTCATGGCATAGGCTAATGTTTGGCACCTGCCCTCTGAATAATTTGGAACTAGCTGTTCTCAAGATGGGACATAACATAATAACATCACAAGTTCTGTTTGTCATGAGCTGTACATGTATAAATGGCATTCCCATGGCACCAAATTGAGGCGATACATCTCCTTGTAAATTTCCCATCAACATTTACAGCTGCCCATACCTAAATTCCTTCAATAGCTGGGACATCAAGTATCTTCAACTCATTTAATACAACACATGTCTGTCAACTGTTTTCTAGTACTCTCCATGCCTGAGGTTGAAAATATTTGAAGATACTGTTTTTGTGATGAGCAGCTATTAGCTTGCTGCCAGTATCAAGAGCTACTATCCTCTAGTATTATCTTTTGTTGCAGCAAATCTTCCTTCAGTTCTCTTTTTCATAATTAGATTAAGACTATGGGCCTCTTCCTTATTAAAGGAAAAATTGAATTACCTGCTAATACACGCCTGAAGACATAAAAATGTAGCAAAATACAAGTGGAAATTGTACCGCTAACAAAACAAATTACAATGTTCCTGCAGTTTTCATCTAGTAAATTAAAAAAGATTATATTAACAAGCAATTACACTTAGAAGGAAGCTTTTTTTTTTACCATTTTCTTTCCTTTGTGAGTAGTTTTATGTTTAAAGCATTGTTTAGTATTAAAATGTAAATACTTTGAATCTGTGCTATTCAATGCACGTACATGTATTTAGCAAGCGTAACTCCATGAAATTTCTTTTGTAAGAAAAAAAAGTAACAACATAAAAGTATTCTCATTGCAATGTTTTTCGACAGAGTCCTGTTTTCATTCTCTTATTTCCCTGGGGGAATTCCAGGGAATTCCCCTTTAAATTATTCTTTAACTGACCTTCTTTTTTCTTTCTATTTCATCAGACCTTTTGATTTTGAACTCTCTTGGAAGTGGAAATAAAGTAGCAGCTGTGTCGCCTAAACTTCAGTGGAGAAAAGTAGAGTGGTTCCAGGAGCAGCAGGAGAAAACAGGCAACTACTGGCATGGTAGAAACAGAACTTGGGGGAGCAGAGTAGGCATCCTGGGACAAGCAGGAGTATTTAAAAGGTTTACTGCAGTCAGCACTGTATTGTCAGGAATCATACAGAAAAGTCGGAAATATTCAATTTGTTCTTTGTGTGAAAAGCTACATGGCGCATTCTTGGTATATATTACTTCTGAAGTACTTCTTCATCAAAAAGGAACTAACAACGACTTTAAACCACAGCTGATCAAGTTCATTTAATGACTGGGTAGGAAAGGATCTGACCCTTAGCCCAGGATGGGCTCAGCAATACCTGTCTAAAGCTTTCCAAGAAAGAAGACATGTCAGACTCCCAGGGCAACAAACTCAAACTCCAGGTCTTGCTTCCTTTACATTTACCAATGCAAATGTCTCCTCACATCTAACTTACAGCCTAGGCCTATTTTCTTATCACAGATGAGTGCCTACTTCATCAAAATCACACCTATTTAAGATTTTAATTACCCATCCATTCTCTCTTTCTTTCTCTCTTTTTAGAATAAGCAAACTACATTCATTCTTTTTGTAAGAAACAATGCTTTCCTGAACTCAAGATTATTCTTATTTTGTTCCTCTGAACTCTGTCCAGAGTGTCTCCATATTCAGTGCAGAGCAGTGCCCACAAATGAACACAGCGCTCTCACTGGGCCCGTATCAGTGCTGAGCAGAGCGGTAGGATTATTCCATGTGCCTTGCAAGCTACAGCTCTGTTTACACATCTCAGCATGGTACTTGTCTTTTCTGAAGCAGCATGACACTGTTAACTTGTGGTAGATCATCAGCTGAACACATGTCAATCTGTTTACATCCACAAGGCCTTGAAACTTCACAAGAAATTATATTTTTAAAATGCTTTTTCCCTCCCATTCAAAGCAACAGAAGAATTTGCTAAATTGCATATGATCATATATGCAGCCTGCGTGCTGCAAGGCTGCCATGAGGATCCAATATGCTCAAGCTCAGCTGAATCTGTTGGGCTTTCAAGACCTCTTTAGACCAGAGAGCTGAGGAAGACTCCTGGCCATGGTAATATATCTGTGCCAGTCCCACAGACTCCCATAGACCCTGGTGTGCCTCACAGGCCAGCCCAGCAAGGCAGCCTGCCCCAAGAGGCCTAGATGCCCCATGTGAGCACAGCCTGTGGGTGAGATATCCCAGAGCTGTAGCATTGGCTGGTTGGGAGGAGCCAAGCTGTTCACCCACCCACACTAGGCTCCTGTTGGGCTCAATGGAAAGGCCTATGAGAACTCCAGCTGCACTTCAGCAAGCTCTGCAGGTGCCGGAAGACCGCCTCAGAACTTCTTGCTTTTGGCAAATCACTGCTTTCTGAGGAAATGCCCTTTTGTCAGAAAATGCTCAAACACTCTCTGATTTCTTTGCTGAAGTTTCAAAGTTCCTTTATCTTTCTAGAAGGTCCAGCACAACTCAGGCAGGAGCCATGCATCTAAGTAATAATTACTGTTTGGAGAGCTATAATGCCAGATTAATTCAGGGTTTTTTGGTGGCTTTTAAATCTGGGATTCATTAAGCCTTACTTAATGGATAGCTATAATTTTCTAAAGTGGCAGAAACTCCTCAGCAGATATCGTACTGTACCTTGAAATTCTCTTCTTATGAAAAGCTGACAATTAGATCATAGGCTGAAGCCCTGAGCAACATGCCTGCCCTCAGCAGACTTGGGAGAGGTCTGGATATGTATTTGAACAGGGGTAAAAGAGGTTATGTGTGGTCAAGTTTGTGTCCAGATACACAAAACTGTTGAAGGAGGGCCCTTCAGTGGAAGAATGGATGATGACCATGAGACACAAAATGTTTTAGTTCTCAGCACTATGTCAGTATGAGCAAAAGTAAATTGTTCATATATGTCACCTGGGCAGGCACTAGCACAGCCTTCTTACACCAGTTTGGTCAAAAGGAGGAGTGAGCACATCAAAGAAGCAATCAAAACTAGGCTGCTAGTGCATTCCAACAGAAGAGCTGTGCTTGAGCTCACTCTGTGGAATTAGATTATTCTGTCTTTAAAGAAAACAAGTCTTAAGTGAAATTAAAATGCTGCCAATATAAAATGTTGTAGTAGGCGACAGTGAGGATTCGGGATGTGACGTGGTAGGACTCTCCCCTTTCTCGGTGTCGAAGGGTTAACGTATGCATAAGGGGCGTAGACGAAGTAGGATAGGTATATAGATAAATCGCACGATGCAATAAACGCCATTTTTCTGCTCACCATATTGGTATTCACGTGCAGTGCTTTGGCCCGGGTAGGTTTTATCCGATAGTCCAGCACAGGCACAGAGCTAAAAGAACATGGGTTGCCAGGTGCACGGCAACAGTAAAAAGTGACAATTTTTACTTCCCCTTAACACTGAGATTTTTTGTCTTAAAAAGTGGCGTGATTCAGAAATGGAATCTCAACTAGTTTGAAGAGTTCAGAGACAAGGTGACTGTAAAGCAACATTCAGATATAGAGTCATAATTGAATTTCAAAAACACTACCCACACATTTGGTTTCAAATTAAAACCAAAACATGAATGCTATAAGTTTTAATGAGAGTGAGACTTTAAAAAATCATCAAGACTATCAGCACAGGATCTCTGGGACAATATTTCCATGCCTTGTTATTACTTACGGAGATATTATCTGGTATAGATGGAACTTTGTTGGCTGGAATTGGGATGCTAGTATTCTATTGTATTACTAGAAATACATGTTTAAAAAAAAAGTTATATCATAATCACACTTGGTATCGGAGAGCTAAGAGGAGGCTAAAAATATTTCATACAAATCTGCTGTGAAACTGAAGAAATTGCTGAAGCTCATAAATAACAAGTGCTGGCCAGGTCAAATAAAAAAAAAGAACAAAAAAAACCCAACAAACACAAAATCTTAGCACAGGGAGGAACAGTCCACAGAAAGAAGGTAGGCCTAATGATGTGTTTAAGTTGGCCATGAAAAACCTAAGCACTTGTCCTAGACCAACATTCTCAATTCTCCAAGATAAACAAAATATAAAAAAAATATGTAGTAAACAATGCAATTATATCACATTTAATTCTGCTACATCCGATATGCCCAGCATTGTGAAGGTTGTCAGTGGGTTACCGTCGGCTAGGTTTAAGTTTATATAGCTTTCATGTCTGTAGCATTATTCATGTAACAGTCATATCACTAGTTTTCCTTCAAACCTAAGCTCAAGTACTGGTGTTCAAACAATAAAGAATGATAAAGGGTGTGGAGTCACACTCTGATCTGTTTTCAGCACTACTAAATGGCAGAGTGGGAGAAATGTGCCTTGGGTATCACTGTCGCTATTCTTCTCAACAGATCAGTTTCAGAATTAAGCTGTTAGAGACTGATGTCTACATCTCTGGGGACACGCAGATACAGAAAAAGGTAGCTAGGATTAATCAGAATACTTTGTTTTAAGGAACAAATTTGGTGGCAGCAATGGCAGTCAAAAGAGCATCAGTTCCTGGCTCTAGCACAGCCAGGCAAAAACCCAGACCTGCTCTTCAGGCAGCATTTACCATGTGTGGATTTAATTGGGGGATTATGAGGCCTCTGATCTACTTGCCACTTCACTGGCTTGTAAAGAGGGCATGATCCCATGGCCTGCAATGCTGCTGGGACTACATGGCTTTGTAGCAGCTGTCAGAACTGCACCTGATTTGGGGATTCACATAACACTTTTGAAATAGCTTGCATACTGGTGGCAGCAGCATGCTCACAGTTCCTGACCAGTGTGATTTAGGTCCTGGAAAATGATATCCCTCTGTGTAAATAATTCTATGTGCCGATGGTGAGAAGCCAAAAAGTGAAACAGTATTGTAATAGAAAATACCTCAGAGAAGCATTTTAGGTTTTAGCCAAAAGTATCTAAGCTCAGCTAACACCATTAGATGTTAGCAGGCACACAGATATAAGTGATATCTGAACCAGCAAGTGCCTGGTGGAAATCTGTGTGGAGGTGATATATGTCTTTGGAGCCATTTCTACGTGGGCAGGGTTGCAAGCTAGGCTGAGAAGCAGATCTGAGGGCCTCATGACCATGGCTTTTTATTCCTCTGAAGGGTACGAATTTTCTGCAATAAAAGCTAAACCTCATTTCTGCAAGACATACTGCAAATCTCAGAAGCAAACACTGGAAGGGAATTCTGCAGCTTTTCATCTTCCTACTCCTGCGCCTTTCTCAATACAATCATAGCAAAAGTGTGTGCATGTATACACAAAAGGGAATACTGAAATGAGTGAGGATGTCAAGGCATCCAACCAAGAAAAGCATTCTGCTGTGCTGCCAGTGCTCACTGGGAAATGACTAGACAAGAAACAACATATGACAAATTAATCAGATTGTCTAAGGAACCTAAGAAATGCTTAGGAGCTATATCACCACACACCAGCCATGGCTTCAAGTGAATTCTAGTCTCCAAGGAGTTCTAGGTGCACAGCAGACAATCTTCAGCCTTTTGCGATGCTGCCATAAAACAATCAGCTATTGGTTACCCTGATATATACTGGTAGCTGCATTGGGCCCTCAAGCAATTTCAGACTTAGAGATTCTAGTTACCAGAGAATTCATCTGCTCCACATCTTAAAGTTGTCCTGTTTTTTTCTCTGAGACTCTGATCTTCTCTTGCTGTGCCACAGTTTATTCACTTGGTTGTTTCCTATCCCTCCTGTTAAAAACCTGCCATCTTGTAAGCTGTTTAAAGAGAGCGAAAATATAACTTAGATATAACATTGGCCTAAGGATAAAAGGTAATTTCAATGATTTTTGTCTTCATTTAAAGAGGAGATAGGGAGCCTTAGGAGTTGCTGAAAAAGTCCTAGGTTTTCCTAGGGAGGTGAAATGTTTTACTAAAGTCTACTTTATGATACTGTTTTCTCTAACTCTAATTTTCTAAAGATAGTTCCACCAACCATGATAAAGAATGTGAATTCCAGTAGCAGCTCTGTTACCTCACCCCATCTTTCTGGGAGGTCGTTAGCCCATCCTGGACAGACAGAGAGCCCTGGGGAGTGCTCTGCAGAATGAGGACACCACATTCTTGTGGGATGTCACTGGTTGTTGTTTGCAAAGTTTGATTAATTCAGACTTTTGCCTGAAACAATCAGGCATTCAACCGTGGCTGTCAGGCAAGGTCCTGGATGACTGGAGGAAGGGTCACATCACTCCTATTTTTAAGAAAGGGAGCAAGGAGAACCTGGGGAACTACAGGCCAGTGAGTCTCACCTCTGTACCTGGGAAGATCATGGAACAGATCCTCCTGGACGACATGCTTGATCACACGAGGAATGAACATGTGATCCAAGAAAGCCAGCACAGCTGCACCAGGGGAAAGTCATGCCTAAAGAATCTGGTGGCCTTCTATGCTGGAGTGATGGTATTGGTAGAGAAAGGGAAGGCGACCAATGTCATTTACTTGGATTTGAGCAAGGCCTTTGATATGGTCCCCCACCACATCCTTATCTCCAAATTGGAGGGATGTGGATTTGACGGGTGGACCATCTGATTGATAAGGAATAAGTTGAAAGACAAAGGGTGGTGACTGAGGGTTCTACGTCCAGGTGGAGGCCAGTACCAAGTGATGTCCCCCAGGGGTCTGTCTTGGGACTGGTGCTCTTTAACATCTTTATCAATGACATCAATGACGGAACTGAGTGCACCCTCAGTGAGTTTGCTGATGACATCAAGCTGAGTGGTATGGCTGACACAACGGAAGGAAGGGATGCCATTCAGAGGGACCTCATCAAACTCGAAAGGTGGGCCTGGGTGATGATGTTGTTCAACACAGCATAGCGCAAGGTTTTGCACTAAGGCTGGAGGAATTGCAGGCATATATAGTGACTTGAAGGAGCAGTCCTTGAGAGTAGCCCTGCAGAGAAAGACCTGGGGGGTCCTGGTGGATGAAAAACTGAACATGAGCCAGCAGTGTGCTCCTGCAGCTTGGAAAGCAAATGGTATCCTGGGCTCCATCAGAAGAGGGGTGGCCAGCAGGGACAGGGAGGTGATTGTCCCTCTCTACTCTGCCCTTGTGAGGCCCCATCTGGAGTACTGCATCCGGGTCTGGGGTCCCCAGTATGAGAAAGACAGTGAGCTGTTAGAGATGCTCCAGAAGAGGGCCACAAAGATGATGTGGGCTGGAGAACCTGCCCTACGAAGACAGGCTGAGGGAGCTGGGCTTGGTCAGCCTGGAGAAGAGAAGGCTGCGGGGTGACCTCCTTGCAGCCTTTCAGTGCCTCAAGGGAGCCTACAAACAGGAGGGGAGCCAACTCTTTGAAAGGGTAGATAACAGGAGGACAATGGGAATGGATTTAAGTTGAAGGAGGGAAGATTTAGGTTGGATATCAGGGAAAAGTTCTTTACCAAGAGAGTGGTGAGGTGCTGGAACAGGCTGCCCAGAGAAGTTGTGGATGTCCTGTCCCTGGAGGTGTTCAAAGCCAGGCTGGATGGGGCCCTGGGCAGCCTGGTCTTGTATTAGATATGGAGGTTGTTGCCCTGCCTGTGACAGAGGGGTTGGAGATTCATGATTTTTGAGGGCCCTTCCAACCCAAGTCATTCTATGATTCTATGAACCCCACAAAGGTAACTGTTTTCTCTGTATTTCCCAGCTCTTGGACTATCTTCTTTCACTCCTGCAAGAGAATCTCTGGGGCTCAGAAGAGGGCTTCATCTCTCTAGCACAGTCATTCTTCCTTGCTAGTTATGCCCATTAAAACACAGTTATGTTATGCACTTTGCATCAGGGCACTTCTGCAAATGAAAAGGGGCTTCAGCTCGAGTCTTGCATATCAACAAATGCCAATAGAAGAACATAATTTCTGAAATTGTGCTGCTTTTGCCTTAAGGAGAATAGCAGGCACTATCCTTGTTAACAAGTTTTGGATGCTCAATGCTTTTTTTTACCTGCCTTTCTTCTGCTTAGAAAGAAGGACTGGTCGCAAGGATTAAGCCATTTTAAACAGTTTCCTTTCTATGTTATGTCATGAGGCAGGAAAGAACTGGAGAGAAGTGGGGGAAATGCCAAAGTAGTCAGCTGTCTGTATGTACTCAAAATTATAAAATGTAGTGCAATGTCATCCAAAAGAGATCTCACACTTTCTGACCAGCCAGTGTATGATATTCTGGTTGGCAAACTGAAATGTCAGAGAAGATAAAATAATAGAAAAGAATACTACAAAAAGGAAAAACATAAGTTTCTGTATTTTTCTGAGTTAATCAACCAGCTTTTGATCATTCTTTCACAAAATTACAGGAGCCAATAAACTCTGATAATGTAAATAAATATAAGAAGAATCTGGGTTGTATCAGCAAAATTCTTTCCAAAACCTTCTGTGATACATTGATTTTGGTTGCAAGCCACTAGAAATATCAGTGTATGAAGTGCAACTTTTAAATAAAGGATGGTGACAGATTTCTGATAACAAAGTGGTATGGCTTTGTTAAAAGCGATGTTTTCCCAGAGGTGGTACAAGCAGGGGTCCTTGACCTGATTTCTACCTCATTCTCCTGGCTCGGAAGCCTTATGACAATTGCTTTCTTTGTCTGGGGCTTCCCAGGCCAGAAATTATTTCAGAACTTTGTTGCTTCTGCTGTGTCACACTAACAAATATCAAATAAAATGTCAAACTGACTATCAGCTGTATCAAGTTCAATTCAGATTTTCCTTTAGAAAAAAAAAAAAAAATCAGATTTGAGAGCTGAACAGTTTTTTTCCTATTGAACTTTATCCATTTACTTGCAAGGAAAATATGTATTTTGCCTTGTTGCCTTGTAATTTCCTTCAATTTTACCTGTGTTTTTTTTTTTTTTTTTAATTTCTGAATCTAAAGCAAAACACCTTATTTGATTCCATTTTTTCTCCTGCAGAATTCTCAGTGTACCAAACAATAAGGACAGCTGCAATTCTGAGCCAATTTCAACATAGATCCGATTCAGAAAAAACACTTAAGTATGTGCTCAACTTTAGTGAAATTGGCTTTAATGAAATTTAGTAGATTCTAAAAGCTTATCATGTATTTCAGTGCTTTGCTGAATCAGAAGCTAAAGTAGCCCCTGGCTGGCTGCTCCATTCTCATTTGTACTTGTATTAGAAACAAATAAACTCTTTTTGTTGGATGGTTTAATTGTTCATTGTCCAGCGTGACTCACTAATAAATCCTTTCAGATTTTTTTGTGCTTTTTGCCCCCTACATTTTCTTTTACGTTTCTAGTTCTTGACTGTGCCAGGATGTGTTTTTTTTTAATCTCCATTTCTCCACTGTCTATTTTCTCCTCTTTATGATTTTCTAAAAAGAATAATTATACCTTTACAATCTTCCTTCTCTTTCCTTTTGTTCTAATAGCAAAATACTCTTGCCCATTTTTATATTTCTTTTGCATGTCTGCTATGTGTAACCTCTGTCCATCTGAGATGCAGTGGTGAATAGGGACCTAGTAGGTTCCCAGAAAAGGAAAGTAAGTTCAACATACAGAGAGGCTTTTTCTTGAACTCAGGAGAAATTCTGGGCTCTACCAAGGGCAGAAGTTCTGCTGAACCCATGAAAATCACTAAAAGTAGATTAGTGGGAGGCAGAGAAGAAAATCAAGAGCAAAAATGTAGGCATGATGGGAGGTAAGTTGCACAGAGACGCCTATGTCCTGCTCTAGTCCTACACGGAGAGGATGGCAGGTTTTGCTGACTCTTCCCTGCAGTGCTGGCTTGTGGTAGCATGTCTCGTGAGAGCACAGGGTGGAATACAATACTGTACACCATACACTGATCCCTGAATAGGACCAATGACCCTTATTTTGCTGTGCAATGCTCTGGAAGATCAATGTGATATGCAAGGACTTGTTTATCATCTACAACTGTATTACTCACCTAAGAAATGCTGGCTGAGCCCATGGGGCTACACTTCCCTGCTAAAGATGTAGATGAGATGATAACTCAGACCCATGACTTACAGCTAGTACTGGCAGTAGTGAAGCCAAAGCAGGAATGTACACGCTCCTCACACAGCTCTCCCCTGTTGCTCCACCTTCCCTGTGCAGGGATGCATCACATTATTTACAAGTTTGTATGAAGCAAACTTTGTATGGTTATTTTGGAAAACAAGGAGGACTAATTCAAACTTGTTTTTTTTTCAGTAATTCAACATAGATTCTTTACAGAATACAGATACTTTTTTCCCCGCCCTGTAATTAATGACGATTATAGAAATTGCCATCTGTACTGGCAGCATTCAAAGTGTCATTCAAAGCATCTAATATCATTTGGTATGAGATCCTGCCTCTAGAAGTACACAGTGATACCTGCTTCAACAATACCATGTTAAATCATTACAGCATTAGCGTCTTAAGCAACATTTCTAGATCCACGAGTTAACAGTTGGTTAATGACCTAAGCGATTTTGTGAAAATTGACCTTAAAAATCAATCTTAGAATAAAATATTCAACATATGAAAGTTATTGAAGCTCATTTCTCTGCACAACTGAGAGACACACATCCCTTTGAACAAAATATTTATCCCTATGTGATATTCCCCTATTGGAAATTCCCTATCATGCACTTTCATGAGATACCACAGTCTCAGCTGTGATTTTTTCTTGCACCCTTATTAGAGGTCATAAGGATCTCTGAGGTCATTATGACAGATCATGAGCCTTCCCCTCAGCTTTATCCTGCAAATTTTGGCATCTGAGCTCAAACTACCATGAAGGTGAAGTTAACTAAATGAGCTAGATTTGGGACTGAAGCAGATTAGGAGCACAGCTCTTGCTGTGAAGACTGCAGAGGTGAAGAAAATGCTGATGTGGAAGAAACATCTCAAACATCTGAAGCTAGACCCAGAAGAACATGTCCAATCATGCTTAAGTGTGGGATTCCTTTGACTATATTTATCTCAACAGATCTATCATGCTTTCAAACCAAAAGAGGCTGGTAAGATTACCTTTCTCACTTTCGGATTAATTCAGCTGGTGAGTTCAGTACTGTATCTGATTCTACTACTATATTCTGCAAGAAGTTTTATATGATTTAGCTGGTAACTAAGATATTGCTTAGTGTGAGAGCAGAAGAACTGAGGTGAACATATTCACCTAAAGTAATCTGCATTCTGAGCAAAGACCTTTATCCATTCTTAGCTGTACGCAAATGGAATGCATAAAAGTGCAAGCACTCATTTTCCTTCAGTACACAAAAACTGAAGTGTTTGAAAAGGTATAGGACAGAAAATTATCATTCTTTCTGTCAGAGCTCCTCCCTGAAACATAGCAGGGGATCCCAAGCTTGTCTTTGGTGAGCCTAATTGCTGGTCTTTGCATTCCTTGTCTTTCTAAATGAAGCCCTTTTTCTTCTTGTGTTAGACACAAGTTTTCCCAGTTTGTATCAGCAGAAATATTGGCAAGAGTTATCAGAGCTTCAGGGCAGGACAGATGAACCTCTGCATCACTTCCATGCGCAGAGTGAAGAGTCCCCATCATGGCACCAGGGAACATCCACCATCAGCACACTACAATACCCACTTAGAATCACAGAATCACTAAGGTTGGAAAAGACCTCTAAGATCATCCAGTCCAACTGTCCACCTATCATCAATATTTTGCACTAAACCATGTCCCTCAGTACAACATCTAAATGTTTCTTGAATACTTCCAGGGACAGTGACTCAACTGTGTCCCTGGGCAGCCTGTTCCAGCACCTGACCACTCCTTCAGAGAAGAATTTCCTAATGTCCAACCTGAATCTCCCCTAGCGCAACTTGAGGCCATTCCCTATAGTCCTGTTGCTGGTTACATGGGAGAGGAGACTGACCTTGATCTTCTATGCATCCCCATCGAACACAGCTGTATCACTCGACCACAGCATTGCTAACCCCTAGTTAGCACCATGCCTTTTAAAAGTAATATTTTCAATTGACTTCCTTCCCTCCCTGCCTCATTCTGAAGGTGATCTTTTTGGAACACAGAAACAGCCGGGGTCACACTCCAGTGAGCCCCATCACCTCACCTACCTGCCAACTCTGCAGCTCTATGCGCTTCATCTCTGGGACGACGGTGTGACTTTTGAAGGCTCCATGCCTCATTTAGCCCCGGTAATGGCCTAATTGGGTTGGAAAAATGCAGGAGCAGGACCGTGATAAAAAACAGCTCTGCTGTGCTTATTTAAGCAAGTGGAAAAAGAAAAGAGAAGAATAGAAAAAAAAAAAAAAATCCACACATTTCCTACTTTGAATAGGTATTTGTGCATATAGCTTTGTTTATAATAAGGAATTATGCTGACTGGTGGTGTTGCTGTCAGGATTAACAAAGCAAATGAAAGTATGCTGGGCGAAGGCCAGATTTAAATGGACGTTTCTCTTCCAGAGTGTTTTCTGTGGGTACAAGCCCTCTGTTCACCAGGCTTCATTCTAGACCTGAATGGCTCTTAGAGTGAATGAGTACATTCATTAGCTACATGAGAAAGGAAAGAAGGCAATTCTGGTGACAGGAGTTGTGCTAGGTACAGACTCCTTTGCCAGATCATGGCATAAACTAGATGCTTATTCACCATTTCTTGACTATACTTTCCCCTTACCTGGGAGGATTTTTGCTTCCTACAAAAGGACAACCATCCCACCCAGTTTTGAGCTGCTCCTATAATTATTTGTCTAGAAACCCTAAAAGAAGGAAATGCTGTCTTTGCCCTCTGGAAATCTCTCTCAAAAAAAAAAGAAAAAAAAAAAAAAAAGAACTGGAGGGAGGCAAGAGAAGCAGCCCATTTTTAAGTTTCAAAAGGTACCTCACCTGTTCATCTAAGAAACTGTTCTTCAGCAACAGCACAAGTACAAGACCACGGAATTAACTGTGCTTCCTGTCGCCTGAAGATAAACCCAAAATATGCTTTGTAGCAAAAGGGCAGCCTTCCCATCTGATCACTTTATCACGGACTCTTCTGATCCCCAGCAAAACCCCAGGTATTTAACTGGCCTTTTTTTCCTCCTTTTTCTCCCTAAAGGAGACCCTTCTTCTGTGTCAAATTGGAGCCCACAATGCTTGTATAGCATGGAAGCTGTATTTGTCACTGTGTACAGGACAACCTGGATCCATTTTGCCTCTCTTACCTGGGCACTGGTGCAGCGTCCTACTCTGTGTTCGGTCTAGTATTGAAAATTCCAACAACAGATGTTTGGCTGATGGAGCCTCCAGAAGACCTTGCTGTAAATCAGAATGCATTTTCATTGATGATATTTTGAAGATGAGAGTGATTGTTGGTGCTCTTCTTTACACTACTGCCCTATAAATATATCCAAGAGCAAACAGCATAGAGCAAGAATGAGCAGCTGGTTGGACAAAACCAAACCAAACAAAAAAAACCCAAAGAATTTTCAAGGTCCTCCTCATGCTTCCTTTTGGAGTTCTGCTGGAATCATTCCTAATGACATTCTACTTATCTCCTGAGTTAAAGTCTTTCTTCTTATTATGATTTGCTTGGTAACTTGAAATTAACTTTGTCATGAGGGATGTGCTCCTGCTAAGAAGCATGTGCTGAACCTTTCATGTGAGCAGCAACAAAATGACTGTTAACATTTCCCAGGGCTCCCGTGGTAATGCAGACTCTCTGCTATGGAAGCTGAAATAGCTCAGCCACAGCCAAGAAGATTTAACTGCTTGCCTTGAACTGACAACTGCCTAGGTATTAATAATCATGATATGGTCACAGTCACCTTGTGCAAGCAGAATGTGGCATCAATCAGTAACAGGCTGGTTCCAAAACACAGAACTGTGGCTTTATACAGAACAAACTTCCAACATTTAGAACAACTGCTAGCCCGATTGACTGGTAATGCAAAATCAAATGGGAAATATAAAATAAGGTGTTGAACCTAAACAATCACAGGGAAAGTATGCTTATAAGCACAAAAATATTTATACTGAAACAGAAACTGTCTAGGCTAGAAGATGGCAATAAAGAAGATAGAAATAAAACATAGTAAAATTCACTTATTTGCAGAATGGCAGAAATGGGAAAGTAAGTGTTAAAATAAAATATGCAGGGAACTAATGAGGAAACTTAATAAAATGAAGGAAATACTAATAGTTAGTTAATAGGGATAAAGAGAGAAAAAGGATATTTTTATAAATATTAGGAAAAGCCTGGGACTGGCCACAAGCCCACTGCTAGTTGTGGATGATAAAACTGTAAATAACAATCCAAAAAAAGGAGGAAATACCCAATAAACATTTTGTCCTTTGCACAACATTTTGTCCTTGGAATAAAGCTGGAGAATGTATCATCCCATATTACGTCAGCACAACAAAATTCACTGTAGGTAATAAAAAGAGATGTGAGATGAGATCTGCTAAAATTAAATGTTTTCAAATCAACAGGCCTGGAGACTTACATAAACTGAATGAGGAGTTCTTCGAACCACTGGTGTTGATACTGAACATCTAATGGAAAACGGGGAAAATTCCAAAGGGCCGGAGAACTGCAATTGAATCTAGGTAGTAAATAACTACTAAAGAAGAAGTGCCTAGGAAATTTTAGGCACTGTACCTCAATATCAATGTGGATACAGTAATGAAGGGAGTTACGTTAGCATTCTTTCTAAAAGCAAGTAAGGATAAAATTAAATTAATGTGAATCATCTTTTAACACAGACACACAGCACCCCACTGTTGTTCCTGTGATAAGCTAACTTGATAAAGGCAACTGTGAGTACCACGTGGGCTTCTCTAAGACACAGGAACATACAAATCTGAAAACTGCAGTTAATGGAAAGATTCAAAACTAATTAATGAAGGCAGCTCAAAGGTTTTGTTAAAGGGTTTGTATCAGTGACTGGGGTAATTTATCAAGAGATCACTTGGGAATCAGCCTCATTCTGAACCTACTTGATATTTTTTTAGTTGGTATCTAGATAGTCCAATAAAACTGGTTTTGTTATAAATCAATAAGACAAAAGCTAGCAGTGCTAGCTGGCAATTTTATATATAAATATATTAAATTTATAATATGTAAATGATCACTAATATTGGAACACGAACATTATAACTCTCCCACGGGGACCAGTGGTTTCCTGTATGTGCTCAATATGCTCATCTTTTTGGTAGCTCTTCATTGAGATGAACACTACAGCCACATCTCATGTTTCATGACTTCTGTTGACAGCCTGCAGGAGGTAGAGCACAGCTCTTTTTTCTGATGTCCGATTTACCCGCACACTCTAGGATGCTTGAGGGAAGACAAAGCTTCCTTGATTGGCAGCAGCCAGACTGGGACCTTGGAAAAGTTGCACCAATGTCCTGCTAGGACATAAAGGATCTTTTTTTTTCTGAAGTGCGTGTGTTGGTCTATCTTGCACACATGCTGAGGGTCAAATTTAAAGTCAGATATGGAATTAGGAAGGAATTTTCCATCCCACAAAGGCTGGCGAGAGTCCCAAGTGCAGCTAAGTCACTGTTTTCTATCTCTGTAGACTTGCACAGAGAGATGCAAACAACAAATTTAAACACAGAGATTTGATAGATTTATAAGATCTTCAAAAAAGTTAGACATTTTTTCAAGGGATGCAATCACAGCCTTCTTTCTTGTGATTATATGTGAGGCAAAGGACATGCATAATATTTGGGCAGAGGAAGGGGACGTGATGTTGTATGTCTCATAACAGATTTGCTGCAAGCTCCCCAGAGTGTAACACAATTCTGAAACAGATAGTGTGTGTGCCACAGACATGTCACTGTCAAAAAAGTAGAAAAATGTGAGACTGGATTATGCTGCGGCTTTTCTATACTTTGTCTGTTGAGCTCTCTTCTCAGCAGAACTGCCACATTTCAGCTATTTAGGCAGCCAACACAGAATATCTTAAAGTTTTTGTTTGTTTGTTTTTGTTTTGTTTTGTTTAAAAGAAAACACCAGCAAAAAAGGCTGCCACTAGTTTTAATTGTTGTAACTACTGATGTTGACATATCAACTTACTGACAAGGGAAATGTTTCCTATAGTGTCAGCACTGTAAAAGTTCAAGTCTAGGTTACATGTATACTTGTCTTAAATATAGAGAAAAAACCTTGATGAGTTCCAGATCTAGAGTGCTTGTGCTGTGGGTGCTACTGTAGTGAAGCAGAACAAGCCAAACTTGATTTTCAGATAATAGGCTAAACCTGCAGTGTTAGCAATGGAGTGATATTCTGTTTTGACTTACAAACGGAACGGAAAAAAGATGAAGCTCCAAAAAAGAGTAAATATAGACTAGCAAGAGGTCATTTCATTGATAATTTACTTTTAAAAGAGGTACCCACACTTCAAATGCTGCACCTGAAAATTCATTCTCTAACCCTCCTGAGGCTTCTCAATAAAGTGACGTAGTATTTTATTCTATTTTTAACGCGACAGACTCAATATTCAAAACTTGCCTTAGCTAGGCCCAGGTCTGCCAGATCTGTAGTCACCTAAAAGAGCTAATGTGATACAAAGTGAATGGAAATTCTCTTAGAATTAATCTGCCAATGGAAAAAAATGGTCATAAGATCACTATTGAAAAGAGGGACCTAGGACATAGCACAGAAATGAACTTGAGCAAATCTGTATTTCCGTAACTAGAAAGCTCTTCGAAAATACCGGACAGATTGTGAAAAAACAGCATCACAATCGTCAAGGCAACAACATTTAGAAAGTGACTGGGAGCAGCAAATTTTAATCAAATTTGGTTTTTGTTTTTAATTGATAACGTCTGAAAACATTGTTAAAGAGCTCTGCTAAAGACCCAGCACAATCACCTTTTAATTATAAAATGTCAAGGCAGATTGCTCCTAACTCTTCAGAAGACAACAACATACTTGTCCCTCTTGATATTTGCAAAACTGAAGGAAATGATTTCAAACAAAACAAAACACCCACCCCAATGGTCCTTCTGAAAAGAATCAAGGAGAATATAAAACTAACACGAGCATTTATAACCTCTTTCTGAGCTCAACCCATTAGCAAAAAAATATGGCCGAGAAAACAGCAGTAGAAGGTATATGGCACCGGTAAGACTTGCAGTGATCACTGTGTATGTCCTATTTCTTGCCAGCTTTACTTCTTGCTCACTCTTTTCTTCTTGTGTAATGGTGGATGCGTCCAAAGAAACCTCTGCTTTCAAGCCAGTAAATAGAGAGATACCAATTTGACCTCAGCAGGTTGGAGTATGCTGAGACTGAATCATTATTTCTCCATAAAATAAACAAAATGTTAATATTATATAGATAATATCATCATAATATTACTGTATACTCCTCTCATAGCTTCTCTCCAAGGATCCAAAACTACCTAATAATCATTAAGCCTCTGCACTCTTGGATGACAAATGGTTCTTTCCCACAATGTACAGCTGGGAGGATATAATGAACAGCTAATGCTTATACCTCTAATTAAAAATAAAGCTTTCATGTTTTTCTTTGTAAATGTTTATTCAATTTCTGAAAAGTGAAACTGGGGGAAGTATACTATTCTATTCCTGATTCTCTCTACCTCCTCAACTCTCTGAAGACTTTAAATAATAGCCTGTAAATCCAATTTCTGTGTCTGGAGGTTTGGCGCTAATAGCTCTGTCTGGAACATCAGTATCAAGGGACAGTAAGTGTCACAAAGGGATTTCTGGAGAGATATAAAAGATTCCCATAGTCTCAGAGAGAGATTAATTAGAGAGGAATATTATAAAATCATGTATTTTTGATTATCAGAGTCCCAGTAAGACCACCAAGATTTACACAGAGACACAGAAAAAAACCAGATCCACACCTCCACATAACTTGCCTGGATCCTTTCTGCAGCAGAAATCATTGCTGGTTATTTCAGAACAAGATACACACTGAGCTGGGATAACTAACCTCCCACCTCAAGTCTCACCTCCAGTGATTTTAAGTTGTTGAAGTACTGATGCAAAAGGACTTCACATTTCTAACAATAAATTTTATCATTAACAACATTCTTATTGATTTGATTATTCATCATTTTTTAAAAAGAATTGCTTTTGTAAACCTGCTATATTCTTGGCTTGATCATTTTTTCTGGTACCTAGGTTTTCTACAAACTGGCATATATATCCACTGTGTATTGTTTTATCTGTTTGATCAGGCTTAAGGATGGAGATGAGCAAGTGCTCCCAAACATACAGTTGTGCACATGTCAAGGCCATCCAGAAGAGGCAACTGGAGCCAAAACATTAGGAATGATCTGCTGAAATCCAGAAACAGAAGTTCAACTGTTCTTTTTCCTATTTCAAAGGTAAGCCATGTTTAACTCAGTTATCCTTACCATGTTTGTCACCGTATCTTCTATCAAGAACTACCAATTAGACACCATACAGTTCTTATTTAAATATTTGTGTTATTAATCTTTCTAAAATTAGAGTTTATAAACATATATATTTAGATGTCAGGGGGAAGTTTTTCACCAAGAGGATGGAGAGTCTAGCCATTAAATAAGCTGCCCAGAGAAGCTGTGGGTACCCCGTCTCCGGAACTGTTCAAGGCCTGGTTGGATGGGACCCTGGGCAGCCTGATCTAAAGGGTGGCAACTCTGCCCATGGCAGTAGGGTTGGAACTGGGTGGCCTTTGACTTGCCTTTCAACCCAAGTCATTCTGTGGTTCTGATTCTGTAATTTATATTCAAATGTTTAACACATTTGTGTATTTAGAATCATGTAAAGCCTGCAGTGAAGCAGAGAGACTTTGCCTGCCTGTCCATCTGCTGTTTCTGAATTTGGCTTTGTTACTACGACTATCAGCTATGCTGAGTGTTGTGGGATGGAGCCATGCTGGATAATGTTTGCATGATGCAAGCCCTGTAAAAACATACAAATTATACTCTACATGCGGTTTTAAAACAACACATTTGTGAACATTAGGGTAAATTCCAAGTCTTATTTGCAAGAACACTGGTGTAAAGCCTGTACAGTTATATAGGTCCATCATCTATAGAAGTTCAGGTATTGAGTGAGGTTTCTGTTTAAACACTTTTTACTATTAACGCATTTGACATAAATTTAAACAAATCAGTCATTGCAGATAATCATGGCTATTGAAGAGGTGGCACTTGTCTGCAACACACAGTTTCTGCTTGGCCCTGACTTGGCTGAAAGGCTTGAACTGGGCCATCCTGTATACCAGCTGAGTGACCCAAACTTTAGACAACCATTTTTTCATCATGAAGTGGATCTTCCTTTTTGACCTTAAACCGTATCAAAAAAAAAAAACACCCTTTCCCAACACAAATTTTATAGCTTTCCAAAATTCGATTTAAGTATTTTCACTTTTTTTTCTGTCAAAACCTAGCCTTATTTCTTCTTCAGATCAGTATGATTGAAAACAACTCCAGTCTCCCTTTTCCCTATTCACACAGAACTCTTAAGAATCCATTGGTTTGTTCGTGAGCACTCCAAGACAAGCTGTCACACTGCTCTGTTCCCAGCTAAAGTCCCAGAAGCCACGCATTTAAACGCAGCCAGAGAACACAACTATTACCTGCAAAGTGTGAACCTTCAAACATACTGTGCCATGGGTCAGGTTACACAGCAAGAGGACTGAGCCAATTTACCAGTACAGAGAAGGTGTGGCAACAGGAAAATCAGGGGCTGAGTGAGAAAAATACTCAGGGCCAGAAGCCAGGAGGTTGATCCAAAAAGCACACAGGGCTTGAATTTTAGGAGGGAGTCACAGTCCCTTTACTTCCCATCTATTTCCATGGTAATCTCAGTAGCATCCAATTTACCTGTTTTCTGTAAATGTTTTATCAGGTGGTTAATATGCTCTGTAGGAAATCTATAATTCAAGGTCAAATATTTGACAATCAGTTAACCGGACAAAATCAAGTGTTGCTTTGCTCTCCAAAGAGCATAAATTTTCCAAGAACTTGAAAAGCCAGACCTGGAGCCACTTTTGAAAAAAGAGTTCCATCTCTGTCACTCCGGTCTTATAGTGTCTGTTTTTATGATCTCTGAAGTATCTACTGAAGGTAATTTCCATTTAACGCATTCATTTGATTATTGCACAGACATTTAAAATGTTTTATTTTTTATTTTTATATTTTTTAATACTGGGTTTTTACAGTATTCATAATCCCAGAAATACTCAAAATGGGTAGGGGTAAAGTTAAGGCAGCATGCCTAGTTCAAACTGTTTTGCGAGCGCAGAAGAGTTGTTCAGAAAAACAGTGTTTGAGAGTTTATCTCTCTCTTGATACCATTTGACCTTAAATAGATGTGCACATGCTTTCCACTTTCTAATCTAATAATATTTTAAGTTTGTGGAGTAGTAAATAATACACAATGAACTACAAATGGAATTCATTCCTGATAACATTTTCTGAATGAGTATAAAATCTGTGCAAAGTTAATGAAAATTTCACAATCTGCTGTTGGTTTTACTTTTTTGTTTGTTTGTTTGTTTTGGAACTAATCTGGTGACTACACCATGATTACACTATCCTGGAACCAGGACAGGAGCTTATCCTGCTCTTCTTCAAATCCAAGCTGGACCAGAATGATTTTTTGAAAAAAAAATGAGGTGAAACAACTCCAGTCATTGTGGCACCTGAACAAGAACTGACCTGAAGAATACAGAAGCTCAGCTTCATAGCGTGAGCTAAAGTTTGTACATTGTTTTACTTTTCCTTTCAGTATAGAATGAGTGAAAATGACCTTTGGATTTTTCAATTGGTTGAGATTTGCGTTACCATGTGATGATCATTCACACAGTATTCCTAGGGTAACATAACACTGGGCAGCTGTTATAATTTTATATGTATCACTCTAAGCATCTTGAAGCATTCAAATTTTTGGGGAAGAAGAGATCACAGGACAGTTCATTTAATGGTCTGTAGAGGAACCACAAAATCTTTTTTTCAGGCACTCGGGAAAAACAGAGGTAATTGGAGTTGGGATTAGACGTGTCATTTGATATAGTTGTCATTTTTTTTTTTAAGACTGAGGAAATATGTATATTTTTATTTATAATTATTATTTGAATTTAAACTATTTTATTACTTTATTAATAACAGATAAAGATACCAGAAAGAGATGAATCTTGGCACTGATTCCAAGCCATAGGTTAAACATTTAACAGAGGAGGGACGATGCACTGCAACGAACATTTAGCACTCTTTCTGAAAAGAAATTTCTCCTAATATCCAACCTGAAGCCAACGTGACAGCACTTACATTTAAACTGGGCAAAATATATAGGGAAAGCATAGGGGTCCCTTAGGTCTCTATGCTCATCTTTAATTTCCGTTGGTCCACAAAAGGGAAAGATTAGAGCCTTGAGTTATCTAACCCCGTCGCCATCTGTATAATGTGTTCCCTTAATTAAGAGGTGTGTATTCATCATCCATTTCCCCAGCATGACATGAACTCTTGCTTACTTAAAATAACTCATATAGGGGGAAATGTGTATTGTTAGCTACACACTGACATTGCTATGCTACATGCTTTACCAAGAATTATGACTTTTTTTTTCCTTCCTAGTTATTGTTTCTGTAGTGTTGCCAGAATAGCTCTAATAGTTGCTCTGCTTCTGAAGAAGATGGCACACTCGTGGCTGAAGTACTATGGGGATATGTTAGCTAACAACAAGCTGAAGTAGAGACAAATTATTTAAAGCACAAAAGAAATTTAAAAGCAAAAATGCCAGTGGGAAAGAATCCCCCAAAATTAAGCTTTTAAATGTTTTACATGCTCATGGAAAATTCTCCCTTTCGTCTTTGGGCCTGGAAATTAGATCATTTTAAAACCTGAATGCAAGTTACAATTAAAACCAAAGTTAGATCAATAACATGAAGCATAATACAATAACTGTAAGTACTCCCAAACAGAGATCTCAAAATGATGGTTGTGTATTTTTACATTTTGACAATCCTTGATGTAAAATGGAAACCTATTATGCTGTAATTAAAATTTTTTAAAAGCTCTTTTAGATCTTTGGATGAAACACAATATCTGGATGCCAAGCCATTGTTAGCTATTTGTACTGTCTGGAATTGTATGTTCAAATCCTGGCTCAGCCCAGCCAAGCCTTCTTATTTCTAAGGCAGCCATTTAAATGTGCCGTGATTTACTACAAGCAGAGCTCTCAAGCAAGGCTGTATAGCGTAGAGTTGTTTTAAAAAGTGCCAATAAAAACAAAATCTTAATATTCTACATGTGTTGTGTGCAAGCGTATTCATTTTATAATTTACAAGATGTTACTGTTTTTAATGGTCATCATTCCAAGCTTACTTTCCAGTCTGCAAACTGTTAACAGCAACAAAGTGCCATCAGAACAAATTGTACTCTCATTGTCACCTATGCTCTTCCATGTCCTCCATTTGTTGGCACAATTGTTGCTTAAAAGTCAGTAATTCTCTTGGCAATGCACATGAAAAAAGAGGATACACATCATTGCGTCAGCTCTGCTAGTTCTGCAGTGTTCTCATAGAACCACGGTGCCCAAGATTTGTTTTAGCCTTTGGCAACTGCAGCTATCACCTTGATAAATACGGCAACAGATGTACTGAAGAAGAAAATGAAACTATTACAAATCATTTCCAAGAATAAAATTTCACTTAAAAATTGCAAACACAAATGGTATTAGAGTATTGCTTATAGGGAAGATGATTTGGCAAAACCATAAAACTTTCAGGAAAAATAAATAATTTCAGAATAAAATCTTTAAATTACTTTCATGTAGTGCCATTGGAATAATCTTCTCCACAATAATAATCTTTTTTAGTAATTTATTTTCACGGGTTGTCATTCAGAGGACGGTTTGTCAGTACTCAAACTGTGGTTGTTTGTATTCTGTCTTGGGATCTTTTATGACATTTGCCAGGCACTGTCACCAAGATAAGGGTGACATCATCAAATGCAACCATCACCATCTCATGTTCCCCCCCAAGAATCATGGCAAGTAAGTATTATTCCTCAGGGTCATTAACAATAATAACAAGCAGTAAGTCTATCACTACAAATAAGGTGCTGACAAGCAAAGCAAGGAGTGGTTTATCAGAAGCCAGCATATTGAATAGGAAAAGAACGACATCCTTACACAAACATCAGATGAGGAGCACTCAACCTTGCCATCCCTACTTTTACCTCAGTGACCCTGTGCACTCCCATGGCCACAAAAGGGACAAAGTTCTTTTCACATTTCCTGTGGGCAGATGTGTAAGAGAGCATGTAGTGCCAGTGCCAGTGCCAGGCCTGCCTCCACTCCCATCCCACTGCTTCATTTTGTTCTTTTAGCTCTATCACTGCATGGAAATTGTCCAACAAAGAGAACCACTGTAACTCTTCTCCCCATTTGGTCGCCTATGACACTGAACAGTGTGTATCAGTAATTCTGGTTGTATTGAACTCCTTCCAATTCAGAGTATTTTGTGCCCAATTTGTGTTGCTTTTCCATCATAAAATAATTCTTTGTCCCAACTGAAAACTACATGAAAGCAACGGCAATATGTACAGCAAAACAATCCTCAGAACTTACTCTGCTTCACTGTGGCTCTTTCAAATGAATGCTGATAGATCCTGCCTGTACGAGAGTTCAGCCACAGAGCTACAGATACATCAGTTGTCAGAGCACAAGCTCAGTGAGATTAATATGCCTTTGTTGAACAGGAGGTGTATAGTTTGAATCAATTTCCAGTTAAAACCCAGCACTCATCTCATGGTTGTGGACCAAATCTTCAACACAGTGAAAGTACAGTAAAACAAATAACAGTGAGGGATGCAGACACAGTCCAGAAGAAAGAAGGAACTGCGGGTATTAACAGCCAGGGACTAAAGCTCAGAGCCTCAGAGTTTCTTGAGATGTTTGTTACCCTCTTAAGGCACAGAAATTTTTACACGCTCAAAGTATCATTCAGGTACTACCTAGCGCTGGGGGGCCAAGGCATCTCTGCAAGCTAGCACACTGCCACTATGCCTCCTGCTCCACTTCACAGAGAGGCTGCTCAGAACTCTTATGTGGAAGCTCCCAGGCAATATAATTAAAGTATGATCTCTCATCTAACTGTGGAGGAGGGAGGGCAAAGGCTTCTCCTTAAGATTAGGCAGAGCTTTCTGCTTGATGGCTGTTTCCAGGGGCTTAGGTATGCAAATGTCTGTGATAATGGACATGACTCAAAAGAGACCATTAAATGTGCAAATATTACATGTGCAAACATGGAAGCCGCAGCTTACCTTAGCTAGCTCATACAGTCACTCAACCTGATACTATCTTAGGAAGTAAAAGAAGCATAATCTGATAGCGGTGTATTTATTAAAGACATAAATCCAAATAATATCAAGAATTTGTGCCTTTATCTATATATTAACACACTACTGTTGCTGTTACTGTTTATGTCCTTATTACAATGCTTTAAATCTTAGACTATCACACAGAATGTATTTAAAGGACATGGAGGTGCAACAGATGGAAACAATTTCTGTTGATTATAAACCAATTTTATAACCTGTTTGTCATTCACAAACTGAATCTGGCCCCTTCAATCTCTGATTCATAAAACAGAAGAATAATAGTTGTCTTCCTACAGTAAGATAAGGACTGTAGGCAGGTTGCCTGAAATCATAAATACAGGCAGCAGAAGATTTAGGAATACAGGTTGGCTTATAAATCTGCACTTTCTTCCTAGACTGAAGGCTACTGAATGGAGGAAACTCGTCAGCAGGGTTTGACATTCTAGCATTTGTGGAATATACCAGGTTTGCAAAATGTGTTAGATATTAGGAGGAAGTTTTTCATTCAGAGGGTGATAACACACTGGAACAGGTTGCCCAGACAGGTTGTGGATGCCCCATCCCTGGAGACATTCAAGGCCAAGCTGGATGTGGCTCTGAACAGACTGGCTGGTGACCCTGCACACAGCAGGGGGATTGAAACTAGATGATCATTATGGTCCTTTTCAACCCAGGCCATTTATGATTCTATGATTCTATGATTCTATGATTCAATATGACTATGCAGAAACACACACAGTATTTGTGGGACCTAAATGAAATGCAGATTAGTTGTCCTTTGAGCAGATTCCTGTCTTTCAGATACGAAGTCTCCTAGAAGAATCTTCTTCTGCTATTCAAAATACTTTCAAACCCCTTGTGTAGAAGTAATGACATTTGAACAGCTGCCATAGTGCATGGCGTAGAGGCCTCTGCTTGGTGTAGACTAGGTATAGATCAGTCAAATTCCTCCTCAAAGTCTAAATGTAAAATGTTGTAAGATGTGAACAAATCAGAAGTTCCTAAGACATACCAGTGATGTTCAAAATATTTTAAAATGCATGCCGCTAAATAGGTCACCTTGAAAAAGTTGTGAATAAAAAGGCAATCCCTGCCACAAGCATTACTCACTTGGACACTTACAGCTGCCCTCACAGTGCCCTCTTAGAGCATCACAAAGATGTGCACCAAGCTGGCAGATGTCACATGTGACCTACAGAAGATCCTTGCCCTTCTGGGGCACAGCAGCTGTGAGCTAGACGGAGGACTGCTGCGCACCTGAAATGACACTGCGTATTTTGAAGGATCCTGAAACTTCAAGGGAAGAGGGAGGGGTGCTGATGAAACTGTCAACAAGCTCTAGGTCATCTCTAAGATGAATTTAAGCAAGGCTGAGTGAACAACACATCTGCTACCTTGATCTGTAACCTCACTGGTGAACACCATCACTACCACAGCTCTTTCTGCAGTACCTCTGTGGAGATTTTCTTCAGTGGATCATGTGAATGCAGACATGAGTGGATGCTCCTGGAGATCTCCTCAGTTTGCTAAACTAAAACTCAGTATAAGAGGCACAGATCTGTTGCACGTTCCCTGAGTCAGTTGCTGTCATCTTCATCCCCTGCTGATGCTTTCAGTTGGTACCAGAGGAGCTAGGAGCAATGGGGCTGGAAGAAAAATCTCCATGACATGAAATGCCTCCAATAGCTTGCCTTCTGTGTGCTTTTTAGCACAGCCAGTTCTCAAACAAATCAACTTCATGAACAAACAAATGCTTAATGAACAGTGCCAGGTCACTGGTGAGTCAAAGGATGGAAAACCAGAAATGGGGGATGAACATCTCCTTTTCAAGAAATGCTGCAAGTCGAAAACAAACCACAGAGAATAGAAAGCAGAAAACACACATTATGTGGTACTTCTTGGAGAAAATTACTGCAGCTGTTAGTCTGCCTTGAGGAAATGATGACAGGAAATTAACAGACAAAACATCTTCCATCTCCTATTCCTAATCTGCCTGGAAATATTTCAGCACTTTATGACAAGGAGCAGCTCTCCCATTTGCAGAGCATACTAAGATAAGTATTCTGGTTTCTGACATGCTCTCCTAAGACAAGTTAATGATGACAGCATCAAGCCAGCAGCCCCACTGCTTGCAGAATCCAGCAAGCTGCTCTGAGAATCATTACGGTGCTGGAGGGACTTGCAGACTGAAGGCAGAAAGCAGAGGGAGTTTTCCTACAGGAGTAATTTACTGTGACAGTTTAATGCTAGACTTTGCTTTGGGTCACTCTTGAATATTTCTTGTAAGTTATATATAAAGGAACCTAAAGCACCTTATTTCCCAGGATTTTAACTCAAAATATCAAGTGCCCAAGTATGACACAATGAAGAAATAGAAGTGTCGGGCATCAGATTCTTTCAAGTTAGAGCAAACTGTCTGTAGAACAGGGGGAGCCAACTCTTTGACAGGGTAGATAACAGCAGGACAAGGGAAAACAGTTAAGCTGAAGGAGGGAAGACTCAGGTTTGATGTCAGGGGGAAGTTCTTTACCAAGAGAGTGGTGAGGTGCTGGAACAGGCTGCCCAGAGAGGTTGTGGATGCCCCATCCCTGGAGGTGTTCAAGGCCAGGTTGGATGGGGGCCCTGGGCAGCCTGGTCTCATTTTAGATATGGAGGTTGGTGGCCCTGCCTGTGGCGGGGGGGTTGGAGATTCATGATCCTTGAGGTTCCTTCCAACCCAGCCATTCAGTGCTTCTGTGATAGTTTCTTTTGTTCGAAATAAACTTTTTTTTTCTTTGATTGTTCATGATGAACATTGAAATCAATGGTCAATTTCTATGAATTATTGCATATTTGGATTGCTCAGAGTGCAGCTGGTGCATCTGTAAACTATCTCTTAATTGTCATACATTGCTATTTCCAAGTAGTAAGAATAATCAGCAACGTTTATCAATAATCTGAGTAATATACTAAAATTTACACATACTGTAATTTAAGGAAGCACTGTAGAGAACTTATTATTACTCACTACAGGCTATTTAATGTCTTCCTACTGTATTAAGCTGAAATAACTGTTTCCAGCTGCTGACTACTCAGAACAGTCTCAGAAGTAATCAATTTGTGTACACTATTATACAAATCATGCCTATAAAGGAATTCCTGCAGAGATACTGAGCTAATTTCAACAGATGGCAACAGTTTAACTGCAATGAGCAGTGTGTTGAGATAACTTATCTACTGTTTTGGTGGTGAGATGCCTCTTAGCAGATTGATTTTTAGCATCTATCTCAGGACTATCAGTATACCCTCCTAGAGGACTCATAGCTATAGAGAAGACCGAGTTCTGTTCCACGACTGTCCACAGGCTGCACAATAAATTCAAGACTACACAGTCCCCTCCTTCCACTGATCTCCCACAGATGCCAAAAGGAAGCTTGTACAGAGATCAAAGGAAGAATCTGGGCTCTGTGTAGTAAAATAAAACTTTCAGTTGTTTTTTTTTACATCACATTCAGAACTGGTCACTGGAAAGTGTTTCTTTTGCTAGAATTGCTGCCACTCTTGCTCCTATTTCTTTTTCCTTCCCCATTCTTCCTTTTTTATTCTGGCTTCTTTTTCTTCTCTTTATAGCTGTCACTACAAATTCCCATTCCCAGTCCAATATTGGGTGTTGGAATGGTTGTTAGTGTGCAAAGTGCCACCATAAACACAAGTACCTGCACTCTAAGGAGTTTTGGAGAGCAATGGTTCAAACCCACCTCCAGAGTTAGGACACAGCACAATGGTCCTAACTCTCTGCACAAGAGAATGCTGCAGAACTATATCCACCATTGTCCCCTGCCCCAACCACATGTTCGTCAAAAAGCAAAAATAAGAACCCAGCCATTTACTAGATGCTGTCCCATATCGTACATTTACCCAGGTGCTCAGGTTGTTGTTCACTGAACTATTCAGTAGTAGTGCAAGACACTGTGTGCAGCATAGACTAAGATGTCAATGCCAATGCCTACAGGCTAACTACAGGTGATTAGAACGTACCACCTTAAGTAGCAGATTTTCCCTCCAGTTCCAAACTGGATTTAGATGTGTAAAGCCAGTTCAGATACACGGGATCTACTCGTTAGATTGCAAAATAAAGAAGCAGTTGCCTAATGCTATGCACCACTGCAGTCAATTGAAACCCACTGAAAACATCGGGCAAAAGGACAAGAAACTTCATAATGCCTTTGCTTTCATGTTTCTGTATAGCAATTAAGCTTTATAACAATTTCCCGGTTTTGGTATGGAAATTCCAGGGCGCTCTAAAAATACTTTTTCTAAATGAGACATGTCCAGTAAGACTGTACGAAATGCTGTCCTTAATCCCACTTTTAAAACAGGAAGACAAAAAGGAAATGGTTTGTCCAAGGTCAGTGTCCAAGTCCAGACCATGTTCTGGAATCATCTTCAGAATGAAGTCACTGGACTGTATGGCACTCATATTCCGCATACACGAGGAGGCTAAAATCTCCCATGTTCTGTGAGCTGAGCAGTTCAGCTGCCCTGACCTTCTCAACTGAATAAAACCTGCAGTCAAGAGGAAGTAGCCCTTATACCTCAAAAGAGATGGTTTTGATACTGAAGCTACCACTCTGCCAGTGGCCTCCTCAGTCCACCTGAGTGTCAGTAATGCTCCTACAGTCCTTGGCACAAATGAATTCAGGTAACACATTCCTCACTCTTGCAGTTAATAAGTGACTGAGAAAGCCTATCAACTTATGCAGAAGAGTTTATTTGCAACTACCAGAACACATACAGGTGCAATGGGAGTTTACTGCCAAGCTCCCATTGACTCACTTGACATTTTTGCTTATACTTCATAAGATATTTCTGACAAGCTAATTTAATATCAAGGAAGCACTGCTCTTTGAGAATGGTGGAAAGAACATCAGACTGACAAACCTGGGATCTTCCATTCAGTCTTGAAGTTTGGCAAGGGAACTAACTGTACAACCTTCTCTATAATTATTGTTCTACTGCTGCTTTGAGAACAACGTCAATTTTTTGCCTGGATGCTACCTATTCCACCAATGACCTCTGAGAAATTATGGCTAAGTCAGTTTGGTCTGATGAGATTGGACACACGCAGGCACAAAGTAAGAATCACCCTGGTAAATATGTAGGTGAATCCAAATGTTCCATCTGAATAGCCATCAGGTCCCTACATCATTACTCAATAAACCTTGGCAAAAACATTCTTCATAATCATCCTGATCATATTCTTCCTCCTCTCACAGACAGAAGAAATTCATGGATCCAGACATCATAATACTGAGGTCAGTGATCAAACCCCAGTGAATTCACTGGGAACTGAGGTGAATCCTCTCTCCAGGGCTGGAACTTGCATTTCTTGTTGAACTGAGAGCTCAGGTCTGCAGAGTGGTGAAGCAAGAAAGGTAGGACAGAAAGGGAAAGGAATCCGCAGCTGCCCAGCCCTACATCAAGAACCAGAGTTAAGGGCCCTGACTTCTACTATTAGCGTAAACGCTCTCAGGGGCACTACCCTGCCTGGGAATTGGCCTTAGCAATGCCTTGCTAATATTCCCCTGACCTTGCCCCTCCCAGAACATCTTCTGTACGTGTACACCAGTCGGTGAAACTCGAGTAGGAGGCAAAAAAGTGCTGCCTGTGATGGAGCCAAGGCCCAAAGGGGAAACCAGGGAAGGATGCAGAGGCAGAGCCCTCCGCCTGCACAGCTATGACTGAGTGGCCACGGCAGGGGAAGTAGGGTCACTGGTGCTGTCTCCCCTGCTCCTCTGAGCCCAGTCTGGGCTGCCCAGCAGGGGTAATTCTAGTCCACACTGCACAGGAAGAACACAGGGATGCTCTGGAAAGGCAGAATCTGACAGTGAGCAGGAGATCTGCACAAATAGTAGGAAAAACATCAGTAAAAATGGAAACACTTGAAACAATTGCATGTATCAAAGAAGTTCTAAAGATCATATCCTGTATCCACAAAAGTCAAAATGAAGGTGTTTGGGAATTACTTGTTAGTTTTAGGAAAATCTCTTCAGCCATACCGTAACATTTGTTTTGTGGAGCGTTAGGTGGTCCCCAAACAAGCCCTACAAATCGGTATTGCTGTAAGCTGTTTTCTATCAGGTCCACTGGAGGTGACATTTTCCCAGCACGTGTGATTTCAGTAAAGCAACCTGTTGCTATTTCCAGTTTTGTTATGAATTGCTGTTCTTCACCTCACTATTATTTCTAGATAACTTCAGCCAGAGAAAACACCTCTGAGCTCTATGGGAACTTCTCCCTTTGCCTGATCCTAGATGTATGGGAAGCCACCCTGCCCCAGATTTGGGGAGAGGAGGCGTTGGAGCCCCTCTATGCAGTTCCGTCTGCCCCTCGCTCCCCGCCGCACTCACCCCGCACCCCAAAGCCAAATCCGGCGCCGCGCTGTTGCCCCCCCAGCCCGGGCGCGGAGCCCCGCCGCCTGCAGCCCCCGCAGCTTGCGTCCCGACCCTTCCCCGTGCCTCTCCGGCCCCCAGGCAGGGCGGGCTGCCCCGGCGGCCCCGCTGCCCCCCGTCACCTTCCTGCCCCGCTCCGCGCTCACCTCGTCCCGCCGCAGGGGCCGCTCCTGCCGCCACCAGCTCTTGCCCTTACTCCGGCGCTGGACAGGGCGGCGGCAGCATCCCCCGCCGGCCCCCCAGCTGCCGCGGCGGCACTTGCAGCCTCACGGGAACCGGCGGCGAGAGGGGAGGAGGTGCGGGGGGAGAGAAACCCCTGGTCAGGGCCCCGTCCCAGCCCTCCCCGCCGCCTCCGGCACCCGGGCCCGCTTTCACGGGCCGCGCAGGCGGGGCGGGCGACGGGGATCCGCCCGGGAGCACCCCGCTCCGCGGCACGGAGGACGGCCGGGCACCGCGCGCGGGGAGCGGCAAGTTGGGCGCCTCAGCGCGGCTCCGCCGAGAGTTTGGCGGCGGGGCCGAGCGGAGCGGAGCTGCGATGAGCCGGCTACTGTCCTTGCGCCGCACGGCTCCTGGTGCTACGCGGGTACCCCGAGTTCGGAAGTGCGCGGCGGGACGTTGCCGTGGGGAAGGAGACCATCACCCGCTCCTTTTGCCACACCAGGGAAATGGGGTCGTCTTTCCAAAGCCTCCTTCCAGCCTTCTGCTGTGCGTTGTTCCCCGCTGATGCGGTACAGAAGGTGCCAGAGAGCAGTAGTTCCGAAGTAGACAATCCTCGGCTCTGCCTGTGCCGTGCTGTGTGGTGGTGCACACACGTGTAACTGCACATTTTCTTTGTTCACGCGAACGGGCGATTTATTTGGATCTTAAGAAAAGGAAATACAGGAAAATAAACAGTTAGTATTTACTAGCACTTTTACATTACTTTTCACATCCAAAGGTCAACAGTGATTGAGACCAACTTTGTCTTTTGGGATGTTCATGCAGTTTATATCTGAAGCTCATCTCTCAAACTTACATCTGAAGCTTATCTTTAAGTGCTTTAGTAGGAAATATTGGTGCACATAGCACTTTACTCACATTCTGGAGCCATTCTGCAGCCCAAGCCCGCTGGTCTGGATATATTCCAAGAGCATTAATTTTTTTTTCAAGATAATAGCAACAAAAATGTTGTTCAAGTTTCAATGTATAGATGAGAGCGCATGGTATTTCTCACCCCAAAGATGTGACAGGAGACCTTCACTTCTGAAGGAGATTTACAAGGCCCAGCTGTAGTAAATGACTGGTTTGTGCATTACTGCAGAACTACCAAAGCTCTTAAAATACCTAGATACTCAAACAGCCTTGCATGAATTGGGGTGCGATTATTTTTTATAAACCATTGTGTTTATTTTCCCATTTCTTCTGCTGTACAATATATATTTTTTTAAGAAATAGTTCATAATTTTTATGAGCTCTTACAGTATAATTGCATAATCATAATAAAATGACTACCTCTTCCAGATTAAAGTAATTTTTTACAGATTGCAAAGGTGAATGAATATCTTCCTTAATTGTTATCTAGCTTAATTGGGGAGGGTTCTTGAGAAAAAGTTTACGAATACAGAGAATTCACTACTAAGGTTAAACTAATCAGTATTCTTTTGTGGACTCAGGCGGATCTCACCCTTCGAGGCAGCAGTGTGAAGTGTTACTGTTTTGAATCCTAAATCAAAATAAACTCCTCTTTTAAGAAACATCAGAGATATATCTTTGTACACCAAGATTTTGGAGTCATGCTTTCCAGGACTACATCACAGAACGCAAAAATACCAATGCTTTATAAAGGCTGTTCTCTGGTTGTTGAGAACCTGGAGGAGAAGAGGAAGTTGGTCACTGGGAGTAAATGCCTAGATTTAGTTATGTGGCAGAGACAGAAATGATGGAAGAAAACAAAATCTTTAAAATGGGAAAGGATCCAGGCCAGATGTCACAGAATAATTGCGGTACCTTTCTGAACTTCATCCACAAAATCTGCCAGTCAAATACTGTATTTGCTGCTGCAGCAACCCCACTTAGCCAATGATGGAAATTATGCCATGGATTTTCTGTGGTCCGGTATTTAAGACATGGTTATATCAAATAGCAAGCAACATTAAAGGTTTTATTTTTTTGATTACTTGATTGCAGCTCCCCATTATCTGCTATTTTGTTATTTAGTGATTGCTTTTTCCCCTACAATAGTAGCAACAGAGCAAAAACTGCATTCACCAAGAGAGTGGAGAGGCAGCTAGACAAGCCCAGAGGGTCCTGGCACAGGCTTACTGGATAACTCATTGCTCCCAAGAACTTAGCTACACAAGGTAAAGTATTTAAGAAGATTTGTGTCCACATCTCCCACTTGGCAAGTAAATAGCCTAAGCAACCAACCACACGAAGTTCCAGAGGAACAATTATCCGTGCTGTCTTTTGAAACACATACTGCCCTTTGTTCTGCTCCACATGGCTTCATTTATTCTGAAATCAGGTGAGAGAAAAAGGAAGAGTAAGTTCCTTAGACACAGGAAACACTACTGTTTTGAGCCTTGTGTTCACGAGAGTTAATCATCTTTTTGACATTATCAGTCTTCTCCAGCCTGCCTCAGTAGTGACTTGACATTGAGAACTAGTTTCTATATCCCAGCTTCTCTCTGCCTCTGATGTGTATGCAATACACACTTAGAATACCATAATATTCTAACAGATCATAACAAAGATCATAACAGTATCAGGCAAAATCCATGTGTATTCTTTTTCTTATTTAATTCTCTGTTTATTATCATCTCAGCATAGTACTAAACAGCATTAGTAGCTCAGTTATTCAATGCCTGTGAAGAAAAGCAAACCAACAAATACTGAGGGCCACTTCTACTTCATAGCACCTGAGAGTGAAGAGAAAAGCAATAAACAGAAGTAGAGAGAACAAACAGCTGTTGGGTCCTTTAAAACTACAAGTGAAAAACACCTTTGTGTGTTTCCTGGACATACCACAAGTAGTTAAACAAGGAAAAGCCAAGAAGGATTTATTTGGAACACCAGATCTAAGAGAAAAGTGGAGGCCACATGAGAAAAATTCCCTGGTTTCCAGTTGGTTTGATCATGTCTACTGCAGCGTGGTCCTCAGGGTTTGCTCCCAAAGGCTGTTGTATTGTCAAGCAAGTTTGTCAATTTGTAGCAGGTCCTTTCTGGTGGAAAAACACCTGTGGTGTTGGTTGGGATATCTTTCAGGGAACAACAAGGGGTGTCTCACAGAAGAGGGAGGGTATTCAGAAATTCAGAAACACACTCAGAAGCAGATGCTTTCCTCATTTTGTTTGATTGAAGGGCTGGTCAGACTTCCCACTGTACGTCATCAGAGCCTGGGCCTTTTAGCAGCTCAGAGACAAAGAAGGTTGGGAAAGAGGTGAGCAGCTGCTGTAAAGAATGGCTAGAGGAGATGGCTTGGAGCAGCATCTGTAGTCACTTAGAATTACCTGTGGATTTCTGTTTATAGACAGAGCATGGAATGTGCAGATGCCATGAGTTGATGGAGACCCAGAGACATGGGGAGTGGGGAAGTCATGTGGTGATTTGTACAGGACAAGTGACAGCTTACAAGGCAGAGCACTGAGGTCGCTCTTCGCATACAGGTATTCTGTTCTTATGTTGCTGGTCCCCAGTAGGTATGAATGAGCTATGAATGCTGTATGGTAAGGTGTAAAGTCAGATGGGCTAGCTGGAATGTCTGATTATCGTTCTGGCAAAGCTTGTAGAGGATGTAGCTGTTACTTGTCAAATGGATGCTTAATGTGTAGCTGTAACTTGAACCAATTGCCTGAAAAGCTGAAGTCTAAATTTGAGCCACACTAACCATGGCTGAGCCTTGTGACCAAGGCCTGGTGTGCTGAAGAATGTTATACATACAAAGCCTAAAACAGGCTCTAGTTTATTTTGTTCTCTTATACATGTTCAGGGAAGTACGGGATAGGAAGAATGACCATGTCTGCCTCATCTTCTTGTATTGTTTTCAGTGCTAATAGAAGAAGCTGGACTGATAGTTTGGAGGTAGCACTGTGAACACCAACAACCCAGAAGAATGAGGTCTTCTGTTGAACAAGTGGAACAACAAAGGGAAGGCTTCTGGATCTGTCCACCCCAAAACATTCCTCACCTTTGGTTTTCGTAGGAGAAGAGGATTTATTCAAGTCTTTCTCCCTGTTGAGAATGAATTATGGGTACTCAGAAGGAACATGTGCAAACTGAGATTTGACTGGAATTCAGAGAAAATTTGAGCTGTTAGGCTGTGAAGAAAATGTTAGAGAGGGGCTGGGACTAGTGGTGCAGTGTGAAGCTGACATACTTGGGCTGTGTCAGTGTGGCTGTATCACTGTCTAGTGGCTGTCCCTCGAAACACAAGCCCCCTCACTGCAGCTAGACTTAATGGATGCACCACGTGCTCAAATAAGGAGTTCTATGTTTTTCAAGTCAAAATTCTTCTCCTGCTGAGGATGATGAAGTTTGTGTATCTGCAAACACGTAGATCTTGGAGGACAGATGATGTTGTTTTGGTCAGTACTGGAATGAAGAAAGGAATTGGCATTTGGTGCAGTTTCCTCTGGATGAGTAAATGCTGAAAGGACTAGATTGGTATTACACTACCCAAAATGAAATCTACTGGTCCAGCTAGGGATGAAATATAAACAAGGCAAAATGTGAATTAAAAGCTGCTAGAGTGAGATAAAAACTGGATAAAATCAGCAGCTCTGTGGACTGAGGACAATCCAACAACAACTCCAGCCCAGCTCCATAAATGTTATTGAACAAGTCTCATGAAGGTGTGTCCTATGTGAATTAGCCTTAAACAAAGAGGACTAAAAATCTTAAGCCTGTTCCTTCTTCTTCCCTGCTGTCTTGGTTTAAAAAGTTGAAAAGTCATGATTAAGTTGGCTGAATTTGTTATTTAATATGTTTTATTTAGTTTGTATCTATGATTTTTAAAATATTTATCATATTTCTAAATAATGGTGACTGTTTTCATAGAAATTGGAGATGGAAGAGACCCAGTAAGTTCATAGCCAGTCCATCTCCCCTGCTGCCACGCAGAATTACTCTGCATGTACATTTTCCAGGACCACCTTCAAACTCATTTTGAAATGTTCTGCTTCCTTGGAGGAGTGGGGTTATCTGTGTTCCTTGTGCACAGATCTGGAAATAACTGGTGATGTCCACTCTCATCTTTTCTTTGCTGCTTTCCCTCTTCATGCTCTTTGTTCTCATATTCCTTTTTCAGGGCAGGGCTACTCTGCCAGATAAAAGCAGCCTAAGCAATATCATTTGAGCAGTTATTTGTTGAGCAACCTTGGAATAGCCTGCCCTGGGGAGTACAAAAAAAGAAAACAAAAACTCCAAGGTATTTGCTGAATACCAAAGCAGAAGCACACAGAGAGCATTACCCCTCTATTAATCCCAGCCAAGTACCCTTTTCTGAAGATCTTATATTGCTGTAACTTTTCTAGAACAAGTTTTGTTTTAAAAATGTGATTTATAACTGATGCAGTTCCCTTGTTTATCACTCAGTGCTTGCATTTTTTTGACCTACAGGTCACATTTGGCCTATTGGGGGCAGCTTAGTGAGCTAGCTGTTTTCCTTCATGACAGTCATCTTGTGCTTCAGGAGCTGGTCATGGATGAAACAACAGTTTCATGTCCACATTTTATGATTGCAACGAAAACTTTCCAGATGCAAATTAGCCAAGTGGGTGCAGTGATATCTGCCCAGAATGCTTCCAGCTCAAAATAAAAATTCTGAGAGGTAGGACTTGTTTTCCACATTTCACCCCCAAAGCCTGTTAAGAACTATTTAGAAATCCCTCTGGTGAACAGTATTTCTGTTTGCTCACAAATGGAGAGAGACACTTAGCATGAAAAGACAGGCCACTGAGGACAAAGCTTTCCCATGTTTGTACCCTGATCTGAAAGCTACATTTACTAGGGTTTGGCCTACTGCTGTTTCTTTCCAGGCTCCTCCTACATGCTGTTTATTTATTTCCTCAATCTTTTTTTTTTTTTTTCTTTCTTTTTTTTTTTCCTCTTCAGATATTAATTCTCTCACTGTCTTCACTTCTTTTCATATCTTTATTTTTTCTCTAAATTTCCAAAGTTTGGTTCAGGAGAGTAACAGAAAAAGTTTGCACACACTGTCCAGTCATTTGTCCCAGACTGAAGCACAGGGGGAGCACATCTCCTCGGCGTGATAGCGACCAATAAGTCCACAGGTCTGTAAAATGTTATACCCTTTGTGCTAGCCTGCAATTACTGAAAGTATAGTGTTGGGATGGAGAATTATCACACCTAACTTCAAAGGAGGCTTCCAAATATCCCTTCAGCACTGACTAGCCACGGAAAAAAACATGCAACCACACTGAAATTAGAAGATTTTGAAATTACAGCTGGATAGTTTAAGATTTCAGTGTTCTTTGTGTTGTGTTCCCCAATGATTTATACAAGGGATGCTCCAAAAGTTTATTTTAGTATGTTGGCCCATGATGTCAGAGGTGGATGTTGGTGATATGACAGCAGAGAAAATGTGTAGCTATGTAAAAAAAAAATTAAAAAATAGTGTTTGATAGCTGAGAATTTGCTCTATCAAATAAAGTTATTGTGCTCTTTGTATCTGTTGTAGTTTCCACAGAAATAAAGAGAAGGCATTACTTTTGGAGTGACCTATGTAGAACTCCTTTTGGAGGACCTATATGTATGCGTTCAAAATTTTCAGTCAAAATTGAACCCTAAGTGCTCATTTACTGAGAAGACGACTCCTGATCTTCCCTTAGTTTCTGATCTTCCTGATCTCCTGCTGCACTTCTGTTAAGTGATCACGTCTCTGAAGTACTGTATTTTCGCCAGATCTCTAGCCACATTCACACAGGCTTACTTTTCAGGATTCTTCTCCCAGCTCCCTTATCTTGTAATTTCTGTTCCATCATCATTTTGTACATAGGGTCTGCACCAAAACAGTAGTATTTTAGAAAATTTACACTCTGAAAAATAAATAGCCTTCTAAGAATAATAGAATCTTAATTTGCTCACAAGTTAAAAAAGAATAATAATTAAAATGCTGATTATTTAAAGAGTAAATTATTTTTATTTAATTGCAAGTATGAACAGATTTTGACAGATTGTCTTGCATGTGGTAAGGGCTTTGTGTTTGGTTTTGGTCACTTCAGGTATTATCTGTCTGGGTAAACATTAACTGAGAGATGGATCTTAAATCCAGCTGCTATCGTGGTTAATTATTTATGATGATTAATGTTAATAGCTAGTTTTTCCCACAATCTTTTTAAGTGAATGCTTTTACTGTAGAAAAGGTTGAATGCTAATGCACTCTTCTATATAAATTACAAATATCTAACTTTCTACAAAATGGTTGACGTCTCCCGTTGTTCTCTAATATTGATAGTCAGATGAAGAAATGTCAGAGCAAATTGTGATCTGAAATGCAGATCTTTTAAGATATTCAACATATAACATGTAACAGAAGGTAACTGAAAGGAAAAGGCTCCCTTGGAAGATCTGAACAACCCCCCAGACATGCTTGTCTCAGTGTACCAGAGAGGGAACATGGAGCACTTTTGCTCTTAATCAAGGTACGTTCAATAAGGACATTAAAATTTAGTTGAAAAAATAGTAAAAACAGGATTAATCTAGTTCTCAGTACCTTTTTAGAATCACAAAGGATGCCATCAGTCCTGCCTTAGTACTTTCATTCATGCATTCATAGCAGTCCAATCTCTTCAGCTGTTCTTGGATTATTCAAGATAAGAAATCCACATACATTGCCATTTGAGCATGTATTCACTATGGCCTATTCCTGAACTGCTATAAAAACAACTGGAAATCTCAGTGGATATATAGGTGAACAACAGGTTCACATGAGCAATGCTGCACAGAAAACTGGGCATCTTTTGCCTTTGTATTTACATGACTAATACATTGATGGAATGGTGTATCAAATAGAAGTGTTCTCACTTTAAGACAGATGGCCCTAAAACTTCAGATGAATAAGAAAAAGGACAAAAGAATTACCAAAGGTTTTGAAAAAATAGCTCATTGGAAATTTGAAAGAAACAGATTAGTTTATTAAAAAGGAAAGTGTGAGCTGATCACAGAATCACAGAACTATAGACTCATAGACTTGGATTGGGTGGGACCTTAATGATCATCCAATTCCAATCTCCCTGCCATAGGCAGGGTTGCCATGCACAAAATCTGCTTGCCTAGGGCCCCATCTTGTCTGTTCTTGAATGCCTCGAGGTATGCAACATCTACAGCTTCTCTGGACAGCTTGATTCCGTGCACTATCACCCTCCGAGTAAAAAAAAATCCTCATAGTATCTAATCTAAATCTCCCCTCTTTTAGTTTAAAACCATACTCCCTTGTCCTATCACTGTCAGACCATGTAAAACATCAATCTCCCTCATGTCTATGAGCTTCCTTTATGTATTGGAAGGCTACAGTGAGGTCTCCCCAGAGCCAGGCTGAACTAGGCTCCATCAGAAGAGGGGTGGCCAGCAGGGACAGGGAGGTGCCTGTCCCTCTCTACTCTGCCCTTGTGAGGACCCATCTGGAGTACTGCATCCAGGTCTGGAGCCCCCAATACACGGAAGACAGAGAGCTGTTGGAGGGGATCCAGAGGAGGGCCACAAAGATGATGATCAGAAGGCTGGAGCACCTCCCCTATGAAGACAGGCTGAGGGAGCTGGGCTTGTTCAGCCTGGAGAAGAGAAGGCTGTGGGGTGACCTCCTCGCAGCCTTCCAGTGCCTCAAGGGAGCCCACAAACAGGAGGAGTCAACTCTTTACAAGGATAGATAACAGTAGGACAATGGGAAATGTTTTTAAGTTGAAGGAGGGAAGATTTAGGTTGGATAAAAGGGGGAAGTTCTTTACCAAGACAGTGGTGAGGTGCTGGAACAGGCTGCCCAGAGAAGCTGTGGATGCCCCGTCCCTGGAGGCGTTCTAGACCGAGTTGGATGGGGCCCTGGGCAGCCTGGTCTAGCATTAAATGTGGAGGTTGGTGGCCCTGCCTGTGGTGGGAGGGCTGGAGATTCATGATCCTTGAGGTCCCTTCCAACCTGGGCCATTTGGTGATTCTGTAAACAAGCCCACCTTCTTAAGCCTTTCTTCATAGGAGAGGTGCTCCATCCCTTTGATCAACTTCAAGGCCTTTCTCTTGACCTGCTCCAACAGCCTCGTGTTGTTCTTGCGCTGGGGACCCCAGGCCTGGATGCAGTATTTCAACATAGAAGGAAAAGAAGAGATAATAGAGAACTCTTCATATTCATATACTATGGTAGTAAAGCACAGAGTATCTAAACTCACTTGTTTGGTGTTCCAAGCTAGGCAAAAAGAGGTTAGTATGCTCTTGACTCCTCAGAAATGCACAGCCACAGATATCCATTTGCTTGTGTTTGTCAACAAGCACCTAAAAGGAGAAAAATGTGGCATTTATTGGAATTTGAATTTAAAATGATTCAAACTTGAAATCAATTGAATTTTATTAATATTGTTGATGAACTTTTGTCAGAAAAATTATCAACAATTGCTGATACAATCTCCTGCAATAAAAATCTTTTCAGTTCAAATCTACATTTTATTATTTTTATCCTTGACTTTATTTATTTACTTGATAGCCAGAACATTTATTCCAAACCCAATATTCTCTATTACAGAAGAGGTCAAAATACTCATTTGCAATTCTTTCTCCTGTCTTTATAACCCCCCACCCACTGATTTTATGTCTTTACTACAGTATTGTTTGATCATAAATCTTAAGTTCTCATTAACCACCTCTCTTTTCTGGTAACATGGCCACACAAATGGTTCAACCATTACAGAACAAATCTGGTCATTTATGAAAGGAAATAATTAATCTTGTCTTTGTGCCACATCTACTAATGGGATGATATAGTATTTGTAACGTACATAAGAATGTACATTCTCTTTCTTTGTTAAAACATTAAATATAATTTTAAATGTTGTAATGATAATGCAACTACATTTTGTTACATAATTCTCTGCCCTTTCCATCACTTAGAATATACTTCTTGGCCAGAGTGAGTTTCCAGGTTTTTATAGAAAAGAACACAGAATTTTTGGAGTGTTTTTTAAATACTCAATTTTCACTCAATATTTACATCTGAGAGGTGAGTGAAGAATATTATCACATTTAGCTATATATTCTACCAGATGTCTTTTTCTGCACCAGTCTGGTTAGTTTCTATGACAAAATGTCTCAATTAAGGAAGTATTTGTCTTCTTGGAAAGTTCTTTACTTCAAAGACCAACTTAGTTGAGTTTTGCCTCTTTTTGCAAATAGAATTCAACTAATTTGAATTAATATCCATATTCAGTATTGTTGAGTTTAGTTTCAGCTAGTTACAAGAATGAATTAACTCCATGAAGTCTCTCTCCTGTTAGGCAGTGGTTTATCAGGGAGATCTTTAGCGCTGGATATTTTAAAACTGCTTTCCATCTTACCAACTGTGACTTGATCTACTGTTGGTAGGATTTTGTTTACCTCGTTATCTGTTAGTGACTGGACAGTTTAACTTACTGATTAACTCGCTTTAAGTGAGTTAACTCACTTCTCTGCTTGATATCTGATTTGACAAGTAGGTCACTGCTGAATTAGTGTAAGGGTTAACCGCTTAAATAAGGGTTAAGATAGACCTATTATTATGACACAAATCATTCTGGATGTTTAACAGAGAAAAAGGGCCAGACAGGATACACAGATTAATATAATCACCAAGCATTCTGGTCCATTCCTTTTGTGGCCGAAAAGTATAGTATACCAGACTTACCTACTTCAGTGTCTGTAGCTAAGACTGTGGCTTCAAAATCTTCCTAGTAAAGTTGCAAAATTAAGACATTCTTACTTTTCCCCATTAGCCCCAAACACTCAATCGCATTCCCATTCACTCCTTTTTGGTGTTTAAGTAAGTTGTGGGAATAGACAAGGAACTGGGGAGATCATCTGAATAAAGAAACCCAATTAAATTCTTTTTAAACGTTATTATTATTATTATTATTATTTTAATCCTGCTCCATGTACAGCTAGCCCTTGCTTAGCTGTTCTGAGAAAGCTTCTGTAAGGGCCTCTCAGTTTGAAAGGCTCTTACTTGTTGTATAATTAAGTTTCAATCAGACATTAGTTCATGTTTTCACTTCTCAGTGCTCACCTTGGATTTCTAGGAATTTGTTTAAAAATACTGATCTAAATGCAATTATAATCTAAATATTTATTACACATTTTCAACTCTGAAAGTACAGCAAAAAATTACTTTTATTTGTTATAACAAATAAAATATATAGCAACCAGTATCATCACTTGTTTTCTGAAATGGGATGACTGAATAACACTACTCAGAGATGATATCTCACTTAGTGTTCTGGAGTCTTAATAGTATAATTCCACCTTTTTTTTTTTAATACTGATCATTGGATAGTCCCCTCTCAGTAGTTGCTACCACTACTGCTTTTGCAATTCACTTTCTCTTCTAAACTTTTATCACTACACTTGCTTTGTCTTGTTTGCTTTTCTAAGTAGTGCTTGCTACCCTCAAAAAGTATTGTAGCTATTAATGTTTTAACTTCCCCAGAACTCAATTTATTTTGTTTGGAGGTTGAAATAAAATCATAATTCATCATCTTGTAAGGCAGAAGGCAACATTTGGAATTATAGCTTTGTGTTGGTAACATTTTTCAAATTTATTTTTTTCTTCTGCTTCTTTATGATGGCAAAAATGAGTGTTTTGCCATTGGATTGTCATTGGATTTTTGTCTTGTTTGTTTGTTTGTTGTGGTTACTAATTTTATTTCATTCATCATTTTTTAGAGGTACTTGTCTAGTACAAGAGGACTTACACTGATTACAACTGGTTTTGATTCATCTATCAGTTGTTTTCCTTTCAACTTCTTGTTGAGTCTAGCAGACTTGGAGATGCCACAGGAAGACTAAAACTCTGACACATCCGCATCCTGAAAGCTGTCCTCAGCTCTGATCTCTCCCACTGAAAATCAGATCTAGTGGAACTAGGAGGAGCACAAAATGGAAGTAAGACTAATCAGTAGACTGGCATTATGTCATTAAGGAGAGACTAGACGGACTTTTCACTTTGAAAAAAAAGATAGCTGAGGGATGTTATCATAGAGGTCTGCAAAATCATGAATGGTCTGGAAAAAGCAAATAAGGAATTTATAACTTCCCATAAAACAAGTGGAGTGGGAAGCAAGAGAGGTTATACAGAGAAGCAATGAACAAACAAAATGGTGGAGTGCCTTTTCAACACACATTGTGGAGTTTGGAGGCAAGGGATGCCACAGGAGCCAAAACTATGAATGGATTCAAAATGGGATTACACAATCTCTTAAAAGAAAAGTCCACAAAGGACTAATCTGAACTGTGAGGAGGACTTGAACTGGTGGAATGAACAGAATAACATTTGGACTGTTCTCCTATTCCTTCCCCAAACGTTTCTCACTGGTTTATAGAGACAGTATGCTGCCTTCTTAAGTTGGCCTATAGCACAGCTGACCATGGGTGTTCTTCTATGCTTTGGAAGTTTGGGATGGGGGAGAGAGAGGTAGATGAGCAGAGAGTAGAGTGCATGAGGACATGAGGCCAATTCATCAGTAAGAAAGTTCTGACTCCTAGTTGATTTCCTGTTCCTGTTCCTGTTCCTGTTCCTAGTTGACTTAACCTGGGAAGAGAGACAAAGAGATGAGGATCTTTTCCTCTCCTCACCCTGTATTTTCAAGTGACTGCGTTTGAAGTTTTCATAGTGTGAACCTGCTTTCATCTTATTTCTTGGGTCCTCATTCCCTTTATGTCCCTTTAGCTTGGGCAAATGGTCGGCTTTTTTTTCAGACTTTAAAATATGGACACCATACAGGCGCATATGTAACATGCTCATAGCCATCTCTATTCCTATTCAAGCCTCTTTCACAGCTTTTATAGCCCCACAACACTCCCTAAATCAAAAACGTAGATTCATAGAATCACTTAGGTTGAAAAAGACTCTTAAGATCACCAAATCCAACCACAAATCAGCACAAAATCATGTTCATAAGTTGATATGTCTACACGTCTCTTAAATACCTTCAGGTATGTGGACTCCATCATTAACTTGGGCAGCCTGTTCCAATGCCTATCCTTACATTCCATGAAAAAATTCTGCCTGATATCCAATCTAAACTTCCCTTGGCAAAACTCGAGGCTGTTGCCTTGTGTCATATTACTTGTCACCTTAGAAAAGAGTGTGATACCCACCTCACTACAACCTCCTTTCAAGTTGCTTCTTTTCTTCAGGCTAAACTGCTCCATTTTCCTCAGCCAATCCTCATGTGTCTTATTTTCTAGTCCCTTCACCAGCTTTACTGCTCTTCTCTGAATGCATTCCAGCAATTCAAACCTTTCTTGTAGTGAGGGGCCCAAAACTGCACCTCATGCTTAAGGGGCAGTCTTGACAGTGCTGAGTACAGAGGGACTATCACCTCCCTAGTCCTGCTGGCCACATACTTCTGATACAAGCCTGGATGCCATTGGACTTCTTGGCCACCTGGGCACACTGCTTGCTCATGTTCAGCTGGCTGTCAACCGGTACCCCCAGGTCCTTTTCTGCCAGTCAACTTTCTAGCCATTCTTTCCTAAACCTCAGAGGCAAAATATCATCAAATCTCTCCTGCCTCGAAGAAAGCCTTCCACATTCCAAACAATATCTATTGTCACAATAAGTCCTTTAAAAACTGAATTTCTTCTGTAGGCAGCTTTTTCTTCTAGCCATCATATTTCTTATTAGAGACCAGCTGCTTTAATGTTGCTAATGATTTCCCCTTGCTGTGCACCTAATGTATAAACAAAGGTCTTTTTGCACAAAACAAAGGCGAGTTATCATCTTTGATCAGACTGTTTGGATCAGGTTCAGCTGACAACTACAGACTTGTTTTTCCACCCCTATGCATTTTCAGAATGCTGCAAATCCCTTATGCTTGTGGGATTTCTTGTTTGTATGCTTGGGTTTCTTCAAAGGTTAACTTCTCCAAAGATAGTGGGGAAAAGAGAGGAATGCAGCCCATTTCCCAGATCCTGAGGAACAAAGAATGTTTGTTGCTGGCAGAATATGACTGCTAAGAAACACCCTGGATGCCGTCAAGCAAAAGCCATAAGGGCTGTGAAGTCAAAGAGTGTATCCACAGGAAAACAGTGAGGCTGAAGCTGTTAGGCCGTGGAGCATATGGTGCACATGTGAAATAGATCTTCAGGATCAAAGGTTAAAAGCTATTTTTTTAACTCATGTAAACAGTTCTTTTGTGCTTCCGCAGTGCCTTTTGTCTATGGATGCTAAAGCACTTTTGTAGCTTGGGGAACCATTACCTTATCTAGCAATCAGACTCACTAACATGCAGAAAGTTGAGGTGCAAAGGCAAGTCATGCAATCAGAAAGTAAGGGCTGGCAGCAGTGGAGACTGTTCCTTTCTATGTAGATCTTATTCTTACAGAATCAAGAATTTCATTTTTAAAAGAGCTAACTATTTTGCAGTTAGCATATTAATTAATAAGCTAATTGCTCATTTAGCCAAAAAAGACCCACCAAAATGTGACTTTGTAGTGAAATAAATGTGATTTCCCAGGCTAGAAAAGTATTATTATTCCCATTTTAGAGATGAGATACTCAACAAACAGTCCTGTGTTCCAGTGACCGAACATTTGCAACAATTATTATATTATTATATTATTATGTGTGCACAGCTCTACCCTGTCCACATTTGAAGGGTGCAAATACCAAAACACGTGCAGTTAATCAATGCAGCAACATTTTTGTTTAAATCTGGGCCTTACTGCCCTTACTGGCTCCCAGAGCCACAGGTATTAAATCTCCAGGTGGGACCTTGTGTATTACCATACTGATGCAGCCAATACAAAAGACATTATTTACTGGTTACAGAGCCTGACGACAGAAAGCCAGACATATTTTGTCCAGTGTATTAAACATCAGAGCTCAAAGTTCAAATTCAATTTGTGCTTTTAAGTGCTTACATATTTCTTCTCTTGCCCTTGTCAGACAGGAACGAAACTAGAAATAGCATGGTACTATATGGGTAGACTGGATTGTTCTTGCAGTATTTCAAATCCTGGAGTTGAAATATGAACTGGTTGTTTCTTTGAACTAGAAAGTCTGAATAACACCTAGAGTACCAAATTGATCTACAAGAAAGGGCACAATGGAATGCATTAGTTTTGTCTATGTCTGTGATTTTAAATGAACCACACTAAACACAAGCAGATGTTTGGAAAATAGGAAAAGTTACTGGCAAAGGTGCTAATAAAAACTATGTTAGAAGCATGCATAATCTGCAATATCTGAGTAAGTATTAGTGATGTGAAAAATAGAGAAATTTTACTGAGGAGTCTTATTTCCTTTTCTATGAAGGGCTGATTTTGAAGTAGCTCTTCTGTAGGAGGCATGAAGATCCTCAGTTTATAAAACACAGTGAAAAAAAAGCAGTGGGAAACAGTCTATGGGAAAAAAGATTGGGAATATTTGAGGTATTGTTACACTGATTTGGAAAACTACTTTTTCCATTAGAGAGTCTGAGCGTTTTAAAATAAAAAAAAAATGTAGATATTTAAAACAAAAAAGATTTTCAACATGTAAAACGAGGATTTCTTTTCAAAATATTAACTTCAACTATCATAACTGCATTTTTTTTCTCCAGACTTTTATAAAGTCAATTTATGAAAAGCTGCTTTTTCTCACTACTGGGGTTGGTTTCAGAGAATTAGCTTTTTCTAATAAACAGTGTTACTTCAGAAAATTCATAACCGGTTTTAAGAAGAGCCCCTGGCAGCACATGCTGCTTGTCAGTAATGAACATACCATCATCTGGTGGTAGCTAGCTTTTTGTCAACTGCTGTCTAAAGGTACAAGTCAGCAAGACTAGCGCAGGAAAAAAAAAAAAAAGTGCTGATGCAGGCATCCTGAGATCCTGAGTAGGAGACCTGACCATGTATGATGAAGAGGAGACAGCATTAAGGTTTTATTTTAGCAGGAGCTGGAATTTTTGGAGACATCAATTAGCAACATGGGTGTACGCACAAGGAAGCACGCTCCACGTGGCTGCAAATGAAACAAGAAGGGCAATCTATTTCTATTTTGTCCCCAGTAGAGTGAAGTTCTTGATCAGTTTAATAAGCTGGTTCCTAATGCCTACTGGCAGCTTTCTGGCACATCCCAGTAGCTTTACCTGCACTGATCTGCTGATACAGTTTATTTCCTTAGGTGGCTGGGAGCTGAAGGATTACTATGGAAAATCTATTAACACTGCTGTGTACTGACTGCACATGTATTATGGTCTAGTATTCAGGAGCCGTGGAGATGTCTTAAACCATGGCTGGTTTAAGAGATGCAGTATTAATCAAAGATTAACTATGCTTGTTGGGATGGATGACAAGCATTGATATTTGTTCCAGATAGTACAAAAGGATATTCTGACAAGAAAATAGAATACTTACACCAATAAATCAACACATCCTTTTACCCATTTATTCCCGATAAGGACATAAGGCCACTTCTAAGCTTCTGCCTTGACTTGTTCCCTCCTCTGGGCTCTTGTAAATCATAGGCCACTCATATTCTAAACCTGCTTGTTGCACTGGTTGAGATGAGTGTTTGATGAGTTGGCAAAGACAAGGAAGAATGGCCTTCCAGGTCAGACAGAGGAATTATTCTCAGAAGACAAAGATGGAATAGTAGAATCATGGAATTATGGAATCATAGAATCATACATATCCCAAGTTGGAAGGGACTCACAAGGGTTATTCTGTCCAACACCTGGCTCCACACAGAACCACTAAAAATTCAAATTATATGTCTGAGACTGTTTTTCGCAAGCTTCAGCAGGCCTGTAGAATCATAGAATAACTTCACACCTCCAAGCCTTCCACCATGCCTTCAATCAAATTGCTTAACAGTGTTTTAGTTCTCTCATGGCAATGGGTGACAGTACTTCTCTACTTCCCTTCAGAATTGCTCACTTGGTACAGTGATGCTGAGAATTCAAGCACCTGAATGACTAGATAGCTCTAGTCACAATTTCTGTATCTGTCCTGATACACATCCTAGTGCCATGAAGACAATAACATCTTCACTGATGTCTTCCTGTAATGCTAGTTTTCTAAGTGCTTCTCCAGCTCTTCTTTGGAAGGTCTCCACTGTTCAGGCTTTTCTGCTGCTTACAAGTTGAACTTATGCAAGAGTATAAATCAGATTGCAGCTAGTGGTAACAGACATTTTACTTTTTTTCCTATTTTCAAATGCAGAAAGTGAGCTCCTTGGAATTTAGACCTAGTCAGCAGCCCCTCTGATTCTCATCAAACCATTTGTCTGTAGACAGTGCATAGCAAACATTTGCTATGGTTTGTCTCAGATATTTCAGTAGTGAGCTGCTACTACCTAGAATGAATACGACACATACAGAATTAGACAGGACTTCTCGCTGCTCCCTCACTGAAGGCAACTAAATCTTTCAGACAGTTTTCTGTTGCAGTAGGCGACAGCGAGGATTCGGGATGTGACGTGGTAGGACCCCCTCTGCTTGGTGACGAAGGGTTAATATATGCATAAGGGGCGTAGACGAAGGAGCATAGGTATATAGGTAAATCGCACGACGCAATAAACGCCATTTTTCTGCTTGCCACATTGGTATGCACGTGCAGTTCTCTGGCCCGGGTAGGTTTTACCCGATAGTTCAGCACAGGCGCAGAGCTAAAAGAACATGGGTTGCCAGGTGCACGGCAACAGTTTTCCTATTGCAGAGTCATTCACAGGATGTTTTTTCCATCCCAAAGTCTCCTAGAACAACAGTAGAAGATAATTGCAGGCCATGTATCAGTTCAAAAATCTTTTTTTTTTTTTTTTTTTTTTTAATTTTCATGTGGGGATTAAGATGCAGGAGATAAGTCCTAAAGGTGAGGGCCAATGACACACTGACTTGAATTTACTCTCACCAGGCATATTGCAGAGGTGCCGATAATACTTTTTCTTTATGTCATACATAAGGCTGCAAATTTCTCCTTTGGTTTCTTAATAAAGGAATTCAAATTAGTTTCCAAAAGCAAAAACAGAACAGAATAATCTTAGCATCTTAGTATTTTTTTCCTTGTAGAACAAGCTGTTCCATTATACATGGGTTGCTCCAAAAGTAATGTTGCTTATCACCATGGAAACTACAACAGATACGGTGAGCATGGTAGCAGTTTGATAGAACAAATTATCAGAGTTTTGTAACACTATTTTTCAACATTGAGAAGGATAAGAGATGAAACTGTGATGTTTCTCTTGGTTCTCAGCATAGCTCAGTCAGGACCAGTTCTGGGGCCTGTTGTGTCTGCTGGTACAAAGATCCAGAATTTTGGCTCTTAACACCGATCTTTTTAAGATCAGTTAAGAGTAACTCTGCCACTCAGCTGTTTCATCACTTCAGCTACCTCCAGCTGCCATATGAAGAACAGAGTAAGCTTGATCTTCTTCAGTAATAGACAGTTGTGTTACCTGTTGGGAGAAGACCGCTGGACAAGCATATCAGAATAATCGGCCTTCTCTACTGTGTGTGAAAGCAAAATATTTTTTTTCTGATGTTTCATTTCTGCCCTCTGTGTTGGATTACTTGCTTAAAGAAAATAGCTGTAAATTGTCCTCACAAAATGCTGTGAATGCATTTGGTAACAGTATTGCCGTAGAATACTGAGTAATGGTGTTTTTTCTTTTCCTGATTTTCTCTCAGTGTGCTACTCTGATGGTCCTGTTGCACCAAGGTCCACATTTGTGTATCTAATTCTCGGAAACTTTCTGCCATTAGTGTCCCATTTTATTTTTTCACTAAGAATCTATGTGGAAAAACCATGTCATAGAAGCACAGGATTGTAGAACATTTATGTTGAATGAATCTTTAAAGGTCATCTAGTCTAACTTCCCTGCAACAAACAGGGACATCTACAGCCAGATCAGGTTGCTCAGAGCCAAGTCCAGACTGCCCCTGAATGTCTCCAAAGGCCGGACTATAGTTGGCTTTCTGGGCTGCAAGGGCACATTGTTGGCTCTTGACCAGCTTGCCACCCACCAGTACCTCCAAGTCCTTTTTGTTACAGCTGTGCTCCATCCTTACATACATCCTTACATACAACCCATATTAAGTGAGGGGGGCATTCTGGTAACAGGGGGTGCTGAGAAGGCGGAAATACTGAATGCCTTCTTTGCTTCTGTATTTAGTGAAAAGGCTCTCCCTCAGGAATCCCAAACCTTGGAGGTTAATGAGAGAGTCTGGGGAATGGGAGACTTCCCTTTAGTCAGGGAAGAGGTGGTCCGTGAGTGCCTAGGAAACACTAAGGTCCATAAATCCATGGGACCTGATGGGGTGCATCCACGGGTGCTGAGAGAGCTGGCGGAGGTCATTGCTGAGCCGCTCTCTGTAATCTTTCAGAGGTCTTGGAGAACTGGGGAGGTGCCTGATGACTGGAGGACAGCCAATGTCACTCCAGTCTTCAAAAAGGGCAAGAAGGAGGACCCAGGTAATTATAGGCCAGTCAGCCTCACCTCTTTCCCAGGGAAGGTGATGGAACAGCTTGTGCTGGATGCCATCTCCAGACAATCAGGAGAAAAGGAGGTTATCAGGAGTACCCAGCATGGGTTCACCAGGGGGAAGTCGTGCTCAACCAACCTGGTGGCCTTCTATGAAGTTGTCACTGGCTGGGTGGATGGGGGGAGAGCGGTAGACGTAGTCTACCTTGATTTCAGTAAGGCTTTTGATACTGTCCCCCATTACCTCCTTATAACAAAGCTGAGGAAGTACGGGATAGATGAGTGGGCAGTGATGTGGGTTGAGAACTGGCTGACTGGCAGAGTGCAGAGGGTCGTCGTTGGCGGTGCAGTGTCCTGCTAGAGGCCTGTAACTAGTGGCGTCCCCCAGGGGTCTGTGCTGGGTCCGGTCTTGTTCAACATCTTCATCAATGACCTTTATGAGGGGATAGTGGCCACCCTCAGCAAGTTTGCTGATGATACGAAGCTGGGAGGATTGGCTGACACGCCTGAAGGCTGTGCTGCCATTCAGCAAGACCTGGACAGGCTGGAGAGCTGGGCAGTAAGAAACAGGATGAGGTTTAACAAAAGCAAGTGTAGAGTCTTGCACCAAGGGAGGAATAATTGCATGCACCAGTATAGGCTGGGGGATGACCTGCTGGAGAGGAGCTCTGCAGAGAGGGACCTGGGCATCCTGGTGGATGACAGGTTGGCCATGAGCCAGCAGTGTGCCCTCGTGGCCAAAAGGGCCAATGGCATACTGGGGTGTATAAAAAAGAGCGTTGCCAGCAGGTCAAGGGAGGTGATCCTCCCCCTCTACTCTGCCCTGGTAAGGCCTCATCTGGAGTACTGTGTCCAGTTCTGGGCTCCCCAGTATAAAAAAGACAGGGATCTCTTGGAAAGAGTCCAGCGGAGGGCCACAAAGATGGTGAAGGGCCTGGAGCATCTCCCCTATGAGGAACGACTAAGTCTGGGTCTGTTTAGCCTTGAGAAAAGAAGGCTGAGAGGGGATTTGATCCAGGTTTATAAATACCTGAGGTGTGGGGGCCATAGTGGTGAAGCTGGACTCTTTTCAGTAGTGCGTGGGGACAGGACAAGGGGAAATGGGATGAAGCTAGGGCATAGGAAGTTCCGCACGAATGTGCGCAAGAACTTCTTTACGGTGAGGGTGACGGAGCACTGGAACAGGCTGCCCAGGGGGGTTGTGGAGTCTCCTTCTCTGGAGATATTCAAGACCCGCCTGGACGCCTACCTGTGCGACCTGGTGTAGGGAACCTGCTTTGGCAGGGGGCTTGGACTCGATGATCTCTGGAGGTCCCTTCCAACCCCTACAATTCTGTGATTCTGTGATTCCATTGTATGCACAGCCAGGGAAGGAATGTACACTAAAGAAAAAAAAACAACAACATCTAATAGAAGCTCAGTACAAGGTAAGAAAAATTTGTATATTAAACCAATAAATAAGTGTGGTTATGTGTCCAAAACTGTAAGACAAATGTGCCTCAGTTTGCCTTCTAAACCGTACATGGAGAGCTACAATTAACCGCTAAAATCCATAACAACAAGAATATTCATTCCATTATGATTGAGCCTCAGGTTTGCTCCTTTGCTTGTTGCCTTGCATAGTGCTACATACACACTATCTTTCCTAAGGATGTCAAGGTTACCACAGAACATGACCAGAAGGGAATTTTTAAGGTTGCTAATCTATCTATCATCTATCTATCTATCTATCTATCTATCTATCTATCTATCTATTTATTTATTTTTGTCCTGAAATTGCAAAAGAGTGCTTCAGAAATATCTCCTTTTCTCTGTATCTTCTGGGTGTCTATTACTTTTTATAGAAATAGTTCCCCAAACTATGAGCAGAACAAATTACAAATAACTTCTTAGGGGTGGCGTAGATATATGGAACTGTACATTGGCCAGGCTTCAAAACAGCTGGGAAGTAGAGGTGAAACTATGAGTAAACTGTAGCATATGCCATCAAAGACTAGCAGAGTGAAAGCACAAATTCTCAGTACCTCATTTCCAAAACTCTCAGTTGTCACTGCGGAAATTACTGAAAGAGTCCTTTCAGCAGGGAGGACAGTGATGATGTGACGATTTCTATCAATGTAACTCATGGTGGAAGAATGCTCTGGCAGCAAGCAAGGCCAGTGGCATTCGGGACTGCATTAACAGCAACATTGCCAGCAGATTGAGTGAGAGGACTGACATTACCGCTTTTTGCTCAGGATTTCTAAATCTGGAAAACTGGGTCCAGCCCTTTGCTCTGCAACACAGGAAAGACACACATAAGCTGTAATAAGTTGGGTGGAAGATAGGGCTGGAAAGGAGAGGCCAAGGGGGCTCTGGTTTGTTCTGCCTGGAGAAGAGATAGTGAGAAATGCTGAGGTATATCCCTCCAACACTTAGGAGGAGGTTATTGTGAGGGTGGTGACAGGCACTTCGCAGTGGTGTCTGGCAGCAAGATGTCAGTGTAAGACACAAAAGGTTCAGGCTGGGGATAAGGAAGAACTTTTCTCTATGAGGTTAGGCAAGCAGCTGCTGGCCAGGATGCACAAGGAGGCTCGGAGGCCTCTGTCGACGGAGTTTTTCAAGAACTGATCGGACACAGCATCAGGCGGCCTAGCCCGACCAGCGGGCCGCCCCGCGCTGACCCCTGCCCGCCTCAGCCTGACGAGCCCCTCCGCCGTTCGACGGGCAGCCGCCAGGGGGAGAAAGAGGCGCGCTCGCAGCCTCCCAAGGGCCGTCGCCAGCTGCCAACGTGGGGCGGGTTGCTTGGCTCCGCCGTTAGATCTCAGCCCCCCACTGCCTTCTTGTGTTTGTTATTAAAGGGATTTCTTTTTTGTAGTTGTTTGTCTGTTTTCTTTTTTAATGCTGTGGAAACAAGAGGCGGCTTCACTGCGGGGCTGTCACTGCAGCCAGTGAGCGGCTGTTACCTGAAAGGCGGCGCCGTGGCTCGGGTCGTCTGAAGTGCTCGTTGGCTCAGGGAGAGCCGGTGGGCCAGGCAGGCCTCGCAACAAGCGGTGGACACGCGTTACGTGTTCGTGGGGAAGAAAGGAGAAGAAAACGAAAGTCCAGAGGCAGTCACAGTTAGACGTGACTGCATTTTTCTCAGCGTTGTGCTGCTGCTATTTATGTACACATTAGGTTTTAGCAACACTCCTTAAATTTAGTCCCCCTTCGGATGAGTTTCCCTCCCCCCATCCCTCCATCCCTCCTTTTTTTTTTTTTTTTTTTCTGCCAATGAGAGGAAGAGGAAGCAGAATAGTGAAAACTGGTGTGATAAATACTGGCCACATATCCTGACTCTGATCAAACAGCAGTTTTGGATACCATTTAGGTGTCACACAGCTTGCCTGTGCTGCACTGAGTGAAGAGAAATTGTCGTGGCCAAAAGGGCCAATGGCATACTGGGGTGTATAAAAAAGAGCGTTGCCAGCAGGTCAAGGGAGGTGATCCTCCCCCTCTACTCTGCCCTGGAAAGGCCTCATCTGGAGTACTGTGTCCAGTTCTGGGCTCCCCAGTATAAAAAAGACAGGGATCTCTTGGAAAGAGTCCAGCAGAGGGCCACAAAGATGGTGAAGGGCCTGGAGCATCTCCCCTTTGAGGAACGACTAAGTGAAGTGGGTCTGTTTAGCCTTGAGAAAAGAAGGCTGAGAGGGGATTTGATCCAGGTTTATAAATACCTGAGGTGTGGGGGCCATAGTGGTGAAGCTGGACTCTTTTCAGTAGTGCGTGGGGACAGGACAAGGGGGAAATGGGATGAAGCTAGGGCATAGGAAGTTCCGCACGAATGTGCACAAGAACTTCTTTACGGTGAGGGTGACGGAGCACTGGAACAGGCTGCCCAGGGGGGTTGTGGAGTCTCCTTCTCTGGAGATATTCAAGACCCGCCTGGACGCCTACCTGTGTGACCTGGTGTAGGGAACCTGCTTTGGCAGGGGGCTTGGACTCGATGATCTCTGGAGGTCCCTTCCAACCCCTACAATTCTGTGATTCTGTGATATAGGTAGGCTGCTCCAAAAGTAACGCCTCCTGTTTATTTCAATGGAAACTACAGCAGATACAAGGAGCAAAGTAAGTGTTTGACAGAGCAAATTGTCAGCTATAGAGCACTATTCAGAACAGCCATCACCATTTTCGCCAAGAATGAACAAGAGCCTGCCCACATCTCTCATCAAAGCCTGCACCATTGGAGGTGATCTGCTATTGCTGTCACACCTCTGAAATGAACCACCTACTGCCACACTGAGCTCATATCCGCTGTTTAGACTCCATAAACGTTCAGCAATTACTGATGAATGTCAATGGATGCAATTTTTTTCTAAATGGAGGAATTCAATCACACACCTTTGCTTCATCTGCACTTACACGTCAGACATTGTTCTGTGAGTCTGTCTCTGCTGCCATCTGTCGCAAGGCAAAAATATATCATGGAATATTGGTGGGAATGTTCAGCCACTTCTGCCATACCACCAACATTTGCTTCTGATGCTGAGGGCCAACATGATAAAACATTTATTTCAGAGCATCTCTTGTATATTAGCACGGAGAACTAATGGAGCAATCACATTTGTCTTTCACTGAAGTAGATTGTACCTACCATTTTGCTGCAGAAGTTTCTGAACAGAATGGAAATTCAGGCAAATATCTTTACTCTTTTGCAAGTGAAGGACATGCCTGCATCTCCACATATGCAAATCAACATGACTCCTGATGCTGGTCTATGTGTACCTGCGAGAAGGATGAGGGATGAAGCTGTGATGTTTCTCTTGGTTCTCAGCATAGCTCAGTCAGGACCAGTTCTGGGGCCTGTTGTGTCTGCTGGTACAAAGATCCAGAATTTTGGCTCTTAACACCGATCTTTTTAAGATCAGTTAAGAGTAACTCTGCCACTCAGCTGTTTCATCACTTCAGCTACCTCCAGCTGCCATATGAAGAACAGAGTAAGCTTGATCTTCTTCAGTAATAGACAGTTGTGTTACCTGTTGGGAGAAGACCGCTGGACAAGCATATCAGAATAATCGACCTTCTCTACTGTGTGTGAAAGCAAAATATTTTTTTTTCTGATGTTTCATTTCTGCCCTCTGTGTTGGATTACTTGCTTAAAGAAAATAGCTGTAAATTGTCCTCACAAAATGCTGTGAATGCATTTGGTAACAGTATTGCTGTAGAATACTGAGTAATGGTGTTTTTTCTTTTCCTGATTTTCTCTCAGTGTGCTACTCTGATGGTCCTGTTGCACCAAGGTCCACATTTGTGTATCTAATTCTCGGAAACTTTCTGCCATTAGTGTCCCATTTTATTTTTTCACTGAGAATCTATGTGGAGAAATCATGTCACAGAATCATAAGATCATAGAACATTTGAGTTGGAAGGGATCTTTGAAAGTTACTCTTGCCACTGCTGAAATGCCCCTCACTGTGCTCACATTCACTATTTGATTTCCATGAACAAGCAAGCGTCAAGGTATTTTAATGGGTGCATGTTTTTTCTGCACGAAGAAATTCAATTCCAGACCTTCGTTTCATATTCACTTCCATGTCAGACAACATTCTGCCAGACTGCCCCTATGTTGCTATCTGTCACACAGCAAAAAAATATAATGAAATATTGGTGGAAAGGTTCAACCTCTACTGCTGTACTACTGACGTATGCTTCTGATGTTGTGGGTCAACACAGAAGAATAGGTGGCATTATTTTTGGAGCACCCTTTGTAAAATGGATAATATCACTAACGTATGTAAGTAACACAAATTATTTTAATTGTTAATATTTTTATCAATACATTAAAAAAGATCAACAAAAGAATAAAACTGGTGTGATATTTGTCCGTTTTTGTGAAACTAGCACATCAGTCTAGTTCAATGGTAATGGCTGCAATTCTTAGTTCTCAAGATTCATCAGAGATTTTTGATGAAATTTTATTCTTCTTATATTTCATCCTCAACAATAATTCTTCACAAATGTATGAACTGCCAATAAGTAATGACACAAATAAGGTGTGATTGTGAAGTAAGGGATACCTTTCTCTGGTAAGAGAGGTGTTTGAATGAGAGAGTAAATGTTGTACAATATCCCAGGCATAGAAAGAAAATCTCTGAAGAAATAATGTTTCTGAGTGTTAGAGTCCCTCTCAGAAGGATGTCTGATCTTACAAGACAATCTTGAATTCTGCCTTGTTGATAATACATTCTACTACCACAGGCTACTTGAGTAATGAAAACTATAAACCAGTCCAATGACGTTTGTCTTAAAATGCTATTTAGTGATGAGGAATTAAGCTACTGAGCATCTTCCTTTCTTTCCTTATTCCACAGCTGGAGTTTATGTAATAGTAGTACTGTGCACAGTACTGCAGTACCCCTGCAGTGCTGTATCCCACTTTGGGCTACCCAGTACTTGGGTCCAACCCAGTTGCTTGGGAGCAAGGATTTGTCCCATCTTCCAAATCTATCTTAGTTATTCCAAGTATCAGAAAGCTAGACAGATCAATCAAATTGTTTCTCTGTTTTCTCCCTCCTCTGCATAGGCTGAACTCCAAAAAGTCACTTTGAAAAGTTGCTTTCTGGAGCCTTAGTCACTTTCTTTTTCTTCTGTTTCTACTATTTTAATATCTTTTTGAAAATCTTTTTTTATGGTTCGGGATACGCTAGTGCATTTAACTGCACAAGTGAATTATCTCCTATGTTTCTGTGTCACAGTCCCTCTTCTATGTCTGCAGGGACTGAAATAGCCCTTTCAGGTGTTAAACAGACTAGTTCTGGCAAACTGAGAGGCAAGTGAAATCTGTTTTCAGTCGTGTATCTTGAGTCCATTCAGAAAAGTCTCTCTCTAATTGTATATTCTGTAGGATTTGGAGAGGAAAGGCAAAGATGAAAAGGATGTAAAAGAAAGATATTAAGGTATCATAGAATCACGGAATGTCTGGGCTGGACGGGACCTCAAGGATCATGAATCTTCAACTCCCCTCCTACCCCCGCCACAGGCAGGGCTGCCAACCTCCACATTTAATACTAGACCAGGCTGCCCAGGGCCCCATCCAACCTGGCTTTGAACACCTCCAGGGATGGGGTATCCACAGCCTCTCTGGGCAACCTGCTCCAGCACCTCACCATTCTCATAGTAAAGAACTTCCCCCTGACATCCAACCTAAATCTTCCCTCCTTCAGCTTAAATTCATTTCCCCTTTTCCTGCTGTTATCTACCCTCGTAAAGAGTTGACTCCCCTCCTGTTTGCAGGCTCCCTTGAGGCACTGGAAGGCTGCAAGGAGGTCACCCCGCAGCCTTCCCTTCTCCAGGCTGACCAAGCCCAGCTCCCTCAGCCTGTCTTCATAGGGGAGGTGCTCCAGCTCTCTGATCATCTTTGTGGCCCTCCTCTGGACCCTCCAGCAGCTCACTGTCTTTCTCATATTCGGGGCCCCAGACCTGGACGCAGTACTCCAGATGGGGCCTCACAAGGGCAGAGTAGAGAAGGACAGACAACTCCCTGTCCCTGCTGGTCACCCCTCTTCTGATGCAGCCCAGGATACATTTGCTTTCCAAGCTGCAAGAGCACTCTGCTGGCTCATGTTCAGTTTTTCATCCACCAGGACCCCCCAGGTCTTTCTCTGCAGGGCTACTCTCAAGGACTGCTCCTTCCCGTTTGTATATATGCCTGCAATTCCTCTGGCCTAAGTGCAAAACCTTGCAGTTTGCTGTCTTGAACCTCATTAGGTTCACCCGGGCCCATATTTCACGTCCGTTGAGGTCCCTCTGAATGGCATCCCTTCCTTCCACTGTATCGACCACACCACTCAGCTTGGTGTCATCAGCAAACTTGCTGAGGGTGCACTCAATTTCATCATCAATGTCACTGATAAAGATGTTAAAGTGCACCGCAGGTATTAGAGATACTCTTAGTTTTGAACAGTCTGAGAAGGTAGCAGTTTCTCTTGCTAGCAACAGTAGAACTAGGCTGAAGAAAGCTTTAGAAAATGAGTACAAAACAAGCTTTTGTTTTAGCCTGTATGTTTTGGAAGTGGGTGGGCAATATACTTGCCATATTGACTGTGCATGTATGTATGTAACTGCAATTCAAGCTATTCTTACCTCATTTTTTTTTCTTTCCCCCCCTCCCTCCCCCCTATTTGCTTCTGACATAAGCTGTGCTAATTAAGAATGGCTGGCTAGGCATAGTTCCTATGATTCTCATGGATTTTTTTTGTAAGAGCTATCTTAACAAAAGCAGTGGACAAAAGAGTGCAAGTTCCAGTGTTAAGGACACACCAAGTGCAGAAACACTTGATTTTGCAGATGTACCCTAAAATTCATAACTAAGTAAGGAGGTATGGCAAGTCAAGGACTATGACAATATCTGGATTTCAGGGTTTCTTTGCAGATGCTCTCCTTGCAAGTGGTACTGCTACTGGCAGGAGAGTTACTTTCCATAGAAGGAAGGGTCGAAGAGTTACCAGAAACAGTAGTGCTGTCTGACATTAAGAAATCCCATAGTGAAATTAACTGAGATTCCTCTTCAGTAATGAACTAGATGATCATAGAATCACAGGATGATTTGGGCTGGAATGGACCTTAAAGATCTGGACTGCGAGGAGTTGTGCTGTCATGCAGTGAGATCTCAGCAGGCTGGAGAAATGGGCTGACAGGAAAGTCATGGAGGGAAGTTTGACCTCCTGCACCTTGGAAGAAGTATCCCCACGCACCACGCATAGGCTCAGGCAGACCAGTTATAAAATAACTTTGCCTAAAAGGATCTGGATGTCCTTGTTGACAGATGAGGCAGCAGTGCGCCCTCGTGGCAAAGGCCAAGAGTGTTTGTGCTGCATCAGGAAAAATGTTGCCATCAGACTGTGGGAGGTGATCTTTCCCCTCTGTTCAGCACTGGTGGGGTCACTGTTGGAGGGCTGTGTAGTTTGGGGCTTACCATTAGAAGAAATACATGGACATAGTGCAACCGGTCCACTGAAGGGACACTCAAACGATTAAAGGGCTGAAGCATCTCAGATGAAGACAGGTTGAGAGAGATGGGATTGTTCAGGCTGGTGGAAAAGGAAGCCCAAGGAGAATCTCATCAATATGTAGAAATACCCAAAGGGAGGCTGTAAGAAAGGAGAGCCAGGCTCTTTTTGCTGGTGCCTGGTGACAGAAAAAGAAGTAATGGAACACAGGATATTCTGTCTGAACATCAGGAAACTTACTTTTTTTTTTTTTTACTGCGAAGGTGGCTGAGCACTGACTGGCACATGTTCCCAGAGATGCTGTGGAGTCTCTCTACTTGTAGATAATCAAAAGCCATCTGAACATGTTCCTGGGCAGACTTCTTCAGGTGATCCTGCTTGAACTGGCAATCTTCCAAAGTCTGTTCCAGCATCAGTTCTCTGTGATTTTATGTTATTTAACCAATGAACTTAAAGCAAACTATTGCAACTTGAAGTCTAATGACAACATATTTTACCTTAGGATGTCGGTTACTGATTTATCACACTGCTTTTCAGGAGTTCCATATTATTATACCTTAAAGTAAAGGAATGATGGTTTTAAATGGAGTTCTTGCTTGCTGTGGAATGTAATGGGTGTCTGCTCATTTGTTTGTTTGCCATGTTTATAGAGTCACTTAATGACTTAATGCATGCTGCCAAAGAAAAAAAACTGCTAATCAGTTGAGGAGACAGCCTGGAAATCTGAATGTTGCTATGGAAGACAAAAATGTTGGCACCTCAGCTACACGTTTTCTTGTGCCTTACTAGTGTTTTCATTACCCACAATAGCACAGAGGATTAATGCATTTAAATAAATATGAACTAAGATTTTCTCTGAATCTCATTGCTTTTTAACGCCCTTTAGGTGCAGGAGGCAATTAGGAATGATTTTAAGAGCAAGAAAAGAGGAGGTAGAGAAATCAGTGAGGTAACAGAAGAAAGTTGACAGCCTGCAATAGAGGGGTGGCAAGTGATTTTCTTCTTAGAGGAAAGGGGAAATAAACAACTTCACTAATTAGGAACAAATAAACCTAACCCATTGAGTGACTTTTTTTTTTTGCTGACAATAGCTTATGGTAGTGTTATTAGTCAGGTGGTAGTGATAGGGTTTTGTTTTGTTTTGATTTGATTTGTCGTTTTTATTTTGTTTAAGTGAATGCTTTTGAGAAGGACTCTGAGTCCTAACATAGATTTCCAGATGCCTTCTTCATGAGCTGGCTATTGTTTCTTGCTATGGACAAACACAAAAGGTCCATGATGGTTTTTACGCCTCAGTATACAAAGCTGACCAGCTGCACATCAAGGCTGATGAGAGTTCTGAGGCTGTGAGTGAAAGAGTGTATGGGGTGCTTCTGTGAATCTAGTCATTTGGAATACGAAAGATATATGAGGCTTGTTTGTAGCAATAATGTGGACTCTAGCTGTTGCTCAGACAAGACTTCCATGTTAGTGAGGATTTGAGCTGAAGGATGACTTCAGTGGGAAGCAAAACGTTAGGGGGAAAAAATGAACTGAGTAACAGCATGTATTAAAAGGACCAAGAGAAACCTGGTGAGTATCTTCTTGAGTTAGTACACCCGACAATTTAATACAAGCTTTATTTATGGAATCAAATAGTAACCAAGAGTTTGAGGAGACTGAAGGACCCATTGGAGATATATTTGACAACCTGCAGCATAGGATCAAAAGGCCAAGATTTTAGGCTGCAATTTTGTATCTTATCTTTGAGGTATATATGTTAGTAGGTCCAGGTTGTATGCATACCCACGGTTGTGAGTTTATATCCAGCTCTGTGAATGAACATCTGAAAAATTGTTCTGTTCTTGGTCATTGCAGCAATACCTTTCTTACTAGTTGTTTCTGAGAAAGAGTTCTGGGAGTGTTTTCTCTCTGAGAACATTGCATTTAGGTATTCCCCAATACTCTGCTTTAACAGCATGAGAGTAAAGCACCAACACAGAAAAATATGTGTATTTTAATGTCATTAAATAACTTTGTTAGCAAATATAAAACCTTACATGAAAATAAGAGCTGTGACTTTTCATATCGTTTGAATAATAATAATAATCTGAATGAAAATGTTTGGCTTATTGGAATAATAGCTTAATAAACTGACTCCCAAATGGTTTTACAAACTCCAGATAACATGCAAATTCTCTTACTCAGGTGAAAATCAAGGTTAAACTGAAGTGGAGTCTATCGATTCTTAACATCACTTAACAGAAAAGAATAAGTTTACCCGGTAGGAACAGTGGAGAAATTATGTCCCCAGAATGCAAATCTGAGCTGAATTTTGTCTTGAGAATGTAATGTAAATGTTCATATTATGGCAGCTTACAAACACAATCAAGATCTCAAAAAAAAATTTGTCTCAGATCTTCTGCATTTTTCTGGAATGTTGTCAGTGGCATTGCAGAAAATAAAATGCAAACATTGTTCAAGACTGAGGACTGGAACATTTTGAATGAAACAAATAACCTGTCCTGAAAGGTAAAACTGTATCCTTTAGTTGTGCGTAGCATCATGTATGGATTGCTGTATCTTTAAACTTGGAAGCCAAATTAAGAAAGGGAGAAGACAATCAACCAAACTGGAACATGCTCCACTTATTATTATTTTTTTCAGTCCCTGTTTTGCTTAACTTTGTATATATAGATTTATACACAAATGAATGATACCTCATGCTTTAATATACTATCCCTGCATCCACCTGAAAAACCTGTAGTACAGTATCTGGTCAGTATACATCGGAAGATATTAATCTTGGATAGTCTAAAAAAAAAGAAAAAAAGGTACAATAGCCCAAAATTATATTCAAAACATTTTTTTCCTTCAGTTATTTCTAGTTTCAAATGCCCTATGGAAATTTCATGGCTTTTCTCAGAAGGTGGGGCAGTGTCTTTAAGTTCCTTTTTCTACCATGGAGTTTACAAGAAAGTTGCTGGTACAAAGCCATGTGAAGCCCAGAGCATTTATGGCTCATGATTAAATACCCTGACTCTGATCATATTTCCAGCAAGGGCAATGATTCACATGTTGTGGCCCAACTCTTTCTATTTCTGAGACATTCACTTCTGCAACCCTTGCTGTTGTGCTCTCTTCATTGACTCTCACTGACAGCATTTTACAGTGTCACAGAGCATAATGAAAGATACAGCAAAACATTCACAGGTGTCAAATCCAACCATACAACTGAAGACTGCAGGATCTTGGGAGCACATGGACTTTTAAAGAGCTTCTCCTCATGCAGACACTCAGGATTCTCCCAAGTCAGCCTCTGCCCTTAAAAAACCTGCCGCTTAACCAGTGATAGTAGTGCTGCTAAGTGCTTAGCAGTTTTCTGTGGCCTTGTCAAATGGCGAAGGAGTCCCAGCAAAAAAAACAAAACAAAAGAAAACAATGAAAAGAAGGTGTTTCATACTTATAACAGTTGGAGCACCTGCTTACTGTGCTTCTCTGCTTATTTGTTATTGTTGACAAAGTGGGAAGATTTCTGCCTTTCATATCTCACCATCTTCCTTCCTGTCCAGTTGCTAAATACGTCATACCTCTTTGTTATGGAAGAAAGGTTTCCTCTTTTTTAATTTTTTTTTAATTTCTTTTTTTCTTTTTTTTTTTTTGGTGGCATGTGGATGGCTAGGCGTTCATCTCCTATTTCCAGATTTAATGGCATCGCTAAATTCAGTTCTTCATATCTAGGTAGTATCATAGAAGGCAAAACCACATTAGTCCATGCAGAAGTAAATCAAGCCACTGAGTGGAGGAAGGTCCAAGGTGGCATTTCCTCTTAGTGATCAGAACTGCAGCCAGAGTAACTGCACCAGGAGCCAGGAAAATTCATGTGTGTGCCAATTAATAATGTAGAAGGCTGAGGTGAACACTGACAATTGTTTGACTAAAAAGCCCATTAAATCTGAAGAGTTTTCCCCAGGTAAAAACTACTTTTGCTACTGTTCTGTAGCAAAAATAAAAGCAAGAAATACCGGACAGTGGACTTCAGTCATCAGATGAAAATATTCCATGTTGTTCTGCAGTGTGTTTGGAGAGGATCCTTGTTCTGGCACAGCATCTGAAACAGTGGGACCTCAGGCCTCACTGTGTGCAGAAATGTTTCCCAGCCAGCAGTCTATAGCTGCTGGCCTCTATTTCAAGCTGGATACCTTTTAGACTGCGAGACTGACACCTGAAATAGATGAAGATGTGATTTACAGAAATATGATAAGAGCTGGAATAGTTGATGATAAATGTCCTGTTATCACAGGATTTGGAAAAAGAATGAGAAGGGCCTCAGGACCCTTGGGTGTGCAAGGAAGCAGGACTGACTCTGAGGAATTAATTTCCTTCTTAATACAAGAGGGGAAAAATTATGATGTCAGCATAATCATCCTCTCAGTGCAGAATGAAGCCTGGACTGCTGAGACGTAGTGTTGCAATAAAACAGAGAAATGGAATGCAAAGATCACTTTCTGTTTCTGGTGTAAGGATGGTTCTTCCAGTCCAGTGTTGGGCAGCCTGTGGTGGAGCAATGCCTTGGATCCTTCACCTCAGTGATGACAGAGCTGCCTGTATGTAAAGCAAATCTTGTCTCATCCCTCTCCCAGCTTCAATTTTCTTACAAATGATGACGGTTAAAAAAAGATTTACAGAAATCAATGATTTTAGGAGCCAAATCTACCAATAAGCCATAATAAAAGATGAAGCTGCAGGAGGAAATACTAAGCTTGTGCCATGGCAGTCTAACAGAGCACGAAGAAGGACAAATGGATTACAGGATGAGACAGGAGAAAGGTGTTTGGATTTACTGCTGGATGGATGAGATGTTTCAGGAACTAATTTGTCCAAGGAAGTTTAAGTCCAACATAAAACTCAGCTTTCTGTCAGCTGAATGTAGGCAAGGGGTTCATTGAAAAGAACAAAGCAAAGCCTGTGATTTAGGGGAGATCTGAGTGAGAAATAATTACTTACTGTGGCTGGTAGATGAGATATTTCTGTTCTTCAGTATCAAAAAACCCAGAAGAAGTGTGATCAGTAAAATTACAGCTATAAGTGGGCCAAAGAAATTTACCTTCGCCAGTTCCATTTCTTCTGCCTGTATCTCTGAATAAGAAAACAGAGAGGATGCATATAACAAAGATTTAATTTGCTGACAATTAGCTTAACCCATTCTAACCCAAATTTCTGTAAATTAGAAGTTTATGGAAGGGCCCTAATTATCCTTTTCTTTTACAGTATTTAAGAATGCTAGGAAATCACTTTCCATATGGTTGTTTGTTTTGTTTTGTTTTGTTATTTTTTCCCAATAACTAGCAGGTGCACCAAGGCTTAACAACCATTTCAGCAACAGCAAGGAAAAGTGCTATTTCTGATGTTTGGGTTATGTGAGAGACTGGCAGCTTGATTAATACAAGAGCCTATGATGCCAATGCTCGACTACTACTACTCTGCTAGTGTGAAAATTTAAATAACCTGGAATATGTTATTATTTTATATCCATTGGAACTGAAGATCAAAGCTTAATGAAAAGCTCTAAGGGATGTGAGAGAGACAGGGAATGCACGGGAGTTTCCTTCTATTTCTGGTTATTGTGCTTTTGAGGTTTTGGTTGCTAGGGATAGCTAGTGAAACAGCTGCAACTGTCACTGAATAAAGGTTTTTTTTTTTTCTCTAGAGTTGCTAGTTTCTTATTGACCATTACTGTTTATTAGGTGGCTACTTTTTAAAGTCAGGGATGAGAAGAACTGAATAGGAAAGAGGAGGATGCACTACTATGGTTAATATTAGTGATGTTAATACTCTTGAGCAACGTGCAGAGCTTTGCAAACCTCAGAAGACTTCTGTATTATAATTTAATATTATTTACAAATCCTGGAAAGTAAGGACATCAAAGGCAGTTTGCCATATACAGCAGTGATGACTTAACCCTCTAGTTAAAGTTAAGTGAAGAAAACTGATTTGTTGATCTTTGTGAATGAGTAGCAAGCCTTTTTTTTCCACCTGGAGTAGTAAGTAAGTAGAAAATAGGGAAGCCTGTAAGTAAGTAGTAAGCTTCTTCTCTAATAGGCTTTCTGCAATGTTACGAGTCCCTTTGGGTTTCGTGTTCCCAGCAAGTGAAGAACAGCACTCCACATTCAACAGTCTTAAAGGAGATGTGCAAGGCAAATGACTGAAGTGGGAAGCAATTCTATTTTGATGTATTTGTGCCATAGCTTAGGAATAAAAATGTGTAAAAAATGTTTTCCTGTCCTAAAAAATAAATCATTTTACAGTTTTAGTTTAAAGAAAGGATAATTCAGATGGAACTCCGATAATATTCTTGCAATTAAATCTTGTTGGTACTCAGGCACCAAGTTCTAAACTGCTTGGCTAGAGTTGCAGCTGAAGAGTTGTTAGCTATGGCACCTTTTCTTCTGGTAGTCTGTGTGGTGCTTTGTTATGTAACAGACTCAGAGAACAGAATTCATACATGCCTCCTAATCTCTCTTACTTAGCCATGGCCTGGTCAAATATACGTGGAGTTGTTTAGCAACAAAAATGATAAAGTACCATTGAATATAGATAATTAGGACTGAGAGAGATAAATTTGCTTTCTTGTTCCCCATCTCTAGGCAATTAGCTTATTTGTAATGGGGTCCAGAATCCAGGAGAATGTTACAGCATCATGATATTCACAAGGACTCACTTTGGCATGCAGTTTTTTCAGTTAGAAAGGGTAAAGTAAACTGCGTAGCGCACGAAGAATATCTGCACACAACTGACACTGTGATCATCAGCGAACATTCGGAATGGCACAGAGTCTGAATTTCTTGCAAGAGATGTCTGAAAAGAGGCACAGTCGCAGAGAAAAAAAAAATCCCCAAATGGTCATTTTGGAATGCAAACTGTATTCTGCCAAATGTTGTGGAAACTACTACGAATACTTCCAAAACCCATCAAAGTTTTGTGGCCTTTACATTTCAACTCAGTACAGTCTATTTTACAGTTTGTGAACCAAATTTGGTCCACGGGACTCTTCTGTTCAGCCTTCTGCCTCTCCCTAGAAAGAGCTTAGGAGCAGCAGCTCAAGCACTTAGATGTCAGAAAAAAAAAAACATTTGTAGTGTGAGAGTGGTCAAACACTGGAACAATTTGTTGAAAGAAGTTGTGAAGTCTCCAATCCTGAGAGATATTTAAAACTCAACTGGATAAGACCCCAGGCTGCCTATTGACCCTGCTTTAAGCAGGCTGATTTCCAGATGCTTCTTAAACTTCAGCAGTTCTCCGTGATATCTGAACAGCTAAATGTCACCTCCATAGACAGGTTGAAACTTCATCCATGCATTTAGTTTGCTTTGTTGCTGCAGTAGCATCTGGGGAATGGGTGAACAGGGCTGTGCTTTGTTCTATGCAGCAGTAGCCTTCCTTCTCTCTGTGCTCTCCTTTCTGTAATAAGGCTTCCCATGGAAAAAACAGAGGAGGGAATTTGGTGGCCGTGCTTATCAGTGAACAGGATGGCAAATAAAGAAGCCTTCTAAGTAGCCTCTTCTGGTACTTAGGGTTTACTCTCTGCTTTGACTATGCTGCCACCTGTGATTGTTTCTACTGAAGCATTCCCAGCTCCTACCCATGCAAAAATCAGAATGAGCAAATGAAAACTCACCTATGACTAGTGGCACTGAGACAAGGCTCCCCTCCTGCCCTCCAAGGTGAAGCAAACAGCTAATATTAGTGAGTGTATTTGTAGGAACTGGGATATTCAATTTGGTGGTAACATTATACAGCTTTGTTACAGCATCCTGTAAGACATCCATGTGTTGTATAAGCCTATCTGTTACATTTTCACTTGAAATTAGCCAAATCATCTGCTTGGGCTCTGGATAACCTCCGCTGGAAGAACAGGAAAGATTCAGGTTTTCATTGGGCTTTGGCTCCCCAGTGTGTAGCTGTGCTATCACAGGTTGACTATAGTTGGCTGAAACAGACCAAAGAAAAAGCATAATGAGTCAGACATACTACATCTTGTGACAGTCCCTGTCAATATTTTGAGATATTCATGTGGAATCAAACCTAAACAGTCTTCCTAGGAAAGCAGTGTGGGTCCTCAGAAGGGTTTGTTATGTTTTGGCTGCACATACACACTTGCTGCTCCTTGTCTTTGGAGTGTTTCAATGACATCATAGGTCATATCAGCAAGATAGTGAGACTTTGTCTCTCTTACCTTCTCTAGACCAATTGGTACCTCATAATAAACAAAACCTGACCTGCTTAGCTTGACTTTTTATGTGGAAGTGACTACAGTGCAGGTTCCTTTATATTGTGCCATTGGATCTCACTCAATAATAACTTCCCTGTTGCTTTAAAAAAAGTTTGCCAAGCAAGAAATAGTTCGTGAAAAAGGACTGGAAAGAACTATTAATACATGTGATATGAAGGACAATGAAACCTTTTAATCAAAGCAAAATAAGTCTCAGTCTCAAAACCTCATTGAAGATATGGAAATATGTCAGTGCTAAAGTCTTTTAGTACTAAAAACTATATGGAGAAGAGGCAAGGGATTCTTAGAGAGATATGAGTGTAATGGTGGGTCTGATTCTTCTATATGCACACTTGAAGTATTAGATACAGGCTCTAAGCCTAGCCCCAGTGAATTTGAATCTGTAACTGAAGATAATGTGCCTTCAAAATAGGCTACAGACTGGAATACCTCAAGAGACAGTAGATCCATCAAGACTTCAATATTTTTTGAGCGGTGTTATCACTCTGACTTGTTTTGTTTCTGCATCCTGAAATGACAACGTGGCTTACTTCTCATCTGCTTCCAGCCACTAATGGTTCTTGTATCTCCACTGAATTAATTAGCCTTTTTAAGTATTCAATATTGTATGTGTATTTTGGGTTGCCACTCTCTGAAAACAAGAGTCTCCCCAGTCTTCTTTGTTAGAAAGTAATCAGATTGATCATTTAATGTCTCTAATTAAACTGTATTTTTTTCGAGCCCCCAGATAACTCTAGAAGAGATTTTATTCATGCTTTTAAGTTTTTCAGCATCCCCTCTAAAATGAGGACAGATACGGTAGTACATATTCTGGCACCAGTTTCACCAACAGCAACAACACATGTTTTGAAATAGCTTTTCTCATCTGCTTCCCTTATGGATCCATCTTAAGTAAGCGCTAGAGATGTACTACAACAGAAACATCAGAATTTCCAGTTAAGCAGCTTCTCAACATGATCCCTACCTGTCTGTTTTACAGGACAAAACTTTTCATTACGAAGTCGTCTCTTTTTGGAGAATGATCTGTGTTCATTGTTCTTATATAAATAATCTTGTCTGTATACAATACATATACTATATACCCATCTATCTGTACCTTGTCCTGATAGATATATATACATAAATAACATACCTAACCTATATTAGAAGATACTTTGGTATTTTGGAATAGGTTTGGTCACCAAGATATAGTTTTGTTTGACTGACCTTTCACTCTTGTACAACGCTCAAACTTTCTTAAGTCCACTTTAAGTGCGAAACTTTGTACTACAAAAATAGCCTTCCACATATTCTATGAGGTTCTAGTTAAGAAACAAGCAGAGATACACTTCAACATTTGCATTTTTTCTAATTATTTTTAATTGACCTCTATACTCTACCTTCTTTTGGGAAGTTACTGAAGAGAAACACATTTGAAAGAAACACAGAAGCAAATAATTTTGAACAGGCTTCCTATATCAAAGGTTCGGGAGGGTTTTAATGCCTATGTATGAGACTTCTGTAACATGTTAAATTAACTGAGGTCTTGCTATTGACTGCAAATTGTGAGTCTCTGAGGTCTGAAGCTGCTGAAAACATTCATCATGTAAATTCTGTGAGAATTAGAATTAACAACGTAAGTTTCCTATTTGCCTGTGGATTGAGGGAACACTTGCTGGTAGCACAATGCTAAATAGGCTCAAGCATCCTGGTAATCTTTCTGGCTGCTGTTGCACATGGCCTATTTTCTTTTGAAGCCTGAGAACACCCGTGGAAATCAGAAGCTGCTGTTATTAATGATTACCATTGTCCAAGTAGAAGAGAGAATATACAGACAAAGGTTACCAAGAAAATGATATGAAATAGAAAAACATTATAAAAAGATGCAATTCCTAAAAATCTTAGAAAATACTAGGATTACTTCCTCACTGAACCCTACTTGCCTGTAGTCTGTCCCTGCCTCAGACAATGTGCAAGAAATCAAGCTGAGTCTGATCAATTCCTGCATTTTTTCTGCAGAGATATTTTCAGTCCTGCCATAACTGAGCATATGATGTTCTACTCCTCCACATATTAGCTGCTCTTTTCTACTTTTTTTCTATGATTTATATCATCATAAAATAGCTGAATATTTGCAGAAATCTTTTTATGTTTCAACTGTAATTTACCACCAACATTCTTAATGCTACTGCTTTTAATAGAAGGCAGTGCTTCAGATGCAAATAAAAACTGTATTTTCTGGAGTCCTAGAGGCCATAAAACTTGCAGGAAGCAAGATGAAGAAGGCAGGGTGGTTTTCACTATACAGTGTGACAGAGTGGGAGTCAGGAATGTGCAACACTGAGCAAATTATTTCCTCATTTTTTCTACTTCTTCTGATCACTTCCACCAAATTCACAATGAGAATTTTCTAAGAAAGAGAAAGAAACTGAGAAGAAACACTTTTATCCACTTTAGAAATTCTCTCCACTGCAGGTAAACCTCCAGTGGTGTGGGGACAGTCCATGTCTGAACTAAACAAAGTGACAGAAACCTAAAAAGAAAAGAAAACAAACAAGCTCACAAAACAACAAAAAAAGCTAGCCAGATGACAATTAGCAGAAATTACTTACCAGTGATGTGCAGTAAGCACTCAGATTCATGTATGAGCTTTTTTGGTCCCTTGTCCACGTGCATAATAATACATTTATACTGCCCCTCATCCACAACCCCTACATTTAACAATTGCAAAGTCCATTTGTCCATATCCATCTTGGTACGATTTATGTATTTAGGATCAAGGTGATCATGTATTTCCTGGCCAAGGTAAACTTCATGTACCACTTCACCTGTATGTTTTTGCCAAAAAACTATTATATTCTTTAAGTCACTTTTCTGAGAGTTTGGGAAATAGCAAGATAGGTATGCAGTGTGATTGAGAAATGACTTCACATGATGTACATTGGCAGCAATACCTTAAATAATAGAAAAAAAGACAGAAGAAATTAAGATTTCCATCAGCTGCAAAAGAATACCAAATGCTTGCAGTCTTGAAGGCAACATGTAGTGACAGTAGCATAAACCCACCAGGATTTAGACAAATTCTAGCTAACTTAAACCACTAACTATGAGAGGATAAATACTTCTTCATACTGATGCACTTAGTCTTGTGGCATTCAGGTCATAAATCTGTTTCTTATTTTCCTTCCAATATTTCACTTTCCAAGGCAGGCTTACCGCTCAGAGCCAGGGGGGAGTCTGTATTTTGGAAGATTTAACTTCAGGCAAAAGGCCACAGCTCCACACTGTTCTCGAATGTGTATGCAATGAGATTCTGTCACGAATGAGGCAGCTGTATAATTTGTTTTTCAAAACTTGAGTTCTTTCTCTTCAGGAAACAATACGGTGCTGCCGTTTTCAAGACAATGTAAATGCAGCATGTGTGGTAAATGTTGGTGTCTGGGGAATATATGACCAGGAGATCAGAAACAGGAAAAGCTTTCTGATTCACTGAAGAATTAATCCTGAGTTTAATGACAAATTAAATGTCAAGTTTAACTGTTCTGTAATTAATCTAGAGTTTAATGGCAAATTAAATGTTGGATTTAACAGTTCTGTTGCTGAACTTGTTAACAGAAATAGTCAATAAACACAATTATGCCTTCATGAATCAAAAGAATGGACTGTATTACATACAGGATGATTTTTCTCCTACTTTCATCACAGCCTATACCCACTGATATTATGGGGTAGTGGTGGGCTGGGAGAACAGGCTTTTCTTGTGATGAGAAATGCAGACCTCTGTTCTACCAGATACAAACACATTTGCTGTGCTCAGAAGATTCAGTTTCTCTCCTGAATCAAAGTTTTGGCTGTTTTTCTGGAGCACAGGAGTGCGGTGATCTCCACAGCTGCCTAAGACTCCATTTATTTCTTATCAAGCTGTCAGCCTTTAGTTCAATACTGCTGTCTTCTATCATATACAGAGAGGATATACACACATTCTCAAAAATATATTAAAATTGAAAATTTAAGAGCAACATGAAGAATGTGTAATGTAAAGAAATAAAATTGAAGAGAGAAAGTACTTTCTACATATTTTACAGAGACCCTGCTCACAGTTTAAATACATATCACATAGATAATATGACCTTGATTGTACAACTGAAATTGTTAATTACTACTAAAGAGGGAGCATCAGAGTAAATGTAAATGTATCACATAGCAGGACACAAATAATCTAGACATTTTTTACAATTAAAAATCTGCTTCTTACCTGGGAGAAGTATTATGGCATAAAGAAAGAATATGCAGACCTCCATGATGCTGTAAGAAGGAAAAATTAAAGAAGTATATTAGAGGTTGAAAACACTGCAGTGCCTTCTCCAGTGCTCCTCAAGTAGCAGTAAAACAGGAAGAAGTTTCAAGAGAGATTTTTGAGAAAGTTAATCTCACATTTTCCCATCAACTAGTGGAAATGCTTCTCTATGCTTTAACAGCCATTAGCAACCAGAGGCATACTATGTCAGACCTCTGGTTTACAGTGAATGTGGTGAGGTTCAAGATTACTGGGTATGCCAAGGGTGGGGCACAGAGTCCATAGACTGCAAAGGGCCAGAGGGCCCAGAACAACTGGCACAGAGGAGAGAGGAGTGGGGAGCATGCCTGTCCTTAACCAAACAGGGAAGAAGATGGGGAATTGAAAACAGAGGAAGAGGAGAGGGTGACACGGGAGGAGTAGGTGGCGGAGACAGACAGCACAATGATGTCAGCTACCAGAAGTGATGAAATGGGTAACCTTCCGTTGTATAACAGGAACCTTTCCTTCAGTATAGTGAAAGACAACTGAAAGCAATTCTATGGGGTTTAAAGAGTTGAGGCTATGTGTCACATGTTTTGGTCAAGAAAAAAAAAAACAACACACTATCTATGTAGGAAAAAAAAGCCCTGTGACTCATCTCACAAGCAGAACACTTCTGTGACTGAATACACACAGCGAACCTATATTATCTTGTTTAAAAGCCAAGGCCCTTTCCCCATGTATTTCTCATTTATAGGTGAGAGAACTGTTTCTGTATCTACTGGCTTGCAGCTGATGGTTAGCAGTGCCTTTGTGTTTTTCCTGCGCTATTTCCATGTATCTGGGAGAAGCCTTCACAACATGCCATCGAAGGTGCTCCACTCTCCTTTCTGAACGATTCCAAAGAATGCTCTTTTGGTGGAGAAGGTGTAAAAACTCTTCAGCTCTTACATGAAAAAAAAAAGTGTGATTGCTGTCTTCTGGTTTCCCCTTTTTTTGCCATGTTTTATTTTAAGCTTGTACACTTTGATCTTCTTTACCGCAGATCTCTGGGAGCAAATGTATTTTTCTGTTTAACACAGAATTTCCCTCAGTCAGCTGTCATGTTTTCTGTGTGTGTACTGCAAAACACAAAACCGTATTTTTTCCAGATTCAGCCTTTTCTTAGGAAAGAGGAGAAAGAAACTTGGATGCATCAGAGGATAGAGATAATGTTCTTTGTGATCAGTGAGACTCACCAAAGTTGTAGCAGAAGAGAAGGAGCTTGTGCAGGACCCATTGCTATAAGCAGAGGTCATTCTCCTTCTGAACCACAGCACGAACCACCCTGCCTTGTGGTGAATGTTTATCTCGGCTGGGCCCCACAAAATTGAACCACACAACTAAACAGTTGTGTGGTTAAAGCCTAACTAAAATTTCCTATGCCAACTTGCCTGTGCCTATGCCACAGAAACCTACAGGAACTACTCAGCAGTCATTTTTTTCTCCTGTGAAAAAGAATTTTTGCTTTGAGCCAAACAAAGAAAAAAGAAACCAACATAATAGCCCTGTTTTTTGGATCTAGTGAAGGTTTAGAAGAGGAGAATTAAAAGCAGTTTAGCAACCGGAAATATAAATGACTGTAGAGCTATAACAAGACATGTTTTGCATGACATTCTTACAGGAGCAAAGGCCAAAACTGGAAATGAAAATAAGAGAGAAAAGCAAAACTCAAGGGAAAAAAAAAAATACACAGACACAAAACCCCACAACAGATAACACTTTCTCCGTGCCTTTCTTTATGGGTTAGTTTTGGAGTTGAAGACAAAAGTCTTGAAGGTCTCACAGACTTTCCTGGCTGCTGTCTTCCAGATGGTGGTTGCAGGGCAGGCTGCATGTTGAAGGCTCCAGGATCCTTCAGGATTTCCACATGCCCTGGAGAGGGAGGTCACAGTGTGACTTCTGTTACTCTTACATGAACTGCTTCAGAGACAGCTGCTGAACCATGATGTGGGTCAGTAAACTGCAGTGTTGTGAGAAAACTCTCTTTCTTTATTTAAAGGATGCCCTTAATCAGCTGGTGCAAGTTCTTTCAGCACTATCCTGAAGGCTGAGAAGAGGGAATTAAACACTCTGTGTTGGCTACTTACACCACTTCTTGGACATTTTCAATACAAGTTCTGTGTCCAATTCTTTTTTATAACTACAGGCTACTGAAAGATTGATTGTTAAGGGGTCAAGACGACCAGGTAAGATGGCGTACTACTGGCAAATGATGGGGAACAATCTGCTCCTTGCCATGGCCCCATACATGAGCCCCCTGCTCCAGTGCAGAGCATTGTGGCTCTCTGTATCTTCATGGTATTCCAATCACTTGCTGGCTGCATCCAATGGAAGAGGCACTTTTTCAAGATGCCTGTGACAATGGATGAGATAGGAGTCCTTTGAAGATCCATAGCTCAAAACTTTCTCTGACATCTGGAGTTATGCTAGTCTTCAGGGAGGTAAACACCTTTCCTTGATAACTAAGGACTAGAAAAAGGCACTATGTGGCAAGTGTCTTTCTTGTTTTTTGAAGCTTGGTCATCTATTTCTGCCAGTGCCCTTATGACTCAGGATTACAAATCAGATGTAGATGTCAGAGATTATAAATGGAGAAATGTTTTAATCGAAATTATGTCAGTATGCAGCTAGTAGTTCTGTTTGATCCTTGAGAGTGTATGTACTTCAGTGGCGCTATTCATGACTGCTTTTATTTGGCCCAAAGCAGTTTGAGAAAAGTCATTTTGCTGCATACAAGGGGTTGCCCTACCTGAAGAACTCTAAGATAGATATCTGAGGAGAAAAAGGTGACTTTGCCCCTTTTACTTTTCGAGGGTGATTGCCAGAGAGCCCTCTGGAGCTCATTTTAAATTGGCTTATGCTTTCTGTTTCTTGTCCCTCAAAATTCAATACATAATATATGCACAGCAAAGCATGAAGGTCTGCGAATAAAAAAAAAGAGCTTTATATCTTTTTTTCCCCTTGGTTTTCATTTGCTCTCTTTTTTACCACATTTTCACTGTTGGGTGTATTCATTGCCTTTTGAAAGACACATATTGTCAAATACGTGGTCTTTAACTCATACGTTCCTTCAGTTCCTTTCAAAATGTACTTTTCAAGCGTATTTAAGAACATATAGCTGGTTTATTTTATTACATCAGGTACGTACCTTCTATGGGAAGACTCTCCTTCCCTTTTATTTTGCCATGATCTTGAAACATAACTGATTACTAAACTAGCAACCTACATTTTTTATTTTTCTTGAGTAGGGAATTTTTCCAAAATTTCCATGCCGTGCAACACTGGGTAGCTCCATGAGCTATTGTGAGCCTCCTGGAGACAGGATATCAGTGACTAAGACTTTATGTATTTATCAGCCTTCTCTTTTGTTGTAAACACAGGTTGATCTGAGCAAGTGTTATCAAAGAACAACTTAAGGAAATTCCCTTAACATGACAAGGTCTGAGAATGGTAGGATTCCCTCCATCCAAACACTTAGCTGTACAACATAAATATCCAACAATGGACTCTTTTCAAAACATACCGTTACCCAGCCAGCTTCTGTTTCCTAAGTGTTTCTCCAGCAAGAAAGTGGCATTGTAGTAATCAATTGCTATTTTTTTTCCAGGTCATTCTCTTTTAGAACATTCTTTAACACTAAGTTAAATTTGGTTTATTGTGTCGTTGTTACATTTGTAATAAGTCTGTATGCATAATTCTCGATTTCTTAATGCATTTTGTTTTCCTTCTCCCTATTCCCTCTTTCAGTAAGATCCTTTTATTATCTATGAGATCTTCAGGAGACCTCTGACTTTGTGAATGATTCTAGGATCACTTTGCTCTAACACACAGAATCTGGTCTTCTAATAAAAATTAAATAACACCAATTATTTGAACAATACCTTTGGTCCAAAGGTCACGAAGCATTCCACTGCCTCTGCAAGCAAAATTCTTCCTCCACAACCAAAGGGAAGGTATCTCTGAAAGAGACCACAGCAGCTGCCTAGCAATGCACAGCCCCACAGCACAAGTCACAGGACACAAACAAGTATTCTACCTAGCTGAAACTGCAGGGGGAATTTAGAGAGAAAAAGCATCATCAACCAGAATGAGACAGTCATCGGGAATAACTGTGAGTTCCATCTACAGGACAGGTCAGGTCAATGTGCTTGCTATGCCTTGTCACAGAATTGATGAATTAGTTGAACCACCTCTTCTACATGACAGATAGCCTCATCAGGTGACATCTGCCCTCCTTTCCCAGCCTCTGCACCTGCTTGATTTTAGTCAAGAAAAATTCTCAGCTGGGAAACCACAAATGCCTGATTTACTTATCAATAGTTCATGCTAAGAGGAAATTGAAATGCTCGCTACCAGGTTGTCCTTCTGAGACTCTGACTTCTGCAGAAGTCACTTTGCCTGGAGATGGTAAGTTAGTGGATGGTGTTGGAGTCAAAGCTCACACCAGGGCTACACATTACAAACAACACATTACACAGACAACCTCAAATGGCAGTTTTTTGGATGCTTTGCGTGGGAATATACATACCATGCATGAAAGAATGAATTCACAGTTTATTCCTAACCCATACCCAAAGACACCCAAAAAGGATTTAGCTGCCATACAACATGTGTTTGGTCCTCAAGTATGATATGCTTGATTTTCAATAGGTGTCTTTAAAAGATACGGCTAGACCCATGATGCAAACTTCTGCTTCTTAAACAGGAGCATCACTAATCAGAAGCTACATTTTTCTTCCTGCAATAGATCTCAATTATTAAATGAAGATGTGATATTCAGAAGTGGAGTTCAATAAGCCAAGCTGTGCTGCACCCAGTTTTAGAGCAGAAATCACTCCGGGGCCATATTCTTATTTTCTCACAGTGTTTCTCACTGCACATTAAATGATTATAAATCATTAAGTTAAAGGAAGATGTTTTGACTTTTGTTTTTGGACCCCTTCCGCCAAACACCAACATTACAGTAGATGAGAAGAAAGTACCCAATTCTTCTACCTACTGGTATAAATTAGAGATTGCCATTTTTATGATATACATAATCAAAAAATGCCTTGCAGAACCCCATTATTTTTTTCTTTCTTAGTTTCTGATTATAAATGTCCTGCCTTAGGAATTAAAGCATTGTTATAAATTGATCGGCTTGCTCCAGGGAATAACGGATGTGTGTGTGAAGCTGCAATGATTAGCAGCTGTGATTCAAATGAAGTAGAGAGCAACTGTGGAGCTACTTTCCTAATAGCAATTATATTTTTACAAGTGTGTGCTCCGATATGTTTGTAGGAGCTTTTCATAGGCTTGCCTCAGTAACTGCTCAAATCAGTATCACGTGATTAAAGGAGCCAACACAGTTAATTGAAAGCATTATCACAATACTAGGGAGTACCTAATTTCTTTCTGCGGGTTCCTGTCTCAAAGGCAGCAAAATACTCCAACATGGATCTTGACAATATAAATGTTCACTCTTTCTTCTGTTCTCTGCTACACGCTGAAAGACTTGGACAGAGAAAATCAACACTATCCTCTTGCAAACGCGCTTGCAGCTTTTGCCCAAGAGGTTCCTCTTTTAAAGTTGAAATTCCCCTTGTTACAGAGTACTTTTATTTCTCATAAGTGTCGGTATTACTCACGGTATCCTTGAACTCCTGTGTAGCCCTGGTCTTCAAGAGGACTGTTGCTTGGTTTTTGCTTGTAGGAAAAAGCCCTTTGATTGTAGGAAAAAACCTGGTGGTTTTTTTGTTGTTGTCGTTTGTTTTAATTAGGCTTGATTGTTAAATCTGGCAAGTTCAATTCAATTTTGTTTGCCTAACTAGGTCTTATATTAATGGAAGAGGAAATAGTTCTGTTAGCAAGGGCTGACCTTTCTCCAATGAGATTAAACAAAACTGTCCTTCCCTAATTCTCAGCTGCTGAAAGTCATCAAGTTAATTTAAGATCCGATGATGAAATAAAAACAGAACTGAATAGATTGTTATATAAGAATGGTGATTTTGAGATTGATTCCATAACAGTTGTGGGAAATAAGAGAAATCTATGGCTATCCATTTAACACAAATGCCATGCTTGCCGTGTTGTGATTGACTTTTCTGCATGATAAAGAAATTGTGCTTATTTGACTACTTTTACATATAATTCTCTGATAAAATGATAAATTATTTCATCTGTACTTCCAATTTATTTACACTGAATTTGATTCTCTTGTAACCTCTTTTCAACTATGCCAGCTTAGTAGAAATTCTAACTTCATTATCCATTAAAATTTGCTTTAAGTTTGCTTATGAACATGCAACAAGCCTCACAAAAGCTCAGTTTAATGATAGTAGTTGTGCTTGCCAGACGTAGATCAAACATTATTCATATCTGAGTCTCTTGTCTCTGAATCACAATTTACAGATGGCATTCTAAAAGGAGCTGTCTGGGGAGAAAAAATCCAGCCTAAATCTATTACCTATTAAACTTTATTGGAAAATAATTTGAAATCAGATTCTATGCACGTTTTCCTTGTCCGGTACAAACTACTCAACAGCTGTGATTAGAAATAGAGAAGTAAGCTGCTATGAGTGAAAAAGGGGAAGGTTTTCCAGTCTGTAGCAATCGGAGAGCTATAATTTGCTTTTAACTCAGGTTTCCAGTAAAAGCAGCCAAAAGCAGCCAAAAGCAGCCAAAAGAATAATTTCTTCAACTAGACTGATTAAAAACTAATGGAATCTAAAGTAAGTGTTTTCCAAACAAGTTCAGCAAAATCTAAAACCTGAGAGCTTTTACAAGGTTTGATTTTTTTACTTGCTTGCAACTCAGTGTTGTGGTTAGCAAGAAAAACAAGGAGAAGTGATTGAGCGTCTTCTTTCCACTCTAAGATTTCATCAAGAGTAATGATGGAATATACCTCAGTGTTGTGATGGAGATAATAAAATTTTAAATTCTACATATGCTTTGTCTTTCAGCCTTCAACATCTCACTGTTTATACTAAATTTCACACAAATGTATTGCGATCAGTTTTCAGATGAGCCAATATCACTGGCCAGCCAGCCTGGCTGCAGTGGATGAAGAGGCCGTGCCCTTTGTATGACCTTGAGTAATGTCTAATGTGATGTGTTGTTTTTTTTTCTTGGCATAACAAATCATAGAATATCCCAAGTTGGTAAGGACTCACAAAGAATATCACGTACAACTCCTGCCTCCACACAGCATCACCCAAAATCAAACCCTATGTCTGAGAGTGGTGTCCAAGTGGCTCTTGAACTCTGGCAGCTTAATGCTATTACTAGTGCCCTGGGCAGCCTCTTCCAGAGCCACACCACCCTCTGGTGAAGAACCTTCTCCTAACTCCCAATCTGACCTGCCCTGACACAGCTTCCTGCCATTCCCTCGGGCCCTGTCGCTGTCACACGGAGCAGAGCTCAGTGTTGCCCCTCCGCTTCCTGTGAGGAGCTGCAGCTGCCATGAGGTCCCCCCTCAGCTCCTTTGCCCTGGGCTGAACACACCACGGGACCTCAGCTGCACCTCACACACCTTGCTCTCTAGACCCTTCACCATCTTTGTAGCCTTCCTTTGGACATTCTGTAATAGTTTTATGTCCTTTCGGTAGTGTGGTTCCCAAAACTACACACAGTGTTCAAGGCAGAGTTGCACCAGTGCAGTGTACAGTAGGAAAACCACTTCCCTCGCTCAGCTGGCAGTGCTGGGCCTGATGTACCCCAGGATACAGCTGGCCTTCCTGGCTGTCTGGGCACATCATTACTTGTGTTCAACTTCCATTAACCAGAACACCCAGATCCCTTTCTGTAGGGCTGCTCTCCAAACTCTTGTCCTCCAGCCTGTATGTATAGCCAAGGGTTGCCCCTTCCCAGGTGGAGAATCTAGCACTTGTTCTTGTTAAACTTCTTGTGGTTGGTGATTGCCCAGCTCTCTAATTATGTAGGTCTCTTTGCAAGGTCTCTCCACTCCGATGGACTCAACAGCCCCTCCCAATTTATTGGTCTCAGCAAACCAGCTCAAAGGACCTTCTACTCCTACATCCAAGTCATTTATGAAAACATTAAAGAGAACTGGCCCTAATATAGAGCCCTGGGGAACCCTGCTAGCCTGATGTAATCCCATTTACTATAACCCTTTGGGCCTGACCCATGAGCCAATTGCTCACCCATGACATTATGCTTTTGTCCAGCCGTATGGCAGACATTTTGTCCAGAAGAATACTGTGAGAAACTGTGTTAAAAGCTTTACAGAAATCCAAAAAGATAACAGCAGTTAGCTTCCCTTGGTCAAGTAGCTGGCTGATTTTGTCATAAAATGAAATTAAGTTAGTTAAACAGGGTCTTCCCCTTGTGAACTTGTAGTGACTGTGACCAATGTCCACATCATTCTTCTCTCCCAGCATAGTTTTCTTCATAATTTTACCAGGCACTGGATCGAGACTGAAAAGCCTGTTATTACCGGAGTCTTCATCATAGGAGGGGTGGCCAGCAGGGTAAGGGAGATGGTTGTTTCTCTTTACCCTGCCCTCATAAAGCATAAATCTGGAGTACTGCATCCAGGTCTGGGGTCCCCAACACAAGAAAAATGTGGAGCTTTTGAAGAGGGTCAAGAGGATGGCCATGAAGATGATCAGAGGGCTGGAGCACCTCTTCTATGAAGACAGGCTGAAAGAGATGGGCTTGTTCAGCCTGAAGAAGAGAAGGATGTGAGAACTATTACATACTGTAACTAATGCCTTCCAGTATTTAAAGGGAGATTATGAACAGGAGGAAAATCAACTTTTTACAGAGGTAGGTAGTGATAGGACAAGGGGGAATGGTTTTAAACTAAAGAAAGGAAGATTTAGATTAGTTGCCAGGGGGAAGTTTTTCACTGAGAGGGTGGTGAAGCCCCTGCACAGGCTGCCTAGAGAGGTTGTGGATGCTGTCAGCTTTCCCAGCCACGCTTGCTGACACCTGGACCCTGCTGCCCTGCTCAATGTCATGTGTTTTATAGAGAGATGGGAGAAATGGTGGATTTGCCTGTTGTATGAGGTAAGTGTGTATGGTGGTAAGTGATGCTGTGCCACTTGAAGAATCATCCAGGTATTAGTTCACAAAGACCAGATTTATCTCTGTAGGGGTCAAGAAGAAGTAACTCTGTGAACATGGGGTGCCTGCTTTGTGTTCATATTCACAAAGCCCTGCAACACAACCAGGCATTTGAGGACAAATGAACATCAGAAGTAGTCCTGTCTGGAAATCTCATAGAAGGTATCTAATGCATCTCTCTGGAGCAATGGCCGGGAGTGCCTGGGGGAATGTGTTCACTCTCAAAAATACAGACATTTAAAATTGTTCCAGTGCCAGCGCCCATTTCAGCACATCCTACTTGTTGTCAAGGAATGAGATCTGCATCAGAGCTACCAGGTAGTCTTCTTAGTTTTGATTTGGAGAAAGAATCCATCGCTACTATGGGGAAGGGGAAATCATATTTAAATTTAATTCCTTAAATTTATTTAATTGGCTGTGTCCTACAGGACCTTCCAGTTAAACTGGAAATGAGGTGAATTTAATATACGATGTCTGAGTTTTGCAAAATGAAGATTAAAGCATCCGGCACATTTGGAGAAGTTCTCATGGCTTCCTGATCTGGCAACTTGTTTAAACAAAATGCAATTATTTGATGTGGAAGTGATGGTACAGTGCAAGGCAATTAAGTATCTCATATTTAAATTTGGGTGCTGAGCTCACAAACTCTTAACATTGTATATATGCTGATGTACTGGAGTGCTCCTGCCTATGCATCATGCTGACTCAAATTATTCTTTTTTATATTATGCTAACTGAAGGTTTTATCACATTTGAGACCAGTGCAGAGAACACGTTCCTTTTAAGTCCTCCCAGAACTTAAGAAAATCTGTCAGCCCTCATAATAAGAAATGTGAAGATAAACTGGCTGAAGATATGAAGTACATGACTGTAGTATGTTCTACAGTGTGAATACACTGTGGATACGTGAGAACTGGTGTGTGAAATGGGATTTTGATCTTACATGGTTTGCTTTTTATATCTAACTTAAATTCATTGCTGAAGAACACAACCATTTAAAAGTAAGGTGACAATTTACAGTACATTTTGTGTGTTTTTATAAGTATTAAGAAAAGTAGTTTCCCTTTGAAGCTTATATTAGTCATCATATGGATGAAGCAGGGAAAATATGAAATAAATAAGCCTCTTTGAAGGAGGCTTTGGTATTAGAACCTCTTTTTCCATACTATGTCATACTCTACTAATGCTCTTTTTCTCAGCTTAACTAAATTTCGTGTTATTGTAACTACAGGCAATTCTTTCATCAGGGGTGACCTTCCTCTAGGTAGGTTGAGAAAATGACTTCATTTTGCACCCCTGCTGCTAGTAAGACCAAGAATCACAGAAGAACAGCTAAAAGAATGCAAAAGATTGATAGGCAGAGTGAGAGCATCTGTGAGGTCAGAGAAAATGTTGGTGAATTTGGTCATCAGGGAAACTAAAAAGCCAGAGGAAACGACAGAAACTGGGCATCATCTTCAGTTAATAATGTCTATTCCTTCAACTCCTTTCTTACACTATATGGGACTTTGGAGCTTGTCGTGTTCTCTTCTTTTTCCTAAAACTTCATATTTCGAGGCTCTTCTATTGATATTTCTTCAAATACATGCAGTATACTTGAATATATTTGTAATTTATATAGTGTTGCAATATATATATATATTGTTGCAAATATGTAAACTGTCAGCAGAAAGTCAATTTTCAGAGCTTGACATGGAACTAAATTGAAGGTAATCCTCCTGAATCAAAGCAGACAGCAAGTGGGGAGGAAGCAGCATATTTCAGAGATGCAAAATGGGACACCCTCAATATTTTGGAAAATCTTTAGGGAGTTAGATAAAAATAACAATACATCCCTAAAGCTAAGCAACACAGGTAGTTTCCTCTTGGACCAGTGAGATGTAGACAGCTGCTGTCCTGAGGCCAGTCTAAAGCAGAAGACAGCTCAAGACTGCAAACCCTACAGATATGTGCCTGCTGGTAACTAATTTTTATAACCTTTAGAAACTGAGTGTGTGTGATAGCTTGTATGCATCCACGTTTGTAGAAATTGCTACCTTAACTCATTGGCATTGTGAGAGTTGGAAACTGTTTGTAACTTGCCAAAAGGGGAAACTGGCGGTTTTAATTTTGAATCAGATGAGAGCAATTAGATTAAATAATGGAAAATTGCCTGAGTTTCTCAATAAACAGCAATCTTGGTAGGTTTAGCAGCTGCCTCAGAGAGCTAGAAAGAATATTGTATTTGTTATATTAATATTACTATACATTCTTAAAGCTCAGACAGGTAATTTCACTATTTGAAAGTCACTTGTGTTCACCTGAAATGCAGCCATTGGCTTCATAGTATATTTAGAAAATACATAACTTTGTTCCAGTTGTAATGCTAATTTGAACATTCTCTTTCTTGATTTTAGTTATCTTTGTGGAAAATACTGTTTTATTAGGATATGAATGCACTTTAAACTCTTTTTAAAATGTATATATTTTTGTTAATAGGCACTCATCCTTGCTTGTGGCTCACAGGCAGGGGGATTTTTTGCCTTACACAATTGAAGTAAGGTTATAAAATCTATAGACACTGTGCTGGTAAATATCTCTGAATCTTGATGCATAACTGTGTTCTATAGTACAGTTCTGTGTCAGGTACTTGCTAACCATACCTTTTATGGCTATTACACTAGATGCCTATATGCATCTGTTTGTATATGTACTAACAATGTATTAGCAATTACAACCAAGAAAAAAAGTAAAATAATAACAAATAACAACAAAAATAAAGGAAAACAACACAATAAAAAGCAACACAGATCAGCTGTATCTAATTATATACAAATTCAGAAAGTTTTATGGACTTTATCACTCTGCATTCCTAAAATTCTGTTCAGTCCACAATGCAGATTCCACTGTATTTTGTCATACATCATCATGTTCTGCTCTTTGAACCACCTTAACTTCTGAAACTCAAAGTACTTCACCTTGAAATTGCATTATTTGTAGCAGCCAATGGATCTTGAAATATTCTTCAAGGCCATTTAATGTACTTTCGTTATCTCATTTCAGTTCTGGCAAAATCAAGTGAAAAGCTCTTGAGTTTATTAGCAATGTTATGAAATCTCTTGTCAGAACATTAAAAAAAGAAAGAATTATATAATCCACAAACAGTTCTTTTTAGACTCTTTAGATTTACATTTATATTAAAAAGACAAGCTATTCAAAGCTCAGAAATCCCTGAATAAATCATACTGCCCTGCCCAGTGCATTCATTTTTATGGGACTGAAGAGCAATGCATTAAATCAAATATTGTGCAAGAATGGTACAGGTAAAACCTCTTTCATTGAGACATGTATCTGCCTGTGTAGTACCGTTCAAATACTTCAGTTCTTTATTTCTGTTATGTACTAATCTTATCCTGCAAAAAGTCATGAGCAGCATTAGAGCACATAGATCACACTATAGCACACTAACAGTTGAAGTAAGACCTGCTTTGAAAGACTGTTTTTATGAAGTGTTGAGCTGCAGTCTGGTGAGGAAAAGACTGGAAAAAATGGAGCACTTCACAGCCTCAATAAAAGTACGTTTTAATTTCACTGACAGTATCAGTGACATTGATCTGCTCAGATGTTATGACTGTAATGTTATCACTTCTGGTTACTGTATGAGTAGCAAGGATTGAGACAGAAAAAGAGTTTCAGAGGTAGGAATATACAGGGAAGATCCTGTTACCTTGGATTAGACCTGTAGGTCATAGAACCATGAATAAATTAGGATGGAAGAGACCTGGATGTTACCTAGCAGAACCTCCTTGCCTGGAGAAGCTCCAATTAGTCCAGGTTGCTCAGGACCATGTCCAGTCATCTTGAACACCTCCTGGGAAAGAGATCCCATAACGATTCTGGGCAACCTCTTCCAATATTTTACCACCCTTAAGATAGCAGAAAAAGATGTCCTAATGTATAATTACAATTTCTCACATTCCAAAACTTGTTTCTTTTGCCTCTAATTCTATTACTGCACCTACAAGAAGAGAGAAATCAGACTTGAACACTACCGGATGACTGTAGGACAGTGTACCAGCTAATATTGTCTAGGAAAATACAACATAGGGTAGCAGGGTGGAAGGAGAGAGTAAGAAGAATATGAAAAGGGACAGTCCTTTAGCTTAAAAGGACTAGAAAGCTGGCAATTAAATTAACGAGTTACTCTGTGGAGTTTTCTGTAGTGGCCAGAATTCAAACTGTTATGGAGAAATTCAAAACTAAAAGATTTACAGTTACTAATTAAACTTTATCCAGACAGAGCTGCTAAAAAAAGAAGCACCTGTGCAGATCCTCATCTGCGGGAAGTGTCAGGACCTTGCTCCTGGAGCAGAGATGGGTAGCAAACTCACCTGTGTAAGATGTGACCAGGTGGAGGACTTCCTGTGACTGTTGACTTACCTGCAGGAGACAGTCAAAGGCTGTGTGTTATCAGAGAGGCAGAAATAGAGAGAGTCAGCCAAATTCACCTGCAGCCTGCATTGAATCCACAGTCTGGGGCCAAACAGTCCCAAGCTCCTCCACTGGCACACCCAGTTGGAGGAGAAGACAACAGTGATGAGAAATGGCAAATTGCCATGAGAAAGACTCGTAAGAGGAAGAAACCTGCCCCAAAGCTGGAGGTGTATCTGCAGAATTGCTTAATGGTTCTGCAGATTGAGAAGGAAAAAGAGACAGTAACAGGTAAGTCATCAAAGCTGAGTAAGACCTGCATAACAGCTACCGCAACTAAGAAAAAGTGATGGGTGATAGTGGTGGGTCATTCTCTTCTGAGGGGTACAGAGGCACCCGTTTGTTGACTTGACCCACTATCTAGAGAGGTCTGCTGCTTGCCAGGGGCATGCATCAGGGATGCGATGGAGAGGCTGCCAGACTTTGTACATACTACACACTACTGCCCCCGCTGCTGCTGTTTGACATAGGCACCAGTGACTCAGCTGTTAGCAACCTGAAGAATATCAAGAGTGACTACAAGAAGCTGGGAGCAGCAGTGAACAACTCAAGAAGCACAGGTAGTTTTCTCATCAGTCCTCCTTGTTAGGGGCATGGGGAGGGAAAGGTTTGGTAGAATTAAGAAATTAAGAGAATGGTGTTGTGAACAGAGGCTATTTATGTCATGGAACTAGTTCTGAGAACTTGTCTTCTAGGGGAGGATGAGGTTCATTTCTCAGTGAAGAGGAAGACCATCTTTGGCAACAAGCTTTCCAATTTAATCAGGAAGGCTTTAAACGAGGGTTGCTGTGGGTGGGGATCCTCAAACCATCTCACTTTGAGGCTGATAATGGTAATGGATGCTCTGGGCCTGGAGTTGGATCATGAGCCAGTAAGACAACCCCTAAGGTGCAGGATAAGGAGACTCCAATGGGTAAATCAGCCCTGATGGGAGCCCAACTCACATGCCTGTACACTAATGCAGAGTATGGGGGACAAGAAAGAAGAGTTGCAGGCATGTGAGTGCCTATAGTACTGTGATGTAATTGGCATCACTGTGACTTGGTGGGATGGCTCTCATTATTGGAATGTAGGAACAGATGGGCATAAACTCTTTAAGAAAGCCAGGCAGGGGAAAAAGGGGAGGGTGTACTGCCCTCTACATCAACAATCATCTGGAGTCTGTGGAGCTCCACCTGGGGATAGATGAGTTGACAGAGAGCTTACGGGTAAGGATTAAGGGAAAGGCAGAGGAAGGAGACATCGTAGTGAGTCTGCTACAAGCTACCTGACCAGGAAGACTGAGTGGATGAAGCCCTCTATAAACACATAGGAGCAGCTTCACATTCACAAAATATGGTCCTCATGGGGGACTTCAGCCACCCTGATATCTGTTAGAGGGACAACACAGCAGGGCACCAGAAATCCAAGAGGTTTCTGGAATACGTTGATGATAATAACTTCCTCTTCCAGGTGGCACAGGAACCCCTGAGAAAAGGTGTTATGTTGAATCTTGTCTTTACCAATGAGGAGGGGATGGTGAGTAATGTGAAGCTCAAGGGCAGCCTTGGCTGTAGCGACCATGAAATGGTGGAGTTCAAGATCCTTCAGGCATCAAAGAGGGTGCACAACAAACTTTCTCTGGACTTCAGGAGAGCAGACGTGGAACTGCTCAGGGAACCACTTGACAGGGTGACATGGGAGAAAGCCCCGGAGGGAAGAGGGGCCCAACAAAGCTGGTCAGTATTCAAGGACCATGTCCTCCAAGCCCAGAAGTAGTGCACGCCAAGAAAAAGGAAAGCAGGCAAGAATGCCAGGAGGCCTCCGTAGATCAACAAGTTGCTTGTGGACTTACTTAAGTGCAAAAAGAAAGCCTATAGGGAGTGGAAACAGGAATGGGTTACCTGGGAGGATTTCAAAGAAGTTGGCAGAGCAGCCAGGGATCAGGTTGAGAAAGGTAAAATCCAGACAAAATTAAATCTAGCCAGGGAAATAAAGGGGAATAAGAAGAAATTCTACAGGTATATCAGTGATAAAAGAAAGTTCATTGGCAGATGAAGGTTGCTAAGTTGGAAGTTGGTGGTTGCCTAGGGACAGCCTGATTATAACTAGCATGGCCAAGCACGGGAGAATCCCAAACATGGACAGCTTTGTCACGGAGTTATCTAGATCAATCTATGTCCATGACAGGGGAGCAGTAGGCCTGTGAGCCCCCAGGCCCCCAAAAATGGGAAGGAAAAAGGGAAAGGGGGTAGGGAGATGGGAGCTGGGCTCAAGGAAACAAACAGAGCAGTGGCAATGATCTATCTAAGGAGGAAAACTTATTTTACTAACTATGATATTGGAATGCAAGATAACACAATATAATACAATCTAGTTGAAATTGAGGGTAATAAATCAAGTAAAAAAAGAGAGAGAGAAGTTTCCAAAGACCGAGAAGCCTACTTTGGAATTGAAGGCGCATGGCTTGGAAGCACACCCACACCCGCTGCCAGGCAGTGAGAGAGAGAGAGCGAGCGTCACTTCCGTGACGTATTTTCCTTTTTGACCATGAGGTCCTCTGGGACGTGTAGTTCTTCTCTGTGCTCCTCATGGTGTTATGATGTGGAATACCAATAGCAAAAATTACAAAACCATGACAAGCCTCAAAAGCTTTAATTTATCGAACCTCAAGAAAGTTACAAGCAGAATCAATTGGGGAAATATACCTGGGCAGAACAATCTATGTGGAAAAGAGTAGCTCTTTAGAAGAGTTTATTAGCTTGCCAAAAGCCAAAGAAAAGAACTTTTGCTGTGTTGTTTTCAGTGGCTAAGAGAAAGACACCATTAGAAATAAATAATCAATTTATAACAAATATTAAAATTGGAAATGGATCATAATAATGATAAATGAAGAGCCACAACTCTTGGAAAACTGATAAGGGTAGATAAAACTGCCAGAGAATGAGGTCTGTGGCTGGAAGATCTGAAGACAATATCAAGATATTTTAGATTAGCATGAACATACATACATGTACATACTCAGAAATGTTTTGCCATGACTAGAACAGATGATAAAATTGTTTCTAATGATGCAGAAGAGGCAGAATAAAAATTTCCTTACTAAATTTGGAAGAAAGCAGTGTAATTTATGTATTTTAAATCTGACTGATGAACTAATTACTGAGACATTAAAAACTGCTGCTAACATTTTAAAATCTACTGGCCCAAATTATTTGCACTTAAGAGTCATAAAAGAATTAACAGGGGTTCAGAATTCACCTCTGCAAATTTTTAACAAACCTTGGAATGATGGAAAATGAACAGAAAACCAATTCTCTGTGATGATGCTGCGTTAATAACTAAAAAGAGTGAGAATGATACCAATAAGTACAAGTGTTAACATGATTCAGTTCTGGTGAAATAAGGGAAATGTTTTTAACTGTTTACTTGAGAAGGACCTGAAAGGTATGATTATGATTAATGCCAATTTGCATGTTTTTAGGGAAATTAGTAAGATAGAGCACTTGTTCTGGAAAAACTGCAGGTTACACTGGTAAAGATGACAATGTTGATACAAACCGTATAAACTTTTATGAGGCAGATACTTTAATTCCTCATCACACTGTTCACAATTACAAAGCATCTGAAGACTCCAATTCAAAATGGTAGGAAAAAAGAACTATGGCTTCTTCTGGAAATTGCCAACTTTCTTAGCAAAAGAGTGGGAGGCGTTGGCTGATAGTACATGCTCACAGACAAGTAGCCTGGGTGAAGTCAGTGCAAATCCAGCGGCCCAGCAACCACAAGTGACTTTTCTTGGACATGAAAGCCTTGTTACCTCCTCCCTGACTGTGGAATCAGTGCACTGACAGCATGAATCTAGGAAGATATTTTCAAAGCCTTGTCAGTTAAGTCAGAAATTTTCAACTCCTTAAAGTTTGAGACATTTTGAAGATAAGGTTGTAACAAACCAGGAATTTCCCCTGGTTTCCTGTTGAAAGAGGCTGTTTAATCTGTTTTTGCTTAAAATTAACAGAAGAAAATAGAGCAACTCGGTAAGGCTGGCATGGGAAATTTTTTTTAAGAGAGCAGTTAGAGTAAATTATTGGTAATTGAAAACAGGAGATTAGAATTTAAACCTTTGTGCAGACTAACCTCATATAATCAGTACTGATTATATAAAAAAAACCATATTGTGACTATCACACCTTTTATTTAATCTCAACTTTTCAACCTCCTCATTTTTTTTCTGACATAGGCCTTTTTCTGAAGAAGGGCTTAATGTACACACTTTTCAGCTTCCCACAGCCTGTGACCTGCAGTGCTGTGTACAGGAAGAGTGAGGGGACTTTCTGAAGGATTTTTCAGAATGAATTTAGAGTGCTTTCCTTTTAGGTTCATTTCTCTTTTAGTAACAATAAAGAAGTCCCATGGCAGAGCATTTATTCTGACCCACGGGGAATGTGTCATGATTTGTTTTCTGCCTGAAGACTGATGAAGTTGCTGGCATATAAAATGTCGGTTGTTGGCCATGCCAACAAAAAAAGGCATTTGTAGTTTTTAAGAACCATCATTAATCATCCTTCATGTCAGAGAGTGAAAAGTGCAGCAGTGCCAGCATATTTCTAAGAAAAGAAGGAACACACAAAAAGGGAAACTGGAGAGGAGGGTTGTCTGGGTTGTCTGTGTGTACTAACCTACGTAACTAACACATTTCTTCTACCTGTTGGTAATTAAGGAAATAGATAGAAGATGATATGAAATCTATCATAAGCAGGAGGCACTGATCTACAACAAACGTTGCAGACGTATGTATTAGTTACTATGGGATATCCATGAACAATGGATTCTTGAACTGCCATGGAGGAAAATTCAGCCTGAAATAAATCTCAAAATCTTCCTAAGAGGAAATTCAGAAAAACTGTATGATAGTTTTAAAATTATATTTGAGCAAGAATGAATGGCTATACATTCATGCTTACAAATCTGAAGCAGAAGTTAGAAGATTTCTAACCACTGAAAAATGAATTTATGGAACATACATGTAGGTGCAATCCAGTACAAGTCTTTACTGAAATACTCTAAAATTGGTTGCTTAGTATCATATGATCCCCGCCTTTTAAAGACCTGTGGAATTTTGATTTAGTGGTCTTTCAGGTGAAGGAAAAAAAAAAAAAAAAGGACACCCTCCTGAGTAGGGAAAAATATTCTGCTGCTTCTTTTTCTTCTGAATTCCTTCTGAGAAAATGGATAGCATTTCTTGTTACCGGCACAATGTTCTCCCTACCTTTGTATTAGCATTTCAAAACAAAAAGTTCCCTTTTGTCTCCATACACAAAATGCAACCAATACTCTCCATACAAGTGCTGTTCCTTTAATCATCTTCCATCTTAAAAGCCCTGATGATTTTCATGTACAACATAAAGAGCTGATCGAATGTGAACTTTTTCAAGATTTCTTCAGCATCCCATAATTTTAAAAGCTGCTAGATTTTTCACACAGTGCTGCCATGGAGACTTTGAAACACAACATGTTTTGACTGTGGCTTTTTCTGTACTGAGATTTGCCATTTTCATCCAATATCTTCCACTAACTTTTTTCTGTATTCACTAGGACTTGTGATTTCCACCTTAAGGACTTGGTTGCATCTATTAAATACAAATTCTAGGTAACAAGAAAAGTATGAACAGTAAGCGCAACACTCGTGCTGTATCTTTCAGCCTGGCTTTAGTTTCTACCTCTGTCCACAAGTACGAGAGTCTGGCTCTGATATACACAGTAATGTGCCAGGGGTTATTTTACTGTCAGATGGAACATAAACTTCCACAGCAGCATTTATGGGGAGGCAGGATAGGCTCTCTGAGGCATGAAAGGACTGGCTGTAATGCTCCAAAGATGTCCAAACAAGATCAGCAATTTTTATGCATGCTTGAAAGGGAAGGGATGAAACCAGCTTCGCTGCTCCTGAGGGGAGATGGCTCAGTGTTATCAGTTGTCAGTGTGTGCACATGGATTTGTGAGTGTTTCTGGAAGGGAAAAGAAAGAGTATGTAATCACAGTGTAGTCACAGGAGAGAAGTTCCCCGTCCAATCTGTGTGGGCATTTGTATCAAGAGTGACAACATTGGCACCATGGCCACTAAAGGCAGCGACAGAAATGTCTTTCTTCCTTGTCTTCCTCACTCGGACTCAATTACCATGTGTCTGTTGTTCAGTCAGTTGAACCTTTCCTGGAAATGCTGGGCTCTCTGTGTATGTATGGCATTGATTCATACCTTAATAAAGGCAGAACAATCCAAAAAGTCAGGCTTACCACTCATAGACAAGAAAGTTTATCTGGGAAATCCCGAGCCAGTAGAGAGACCACACAGCTCGAACAGCATAGCTGGAACACAGTCAGGGACCTGTGGGGATTTGTGACTAGGAAGCCTCATGTAGTTGGAATGGGGATGGTGCTAGCACTTGCATGTGCATAAAGAATATCCTAACTGCTAACCAGAAGCAGTTTTGAACTACCACATAGGGTTTTCACTGGACAGATTTCAGTTGCAGCTTCTGCAGAGAATCCTTACAGTGTTACCCAAATGGCTGGGTATGTTTGATTACAGCATAAGCTCCGCTCAGACAAGGGAAAGGAAGAACATTTGGCACCAAAGGCTGGATGGTTTAGAGGGCTTGGAGAGGAGGACAGGAGAGAAGCAGAATGTATTAGCTAAGTGGTTGGGAGGATCATGGAAAAGTGGGACACTTTCTAACAAATCAAAAGAAAGCTGTGTGTCTGGCTTTCATAATTATACATGGAAACCAGTCCCATGGTTTCCATAGACTATTAGCCTGCACAGAAGTGGATGGCAAATCCCTGTATTACTATTGCCAGTCATCATAGGCACCTGATGGCTTTACGGGGCAGCAAGGATGAGCACAGGACCTGGGAAACAGAAATGCATCCTTCTCTGCTGCACATGCCATTCTGCAGTCAGCTGGGTAGATACAGAAACGTTGCCTAAGCACAGCATCTGTACAAGTCATGTATCTGCCCCGTGTAGCTATGTGTGCAATACTCAAGCTTTTGGGGTTCATTTGGGTCTTCAGAACAAGGAAGCACATGAACTTCATATGGGATATAACATGGAATTGATAAGACAAGGATCCTAAAACTTGAACACAGGAAGTTCTGTACTAATATGCAGAACTTCTTTACAGTAGGGGTGACGGAGCACTGGAACAGCTTGTCCAGAGAGGTTGCAGAGTCTCCTTCTATGGAGATATTCAAGACCCACCTGAATGCCTACCTGTGCAACCTGTTGTAGGGTACCTGCTTTATTGGGGGGTTGGACTTAGTGATCTCTTGAGATCCCTTACAACCCCTGCGATTCCGTGACTCTGTGATATCATGCCGAACAACTGTCTAGTCAATTTGCCTTCATGCCTTCAGTGAAGGAAGATAATGAAGGAAGCTAATAAAAGGAGAAATAGTTCCATTATTTTTGTGTCAAATTGTATATTCTCCTCTAACAGCAGAAGTTTTCATTGTCTGTCCTCAGACTCATTCTAATTCAAGAGTATTAGCTGAATGAGGACATTTTACCCAAAGATTGGGTTTCCAGAGGACTGGCTCGTTTTAGTTCTAAGAGTGTTTAGACTTGAATGTCCATCTCTTTCATGTTTCTTCTATTTCTAAAGAGAAACATCTTTTAATTAGTCTTTTAGCATGCAATGAAGATAGTGTAGAGCTATTGACAATACAATGATGAAATGTCATATGCAAATATATGCAGGGGCTCTTCAGTTTTCTACATGTTTATGACTGACTTTCAATATATATATATATATTTTTAAATTTCAGTGTACATATATATAGAATAAAATCACTTGAAAGCAAGGAGTGAAATTGGATCTCATTAAAAAGTGGAGTTAGTGAAATGGTGACAGATGGGTCCTGCTGGGAAGAAGATCATTGAAAAAGACTGGGATAAGTTAGTGAGTTTGCAATTATAAAGCATGTGGCTTTGTAATTTCTAACCCCCAGTTCTGCAAAGCGATCAGTGCATTTGGATCCATATATCTGCAGGGAGGCTCACTGAAAGAGGCGTGACGATCTGAGTAGAGCAACAGGCACATGCAGCTATTCCAAAACATAGCTCTAAGGAAGAACCTCTCTTTTCTAGCCAAATTTCAATTCCTCCTCTCCAGAATGTAAGAACACTTCACTATGAAATATGAAGCTGCTTTTCATGCTCCCCTGTACCCACTAACAGATCTGGGCTAGAATTTTAAGTAAAAATATGAGCCTTTCAAACATGGTTTGTTTGATCTGCCACTGTTGAGCACTGTCCATATCCCAGTATGCCTCTGGCAATGGATGACAGGTTTTTAATTACGTTTCTAAGAGGGCTCTGACTTTCTTTTACATATAATGTTGAAAATCTTTATCTTGGCTTATTTCGGTAACAAATTTGGCGACAGGAAACTGTAACCTATTTACTTAGAATCCTCTCATCTCCATTATTGTAAAGATGTCTTAGTGATTCTATTTTTAGGACTGAGCAAATAGGGCATTAATCTTGCTTTGCTTTTAAAGCAGATTGTCTTTGAATGTAAAATGTCAGATGTGTGAGATTCGTGTCCATCTGCGCGATTAGCATCATTCTTATTTCCAGAGATTGCTTCAGTCATCGAGTCCCAACATCTGCAAACCCAGGGCACCATGCAGATGATACATGTAAGTCATTATACATTTTCTTCCATGTGTTTACAGCCTCCAATAATTTAGGATGGTTCTTCCATTGCACACTATATGCAACCATTTGGTTTCAATGTCCTGAAACAATGCATCTTCTAATAGTTTTTTCTAAGCATATTTGGAAAGCTTATTTTCACTTCCTCAGCCAAAGAATAGCACTGCTGCTGCTGATCCCAACTCACACTCTGAGACCTCACATTTTCTTTAACAATCTGATATTAGTGCCAGATCTGTATCTCTGTTCAGAAGTTATTATGGCAGAGTTCAGTTTTCATAGCTGCAGATTTACTGGGTGAGTGTAATACTCTTTCATGGTTCCAAAATTCTTTTCTGATGTGCAAGTTTCTTCATGCCTTGGGGAAGCAGAGAAGAAAGCAAGGGAGTTCTTGATACAATACAAATGTGTGCTGGAGGCTGATATTATAGGAGGAGCTGGTGTCTTGGTAGTGAATCAGAAATGCTAGGAGAGAAGGGTGCCATGTCAGGGAAGAGTGGGAGGATGAGAAGCTTGAAGTGAAACAGCAAGGACAATTGCACACACACACACACACACAAATAAAAAAAAATAAAATAAAATCTTTCCATTAGCACTTTGAATAGAGCAGAAAGGTACAAGACTGCCTTTGTGAGAACCACAGTCACCCATAGGCCTACGGGGGAAAGTTTGATTGAGGTGATGAAAGGGAAAAGCTGTGTCTTTGATATGTTACATAGAAAAAACTCAACAAGGTGTGATTCAGAGCATGGATGTGAGGATATAGAGGCATTACAAGAGCAGAAGACCGTGAATGGGCTACGAGCCTGAATTAAGAGAAAATTATATTCTCTACCTTGATCAAGTAGAGAAGTAGGAGAATGGGATTAGGGAAGTGTTAATCATCGTATAGCCACACTGAGGATGAACAAAGACTAGCCTTCATCATGCAGGTATAAGGGTAAGTGGTGTTTGGAACACAATGGAGTCTGTATTGGAAAGGTAGATATGTGGAAAGACTAAATGGAAATAATAGTAAAATATATATTTATGCATGTTCAACAGCACAGGGTGTATGCATATAAAGAGAAGATGATGACCCAAACACTGGAGTTATTTCCAAAGCAATAATGATTGGAGGGATGGGATGAGAAACATGGAGACAGAATCACAGGAACCATTAGAGACTAAATTTCATGAAACAGTACGCTCTCTGGAGTCCAGTCACAGTTAGTTTGGATGTTATTTTGAACTCTGTCAGATTTGCCTCAGAACTTTGGGATCAGAGGAAAGCCTGAAAAATATTTGGAAGAAAACTGAAAAAGAAGCTTTGAAAATAATGACTGAAGACAGTGTGCCCAAATTGTGATGCTTAACAGGATCCTTCTGACCATTTCAAGAGCAAGGAAAGAATATGAGAAACATCATCTGAGCCATCTGTACTGCCACAGGAAAGTCAGTCTTACATTTCCTACTTTTAGGAAATGTGAACTATCCTATTAAGTCTCCAGAAACGTTGGCTTGTGGGAATTAAGTGACTTCAGTGCTGATAAGCAAGTATTTTTGTACTTCAAGCTCCTGGTTACGTAAGTAATCAAAGACAACAAAGTGAATACTGGAAATTCCTGGTTCTTAGGAAAACCTTTAGGTTTCAGAACAAGGCATTTGTGAGAAAGTTCTGGGCATTTCTGAGAAAACACTAATAGATGCAGAACCTATGTAATGTATCACAGGCTCATGAAAACAACTAATTCAATATTATTCTATATTTAATGTTCAGCTACAGAGCAACACTACTGCAGTGTGGAAAATCACTGGCAGGTTTACAGGGATATGCATATTAACCAGTATGACAGAATCAAAGGATGAAAAATGACTTGTAGTCTTTTGTGAGAGCAGGAAAGTCAAAATGTGCACAAAATTGAGGAAAAACTTTATCATAGTTTAGACACAGATGCTTTAGAATTTGGAAAGGTCATCATAAACTCCGAAGACTACAGAAATGTCACTTCCTTGCAATGAGCTAAACATGAAGAAACATTTTATAAAGAAATTGGAAGCTTCTGCTCAGTCTTTTAAAAACTACAAAGCAAAAGAAAAACTAGCAGCTGGCAGAGAAGATTGAAGTAAAGGGCAAAAATGCTGGAGTACAAAGGTCTTCATGGGCTGATCTATTTTTTTTCAGACTATAATAAGCAATTTAACAAGTGAAGATGGGAACATATGTGAAGATATATGGCTTCACCAGATCAAAGTTAGAAGACAGATGAAATGGCCAAAAGGCCAATTGAAACCTGTTGATCAACTACAGCTGATCCTGTGTAACAACAAAAAATGTTATGTTTAGATGCTGTGCTGGTTGGAGTGCATCATTTTAGCTTTTACTGATCTTTTCACTTATGCTCTTTCTCTTGTATCTCTGGCCCACACTGTCTATTTAATTTTTATCACCTCATGGCAGAGTTTCACACTTTCTTCCCATTTTTGACTAGCACAAGATTAGTGACCAGGGTCCATCTGTTTGCTGCACAGCATTGTTATAGGTTCAGATTGTAAAAAACAGCATAGAGAAAGCAAGAACATCAACTGATGGAATAGTTTAGCTGGGTGAACATATGGGAAAGGCCATTCTCTCTGGCACACTCTGCAAAAAGACCCAGCAAGGTTTGAGTCAGAGCTTGTATGTGAGGACACAGGGATTGACTTGAGGAAAACTAGAAGATGGTCTCCTTCACCTTGATCAGTTAAGTTCAGGTAACCTGAATGACAAAGTTTATCGATCTGGATATTTTTGACCCACCCATCCACAGTTGTGCCACTACATCTGACCATTGGGGTTTTTCAATTAGCTGAGCTTCTTTCCCTCCCTAGAGTTGTTCCAACTCCTGAGGGAAAATTTCCACAGTATACCACACTGAGACCAGAAGCTGAGCACTATCCTTCATCAATGCAGCATGTCCTGCTTGACTTGGGATATTTTTTCACATGCCAACATAATTCCTCCACCTGGGATGCTGCTGTGCACCTTGGAAGTCTTCTTCTGCAGACTGGGCCAGCCTCTCTGTTTCCTTGGCTGTAATCCAGCACCCTTTGCTAAGCTCACTAAGCACAGCACACTCTGCATAAACTGGGAATACTCAAGACTCCAGTGGTCTTTTTAAATCTCTAAAAACATCCTACTTTGAAAAGAGATGGAGTTGTAACTTGCTTCCAAAAGTTATGGACTTGCTATTGCTCTTTTAGCTCCTCTGAATATGGCCCTGCAGACATCTTCTCCAGGCTTTTACTTTACTTCCCCATTGAGTTCTGCATGAAACCCTTCACAAGGAACTTGGGCTTGTGCATGTAGGCAGGCAGGGATGCATACCTGCACAGGGAAATTAGGCCATGTTTAGTACTTGTAGAAGGTAACTCAGGTATATTTCCAATTTTGTTTTGGGTACCGAGTGTTTCCCTAGCTAACTATAAAGTAAAGTACTATAGTTGGTATTCCCATGTACAGTCTTCACCTCATCCATCCTATAGAGGAGGTAATTTTACCAACCTTAAATGTTCTATTGTGGATTTTGCAGGAAAAAATCTTTTGCATAGGAGCTGCCTGGCCAGAAAACAGTTTTGCAGAAAAAGACCTAAGAGACACTAAGCTGAGCATGAGCCAGGAATGTGACCTCACAGCAAAGGCTAGTGGTTTTCTTGTCTGTTCGAGGCACCGCACGGCCAGCAGGTGGAGGTAGGTGATCCCTCCCCTCTGTTCAGTGCTGGTGGGACAACACCTGGAGCGCTGGATCCAGTTCTGGGTCTCCCAGTACAAGAGGGGCATGGACATACTCAAGAAGAGTCCTAAACAGAGCAACCAAGATGGTGAAAGGCCTGCAGCACTTCTCCTGTGATACGAGGCTGAGAGAGACTGCTCAACCTGGTGGAGGCTCTGGAGTATCACATCATCTACAAACATCTGACAGGAGGATGCACAAAAGAGTGCACTCTTTTCAGTGTTGCCCAGTGCCAAGACACGAGGCAATGTGCACACACTGGGACACAAGAGGTTCCCTCTGAACACCGGGAACCACTTTTGTTCCGTGCAGGTGATGGAGCACTGGTACAGGCTGCAGAGAGAGGCTGTGAGGTCTCCTCCTTGGAGATCTCCAGAAGGCACCTGAACGTGGGCCTGGGCATCCTGCTGTGGGTGTCCCTGCTGGAGCAGGAGTTGGGCCAGATGGACTCAGACGGCGCTGCCAGCCCCAACCGCGCAACTGTAACTTTCTGCCCGTCACCCCAGCCCTCTCACAGCACTCCTGCCGCACCATTCCCACTTGTCTGAAGCTCTCTGGTTTCTCGATGCAGCGCGGACAAAGGCGAGCTCTGCCGCACCGGCGCGGTGAGACACTCACACCAAGCCGCTATCCCAGAGACCATAACAAACCACCCACTTCCCACAGACCCCAAACAGCCCCAACACTGCCAGGCCCCGCCCCTCTCCCCTCCTCTCCAGTCGAGGGGGCGGGCGGCGTTGGCAGCGTTTTCCCGGAGTCCTCGCTTTTCTCATTGCGCTTGCGTCGCCTGCCGTCTTCGCGCAGGCGCAGGAGGGTTGAGGAGAGGGTCCGGAGTGTAATTGCGGCGGCCGTACCGGTGCCGCTCGCCGTTCGCAGCCGGGCGGCGGGGATGAGCCTCCGCCCGGCCCCGTTCAGGAGACGCGGGCAGAGCGGCGCCGCACGCCAGGCCGGGCCCCTCGCAGCCCGCTCGCCGCCGCCAGCCCGGAGTGGAGCCTCCGCGGAGCTCGAAGAGCGACGCTGAGCGGAGCCTCCCGCTCGGGCCCTGTCGGGTGGCGGCGCAGCGGGAGCCGTCGGGGCAGCCAGGCCCTCGCTCCCCGCGCGGCGGTTGGTCGCGTTAGGGGGGCCGCGGCCCGGCGCCCGCGGGGAGGATGGTGAGGCCGGTGACGGCTCCTGCGCCGGGCCGAGAGGCGACGGAGCTGAGGCGGGCCCGGGCCAGCCCCCGCTGGGGCTGAGGGGCTGCCGGGGCGCCCCGCAGCGCGGCCGTGAGCGGCAGGATGAGCGCTCCCGCCCTGCTGCCGCTGGCCGGGCGCAGGCTGCCCGCCCTCAACCTGGGCGCGTCGTCCTTCCCGCACCACAGGGCTACCCTGAGACTGTCGGAGAAATTCATCCTGCTCCTTATCCTGAGTGCCTTCATCACGCTGTGCTTCGGGGCGTTCTTCTTCCTGCCCGACTCCTCGAAGCACAAACGCTTTGACCTGGGGCTGGAGGACGTGCTCATCCCTCACGTGGACACCAGCAAGGGGGGCAAGCACTTGGGAGGCTTCCTGATCCACGGGCAGGGGCACGACGAGCACCGGCACAGGTGGGTGCCCGCGGGCTGCGGGGCTGGGCTAAGGGGGACCGCGGTACGGAGGGCTCCGGCTGTGGGCTTCTCGTGTTCTTCGCGTCTCCCCCTCTGAGAATGATGCCCTCTTTTGTTTGGTGGATGGAAAAGTTAGGGCTGCTCATCGTGACTGGCGAGGCTCTCGGGTTGCCAGCTTGAGGCGTTCCGTCGATGTGGCTGTGAAAAGTAAGAGCCTTTCACGTGTTTCCTATTCTCTCTATCGTCTTCTCAGTGTGTAATTTCTTAGTGTTGTTTTGTCTGCCCTTATGTTCTCTGGATCTTTTTTTTTTCTTTTTTTTTTATCCCCCAAGGAGATTTAAATTGTGGCCTTCTGGCTGGTGAGGACTGCAAGGCTAAATCTGAGCTCTTCTCCAGTGCCAGTGGTTATTTTCTCACTCGAGTCAGTAACCAGTAGTATCAGTCATGAGGGAAAGTGTGCGTGGGGGTTACATTCTGGTATTCTGGGCGATAACTTATGTGACTTCAAAACTGCTTCATTTTTTCAGTAGGTTCTACTTGCTTGCTCAAGACATCAGCTTGTTGGTGAATAGTATAAACTGAACTCTCATCTGGTAAAGCCTCAGAGCTGCAGCATGAAATCTATCAGCCTATGATATGCAGGAGGTTGTTGAGCTAGTGTAGTAGGCATAGCCATCCTTTCCAGCCCTTAAAATCCATTGTTATAATGTTATACCGAGCAATTGGAGGTGTCTGCAGTTGAGTCTTCTTAATTGTGTTAGTGTGAAGAAATAAGAAATAAAATAGTAGTTAACAGTACCAGTGCCATTCTGGTGGTAGCTTTTTGGGGCCACCTGAGGCTTTGTGCAGTGCAAGTGTCTCAGTGTTCAAGACTGGGTTATGTGAAGCTGTCTTCAAAACTTAAGATTCCAGAATTTAAATGCAGGTTATGCGGTATATTTGCTTCTAATACGCTTTAATTGCTTAAATCACATCTTTGTGCCTGAGTAAGATGTCTCCTTTCTGTCAAAGATGTGTAAAATACAGTGACAATGGGTGATAGAATATCTGCTCTTCAGTATTTCACGATAGTGGAATTTAAGGAAATGTTACTTATGCTGATAGTGTTCTTTCAAGATCTGTTTAAAATAAATCCTGTTGACATGATCTTAGAATTTCTTGAATGTTACTTGTGTAGATTAAAAGGGAGGCATGTGATTGCCTCTTTTTATTAACGTCTGTTGGTTACAAGGTCTACCTGAATGCTGTCATATTTTTCTTCATGGTACCTCTGCTGTTGGATGTCATAGAGAGTTTATCATGAGCCCTTTCTTGCTGACTGAAAGGGCACGGATGCTTAATATTTAACAAGGACCTCTTTTGTATGTGATGTTAATTGTCAGTACAGTTAAATGTTGCACAAAACATGGGCTTTGGTGTTCCCTAAATATACTTTTGAAGTTCTCATCTTTCGCTGCCGTTTTTTCTGGTGATCTCATTTCTTAGTTTCCCCAGTCATGCTAGCCCATACTGTCAAAATCAACTTCTAAAATAGAAGACAGATGAAACAAAACAGTCAAAATTAGGTTCTGAAGTAGATGACAGATGAAACAAAAACGAGTTTAGCAGCAGTTTTCCAAACTCCAGCTGTGGCTGTTGTACCTCATGTTGCCCAGTAGATGGGCCAAGAAAAAGGAGTTAATGCTGGCAGTTCTGAAGTGATGCTCCAGGTTAACCTACTTACGTGGATTCTTTTCAGGGTTGCTTTTTAAGTGTGGTTACTGACACTGTGAGAATATACAAGTTTTATTTCACAGACGTATAAACAAAATGTGCTTAGCTCTGGTAGTAAGTTAAAACCAGAATCCAAATAAACATTAAAAACATTGGTTGACTCTCCTATAGTTCCGCTGTAAGCTGTGAATATGTACTTTTCCCCACCCCCATCCAGAGTTTCTCTGTCATGTGCAGGTTTTATGACCACCTTTTCTGTTGTAATTGAGCAAAAATAGGTACTATCCATATTTTTTAAGTCCTGCAAACCACTAGTATATGCTAAACATATCTTCACTACTTAAAAATCCTGCCTTATTACAGGACACTTGTGGGAACACTGCTGTATGCATTGAGAGGCCAGGTTATGTACTTTCCTTCTGGAGCAACTTCATTGGCTTGTTACCTGATAGTGTTATCAATAGATATTTGCTCATGTGGGGGTTGGCATGGTGACTGTTGTCCTGTAAAGGAAAGCAATTGCCTACTGACGTTTTCAGTGTTTAGTTACTGCTCCTGGATCTTAGGGATCTTGACAATGTTCGTAGAAAGCAAAGGATCTTTTAGATAACTTAGTTTGAAATGAAGAACTTTGTTCAGCTTACCATCCAGGAGCAAAGCCAAACATCAACTTCTCTGTAGGTGTTACTTCTTGGATAGTACTAAGGAGTTGAAGCAAAAGATCAAGGTAAAGTAACCTACTAGGTTACTGCTCAAAGTGTGTGCTGTGATGTAACGCATAGTAATAAATTGATAAGCTTTTTGCAAGAACTGTGGGACTTGAGAAGAAACCAGATCAAGCCTTATTTATATGAGGTATGCACTTAATCATGAAGTGACAGGTGTGTTTGTTTAGTGGTTAAGGAAAAATTTCTTTGGTGACAGTATTGACTTCTATCCAATACTAAAACAACAACAGAAAAATGTACAACCAAACCCAAAACATATAGTTAGGCTACTTTCTTGGGATACAGGGTATAGTACTTTAATACTAATTTTCTCCCTACTCTTTAATTTCTGAGCTTTGTAGTTTATTGGAGGGTATTTGTTTTAATATCTTCTAGCAAAACATAGTAAGGACGTAGGTAAGTAGTTGTCACCCAGCTGTGCATTGGTATTGGGTGTGCAAATAATAGTGCTCGCTCAGCCTTTTTTGTATTCACTCACATTGCTTTCCCACCTCATTTCCTGGATCCCCTTGACATTTTTGAGAGTTATTATTATTGCTCCTATTGTAGTAGCAACAGAAGTGGTTACCTCCTGTTGACATTAGCTTTACATCTTCAGTTAGCCCGTTTTCTTTGTCTGCTGTTTCTCTGTCCTCCTCCCCTGCCAGCCAGAGGAAGAGGAAAACCCCCACTCCATAAAAAATGAAATAGTTGCTCAAGTGTTGCAATGATGCAGTGTCCTTGCCTATCATCCATAGAAAAACAACTTTCTTGTAAGAAGACAATTAAAATCTGAAATAAAGATGCAACCAATATTTTGGGTGTTGGAGGGGCTACAAGCTAGTGCTGATTTTTAGCTGTGTGTTTCAGGGGAAGCTCTTCACATGTTCTTCTGGGCTAATGGATAGGGATGTTGGAAAGGTTTGTATCGCAAGATCTTGCCTTGGTGAGGGAATGGTGAAGACTTCTGAATTTAAGTGCACACCTGTCCATCTTAAAAATCCATTTCATTTCCCCCAGATTAATTTCTCTCTGTTTCAAGTTCCAGAATGAGAGAAGTACAGCTTTGAAGAGAGAACATCTTTGCCAGACAAACTCCTGTCATTTAAAATGTGGGAGAAGTGACAGTTGTTTAATACCATGTGGCAAACTTCTGCATCTTCCCTGCCACAAAAAAAAACCACCACCAAAAAACAATAAACAATAATAATAATAAAAAAACAACAACAAAAAAAAAACCCCCCCAAAACCAGCCCTTAAGCTGCTTCTCACTTTGCAGTTTCTTTCCCACTATTTTAGGTACTTTATTCTTCAGTGCTGTCTGAAAAATAGCTTTGGAACCAAACTAAAACATTATAGTTTCTTGGCATTTAATGTAAACAAACGAGAGTGCAGAGGCCCTGTAATCTTAGTATATTATATATATTTTTAAAAAATTTATATTCAATAAGAAATTTGTGAAACTGTGCATTGAGCTGCTAAGTTGCTGCGTATTGCTTCAAGTCATGATTCCTACCTGGGCTTAAAAATAAGGATTGCTCTCCTGTCAACAGCTTGATAACAGGTGCTAGTAATGCATCTGACTACTGCTCTGCCTTCGCCTTGCTGTGTGAGTGGGTACAGATCAGTATAAATCACACCTGTGACACTGTTCCTGTGAAGCTAAGGTATATTGGCTTGTGTGTTATGCAGAAATGATAAGCTCAGCAGTTTAACATGGCCAACTGTGGGTCAGCAGCTGGATGGCAATAGTTTAAAAGCGTTCTTTCATTTCTTTATAGTTTTAAACTAAGATAAGGGAGGTTTAGATTAGATATTAGGAGGAAGTTTTTCACTCAGAGGGTGGTGAAGCACTGGAACAGGTTGCCCGAGGAGGCGGTGGATGCTTCATCTGAATGAGGCATTCAAGGCCAGGCTGGATGTGGCTCTGGGCAGCCTGGTCTAGTGGTTAAAACTAGATGATCATTATGGTCCTTTTCAACCCAGGCCATTCTGTGATTCTTTGTTGCTTGGTTTCTGATTACCTCTAAGATCAGTAGCTGCTACTGCTGTACTCCTCAATGGTATAAGTAATAAAAATGATCATGAGGAGCTTCTTTACGCTTTGAAATTCTGCTACTCTTCTTAATTTGAAAGACTTAACATGCTTCTTTTGGCTTCTTTTACCTTCTGTGGTCTATGTGGCTTAATTAGACAAAGTGGATAGAGGAGAAAACCTCTATTACTCAGTGGGATCAGTGTCTCCTGTCATCCTTTGCCATGCCATCAAGAAAAAGCTGCGTAAAGCCAGCTTCTGCTCTTCTCTCCCTGTGTGTACTTGAGACGCAGGTCACAGTGCAATTACAGGTATTGGATATTGTGATTGAGCGAACTTGCTTTTTCTCTGAAAATTCAGAAGCTGCTGTAGCCTCTGGGACTAAACTCATAGTCCATCCAGTTTCTCTTTACATGATGTTGAGCCTTTTGTCAGAGCAGACTGCATAATGTGTATACAATATGGGCGTCAAGTGCAAGTTGAGGTGCTTTGTGGAGAAGAGAGGGCTTCCAGGGTGGAGGAGATGCAAGGTCCTCTTGGTGACCCTGATGGAGCTGAAGAGTGCAGGAAGAGTGCATTCGAGGTTAGGGGTCAGAAACATCTTGTATTTCTAGCACAGAGATTCTGTCTTGTCTCAGTTTTAACTAATAAAGGTTTTGCAAGAGCAGTTGGAGCTTTTAGTTGTCATTTTTTTTTTCTCCTGTTCTAGACTCCATTTTGAGGATAGTGTTGAGAAGTGATGCTGGCGTTTGGAGACTTGTAGAAGTCTCTTTACATCTTCTTTAGATTTCTTCCACCTTATACCCTTAAACTTGATATTTTTCTGAAGTTGTACTGTGCAATGGGAGAGGAGGTACCCTCTTGTGTTATTTTGCAAGGTTGTGCTGAAATAAGTGCATGTAGTAGGCTGAGAAATGCTTTCATCCAGACCATCTGTATAGATGTCCTTCCTCCTCCCCTCCCCATCTGCTTAACAGCCTACATCAGATGTAGAGTGCTTCTTTCTTCAAGTTATCATGTTGTACTCCAGTTTGACAAAGCATTTCTTGCGCTGTGGAAGAGAGCAGTTGAGAGCTCATTCTGCAGTTCTTATCCTTTGTGTTAAAAAGAAAGAAACAACACGTTTTCTGCATGATCTATGCTTTGTATGCATCCTGGAAGACAATTAGGCGTGGGAAAACTGCAGAAAGCCTGCTTGCTGGATATAGGCCAACTAGTGGGTGGGAAGCAGCAGCACTTTGGAATTTTGTAGATGGAAATCTCCAAAAAACTGTAACATAAATGTGGGTTACTTTATGGTGTTTGCGGTGGTATAGGCAATAGTAAGCAATGTGGGCATGGTGTGCCCAGAGAGTTCTTACATTGTCTGCTATTGTGAATATAATATATTAAATACAAACATTCCAGTCTTCCTCTGCTGGAAGTTGTAGGCTGTTGCTTCCTTACAGCAAGTATATGTAAATCTAATTACAAATTTGGTGATGTCTTGTATGTGTGCATGATTATGAAGCAATTGAATGGAAACTTAACATTGGCAAAAAAGAGGGAAGACCTTGGAAGATTTTATTGCCTTTTTTATCTACGTGTTTTCTGCTTGAGTAAGGGAAAATTTGATATCGGTCTGTGCATGAAATGTTTCAGCACTACAGCATTGCATTTTCAGTTGATAATTATTTTAGAAAAAATTTATTACCTCATAACTTATCTCTGAATTTTTTATAAAAGTGTATGTTAATATTTTGCCTTAGAGATTATTAGAATTTTTTTTCCTCCTTCTTAAGTTCTTCCCCAAGAAGCCTGTAAACTACAAAGTGTGATCAGTGTCTATTTTACCATCCTGCACTGTTACTGCCATTTGAATGTTCAGAGAAATTTGGTCTGATGTGTAGACAGTTCTCACAGCAAAAACAAAACAGGAACTTCAGTGCATTTGTTTATAGCTTGTGGGATTTGTTCTTTTTCCTGTTTCCAATTGTGGAGTCAAGTGAATGCTATAACATGTCTTAATGTGGTACTTTAACACTTCATTACTAAAATTTAGAGGGTTTTTTTTTGCAAGCTAATAGCTTGTTGAACACTCCTCTTTTTACAGGCAAAAAGTCAAACAATGGGAAAAATAAATATCCTTTCCACACCTCCTTGAACCTTGAAATAAAAGTCTGAGGACTCTAAATGCACTGTGTGATTTTTACCTTTTCAGAGCGCCTGCATTTACAATGTAATTATGTACCTCTGATCTATATGAATTGTCTTTGAATTTCAGAATTTAATGAATAGCTTTTATTTTTGAGTAGCTGACCAGGTTCATTGGTGATTCCAAAACTTAAACATTTTGAGAAGATATGCTATCGGCATGTGTTAACCTTCTGTTCTAAGTTGGAAACTGTTCTTTAAGGTAGCTTTAGCATTTGCTCTTAAGCAGGCAAAGTGTATAACGTTGTGCTGTATGTTCACTTGTAGTGCTGACTCTCTTCTTTTCCCTGTTCAATCTTTTTTTTTCCCTGTAACTTCTATGGGAAGCAGAGAGTGACCTATCAAAATAAGTCTATTTACTTGTTAATATCTAATTGCTAATTATATGAAAGAGAGACTGTAATTAGGGGCAGCGTTGAAAGGAAAAGTGCAAGAGTCATCCATGAAACCTGATTAGTGGTGCTGGTCTGTCTGGATGTGTTAAAAAGGTTGTAGGCAACATTGGTCCATGTAGCTAAAGGATACTAACACATGAAGTGCTGGGCTACTTTAGTTCTGCTCCTTGCAGCATTTGTTTGTCCAGATGCTGATAATTATTTATGATTCTGCCTTGCTGCCTTCGGTTTTTTGAATGTTTTTAAGATGGCAGACTCATGAACTGGATTACCTTATAATACAGTATTCAGCTTAGTTTGATTAATATTTTATGTGCTTTCTTTTACTTTTTAGTTACCTCCTAAGCCACTGGAGGATGCTGTAGATGCTTTTCCAGCCTCTTGCCGTAGATCTCCATTGAAGCTGACAGTGGACAGGGAGAAAGTCTGAGGTTTTCAGCTGGCTTAATGTTATGCAGCCTGCTAAATATGATGTAAACGAAGTTATTTACAGCTTTAAGGGGGCACATATGATGAAAGTACTTTCTTGCTGCAACAAGACTTGAGAGTTCTGAAATAAAATAGATTATTAAGAACTGTAAGAGAAAACAGTAATTCTCACATTTAATGGATGCTGTTAGCAACCAGGAAGACATTTATAAGATTGTATTCATCATCTTTCAGGTTTAGCTGTTTGTAGACCATCAGGGCATGTGAAGTTTACATAGGCAGGCTGCTTGGGAATGTTCTCCTTTTCAGAAGTTCGTTGCTGCCCTTCTCCTAGAACTGGTGGCATGTTCAGACATCTGAAGAGTACGGTCAGGCCACTTACAGGCAGATGACTGTTGGCGGTGAGTCACACTAATCCATTTCATGTTCTTGTGATACAATAAAAGGTAATTGCAAAGGGTGAGGAAGCTACCTCATCTGTGGGAGTGGCATGTCTCTTGAGGCCTGGGAATAGGAGGATCACATTTGCTGTGTTGGCTGTTAAGAGTAACTTAGAGAATATGCCATTTCCTCAGCAGATTTTTCATGTTATGTTATCTTCAGGAATTTACTGCATTTTCAGTATTTGCTATTTCATTATGGAAGTTAGGGATGCTTCTTTTGCTCCAGAATACTTGCATTCTTTCTGTAGCGTATTTAGATTTTAATGCAGATCTGTCTTTCTGGACCACAATCTTCCTGCTTGTTTTCATTGTTTTCATTGCTTTGTGAAATTAGATATTATTGATGATCTCGAAACTTGCTTGAAACAATGCCTTCCACAATCTGAACTTGTGTGGGATGGCAAAAGTAGTGGGAGTGTGGTTTCTGAGAAAATAAGGAAGTTATTTTCCTAGATAAGATGCAGTCTCTTCTGCCCCATCAACCCTGTATGATACAGAGCCTAAAAAGTCTCTTTATTTTGAATCTATATTCTGCAGTCATGTTTTCTGGTATATAAATTCAGGCAATCTTTTATTCTATGTTCAGATGAACTTTTCTGCTGTTTTGGGGGATCAGAATACAAGAGCATAGGTCAAAATCTATGGAGGCAAGAAATAATGAAGGATTCTGAATAAACATTAGTGGAGAAAAGAGTCTGGTGTGTTAATAGCAATTTACTTAGATTTGCAGAATTTCAGGGAATATTTTATAAGTCTTAGTAAAACAGTTGTGAGGAAAAAATGGTGTGAACTAATTTGACTGAGAGCCACGTTTCTAGTGACCTTTTAAATCTTGTTAATCAGGGTTGTCTTGAAAGCACTGAGGACTGTTTTACTCTAAATTTAATAATTGCAGATGATGCAAGTATGTCTGTTTTCTCAGTGCTATAATCACAAGTCCTTAGTCTCCTAAAGGCATCTATTCTGTTGTCATCAGTTTCCATTTGAGTGGAAAGTGTTGTTCAAATTATTAAATACCTCTTGAATTGAATCCTGAACTGCAATATACTATGATCTGGAGAAGAAAATGCAGCAGAAGAGTAGATAGGCTCTTCTGCATATATAGATATACAGAAGAGTAGATAGACTCTTCTGCATCATAGAATTTGGATTTTACAAAGGGAAAGTTTCGTACAGTTAATTCAAGCTTGTATATTTTGTGAATAATTTCACATTCTAGACAGTGGAGTCCATGGCTATTTAATATCTTAATGAGATCTTTGGGAAGGCCACTTTCCAGTAAATGGGGAAGTTGAAACAAATGAGAGATTTTGAGGTTTATGAATTAAACAAATTTTTTAAACTATATCCCTATATCTAATACATTACCCTATTTTAATCAGTTATTAATCTGAACTGTTACATATTGACATTAAGTAATTAAAGCCAGCTAAGTTGCATCTACTAATTATACTAAGTGAATCGGATCAGTAAGATGAGGAGTTCACATAGTGTAAATATCGTACCTGTTTGTATGGAGGAATAGTAATTCCCACCCCAGATGATGGATGGGAACTTAACAGTTATTGCAATGCAGGCATATTCTTAATAGTGATCTTTTTTTTTTTTTTTTTTTTGTTTCGAGTTTTCTGTCTGGGAACTTCCTCCTCCTGAGACTGATACCAATGGAAGCCTACCAAGCTTTGTGTTGAACTTGGATACTTATTAGGACTGCTTTGAAAGTAATGCCTCCTATTTTGGCCCTTAACATCAGAGGCTGATGTTGGTGGTCTGGCAGCAGAGACAGAACCTTTCTACCAGTATTCCATTGCATGTTGTTGCTGTGCAACAGGTGGCAGCGGAGGGGCAGTGTGACAGAATGGTGTCTGACATGGAAGTACGTATGAAACAAAGGTGTGTCACTGAATTCCTCCATGCGAAATAATGGCACCCACTGATTTTCATTGACTCTTGCTGTTAGGGGACAGTGGATATGAGTACAGTGAGGCAGTGGGTGCTGGCTTCAGCAGTGGTAACAGCAACAGTGAAGCACCTCTGCTGGTGCAGATTTTGAGGACATGCAGGCTCTTGTTTGTCACTGGAGAAGATGCATAGCTAATGGTAGCGAAAATGCTGAGAAATGGTGTTTTATAGTTTAGAATGTGCTCTACCAAATAGTGTTGTGCTCTTTGTATCTTTTGTAGTTTGTGGAGATAAACAGGAGGCATTACTTTCAGAATCATCTAAGTATATAAACTGCTCTATGAAGTGGGTAATCAATTGTTGCTGCTGTCATTTCAGTACTTGTATGTAGAACTTTCAAACACAGCTAATGAGGTGACTGATATCGTATTGGGAGTTTTTACAAAGGACTTCCACTGTAAGTTACACATTTGTTGCAGCTTTTTTGTCCTCAAGGTCTTAAACAGAATGGGAATAATTCCGAGGTGTATTCATAACGAAATGAATATTTCAAAACAAATAGATAAATAATAAAAGTAAACAAAAAACCTCACTGTGTCCCTGTCCCCCCACCCAAAAATGAAAGCAAAGAAAACCCAAACAACAACGATAAAACAAACAAGCAAAAGAACCCTCAGTATATCAAATAACACTGTTTTATCACTCTCTGTATAACTCGATGTGAAGAGCACCAAAACTAACCAAGCTGGTGGAACGGAATCTGAAATTACTCAGCCTTGTTTTGACACTGCTGCAGTTGATGGCTGCTTGCTGGCTAGAGTAGGCTTTGGGAACAGTTTATTGACACACAAAGTAAAATGTCTAATGGTGATTTTGTTCCTGTGTGTGTTTCTGAACCAACAGAAATTGAGATTCACTACTGCTCTGTGTGTGAACCCAGGCACTTGGTTTATTGTGATTTTTAATATATCTGTAATTTGATATGTTTATCTTTTAATAAATGACTTGATCGCTAATTTTGTTCAGATGGATGTGCTATTGTAGCTATACATAGTGGTTTGCTCGACAGTCCTTTCCCCTCCTTAGATGTCATTTACCCAGAATAGCATCTGGCTGTCATACTACAGTGGAACTAGATCATCCAGTCTACTGCTATTAAAAAGAAAAATGAGGCTTGACACATTTGTGTCAATTTGGCAAAGTGCCTTACTGATTATGCTCAATGTGATGTTTCAAGTGGTCATGTAATGTGCAGGAACACTTGCAGGAGGAACATTGGGAGCTGCAAAGAAAGTGCCACCTTTACTGGTGCTGAACGGTTCAAGTATTGACATGAGTTAACTGATCAATTCTCAGTTCTTGTCCATTAAGGTATAAACCAATGCAAATTCTTTTACTCTGTAAATTGCTGAGGGTTATCCTGCAGAAATTTAAAATGCAGTTGAATTTAAAAGGAAGTCATTTCCTTGTTTTTGTTTTTTCCTATAAAAGTTTCATTCAACAAGTAAACAAACTAGCAACCACCCCTGGTTCCAAAGCAGTGTGTGTAACTTTTGGGTAAGTCATAATTACTTTTCCTTGGTTCCAGGAAATCCTTGTTTGTTTTGAACCTTGCTGACTTCATAGCATGAAATTTTTAGGAAAAAGCAAACTATGTAATGTTGTCTAATGTTCTACTAGCTGGAAAATGTGGAAGCATAAAAAAAAATTTAAATACTCCCTAAGTCTGATACATTCCTTTGGTTTTTTCCATCTGCCTTATTTCCACTCGTAAGGATAAATTCTGGATCTTGTACAAACCCCAAGTAAGGTTCTTCCACTGTACCATGAGACATGGATTTAAGCCTCACCTTTCCAGCTTTCAGGTGGATTCAGTAGTGGTTAACATAGAATGCCTTCTTAGATTTAAAAAACTTATAGTGGCCTCAAGTTGTGCCAGAGGAGATTCAGTTTGGGTGTTAAGAAATACTGCTTTTTTCAAAAGAGTTTAAATAAATGGCTGAAGCACCGGTCCTGTGACAACAGGCTAAAGGAGTTGGGCTTCTTCAGCCTGGAGGAGAGAAGACTCCAGAGAGACCTCGTTGTTACCTTCCAGCAGTTAAAGGGAGCTTATAAGCAGGAGGAAAACCAACTTGTTGTAGGGGCAGACAGTGACAGGACAAGGGGGGGAATGGCTTTAAGCTAACAGAGGGGCAATTCAGATTAGATTCCAGAGATAAATTTTCCACTGAGAAGGTGGTGAGGCTGAAACAAGCTGCCCAGAGAAGCTGTGAATGCTCTGTCCATGGAGATACTCAAGGCCAGGTTGGATGAGGTCCTGAGCAGCCTGGTCTGGTGGGTGACAGTGCTGGGCATGGCAGGGAGGTTGGAACTAGATGTATTTTAAAGTCCCTTCAAACACAAGCTCTGCTATGATTCTACATCAGTCTGTTCAAAGAAATTTGTGGTAGGTAGTTTCTGTTTTCATATTTTATTTTCAGTTTCTATTCTACATTTTTATAAACTGATCACTTATTTTTAGCAGTCTGAACCTACTGTTTTCAGTTTAGTGTTTCAGCAGTTGAAATAAAATAGGGCTATCAGTGTGGCAAGTATTATCCAATAGTTGAGTGGTTTGAGACATCTAAAATAGCACCCACATCTCTTCTACCGTGTTGAGGTGGGAAGGAAGATAGAAGGAGCTGGATGGAAGCTTACCACAGCCATGTTTGTCCCTTTCTTCCATGCTGTTTGTCAGATCAAGTGTGCCCTTTGCCCATAGCCTGTCACAGGCTTTTTCTAAAAGTCTAGGTGTGGTGTCAAGAAGAGAAGTCTGGTGATAAGTGTTTAGTACTGACTCATATTCTTCTAGAACATGAAGAATGGCTAAAATTCAACCTTTGAGAAGCATAAGTGAATACAAGATTCCATAAAAGTTAAGAAATTCTAAAGCAGGAAAGCTAAATGGGCTGTCAAAGCCTCTTTCTCTAATATTATGTTTTGTTTCCTTTGTTTTTTCTCCCTTCTTTCTGGAACCCCAAACGATAATAACTAGAAGTGATAGAATATTATAGGTTCCACAGGTTGGAATTAAGCTTCCGTTTCCTAGTCTGGGAGATTGATGTTCCAGCATTGTTGTTGGGAAATTGCTTCTAACTATAGTATTATTTCCACATATAACTGTGGCTGCAAATGTATGACTTTTGCCAAAGCACGAGTCTTCAGAAATAGAGCCTTTCTCTCTAGAGCTGCTATGGATATGGTTTCAGCATCTTCTAGCATGCACAGTCTTTCATGTGGGAGATGCACAGCAGTTACTTCATGACTAAGGCAATCTGCTTGGCTGTTTGGGCTGTTGCTGAGGATTGCTGTGCTTACTGCCTTGGTGAGTCTCTGCCTGTGGAAAGGTGTAAGGTAGGAAAGTATTTGCCACCTTTACTTCTTTTAGTGGGTTAATTCTTGATCTAGCTGAGCTGACACATTCCACCTCTTTTTTTCCTGAGGATTTTATGCCTATTTGTGTCAGTGTTTTTTTCTATTTAAGTTACTGTCTCAGCAATCTGGTTTGTTGATTTATTTTATTTTTTTTCTTTCTTACATTTGGTGGCCTTCGGCTGTGAGAGTATCTTCTCATAACTGAACAATTTGGTTTTGGTAGAATTGAGCCCAAGCTCACACTGAATCCTGGGCTGTATAGGGTTGAATCTCTTGGTTTAGTGATCTTAGGACTGCATGCTTGTTTACTCTCTGCCAGTATGTTTCAAGCTATTGGGTCTGAATTTGTCAAAATAAGTTGATCTTGTTGCCTACAGCCAGCGAAGGAAGAAGTTATGGGTTGTTTTTGGTTTTGGAGTTTCCATTAGTCAAACAATGCCATCCTGAGTAATCTCTTTGTTAATTATCTACTGCTATATTATGGATAGCCTATCTGTTAAGGAAATGGCAGTTTCCATGGAGGAGGTAAGGAAGTTGCCGTAATCATTTGAGCTAATGAAACAGATTTTAGTTTGACCTTAGGTATGTCAAACATTTGACTTCAGATGTTTAAACTGTGTTTTGTCGCTCGGAATTTAGAAAAATATATTGGAGAGGTTGAGGTGGAGAAAGAAATCTGACTTTATATACTGGATCTGTATGTGGCTATAATAAGTAGAAAAAAACAGAAGATAACCACTGTATGAACAGTACGTAGTACATACAATCTGAAAAATCTGAGATAATTTTACTGATGAAGATTATTCAGTGATCAAATTGCTGACTGATTTTGTAGCCCTAGCTTTTCTGCTATTTCAGTTGTGTGTTCTGGGCTGTAATATTTCAGTGTATTTTCTGCTTTGGTCACATCAAAAGTAGTTTGTGGCTAACTCGTTTGTTGTTGCATATGTCTAGCACCTTTAAATTTAGTCTGTGAAACACTTAAAGTATTTCCATAATACTGGAAATAGCACTGATAGCTGTTAACATTCCATTGCTTTAGTTTAATTTATTAAAATTTATTAACTTTGAAATAGTTTTATGAAAATAATCAGTGACAGTTCTGGGTGCTTGTACTGGATATACTACTGGATATACAGACACTTCTAGATGTGTATGTTAGTTATACATTGCCAATCATTTGTCATATTTTGTTTCAGGCACTGTATTCTGACAGTACTTTTATTGCAGATGTATATGAACCAAGATTCACGTAGCTGTTCCTGAAGAATGCCAGGTCACATTTCGCTAATGCTGTAATGCGTAAGATTAGTTCACATCACTATCTCCTTTTCTGTACCTCTGCTGCATTCTGTTGCGTTCACCAGCTTGATGTTAAGATACGTAGCTTGTTTATAGGTCAGTAATTCCTTAGATTCTGCGTTAGATATGACTAACCTAAATGGCTGTCAATGATATTGTCTTTCCAATTGGGTGAACTGTTTATGCAGTTGGGAAGTTGTTTTTCTTAGCGTGAAGCTTATTGCTTACATTCTCTGCAGTTTTCCCATATGGAAGAAAACTCCATTGCATAAATTATGGTATATCTCCATCCTTGGGGGTGTTCAGAAGCTGTCTGTACCAGAGCTGGCAACCTGCTCTGAGTGGCCTTGATTGAGCAGAGGTTAGACCAGATGACCTGCAGGGGTCTCTGCCAACCTCAGCAATGTTGTTCTGTGATAAAGACTGTATTTGTGTTCCCTTTTGATTGAAGGAAAAAAGCTTGCCACGTTCATAAATGCATTAATTTTTGTGAGCATTGAGTTGTTACATATGATTTTATTTTTTTAATGGGGAGTTGTTGCTCATCCATTGTTGCTTTTCTGGCCTTTTGTAATAGAAAAAAAACTCACCCAACTGTCTGTTTCTTGAATCATGATTATGTAGTTTATTAGCAAGGTGGATATTTTTTTTTTATGTGGAAACTTATTAAAAGCAACTGTAAGGCTAAGTAATTTGTCACACACCCTTGTCTTTCATCCTCTGATTTATTGACAAGATTGAAAAACTTTTTGAATAATGAGATGTGATTTTGTTCTATGGCTCACTGCGAATTTGACAGTTTTGATTCTGCTTCAGGGTATTCCATTGCTCTCTCTTTTGTTATGGGTTTGACTGATTTGCCAAATAGAAAGGTATAAAGATTTGCTGTTCTTCTAACCACTCCTTGAGGCGTGGTATGGGAGAACTTTCTATAGAGAGTGTTTACATTTTGATCAATCCAGTGTAAAAAGTATATCCACGCTGCAGTCTGTGTCTTCCTATATAGAATCATTAGGGTTGGAAAAGACCACTAAGATCATTTAGTCCAACCATCAATCCATCACCACCACCATGCCCACTAAAGCATGTCCCGCAGTGCCGTATTTACCTTTTGTTGAAAACCTCCAGGGTCAGTGACTCCACCACTTCCTGGGTGGCCTGTGTCAGTCTACCACCTCTCACTTTCAATAGAATGTTTGAAGCACTGTTGCTTCTGGGATGTACAAAGCAACTCCAGGTGAGTAAAATAATGTTATGGAAATATGGCAGCTTGTGTTGACAGAACATCTGTGTGATGGTATCTGCTTCAGTAGCACTTTGCAGAACCTGCCAGAGGGATTTCCATACAGAGACATTTAGTACCATCTGTTTACCTGAAAGTTTGCCATCTGTGAGTCTACTTTAAATGCTGTTTGCTGCTCTCTCTTTGCAATAGCCATTGCTTGTGTATTATTGTTAGCTGTCAACTTATTTTATATTTGAAAAATTGGGAATTTTTAGATTAAGAAGATACTCATATCATGGCTTTTGCTTTCTCCAGATGTTTTTCTTCAATTTGTGAGTCTTCAGGTTTACTTTAAGAGACTGAGAAGACTCACAGTGTAAGATACAGGGGCTACCATGTTTATTCTGGTACTCTTTTGAACACAGGCAACAGGAATTAGGCATTGCTACTGCTCAGAATTCTTATTTCTACATTATGGAAGATGGGAAGAGGTAAACAAGTACTTGATTAAGAACAAGAACCTTTGTGGGGGGGGGGGGGGGGGGTGCAATGCAAGCTAGGGCTAGCAGAGATTGTCCCTGGTAGTGGTGAGAAGGAGCAATTAAATTTCTTACTTTGTAAGCTGGAGGTGTGAACTGCGCACAGTAAAATAAAAGGAGTTGGGGTGGCTGTGAAATAGTGACTTGTTTTCTTCCCCTTTTTCCCTGAGTAGAAAATGATGAGTATTGTCTGAGGTATAAGAGAAGGTGGGCGTTAGCTGAGGGGAAGATATCAGAGACTAATTGGAGTGACACTGTAGAAAGGAGTCATTTGAAACCAGTTGCTGCTTAGTAAGGCATAAGTAAATCTTAGGATGGTAGGGAGTGGCTTATGGAATGGAGGAGGTAATGTCCTTGGGATGAACTCAAGGGGTGGAAACTAAATGTGATGTTTGGGGAGGGAATGATGAGTTAATGGCCGTGTGAGTTTGTCTGCTCCATATCACTTGAGGTCCTTGAATATGCAGTTCTGTAACACTTAAAGCTCATGTTGTGTGGTCAGCCTTTTAATCTTTCCTCAGTCCTTGCTCTGAGTGCAGTGTTTGGGCATTTGGCCATCTAGGAGACCTGGTTCGGCCTGGAGTGATCAGTTATTGGCTGAAGGAGCTGGGGTTGTTCAGCCTGGAAGAGAGAATGCTGCAGAGAGACCTCATTGTGGCCTTCCAGTATTTGAAGGGATTTTATAAACGTGAGGGAAATCAACATTTTATATAGGTGGTAGGACAAGGAGGAATGGTTTTAAGCTAAAGGAAGAATCACAGAATTGTAGGGGTTGGAAGGGACCTCTAGAGGTTGAGTCCAACCCCCCTGCCAAAGCAGATTCCCTACAGCAGGTCGCACAGGTAGGTGTCCAGGTGGGTCTTCAATATCTCCAGAGAAGGAGACTCCACAACCTCCCTGGGCAGCCTGTTCCAGCGCTCCATCACCCTCACCGTAAAGAAGTTCTTGCGCGCATTCGTGCAGAACTTCCTATGCCCTAGCTTCATCCCATTTCCCCTTGTCCTGTCCCCACGCACTACTGAAAAGAGTCTGGCCTCACCACTATGGCCCCCACGCCTCAGGTATTTATAAACCTGGATCAAATCCCCTCTCAGCCTTCTTTTCTCAAGGCTAAACAGACCCAGTTCACTTAGTCGTTCCTCATAGGGGAGATGCTCCAGGCCCTTCACCATCTTTGTGGCCCTCTACTGGACTCTTTCCAAGAGATCCCTGTCTTTTTTTTATACTGGGGAGCCCAGAACTGGACACAGTACTCCAGATGAGGCCTTACCAGGGCTGAGTAGAGGGGGAGGATCACCTCCCTTGACCTACTGGCAACGCTCTTTTTTATACACCCCAGAATGCCATTGGCCCTTTTGGCCACGAGGGCACACTGCTGGCTCATGGCCAACCTGTCATCCACCAGGATGCCCAGGTCCCCCTCTGCAGAGCTCCTCTCCAGCAGGTCATCCCCCAGCCTGTACTGGTGCATGCAATTATTCCTCCCTTGGTGCAAGACTCTACACTTGCTTTTGTTAAACCTCATCCTGTTTCTTACTGCCCAGCTCTCCAGCCTGTCCAGGTCTTGCTGAATGGCAGCACAGCCTTCAGGCGTGTCAGCCAATTCACCCAACTTTGTATCATCAGCAAACTTGCTGAGGGTGGCCACTATCCCCTCGTCAAGGTCATTGATGAAGATGTCGAACAAGACTGGACCCAGCACAGACCCCAGGGGACGCCACTAGTTACAGGCCTCCAGCCAGACACTGCACTGCCAATGACGACCCTCTGCACTCTGCCAGTCAGCCAGTTCATGACCCACTTCACTGTCCACTCATCTGTCCCATACTTCCTCAGCTTTGTTATAATGAGGTCATGGGGGACAGTATCAAAAGCCTTACTTACTGAAATCAAGGTAGACTACATCTACCACTCTCCCCCCATCCACCCAGCCAGTGACAACTTCATAGAAGGCCACCAGGTTGGTCGAGCACGACTTCCCCCTGGTGAACCCATGCTGGGTACTCCTGATAACCTCCTTTTCTCCCAATTGTCTGGAGATGGCATCCAGCACAAGCTGTTCCATCACCTTCCCTGGGAAAGAGGTGAGGCTGACTGGCCTATAATTACCTGGGTCCTCCTTCTTGCCCTTTTTGAAGACTGGAGTGACATTGGCTGTCCTCCAGTCATCAGGCACCTCCCCAGTTCTCCAAGACCTCTGAAAGATTACAGAGAGCGGCTCAGCAATGACCTCCGCCAGCTCTCTCAGCACCCGTGGATGCACCCCATCAGGTCCCATGGATTTATGGACCTTAGTGTTTCCTAGGCACTCACGGACCACCTCTTCCCTGACTAAAGGGAAGTCTCCCATTCCCCAGACTCTCTCATTAACCTCCAAGGTTTGGGATTCCTGAGGGAGAGCCTTTTCACTAAATACAGAAGCAAAGAAGGCGTTCAGTATTTCCGCCTTCTCAGCACCGCCTGTTACCAGAACGCCCCCCTCACTTAATATGGGGCCCACATTCTCCCTGGCCTTCCTTTTGTTATTAACGTACTTAAAAAAGCCTTTTTTATTATCCTTTATCCCTTTAGCTAGATTCAACTCCAGGTTGGCTTTGCCCTTCCTCGCACTGGTCCTGAGCTTGGAAGAAGAGCTGTTTAAATGCTAACCAGCTCTCACAGGCCCCCATACCTTCTAATACCCTGGCCCACAGGATAGCCCCAAGTAGGTCCCGGAAGAGATCAAAGTTGGCTCTCCTAAAGTCCAGGGTAGCAATCCTACTTTTTGCTTTGCTTCCTCCGCTCAGGATCTTGAACTCCACCATCTCGTGGTCGCTATAACCCAAGCTGCCCCTGACCTTTACTTCCTTAACAAGTCCTTCCTTGTTGGTGAGAATGAAGTCTAGTAATGCCTCACCCCGCGTTGGTTCCTCCACCAGCTGCATCAGAAAGTTGTCTTCAATGCACTGCAAGAATTGTCCGGACCGTGCATGCCTGGCCATGTTGGTCATCCAGCAAATATCCAGATAATTGAAGTCCCCCATAAGTACCAGCGACTGGGAACATGACACTACTTCCAGCTTCTTACAGAAGGCCTCCTCCTCCTCCTGATTAGGGGGCCTGTAGTACACACCCACAACAGTGTCACCCTTACTAGCCTGCCCCTTGATTCTCACCCACAAGCTCTCCACTGCTCCATCACTCTCCCCCAGGTGGAGTTCAATACAATCTAGCTGCTCTCTCACATAAAGAGCAACTCCACCACCCTGCCTTGCCAGTCGATCTTTCCTAAAAAGCACATGCCTTCCATGACAACATTCCAGTCATGCGAGCTGTCCCACCACATCTCCGTGATCTCAAGGAGATCATGACCTTGCGACCACATGCAGAACTCCAGCTCTTCCTGTTTATTTCCTATGCTACGTGCGTTAGTATACAGGCACTTAAGCAGCATCTCCCCACCCCTCTCCATGCCCTTGGGCTCCATTGTCTCCACCCATCAAGCTTTGTTTTAAGCCTCCAACTGCTACCCCAGGCCCAGCGGCCCTCATTTTATCCCCCTCCCCCTTCATACCTAGTTTAAACACCTGTCAATAAGTCCCGACAGTTCCTCAGCTAGAACCCTCCTACCCCTTGGAGACAGGCTGCTTCCATCTGCAGCTGTTATGCCAGGTGCTGAATAAATTGCCCCGTGATCAAAAAAACCAAAACTCTGGTGTTTGCACCAACTCGTAAGCCATTTATTCAAGAGGTGGGTTTTTAGGTTCAACCCAGTATCCTTCCCTGCCACTGAAGGCACAGATGCAATAACCACTTGCGCACCTGTTCCTTCAACTACCCTCCCCAGTCCCCTGAAGTCATCTTTGATAGCCTTTGGGCTTTTTTTACCAACTTCTTTACTGCCAGCCTGAACTATCAATAAGGGATAGTAGTCAGAAGGGCAGATCAGACCGGGAAGTCTCTTAGCAATGTCCCTGACCCGTGCCCTGGGGAGGTAGCACACCTCCCTGCGGGTAGGGTCAGGTGGGCATATAGGGCCTTCTGTTCCTCACAGAAGGGAGTCATCTATGCTGACTACCCTTCTATCCTTCCGGGTGGAGGAAGTCTTGAGGCGCAGGCGTGACCGCTTCCCCTGAGGCACCCTCATGGGTTGGCCTCCCTCCTCATCTGCACTCACCTCTCCCACGGGTTCCAGGGCCTCAAACCTATTTTGCAGAGGCACCTGGGGAACTGAGCATGGTCGTGGTGGGGGTTGCCCACTTTGCCGAGCCGGTATCTGTTTCCACCCGTCCTTCTCTCTCAAACTACTTTGGTCGGCTCGGCAACAGCAGGACAGAGGCTCCGCCGACAGTCCCACACCCCCTAGTTCTTCATTTGTATTGCTAGGGGTAGGAGAGGACTGAGGGCTTGCTGCAGCAGGAGCACAGTCTGTCTGCCCATTCCTTTCTATCACCTGTTTGCAAGGCGACTGGGGGTGACATGCTCCCTGGGGAGCCTCAGCTGTGTGCTGGGATCCCGGGGCTGATAGGGCATGGCACCACCATTCAGTTTCATTTTCACAGTCCATAATGGTCCTCAACCTCTCCACCTCTTCCTTCAGGCAGGCCACCATACTGAGGAAGTCATTTATCTGGTCGCACCTTACACAGGCGCAGCTTCCATCAACCGGCACTTCAAGAGCCAGACTCTTGACACTCACTGCAGCCTGCGACCTGAACGCCAGTGTGCTGTTTGGGGAACTCAGTCTGGGTCTCCGCTCTTTTTGGCTGCAGCCTTCCTCCTGCGTGTGCAGGGGGTTTCCATCTGGGTCTCCACATCTTTCCTGACAGTTGCCTTTCGCCGGGGGGGGGGGGGGGGGGGGCGGGGGGGGGGGGGAAGCCATGGCAACCCAGAGGACCCACTAGCACAATCAGAACAGCCTTACCAAGGTGGGACAAGCAGCTCCGCCCTGTTCCTAATAGTGGAGGCTCTTCCCTCGACCCGGTACCAGGTCGTAGACGGGTACCCCCACACTTACCACTCCCTTCACAGTGACAATACTCCTCTGCTGCTCCAAGAGGCTTTTTCTAGGCAGAGGGCGTGGATAGAGAGCCGTTGCCCTGGCAACGCCCCCTCCACGTGAGCCGCTCTCGCGAGAGCGGCCGGGCTGCTCCGATGCCTCGGGAAATCCCTGGATGAAGGAAAACCGAGCGAATCCCCTGTGCACCCCCGCGATCAGCCGCCTCAGCTCTGCCTGGGGCAGCTCCGAAGCAGCAAACCTCGGCAATCAAAAGGGGGCTTTAGATTAGATGTCAGGGGGAAGTTTGTCACAGGGAGAGTGGTGAGGTGCTGGAACAGGTTGCCCAGTGAGGTTGTGGATGCTCCATCCCTGGAGGTGTTTAAGGGCAGGTTGGATGGGGCCCTGGGCAATCTGGTGTAGTACTTGATCTAGCAGTTGGCAACCCTGTCAATGGCAGGGGGTTTGAAACTTGATGATCCTTGAGGTCCCTTCCAACTCAAGTCATTCTGTGATTTTTCAGTTCAGTCTGGTCATTACTGGCTGACTTGCTTGCCTTCAGTTCCCCTGAGAACCTGCATAGGGAGTAAGGGAGCTTGGTTTTGTAGGGCAACCAAAGCTCAGGGATAAAATGTGGTTTGTGCAGAGATGATGACCCACACAAGGAACACTGAGTCATAATATTAATTACATGAAACAGTGTTTGAGCTATTATTGTTGATCATATTACTAATACTGCAGTTCAGTGTAAGCAGTACTTAATAAATCCATGATGTACACGGATATGCAAGCATCATTCACATGCTGCTTGAATTGGTGCTACAAAATTGCTCCTCCTCCTCACTGCAGCAACACCAGAGAAGTTCCTGTATGCTGTTTGGAGTAGGTTCCCACGCTGATGGTGGGCAACTGCCTTTCATACCAGGATATGCTCTCGCAGGTCTATGTGTGTAGTTTCTTTGTCTTGAGTATACAATAAAGTCCATGTCCTCCCCTGCTGGAAACTGTCTCAGTGGATGGGTCCTCACTGAGACAGCCAGAAGTTGTTCCCAAAACTTAACCTGCTGTGGCTTGTGCATACGTTAGTGGTCTGTGATCTAGGAGTTGTGTGGGTTGTTCAGTCAGTTCATCTGTCTTACCATGATTTTATCTAGTAGCTGTCAGCTTCCAGCAGACCCCCGCCTTATTGCTGTTGGCAATTTAATTTCATTTTTTTTGTTCTAATAATCACCTTAAAGCTACAGTGTGCACATTGGTCTCTGTTAAAGGAAGGCTGTATAGACTTGCCCGTGGAGGGAAGATTGATCCTACTTCTTTCCCCATGTTAGCTTTGACTGTCATCTGACCCTACCACCAGCCAACTCAGGAAGCTAAACCCATGTGGAAAAACTCAGAGCAAGCCAGTGTACATGACAGCACTGCCAAGCCTCCAGATAGTCTCCTATGCTGAGTTCATCAGCCAATGACAAGTACCAGAGTTGGTGTGAGGTTGAGTAGAACTTTGTGCTTGGCAGTAGCCACGTATTAATTGTAAGTATAATGTGGAACTGTAGTCAGAATCTCACTTCTGCCCCCCTCCTCCCCCCCCATCCTCCTGCTGCAAGCTGATATGTGTGATACCCTGTCAAGGTATTTTTCTTTTCCTCTGCTGTTGACCTACATAGTAACTGATAGCAGGAGGTTGTCATCTCCTGTTAGCTCAAATGTTATGGGTGTAAAGCTCCAGCCTCACAGTTGTGAATTACTGAGATGTTAAAATAACTGTCATACTTCTTAGTGATTGCTGCTGCTTAGCATTTTCTTCAGATAAATATAAATATGCATATACACATCTAATTGTGTACAGCAAGTATGTTTTGGCACCCTGTTTTTCCTTTCTAGTATCTCAGACTTGTTTCTTGAGGTTACTTATTTTACACTTCAAAAAGTCAGATACTACTGCTTGGTGCAAGTGTTTTAGTTTTACTTACTGAATTAGTATTTTAAACTAAATAAAACTTCTAATCTGTTTTTTAGCAGATTAAAATAAAATTGATTTTATAAAAACAAGTTAATACAGGTATGTCCCCCTCCTTGTTCTTTCATTTTAGAGCAAGCTTGAAACATCTGTGTGGAGTGTTATGGAATTGTAATTTGTCCTACCACATGCAGAGAGTGAGGCTGTCCTGGTATATCAAGTGTTTAAATGTTTATACTTAACACTTCCTACTAAAGGAATTTGTGCAGCTTTCTCTGTGATGTTCGTACATACTGGTTTCAGCAAGACTTTGATCTCTGCTGGAGGAGTGTTTTTAAGCTATATCTTGTGAAGATAAACAGGTGAAATCCTGTTTCTCTTTTATTTTTTCTCTTATGTATTGCTGTTTCTTTATAATATAAAATATTAGGAAATCTTTGGTGGCATATTAGTCAAAACTAATACCACAATGTTCTCTTATTGGGCTAAACTACATGAATAAGAGCATTCTGTAATTGATAGATGCACCAATTCCTTCTTTTATCATGCGAGTATGAAGGACAAAAAATTTGAGATAAATAAAACTCCTGCTTTAAGACTTGTTCAGTTTCTGGGGGATTGTTTGGGCCTTTTCAATCATACCTAAAGATTTTCTTCATGCCTTTAGGAACTCTTTCCAAATGAGAGAATAAGGATGCTGTCTGTATCGCTCTGCATGTGAGTGATCGGAGTTAGTATGTTGTTGCTTTGTGCTCACTTCTGACTTCATCTCCTTCAAAATTTCCTGTACAGAACTGGTTTATGAACCTGTTGTCCCATCTTGACAAAGCTGTCAGGGGATGTAGCTAGTGGAGAGTGTGAAAGAGTAGCAGCAGGTCAGTACAGTAGTGCTGATGGTGATGTGCAAGCTTTCCAGAGCACGTATTGAAACAGTTGTTGGTGCTTTACAAAAATGGGACCTGTGATTCATTTTCTTTAGGTGAAATGTTATGTAAGAATCACATTTTAAAAAAAACACACAAAATGAACCAACTATGCCTTTTACTCCAGAAAATGTTAAAATGTTAAGTAGTGTAAGAGGAGCTAGTTATGCATATGTGCATGAGAGTTTAATGTGGCTCTACATGTGTAGGAGAGGGTGCAAATTAAGATATAGTGGAAACCTGTAATCTTGTAGTTTCTTGGTTTTCAGGTGATTGAGTCTTTATTTTAATCTAAAATGAGCCATCAAAGTCTGACTAATCCTAGGATTCTGTTTAATGTGATATCAGGCAGCTTGAATAGGTTATGCTGGGAAAAAGTTGCCATCAAAGCAAGTTTGTCTTACTCATTCTGAAAAATGAGTGTATGTATTTTATTTTATTTTATTTTTTATTTTTGGTAGAATAAAGAAAAACAAAACAATGAGGATTGTAGCAAGTTGATCTCTGTAAAAGATGAACTTGATATGGTGTGGATAATACTGCAGTGCTTTGTTGTATTTTGTGAGAACTTTTGTGATACAGGCCTGATTATAGAATGCACCACTTTTTTCTTCTTGGCTTGTGTAGTTGGGTCTGTGCCTTTTTAAGCTTATTTATGGGACACTTATTTTTGACAGTAATAGCAGGCTGGGTGTAAAGTAATATTTAAGAGCTTGATACTGTGTAACAGGAAAGCTCTGGTTCCTTTTGCTTGAGGATATGTTTCAGTAACTGATCTGTGCTACTGACAACAGTGGGACTGCTTTGTCCGTCTTATATGTAAATATGCTTTTTTTGTAAAGATGTGTTTTTAATGGGAAACAGATGTAGCTCAGCTGTTGTATAAGAACCCAGTTAGGTGTAACTTCTTTTTCAGTATCTCAGGACCAGCTATGTATCATTCTTTTATCAAACTCAAAGTCTTCCAGATCAGGAAAGAATCTGTTTAGTCTGGAAAGAGGAGGCTGAGCTCCCGCCTTATTACTGTCTTCAAATACCTGAAAGGTGATTGCAGTGAGAATGGGGCTGGTCTTTTCTCACTGGTGACAGGTGACAGGATGAGGAGAAATGGACTCAAGTTGTGCCAGGGGAGGTTTAGGTTGGATATCAGGAAAAACTTCTTTACAGAAAGGGTTGTTAAGCACTGGAATAGGCTCCCCAGGGAGGTGGCTGAGTCACCATCCCTGAATGAGTTTAAAAACCATTTGGATGTGGTGTTCAGGGACATGATTTAGCAGAGGGTTGTTAGAGTTAGGGTAGTATGGTTAGGTTGTGGTTGGATTTGATGATCTTGAAGGTCTTTTCCAACCTGAGCGATTCTGTGATTCTAATCTAGCATGTAGGATGTTTGCCCATTCTGTGTTTAGTAGTGTAAATACATTGCTACATATGTATCTATACTTGTACAGCAACAGCTGGATAGTGGTTTAGAGTGGAAAATTCTGTAGCTTGACACTGTTAATTGAAATAGGCTTTTGCAGCTTAGAATTAAAAGTATGCTGTTAGTGTTTTGGTGCGTTTTGTATCTTATGTCAAAATAAAATGCATATTTCCAAATGCTCATTTTTAACTTTTTATCTGACCAAATTCTCTTTTCCTATACTAGTTTCCTTTTCTGTTTATTCTAGTCCCTTGGAAATGAGAAAAATATGCTCCAGTCAGTATGGTGCTATGAGACAGGATGCTGTTTTATATTCTCTTACACAGAGCAGGTGGCAACATTGCTGTGATTCAGGTTTCTTGATAAAATACAAAGGATTCCTAACTTTCATAGTTTTTTAGTAAGACTTAGACTTTTGAGTATTTTTTTAATGAGACTGATTCCTAAGAATTATTTATATTATTGATAAATGTTTTGACAGTTAAATTTGAGCCTCTGCACAGTCATAATATGCCACATGAGTAATTAGCTACAGCCATTAAATTCTTATATAGTGCCTATCTTTGTTATTGCCTTAAGGCAGATCTAATTGCATTACATTCTGCATCATACAAAGGAAAATAATCCGAAGTTTTTGATTGAGCTGTAGTGATTGAAAACTACATTATTGTTGAACTTTATGCATCCATTGTTTTTTCTAACCTTGCTTTTTTTTGAGTGAAACTGAGAAACTTGCACAAAATAGAGTAAGTTTGCATACACACTGTTGAAAGTGTTTAAATGTAGTGTGTAATTTGTTTGTTTATTCACTGATGAAATATTTGTTAATTGCTGTTGAAATGGAAGACAAAACAAAACCATATATTCCTGCAGCTGTTAATCTGGTTCATCTAGAAAACATGCATGAGCTGATATGTGGAGTTTGTTAGCTTTTACAAATGTTTAGCCACTGTTATGAATGTAGTTGCTGGGAGCTGTTTGCAGAAAATCTCAGCCTTTCTTCACAAAATGAAACTTTAGTAAATGACTTTCTAGGCACCTGAAAGCACTGTGATAGCCTGTATGGTCAACTTGAATTTAGCATATATAGCAATACAATGGGATTTGCTGGCTTTTAGTTTTGCAGTGGGCTTGCTTTTTGTGCATAACAGATGTGCTTCAACTCTTCAGCCCCTTCTGGAGTTGTCTGTGTGCCCGTTCAGCCTCTGTTCTTAAAATTCTAAATATATTCTTCAAGAGTTTTATTTATTCTTATGCCAGAGCCGCTTCCAAAAGCACTGCCTAAATCACAAGAAGAAGGAAAATAGTAGGTAGGAATAGATAGAGAAAGAGCAGAAATCATTGACTGTTATTGATCAGCTATGGAAATGAGCAGAAAGCATTGACTGTTATTGATCAGCCATGCAAATGAGTGAATTTAACAAATTAGCAAAATTTGATCATTTTTTTTTCTTTCCATTGTGCCCACAGAAATATGTATCACTAACTAACTCGTTCCATTAAAAATACATGGAAACAAGGCAGAACAATTTAAGTGTAGTGGAGTTCTGGAAAAAATACCAAGACGTGGTCTATCTAGACAGTAGAGGAATTTCTACTGTTGAACAGAAAGTGTGGGAGGAAGATGAAAAGTTATGGCTCATTTGACTTCAAAGTGACACCCAGCTGTCTGCAAAGAAATGTCAGAGGCTTAGGTTTTGGCTTAGAGGAGAGCAGGTCCAGAGTAGGATTATGGCACAGATTCTTGGTCTAAGATTTAAAAAAACCCACAAAACCAGCAACCCCAAAAAACCAAACAGCATCACTGGGAGGTGCTGGTTTCTTCTGGGAACTGATGACAGGACATGTGGAAATGGCTGTACCAGGGGGGGTTCAGACTGGGCATTAGGAAACATCTATTTACTGTGAGGATGGTCAAACACTCGAACAGGCTTCCAAGAGAGGTGGGTGGTGCCCTATCCCTGTCAGTGTTCAAGGGGAATTTGGACAGTGCCCTCATCAGTATGCCTTATCTTCTGGTTAAGCAGTTGTAGTCAGTGGTTTCTGCAGGTCCATTCCAACTGAATCATTTATTGTTCACAAGTGAAAAGTTTGTTTGCAGGAAGCCTGTATACAGTTTAAGAGGGGTTATTTAAAATTAAAGGAGTGGAACACCCATGTCAGTATCTCCTCTTTCTACCATAGCCCAAAGAATCCGATGCATGAAAGTGAGGAGAGTTAGTGTTTAAAATGGGAGCTGTATCTCTGAAGAACACCAAGGAAGCAAGCTAGCAGAGGATAGCTTGATATGAATAACAGTGAAGTAAGGCAGGAGATAGGAACACAAAGATTAAAGGGAAGTGCAGTGGAAAGACAAAAACTTCTGAGGAGAGAGGGGTAAGAGGACTTGAATAAAAAAACCCTCTCATTTGTGTTTGCCAAACAGTACTCATGTCATGTGCAAATATAGCCATCGGCTAGAAATTACTTTTATTGTCACCTTTGTCTGAAAGGAACCACTGAAGAAACCTGCACTTTTGGTTAATTTTCTGGGCAATGAAAGGCAGTAGATGTCTAACTAGTGTCCTTGCATGGGGTAAAGGCATGTTCTCCATAGACTAGGAGAACATGATGGGCTTGTGGTGTGTGTGGATGTTATCAAATTGTATGTAAGGCTATAAATACATATAAATATATATATATATATATAATATGTTCATTATATAATATATAAATATTATATATAATATGAATATTTCATATTCATAATTCATATAAATATAAATATAATATATATAGCCTTATATAAATATTTTTATAAAATATATATAAATTGTACATATATATATATTTATATATATGTGTGTATATACATATATATGGTGTGTCCATACATATATAATATCCATACACACCACAAGCCCATCATGTTCTCCTATATATATACACATATATATATATTTATAGCCTTACATACAATTATATATATATATATATATAATTGGTGCTGTAAGGCTTGAGGGGAAAATAAAGTTCTGTACTTAGTATGTAATGTTTTCAAGGCACTGAGTCAAAACGTTGTTGTCTACCCATCTGTTGAGAATGCAAACAATAATAAGTGTTTGTTGTCTTGCTTTAGTAACCCAATGCTATACTTATGTGTGTGGGAGAACAGTTGCTGGTGGCCAGTTTTCCCTACTTGGTTTAATTTTCACTTTGATTGCTTTAAAAAAAAGAATCTTGACTCTCATATACAAGCATGAAAGCATCTTTGTTTTCAGTAACTGATCTGTAAAACAAAACAAAACAAAACAAAAAAACTCTTTTGTCAGAGAAGATAGGAGGGACTTATGTTAAAATTCATCCTGGTGTGTGAAGCTTTAGTGACTGCTCTCTAGAAGGTCATACCTCATGTATATTTGTAGTGCATTGTTTCATTTGGTGATTCTGTTATCAAGCCTTACAATTTGTGATCTTCTCTGAATGACATTTTGTCTGCTTGTGGAGACTGTTCAGTGCTCTTGCATAAGCAGCTGCAATAGTTAATGACAGTAATTGTTCAAAAAATGTGCACCTGTTTCTGGTATGCCCTTGTTTCTACTGTTTGGAAGGGTAGATAATGGCACGACAAAGGGGAACAGTTTTAAGTTGAAGGAGGGAAGGTTTAGGTTGGGTATCAGGGGGAAGTTCTTTATTATGAGAGTGGTGAGGTGCTGGAACAGGCTGCCCAGAGAGGTTGTGGATGCCCCGTCCCTGGAGGTGTTCAAGGCCAGGTTGGATGGGGCCCTGAGCAGCCTGGTCTAGTATTAAATGTGGGGGTTGGTGGCCCTGCCTGTGGTGGGGGGGTTGGAGATTCATGATCCTTGAGGTCCCTTCCAACCTGGGCCATTCTGTTTGTTTTCAAACTGATTATTGGTTCTCTTTATGGTTGTTTCTGGCAAAAAAACAGCCTAATCACCAGTCCTTTTAATATTGCTTGTTTTAAAGTGGCTACCAATGTAGTTTTGTGGTATTTGGACCTCTGTACTGTCTAGAGACTGTAGGATAAGCTGGTGGAATCTGGTCTTGTTCAACATCTTCATCAGTGACCTAGATGAAGGGGTAGTATGTACCCTCGAAGTTTGCTGATGATAGAAAGCTGAGAGGATGACTGTCACACCAGAAGGCTGTGCTATCATCCAGCAAGACCTGGACAGGCTGGAGAGATGTGTGGAAAGGAACCTTTCAAGTCCTACGCCTGGGAAGTTCTAACAGCATGCATCAGTAGGAATTAGGGGTTGACCTGCTGGACAGGAACTCTGCAGAGAAGGACCTGGATGTGCTGGTAGAAAACAGGATGACCACAAGCCAGCAGTGTGCCCTTATGGCCAAGGTCAGTGGTATTCTACATTTCATTAAAAAGAGCATGGCCAGCAGGTCGAAGGAGATGATCTTCCCCTTCTACTCTGATGAGGCTGCATCTGGAGTACTGTGCCCAGTTCTGGGCTCCTTGGTTCAAAGAAAGGCAAGGAACTGTTAGAGCCCGGTGGAGGGCCACAAAGATGATTGAGGGCCTGGAACATCTCCTTTGTGAGGAAAGGCTAAGGGACCTGGGACTGGTCAGCCCAGGGAAGAGATGACTGAGGGAGGATCTCATCAACGTTTATAAACATCTTAAGTGTAGGATTCAAGTGGACGGGGACAGGCTCTTTGAAGTGGAGCCCAGCGGCAGTACAAAGGGCAGTGGTGTAAACTAGGACATACATAGGAAATTCCATCTTAACGTGAGGAAAAACTTCATTAGTTTGAAGATGACAGAACACTGGAACAAGCTGCCTGGAGTCGCTGCAGAGTCTCCTTCTCAAGAGATATTCAAAACCTGCTTGGACGCTTTCCTGTGTAACCTACTGTAGGGAACCTGCTGTAGCAAAGGAGTTGGAATAGGTGATGTCCAGATATCCCTTTCAACTGCTATGGTTCTGTGATTCTGTGTAGCCTTTGTAGCAACTTTTCCTTTAAGTAAGCTTTTAGATGATTTTTCTCAAAATGCTCTATGATGTTCTAGTTTGCTAGCCTCCCCTGAGGGAGGGATGTTAGTTGGATATGGAAACTATTTGATGTGTTTTGATATGTGTTTGTCCTGCTGTTGTTTCCAGTCTTTTTTAAAGTGAGAATATGTTCTTTGGTCTTCTCTGAGGTCTCTTTTCTTTGAGTATCTGAATGTAATGATAATTGTATGTATTGAACTCTTGCTGACTTTTTTATGCTGGGTGGGAAGCTTGTTGGTATTTGAATGCCACTTTGGGAGTAGGAGGGAGTTTCAGGTGTTCATGTTTCCAATATTTTCTTCACAACTTCATTGTGTTTTTACTTCTCTCATATTGCTTAAGAACTCAGAAGAAATGTGATACTCTTTTTTAGGGGTGTTTTTCTTCCACTAAGGTCTTATACTTCAATCTATTTGGTAAAATATATCTTCAACTGGAACATGCAGTGACATTTCTAGCAGCTCAAGCTGTCCATCATTGGTAATTGCACAGTGAATATCTGTCTGCAGAAGCAGCTCTTGTACTGTACTCTGTAAACTCCCTCAAATACCTGTTGACCTTTTCCTTCATCGTACTGTTTTCACAAAATGTTTTTCTCAAAATGTCACTTTCTGGAAGACTTAGGGCTGATCATACAGTTAGTGCTAGCATTTTTCATCTCTATTGAGTCTCTGCATATTGCTCTTCAAGCACTTAAGTGTTCTGCTGAGTGAATGAAGGAAAGAGTACTTCATTCCAACTTGTTTAATGAATCTAATTGAATTACAGTGCTGTAGGAATCTCAGGTTCTGTACATCTACTTAGTGATTTCTGCAGTGGTAACAGACGTGAGTTCAAAACTCATTTTCTGAATTATAGCTGTTTCATGCAGCTTGAATTTGGAAGTAGGTGAGGATGCCAGAGTGACGGAGCTTTATATTATTACTGTTGGATTCAACACCAATTACTTGTCCAGGGACTGAAAATTACGGGGAAGGATAAAGATAGAATCTTCATGGTGCTTGATCTTGGTAATGCAAACTTGTGATCTTGCAGAAAGCACATTACCACAGTGATACATTTTCCCGAGTTAGATTCACTGTAGATACTTAAACGTGGTTAATCTTTTGCACACATGCATGTTAACCCCAGGCTTTACCAAAAGGTTTTTTATTCATGAAAAAAGTATACTTATTGTAAAGCATCCTCTGCAAACTAGGTTAATGTGGATGAACGGTGGACATTCCCGTTATTAAGTTCGGAAAGACACATAGTTACCATTTTCATATTAAAAAATTCCTGTTTTTCAGTAAGGCTGATTCTTTGGGAAAAGAATTCAAATGTGTTAGCAAAACCATTAGTAGTTCTTGAGAGAAGATAAAGACTATATCACCGGTCTGCGGAAGCTGTGTTTTGAATAGGAGAAACATACTTCCCAAATACATTAACCGCTCACTGAACATTTAAGAATCAAAACACTTTGGAAAAGTTTTGAGGACTACAAATTTATGGTTTCAAATTTAAAAATTGATACAAATTTTCATCTTCATCTATTACAGAAACAAGAACATTGCTACCACATTAGAGTATGAGCAGCTTTTACATAATTGCGAGACAGCTATTCTCTTCTGCAAGCAGGTCATGGAAAATGTAAAAGTTATCTGCATTTTCACTTTTTATGATACTGTTTAGCAACTCTGAAAGTTGTTTCTTTGCACTGCATTTGAAGGAAAGAAGGACTGTTGACTGTTCAACAGTATTAATGAGATTGAATTTGATATAAAGAGGAGCTCAGTCCTTCATTTTATGTTTTTTAGGAGAAATGCGAATGTGCCATGGATGATACTGATGAAAATGGCTGAAGAATTTCAGTTTGAAAGCCTTTCAATCAGTGTATCTATTAAAACATTGCATTGTGTTTATCATGTTGAAATATAAAAAGGTAACAATGCTACAATATTTCTTTTTTTTAATGCAAGCCTAATAACACTTAGTTTTTTCTTAAGTGCTAATACAACATTTGTGTAACAAAACATTTTGCTGAGAACATTCATGTTATCAAGTGATGTCAGATTTCGTTAAATTGAGAACTAAATATGCATTAAAAAAGAAGTCCTTGAGCTTTTGTAAACTGAAGACTGGAGCCAAGAGATGTATAAATTCTAACTTAAAAATATTCTGGATATTTGTGATAACAGTCCAGACTAGTACACTGTGAGTTTGAACTGTTAACTTCTGGAAATAAAAGTTGGATTTACTGCACTTTGATGTACAGAATCCTTAGGGAGAAAACTTTTAACAGTCATGTTCTTTCCACAAAATGGGCCAGTCCACAGGGGTTGATCTGATAGTATGTCACGGAGTTATCTAGATCAGTCTGTGTCTGTGACAGGGGGGCAGTAGGCCTGTGGGCCCCCTGACCCCAAAAATGGGAAGGGAAGAGGGAAAGGGGGTAGGGAGATGGGAGCTGGGCTCAAGGAAAGAAACAGAGCAGTGGCAGTGATCTAAGGAGGAGAACTTATTTTACTAACTGTGGTATCGGAATGCAAGATAACATACTATAATACGATCTAATTGAAAATTGAGGAAAATCAAGTAAAATGAGAGAGAGAGAGAAGTTTCCGAAGACCGAGAAGCCTACTTTGGAATTGAAGGCGCACGGCTTCCACAGGGGCAACTGACATTGTTACTGGTGCCTCCTGTGACTGATCAGATTTGACTTGGGGATTTCCCCCTTTGGCGTGAACCTCAGCTTGGAAACTCTCTCTTTCCGGTATAGTATTATATAGAGCACGGTAAGCACAAGCCAAACCCCAAATAAGTCGTACCTCCTTAGATCTATCTAAGCTGCACCATCCCTGACTCAAATATTGGCTTAGTTTCTCAGGATCCCACAGGTGTTCAAGAGTGAAATCCCATGACATTGCGGGCCCCCACGCTTCTAAGATTTTTCCTAAACCTCTCCATATTCCCTGCCAGTCAGCATTCTCTGGTTTTGGAGGAGACTTCTTCCACATGAAACAAATGGAGAAGAGTACATTCAGGGAGATTGACACGAGCATGATCACTAATTTGGCTTTCGAAAAACATGCGGCAAACTGAGGAGAAAGCCTGGAAACCGGATTGAACATTGTGTTTGTAAAATTGGCTATTCCATCTGGGATGTAATTGTTTGTAATATTAGTTATTCCATCTGGGATATAAGTGTTAAAATTCAAATTATACCACATTGCAGATAAGTACCAGTCAGGTGTCTCCATCAGTGTCCTTATTTGGTTATATACGAACACAATTCCACAGCAAGAAAGCATGACGTTAATAATCAGCCAATATGTTGAGATCATCATAATTTCTTTCAATCCCTTAAACAGAGCAGCTAGAATGGAGAGTGAATTCATAGCTGGTAAATGTTAAAAAGGGAAGGGAGAAGAAAAAAAAAAAAAGAACCCAAACAGAAGATGCTCTGTACAGTGTCCAGAGTTTGGCAGACTGCCCAGACTACAATCTAATCTATGAAGGCCAAATAGCAATGCTTTTGCAGTCTCTGGCTTAAAGAAATCCTTTTCTTTTTTCTTCCCTTTTAAACTAACATTAAAATCTTATGCTCATGCCCACATTCTCCACCAAAAACTGTCACGGAATTATCTGGATCAATCTGTGTCCGTGATGCGGGCGGTAGGCCCGTGGGCCCCCTGACCCCAAAAATGGGAAGGGAAAAGGGAAAGGGGGTAGGGAGATGGGAGGTGGGCTCAAGGAAGTAAACAGAGAAGCAGCAGCAATCTAAGGAGGAGAACTGATTTTACTAACTGTGATATTGGAATGCAAGATAACACAATATAATACAATCAAATTGAAATTGAGGCTAATAAATCAAGTAAAATAAGACAGAGAGAAGTTTCCGAAGACCGAGAAGCCTACTTTGGAATTGAAGACGCACTGCTTGGAAGCACACCCACACCCGCTGCCGGGCAGTGAGAGAGAGAGTGAGCATCGCTTCCATGACATATTTTCCTCTTTGACTGAGGTCCTCTGGGACGTGTAGTTCTTCTCTGTGCTCCTCATGGTGTTATGATGTGGAATACCAATAGCAAAAATTACAAAACCATGACATAGTATTTAACTAAATGATACAAATATTTGGCTGAATTTGACAGCCAGTATCCTTATGGACTGTTACATAATTTGTGTGACTCTTAATAGTATTGTATCATTGTTTTTATAAAGTGGAATCTCTAAATCCTCTTTTAAGTATCTATAGCTTGAGTTGACTTTTGAAAACAGCTTTAAAAAGAAACCTGTAAGTTGTTTAAAAATCAGAAAATGCAAGTTAATACGTTAACATTTCATTAACGTATTTCAGCATGCTTTGTGTCATCTACATTAATTCTGATTCTTTGTCCTGAATGTTCTTTTAAACATAAGCTTTCATTAACTAATGCATTTCAAAACATAGTGGTCCTTACCTTACATCTCTTTTCTGTTCTGAAATGTAGACTATAATCGTCACTTTAATACATTAAGATTCCAGTTTCCAAAATGATGCATTTGAAGTATCTGGAAAAGTTGGTGACTTCCTGTTTTGCTCCTTTGGCTTCACCTATTTTGCATCAATTAAACTGGTCAGTTTGGTAGATTCCACAGCAGGAGTGTAATGAGCCTCTTCTCTAGTCTGCTTGACTGCCCTTTTCACTTTCCTTCCACTGTGAAGAAGTTGGTACTTCTTAAATTTTGTTGAAGACAGCATTTTGGATTTTTTTCCATTCTTAAACTGTTAAGTGATCTGTTATATCCTTTTCAAGAAGCGTGCTTAGTATGTAGTTCTGAAGGATACCTGCTGTGCTTTCTTTTGGAAATCTGAATATCGATGTGCAGTCACCAGAACATACTAATGAAGGTACTTTTTAGATCAAACCAGTTGGAATGACAGCTTTTAAAGATGTGTGTAAATATGATTATCATGCTCAGCCTTATTATTGTAGGGTAGCAGGTCAAGTTGCAATCCATCAAGACTGATTTAACAGGTTGCTATATTTGCCTCAGGAAAAGCACGTCCTTAGACAAGTCTTAGTTGTTGCTAATATTTTAATTTTTCATTTGTGGGTTGTTTTTCTGCCCCAGTTCAAATCAGTTCTGTAAATCCTCTGGTGGAATCTTTGTAAGTGCCTTAATTCCTCAGGTATGAGATATGGCTTCTTGAATCTTTGAAATCCTTTCTGTGTGTCTCAAAGCCATTAAATCGGTACTTGAATCATCCCAGTAGCCATTATTAAAAATGCATTAGTCACTGTAGAAAGAGCAGAATTACTTTCTTCTAAAACATGTAGGTTGCTCCAAAAGTAATGCCTCCTGTTTATATTAATGGAAACTACAACAGATACAAAGAGTACAGTAATACTATTTGGTAGAACCAGTTCTCAGCCACAAAACTCTTTCTCAACAAAGTCTACTATTAGCTATGCATTTTCATAAGCAGTGATTAAGGGCATGCATGCCATACTCATAAAAAAAAGAACGTAGCAACAGAAGTGATTTCTACGCCCTCCCCCTCCCCCCCGCACCTGCTGTGATGCCACTGCTAGGAAAATGTAGCCCATGCAGTCCATCTTTTATTGGCTCAAACTGATGGTAGTCAGGAGGTGCCAAATCTGGACTATACTGTTAGTATGGTAGGGTAGTCCAGCTGAGACTGGCAGTGTGCTTCATGGTCATCAAACTGGTATGGGGCCTGGTATTATTGTGCTGTCAGAGAGAGGTTGTCTTCTCTGGCCTGACTCTGGAAGTTTGAGCCTTCAGCTTAGTCAGCAGTGTGGTGTTGCAGACAGAGTTGATGAGTTCCATGGAATCCAGAAGGCTCACTCTTTTCCTGTTCCAAAAGACTGTGCACATCACTTTGCACCCACTGAAGGCTGCATCTTGAACATTTTCTTTGATGGGGATTTCACATTATCACTCTGCAGACTGTTGTTTTGAATTTGGTCAATAGTGGTGGCACTATGACTTGTAACTAGCAATGATGTGATCCAGAAAACTGTCACCTTCAGCCTTGTGTTGGTTCAGTAGGTCCTGAAAAACTTGGTTATGGTGTTCTTTCTGTTCCTATGTGAGCATTCGTGTTGATGGGAAGGTTCAGGCTCTACTACCATGCCACCACTGTCTGCCTCCGATGTTGTGGGCCAACATAACAAAATAGGAGACATCACTTTCAGAGCAGCCCTTATATAAAACATAACGTTTTGGCTTTATTCTTTCACTTTTTTTTTGGTAAGGATGTAAAGAAGCAGTGTTCTATAATCAACAGGACATGATCTTGATGCATGAGGTTAATAGAAACTGTTCTGCTACACTTCGAAACCTTGGTAAGGTCTGTCCATATCCCTAAATATTGCAACATAAATATTCTAGCACAGCACCTCGATCTTAGTTTGGTTGAATCTCTGGAATGTTACTGGTTCATCATAGATGCAAAATATTTTTAATAAGATTTGTAGTCTTTTCTTTGTAAATATATAATTGACAATTGTTGATCTAGTGTTTGTGTTTTCTCTAAATTTTGGATTGGTTTCTGATTGGCATGTGTCAGATGCTGTTTGCCCCCTTTTGTTGGGGGCAATACTTCTTCAGTGTATTGGAAGAAAATGTGATTTAGGTCAACTTCTAAAAGCTGTTAGGCCAAGTTTGGTACCTCTAACTTGGTATCTCTGATTCTTGGTATTCTGCGTGCCTCCTTTGCTTTCTGTTATTCACTGTCTTCCTCCTTAATCGTTTTTAAGGAAGAAGCACTTTTGTCCAGGGAGGCAGAAGAAAGAGAGTATATTGTTTTAGTCCCTGCAACTGTCTTATCTTATATAGTTGTTGAACAACTCTGTATCCTTTTAAGTGTAAAACGGTTGTTTTACACTGAGAGTCTAATGTGTATTTTTCTAATGCCTTGATGTATTTTCAGGCCATTTTTCATTGGTTGTTAGAATAGCCTCTCAACACCGACAATAATCTTTATTTTTTGTGTCTGAAACTCAACTTCTTTTGTTCATTATAGATCGGAGTGGAAGATTGTGTTTGGAGCAAGTTATTGTTGGCTTTGGCAACAGTGATTTTCAAAGTCATACTTTACTAGAAGCCTGTCCGTTCTTAAATTGCTGTATAATTCTCTGCCTTTAACTTGTGAGGTTTATAGGTGGTACTGTTTGAAATGAAAAGTATTGAATTCAAGGCAAAACATAATGTGTTGGGATTTGCTGCCAATGCTGCAACCTCATTGCTCATAAAGGGAGTTAATGCAGTTTTCTGTAGCTGTTACTTCAGGTCTTGACATATGATGTACCTGTTGTGCAGAAGGTGAGGAGGAACCTATTTGATTATATTTATACTTTTAAGACCAATTTACTGTTAGATGCACTTATGCATGAATCCTGTAACTGAGGTACAGGATGTAGGCCTTTTCACTTTCTAAATTCTTGAGTAGATGAGCAAAGGTGTAATCCAGAAAACTGTTTTCTCACAATGCAATATAATGTGTACTTCTTATCTTCTGAGGTTCATTGCAAAAATAGTGTAGAAACTTGTCAGAATCATTAGTATTACTAGAGTAAACTAACTTGGAATATGGCTTCTGCTTTGAAGCTGCAATTTGTTTATAACTAATGTATTTTTCAGTAAAGAGTTGCTGACTAGCATTTGTGTCTCTAGAGAAGAAGAAGAACGTCTGAGAAATAAGATCCGAGCAGATCATGAGAAGGCCCTGGAAGAGGCAAAGGAGAAATTGAAGAAATCGCGCGATGAGATTCAAGCTGAGATTCAGACTGAAAAGAACAAAGTAGTGCAAGAACTGAAAAAGAAAGACAGCAAACCACTACCCCTTGTTCCTTTACCAAATCTTATAGGGATAAATAGTGGAGAACCAGCAGACCCAGATATTCGAGAGAAGAGGAACAAAATTAAAGAGGTAAATACAATGATAACTTGTATCTGGTAGCAGTTATTTGTACAATATTCAGTTGTTATTACATGAAACAGTATAAGAAAAATAGGACTATGGATCTTCTTAACGGTGAGTCAAAAGTATAAATCAGGTATTTTTTTTATTTATCAAGACACTGCATTTTTTTCTGATGTTACAGTGTTTGTATTTCTTGGGATAACAATTTAAAAATGATGTTAGGGATTTCTTGAATTTGGTGGTATGGTGGTCAAAGTTTGTCATTAACAAATGGAACAGGGACAGTGTATTTGACTTCGTCGGGTTTCATTGAAAGCATATGGTCTGTTAGTCTGTCACAAGATAAATGTTTTAAAAAGTAGTTGAGGAAAAAATGACCTACTTCTAAAATTTGTAAATTGCCAAGTTAGTATTTGTTTTTCAAATTAAGTTTTAAATAACTCATAAAAATAGGAGTTTGTTTAAGTAGATTGTCTCATTTACCTGTAAAATATTCAAACTAATATGTTGGCTTAAGCTTTTGATTCTGTGGCAGCCTACACCACAGAGAATACTGATTCTAATCTTATCTTTATCACCTGTGAGATTCATTGCAATATTTTGCCTGGGTGATGCCAGCTTATTATGTACATCAGGCATTTTTCCGAGTCTGTATTTTTAACCAGTCTGGCAGAAACATCATAGGCCCTTTTTTTTCTCTCCCTCTCATATCCCCCCGGATCTGATCAGTTTTATTCCCCCAAGTCAGCTTTACAGACAGAAATGGTTCAGACAAGAGGTAGAGGTACACAAACTCTGTATGTAAAGAACATCTCAAACCACAGTGCTTAGTGCACTGAGTTTTGTAAGCTCATGTAAATAAATATGTCAGTCATATAGCTGTCCTAGTAATAGGGAATTACCAAAGCTGGAGTATGTGGCATGTGGTGGGTAGGTCACCCAAGTTAGAATTTTACTGTGAATATTAACGATGGCTATGTGAAATACATTCTTAACAAGTAATAATATTTCTTTTTTTTTTTTTTTTAATTTATTCTTTTTATTTTTTATTATTCTTTATAATTCTTTATGTCTGTAGAACTGTATCATTATTTGAACCTACAGGTAGCAAATCCTTTCTGTAATTTTAACTGGAATTTACTGTAATTAAGTACATCTTGAGTTTGCCACTGATGTATTTAATGGGTAGAAAAAAATTAATTTGACCAAGCACTGAGCACGGCTAATGATGATGAACTGGACTTAAAAAACCCTAAAGTTCAGTTAGATTGAACCTAAGACTAGAGGGAAAACTGAAAATTAGACTGATAGTCGGTGTTACTGAAGTTACTTTGTCAGCATTTTTACATTTTTATCTCTCTGAAAAGAAGTAGAAAAATTTCTCTGAAAAATTTCTGCTTCTCTGAAAGAGTGGTCAGGCAGTGGAATGGGCTGCCCAGGGAGGTGGTGGAGTCACTGACCTTGGAGGTGTTCAAGGAATGTTTGGACGTTGTGTTGAAGGACATGGTTTAGTGAGAACTATTGGTGATTGGTGGATGGTTGGACTGGATGATCTTTTAGGTCTTTTCCAACCTTGGTGATTCTGTGATTCTGTGATTTGTGAGGAGACAATTGCTTTGAGTTAAAACAGATTTTCTTGGTGATAACAAAAAAACAGGGAAGTTTGGACAGTTCTTCTGATCTACATCTGGAGGTGTAGCAGTTTTTCTTCATGGCTTAACTTTTGTGATTCTGACCTGCTGTTGCCATGTATCTCATGCTATAGAAGAATTATTCTACTTTTTGTTGTTCGTTTATCAGTCTAAGTGTGAAAAACATCAATGAGACTTTTTTTTACTGCGTTATTTGTTTATGGCTGCTATTGTGGCTTCTGAAGTGTGTAACTTTTCATAGCCAGACCAAAGATTTCGTGGAATTATACATTAACTAGGTAAGTACTTCATTTAGGATATCATACCTTTCTACTGTGCGTTCTTCACCAGTGTGACTGTTGTGCTTGATAATTCTTGATTGCAACAGCATGACTGAAAGATTCTTGTGTGAGTTGCCTTCATTAAGTCTGTCTTGATACTAATGTTGGTATCCAGTGAGGTCTAGAATTTAAGTTCTTCAATGCATGAGATCATCACTTCTACCCCTTCACACATCTGACTGTAGAATATAAAAATAGAAGGCCTGCTAGTCAGAATGGACAAATGGGTGCTGCTGAACCCAGTGTTGTTGCAGATTCACTTGTTTAGCGACTTCTGTACATACTTCCAGATTTTGACATCAGTGTGCAGTGAATATAATATGACTGAGATAAAACATTGACAGAGTAGTATATTGCCTGAAACCTGTTTTTAAATCTCAGGTGCATAACAGGATACTGCAGTGATTCCAGAGATACAGTTCTACATGTGGAAATTTGCTGCCGTCATTGCTGAGCTCGTCTCACTGTTTTGTTGTTTCTGTTTCCACAACCACTCTAGAGTAATCTAAATGGTCTTTTGTAGTTGAGATACAAATGCAACAAAAAAAAATTCCAGGGGACGGTGTTTCTAGCATAGGTCTACATGTAGCTTATGTAACACTTCTAACATAATAGTGTAAAGATTAAGTGGTTTTATGAAAGGATAGATGAGACTTGTCTCATCTTTCAGAAGATTTTAAGATGTCTTTTTGAGGCTAGTGCAGAGAAATTGGGAATATAACTGTTAGTTTGGAAGTCATTGGCTTCCTTTCAAAGTTAAATTAGATATAAATTGCGTGAGCCCTAGGAGTTTTGAGAACTTAATTTCCATCATGTCCTTTGGATAGTGTTCAGAGTATTAATTTTTGCCTCAGTTAAGTGTAATCATTATGGATGTTACTCTGTTTTTCAATGTGTTTTTGTTCTTTGAAGAGTTAAATTTTTAGTCAGTCAAATAAGGAAAATTCATTTTTTAACAGTTAAACACTCTATTCGGAATTAAGGTTTCTTTCATTTTAGACTAAGGCTAATTTCACATTATTTCACATTATGTAAGGCACGGTATTGCCTTACTGCCAGCCTTCATTTCATATACTTGTTGAACTGGAGTATTTAATCCAATAACCATTCAGATTATTCTGTAGATGCCTTATTCTAAACAGTGCTTATTTTGATCAAGTCCATAAATGGCAGTTCTCTGAACTGTTGAAATTATGACATACAAATCTATATGTATTGTTTACATACAGTGTTAATTTTACAAGGATGTAAAGAGTTGGGGAATGCTCATTGGAAGGTCAATAATGGGCTACAGACATGGTGTTGGTAATAGGGTTATGGGTTCTGTGACCAGGGTCCCCATTTGCAGATCAGCATCTACCTGGGAGAGGGGCTCCACTTTACTATGTAGGGTGATGTTCTCTTTGTCAGCAGAACGGGTTACCTTAGAAGGAGGATGAGGTAGAGAGAAAGCTACCAGCAGCTCATTGAGGATGCAATGGACATCCTTAGTGAATTTTCCTTAATGAAAGACCTGGGGCAGTGTCACAGAGAGAGATCACAAAAGTGATGAAACAGGGATTTCTAGCACTTGAATGAAAGCGAGGAATTACCTACAAGATGCTATGGAGAAATCTTCAAAACCCGTACTGGGAGATTAGCATGCTGAAGTGTGTCTTTGGAGTACAAGCACTTGAATGTACACAGTGCGGTGAATAAACATGATGAAAAAGTGACTTAGGTACAGCAGCAGGGCTGTGGTCTCCTTGGAATCGGGGAGACATGGTTGGATGGCACCATGGGTAGAGTGTTCCAATGGAGAGTTAAAAGCTCTTTAGAAAAGACTGACTGGGAAGATGAAGAGGTGTAGTTTCCCTTTTTGACACAGCAACTGAAATACATGGAGCTTTGCCTGAGGATGGATAATAAGAAAACTGAGACCTTTTTAGTAAGGATTAAAGAGGAGATGAGGGTGATGCTGTGGTGGGTGTCATAGGCCACTTGACTGGGAAGAACAGGCAGATGAGACCACTGTAAACAGATAGGAGCAGTCTCACGTCTGCAGACTCTCATGGGGGATGTCAGCCAGCCTGATGTAGAGTAATTTAGCTTGGAAAAGACCCATTAAGATCATCATGTCCAATTATCACATGACACTACCAAGTCCAGTACTAAATCATGTTCTGAAACATTATGTCCACACGTTTGTTAAATACTCCCATAGATGGAGACTACCACTTGGTGGTGCAGCCTGTTCCAATGCCTAACCACTCTTTCCATGAAGAAATTGACATCTAATCTAAACCTCCGCAGACTCAACTTGAGGCCTTCTGTCCTGTCTCTTGTCACCTCATGAAAGAGACTGGCACTTACTGCAACTTCCTTTCAGGTAGTTGTAGAGGGCAAGGAGATCTCCTCTCAACCTCCTTTCTTCATGCTAACCCACTAACTCCTGTTTTGTCTTGTTTTCTAATACCCTTCACCAGTTTTGTTACTTTTTTCTGAATGCATTCCATCAGCTCACTGTCCCTGTAGTGAGGGACCCAAAGCAGAGCATAGTACTTGAGATGTGATCTCACCAGTGCTTAGTATGGGAAAACAATCCCTTCCCAGTTTCTGATAGCAGCCAGGATACCGCTGGTCTTCTTGACCACCTTGGCACACTTCTGGCTCGTGTTCAGCTGGCTGTTGACCAGCAGCCCCAGGTCCTTTTCTGCTGGGAAACTTTTCAGCTGCTCTTCTCCAAGCCTACACCACTGCCTGGGGTGATTGTGATCCAAATGTATCATCTGGCACATACCCTTATTGAATGCTATTCAATTGGATGTGGCCCATTGATCTAGCTTACCAACATTCCTCTGAAAAGCCTTTCTACCCTTCATAGCCTCACGGCATAATTGTAGTTCTGAGATGCCTGCCCCTTTTTTCAAAGGTCATAAACTCATTTTCTTCCTGTGTTCGAGAAGAAACTCTCTTCATCCAGGCTGGTTTTCTTCCCTGGTCAAGTGGGGCATCTCTCTTGTCAGTTCCCTCACTACTTTTCAGAAAGTTGTACTCCACACATTCTGGGAATCTCCTAGTTCCCTTCTCTGCTGTATTGCATTTGGAAAGTTGGAGTCTTCCTTGAGGATGAGTGCTAGCAATCACAACATTTCTAGCTGCTTTTAGAATATTTTGCCTGCTTCTTCATCATGATTGGGTGTCACAATTCTACGGGGCCAGATGGGATCCACCTGAGGGTGCTGAGGGAGCTGGTAAACATGACTGCTAAGCTGTTTCCTACCATCTGTCAGTGGTCCTGATCAAACAGAGAGGTCGCAGATGACTGAGTGAAAAAAAGGAGTTGTGGAAGCAGTGGAAGTGGGGATGGGTGGCCTGGAAAGAATATGGAGATACTATTCAGATGTGCATTGATGGAGTCAAGAAAGCCAAAGCACAGGTAGAATTGAATTTAGCAAGGGATGTAAAAAACTATAAGGGAATATTTAGATACATTGGGCAGAAGAGACAGACAAAGGAGTGTACTCCTAATAAATTAAAAAAGAGAGCTGGCCTCCTCAGACATGGAGAAGGTACTTAAAGAGTTCTTTGCCTTGGTCCAAAAAGCCAGTCAGGCTTCCCATGCCTCTCGTGCCCCTGAAGTTGTAAGTGGGGATTGTGAGAGTAAAATCCCTCCCAGTATAAGAGTGGAGCAAGTCTGAGACCACATCATGAGATAATGTGTACAGTTTTATGCGGCTAGATGACATGCATCCCAGGGTTCTGAAAGAATTGGCTGATGTGGTTTCCAAGTCACTCTCCATCATATCTGGAAAACTGGCTGTCAGTTCAAGTCCCTGGTGACTGGAAAAAGGGAAACATTACTCCCATTTTTTAAGAAAGAGAGAAAGGAAGACCTGGGGAAACTACAGGTTAGTGAGCCTCATGTCTGTGCCTGGGAAGATGATGAAGTGGATCCTTCTGGAAGAGGTGTTAAGGCTTATATGAGATGTGGAGGTGATCTGAGACAGCCAGCAGGGCTTCACCAGGGGCAGATCGTGCCTGACCAATCTGATGGCCTTCTATGATGGAGTGATGGCATTGGTATGCAAAGGAAGAGCAAATAATGTCACCTGCCTGGACTTGTGCAAGGCCTTTGACATGATCCCATACCACATCCTTATCTCAAAATTGAAGAGAGATTAATTTGAAAGCTGGACTGTTGGATGAATAATTGTTTGGATAGTCATATCCAGAGGAGTGGTGTCCATGGCTCTGCATCCAGGTGTAGACTGGTCACAAGTGGTGTTCTGCAGGGGCCCATCTTGGGACAGCTGCTCTTCAACATCTTTGTCAATGGTATAGTCAGAGGGGGTTGAGCATACCCTCAGCAAGTTTGCCAGTGATAGCACGCTGAGTGCTGCAGTTGACACAACAGAAGACAGGTAAGTCCAGAGGAATCTGAACAGGCTGAAAAAGTGGACACATGAGAATCTAATGAGGTTTAACAAAGCCAAGTGCGAGGTGTTGCTCTTGGGTTGAGGCAATCCCAGATGTGAATATAGACTGAGAGAAGACCTTTTTAAGACCAGCCCTATTGAGAAGGACTTGGGAGTCTCGATGAGCCAGCAATGTGTACTTGCAGCCTGGAAGGTCAACAGTATCCTTAGCTGCATCGAAAGAGGGGGTGGCCAGCAAACAGGGGGAAATGGTTGTCTCCATCTACTCGGCTGTTGTGAGGTTTCTGGAGCATTGTGTCCAAGCGTGGGACCCCCGGTATGGGAAGGGTGCAGAGCTGTTGGAGCAGATTCAGAGGAGGTCCATGAAGATTATCAAAGAGCTGGAGCACCTCTCCTGTGAATCCTGTGAAGAAAGATTTAGAGAGTTGGGGGTGTTTAGCTTGGAGAGGAGAAGGCTCTGGGGAGACCTCATTGCAGCCTTCTCATACTTGAAGGAAGCTTACAAGTAGGAAAGGGATCAACTTTTTACACAGCCTGATTTTTATAAGGCAAAGGGGAGTGTCTTTAAAGTAAAAGAATGCAGATTTCAGTTAGAAGTTAGGAAGAAGTTTTTTATTCAGAGGGTGGTGAGGCACTCAAACAGGTTTCCCAGAGAAGTTGTGGATGCGCCATCTCTGACCATTTTCAAGACCAGATTGGATTCGATCCTGGGCAGCCTGATCTAGTGGTTGGCAATCCTGCCCATGGGAGAGGGGTTGAAAGTGGATGATCTTTAAGGTCCCCTCCAACCTAAGCCATTCTGTGACTGGAGACTTGCTGATGTTATACTCTTCTTTAAGAAGGATCATAAGGAGGATCCATGAATCTACAGGCCTGTCAGCCTGACCTGAGTGCCAGGAAAGGTTACAGAAGAGGTCATCTTGAATGCAATCACAGGTGTGGGGATGAAGACCAGGATGGTTCATAAAAGGTATGTCCTGCCTTACTAACTTCATGTCCTTCTATGACCAGGTGACCCACCTGGTGGATGAGAGAGAGGCTGTTGATGTAGCCTGCCTAGACTTCAGCAAAGCTCCTGACTCTTGTCTCCCACAGTATTCTCCTGGAGAAGTAGGCAGCCCATGGCTTGGACAGCTACACTCCTTTGTGGGTAAAAACCTGACTGTAACGCTGGGCCATGAGAGTGGTGGTGAAGGGAGTTGAATCCTGCTGGTGGCTGGTCATGAGTGGTGTTCCCCAGCGGTCAGTATTGGGGCCCATCCTGTTTGATATCTTTACTGATGATTTGGATGAGACAATTGTATATGCCTTCAGTAAGTTCACAGACAGTACCAGGTTGAGGGGAGAAGTGTCGATCTGCCTGAAGGTGGGAAGACCCTACAGAGAGACCTGGACAAGCTGGAGTGATGGGCTGAGGCCAGTGAGATGAAGTTCAACAAGTGTTGAGTCCTGTATTTTGGTCACAGTAATCCCATCCAATGCTGCAGGTTTGGAGCAGAGTAGCTGGTAGGCTGCACAGAGGAAAAGGGTCTGGGGATATTGATCAACATTTGGCTGATTGTAAGCCAGCAGTATGCCCAGGTGGCCAAGAAGGCCAAAGGCATTAGAAATAGTGTAGCCAGTAGGACCAGGGAAATGACTGTCCCCCTGTATTCAGCTCCAGTGAGGTCACACCTTGAGTGCTACAGTTTTGGGCCTCTCACTACAGTAAAGACATTGAGACCCTGGAGCGCATCCAGAGAATGGCAACAAAACTGATGAAGGCTCTGGAGCACAAGTCTTATGAGGAACATGAGAGGGAACTGGGGTTATTTGGTCTGGAGAAGAGGAGGCTTAGGGGATACCTTATCACTCTTATATACCTACCTGAAAGGAGATTGTAGTAAGGTGGAGGTTGGCCTCCTAGGTAGCTAGTGATAGGATAAGAGGGAATGGCCTCAAGTTGTGCCAGGGGAGGATCAGTCTGTAAATTAGGAAAAATTTCTTCTCAGAGTGGTTGGGCATGGGAATAGGTTGCCCAGGTAAGTGGTGAAGTCACTGTCTCTGGAGTTCTTTAAAGAAAGGGTTGATATGGTACTTAGTGATATGGTTTAGTGGGCAGTACTGGTCATACATTGTTGGACTAGATGATCTTAAAGGTCTTTTCCAACCTTAATGATTCTAAGATTCTGTTTTCTACAACACACTCCAAACACAGTATCTCCCCTTGTTGGCCTTTCCTTGACTTCTCTTAAACAGAAAAACTTGGCCTGTTCATCACTGTAAATAATCTCCATGCAGTCAAGTCCTTCCATAATGTACAGGGCTACACCACCTTCTCTCTCCTCGTCTCTCTCATAAGAGCCTGTAGCCATCTGTCTCAGCAGTCCAGTTGTGTGAGCTATCCCACTGTGTCTCAATGAGGCCTATGATATTGAAGATCTGAGACTAGACTGAAAACTCCAGTTCCTCTTGCTTATTTCCCATGCTAACTAACTGCATTGGTGTAGAAACATTTAAGTCCTACTGTCTGGCATTCCTTTCTGCAGTTCTTTGTGAGTTTCAGGACCTGCTGAAGGGACAACACAGCAGGACATAAGCAAACCAAGTGGTTTCTGGAATGCAGTGTTTGATATCAATGGTTCTCTGTCAGAGTGGAGGCTGGTTGTGAGCAGTGTCCCTCAGGGGTTGGTCTTGGGACCAGTGCTCTTCAATATCTTCATCAGTGACATAGATGATGGCATCAAGTGCTCCCTCAGCAAGTTTGCAGATGACACCAAGCTGAGAGGTGCAGTCAATACATTGGAGGGAAGAGAAGCCATCCAGAGGGACCTGGGCAGGCTGGAGAAGTGGGCCCATGTGAACCTAATGAGGTTCAACAAGACCAAGTTCAGGGTGCTGCACTTGGGCCAGGGCAATCCCAGGTATTTATACAGACTGGGCAAAGAACCCCTTGAGAGCAGCCCTGTGGAGAAGGATTTGGGGGTCCTGGTAGATGAGAAGCTGGACATGAGCCAGCAGTGTGCACATGCAGCCTGGAAGGGCAAGTATATCTTGGGCTGCATTAAAAGAGGAGTGGCCAGCAGGGCGAGGGAGATGATTGTCCCCCTCTACTTGGCTCTTGTGAGGTCCCATCTGGAGTACTGTATCCAGGCCTGGTGCTCCCAGTACAAGAAATACCTGGAGCTCTTGGAACGAGGCCAGAGGAGGACCACTAAGATGGTCCTCCTGGAGCACCTCTCCTATGAAGGAAGGTTGAGGGAACTGGGCTTGTTTAGCTTGGAGATGAGAAGGCTCTGGGAAGATCTCACTGTTGCCTTCCAGTACTTGAAGGAAGCATATGAATAGGAGTGGGAATGGCTGTTTACGAGGGTGGATAGCGATAGGACAAGGGGGAATGGTTTTAAACTGAGACAGAGGAGATTTAGGTTAGATATTAGGAGGAAGTTTTTCACTCAGAGGGCAGTGAAGCACTGGAACAGGTTGCCCAAGGATGTTGTGGATGCCCTATTCCTGGGTGCATTCAAGGCCAGGCTGGATGTGGCTCTGGGCAGCCTGGTCTGGTGGCTGGCGACCCTGCACATAGCAGGGGGGTTGAATCTAAATGATCATTACGGTCCTTTTCTACCTAGGCCATTCTATGATTCTACAATATCACGGAAGTGTTAGGGCAGACAGTGGGGAGAGGTTCTGCTAGATCTCCTACTAACAAAGAGGGGCCTGCTGGGGATATGCAGGTCAGTGGCAGCCTTGACTTCAGGGACTGTGAGATAGTGGAGTGGATCTTGAAGGGAGGGAGCAGGGGAGAAGCAAAATCACGATGATTGACTTCAGGGAAGCAGGCTCTGGCCTCTTCAAAGATGTAAATGGAGTCCTGGAGTCCTATGGTGTATAGCCCTAGAGAGAAGTGGAGCCCAATAAAGCTGGTTAGTATTCAAGGATCACCTCCTCCAAGCTAAAGGTGGGTCTATCCTAACAAAGATGAAGGGCAGTGAAACTGCCAGAAAACTTGCTTGGATGCACAAGATGTTCCTGGCCAAACTTGATCACAAGAAGAAAGCATACTGAAGGTGGAAGCAAAAGGAAGTAATTTGGAATGAATACAGTGACAGTATTTGAAGGTGTAAAGATGAGATTAGGAGAGTGAAAGCCCAAATGGAATTGGACAAGAGATGTCAAAGATGACTAGAAGGGCTTCTCTAAGTGTACAAATGACAAATGGAGGGCTAAGGAAAACATGGGTCCGTTGCTAAATGAGATGGGAAGCCTGGTTATATAAGAGATGGAAAGGACTGAGGAATTGAATGTCTTCTTTGTCTTTCTTTACTAGTAAGGCTGGTCATCAGGAATCCTAGGCCCAGAAGGTCACAGAGAAAGACTGGAGCAAGGAAGACACTTCCTCACTGGAACAGGGTCAGGTCAGGGAATACTTAAAGAATCTGGGTATACATAAGTCTGTAAGCCCAAATGTCATCATGTGGGCTCATGAGTAAGGAGGGAGTTGGTTGGGTCCAGTCCTGTTGAAGATCTTCATTAATGATTAGGTTGATAGGGCAAGTCTGCTGCTGTCACAACTGGGGGGAGTGGCTGAAACATCAGAGGGTTGGCTGTGCTGCCATTATGAGGGACCTGGACTTGTGCTTTCTCCAGAGGCTGAAGAAACTGGTTGATAAGAACCTTTTTGAAGTTCAAAAGAAAGTGCAAAGCCCTGTATTGGTGGGGAATAGCCTTATACTGGAGAGAACCCAGTCAGTGGTGGGCCATGAAGATGATGGTCGGCTTGGACTACCTCTCACAAGAGGGAATGCTGAGAGAGCTAGGTTGTCTTAGCCTACAGAAAGCTGAGGGGGTGGAATGGGGTGGGAGTGTTGGATTAATGTTTGTAAATACTTGAAAGGAGGGACAGAACCAGGCTTTCTTTCTGTGATGCCCTGTGCCCCCACAGGAAAGAGAGACAGTAGGCACAAACTAAAACATGTAGGACCTTCCCTCTGAACATCAGGAAACAATTCTGAACTGAGGAAGCACCTGCAAAGGTTGCTCAGAAGTTTTGGAGTCTCCTTAGGTATCTTCAGGAACAGTCTAGACATGGGCCTGGACATTTTGCTCTCAGTGAGCTTGCTTGAGCAGGACTAGGTGACCTTCGGAGGTCCCTGCCGACCAGAGCCATTCCGTGAAGTCTGTCCTGTCAGCTAAAAGGAAGCTTTACCATAATGTAAAAAAAAGTGCAGTTAAGTAAATGGAGTGAAATAGTTCTTGTGTTCTAGGCTTCAAAGATATGTTGGCAAAGAGTCCTTTGGAGCTTTTGTTCTACTTGTCCTGTATTCATTGTGGCACACAATCATGTAATAAGGTAATCCTAATTGTACACTTTATTCATTAAAAGGTTGAGTATTGTTCAAAGTTGTGAAGTGAGGAAGATGCTGATTTTACAGCATGCTTGCTTCTTGAGCACTTTAAAAATTTTCTAAGCTTCGTGACACTGGCTTGAAAGATGTTTTATTGATATTTGAAAAGTTGTTTTTAACACAGAAAGATTTTGATTCCGTTCCTAAAAGATGAGCAAGACATTTAAGCAAAAGCTGTTGCAAGCCATCTTTAAGTGTGTCATCTCTGATCTCTGGATGTCCATTTTAAAACATATGACACCTGGAGAACAAATCACTGCTGAGTTTGGATGCAGCAAGTGAGTCAGAAACAACACTTTGGTTGGGAAACTGGAGGTCTGCCAGTGAAGGTGAACTTAATCTAGATTTCCATAAATCTACTCAAATCTTTTTTGATGAGTGCATCTTATTTTAAAATGTGAATTCTAATATGGTGCCTTTTAGAGGAGAGATATTTACTTAAGAGAGAAGATAATATTAGTGGAGGAAATTTTGAAAACGTTTTAATAAATGTACTGAGAAGATAAGTGATTAAAATGTGCTTTCATCATGGTCTTTGAATGTTGCCCAAGGAGCTCCTATCAGTGTTGAGAAGTAACAGCTTTAAAAGCAGCAAAACTAATGGTTTCCTATGGGTTTCTGACTGCCATAGCCTTATACCACCCACTGCTCCTCACTCACACATACATTGCTGTGAACATCCTCGTCTTCTAATTCGACTGTATGAATTGCAGTGTATTCTGTGTTTGGTTTGGAGCCTCCTGTGTGCTAAATGCTGCCCCTTTGAAGAAATAAAGGAATGGATAACTGCCTTTCTCTCAGTTGGAGTAGTAATTTGTGTCCGTCTTCCTTACAGAGACATTGATTTCATTTCTCACAAAAAGTAGACGTCTGAAATAGCAGATTCTTCCAGCTCTGTGAAATCAAGATTGAAGTTAGATAATGGATTGAAAGGGTAGTTAAATTTGTATAGACAGCGTGATTGCCTAAGTATTATTCTTTTAAGAAATCAGGTTTAAAAAAGTGTCAGTCCTGTATCTGAATTCTATTTTGTGCACTTATTGAGAAAAGAGCTATGCAGAAGAAAAAGTATTTACTGCTTAACTCCTCTTTTCGTTGTTAACTGTTCATGATTTCCGTGCTGATCTCATTTATTTTTCTAACTGCACTATTTCTGATCTAGCTAAATTGGCTGTCATCTGTGACTGTGGAATTTCTTTCGGCATTTAAAAACAAATCAAAGCAATTTTCTTTCTGCTTTCAATATATTATTTTTGTTTTCACAGTCACTTGGATAGGGCATCTGTTTTTTAGTTTTTTTTTTTTTTTTTTTTTTTTTAGGATTTTTGCACTGTATTTTATAGCTCACTGCATCTGCCTTTGATCACAATAAAAATGAAATACTATAAATACTACTACCTACCTTTTTCAGTATTTAAGACAACACTTCCTGCATTTGTGTGAGTGCATATCCGTGTGTATGTTTTGTTAAGTGGCCGTGTTTCAGTACTCCTGAAATGTTCTGGATTCTCAAGTGTAATTCAACCTATTGAAAGCAGCTATGTTGGCTTTAAGCTAGTTTCGGTGTACTTTTTAGATGACTGTCATCTTATTTTTACAGAATGACATCTACATGAAGTCAAGGTGGGCTCATTTTCATCATGATATAGTATAGCCTTTTGGCAAACTAATTTTTAGTGACTTTATCAGACTGAAAGATGTTTGATCAGTGCTTTGGCCAGTACAGGCAAGTTAGGAATGTCCCTTTCACAGATTTGTGTCTGTGTGTGCTGGGTGATTGTACGGTATAAAAAACTAATTTTAAAGCTGTTAAAAATTGTGCTTATGAGAAGTCTTGCAATTTATTGTACTTATTCTGCCCAGACAGGAAAAGGAAAACGAAGCTTCTTATCTGTGTGGCTGGTGCAGTATTACAGCAGCATGGCCTAGATAGCTTGCTTTGGTTGGTGACTTAAAATGCACTACTAATGTGAAGAATGCATGCATGTTTGAAGGTATTTAAAAAACAAATCAGTTCCTTCAATTTTTAACAATTGCAGAATTCTCTTGCACACTTGTATTGCTGGAAGAATGTTAAAAATTCAAGAAGGTCTTTAAAAATGAAGTTATCATCTTCTTTCAGGCCATAGTGACAAAAATGGCTTTTCAACAATGAACTATAACACATCCACGATATTTAAACCTTTAAGACCTTTAATTGTATGTGCTTGCAACCTTTTATACCTGTGCAACAACCCGTTGGTCACACGTACCAACCAGGCGCCTCATGCATGTTTACGTCTGTTGCAAGTAGCTGCCAAGCTTGTTTACTCATTTGCAAGGTAATGACTTTCTTTGTCCCACAACTCCCCCTTCTTTATTAATTTGAACAGCAAGCATTTGGTATTAATATAAAGAGTATATACCAACAAACATGCAAAAACCAAAAAACACAATAATTTGCGTCACCTTTCCGACCCACAGTCCCAAACCTTGATACCACCCATCAAACTAAACCCATGAGTTTTTGACATGTAGCTTTTGCCCAACAGATGAAAAATTTTTTGAGGTAGTTGTCACATTGCTTGATGCTGAGATATTGGCTGTAGTATCCAGTATCTGGTTGCCTCTGTAGGCTTCAGCTGGGAGGATACCCAGAAGGTTGTCACAGATGTGAAGCAGTAGGAGATATTGATGGTACAGTCAAGCAGGGCTTCATGACTTTGGCTGGAACCCATCGTGGTCCAACACCTGTGGAAACACAAGCATAACCTCTCCCCCATGTTATCATTGTCCAACAATTTAAAAAATTAAGAACTTAGCATGCTTTAGCTATTCTTTCCTCAGGGGTCATATCTGCACCCCCTCCCTCCCCTTTTTTTATTTTGTAGGGAAATCTATTATTATTATTATTTAAATCGCTGAAATATTCAGAGCCAGAATTATGAAAGCCAGGCAGGTGCGGGTAAGACATACAGTTGTAAATATACACATTACATTCTTAAACACCAGAAGATAGATATTCAGCTAGACAGGTTTGATCATACAACCAAATGTGAGAAAACTTCCTACACTGCCAATCTACTGCACATGAACACACATCATTTTGTAAAGTATATATGTAGCAATCACCATTTTATTACTCAGCAACATGCATTCACCTTGAATATCTGCTGCTGATCAATCTCTGATCCTTTTTGTAACAGAAAATCTTTGGATTCCCTCAAGTATCCCATAACGTTTTCTTTTAACAGAAAGAAAAAAATGAAATCTGTTTATAAGTAAAAGATTCCCTCTCTTGTAAGAGAGACTACACTATTTACTGTAACAAATAACAGCTTTAAAATCAGGAACCTGTTTACTGAAATTTACTTCACCTCTACAAGGCAATGTATTTTCACCACTTTCAGCTGTGCTCCTGCTCCAAAGCATCTCACTGACTATCAGAGGAACTCGGACATAGCACAACTTTCAAACATACTTCCAGTGTTGTTGGGCCTATCTTAGAATTTTCTGGAGCGCTGAACAACTGCTACAACAGCTAAAAGGTTCAGAAAAATGCATAGCAACAATGCCGACAGCTGGAATGAGTGCGAGTCCAAACACCAGCATATGTCTCAGCAGCAGCTTTTTACAACTCCAGCTCCCATGCGCTGACGATCACCAAGCCTGGCGGTTTGATCGTCCTTCTCTTGCGGTGGTGAATGAGCCATAGGCTCAGGGTCTGCAAGCTCTGCTCCCAGTTGCTGAGCTCCAATAGCTTCCACTCCAGTGCCTTTTTTTGTGCAGTTTCTCTCCAAAAGCCCACCCACATCATGTATTGAGTACTTGTTAAAATCAGTTGTGCCAAGGTCTTGCAATCACGAGGACAAAGAGCGTAACTTTTCATAACAGAACTCAACAGATTACTGGTATAGGGGGTGCCCAGCCCGAATTCAAGAACAGCTTTCTTGAGCTATTTTATAATTTGAGAGCTTATACCCTTCCATCTTGAGCGCTTATTGGGTTCGTAAATTACAGGGCAGGTGAGAGCCGAATGCAATCTCTGAACCGTGTCAGAATCCCCCTCCCGCTCCGCTTCTTTGCAGATGGCACGCCAAACATCATGTGGATCGGGGGGTGCAAGTCTGGTTCTTTCCTCGGGCTCACCAGCCTGAGGTCTAAAGGGTCACTGTCTTTATCATCCTCGTCGTTTACAGCGGCATCAAATAAAATGGTTTATGCCATTGACATCTACCATTTCAGTTCTTATCAAACTGAAGTATTGTCCCCTTAGTTCCATCAGGTGTCTTAGGCTTTAGGTTTTTTATGCAAACAGTCAAGTTCCCCATTTTGCATTAATGCGATTGACATTTTTGTTTTGATATAACCATGGATCTGTTGCTAGATATGTCAGAAAATGAAAAGATCACAGTTTTCTGTGTGCTAAAGCGTGTTCCAAACAGATTTTTTGAGTGTTCAGTTATGCATGGCAGAGGTTTAAATGGATACTTTAATTTCTATTTAGGTAGAGAATTGTAGTTTCCAGAAGAATAAAATAATATTTTTTCTAATTATCTTCAAACATCTGAGTGTCAATACAATGAAAAGATCATTCCTTTGTAGTCACAGCACTTCTCAACAAACTGTTTTATTTGCTTATTTCATAGGACTCTGATTTAGTTTTTTAAGTTAAATTTCTACCCTTTTTGAGGGACTGGAAAGAGGCTTTTAGAAATGATAGTTCAAGCCAGACTGCTTCAGTGTACTGCTGTAATGATGAGACTACTCAACAAAAGTCCTTTCCATTGCTGTAATCTCCCCTTATTGTTGAAAATATGATTTTGTTAAAAGACATCATTACAACTCTGCCTTTATGAAATACCAATTTCTTAGCAAGCGCAGTGGGTAAGAGTCAGTGAACCAGGCATACACACTTTAAAGTAAGTAAAACGATCTAAGTATTTCATATATGCAGAAGCAGTTTCATTTGAGAAAGATCCTGCTTTTTGCCATTCTGGCAGCATAGTCCAAATTAATATTTTTTTGTAGAACTATCATGCTGTACACACAACATCGCCTTGCTAGCTTGTATTTTTGGACGCATCCCGTGATAAATATTTTTGAGACTGGTATGTAATGAACTTCTTCCAATAGGATTTGTTTTCTGTCAAAAGCAGAATCGGTCATCTGGAATTAATAGAACCAGTGAGATGTTCCATCAGTAAAAACGTTCATTCTCTGGTGGCCACATGGTAAGATCTTCATATTATATGCCATCAAATGCCAAGGACTTACTATAAGCATGTTATTTATAGTTCCCAAGCCAAAGTAACATCCTCTGCTAGAGTTCTAGCTGTCAGAGGCATGTCTTTTCCCATCTCACAAAATTCTGTTCCCATTTATATAGGTGTGTATCCTGTTACTATGTCCAACAGCAACACAAATCTCATGTTGTTACCAGATCTCTTGGTATATCACGCTTACAGAACTCAATATTACGTACAGGAGCTGCAGGATTTCTCTCATACGCAGTTGTCTGCTCACGTGATACGTGAAGTCTTGGCTCAGTGGTAGACAAGAATATCACCTTGTGTACCAGAATAATTTGCAGCGTTTGTCTGGAATAAATCAGTTGATTTGCTAATGTGAAAATAATAAAAAGATCCTTGGAGAATTACAATTCAATTTCCTTTGTTTCCTGTTTGGGAGAGGCAGAGGAGACATGGGCAAACACCTGCTCATGTTTATGCAAGTAGCTTATTCTCTTTAAAATTCCTTTCTCAGAGTGTTAGCCAGTACAGTCAACTATGTCTTAATCTCTCATGTTTGACAATGCTTCTGTATCTTCTTAGGTTACTTTTCCATTAATTAATGAATCTGGTGAAATTAGTTCCTTTAAGATGTCTATCTTACAATTTTTCCTAAGGTATACATTCAGGTATCTTAGAAACTTAAAGATTTTTAAAACTTGTAGTGGTGTATACTTAAACTCCATGCAGTGTGTATAGTTTCCTCAGAACTAAATGATCTGCTTACAATTTTTTTTAACAAAATTGCACCTTCTTCTCAGTTTCCCAGTAGGCATAGCAAATTGGGACAGTGAAATATTCCCTAATTAACATTCTGCCACGAGTGAACAATGTATTGCTTTTGTATTCTTTTGAGCTTAGCCAATTTGTTGTCTGTACTGATATTTGTCTGCAGATTGTCTGAGACTTTTACAGAGCTAAAATATCAGTAGTCATTTGATTTTCTGTTGTGAAAAATGTCATTGATGCATTCTAAAGTCTTAGAAGCTCATTTCCCCTTTTGTGGAAGAAGGTTGGTTAGAGCTGCCATATCATGGGCACCTTGTTGTTTAGATATCCATTATCAAACTTAGATACAGAGCTCAGTGGTAACTCTTTAGCTCTACACTCTAGTGCTTTCTAAAAATACAAGTCTGGTTTTTTTTTTTCAAAGTAGTGTTTTCAGGACTGTCTTGTGATTTTATGCACAATAATTCAGGAAGACCTTGACTGTCCTGTCCCATCCTTAAGTAGCCCCTTAGTCCAGAGGTTGGAATGAAGACGTTCTGAGGTCCCTTCCAGCCTGAATGAAGCTGTGATTCTTGATTCTATCACCATAAGCTAATAAAAAGAGAAAAAATGAATTGTTTCTGGATGATATTGGTAGGAGCTCTCAGAGCTATGCTATCCATGATCAGCTTTTACTGTATTTAGTCATTCTGCAGTTTTCTTACTAACTTTTAAAAGTCATAATAGAAAAATGAAGTATAGCACTGTGGATACAACTGCATGACTATTAATTCAGGAGTCTTTTTCAGAATAAATTTGTTCCTAACTTCCTTCTGTCTGGGGAAGTGATTTTTAAGAATCAAATCTCTTCCTGTTACCTGCTTTGATCAGTTTATGTAGCTATTGGAGAGGGTCCAGAGGGGGGCCATGATGATAATTAGAGGGCTGAAGCACCTCCCTACGAAGACAGGCTGAGAGAGCTGGGCTTACTCAGCCTGGAGAAGAAAAGGCTGTAAGGAGACCTCATTGCAGGCTTCCAGTATTTAAAAGGGGACTATAAACAGGAGGGGAATCAACTTTTTGCAAGTGTAGACAGTGTTAGGACAAGGGGAAATGATTTTAAACTCAAGGAGGAAAGATTTAGATTGGATGTTGAGGGAAGTTCTTCACAGAGAAAGTGGTGAGGTGCTGGAACAGGCTGCCCAGAGAGGTTGTGGATGCTCCATCCTTGGAGGCGTTCAAGACCAGGTTGGATGGGGCCCTGTGCAGCCTGGTCTAGTACCAGCTCTGGAGGTTAGCTGCCCTGCCTGTGTCAGGGGGGTTGGAGTTTGATGATCCTGGAGGTCCCTTCCAACCTAAGCCATTCTATGGTTTAGGTAACTAATGTGATTATACTGCAGTTCTGTATTTTTAGTTTTACAGTTTTGCGGCTGCAGAATTTCAGCTGTATGCAAACAAAGAATTTATTGCTTAGCAGATGATATGTGCAACTAATACCTTGTATAATGGGATAATAATAGCAGGGTGGCAAAGTCTTTGGCAGCAGTAAATGAGAACGAGCCCAGATGCAGCAGCCACAGGTACAGAGGAAGAGAGCTGCTTACCTTCAGAAGACCTCAGGTAGGCAGGGATTTCCAGCAAGACATGCCCTCACCTCCACTGCCAGCCCTTAAATGAAGTCTGGGAAGGGATGGATCCTGGGCTCCCCTGGGGTGGCTCTGCCGTCCCACCAGGTGCTCAGTTTCTGTTTCAGGCCATGACTTAGCATTTCTACTATGCTGTAGACCGACAAGATTTTGGTGATCGCTTTTTTTTTTTTTTTTTTTTTTAAGTAATGGAAACCTCTGTTAAAAAGAAAATCTCATGGAAACAGATACTTAGGAACCTTAAGCTGTAAATGAATTGTCTGCTGCATCCTTCGTTATGCTTCCTAAAGAACAGTGCTTTTGGCATTTGTCATGGTAGAGACTGTTCCACAGTATATCTCTGTCAAGTAGGTGTTTCCAATAAAAAAAAACAAAGTATGATACCATTGCAAGATTACACTGTTGTGTCAGACTGTCACTAAGCAAATAAATCCCTTTTAAGCTTCAGATATTGTTAGTTTTTTTT